>CM067333.1:61490000-62740000 GCA_034376525.1 Nicotiana benthamiana | reverse complement strand
ATCGATCACTTTGGCATTCCCCGTTACATAATAACGGATAACGGCAAGCCATTCGACAATAGGTTGATGAACAAGATTTGTGAGCTATTTGGATTCAAGCAACTAACTCTTCTATGTACAATGCTGTCGCCAATGGATTAGCCGAGGCATTCAACAAGACTCTATGCAACCTATTAAAGAAAGTCGTCTCCAAATACAAACGATATTGGAATGACCGTATGGAAGAAGCTCAATGGGCATATAGGACGACTCACTACACGCCAAACACATGCAACTCCTTATTCACTCATTTGTGGGGTCGAAGCCGTCGTTCCACTTGAATGTCAAATACCTTCATTATGACTGGCTATTTAAGAAGGGATCACTGATGAAGAAAATGCTCGACTTCGGTTAGTAGAGTTGGAAGCTCTTGATGAAAAGAGATTGGAAGCTCAACAGAGTCTTGAATGTTATCAAGCTCGATTATCTCGCGTCTTCAATAAAAGAGTTCGTGTGAGATCCTTCCAAGTAGGAGATCAAGTCCTTGGCATACGAAGACCTATAATTACTTCCCATAAACCTTTAGTGAATTTCACTTCAAAGTGGGATGGCCCATATGTCGTGCAAGAGGCTTACTCAAGTGGGGCATACAAGATGGTTGATGCAGATGGTATGAGAATTGGCCCTATAAATGGCATGTTTTTGAAAAATTATTATCCTTGAAGTCATGACGCTCCTTGATGCACGAGCCTAAACTGCATGTTGCTACACTCCTGGCCTGCAAGAGTATAAACTGTGTACAACCCAAAAAAAAGAGTTCACTAGGTTGAAAACCTCGAAAGAGGTGGCCTAGGAATAATTTAGGATGTTAAAAAAAGTCCGCTAGGTTGAAAATCTAGAAAGAGGCGGCCTAGGCAAAAGTTAGGACGTAAAAAAAAAAGAATCACCCAGTCTGAACTACGGTATGACTTGATCCTCTTTACCGGGGTACGTAGGCAGCTTAAAGTTTCATTCTAAGTTCAGCCACATAAGTTCAAAAGATAAATATTACCCTAATTGTTGTTCGAATGAAGTATGAAGGAACAGAAGATCAAGCTGAAATGTCATCCTCATGTTGAACTTCGATCTCATTTGATTTAAAGGAGGTAACCCTCCTTGGTAAATTGATACCTTCAATGGGCCGATATTAGAAGGATGCCAATTGTTTGCATTGAAATCCAGGGACTCTCTTTGTCTTCAGGTTCGCTAAACATTCAAGTTTGTTGGTCTCCAAGTCCGCCCTCTACCAAAAAAGAGAAGAAAAGCGATACGTCAAAAGGAAACATGAGTATAAGGACATGATTTCTTGGTACAACGTTTCAAATTCAGTAAGATTTGAACCCCAAGATATTAGTGAGGATATGGTTCTTAAATTTTGATTTATGGCAAGTAAGATGTCCTCCGATTTTGAGGCTTCCATATCAAGACGCAAAAATATTTGGTGAAGTCACGCGAATCTGAAACTGTTGGTGTATCAAAATTTGGTGTTGACTTTGAAATATTATCTGAACGTGTTTGTAACGAATTAAATCTTGAATTTTGGATATTTTATATATTTGGAAGTTACGTTTCCAGTAGATCACGGTTCATGATTTAGACTTTCCTACTTCAAGATACAAAACTTTTGGCGAAGTCGCGCAAATCTAAAATTTTCAAAATATTATCTGGGACGATTCTGAAGTTATTTGATTGAGAATTTTGGATATGTTCTAGATATAGGATTTTAGTTTTCAAGAAATTAAATGGTTCATAATTTCAACTTTCCGACACCAAGATATGATTTTTCTTTAGAGAGACTGCGCAAATCTGGAATTGATAGCAAGGTGCAACATAAAGTTGGTTTCAAAATATTATTCGGAACGATCCTAAAGTTGTTTGATTTAGAATTTTAGATATTCTCAAGATGTTGAAGTCTAGTTTTCTTGAAATAAAACGGTTTGCAATTCCGATATTTTTACACTTAGATATCATTATTTTGGTGAGACTGCGTATATCTGAAATTTGCAACGTGGTGGAATCTATAGTTAGTTCCAAAATACTATCTGGGGCAATTCTGAAGGTGTTTGATCTTGAATTTTGGATATATTTTAGATATTGAGATCTAATTTTCAAAAATCAAGTGGTTCATTATTTGGACTCTTCCCCGACAAGATATGAATCTTTCGTTACAAGTGCGTAAAGTAGAAATTTATGCAACTAAATAAATGTTGGGTAATGTAAAGCAAATGAGAAGCAATCTTATCTAAGATGAAATAAATATCCACTAAGTCAACCTAATATATAGATAAAAGGGGAGATAATGCTAACAGCATAATCTAAACAAAATTTGCAGTTGATCAATTCTTGACAGCTAGTCTCCAGGCTCTTCTTCTTCTCCTCCAAATTGGCCGAATCATCAACAGTCGACAAATTTACGTTGTCATATGAAGAGACCTCAGTCTCGGAAGATGAAATTTTTTCCTGAATCACTTCAACCTCCTTTTGAGTCGCTTCTATAACACCTTCGATGTTCTTCCTCTCTTGTTGTAATGTCTGCAACTTCTTCACGACTCTCTTCAATTTCTTTTCACTAGAGGAAACTTTCTTGATTTTCTCACTTGCTTCAAGTTTGAACGACTCGAGACGCTCTTTAGCTTTGAAAATCAGTTCTAGATTCTCATCTTCACTCGTATTATCAGCCATATTGGATCGCTCTTGGTCATATGATGTGGCAAGTTCAAAAAGAGAATTCAGTAAATCTTCTAATGGAGAAAAATCCAGAATATTCATCTTCTTCATATCCTCGAAAATCTCAATGATTTGATCTTTATTAGATGAGAGTAATTCTGGACGAGTTTTGGAGAGCCTATCGCAAATATCCTCCCAAAGTCCCAAAATGAACTCCTTCTTGCAATTGAAAACAATGCTTTTTCCTTCAAATATAGATACCACTGTATTTGTTATTGGTGAAATGCGAGTTATCTCATTTGGAGTTTGTCTTTTTAGCGATTCGTCATGAGGAAGAGATGACGCCTTTGACGATGACTTCACTTTACATGTAGGCCCTCCAATAGATTCATCACTCACTTGCGGATTGTCGCATGGTGATACCATCGGATGCCCAATTGTGTTTACCTGCATTAAGAAAAGGCAAAATAAGTAAGTAATTTATAAGTGAAGCTACTCCTATAAAAAGGGGGTAGGGGGAATGAGCGAGGTGATTTTATTTTACCTCTTTGTTACAAGCTGTATGCGTTCTTGAGGGACTATCAACACTTTGAACCTCTACGATATCTACTGGGTTAGGTCGTCTCTTTTTCCAATTTTGATCTTCATTGGTACTCTGGCTTGTGTCTTGAGGAATACACGTGTTAAATGGAAGAACTAGAGGGTGTTTCTCTATAGCTGCTGAAGTGCACACCACTTCTTTCAAAGCTGCCTTCGAGGATTTAAGCTTCCTTCTTTTAGGTTGCGTAACTACTTTTGGGATTGGAGTTGATATTTTTTTAACTTTTGAAAGTGTCTTTCCAACACCTTGATCTTCACCTCTTAAAGGGGTTGTAGACTTTAGTCCAACATTGTCTACCAAAGCTTGTAAGTTATTCTCGAGAAACTACCCATGCGCTTTCTCCCACCAAGGCATATAATTAGTGGAGAAAGGCTTCTCCATAGGATCTCCCGCTGGAGGAAAAACTGCACGTGACATAGATCGATACAATGTACAAATCCTCCAAAATCTTATTCCTTCATCTACAGAAGAGTTACAGATGTCATTCTCCAAAAAGCCAGGGATGTTCCGGTAAAATCCAAATTGACGACAAAACCGATGCGGACTATACGGCTCGATGATGAATGAGTTACCATACCTCAAAGGGAGGTAATTAAAACGTAAGCTATCCACGTAATAATAAAGACGGGAATCGGTCAACATTGTTGGTGCCCAAACTATATCTTCCCTATTGAGGATGTGTTTTCTTCCATCTTTCTCGTCAAAGTACCTTGCAACCCCCTCACCTGAGTATGCCACCATCAAAGGGACAGACGGACCCTTAGCAAGTGGATAGTGGGTTTTGAAGTAATGTGCAAGCCATCTGTAAACATAATGAATGGGAAAAGAAACTTTGACCTGATCAAGTTGGGCAGAACGCGAAATCTTATTAAAACCATGGTAAATACTTGCCAACACTTGGACTGCAAGGCTAATCTGTCGCCCGCCTTCCATCATGCTTGCCAACATAAAAGTCTCAGGACGAATGGAGTTTTCTACCTTGGGGAACACAAAGGCACACAACCAAATTGATAAGAATGCCGCTACATATGTTTCATCTTTCTTGTCAGACCTCACCCTAAGCTTAGAGAATATAGTTCCTTGATCAGTCGACCACCTCGTCGTCTCGGGAATAACTCGTTAGAATTATGTGTTGACTTTAGGCGTGCAGATTTCTTTTCCTTTCGCAACAGGTAGGTTTATATATTAATGTTTTTTTATACCAAAAACTTGTCCACTTGCTGAAAGAGACCCTTTGGGTAGCACCCGTACCTTCCTTAAGATGATGAAATGTGGCAAATAAATACTCACAAGATCGAGGAATAAATCTAACTGGTTTTTCATTCAAACCAATGAGTTCTCTTGTCTCGGGTACCACTTCTTCGTATGGAGAACCCGCAATGGGAAAACCCCCAAGGATATGTAAGTCCCAAAGAAATATAGATAGCTCCCCACCTGATGTAAGAAGTGTGTTCGTCTTGGGGCACCAAGCCTCACAAAATGCTTGCAAAATGTTCAAGTTTCGATCATAAGTGAAAAGTGAGACATAGACAACATCATAAATCTTTGTTGTACTCAGTATTTGTTGGCTTCCACCAAGCACGTCTTCATCCCATTCCCAATATCTTGGGATATGACGATACTCGCCCTCGATTGTTGTTGCGTTTCCCCAATGTAATTCGCCTTGAATTATGCGACTTCCTAAGTTTGGAAGGGTACTAGCAATATTTACATGACGATGGATTGGCGCTTGGAGAGACCACATCTTGGATAATGGATTAGAAGTTTGAGTTGTGCTCCAAGGTCCAGTTCTCTACATGAAGGGAGTTCCTTAGAGGAGGCCATGGGGTTGCATATCGACCGGCTTGTGAGGTGAGAACCAAAAGCTTGGTTTGTTCTATGCCATCTTCAGCCTCAATGATGAGATATCTAAATTTTGAGGAAGGTGAGGTATAATCCCTGAAATTTGCCATCTCTTCGTACTAAAAAAAAAGAGAAAGAAAATAGGGATTATCAAAGTCCAAATCAAGAACACTAGAATGGGTACGAAAGTCTAAATGTATGAAATGCTCTTCGGTAGTCGGGTCATTTTAATAGTAACTTTCCAAGAATCGAGCCATTTTAAGAGTAATCTCTCCAAGAATCGGGCCATTTTGAGAGTAATCTCTCCAAGAATCGAGCCATGAAAGTAATCCCTTCAATATTTGGGCGAGGATGAGTACCCATCCCCTCATACCCCAAGATGGTCTTCTTCATGTGTGAATCATCTTGTTATATAAGAACAAATTCTTCTAGTTTGACCTAAAAAAAATATAACAAAAGAAGAAAAGTATAAAATAAAAAAAGAAGAAGAGATTATCTTCGTGTTAATGCTTCCAAAATCTACAAAATTAGACTCAATATAGCTTGCACGCTTCAAATTGATGTTTCGTAGGGAAGAGCATACGTCTATATATACTTTGGTCAATGTGGGATCAATTAGTTTGTCTGTTAAAAGGACTTGACTCTCAAGTTGGTGATGTTTCCTAGTTACGTGTAAAATTCTTGTACAGTTCTACTTCTAGTAAATTAAGGAAATATCCTAATAGGAGCATTATAATTGGCATACAAGAAGTCGAGTTCTTTGACAATTATAGTTCAGTTACGTGGATAAGGTTGATATATTTGAGACTACTGTACTGTCATGGTTGTCCGAAGATTAATATGAGGTGTCTGCAAATTTCCATGATTGCAACGTTGATCTACGTGGAAGGGAGGCACACTATTTTGTTGGATCAGCTTTCAAATGCATAGCTGATCATTCCATTAAATTAGTCCATCTATGATTTGACTTACTGCTTCTAAAATAATAGCAAGTACAGTTGTTACTATACTCCTTAATTGGACAAAAAAAAATAGTTAATAAGTGGAAAAGATATGCATGAATTAACCAGTGAAAGCATTGGCAAGAAGGAGGATACAGTTGTCTTCATTAATACTTCAAGTTCAGTCTTTAAAGCTTATACTTTGATAAATCTTGAAGTATGGGGTAATTGTAATTATATAAATTTTATTAAAATTAAGCCCATGAAATAATTTAGAGTATATATTAAATTCAAGATATATTAGTCCATATAAATATTATGAGCTAATATAGTTGAATTAATAATATAAGTCAAATATATGTGGATTAAATAAATAAATCTTAATCTATTGGGCTAGACCAATCTAAAGTGATGAGCCTACTTCACTGAACCCAAGATGTCATCCTCCTATAGGTCCAGTTTGGTGCCACGTGTCAAATGAAGTGGCGCGCCAAGTCAAACGGAAGAGCCAATAGGATCATGCCACGTGTCAAAATGACAAGGCATGCCAAGTCACATTAAAGGCTAATGAAATCGCGCCACGTGTGCAAGTGACATGTCCTGGCCAATCAAATGAGGCCATGTCACCCTTCAATTTGATTGGTCGGAAGGAGTTTGTTCTTATCATGACTCTTCCCTCCCGCAACTATAAATAGGGGTCTTTATAACTCAGAAAAGACACCAGACGATATAACAAGAAGCAAGAAAGAGCTCGTGAATCAAACGTTGCAAATTTCTCCACAAGTTTCAAGCTTCAAGCAATCAAGTTCAAGTTCAAGCAATCACGTTCAAGCTCAAGAACCAATAACAAATAATTTCAAACTCAAGAACAAGATCATCGTTCGCGGCAACAAATATAGATTCAAGATCAATCTCCAAGACCCTTGAATTTATTTACCATTAGAAAGAAGAATCAGAGGATTCATGGAGATTGTACACTCAAATATTCGAAATAAAATGCTACTTTGTGAATATGTTGCGATATTTTTCGGTCTTGATTTTATTTTCTCGAACCAAATTTATTGTGTACATATGATTTTGGATTCTAAGCTAAAAACTATTAAACCTTTGGGATCGTTTAGAATACGGTATAAGTATACGATGGTATAAAAATTTAATATTGTCTTAATATTTTATTTGGTTAGCAAATCAAGTATAAGTTATTTCTGTGTTAATTTTAATATCGGAATAACTTATACCTTATAGAAAGTGGGGTAATTAGCATCGGTATAACTTATACCTTCTTTTAAGAAATTATGCAATAATCATTCTTAATTCAACATGCTAAACAATGAATAAACAACAATCCCAACATAACTTATCCCAATATAACTTATACCGACATAACTTATATCCATATAAATTATATTCTAATCAAACGACCCCTGATGGATTTCTCAATACAAATACAGGTTCTAACAAAAAAATTATATCAGAGCAACATTCCCTTTATTATATACAATCAACATTGGTATAATCCTTTGATATTAAAGACCTGTAAGTAAGGTCATTAATGTGCGTTTTCTAATTGACTAGAGTAAGATAATGTACATTTCAATTAAGAGCCATATAATTAAGAGTGTGAAGAAAGAAAATGAAAATGAATATCAAACATAAAAGAGGCAAACCAATAAAAGAAAAATAAAGACAAGTAGGATGGCACCATCCCATTCCATTATAACTGTCGCTTAAACTCAAAAGTATTATCCCAAAATAGTTCATTTTAGAAATTTAAGTCTATGTTTGTTAATTGTTTCCGATTATACCTGTAATATTAAATAAATAAGTATTCTTTTTAATATTGCTCAATTGTCAAAAAATAATTAATATGGTTAACGTAGTAAATTATATTTTGTATTTTTTTATTGGACGTTAAAGAAAACTAAACCGACAATTAAAATGGTACAGATAATATAAAATATAAGGTGCCCAAAACTGCGCCATTTTGTCCTCGTTGACTTCCCGCCAATACCGACGTTCTTTGAGTTGGAGGTCTCACATCCTTGTGTAAAATGTTTCTTTATTTTTTATTTTTGCAATTTAATCATTTTTTAAACAAAAAAAAATGGCGCATGAAATTTTAAATAAGGAAAATGAAAAATTAAAAGGGTGAAAATGGAATTTTATTTGTGATCCTATGCAAATTTTGATGAATACCACTGCTTATTTCCCATAAGAAATCTATTTTACTCTTTAATATTTACAATGGTATCACTATAAAGAGACACTCGAGAATTATTTACATAACTCACTAACCTTTAACTTGTTAAAATTTATAACGACCAGATTGGTCGTTTCGAGCATTTGCACTTCGCTCAATAATTTGAGGGCACAAGTATCTCTGCTTGATGTATTATGACTTGTGTGAATCATCGATCTTGGTTTTCAAGTTACTCAGAATAGATTTGGAAGAATAAACTTTACGATTGAAGTTTTAAGTTGGAAGAGTTGACCAAATTTGGCCTTTTAGCATTTGACCTTGGATTGGAGTTTTGATGGTTTCGTTAGGTCCGGATGGTGATATTAGACTCGGGCGCATGCCCGAATTGGAATTTGGATATGTTTAGAAGGATTCGGCACTGATTGGCAAAAGTTAAAAATTTGAAGGTTTGGAAAGTTCATAAGTTTGACTGGAAGTCGACTTTGAGGAAATCAGATTCAGATTGTAGTTCGGGGAACTAGAATAACTTTGTTATGTCATATGGAACTTGCCTGCAAAATTTGACGTCATTTGGAGTTGATTTGATATGCTTCAGACGCTTGATTTCTAGAAGTTTATTGTGATCTCCACGTGTTTTGGCAATCGATTCATACTTTTAGAGGCTCTTTTGATGTTTTGATCGCGAGCGAGTTCGTGTTTTTAACTAGTGTGTGTGGTTGGTTTGGAGCCTCGACGGCTCTGGTGAGTTTCAAAATGACTTTTATGAATTTTGAGTGTTGGTGTTGGTGTCAACGCATTTGCAATATTTTTGTCGCAATTGCGAAGTGGCCCTTGCATTTCCAAAAATGGGCTACTGGAGAGAAATTCACATTTGCGAAGAAATTTCTCGCATTGCGAATGTGGACTTTTAACTTTTGTGAAGACTTCTACCGCTTTTGCGAAGGTAGCTATGCATTTGCGATATTTTGGTCGCACATACGAATTTAGCAGGACTCCGCCTAGTTCGCTTTTGCAATGAGTTGTCCATATTTATGGGGTTCGCTCGACATCTGCTGCCTGCATATAGTTGATAATTTAGAGACTTAGCTTCATTTTGTTATATTTTGAACCTGTGACGATCCAAAGTGGTCATCACTTTTTTTCTTACCCATGTTGTACTTCTGAGGCCTTAAAAACCTCATCTAGGGTCGACTCGATTTGCGTCCACAGTCCGAGCACTTAGCCGGAAAGCTTAAATATGAATTCATGCTAATTTTAATATTAAGTTGAATAAATTTGACTTCGGTCAATATTTTTCTGTAATGGACCTGGACCCATAATTTAGCGGTCGCGGAGGGTCCGGAGAGTCCGTTAGAAAATATGGGACTTAGACGTATGCCCGGAATAGAATTTTTAGGTCTCAAGCCCGAGAAATGAATTTTTGAGTAAAATTATTTTCTAGAAAATAATTATGGGAATTGAAAATGAAATTTGATTAGAAGACTATGGTATCAGGCCCGTATTTTGGTTCCGACATCCGGTACAAGTCTTATATATGATTTAGGCACTTTCTGTAAAGTTTAGTTGAAAACAGACGTCGTTTGACGTGTTTTGGACATAAAATGGAAATTTTATGTTATACAAAAATTTAGAAAGAATTATGGATTTTGAGTCTTAATTCGATGTTTATGATATTATTTGGCGACTTGATAGCACGGATAAGTCCGTATGATATTTTTGAGGTGGTGTGTATGTTTAGTTTGGAGCCTCGAAGGCTCGGGTGAGTTTCAGATAGGTGTCGGATTGCATTTTTGAACTTTGAAAATCTGGTATGAACAAGCTTGCATTTACAAAGCTTGGTTCGCAAATACGAAGGCTTGATCGCAAGTGCGAAACCAGCCCAGGCCTGCTTGGCTCGCAAATGCGAAACATTCCTTCGCAAATACGAAGGTTGGATATCGCAAATTTGAAGAATAGTTTGCAAATGCGAATTTCTTCTATGTGACCTGAGTTCGCATTTGCGAACTCACCTTTGCAATTCCCAAGCCTGCAGAGTCGAGCGAACCCCACTTCGCATTTCCCACATCTAAGACCTGCATTTTTCATACTTAGTGAAATTTTTCACCGTTTTCTTCATTCTTTCAAAACCCAAACACACTTAGGTGATTTTCCAAGGACAATATTTCTTCTAAATTATTTGTAAGTTGGTTTTTACTCATTTCTTTCAATCATTAACATCATTTAACATGTTTTCAACTTAAAATCAAGGGTTTTCATTGGTGAAATTGGGTATTCGAGTAGAACCTAAGTTTTTCTAAAATTAGGGATTTGGACCTCAATTTGAGGTCCGATTTTAAAACAAATTATATATTTGAGTTCGTCGGGGGATGGGTAACAAGTTTTTGATTAGAACCTCGGGTTTTGGCCACACAGGCCTGAGGGGCATTTTGGTTATTTTTTACCTAAATTCGCATCTTAGCTTTAAATTAAATAATAGAATCAGTTGCTTAAGATGATATTTGCGAGATATAATTGAAATGAATAGATTTGGGTCATTTGGAGTCGGATACTCGTGGAAAAAGTGTGGTTTCAGATTGATTTTGGAGCCGGTTGAGGTAAGTGGCTTGTCTAACCTTGTGTGGGGGACTTTTCCCTTAGGATATGATATTTGGTAATTGAATGCCGTGTACGTGAGGTGAAGAGCGCGTACTTGAGCTAATTATTGAAAATTTCAATTTTACTTAAATACTTAGATTAAGTTTCTTTCCTTCTTGCTTTATTATATTTGTAAATTTTAGCTTGTGTTAGTTTAGAAAGCATGCTTAGTTGACCTAAATTGCCTATTTGCCTAAATTTCTTGTTTGTACTACGTGAAACATGTTAGGCTAGAATTACCTGTTGCCCTGTATTTCTTGAACTTCATTGTTGAATATCTTCTTGTTGTGACTGCGTATTTACTTTGGGACTACGATTTAGATTTTTGGTAAATCCCCCCTGCATATTTACTTTGGGACTACGGGTTAGATTCCTGGTAGATCCCCTGCACATTTACTTTGGGACTGCGGGTTCAATTCCGGATATATCCCCTAGCACGTTGATAGTTGGACTACGGGACGGTATCCCGGTAGATCCTTCAGATATATACATATGATGGACTAGGCGACGGTATCCTGGGAGATCCTCGGACAGTTGATGAAATAGACTACAGGACGGTATCCTGGGAGATCCTCATTGTTGCTTCTAATACTGAGCTGTTTACTCCATGTCACATTTTCTACTGCGTGCTGTTTGTTGCCTTGTATAATCTGTCTTACTTCATAGCTGTACTCATTATTTCAATTATTTCATATTGTTGCAATATTTTTATTACTATGTTTATTCTCATTAGGGCCCGGACCTTTCCTCGTCACTACCCGACCGAGCTTAGGCTTGACACTTACTGAGTACTGCTGTGGTGTAATCGTGCCCCTTCCGTGCACGTTTTCATGTGCAGATCCAGGTACCTCCACCCAGGCGCATTATCCTTGAGATAAGGAGAGCTATGAAAACTTCGAGGTACATCTACCGCGTCCGCAGACCAAAGAGTCTCCTTCTTTACTATATCTTGTAGTGTTTAGCCTTCTATTATGCTTTTGTTGTAGATATTCTGCAGATTAGAGCACTTATTGTATTCTTCTAGCTTGTGTTCCCGTGAGTTTCCGGGTTTTGGGATGATGTTGTAGACTTTCGTATTTTGAGTTGTATGTGTTGAGTGGCATTTTACATTCCACTTTTCATTTTAATGCATTCGGGTTTGAGTCATGAATTTTTGATGATTATTTGTTTTGAGTTACAATTTCCGCATTGTTAGGCTTACCTAGTTTTGGGGACTAGGTGCCGTCACGACGATGTTCACGGAGGGCGAACTGGGTCGTGACAAGTTGTTATCAGAGCTCTAGGTTTGTTGGAGTCATGGAACACATGCCGGTTTATTAGAGTCTTGCTTAGCGGTACGGAGACATCTATAATTATCTACGAGAGGCTATGTAACTGTTCGGAAAATTTCACTTCATTTGAATTTATTGTCATGCGAGGTTTTGATATCACAACTAAAATTCTATCTTTCTATTCTCTCACAGATGGTTAGGACACGTGCTACGCGAGGTCATATGACACATGCTCCCCATACTGCAGCAGTAATAGGCCGAGGCTGGGTAGAGGCTGAGGACGCGCACGTGGTGCAGCCAGAGCACCTGCACGATCTACCGCCGAGGTACTGCCAACAGGTCCAGTCAGAGTCCAGGTACCTGACATGCCTACTGCTACCACTGCTCCAGCTCTCCAGGAGACTCTAGCACAGTTCATGAGCATGTACACTACCTTGACTCAGGTAGGGTTTCTTCCCCTTGCTACAGTCACATCTCAGGCAAGGGGAGGAGGACAAACTCCCACCGCCCGCACTCCTGAGTAGCGGGCGCATATTGAGCAAGTCCTAGAGGTTGTGCCTACGTCGCCTGCAGTACTAGATCAACCCCGGGACAGAGCAGTAGCTTCCGAGGATGAGCAGCTAAGGCTTGAGAGGTTCAAGAAGTACAAGCCTCCTGTATTCAGCGATCTAGCATAAGAGGATTCTTTGGATTTTCTTGATGAGTGTTACCATATTCTCCGTGCCATGGGTATATCAGGATCCAGCAGGGTTTCTTTTACCACCTTCCAAATTCGAGGATCCACCTATGAGTGGTGGCGCACCTATGAGTTAGACAATCCAGATGAGGCTGATTCACTAACTTGGGCTCTGTTCTTAGAGTTTTTCATGCGAGAGTATGTCCCTCGGAGCCTCAGCGACGCATGGCGCGCAGAGCTTGAGCATTTTCACCAGGGTGCTATAACTATTTCAGAGTATGCTTTCCGTTATACTAGCTTGGCTAGACATGGACCGACCTTGGTTGCTACTATTCCCAAAAAGGTTCGTCAGTTTATTGAGGGACTTATTCCTAGCATCAGATCTAGCGTGGCTCATGAGTTGGCGATGGATGTTTCTTATCACCAGGTGGTGAGCATTGCTAGGAGGATTGAGGGTATGCACACTAGGGACAGAGAGTAGAGGGAGGCCAAGAGGTCTCGAGAGTCGGACCACTATTCTGGTGCCCGTACAGGTCGTCATGGTAGGGTTTATATGGGCCGCTCCGTTCATTAAGCTCTTCCAGTAGCTAACAATGCTCCAGTTCCAGCTCCTCCTAGGCCTTAGGAGCCTTATTATGCACCTCCAATTTCTAGTGCATCTCCTGCGCAGGGTGCATTCAGAGGTTAGTCCAGCAGATCTGGCCCTAACCAATCACACCCACCACGTTCTCCCAAATCTTGTTTTGAGTATGGTGACACACGCCACATGGTTAGGGATTGCCTCAGACTTGGGAGGGGTGCATCTTCACATACTTCTCAGCCACAGTGTGCCCCTAAGAGTTCCCAAGCTATGGTTATAGCTCCAGTTGCCGCCCAACCCGCTCAGCCAGCTAGAGGTGGAGGCTGGAAAGGTATAGGTCACCCTCGAAGGGAGGCCAGGCCAGATATTGTAACGTTCTCGATCGTGCAAAGTCAATTGCCTCTTATTCTGTTATCACATGTATTATAGTGGTTTTCCATAGAGATGCATCGATTCTATTTGATCCAGGCTCTACTTACTCTTACGTGTCCTTTTATTTTGCTCCGCATTTGGGTGTATCTCTGGATTCTTTGAATTCCCCTGTTTATGTTTCTACTCCCGTGGGGGATTCACTTATTGCGGACCGCATTTATCGGTCATGTTTGGTTATTATTCGTGATTTTGAGACCAGAGCAGACTTATTGCTTCTCAACATGGTGGATTTTGATATTATTTTGGGCATGGACTGGTTGTCACCCCATTTTGCTATTCTTGATTGTCACGCCAAAACTGTGACACTCGCTATGCCAGGTGCACCGTGTGTTGAGTGGACTGATACTTTAGATTACACTCCTAGTAAAGTTATCTCTATTCTTAAAGCTCGCCGTATGGTTTAGAAGGGGTGTGCCACATATTAAGCTTATGTGAGAGATGTCAATGTTGACACCCCTTCTATTGATTCAGTCCCAGTGGTGCGAGATTATCCCGATATATTTCCAGCTGATCTTTTGGGCATGCCACTTGATAGAGAAATTGACTTTGGCATTGACTTGTTGCCGGGCACTCAGCCCATTTCTATCCCTCCATATCATACGGCTCCTCTTGAGTTGAAGGATCAGTTGCAGGACTTTCTTTATATGGGTTTTATTCGACCTAGTGTTTCACCTTGGGATGCTCCTATCTTATTTGTGAAGAAAAAGAATGGTTCTATGCATATGTGCATCGATTATCGTCAGTTGAACAAGATTACGGTAAAGAACCGTTATCATTTGACTCATATTGATGATCTATTTGACCAGCTTCAGGTCGCACAAGTGTTCTCTAAGATTGACTTGCGCTTAGGTTACCATCAGTTGAAGATTCGGGAGCCAGAGATCTCGAAGACAGCCTTCAAAAATCGGTATGGCCATTACGAGTTTCTTGTTATGTCATTTGGACTGACCAATGCCCCAACATCTTTTATGCATTTGATGCATAGTGTGTTCCGGCCGTATATCGATTCTTTTGTCATTGTCTTTATTGATGACATTCTGGTGTATTCCTGGAGTCGAGAAGATCATGAGCAGCATCTAAGGATAGTGCTCCAAACTCTCAGAGAGAAGAAGTTATATGCAAAGTTCTCAAAATGTGAGTTTTGGTTGGATTCAGTGGCATTCTTAGGCCACGTAGTATCGAGTGAGGGCATTCGAGTGGATCTAAAGAAGGTAGAGGATGTACAGAGTTGGCCCAGGCCATCCTCAGCAATAGAGATTCGTAGTTTCCTTGGCTTGGCGGGCTACTACCGTTGTTTTGTAGAGGGGTTTTCTTCGATTGCAGCCCCTATGACTAGATTGACCTAGAAGGGTTCTCCATTTCAGTGGACAAAGGAGTGTGAGGCGAGATTTCAAAAGCTCAAGACAGCTTTGACTACAACCCTGGTTTTGGTGTTGCCTACACGTTCAGGGTCTTATGCCGTCTATTGTGATGCCTCGAGAGTTGGCCTTGGAGCAGTACTAATGCAGGATAGTAGAGATATTGCCTACGTGTCCAGACTAGTGAAGATATATGAGAAGAATTATCCTATCCATGATCTTGAGTTAGTTGCCATTGTTCACGCCTTGAATAATTGGCGCCATTATATCTATGGTGTGCCTTGTAAGATTTATACCGATCTAGAAGTTTGCAGCATTTGTTAAAGTAGAAGGATCTAAATTTGCGCCAGAGGAGTGGTTAGATTTGCCAAAGGATTATGACATCACTATTTTGTATCATCCAGGCCAGACAAATGTAGTGGTTGATGCCTTGAGTCGCCGGGTGGAGAGTTTGGAAAGTTTGGCATATTTACCAGTATCGGATAGGCCTATGGCGATGGATGTTCAGGCCTTGGCCAGCCAGTTTGTGAGATTGTATCTTTCGGAGCCCAGTCGGGTTCTAGCTTGCGTGGTTTCTCAGTCTTCATTATTTGATCATATCAGGGAGTGGCAGTATGATGACCCTCATTTGCTTGCCCTTATGGATAGGGTTTAGCATGGTGATGCCAGAGATGTGACCATTGGCGAGGATGGAGTGTTGAGGATGTAGGGTCGGGTTTGTGTACCTAATGTCGATAGGCTACGGGAGCTGATTCTAGAGGAAGGTCACAGCTCGCGGTATTCCATCTATCCGGGTGCTGCGAAAATGTATCAGGACTTGAGGCAGCACTGCTGGTGGAGGTGTATTAAGAAGAATATAGTGGGATATGTAGCCAAATTCCTCAACTGCCTGCAGGTAAAGTACGAGCACCAGAGACCGGGTGGGTTGCTTCAGCAGATAGAGATTTTGTAGTGGAAGTGGGAGCGTATGACCATAGACTTTGTATCAGGGCTCCCAAGTACCTTGAAGAAGTTTGATGCTATCTGGGTCATTATGGATCGAATGACCAAGTCCACTCATTTCATCCCTGTGTGTACCACTTATTCTTCAGAGCGGTTGGCAGAGATTTATATCCGGGAGGTTGTCTGCTTGCATGGTATTCCAGCTTCTATTATTTCAGACAGAGGTACTCAGTTCACATCACGGTTTTGGAAAGCCATTCAGCAAGAGTTGGGTACTCGGGTGGAGTTGAGCACAAAACTTCACCCCCAGACGGACGGACAGTCCGTGTGTACCACTTAGATTCTTGAGATATGTTCCACGCATGCGTGATTAAGTTTGGAGGGTCTTGGGATTAGTTCTTGCCAAAGGCGTAGTTTGCTTACAACGACAGCTACCAGTGCAACATTCAGATGGCACCGTATAAGGCCTTGTATGGTAGGCGGTAGATCCCTGGTGGGTTGGTTCGAGCTAGGCGAGGCCAGACTATTGCGCATAGATTTGGTTCATGATTCTTTGGAGAAGGTCAAGATAATTCAGGATAGACTCCATACAGCCTAGTCCAGATAGAAGAGCTAGGCGGACCGGGAGGTTCGCAATGTTTCATTTATGGTTGGAGAGCGGGTTCTGCTCCGAGTTTCACCTGTAAAGGGCGTCATGAGATTTGGGAAGGAAGGGAAGTTGAGTCTGAGGTTCATTGGCCCTTTTAAGGTATTGAAGCATGTTGTGGAGGTTGCTTATGAGCTTTCCTTACCTCCTAGCCTAGCAGGAGTTCATCCGACATTTCATGTTTCGATGCTCCGGAGGTATCACGATGACTCGTCGTACATGTTGGATTTCAGTTCAGTCCAGTTGGATAATGACATATCTTATGTGGAGGAACCTTGCTATGTTGGACAGGCAGATCCAAAGTTGAGGTCAAAGAACATTGCTCAGTAAAAGTTCAATGGCGGGGTCAGCCTCCTGAGGCATCGACCTGGTAGTCCGAGTCTGACATGCGTAGGCGTTATCCTTATCTTTTTTCCGACTCAGGTACTTCTTTCTTTTGTCCGTTCGAGGACGAATGTTTATTTTAGTGGTGGAGGATGTGACGACCTAAAGGGGTCATCACTTGTTTTCTTACCCATTCTATACTTCTGAGGCCTTGAAAATCTCATCTAGGGTTGACTAGATTTGTGTACGCAGTCTAGGCGCTTAGCCGAAAAGCTTAAATATGAATTATGTGGGAAAAATGCTAAATTTTGATATTAAGTTGAATAAATTTGACTTCGGTTAATATTTTTGTGTAAAAGAACCCGAATCCGTGATTTGACGGTCCCGGAGGGTCCGTAGAAAAATATGGGACTTGGGCGTATGCCCGGAATCAAATTCCGAGGTTCCAAGCCCGAGAAATAAATTTTTGAGTAAAATTATTTTCTGGAAATGTAATTTAATTATAAGACTATGGTATCGGGCCCGTATTTTGGTTCTGTTGCCCGGTACAAATCATATATATGATTTAAGCACTTTCGATAAAGTTTGGTTGAAAACGGACGTCGTTTGACGCGTTTCGGACTTAAAATGAAAATTCGATGTTTTATGAAATTTTGAAGGAATCATGGATTTTGAATCTTAATTCGATGTTTATAATGTTATTTTGGCAACTTGATCGTACGGATAAGTCCGTAGAATGTTTTTGAGGTAGTGTGTATGTTTAGCTTGGAGCCCCGAGGGCTTGGGTGAGTTTTGGATAGGTGTTGTATTGCATTTTTGAACTTTGGAAAATCTGGTATAAATAGTCCTGCAGGCTTTGCATTTGCGCAATGAGAAGGGTTGATCGCAAATGCAAAACCAGTCCAGGCCTGCTTGGCTTGCAAATGCAAAGGTTAGCTTTCGCAAATGCAAAGAATAGTTGGCAAATGCAAATTTCTTCTATGTGGCCTGAGTTCAAAAATACGAACTCACCTTCGCAATTCCCAAGCCTGCATTGCAAACTCCAGTTCGCATTTCCCACATCGAAGACCTGCATTTTTCATACTTAGTCAAATTTTTCACCATTTTCTTTATTCTTTCAAAATCCAAACACACTTAGGCGATTTTCCAATGACACGATTTCTTCCAAATCATTGGTAAGTTGGTCTTTACTCATTTCTTTCAATCATTAACATCATTTAACATGTTTTCAACTTAAAATCAAGGGTTTTCATGGGCGAAATTGGGTGTTTTGGGTAGAACCTAGGTTTTTCTAAAATTGGAAATTTGGACCTGAATTTGAGGTTCGATTTCAAAACAAATTATATATTTGGGTTTGTGGGGGAATGGGTAACCGGGTTTTGGTCGAACCTCGGGTTTTGACCACGTTGGCATGAGGGGCATTTTGGCTATGTTTACCTAAAGTCACGTCTTAGCTTTAAATTAAATAGTAGAATTAGTTGCTTGAGATGTTATTTACGAGATGTAATTGAAATGAATAGATTTGGGCCATTTGGAGTCGGATACTCGTGGCAAAAGTGTTTCCAAATTGATTTTGGAACCGGTTGAGGTAAGTGGCTTGTCAAACCTTGTGCGGGGGGACTTTCCCCTTATGATATGATGTTTGGTAATTTAATGCCCTGTGGTGACTAGCGCGTACTTGAGCTAATTTTTTAAAAATTCAGTTTTACTTAAATACTTAGATTGAGTTTCTTTCATGCTTTCTTTATTCTATTTGCAAATTTTAGCATGTGTTAGTTTAGAAAATCATGCTTAGTTAACCTAAATTGCCTATTTGCCTAAGTTGCTTGTTTGTAGTACGTGAAACATGTTAGGCTAGAACTACTTGTTGCCCAGTATTTCTTGAACTTCATTGTTGAATATCTTCTTTTTGTGACTGCGTATTTACTTTGGGACTACGGGTTAGATTCCCGGTAGATCCCTCCTGCATATTTACTTTGGGACTACGGATTAGATTCCTGGTAGATCCCCCTGCACATTTACTTTGGAACTGCGGGTTCGATTCCTGATAGATCACAGTGCACGTTGATAGTTGGACTATGGGATGGTATCTCGGTAGATACTTCAGATATATACATATAATGGACTACGGGAAAGTATCATAGGAAATCCTCATTGTTTGTACTGATAGTGAGCTGTTTACTCCATGTCACCTTATCTACTGCGTACTGTTTGTTGCCTTGTATAACCTGTCCTACTTCATAGTTGTACTCATTATTTTTGTTATTTCATATTGTTGCAAGATTTTTATTACTACGTTTATTCTCAATAGGCCCTTACCTTTCCTAGTCACTACCCCATTGAGGTTAGGCTTGGCACTTACTAAGTACCACTGTGGTGTACTCATGCCCCTTCCACACATGTTTTTCATGTGCAGATCCAGGTACCACCACCCAGGCACATTATCCTTGAGACATTGAGAGCTACGGAGACTTCGAGGTACATCTGCCGTGTCCGCAGATCGAAGAGTCTCCTTCTTTACTCTATCTTGTAGTGTTTAGCCTTCTATCGTAATTTTGCTGTAGACATTCTGGAGATTAGACCACTTACTATATTCTTCTAGCTTGTGTTCCTATAAGTTTTCGGGTTTTGGGGTGATGTTGTAGACTTTCGCATTTTGAGTTGTATGTGTCGAGTGACATTTTACATTCCGCATTTCATTTTGATGCATTCACGTTTTAGTCATGAATTTTATCAAATTATTTGTTTTGAGTTATGATTTTCGCATTGTTAGGATTATCTAGTTGTAGGGACTAGGTGCCGTCATGACAATGTTCACGGAGAGCGAACTGGGGTCATGACAGAACCCTAGCCTCGATGCGATTTTGTAGAAGGATCATACCAAATCATTGGGTAAGTACCTCTACTCAATTTTTAATTATATTTCATGATTATACATAAGATTTAACATCAAATTCATGAACAACTAGGAATTTTTTTTTGAATTCTGTCAAAGCTTTGAAAATTGAGAAGTTGGGATTTGAGAGTCGAATAGGACTCGAATTTGGAAATAAAACACGTGTATGGACTCGTGGGGACTGTAGAAATTTTATAAAGATCATATCTTTATTAATTGAAATTATTTTCTCTTGTATGTTTTATTTTATTTTATTTTTTTTCTTTTATTTCTTTTTTTCTTTTATTTTTTTCCTTTTCTCTTGCATTGTGTGATGTATTTAAGTTATTTTTTGGCTAGATTGAGCCGAACGAAGGTGAATCCGTAAAGGAAAAAGGTAATCTGAGTAGTAAGTTGGCCGAATTAAGGTAAGTGTCTTGCCTAACTTTGTTGAGAAATATTTTTCTGCTATTAGACATTATTTTCAACATGTAGGGGTGTACATATATGGTGACAAACATATATATATATATATATATATATATATATATATATATATATACGTGCTAGGGTTAATCATGCTCGGGGTAGAGTATACTATGAATTGTGCCTTGTAGAATTACGTGACCTTCTTACTTCGTGTCTTATTTGACTCTTAGATACTAATAATAAGGAATTAAATATTAGAAACCGAGATTTAGTTTAGTATAATTTGATTAAATTCTGACGGAACTTTAAGAAATATTGATGTATCTAATTCAGCCATCATTATGCTTAATCATTAATACATTGCTACGATCGATATTCTTGAGACATTAGATTCTGCACTCGTTGTCAGGACCCATTTTCTAAATAAGCCGAGACTGGCACTCGATCACTAAACAAGACCGAGCGAACCATCTCTGCTTATCAAATCTATTATAACTCAAAACTTTATATGCAACAAGGCAATACTCTAACCAACTACTGTTATTTAACTTAAACATTTCAATAAATCAACTCCAAAACTTTATTCATAGTAACCAATGAAATAATGCTATGTTATTATAAAAAATATCTTAATCTTAACCCAACGACTATGTCTATGAAGCCTCTACTGATAAACTGGCACACTGCTCAGGACATGAGATTTCCTAGACAGTTCTCTAAGTGAACAAAGAAATAACTAAATAAAGATGACTCTAAGGAATACTCCAAGAACAAAAGCGGAGCTCACCAATAGCACTGGAAGAGAAGGAAGTCCTAACTCGTAGCCTGCTCGCCTGCAAATCCAGTTCCTATGTAGTACCGTAGACCAACGTAGGTTCCCAAAAGAGAACGTCACTACCATCCATCGTACTCAGTGAGTCTTAACAATAGGGGAGAAACTTGAATAATATATACATTACGAGCAAAGGTTCTAAATACATGTAAAACATAAAGCTTATAAGAATAATTCTAAATAATTGCATAATAGCAGTTTATGAATATTCTAAAAGAAATTATTTTCTTTTTATTTCTTGTAAAAAATACTTCACTTTATACTTTGGGAGTTCCAACTATCCTGACTTAATTATGTCTCAGTCACCGTGGGATCGACATGGGTTCGATCCCAACATGATCGAATAGGCCAATTCCACGAGGTGCCACTCGCTTCATGGTTCTCAGCGCTCATGTATCATACCTTAGCATGGCTAAGTAAATTCTCAGCAACGAGATCATTGGCTCGTGTGCTCCCTACTTTGGCACAGGTAGTTTCAGGAAGTCAACGCCTTGGTCAGGACCCTCGGCCTAGACGATGACCCCTTCTCAGAATAAAGAATACTCCCAAAAATCTTTTCTTTCTAAAACTTCTTCTTGTGACTTTTCAAGTCTAAATCTTTTCTTTATATAACATCATGTACATGCTTATATTGGTGTCCTTAAATGTAAAACATAATAAGAATGAAATAAACATATAAAAATATTTCTAAAGACTTTTGCTTATTCATAAATTTTCAACATGAAAATAGCATATAAGAATAACACAAAAAAATCTAAAAATTTAAGCACATATATCATAATAGATTATCTAATCTTTTGCTAGAACAATTCTAAACTAATGGGTACTCACTCGCTCTAATTAAATAACGATAAAGTCTTTTAAGCAATTCATCAAATACATTGTAGGCGTGCTTTTATGAGTTAATCCACTTTAGTAAAGGGTTATGTCAACTCACCTCAAAACTTCTCGAGCCAATACATAGGCCCCAGTCCAATCGACACCAGTCAAACGATCGATTCTACAACAACCAGTGCATCTTAAACAATTTTAAAGTACCACACCAAAATACGAAATTTAGTGTTGATATAGAGAAAGAAGTGAATTAACTATTCAATTCTTACCTACTACTACTATAGGATAATTGACAATAGAAAATTTATATACTTGAGTTCAAAAATTAGTAATTTGTAAAGAACCCTAAAAAAAATTTTGTTACCTGCGTGCCTTGCGTTTGCTGCGTGAATGGAGCAACTTTTTGTTTCTTCTTCCCGTATAAGAGTTGCGTGAACGAATAGAAGTTTAAGTCTCCGGTTTTGTTCGTATAACAATTCTCAGCCTTTAGGTTTTGTTCGTATAAATTTAAGTCAGCCTTTTGTCTTTTGCCTTTTAAAAAGGCAAATACGTTTTTCTTTCTTTTTTATTGTATAAGGCTTTAAGCCTTTGTTTACTACATCCACTTTATGGGCTTAAGGTTAATTCTGTTTTTTTACTTAACTAATATTTAATGATACCTACTTTTTAATAACTCAGAATATTAAAAATTATTAATATTTCCTTAATTGTATGTCCAATTATTTGTAAATAGAAAAGTAATTCAAAATCAATCACAAAGATTTAAATCCGTATTAGAAATATAATTAAAGATTATAAAAATTAAATTCTATATTTAGCGTGTCTTGAAACGTTTATAAATTTGAGAAGTGTTACAATCTTTCCTCCTTAAAATAATTTATCCTCGAATGTTACTAACCTTATTCTTAAGCTAACAATCATCCCTTAGATCCTTGAACGTCTTAAATATTTCTTAGCACTACTCCCTCTTCCAAGGGACTCAAAATTTTGGATAACTCCCTAAATTTTCAAAAATTTCGGCTGAGTTTCCCTTGTAATTTGGACTATCCAGAAAAATATCCTTGTCACAAATACGACAGCTACACCAACAACAAACAAATATAACATAACAGGCCATTCATAGGCACCATACACAGCTTATAAATTAATTACTCACACTTCGGCAAGGAGGTACCACAATAACTAACTAGAATCTAAAGCACAACACCTTAGCAAAAGTAAATCACTTTAATGAATTAAATATACTCTGCCATAAATTAAATTACTACAACAACTAAATATAATTTAGGAAGGACAGAAACACTTGCTAACTTGTATTTAATAAATGAAACATAAATGTCAAGCCAAACTTAGGTTCACATACCTTTTTCCTCAAATAAATATGGATATTTCTTTCTCAAATCTTCCTCGACCTCCCATGTAGCCTCTTTTGAATCATGATTACTCCACAAAACTTTTACTGATGCTAAATCTTTTGTTCTCAACTTCCTTACTTGCCAATCAAGAATTTCTATAGGTACCTCTTCATAAGTCAAGCCTTCTTTAATTTCTATGGTATCGGTAGGTATTATATGCGACTCATCATGAATGTACTTTCTAAGCATAGACACATGAAAGACATGATGAACAGAGGACAACCGAATGGGTAGCGCTATCTTATAAGCCATGTTTCCCTTCTTTTCTAGAATTTCATAAGGTCCAAAAAATCTAGTGCTAAGTTTCCCTTTCTTACCAAACCTCATAACTCCTTTCATTGGTGAAACTTTCAAAAATACCATATCACCAACCATGAACTCTAACTCACGATGCCTCTTGTCAGAATAAGACTTTCGACGGCTCTGAGCTACTTTAAGTCATTCTCTTATTCGCCAAATTTTCTCCAAGGCCTCGCAAACAAACTCTGGACCAATCAACGACACCTCTTCTAGTTCAAACCAACCCACCGGAGACCTACATCTCCGCCTATCCAATGCTTCACAAACCACCACACCAATGCTGGCCTGATAGCTATGATTGTACACAAATTCTATAAGTGGAAAGTGATCATCCTAATTACCTCCAAAATCTATAACACACGCACGCAACATATCTTCGAGAGTCTGAATGGTCCTTTCTACCTAGCCATCGGTTTGTGGATGAAAAGCGGTGCTTAAATTGACCTTGGTACCTAATCTTTTCTGAAATGCCTGCCAAAAATGTGTCGTGAACTGAGGCCTCTGTCAGATATGATTGAAACTGGAGTACCATGCAATTGGACCATTTCTTTGATGTATAACTGTGCATACTGCTCTGCAGAGTCTGTCGTCTTTAGCGCATACTGCTCTACGGAGTTTTCCATCTTTACTGGTAGGAAATTCGCGGACTTTGTCAATCGGTCTACAACAACCCAAATTGAATCATGTTTATTGTATGTGCGAGGTAGACCTACTACAAAATCCATGTTAATCATCTCCCACTTCCACTGGGGTATCTCTACGTCTTGAGCTAGGTCACCAGGCCTCTGATGCTCGGCTTTGACTTGCTGGCAATTTAAAAATTTAGCCACATGATCTGCTACTTATTTCTTCATGCCTTTCCACTATTACAAGTCTTTCAAATCTACATACAATTTTGGTAGCACCCTGGGTAGATAGAGTACCTCGAACTGTGAGCTTCCTCCATTATGGCCGTCCTTAGACCATCTACATCAGGCACACATAACTGATCATTCAACTTCAAAACTCCATCACCTCCTAGAGTAAAATCAGTGATTTCTTTGCTTTTGACTCCTTCTTTTAATTTCACTAAGTATGGATCTTCATCTTCCTTAGCCTTAACATGTGCAACAAGGGAGGATTGCGCTAAGGCATAAGCAGTTATATCTCCTTCTTCGGTCTCATCCAATCTAATTCCATCATTTGCTAGTTTTTGAATTTCTCGACCCAAATATCGCCTTTGTACTGCAAGATGGGCCAAGAACCCATTGACTTCCTACTAAGTGCATCTTCTACCACATTATCTTTGCCCATTAATAAAGGATATTGATGTCATAATCTTTCAATAGCTCGAGCCACCTTCTTTGTCTCAAATTTAGTTATTTTTTCTTGAAAATGTACTGGAGGGTTTTGTGGGCTGTAAACACTTCAGAATGCTCGCCATAAAGGTAATGTCGCTATATCTTTAATGGAAACACCACTGTTGCAAGCTCCAAGTCGTGTGTGGGGTAGTTCTTTTCATGATTCTTTTACTTCCTGGAAGCATAAGCAAATAAATTTTTCACTTTGTATCAGAACACAACCAAGGCCCACTCTGGAGGCATCACAATACATTTTGAACCCACATGAAGCTGTTGGCAATGTAAACACAAGTGCAGTGGTCAAACTCTTCTTTAACTCTTGATAACTCTGCTCAAAATCATTTGACCATTGGAACTTAACTTCTTTCTGAGTCAACTTAGTTAATGGAGCTGCAAGTGAGGAAAAACCCTCCACAAACCTTATATAGTAGCCAGCTAACCCCAAGAAACTCCTAATTTCCGTTGGCGTTGTCGGCCTAGGCCAGTTCTTGACTGCTTCTGTCTTCTGAGGGTCTACTTTTATTCATTCACTAGATACCACGTGGCCTAAGAATGCCACTGACTGCAACCAGAACTCCCATTTTGAAAACTTGGTATAAAGCTCATTCTCCTTCAAGGTCTGCAAGGCTATTCTGAGGTGTTCTGCATGATCTTCCTTGCTCTTAGAGTAAACCAAAATATAGGCTATAAACACAATGATAAAGGTATGCAGGAATGTCTTGAAAACTCTGTTCATGAGGTCCATGAATGCAGCTGGAGCATTTGTCAACCCGAAGGACATCACTAGAAATTTATAGTGCTCGTAGCGAGTTCTAAAGGTTGTTTTAGATATATCCTCTTTTTTGATTCTCAACTGATGGTATCCGACCTCAAGTCTATTTTTGAAAAGTACTTTGCACCCTGAAGTTGATCAAATAAATCATCAATTCTTGGCAGTGGGTACTTGTTATTAATGGTAACTTTATTCAATTGTCGATAGTCAACACACATTCTGAGAGACCCATCTTTTTTCTTGACAAATGGGACCGGGGCACCCCACGGTGAAACATTCGGCCTGATGAAGCCCTTGTCAAGAAGGTCTTTAAACTGTTCTCTCAACTCATTAAGTTCTGCTAGAGCCATCCTATAAGGAGGTATAGATATGGGTTGACTGCCTGGCATGAGATCAATGCCAAAGTCTATGATTCTTTGGGGAGATTCGGGGAAGGTCATCTTGGAAAAATTCTGAAAATTCTGTAACAACTGGCACTGATTAAAGAGCTAGTGGTTCTGATTCTGGATTAATGATGTGAACCAATTAGGCGATACACCCCATATCGATAATTCGTTGTGTCTTAAGGTAAGAAATAAACATATCTACAAGTGATGATGAACTACCCTTCCACTATTAGACCTCTTCATTTGGAAATTGGAACTTGACTATCTTGGCATGACAATCTAACATGGCATAGCAGGAAGACAACCAATCCATATCCATGATCACACCAATATCCACCATTTCTAACTCTATGAGATTGGACTTGGTGTTGCGACCTTGGACTGAAACAATACAACCTCTATGGACTCTAGTGACTTCCACTGACTCGCCAACTAGATTAGATACTAGGAATGGCTCACTAAGTTGTTCAGGTTCTAGTCCGAGGTTAATTTCAAAGTATAGAGTCACATATGAAAACGTTGAACTTGGATCCATTATGTCATAATCATTATGTGAGCAGACTAAAAATATACCTATAATAACTTCCGTAGATACCTCTGCACTCTGACAATCAAGTGTAGCAGTTGTCTCCTTCTCTAAGTAACTCGATCTGCCCCTCTACCTGCTCCATGCCCGGTCTGATTATGAGAACCTCGAGCCTGAGGTGGTGCAACTGTAGAAGTTGAGGAACTATAAGGATGAGTTGATCCACCACTGAAGTTACATCGCAACTTTGGGCAGTTGGCCTTTATATGACCAATGTCTCCACAATGGTAGCAACCATGAAACCCGAGCTTGCACTGACCTGAATGTTGCTGGTTACATGTTCCACAAATACCTTGTTGGTGTGAATGTTTCTTAGGATGACTCAGGCTTTGTGAGGATGATGTCCTAAAGTTCTGATTCTGGCATGACTGATTTCCATAACTCTGAGTACGTATGAATGAAGACCCACCACCCGATTGATGACTGGACTGAACTGGTGCTAATGACTCCTTATTAGAGAAATCCATTCCACCTCCGTAGGATGTACCATTAAACATGCCCGTTGTCCGGGCTTTCTTGTTATGCTCTTTCTATTCTCTCCTTTGTTGTTTGTCTTTTTCTAAGTGTTTGGCGAACCCCACAACAGATGAGAAAGTTGTCATTCCTATCGCTGCAGCTGATGTCGTATCCTTAATGTGGTAAGCCAAACCGCCAAGAAACCTGCGAATCATTGCTTTTTCTATCTTAACCATGTGAGGAGCATGCTTAGCTAACCTTATGAATTCTATGTAGTACGCTTGCACACTTCTATTTCCTTTCTTGAGTTGTTCGAACTATGTAGCCTTAGTTGTCGTATCCACTTCCAGGATAAAGTTAGCTATGAAGGCCTTTTCAAATTCTTCCCAAGTAGGTGGATCATTATCTTCATCTCTCTCCTTTTCCCACATCTCAAACCAAGCGCTAGCCACATCTCTAAGTTGGTAAGCAGCCAGCTCCACAACTTTATCATCAAATGCTTTCATCACAGGGCTTTCTTAACACCTTCCATCTATAACATTGGATCTTCATCAACTATAGAACCATGGAACACTGGAGGACTCAACTTCAAAAATTCATTTACTCTAGAGGACTCGGAATTGTTTTGTCTAATTGATTGAGGTGGAATCTTATCTCTTCCCTCGTTCTGGTTGGCCATAAAGGCTTTAAACATCTCCATTGCACTGTTCACTGCATTGAATATCTGCCCCACCTTTAGGGGTATAGTTGTTTGAGTCAGAGCTGTTGTTACCCCTTTTTCATGTTCAACCTAGTACTTGAACCCCCTTGTGGATTTACCCTTCCTTTTCTGAGTTGAGCCTTTTTAGTTCTGCCTTGAGCCACAATAGTAACAATATTTTTCTGAGCAGCATCCTGAGTGTCGGTGTCAGAGTTGCGAGTACGAGCCATTTCTTCAAGTTTCAGAGAATGAATACATTAGAAAATTTCATAAAGGTAGGATCTACTGCACGATCTAAAGTATGATAAAAAATGAGATTTTTACTAAATGCTTGTAGCCTCCTGTTTATAAGTATAGCGCGCTTCATACCCATAAACAATACTTTACTAATACAGCTTCATAGACCCCTACGGCTCCATAAATCGGAGGCTCTGATACCAAGTTTGTCACGACCCATTTTCTAAAGAAGCCGAGACCGGCACTCGATCACTAAACATGACCGAGCGAACCATCTCTGCTTATCAAATCTATTATAGCTCCAAACTTTTTATGCAACAAGGCAACACTATAATAAAATACTGTTGTTTAATTTAATCATTTCAATAAATTAACTCCAAAACATTATTCATATTAACCAATAAAATAATGCTAAGTTATTATCAAAAATAACTGAATCTTAACCCAACGACTATGTCTCTGAAGCCTCTACTAATAAACTGACGCACTAATCAGGATATGAGATTTCCTGGACAGTTCTCTAAGTAAACAAAGAAATTACTAAATAAAGATGACTCTAAGAAATACTCCACGAACCAAAAGCGAAGCTCACCAATAGCACTAGAAGAGAAAGAAGGCCTAACTCGTAGCCTGCTCGCCTGCAAATCTGGTTCCTATGTTGTACCGCAGACCAACGTAGGTTCCCAAAAGAGAACGTCAATACCATCCATTATACTCAGTGAGTCTCAACAACATGGGGAGAAATTTAATAATATATGCATTATGAGCAAAGGTTCTAAATGCATGTAAAACATAACGTTTATAAGAATAATTCTAAATAATTGCATAATAGCAGTTTATTAATATTTTAAAAGAAATTCTTTTCTTTTTCTTTCTTGTAAAAAAAAATACTTCACTTTATACTTTGGGAGTTCCAACTATCCTGACTTAATTCTGTCTCAGTCACAGTGGGGTCGGCACGGGTTCGATCCCAACCTGATCGAATAAGTCCAATCCACAAGGTTCCACTCGCTTCATGGTTCTCAACACTCATGTATCATACCTTAGCATGACTAAGTAAATTATTAGCAACAAGACCCTCGGCTCGTGTGCTCCATACTTTGGCACAAGTAGTTTCAGGAAGTCAATGCCTTGGTCAGCACCCTCGGCCTAGATGATGACCCCTTCTCAGAAAAAAGGATACTCCCAAAAATCTTTTTCTTTCTAAAACTTCTTCTTGTGACTTTTCAAGTCTAAATCTTTTCTTTATAGAACATCATGTCCATGTTCATATTGGTGTCCTTAAATGTAAAGTATAGCATAAGAATAAAATAAACATATATAAATATTTCTAAAGATTCTTTCTTATTCATAAATTTTCAACATAAAAATAGCATATAAGAATAACACAAAAACAATCTGAAAATTTAAGCACATATATCATAATAGATCATCTACACTTTTTCTAGAACAATTCTAAACTAATGGGTGCTCACTCGCTCTAATTAAATAAAGATAAACTCTTTTAAGTAATTCATCAAACACTTTGTAGGCATGCTTTTGTGTGTTAAACCACTTTAGTAAAGGGATATATCAACTCATCTCAAAACTTCTCGGGCCAATACGTAGGCCCCAGTCCAATCGACACCAATCAAACAATCGATTCTACAACAACTAATGCATTTTAATCAATTTTAAAGTATTACACCTAAACATGAAATTTAGTGTTGATATGGAGAAAGAAGTGAATTAACTATTTAATTTTTACCTACTACTACTGTAGGATAATTGACAATAGAAAATTTATATACCTGAATTAAAGAATTAGTAATTTTTAAAGAACCCTAGAATTTTTTTTGTTACCTGCGTGCCTAGTGTTTGCTGTGTGAATGGAACAACTTTCTGTTTCTTCTTCCCGTATAAGAATTGCGTGAATGAATAGAAGGTTAAGTCTCCTGTTTTGTTCGTATGACAATTCTCAACCTTCAGGTTTTGTTCGTATAAGTTTAAGTCTTCTGACTTGATTAAGGCAATATAAGCCTTTTGCCTTTTAAAAAGGCAAATACGTTTTTTTTGTTATAAATACACTTCTATTTAAGGTGAATGTCTTTAATTAGAGAGATTCTAGAGTCCTATTATTGGTAGCTAAATCATCCTCCTCCCTATAAATAGATGTGCCCTCTACCATTGTAAAACATCCCTAACATTCTCTAAGTATCAATAAGAAGATCTCTCTCTACTCTTCTCTCTATTGCTCTTGTTCTTGCATTATTGTTCTTGTCTTTTATATTATTTCATAACACGTTATCAGCACGAGACTCTACCGTCTCAAGAACCATTCTCGAAAAATCTAATGTATTTCCCTCTTCCTAATTTAATTTTCGATTATGTCTGACATTACGAAAAGAAAGTTCGTTGCCCTTGAAATTTCGGGCAAGAACTATATGACATGGGTGTTGGATGCTGAAATCCACTTAGATGCTATGGGTCTCGGAGACACCATCAAAGATAGAGAAAAAGCATCCACCCAAGACTGTGCGAAGGCCTTGATTTTCTTGCGCCATCACCTTGATGAAGGTTTGAAGATTGAATATCTCACCGTCAAGGATCCACTCATCTTGTGGAACGGCTTAAAGGAGAGATATGACAACCTGAAGTTGGTCACTTCTAAATTGAATATAATTCTGCAATGTTCAGAATTACTTCTAAATTGAAGCTATGCGGGGATAATATCTCCGATTATGATATGCTTGAGAAAACGTTTACAACGTTTCATGCCTCCAATATGGTACTGCAACAACAATACAGAGAAAAAGGCTTTACAAATACTCTGAACTGATTTCTCTTCTACTAGTGGCTGAGCAAAATAATGACCTGCTCATGAGAAATCACGAAAATCGACTCACTGGGTCTACACCACTGCCTGAAGCAGATAAGGTGCACTCTCATTATGCCAAACATGAAAAGGGCCATGGTCATGGTCGTAAACGGGGTCATAGCCAGGGACGTAGACAAGGAAGAAATTCCAATGAAGTCCGTCAACCCCCAAGGAGAGATAACCGCCGAAAGCAGAAACGGGGTCATGAAGATCCTAAGGCAAATGGTTCAGAAACTATATGTTATCGTTGCGGTGGGAAAGGGAACTGGTCAAAGACTTGCCGTATACCAAGACACTTGGTTGACCTTTATCAAGCATCTCGAAAGAGAAAAGGCCCTGAAACAAATTTTGTCTATGACGACAACTTGGACATCACCCACCTGGATGTGGCAGACTTCTTTGAGCAACCAGAGGGGAAAATAGACCACCTAATCGGTGATGGGTCCGTGATGAAAGAAGATGGAGTTATTTGATTTTGTTCTACTTATTTGTATTAGTTAGTGAATAAACTAATAGTCATTAGTATTAGCTCGTATTAGTTAGTTCATGATGCAATGTTAGCAGTAGTTCTTTAGAATATCTTCAATATGATCAAACATCAATAATATTTTTATTTTCCAGTAGGGGTAATCGACTAGCCTGAAAAACTAGTCGATTATCTACTATTTTCGCATTAAAGCTGAAAAACAATTGATCAACAATCGATTGTCTTTGTCTAACAATCGATTGTCGTTAAGACAGTGTAATCTGGAATTTTCAAAAATCATCCACAATCGATTGTCTTTGTCTAACGATTGATTGTCGTTAAGACAGTGTAATCTGGAATTTTTCAAAAATCATCCACAATCGATTGTCTTTGTCTAACAATCGATTGTCGTTAAGACAGTGTAATCTGGAATTTTTCAAAAATCATCCACAATCGATTGTCTATGCCTAACAATCGGTTGTCGTTATAACAGTGTGCTCTGGAATTTTTCAAAATAGCCAACAATCGATTGTCTATGCATAACAATCGATTGTCGTTATAACAGTGCTGGAATTTTTCAAAATAGCCAACAATCGATTGTCTATGCATAACAATCGATTGTCTTAAAACAGTGCTGGAATTTTTCAAAATAGCCAACAATCGATTGTCTATGCATAACAATCGATTGTCTTAAAACAGTGCTCTGGAATTTTTCAAAACAGCCAACAATCGATTGTCTATGCATAACAATCGATTGTCTTAAGACAGTGTGATCTGAAGTTTTTCAAAATAGCAAATAATCGATTGTGTGTGTTTAACAATCGATTGTCAATGTTCAACAATCGATTGTTTGTGTTTAACAATCGATTGTTTGAAGAAAATGCTTAAACTGAAATTTTCAAAACTGCAAAGTAAATCAATTATGGATAACATATCTGATTTTGTTAGTCAACTGTTAGCAGCAAATTTTGAAAATATTATGTGACACAAACGAATTGAACTTGTTTATTCTTATGTTCGTGTATCTCTTTTGTATGTCAAACTATGGGATAGCAAATATGGATATCTCACAAAGCGAACTTGGATCAACGTCCAACTGTAAAAGTATTTGCCTAGTTGATTCATGTACTACACATACAATACTCAAAGAAAAGAAATATTTCTCTCAACTAAATATGTGTAAGGCAAACGTTACTACAATCTCTGGAAGTAGTAAATTGATTGAAGGCTCCGGAAGAGCAATTGTAACTCTGCCCAAAGGCACGACGTTAATCATAGAGAATGCAATGTTCTCCTCCAAGTCTAAGAGAAACTTGTTGAGTTTTAAAGATGTACGCCGGAATGGCTATCATATTGAGACAATGGATGAAGATAATCTTGAATATCTCTTCATCACAAAGAATGTCTCCGGCCAAAAGAGGGTTATTGAGAAATTCCCGTCTTTATCTTGTGGCCTGTATTGGATAAGAATTAGTGCAATTGAGGCACATTCAATAGTAAACCAAAGGGTTACTGATTCCAATACCTTTGTACTTTGGCATGATCGATTGGGACACCTAGGATCGGTCATGATGAGACGGATTATAGAAAGCTCATATGGGCATCCGTTAAAGAATTTCAAAATTCTTTCGAATAATGAATATCCTTGCACTTCGTGTTATCAAGGCAAGTTGATTATCAGGCCATCACCAACAAAGGTTGGGACTGAGTCACCCACGTTTCTGGAACGTATACAAGGGGACATTTGTGGACCTATTCACCCACCTAGTGGGTCGTTTAGATATTTCATGGTCTTGATAGACGCATCCTGTAGATGGTCTCATGTGTGCCTGTTGTCATCACGCAACCTTGCGTTTGCGAAATTAATGGCACAAATAATTCGACTATGAGCACAAGTTCCAGATAATCCAATCAAGTCCATTAGACTGGATAATGCTACTGAGTTTACATCCCAAGCATTTAATGATTATTGCTTATCAATCGGGATAAAAGTTGAACATTCTGTAGCTCATGTTCACACTCAAAACGATCTTGCAGAATCGTTAATTAAACGCCTGCAGTTGATTGCAAGGCCATTACTTATGAGAACGAGGCTGCCCACTTCGGTATGGGGTCACGCCATCTTACATCCAGCAATGCTAATTCGTCTCAGACCGACGAATTACCACAAGTATTCCCCGTTGCAATTGGTTTTGGGTCATGAACCCAATATATCCCATTTAAGAATTTTTGGATGCGCAGTATATGTGCCTATAGCACCGCCATCCCGCACCAAAATGGGTCCGCAAAGAAGGTTAGGAATATATGTTGGGTTTGAATCGCCCTCCATCATTCGCTACCTCGAAACATTGACAGGCGACGTATTTACTGCACGATTTGCAGACTGTCGATTCGATGAGACACTTTTCCCAAAATTAGGGGGAGAAGTTGGTGAAACCAAACGGGAAATTTTGTGGAAAAATGCATCATTATCTCATCTTGATCCACATACCTCTATTTGTGAAAGAGAGGTACAAAAGATTATCCATTTGCAAAGAATAGCAAATCAAATGCCTGACGCATTTACGGACTTGAAAAGGATAACGAAATCCCACATTCCCGCGGAAAATGTTCCAATCAGTATTGATGTCCCTGTTGGACAATCATCTAGTGTCATAACCAATGAGTCGAATGCACGCCTGAAGCGTGGCAGACCATTAGGTTCCAAAGATCGAAATCCTAGAAAGAGGAAAAAGAACGATCAAAATGACACACGAAAGAATCTCATGATTTAACAAATTCTGAGATTCATGAAAAATCCATTGAGCCCGAGACTCTGGAAAATACGGAACTATCCCTAAATCCAATTAATATTGAGGCAAATATTAATCGAGTGGATATTGTGGTGGATAATGCCTTTGCTTATAATGTAGCATCTAGCATTATGCAAGAATGTGAGGATCTCGAACCTCAATTTGTTGAAGAATGTCGAAAAAGACAGGATTGGCCAAAGTGGCAAGAAGCAATTCAATCAGAATTGAATTCACTGGCAAAACGTGAAGTTTTTGGCCCTATAGTTGAAACACCTAATGGTGTTAAGCCTGTCGGCTATAAATGGGTCTTTGTACGCAAAAGAAATGAGAAAAACGAGGTACAAAGATATAAGGCACGCCTTGTTGCACAAGGTTTTTCTCAAAGGCCTGGTGTCGATAATGAAGAGACATATTCGCCTGTAATGGATGTGATAACCTTTCGTTATCTCATAAGTTTTGCTGTCCATGAAAAGCTTGACATGCACTTAATGGATGTGGTTACTGCCTATCTTTATGGCTCACTTGATAATGAGATATACATGAAAATTCCCGATGGACTCAAGATGCCAAACGCGCATAATTCAAAATCTCAGGAAATGTTCTCAATTAAATTGCAAAGATCCTTGTATGGTCTAAAGCAATCTGGACGAATGTGGTATAATCGTCTTAGTGAGTACTTGTTAAAAGAAGGCTATTTAAATGACGCCATTTGCTCGTGTGTTTTTATAAAGAAAACAACGTCGGAAGTTGTTGTACTTGCCGTATATGTCGATGACATAAACCTTATTGGAACCCCTATAGAACTCCAAAAGGCAATTGATTATTTAAAGGATGAATTCGAGATGAAAGATCTCGGAAAGACTAAACTATGTTTTGGTTTGCAAATTGAATATTTGGCAAACGGAATTTTTGTTCATCAATCTACCTATACAGAAAAGGTACTGAAACGGTTTTACATGGATGAAGCACATCCTTTAAGTACACCGATGGTTGTTCGATCACTTGATGTGAACAAAGATCCATTCCGACCACAAGAAAGGAATGAAGAGCTACTTGGTCCTGAAGTACCATATCTTAGCGCAATGGCGCACTAATGTATCTTGCAAATACTACAACGCTTGACATATCCTTTTCAGTTAATGTCTTAGCAAGATTTAGCTCGGCTCCTACGAGGAGACATTGGAATGGGATCAAACACATATTGCGGTACCTAAAGGGAACTACCGATATGGGCTTATTTTATGGCAAGAATTGCAGCCCGGATCTTGTTGGTTATTCTGATGCTGGATATTTGTCGGACCCACACAAGGCTCGATCTCAAACGGGTTATGTGTTTACCTGTGGAGAAACCACCATATCTTGGCGATCGACTAAGCAATCAATTGTTGCTACTTCATCTAATCATGCTGAGATAATTGCTATTCATGAAGCAAGTCGGGAGTGTGTGTGGTTAAGGTCGATAATACATCATATCCAAGATAAATGTGGTTTGAAGTGTGATAAAATACCCACAACTTTGTATGAAGACAATGCAGCATGTATAGCTCAATTGAAGGGAGGATTCATAAAAGGAGATAGAACGAAGCATATTTCACCAAAGTTATTCTTCACACATGATCTTCAAAAGAATGGTGATATCAATGTTCAACAAATTCGTTCAAGCGACAATATGGTTGATTTGTTCACAAAATCTCTACCAAAGTCAACCTTCAAGAAGCTAGTTCACAAGATCGGGATGCGAAGACTTAAGGACATAAATTGATGTTCTTATCAGGGGGAGTTAATGCGCGTTGCACTCTTTTTCCCTTACAAGGTTTTGTCCCACCGGGTTTTCCTTGCGAGGTTTTTAACGAGGCAACCAATAGGCGCATATTCAAATATGTGTACTCTTTTTTCTTACTTTAATTTTTCCCATTGGGTTTTGTTTTAAGGTTTTAACGAGGCACATTGTTGAATAGACATTCAAGGGGGAATGTTATAAATACACTTCTATTTAAGGTGAATGTCTTTAATTAGAGAGATTCTAGAGTCCTATTATTGGTAGCTAAATCATCCTCCTCCCTATAAATAGAGGTGTCCTCTACCATTGTAAAACATCCCTAACATTCTCTAAGTATCAATAAGAAGAACTCTCTCTACTCTTCTCTCTATTGCTCTTGTTCTTGCATTATTGTTCTTGTCTTTTATATTATTTCATAACATTTCTTTCTTTTTGATTGTATAAGGCTTTAATCCTTTGTCTACTACAACCACTTTATGGGCTTAAGGTTAATTTTTATTTTTTTACTTAACTAGTATTTAATGATACCCACTTTTTGATAATTAATAATATTAAAAATTATTAATATTTTCCCTAATTGTATGTCCAATTATTTATAAATAGAAAAGAAATTCAAAATCAATCAAAAGGATTTAAATTCGTAATAGAAATATAATTTAAAACTATAAAATTAAATTCTATATTTAGCATGTCTTGAAACTTTTATAAATTTGAGGAGTGTTACACTCATCTTGTAAATCATTCTTGAGATTTGTTGAAATACTTGAATAATAAGGTTGTTGAGGGGTTTATTAAACTATTGTTGGCTTGAAAGTTGTGATTGGGATTCATTCGGAATATCTGCTTAAATACTGTCCTTGACGTTATCTATATTTCCTACCTTATTTGTCATTGATATACATATGCTTGGTAAGGAAGAGTGTAAAGCATGAAGAGTGATGTCATAACATTGTATATATTATCATGTGAGGGAGAGTGCAAAGAACGAAGGATGATGTTGTGCCATGTTATGTTAGCGTAAATCACGAAGGGTGATGTCGTGCCATGCTACGTGGGTGTAAAGAACGAAGGGTGATTACATGCCATGCTATGTGAGTATAAAGTACGAAGGGTGATGTCGTGCCCTTTCATTTATATTATCATACTTTTAAATTATCACGAGGACGAGGGCATGCATTATATTGTGATATCTTTTCCTCATGTATGCATTAATGCCTCTACATTGAGTTGTTATTGTCGTAATTATGGTTCTTATGTGACTTGTCGTTATTGCCATGTCCTTCTTCTCTATCTCACTTATTGTTGTGTTGTCCATACCTTCTACTTGCTTAACTTGCAAATACCATGCCTACTCCATGCTGTTATAATTACATCCATGTCGTATCTATTTTGTTGTACTTTAGTACAAGCCTTCTACCATGTTAGTCATCCATGCCTCTACTTGTTAATTATAAAGATCATGTGTTCCTTTCTTATTGTTGTATCTATAACTAGGCCTCCACCATGTTAGTTATTTGAAATTTATATTCCTTTTTTCCTAATTGTTGTCATTATTCCCATACCTTCCGCCTAGTCTATTGTCGTTGCCCATGTCACACCTCCTTTTTACCTCTTACACATGGTTACCCCGAAGGGTGACACATGTATAGGAGTTTTTTTCAATTAAAGTGATATTATTCGAGATGAGATTTATTCATTTCAAGAGTCGCCACTTGGGATAAGTTTGGCTTTTGGTGTTCCAAATCACCGGTTTATTTAAAATCCCAAATCGAGGAAATTTTGACTACCCAATAGGAGTCTGCGAACCAGAAATTCTTGAGTAAGGAATTCTGTTGACATGAGGGAAGGTGTTAAGCACCCTCGGATCCCGTGGTTCTAGCACGGTCGCTTAAGCTCATTAGAAGTGGCTAAAATATGATTTGCTATACCTATTAACCTGCAATTTTAGATTATTAAGTGCTTTTAACATCTTTTAGAAAAATTACAATGTTATTAAAACACGTCATGAATCGCGTCACATAAATGCACCTGCAAATTCTAGACATATTTTAATTCCATTGAGAATAAGATTTGGGTCACATAAATGCGCACCCGAATTTAAGATGGTAGTTTATTAAACATGCGCCTATAGCAACTACGTCTTTGACATTCGTGGGAAGACCGTGAAATTTGCTAAATGGCACTTCCTATTTTTCTATGTGTTTTAATGAATTAAGGAGTCATCGCATGATATTTGATGGGATTAACGTGACTCACTTTATTTGATAAGGACATTCTAACGTATTCTAAGTTCTCTATTATACATGTGCTTAAATACATTAATTATTTTATGTATAAGCTATATACTTGGGAAACATTACATGCGTCTTTGCCTGGTTCGTGGTTAATTGTACATATTAAATCTAGTTTGGGCCAGCCCAGGAGCATATAGTGCTTAGACTGCAACTAGTGACTATTGTTAATGGTTTAGGCTTTTAATTATTCAGCCCAGAATAACATATCAGATTACAATATTTTGGTGCTTACTGGGCCTCGTGAATGAGCCCAGTGTGGACGAAGGAGTCTAATTTTCAATAATCATTTTTTGGTTCAAAATTGTATGCAAAATTGAATATCAACACACACAAAAAGAAAATATTAACAATCATTTTTTATATATGTGAAACTTTAACAGTAAATTTTAATCAAATGATTCATATACTCGTCAATCAGAGTATATGAATCAAATTCTTCAAAATTCAATTATGACTTTAATTTATTGCTTATAGATATGAAACAAAACACTGCTAACGTATTGAAAATTGAGTGAATAACCAGAAGAATGAATACACCTATAAACACTTAGCTTTCAGAAATAGCTCAATTAAAGTGCTCAACAATACATAAAAACAAGAAGCACACAGCAAGGGGTGGGTATTTAGTTCATGAATCAACTTAGGAAGCAAGTAAAGGCTACCATTGAACAATTAAAGGCCCAACCCCCAAATCAGCTTAAACCAATATCAATACTGAAAAATCAAAATCATAATGACAATCAAATACTTAGGGGCGAACCAAAAATTCATAGAATAGAACAAATGAAGAATCAGAAGATGGATGTCAATTAAGCCATAAAATATTGCATTACTGAAGAATAAACTAAACTAGGTTTTCCATAGTCAAGAGACTAATTCTAGCAAGATATCACACTACTCAGGAGATGAAAGGACTTCAGAATATTGACAAACAACAGCACATGACCATTTAAACCTACTTCATGTGAGACTATGGGCAAACAAGAAGTTATTTAAAGAAGTTGGTCAATCTTAGAGCTAAATAGAAGAAGAAGATATACTACTTAGGCAAATACATACAGAAGAAACCAAATAATCAAGCAAATATATAAAAAAGAGACGAATTACTTAGCTTCTTTATGCATGCCCGGTTCAGACCCTTTCCACAGCTCCTGACCCCTTCCACAGGAGTCTCAAACCTCGTAGGACAGTGTACAACCAATTTTTAGAGTTCAAGAGGGGCTTTCATAGTTCTGAGACCTCAGTGTGGTCTCATATTTGGATTTATTCAGTGGTTAATGGTGTTTGGGACTCATGGGTGGTATGGTTGGGGAAAGGAAAGACCAGGGATTGCCTAGGAGGAGTTTGAGCCATTTCCGGCGGGTTTTGAGATTTAGGGTTAGTCTTTGAATTGATATTCGAAGGGTTTCAGGAAGATTCGAGAGAGGTGAACTACAAGTTTGGAACGAGGAGATTGAGGTGCTTTAGGGGTGTAAGTTTGGAGGGCTTTGGAATAGGGTCGCCGGAGATAGGGTTTCCGACGACCTTTCTGAGAATATTGGAGATGATGAGATGTGGATTCGAAGGGAGTGGGTTGCAGGACGGGGAAGGGGGTGTCCTAATGGTTCTATAGTGTAAAGGTATAAGGGTTTGGAACAAGGTCGCCGGAGACGGTGGTTCCGATGGCCATGTTTTTGAATATTCGAGACGGAGGGGGCATGTTCGATGGAAAATAATAACAGGGTGGGAATGAGGAGGTCGTGACGGTTGAGTGGTGTAAATCTGGGAAGGTTTGGTTGCCGGCCGCCGCTGTGAGGCGATTTCCGGCGGCGGCATTAGGGTGGTAGGTCGGTGGTCAAGGGTGGTAGTGGGGTGGTCAATGAAGGCGTTACAACCGGAGAAGACGGTACGAGGAGGGGGGAGTTTGGTCTATATCTGTATTAGAGACGTTTGGACATATATATATATATATATATGGCTTGGGATGGGGTTTAATGGCCGTTGGATTGAGGTGAGATCGACGCATGTGATGACACCTTCTGTGAATGGTGTCGTTTGGTTCATTAGGGTGTGGACTGGACCAGGGCAATGGTTTGGGGTGGGTTGTGTATTGTTTAAAGGAGAGGAAGGTTTGGGCCACTCAGGTCTGGCCCAATTGTGGCCAGCCTGAGTGGCTGTTATATATACACACATATAAATTTTTGTCTTTATTTTTCCTTTAATTTAAAAACAATTTCTAAATTTATTTACAACCACAAATTCCTAATTATCACAAATAAAACCTACACTAAGATGAAATTAAACACAGAATAATTTCAAATGTCGGACATTATATATTTTTTGTATTTTAATTTGTAAAACAAATTTATTTAACAATTAAATCCTAATTAATCTTAAACATGTAGTAATGAACATGCGCATGCAATTAAATCCTATAAATTAAAATCCTAATATTTTTAAAGAAAAATCCTAAACTCTAAGAGTCCTGTAGGAGCTTGTTTCGACCTGGTAAAAATCATATGCTCACAGCTACCCTTCTTTGCGCGGGAAAACAAAGAGTTTTTGTGCAAAGACAAGTGAGAAAATATGAGCGACTTCCGTCCGATTGAATACTCCAAGTGAAGAATTTTGAAAAATTTTTGAACGAACCTTACTTCAAATGATGCCTACATATCCTAGGCAATAAAGGAATCAGGTTAGTGTAGTTCTAGATTTTGATAGCGGGGACGACCGGGAGATTGTGATTGGCTGCTATTTTTACTCGCTAAGATCCTTATTACACCGAAAGAAAATCAAAACTAAGCTAGCTAAGCTTATCCACTACAAGGTACAAGATTTATATCTATGAGTCTCTTGAAGCTTGATCTTGAGTATTGGCTATCTTTTGCGGCAGACTGCGATCTGAATCTTGATGCTCGTTAATTGCAGCTACTGGCTCAGTCTTTAATTCTTGAAGCAAAACAGGATATGTTGAGCTTGTGACTTCAATTATATTTTGAGCAGTCCGCGTCTTTGTCCCCCTCAACACTTTGAGTTCACCTTTTGTCTCTTTTCTTTTCTTCTGTTTTGAATTGACACTCATGCTTTCAATTAGGCCGAATCTTGTGCCTTTAGGTGACACCTGCTCAGACAGCAAAACAAACAAACGAACAAAATTTTCTGCCCCAGTTTTCGCTGGAAATATTTTATGAGTTATTTGGTAACACACATCTATGCTATTCTTTATTAAAACAACAAGGATCAGAACTGTGTATCCCTTGGAAAGATCGCCAGGTTATGCTGGAGAGGAGAAATGGTTCTTGCTGGGGAATAAGATGAGAATCCTCGGGTTATGTCGGGATGAGAACGAAAAGGTCTCTGTGGGGAGTGAAAGAAAAGATCATCGGGTTATGCCGGGATAGGTAAGTTTCTGCTGAGGATGGGATTATGAAGAAATTCCTAGGTTATGCCAGGGGAATCCGCGCATTATGCCGGGACGAATGAAAAATCCTAAGTTATGCTAGGGGAATCCACGGGTTATGCCGGGATGAATAGAAAATCCTAGGTTATGCTAGGGGAATCCACGGGTTATGCCGGGGTGAATCGAGATCCTGAGTTATGTTAGGGGAATCCACGGGTTATGCCGGGATGAAAGAACAATCTTAGGTTATGCTAGGGGGATCCGCGGGTTATGCCGGGACGAAGGGAGGTCCTGAGTTATGTCAAGGGAATCTACGGGTTATGCCAGGGTGAATAGAGATCCTGAGTTATGTCAGGGGAATCTACGGGTTATGCCGGGATGAAAGAAAAATCCTAGGTTATACTAGGGGGATCCGCGGGATATGCCGGGATGAAGAGAAGTCCTGAGTTATGTCAGGGGAATCCACGAGTATGCCGGGATGAAAGAACAATCCTATGTTACGCTAGGGGGATCCGCGTGTTATGCCGGGATGAAGGGAAGTCCTGAGTTATGTCAGGTGAATCCACGGGTTATGCCGGGATTAAGGGAGGTCCTGAGTTATGTTAGTGGAATCCACGGGTTATGCGGGGATGAAAGAAAAATCCTAGGTTATGCTATGGGGATCCGCGGGTCATGCCGGGATGAACGGAGGTCCTGAGTTATGTCAGGGGAATCCAAGGGTTATGCCAGGATGAAAGAAAACTCCTAGGTTATGCTAGGGGAATATGCAGGGCAGGGGAGGATTACAGAGATATTTTGACTATGTTGGGGATAGAGGAGGAAAGGCACAACCCTTAGGATATGCTAAGGGTAGGGGAGCGCTAACTCCTAGACTATGCTGGGGAGTAGGAAGTGTAAGGAGGGAATCCTCAGGTTATGCTGGCATGAAGGGAAACTTCCTGACTTATGCTAGAGGCGTTGGAATGCAATCCTTGGGTCATGCCTAGGGAAATCCACAAGCTGCACAAGGGAAAACTAAGGATTGGAATCCCGTGCTACCATACTTATTTACGAGTTTGCAAGAAAATGAAAAGAAAACTTCCCTTTTGCTATTGACGCAACACCAACTTTGGTCCATGTGTCAATCCTTTGGTTGTTTTTTGCCCCATATTTCTTCTGCTTTTCTCGGTTGCACCTGCGTCTATTGCAGTTCAGAAACAAAACAAACTGTCACTTTGAATAGTGATTGGCTTGGCGGCCTTGTCACGCTTGATTTCAACTTCCTTTGTGTTCAAAAGCAAACACTTGAATTTAAATCCTTGCTTTGTTGATTGGTCAGGGGGTCCTCATTTCGGATTGGTCTTTGTTTCTCGGGCCTAGGGTTGTTAGTTTTGTCCCGCCTTTGATTTTGGGCTTGCTTTTGGGACTTTTGATAATAGTCAACATCCTGTTTGGCTTAAAACCCCTCCGATTTTGCTTCACCTTCATGTATCTTTGACTTTGAATTTCCTTTCTTTTGTTTCCTTCCTTACCTTTGAGACATTAACTGTCATGACCAAACGGGATTGGCTAAGCACGCTTACGATGTCGGGAATTCCCTTAATTCTTTCCAGGAGAAACCCGCGAAGCCGGCCTTGCTACCTTTCTTAAGGAATGGTCAGGATGTCAAAATTAAGAAAGGGAGTGAAGTATGAATTTGGAGAGGTATGTTCTTCTGAGGGGAAAGAGGGAACTTATCTTGAAATATAAGTCGACTTTAAATGGCGACGACATGCTTCTTGGACTAGATACCCGGCACAAATCTATTTCTACTTTCTTACTTCAACTTTACCAAAAATCAAAGAAACTTATTCAGACCTGGGCAGCAATATTTCCTCTTTTCGGCCAACGACGCCTTTTTTGGGTTTTCGCCAACTGGCCTCTCTCATTTCTCTTCTCCCGTCGCCCGATAGAGCTCAATTCAAGTTTTTGCTGAACGGGCTCTCTCATTTTGTTTTTCTTTACTCGTTGTCGCCTTATGGTGCCCGGAGGTTTTCACCAGTAAGACTCTCTCATTTTATTTCTCTCACAAATTTGATTGGTCTCCAATAACGGTATTTTTTCCTCCCTTGGGATCTATAACTTTATAACCATTCGGACGGATTTGTAACCGAACTAATACATTTCTGCCCCAGTTTTGATTTTTGTGGGTGAATTAGGTTTTTATTTTAATGAGATTGAACCTCAAGGAGAGGTTGCCTACGTATCCTTTCGGAATCAAGTCAGACGTAGTTCAGGAAGTGTTACCTAATCTAATTTTGTTTTGTATTCCCTTTTTTGAATTTTCTTTTTTTTTTTTTTTTTTTCTTTTTTTTTTTGAATTTTCTTTTTTTCCTTTTTTTTTGAATTTTCTTTTTCTTTTCTTTCTAGGTTACAAAGACGGTGGGGATAGCGGGAGAATAAATCCTTCGTCTTTTCGATCCACTAGGGTAATTGCTGCAGGGGATTTAAACATGATACCTTTTTACTGCGTCTACATTTACCGCTGCCTCGGGCTCATCTCCTTCAATGTTTCCCAAGTATAGTGCTCCTCTAGGCAATATCTTCCTGATTATGTATGGGCCTTTCCAATTTAGAGTGAATTTTCCTTTGGCCTCTTGATGATGGGGAAGTATCCGTCTCATAACCAGCTTCCCGACTTTGAAATTCCTAGGGCGCACTTTCTTGTTGTAGGCACAAGCCATTATTTGTTGGTACCACTGCCCGTGGCATACCGCGGCCATTTGTTTTTCATCAATTAATGCCAGTTTCTCCAAACGAGTTTTGACCCATTCACTATCTTCGATTTCTGCTTAGGCCATCACTCAGAGCGAAGGGATTTCCACCTCGGCAGGTATAACAGCCTCAATTCCATAGACCAGCAAATAGGAGGTTGCTCCTACAGATGTACGTTCCGTGGTACGATATCCCATCAGTGCGAAAGGTAGATTTTCATGCCATTGCCTCGAGCTTTGAATGATTTTCCTCAAAATCTTCTTGACGTTCTTGTTGGCTGCTTCGACCGCACCATTAGCTTTAGGTCGGTAGAGAGTGGAGTTTCTATGCGTTATTTTGAATTGTTCACGTATCTCTCACATCAGCCGACTGTTTATATTAGCTGCATTGTCAGTAATAATGACTGCGGGAATCCCAAAACAACAAATGATGTTGGAATGCACGAAATCCACTACCGCTTTCTTGGAAACAGACTTGAGGGTGATGGCCTCAACCCATTTTGTGAAATAATCAATAGCGACCAATATAAATCTGTGCCCATTTGAGGCTTTTGGCTCGGTCGGCCCAATGACGTCCATACCCCAGGCGGCAAATGGCCAGGGTCCTGACATAGGATGCAACTCATCTGGTGGTGCATGAATCACCGTGCACCTGGCATTGATGACATTTTCGCACAAAGCTGAACCAGTCTTTCTCCATGGTCATCCAATAATAACAGGCTCGGAGTATCTTCTTTGCCAATACATAGACATTCATATGGGGCCCACATATGCCCGCATGTACTTCGTGCATAATTCTCCCAGCTTCTTCGGCATCAACGCATCTCAACAAATTAAGATCTAGAGTCATTTTGTACAAAGTGTCACCACTTAAGAAGAAATTGCTCGACGTTGTCAGATGGTCTTCTTTTGTTCTCCGGTGGCCTGTTCAGGGTACTCTTGTGTTTTTTAGAATCTCAAGATGTCATAATACCAAGGCTGTAGGCTAGGATTTGCTTCGGTTGCATTACAATACCCATGTCTTTCTTTGATTTGTATTTGTAACGGATCAACATACGCATTCCCAGGGTATTGCAGCATAGAGGCTAAGGTTGCAAGTGCATCCGCTAACTCATTGTGACAACAGGGAATGTACCTGAATTGTACCCACCTGAACCGCTTGATGAGGTCTTCAACATGTTGTCTATACGGGAGGAACTTAATGTCCCTTGTCTACCATTTTCCTTGAGATTGTCGAATGATTAGATCGGAACCCCCCATGAGTAGCAATTCTTTGACATCTCGATTAATAGCCATGTTCATACCCATGATGCAAGCTTCATATTCAACGGTATTATTGGTGAAAAAGAACAAAAGTCTGGCTGTAGCTAGATAATGCTGGCATGTAGGTGAGATTAGGATTGCCCCGATCCCTACGCCTTTTGCATTTGCCGCTCCGTCGAAGAACATTTTCCGGATGGGGGTGTCGTCAGCTGCTATTTCCAATGAGTTCACTTCTTCGTCAGGGAAGAAAGTGTTTAAAGGATGATACTCATCATCAACGGGGTTTTATACCAGATGATCCGCCAATTCCTGAGCTTTCATTGTTGTACGAGTGACATAAACAATGTCGAACTTGGTACGCAAGATCTGCCATTTAGCCAGTCGCCCTGTGGGCATTGGTTTTTGGAATATGTACCTTAGAGGATCCAGCCAGGATATGAGGTACGTGGTATGAGCTTGCAAATAATGCCTCAGCTTCTGAGCTACCCATGTCAAGGCGCAACACGTTCTCTCCAAGAATGTGTACTTGGCCTCGTAGCTGGTAAACATGTTGCTCAGATAATAAATGGCATGATCTTTCTTCCCCGTGGCATCATGCTGCCCGAGAATACAACCGAAAGAGCCTTCCAAGGTCGTCAGATAGAGAAACAGTGGCCTTCCTGGTTCTGGCGGAACTAAAACTGGTGGATTGGACAAGTATTGTTTGATTTTATCAAAAGCTTCCTGACACTCGAATGTCCACTTAATTGCCGCATCCTTCTTCAGCAGTTTGAATATAGGCTCACATGTTGAAGTAAATTGGGCAATGAACCGGCTGATGTAATTAAATCTCAACAATAGACTGTCACATCCTTTTTGGTCCTCGGCGGGGGGTAGCTCCTGAATGGATTTGATCTTGGTTGGATCTAATTCAATGCCTCTCCGACTGATGATGAACCCCAGAAGTTTGCCCGACGGAACTCCAAATGCGCATTTTGTCGGATTTAATTTCAAGTTATATTTGCGGAGCCTTTCGAAGAATTTCCTCAAATCCTTTACATAATCGCCCTGAGTTTTCGATTTGATAATTACTTCATCCACGTACCTCTATTTCTCTATGCATCATACCATGGAAGATGGTGGTCATATCCCTCATGTATTTTTACCCGGCGTTTTTCAATCCAAAAGGCATAACTCTATAATGATATGTTCCCCAAGGTGTGGTGAATGCTGTTTCTCAGCGTCTTCCTCATCCATCAGCACTTGGTGATACCCTGTGTAGCAGTCTACAAAGGATTGAATCTCATGCTAGGCACAATTATCAACAAGGATGTGGATGTTGGGCAGAGAGAAATTATCCTTAGACTCGCCTTGTTCAAATCTCTATAAACCACACACACTCGGGTTTTCCCGTCCTTCTTTGGAACCGGGAAATAGGACCCTGCAAATACAGGATCACTGACGTCGGGCTTGAACTTTCTTTGCTTTTGTTGTAATGGATGGCATCCGAGGTATGTAGGCAACTTATGAACCACCAAATCCATACTCAGACTAGGTATGTCGTCATAGGACCCCGCAAATACGTCTTTGAATTCCAACAGGAGTTGAACCAATGAATCTCGTATCTCTTTATTTACGTGGATGCTTATTTCACTTTCTTTGATTTCATCGAGATCGCCCAGGTTAACTAGGTCGGTATCATTTAAGTTAGGCTTAGGTTTGTTCTCAAAGTGTTCCAATTCTCGAGTGATTTCCCTAAAAACCTCTTCTTTATTGTATTCTGGTTCCTGATTCATTATTTCATAGACAGGCAACGATTTTGGGCCGTGGCAAGAAGTCCGTGAGCATGTCGTTTTATTTAAAGCCGCATTATTGAGACTGAAATAGAAGATTAAAAATAAAGAAAGACAAAAATCAGAGGAAGGCAGAGGAATGAAAAATATTGATTTTATTTCTTTGAATTTGAAAGATAAACAGGGTTTACAATTGAGATTCAAAGTGCTAAAAGGAAAACAAACAACGAGCTACACCCTGAAATAGCTCGTGATATGGGAATAGGTAGCAAGGCGAGACTACCGGGTCTCCCGCCTGACCAGAAAGGGTGTGGCCTTCCAATTTTGAAGTTTAGCATCTGGCCCCATATACATCACTCCAGCGGCGCTTGACCCTTCTCCCGGTTGGACCATGTTTACATCATAGTGCAACTCTCTCATAGCCCCGCAGATCTCATCAATTTCTTCTGCTGTGAAGGTTTCTTCTTCCTTCTCTTCATTGTACTTTGGTTTTATAAAGGTTTTGTACAAATGAGGCAGGGGCCGTGGTAAGGCTCATCCTTGGCGCTTTCTGCGATTAGACCAGGTGATATCTTCTAAGGTTGGATGAAATCCCAGTCCAAAGAACTTTTCTGTAGCAGGCAAGGCGACTGGCTCGATTATGCCTTGTAGGGAGCTTCCGAGTCCCTTGCCTGGCTTGAAGCCTTGGTGCATCATTTCCTTTGCCACCATAATTGAAGCATTTGACAGAAAAGCCTGAGGAAGCGGCTCGTCCTCTTCATGCTGATCAGCTACTACAATTTCAAAAGCTTGATAGACTATGTATTCACTGCCTTCCTTGGCTTCCAGATAGGGAACATAGGGGTCCCTATAAATTGATTGTTCGTCCTCTCCATGAACTACAATCTCATGATTTTGGTACTCAAATTTCAGCATTTGGTGCAAGGTTGAAGGCACTGCCCCTGCTGCATGAATCCACGGGCTTCCCAGGACGTAGTTGTAGGAGGTGTCAATATCCAACACCTGGAATGTTACTTCTAAGTCGACTGTACCAATAGTGAGCACCAAATCTATTTCACCTATGGTATCTCTTTTTATGCCATCGAAGGCTTGGACACATACGTTGTTAGGACGAATCCTCCCTGTCTCGATCTCCATTCTCTGCAAGGTAGATAGTGGACATGTGTCTACTCCGGAACCTCCATCAACCATCACTCTTTTGACATAGTATCCCTCACATTTGACAGTGAGGTGCAAAGCCTTGTTATGAGTAGCTCCCTCGGGGATAAGTCATTCTTACTGAATGATATCTGATTGATAGCAAAGAATCTCTCCGCCATTTTCTCTAAATGTTCTACAGAGGTTTCAGCTGGCACAAAAGCTTCGTTTCGTGTTTTAGCCAGAACCTGCTGATGTTCGGGAGATTTCATCAAGAGTTACCGTAGAGAAATCTGCTCAGGGGACTTTCGGAGTTGATCTACCACTTCGTACTCCAGCATTTTCATTTTCTGGAAAAAAACTTCTGCTTCCTCAGCATTCACTGGCTTCTTTGGTGGAAATCGCCATTTGGTAGCGGCATTAACCTCTTCCATGTCCAGGTATTTGTTTGTTGAACATCCCTTTGGGCTTCTCCGAGGACTTCTTTGCCCGTATATGTAACGACGGTTTCCTGATAATTCCAAGGAACGGCTAAAGGGTTGGTCATGGGCTTCTGTGGCATGCGACCAATAACAACGGGCTCATTCAGCACCAGTGGTTTAATCGATCCTCGTACCACATTGGCCTTCTTGGGCACATGCATGGTTTTGTTCAGCTCGAACCTTTTTTGAGGGCTTAAAGTGGGCTGCTTTTCTTTGCGTCCCCATGGGATGTAGAGTACTATTTCTTTGGTAGGGTTTGTCTCACCTTCAACCTCAGGCTTCTTTTCTGCTTTAGGGCATTTGGTTTCATTTATTTTCTTTTCTTCCATCTTCTTTGGGGTGTTTTGGTTTTCTATCTGCCTCGCCGATGGCTATGATAGCTTTCAGAGCTAGATCAAATTCTTTGTCCTCACAAATCATTCCAATGACCGGCCCGTTGTTGTGAGCCGGTAACGGGTTATCGGTTATATTTGGTACTTCATCATCTCTTAGAACTATCTTCTTTTGATCAATCAAGTCTTCTACTGCTCGTTTTAAGGTCCAACAATTTTCAGTATCATGTCCCTCTGCCCCAGAGTGGTAGGCACAATGCATGCCCCTTTGGTAAGACGGTGATTCAGGGTTCTATCTGTTTGGGGGTATAGGCTGGAGAAGACCCATATGGACTAGCTTAGGAAACAGGCTGGCATAGGACTCTCCTATTGGGGTGAAGTTCTGCGTCCGGGGTGGCTCCCGGGGACGGTAGTTGTTTTGTTGAGGACGGGGATTGTAATGATTATGAGGAAGTTGATTCCTTGGATCTTGATTTCTATTGTTCTGGTGTTGAAGTCGGGGAAATGGTTGAGCATTCATAACTACGTAGGGTTGAGGGCCATAGTGCATGTCTCGATGAGGATAGTAATGTTGAGGCGCTCTTTCAGAGAATGCATGCCTGTGAATATGCTTTTTCCTCATCCCGGAAGCTGCCATGGATGCTTCCTCTTTTTTCTTGTTCCTTGGGATTCCTCCGCCCCTCCTTGTATGGCTTGGGACGTGGCTCTTATGGCAGATTGACTTAGAATCCTCCCTGTTTTGAGGCCATTCTCCACCATCTTCCCAATCTTTATTGCTTCGGCGAATGGTTTGCCCATTGCGAACATCACGTTCTTAAAATAGTCTGCCTCTTGGGCTTGCTGAAAATTGGTGACCATTCCTGTTTCGTCCATAGAAGGCTTCACCCTCGATGCTTGCTCTCGCCATTTAATAGCATACTCTCTGAAGCTTTCAGCAGGTTTCTTCTTTAGGTTGGCTAGGAAATTCCTATCCGGGGCGAAGTCGATATTGTACTGGAATTGTCTCACAAAGTCCCGGGCAAGGTCATCCCATATGTTCCATCAGGTAATGTCTTGATCTATGTACCATTCGGACGCAATACCTACTAGGCTCTACCCAAAGTACACCATCAGGAGCTCTTCCTTCCCGTCGGCTCCACGTAATTGATTACAATACTTTTTCAGATGGGCGATGGGATCGCCACGGCCATCGTATTTCTCGAATTTCGGATTTTAAACCCCAAAGGAGGAAGTACATGGGGGAACATGTACAGGTCTGAATAGGCTACACTTCTCTGTCCGCTCAGCCATTGCATATTCTTCAGGCTTTGCTCAAGACTCTTCATTCTCTTTGTGATTTCATCTTGCTCGGTGCTTTGGAAGTTTTGTCTGACACATGGGTAAGTTCATATGTGGGCTGAGGATAACTGTATGTAGGGTACGGGGGAGGCTAATTTTGGTAGTTAGGAGTTAGGAAGGAAAGGCTGTAGGGTCAAACACAGACCTTGGTACTGCAGGCTATGTAGTGGCTGCACACGGAGTGGCTGTAAAGATGTTGGGAACTGGCCCGGATGCAAACATTGGAGGGTGGGTTTCAGAGGGCGCCCCAACAAAATTGGTGGAGATGGTGGGCTGCCCCAGGAGAATGCTCGGGTGACTGATTGGAATAGTAGAGGTACCCCTGACCGTGGAAATAGCTCGGGAAATCCAGGGATGGCGCTGGAAGGTTCCTTCCCGTTGATCCATGCGTCCCACATTCTCATGACCCGGAGCCGCAGGATTCTATTTTCTTTGGCCGCTACAGATTTAGAGGCCGGTACTCCTCTGATTGGACTGTCTTCTGGAATAGGGATGGTGGTAGAGCCATTTCAGTTGATATCTTTGTATTTCCCTTAGAACGAGTGAAGTATCCGTGTGAAGCCAGTTTACCGCAAAATCAACCACTGTTCTAAACACTAGAACTGTAATTCTAGAAAACATAATTAGGTCGGGGTAGATGACAAACAGGAAATCGCACATTGAGCATGATGCACCTATGCAAATAATGGTTTCTATATGCTTTCCACAGTCGCATGTGTCATCCCGGTGCTTATTTCAATTTCCCTTTGGTTCTTCCCTTTTATTCTTCCTCTCTTTTTTGTTTTTTTTATTCTATATATACTTTTAGCCTTCTTTTTTTTTTAAATAATACAGTCGAATCCTATAGAGATTTCCTACGCATCATGACTTCGCATGAATCAGACCGAGCGTAGTTCATGGGAATAAACGGTGAAGCACGCATCAAAATATTATATCTCTTTTTTTTGGGGATTTTCGATTTTGATAACGATCTCAACTTTGATTACAATGGCAAATAGAACAAAGAGAAACTACCACACTGGGACTTAATACCCTTACAAACTCGAAAGGACAACAGACAGACTCTTTTTCTTTTCAGAAAAAATGCAAATCTATGAGTACATTAACACTTTCAATGCATTTGGATCCTCCGGGGCATCGTTCGGCCTTGCCGCGGGTTTACACGCTAGACTTCTTTGGAGATAGTGGAGATCTTCTATTACTTGTCGGAAAAATTTCATAGCAGCGGCAAAAAACATAGATTTTGTCATGTCTTCACAGTGATTGCATTAGTGGTGATATAGTCTGCGATTGCCCGCACCTTCTCCCTGCTAATCCCTTTCTCTTGTAGCAGACGCCCTATTTGTTCAGCACGTTCTTCTAAAGTCTGCTCAGCTGCCTGATTTAGCTTTTGAAATTGCCGCAAATCTCTTTCCAACCCCGCTATTACTGCATAGCAATGCTCCCTCTCAACTTTGAAATCCTTGGCCTACTTGGCCATTTTGTTTTCAGCTATGATAACCCTCTATTTCAGACCAACACTTTCATTGCCGTTTCCTTCTTTTAACTGCTCCAGTATGCGGGCCCTTTCTTCAGTACTTTTAATTAACTGTCTCCGAGCTCTAGACAATTCGCCCTCTGCCTTATTTAGGTAAAAACCGTATTTGGTTACTTTTCGGCGCAGGTTCTCTATGAGCTTTTCATCCTTTGTACTTCTCGGAGGATTTTCTGTGGCTGTTCTCATTTTCTGAATTTGGGCTCGCAGGTCCTCGTTTTCTTTAACCAATGCCTTCTTTTCTCCCTTGCTAGAAGAAGTTTGTAGGCCATTTTCGAATTGCGATTCTTGAATTTTCTTTTCCAGCCTTCCTATGGTAGCACGGTATTCATGTTTCTTTGCTAACCAATCTCACTATTCTTGTGATGTTCTGAAGAACTCTTGGAGGTGAGACCTTTTGGATGGTCTTTCGTGCTCAATTTCTCTCTTATACCAAGCAAGGTACCCCGGAGACACTTCACCTCTGGCAGGATCTTGTACACAAGTGTCAGCGGTTAGGTATTGACATTCATTTTAGATTTTGCGAATCATGGCTTCGGGGAACTGACTACCAGTCCCAATTTCGACTACCCAAATGTTGAGATCTTTATCTTTTGGAACTATCTGGCATCTTCCGTGTTGTCTCAAGAATCGATGAGGCGTAAGGCTGGATGCTTCTAAGGCCCATCAAGAGAAAATGCGGTTCCGTTGCGGGCATATACACAACTTCATCCACGGAGAGCCAACTGAGCGTCCATTGTATTCGATTTGCAAAAATAGACTGGAGATGTGAAACCCACTCTGCGACACCCTCTGGTAATTTAAACCCATTCACCCTATTGTAAACTTCTTCTATGTAACCTTTTGTTGGCAGCCCACGATCCATGAACCGAGGCTTGTGACATAGATGCTCAATCATCCAGATTTTTAATAGCAAGTTACAGCCTTTAAAGAAATACCCTCCTACTTTACAAATGGTAAGGGCTCGGAAGATATCAGACAGGATCTTTGGAGCAAGAGTGCTCTTTGCCTGAGTCATCAAAGTGCTAACGACCCCTGCTATCCGTATATCGATGTTCCCGTCCTTCCGTGGGAATACTAAAAGACCCAATAAATACACCATGAATACGAAACATCAATGTTCCTCCCACTTGCTCTGATTACCCTTGCTACAGATAAGGTTTTCAGGGTTTTTGAATCCTCCGATGTGGCCATATCTTTGGTATATGAATTGGAGGGTGCAAAATCCAGTGGACAAGTCAGGGTTGTGAATCTTTCTACTGATTTCCAAAACATCCAGAAATTTGTGCACAGCGAGGGCTCTGGGTGCGATCAAATATTGATGTCTCAAAGGGATTGTATGGGTTCCGATGTATCCGGTAATTTCCTCCAAGGTCGGGGTTAGTTCGAAATCTGAGAAATGGAAGACGTTATGAGCCGGGTCCCAGAAAGTGATTAAGGCCTTTATGATATCCCCCTTGGGGTTGATTTTCAACAAGCTAGTGAGGCCCTCCAAATGCGCGTTGACCTTTTTCTGCCCTGCTTCTCCGAGGTCATTCCACCACAACCACAGCTCCAAAGGAATTTTGTTCATTATCGTGCTCATTCTGCAAATTTATTAGGGCGAATTAGTATTCTCAAAAATATTAAAACTGACATTTTATGAAATTTGTTTCAAAATAGGGACCGGCTTTGAAAATACGGCCTTTTGACACTTCTGCGAGAAGGTTTTTAGGCTGTGAGCTTATCGGCCCGAATAAAATTCAGAGGTAGCCATTTGCGCAAGATCAGCCTTCCGGTGTTCCTTGTAGCGACATTCAGCTATTACCGCAATAACGGCACCATCTGACTCATTTGGAAGTAGAAAAATAAACTTGGGCATTTCTTGACATTCTGAAAAAGGGATTGGACCCGGCCAAAAATAATTCATCAAAACCTGCAGACATTATTGAAAAAATTTGGTGCCTTTGTTTTGTCATTGTGGTTTTTGTGTATTTTTGAAAACCCAGCAGCATTTCGGCACTATTTGAACATTGGTTTTTAATGATGACTACCCTAGCACTGCTTATTTCTCTCAATTATTCCCTTTGTTTACAGGCCGGTCAACATGCAAATCCAAGGCAAATAAATGCGCAAGTAGAACGTAAAAATGCATCAGGGTGATCTTTTATTTCAGGGCACCTTTCCTATACAGACCCCAACCCCTATGTTGTGCCCTAAGTCAAAAATGCATGATACAAATAGATGTTCCTACTAGGGATCCGACATAAAGTATTTGTTATACTAAGTTGAGAACCTTGGTATAGGATCTAGACTGTGTACCCGAGTGGACAACTCGAGTCGAGGAGGGGGCTACGTACCGGGGACCTGCGAGATCGTCCGGCTTTGTAACTTGTCCGGCCTCTTTCTTAATTCAGGGTAAGACACTAACAGAATAGGGAGTCTCAACCAGTAAGCACATCCCCGGAGATGAGAAGTGAAGGATTTCGTAACAGTTTATATATACAGTTCAGATAATATCAAAGCGGTAAAAGATGTGGCATTTAGCACAGAACATGTAAGCAAATCTAAAGAAGCCAAATATAACAGTTATTGTAAGCTCGAATTCTTAAACCCTGAACTAGATATTCTGGGTTCTTTCCTTCCCCGGCAGAGTCGCCAGAGCTGTCACACCTCCTTTTTACCGCTTACACATGGTTATCCCGAAGGTGACACGTGTCAGGAGTTTTTCCAATTAAAGTGACATTATTCGAGATGAGATTTATTTATTTCAATAGTCTCCACTTGGGATAAGTTTGGCTTTCGGTGTCCCAAGTCACCGGTTTATTTAAAATCCCAAATCAAGGAAATTTTGACTACCCAGTTCGAGTCTGCGAACCAAAAATTCTTGAGTAAGGAATTTTGTTGACCCGAGGGAAGGTGTTAGGCACCCTCGGATCCCGTGGTTCTAGCAGGATCGCTTAAACTCATGATAAGTGGCTAAAATATGATTTGCTATACCTGTTAACCTGCAATTTTAGATTATTAATTGTTTTTAGCATCTTTTAGGAAAATTACAATGTTATTAAAACACGTCAGGAATCGCGTCACATAAATGCACCCGCAAATTCTAGACATATTTTAATTCCATTGAGAATAGGATTTGGGTCACATAAATGCACACCCGAATTTAGGAAGGTATTTTATTAAACACGCGCCTATAGCAACTACGTCTTTAACATTCGTGGGAAGATCGTGAAATTTGCTAAACGGCACTTCCTATTTTTCTATGTATTTTAATGAATTAAGGAGCCATCGCATGATGTTTGATGGGATTAACGTGGCTCACTTTTTTTGATAAGGACATTCTAACATATGCTAAGTTCTCTATTATAGTTGTGCTTAAATACACTAATTATTTTATGTATAAGCTATGTACTTGGGAAACATTACATGAGTCTTTGCCTCGTTCGTGGCTAATTGAACATATTAAATCAAGTTTGGGCCAGCCCAGGAGCATATAGTGCTTAGACTTCGACTAGTGACTATTGTTAATGGTTTGGGCTTTTAATTATTCAGCCCAGAAAAACATGTTAGATTACAATATATTGGTGCTTACTGGGCCTCGTGAATGAGCCCAATGTTGATTTGGACGAAGGAGTCAAATTTTCAATAATCATTTTTTGGTTCAAAATTATATGCAAAATTGAATATCTACACACTCACAAAGAAGATAATAACAATCATTTTTTATATATGTTGAACTTTAACAATAGATTTGAATCAAATGATTCATATACTCGTCAGTCACAGTATATGAATCCAATTCTTCAAAATTCAATTATGACTTTGATTTACAGCTTATAGATCTGAAACAAAACAGTGCTAACATATTGAAAACTGAGTGAACTTCACCATGCACAATAACTGGATTTTAATAATTTCTAAGCCAATATTTCATGATTTCCTTATTTCTAAACAACATGAAATGATCATCTAGAACAGCCATACATTAACTACCAGCACTATTGATTGTTCACACTTAAAAATAAATCGAATGTCCAGTTATTACAAATAAATCAGTCTCTAAAGTCCAATTATTACAGAATGAAATAGTCCAAATGTCTAATTACCACAAGATAGTCATCTTATCTTATTATTACATACATTCGAACTAAAAGGGGAAAACAGGGGGAGGGTTTTGAATAAGCTGACTCATTCAAATCTTCACACTTGAGAAAGATTTCATGTTTGAGCTTCAATATATCAAATAAACAAGGAAATGTACCTGTAATTCAGCAAAAGCAAGAGCATATGAGTAAAAAATGTAGAATAATAAGTCAAGCAAACAGCTAACCAATCGAACAGTATGCCCAGGATTTCAACAAAATTGTGAGAGAACTCAGTTCAAAAAGTGATCCAACTCAGCACTGATATCTTCCCACAGATATAACAAGATGCTAATATGTATTTTTATCTCTAGGATTCTAAAGGAAAGTTCCGGATCCCTTAAAAAATTCCCAGATGGTTTCTTTTATTGTAAAACCTTAGGGCATCAGATTTTCTCTTGTTTTCTTTTTAGTCCTTACTTCAGATTTTTACTTTGCCTAAATCGTCCTTCAATTCCTAACTTGTGCCTCAAGTTTGAGGCAGTGATTGTGTTTTAGTCCTTGCTAGAAGGTTCTAAGGGATTACTATCAGATTTTCAAAGGTTCACATCCCTCATATACCCTCACTTCCTTTCCTAAATCACCCCCTAGAGTTTTGACCTTAATCAGTTCCTTGACCCTAGTTTAGTTACAATTGACCCTGGTCAATCAAACTTGGGTCACCTTTTAATCTTAGACTAACAGGCTCATGAAAGTTCAAAATCAGCAAAAATTATCAAGGTTCAACACAAATGCCTTAATGTAGACTTTCACATCCAAACGTTATACATGATTATCAGAACAAAGGATCAAAATAACCAGAAAAATGAATACATCTGTCAACACTTAGCTTTAAGAAATAGCTCAATTAAAGTGCTCAACAATACTTAAAAACAAGAAGCACACAGCAAGAGGTGGTTATTTAATTCATGAATCAACTTAGGAAGTAAGTAAAGGCTACCACTGAACAATTAAAGGTCCAACCCCCAAATCAGCTTAAACCAATATCAATACTGAAATATCAAAATCATTATGGCAATCAAATACTTAGGGGCGAACCAAAAATCATATAATAGAACAAATGAAGAATCAGAAGATGGATGTCAATTAAGCCATAAAATATCGCATTACTGAAGAATAAACTAAACTAGGTTTTCCAGAGTCAAGAGACTAATGCTAGCAAGATATCACACTACTCAGGAGATGAAAGGATATCAGAATATTGACAATAAACAGCACATGACCATTTAAACCTACTTCAGGCAAGACTATGGACAAACACGAAGTTATTTAAAGAAGTTGGTCAATCTAAGAGCTAAATAGAAGAAGAAGAAGAAGAAGAAGAAGATAAACTACTTAGGCAAATGCATACAGAAGAAACCAAATAATCAAGCAAATATTTATAAAAGAGATGAATTACTTAGCTTCTTTATCCATGCCCAGTTCAGACCCTTTCAATAGCTCCTCACCCTTCCACGGGGGTTTCCAACCTCCTAGAACGGTGTACAACCAATTATAAGAGTTCAGGAGGGGCTTTCATAGTTCTGAGACCTCAGTGTGGTCTCAGATTTGGATTTATTCAGTGGTTGAGGGTGTTTGGGACTCATGGGTGGTATGGTTGGGGACAGGAAAGATCAGAGATTGCCTAGGAGGAGTTTGAGCCATTTCCAGCGGGTTTAGAGATTTAGGTTAGGCTTTGAATTGATATTCGAAGGGTTTCAGGCAGATTCGAGAGAGGTGACCTACACGGTTGTAACGAGGCGATTGAGGTGCTTTAGGGGTGTAAGTTTGGAGGGCTTTGTAATAGGGTCGCCGAAGATAGGGTTTTCGACGACCTTTCTGAGAATATTTGAGATGATGGGGGGGGGGGGGGGGGAGGATTCGAAGGGAGTGGGTTGCAGGACGGGGAAGGGGGTGTCCTAGTGGTTCTATGGTGTAAAGGTGGAAGGGTTTGGAACAAGGTCGCCAGAGACGGTGGTTCCGACGACCCTATTTTTGAATATTCGAGACGAAGGGGGCATGTTCGATGGGAAATAATTACAGGGTGGAAACGAGGAGGTCGTGACGGTTGAGTGGTGTAAATATAGGAAGGTTTGGTTGCCGGGTGCCGCCGTGAGGCGATTTTTGGCGGCGGCATTAGGGTGGTAGGCCAGTGGTTAAGGGGTGGTAATGGGTGGTCAGTGGAGGCATTACAACCGGAGAAGACGGTACGGGGATGGGGGAGTTTGGTTTATGTCTGTATTAGAGACGTTTGAACATATATATATGGTTTGGGATGGGGTTTAATGGCCGTTGGATTGAGGTGAGATCGACGATTGTGATGACACCTTCTTCGAAACGGTGTCGTTTGGTTCGTTGTGTGTGGACTGGACCGGGGCAATGGTTTGGGATGGGTCGTGTATTGTTTAAAGGAGAGGAAGGTTTGGGCCACTCAGGTCTGGCCCAATTGTGGCCAGCCTGAGTGGCTGTCTATATACACACACATATATTCCTATACTAAGTCGAAATTAAACACAGAATAATTTCAAATGTCGGCCATGTATATATTTTTTATATTTTAATTTGTAAAAAAAATTTATTTAACAATTAAATCCTAATTAATCTTAAACATGCAGTAATGAACATGCGCATGCAATTAAATCCTAAAAATTAAAATCCTAATGTTTTTAAAGAAAAATCCTAAACTCTAAGAGTCCTGTAGGAGCTTGTTTCGACCGGGTAAGAATCATATGCTCACAGCCCATATGTATATCCTCGTTCATTATTGCTGTTTGCATATTTCCTACTTTGTCATTACTGTTATCTCCATTTCTGCCATCAGGTTGGTACTGTTATACGCATATTTGATGAGGATAAGATAAATGCATGAAGGGTGTTGTCGTGCAATTGACTCGATATCTTAGTACATTTTTCACATTATGAAAGTTTTGGAGTGACTATTGTGGTTTATTATTTTCACTCTAAGGAAAATATTGGCCGAGATATTGGAATATATTAAATTGTGATCTCTTCTAGTACTCATTTATTGCTTTGCATATTCGTTTTGTGTACTCTTTTTGTTATATCGTAGTACTGTTCTATTGCTAGTTTATTGCACATATTATATCGGTGAGTAACTTTTAACAAAAAGTCTCATTATTACTTCAACGAGGTTAAACAAGATACTTATTGCGTACACGTGGTCGATTGTACTCATACTATACTTCTGCTCCTTGCGTGCAGATATTTTTGGAGCGGAGCTACTGGTGATTTCGTGGGCTGACTCCAAAGGTGTTCGTGCATTCCATATCTACTGCTTGTTCTTGGTAGCTTTAGCTTTTGCTAATTTTTTTACGCAACTTTCAAATAGATTGTGTAATTATTTGTACCAGCTTTGTAAACTCCAAGTCTTATAAGGTCATGATTCGTACTACCAGTCATTGGATTAATATATGAATGTTCCTTAAATCTCATTTGGATTATAAACATATTTTGCTGGCTAAAAAAAGGGCAGCTATTCATAAAGTATCCTACATTCACGTAAGGTGCGGGCAGAGACAGACCCAAGATCAGCTGTCATAGAGGTATCATGACATTCACTATTTCTTGAAAATATTTATAAATTTACATAGAATTTTTACCAAAGTTTTTGGATATAATATTTTCATAGAATTTTTACCAAAGTTTTTGGATACCTATGATTCCTCTCTCTCCGATGTGCGTCCGCATTTGATTCCGAGGAATAGCCGCCCCCAAATATGATATAAACAACCTACTTAGACCTATAGGTGTCAACCGGGCCGGGTTGACCCGGGACCGGCACGGCCCGGCCCGGTCAAAACCGGCCCGGACCGGACCGGTTTAGCGCGGGGGGGGGGGGGGGGGGCTGGGTTAGGGGGGGGAAGGGGGTTGGGACGTAAGGCCTTACCGGGCAATTAACCCGGACCGGACCGGCCCGGGAAGAGAAATACCGGGCGAACCGGCCAACCCGGACCGGTTATAACGGTAAAATTTTTTTTTTTTTAAAAAAAAAATTTTTTTTAACTGCTGGGGCCCACTTGCCCGTTGGCAACGGTCCAGAACCGTTGGCCAACGGGTGTTTTTGCATTTTTGGCCCTTTTTTGTTTTTTTTTGTTTTTATTAAATTACATTAATAACCCTTCTAAAAATCTATAAATACCCTCCCCTCTTCTTCATTTCCTCACTCAAAATTATCTATCTCTCTCTCAATTCTCAAATTAGCAAATATCAATCACTCTCTTCTCTTCAATTTTCAAGAATTCATATTCTACTTTCATAATTTTATTGTCTTTATTTTCCCGAATTTAATTTATCGTAATTTCTTATTTGGAAATCGGCATTCGAAGCTTGATTCTTGAAGTTCAAGTGTTCAACATTCTTGAAGTTCAACTGTTCAAGTGCTCAATTTATTGTCGAATTCGGTGCACTCTCTCCAACTCTTTCTCTTATTTAATATTTTAATTGCATATTTGATTTTAGCTTATATATTAAATTTTCCAATATGTTGAATGCTGCTAAAAGAGCGTGTAGAAAAGTTACTGGTAGGAGTGGAAGTGGTAGTGGAAGTAGTAAAAAAAGTCCTATAGCTTCTGGTAGTAATAGTAATAATGAACCAATAACACATGTTTCTGAATCATCGCCTAATTTGCAAGATGTAAATATTGATTATGAACAATTACACCAAGATTTCGGAATAGAAGATAACGAAATTGGAATAGAAGATGAGATACCACCTACACCTACTAGTGCAAATGTTGGTAGTATTGGAGTTGGAGTTGCTAGTGCAACAAGGGGTAGAAGACCACCAGTCGCTCCAACTTCTAAATCTAATCGTAGAAAAAGAAGTCCTGTTTGGAAATTTTTTGATGAGATAGAAGATAGTGATAGAGTTAAGTGCAGACTTTGTAACGAAACGTTTAAACATTTGACCGGAGGTAATTTAGGGGGGATTGGCACACTAATTAGACATATGCAAAATTATCATCCTATAGAATGGGGGGTTAATGGGGATGGAAGTCAAACAACCGGTAACCCTACTACTGCAGGTCTCCTAAAATATGATAAAATGAGGGATCGAGAGGAATTAGCGAAAATGATCGCTTTGGGTTGTCTACCTTTTTCTTTTGCTTCTTCCTCTTATCTTGTTACGTATATTCAAAGGATATACAACCCTATGTTTAAAGGTATCCCTAGAAGTACCTGTAGATCTGACATCTTTAGACTTCACGGCCAATATCAAACATACATACGTTATTTGTTTAGTCACCTTCCTTCTAGAGTATGTCTAACTTCTGATATTGGCCATGCTGTAAATGGAAACGATTATTTAACAATTACATGTCATTGGATAGATGACAATACTTGTATGCAAAAACGTATTATTGCTTTTAAATATGATGAAGATCAGAGTCATACTGCAACATTTATTAGTAGTACAATTGTTGAAGTTGTCGAATTTTATAATCTAAACCAAAAAGTTTTGTGTATGTCTTTTGATAATGCTTCAAACAACAATGCTGCAGTTTCAATTTTAAAATTGAATTTACATCCACCTCTTGATGATATTTTTCATGTTAGATGTGCATGTCATGTTTACAATTTAATTGTTAAAAGTGGGCTCGATTTATTTTCAACTGAGATTACTCTAGTTAGAAGAGCTGTTGGAGTAATTCAAGGAAATAATAGACAATCTAGAATAAGAGAATTTAAGAACAAGTGTATGCAATATAACCTTACACCTAGATTCATGCCCGACGAAGTAGTTACTAGATGGAATTATACGTATATATTTTTAAAATGTTGCTACAAATATAGATTTCCAATAACAGAAGTTGCTAATGCACATTGTACTGATCCTAGGCGTATGTTAACCGGTGATACCTGGGAGGTCATTAGTGATGTGATTAAATTTTTACATAAATTTTATACTGCTACTGTTGTGTTTTCTGGGGCATATTACCCAACTATTACTGTGGCTTTAGTACATATAGCTGAAATTTCTTTGCTACTATTTGAATTTAAGAAGAAAGATAGATATACGGATGCTGTTGCAAGTATGCAAGCAAAATTTAAAAAATATTTCTTTCCAATTCCTCCTGTTTACTTAATTGGTGCAGTTTTAAATCCTTCAATTAAAATGTCTGATTGTCAACAATTAATGAATGCTTTATACAATTATATGGAGATTGGGCCCACTGAAAGCCCAAATTTGTATGAATCTATGAACCAACTAAATGAACATTTACAATATCTATACACTTATTATGCAACTCAATGTGATAATGCTCGTGCTTCAACTGCTGCAAATCCCACTATGCAATGTAGCACTTCTAATGTAGTCGGAGATGATGATGAATGCTTTGATAGTTTTAATATTTTTTCAACTTTTTCTAACACTCAAAGTAGTAGTAGGAATATAGATGAACTGCAATTTTACTTGCAGAAGCAAAAGGAGCCTCGCACCAAGGAATTTTCACCGTTAGGCTGGTGGCAGGAAAATTCAAAGCAATTTCCCGTTCTTTACGCTATGGCGCGGGATGTCCTGAATGTCCCAATTTCCACTGTTGCATCCGAGAGTGCACTTAGCCAAGCAAGACAACAACTTGGAGACACGCGGCACTCATTGGGAAGCAATGCTTTGGAAGTCTTAGTGTGTCTAAGAGATTGGATAAGATCTGAACGAAGAAATCAAGGAAAGGAAGATCTTGATAGCCCGGAAGACGAAGAACTTGGAGATATATTAACGCACGGAAACCCATCCGAATTTAACACTCCAGAAGAAGGTCCAGAGGTTCATATTAATATGGAAGAACTTGCTATTGCAATGCAAGCCATTTGATGTAAATTGTAAACTAATTATGATACATTTTAGTTTTTCAGTTTGAAATTTTGAATTTAAGAAATAAAGTAGCACTTGCAATAAGTGCAATTTTTTCCCCATCTTTTGTTGTGTTCATTCAATTATTACAAAGTATTAATATAACTTAATATTTATACTATACGTAATTCAAAAAAATAAATAAATAAATAAATCCGGCCCGGCCCGGCCCGGCCCGGATCGGATCAACCCAGCCCAATTGCAACCCACTCCAATTGAACCCGGACCGGCCCGGCCCGAACCCGGACGGGTCATAAAATTTGGACCCGGACCCGGCCCGGCCCACCCGTTGGTCACCTATACTTAGACCTTAGTGGCTAATTTTGGATTCAAATCCAAAACCTATGTTCTGTCACTATTTTGTCTTATTATCCTAAACCTGCAATATCCTAGCTGTGCGTTCTTACAAGAGTGGGGTTTTGAGGGCCCCATTTAAGACTCTCAAAATGTCAACTTGACAATTTCTGCTTTCATTTCTATAAATCAGCAGCTCTCCACACAATGATCATTTTTTCTCTTCTCTCTCCATTTCTACTCACACTCTCTCTCCCTTCCTATTTCTGGCTATCTCGCCGGATTTCGGCCTCCATTATTCCCGGTGGATAAGCCCATTCTCCTTTTTTCCCTGCTAAGGTCTCTCTCTCTATACTCTCTTTTGTGAGATTTCTTTTTCTTGATATTTGTGCAAAAAACAATTCTTTTTTGGATCTGAGTTGGCTCTTGGTAATTGGTGAATTAGCTTCTAAGTAACTTTTTTTTATCATTTTCTTTATGGGGTTTCTCTCTTGCTCTAGTTCATTGTATATGGATCTCATAGTTTCGTTTTCTTCTTAATTTTATTGCTTTTTGGTGGAGTAGAGTTTGTAATGCAGCTTGTTTTCTGAGTTGGATGTGAGCTTTAAGTTTTAAAGATTTGATCTTTTAAGAAAATTCTTTATTCCCTTTTAATTTTTTGGGTAATCTTCATTTTCTAGACTAAGTTATGCCTATTTATTTGGTATTATTATAGGAGGATATATAGCTCAATATTCTATTATTTTTAATAGCATCAATATCCTCCTAAAGAAGAGCTTGGCAATGGCTTGATTAGTAGTAAGTAATATCAGTTTAATGTGCAAACTTTTTTGTGGATAAGATTATTTTCGTTATGGCAACTTAAGTTAATTACAAGTAGTACTGTTTATTCATATAATCCTTCAGTAGAGAGAAATAATGGATAAGACTGCAAATACAAGTGAGTTTCTGTATTTGTTTATTTGTCTACTTTGGATAATGGATAAGTTATTAATTCTTTCAGTTGGCCCACAGTGTTTTGCTGATTTGGTTTCTCATAACTTCCATTCTGGGTAGTTTATTTTGTAGTTTCTGCATATAAAAGTTCCCATATGTTCCATATTCTTATTTAAAAAGTGCCTTTTATTTTGTCCGAGACTGAGTGGCAGTGGGTTGTCAAATAGCCACTCCATTTACTATTAAACAAGCCTGTGTTGTTATATGAGTTGTACAACTTAGTTAGCGATCTAAAAGGGGTTATTTGTTTATCATACAGAATACTTATTTGAGTTGAAGGGTTAAGACAGAACATGGAAGGAACTGGACTGAAAAGTGTGGGCTCACACTGCTCCATCTCTGAGATGGATGATTATGATCTCTCTAAGCTTCTTGACAAGCCAAGGCTAAACATTGAGAGGCAGAGATCTTTTGATGAGAGGTCTCTCAGTGAGTTATCCATAGGCCTAAGCAGAGGATTAGATAATAATGAGAGTGCTTACTCGCCTGGAAGGTCTGCCTTGGACACCCCAGCTTCATCGGCACGGAACTCTTTTGAGCCCCATCCAATGGTTGCTGAAGCCTGGGACGCTCTCCGCCGTTCTTTGGTTCACTTTCGAGGCCAACCAGTTGGTACAATTGCTGCTGTTGACCATGCCTCTGAGGAAGTCCTCAATTATGATCAGGTCCGTGTCAAATACACATTCCAGCAGTGCCTTCAATGTCTTGTGACTTTTTAGCATCTGTCAATTTAAGTTTTTCGTTTGATGCTTAGGTTTTTGTTCGAGATTTTGTTCCTAGTGCTCTGGCCTTCCTGATGAATGGAGAGCCGGATATAGTTAAAAACTTCCTATTGAAGACACTTCAGCTTCAAGGATGGGAGAAAAGAGTAGATAGATTTAAGCTGGGGGAAGGAGTTATGCCAGCTAGTTTCAAGGTTCTTCATGATCCAGTTCGTAATACGGATACAATAATGGCAGATTTTGGTGAGAGTGCAATTGGAAGAGTAGCTCCAGTTGATTCTGGATTTTGGTGGATAATTCTTCTCCGTGCATACACAAAATCTACCGGAGACGTCAGTCTTGCTGAAACTCCCGAGTGCCAAAGGGGAATGAGGCTTATATTGAGCTTATGTTTGTCCGAAGGATTTGATACATTTCCTACTTTGCTCTGTGCTGATGGATGCTCAATGATTGATAGAAGAATGGTAAAATGTCTTATCGCCTTAGCTTGCATATATTTTCTTTGATTGTGACATAATACAACTTAAAATTGTGATTGGATACTTGATATGTATTAGGCTGCTTTCTTCTGTTCTTGCGATGCTTTTAATCAGTAATTCCTCGACACTCCCTCAGGCCAATAACGAAAGAAAATTTGAACAGAATAGATAATCACTTATTATCTGAATTCAGTTCAAATTCCCCACTTGATTGGAAGGGTAGTAGTAGTCATTGTATCTGATTTTTGAATCTTTTCTTTGAAGACATATGATATTAGATAGTAACGAAGCAAGTGCCACTTCAAGCTTCAACGTGTTTAATAATTTTTTATAGAGTGCTTGTGTAACTAGGCAGCGGACAACCTTGACGGCTTCTATGCGGCCCAAGGTTTCAGTCCTACCAAGAAATAAGCACCAAATCGTGCTTGAGCTTGACAAACACACACACGAAAATAATGAAAGACAAAGGCACATGAATTTGGGAGGCAAAAGCCTATTTTCTGATTTACTTGATAAAGAGAGGAATACAAAGTATAAGATGAGTGCCTTGAGGCCTATACATTAGGATAAAAAGAACCGTCACTACATGATCCTAATTATATTGGAATATCCTCTAAAGATGCCTAATTAAAAAGGGAAAGGCTGCTTGGGGCCGTCAGTCAACACTTGGTTAAAACTGGCATGTCTTGCCTTGACTTCCATGGTGGTCGCTTTCACTAGTCAGCTTTGCAGCACCAGACACGCGCCTAGCTGCTGGGAACTAGGACAAGGCTGTATTAATTGAGTCCCTTGCTTGTCTTTGACTTCTTCAAATGTTGGCCGCATGCATGGACAACCCCCTTATCTTGTGGATGCCATATTTGAATTAGATTGTTGAGCTTTAGGGGGGAAAAACAATAGGGACGTTGGCGGCGCGCAACATTCTCCCCCACCTGAAATAGCAAAGACCGGGGCGCCACAAAGCTTCAAGTATTCATGTACTTGATCTTTGAACTGCCACAAATCCTCATATTTTTCCTACGATGCCTGTTCAGGTGATTGTCCCTTCTAATGAACAAGAAATGAACACTCGAACTGCCTCATCCTTTGCCTCAGACTAATTGATGATCAGTATGTCCTCAATCTTCTTGTCAATAGCTGAAGGTGTGATAAAAATCTGAGCACGACTAGACTGTCCACGCTCCAAGTCCACTTTGTATTCATGATTCAGGTTCAATTGACTAGCATGGAAGACCAGATAAATTTTCAAATGGTGTGGCATGTCGGGCTTATAAGAAATCTTGTGCACCTTGGCAATGATCTCAAACGGCCCCTCATAGCGTTGGATCAAAGTTCAAACTTTGGTTAACGCCCCTCAATGATTTGAATTGATGGGGATTAAGCTTCACCATGACTTTATCCCATTTTCGGTAGTGAACCAGACACCGCCTACGATTAACAAATTTCTTCATCTTGCAGGCGGTCTTGTCTAGATAAGACTTGACCATATCAACCAGTTCTTCCCACGCCTTTGCCATATGAAATGCGCCCAGATTCTTCAATTCTACACTCACAGGCAAGGACTGTGGCGTGTTGTGCTGCTGCCCTGTTACAAGCTCAAGGGGACTCCTCCCGATGGCTTCATTTGCATTGCAAATTGTAAGAGAATTGAGCTGTGTCAAGCAGCTTCGACCAGTCCTTTTGATGGCGCTAATGAAATGTCTGAAGTGCAGCTCCAAAAGTGTGTTGTGACCCTCTCCGTTTTTCCATGGGTTTGGATGAAGACTTGTTGAGAAGTGCAACTCCAACCCCAACAAATTGAACAACTCCATCCAAAAAACACCAGTGAACCGTGGATCACAGTCGCTAATGATGTGCTTTGGAACAGCCTAATGTTTGACCATGTCGTGCTGCCTCTTTGGCTTTGCAATTTAGTGACAGTGAAGGTAGCATAATTTAAAAAATGATCGACCACTACAATGATGGTGCCAAAGCCCTTCGAATTTGGCAAGCACATAATGAAATCCATTTTGACGATGTTCCATAGCCTTTCAAGCACTGGTAAGGGCTCAAGCAAGCCCCAGGGTGCCTTGTGTTCACCTTGTCTTGTTGGCAAACAAGACATGTTCAGACATAGACCTCAATATCATCCATCCATATATGAGGCCAATAGTAGGATGACTCCAACAATGCCATTGTGCGCTTTTGTCCCGGATGCCTTACTCATACCGTGTCAAGACCCTCTTTGATCAAAGTACGCCTTCAATTATGGTCATAATCTTCTTGTCAATAGCTGAAGGTGTGATAAAACAACTAGACTGTCACTTTATCTTCATGATATGTCTTCAATTGACTAGCATGGAAGACTGGATAAATTTTCAAATGGTGTGGCATCTCTAACTTACAAGAGATCTTGCCCACCTTGGCAAAGATCTCAAATGGTTCCTCATACCGTTGGATCAAAGTTCAAACTTTGATTAACGCCCCTCAATGATTTGAATTGACCGGGATTAAGCTTCACCATGAGGAAACAGCCTCTCTGCCCTTTCGGGTAGGGGTAAGTCTCGTCTACATATTACCCTCCCCAGACCCCACGTTGTGGAACTATACTGGGTAGTTGTAAGCTTCACCATGAATTTATCCCCAATTCGGTAGTGAAAATGGACACACATTCTCTACTTTGTGCTGTTTCTTTGCTGTAGGTTGGCAGCTTTTCCTCTTTTGTTTTTATGCTGCTTTTTGCTTCAATTGTAGTCTTTCCTAATGAGAGATTTATATATTCCCTTTTTAAATGTTTATCACACGTGTTGTACTGTTTTTGATGCATTACCTTTTATTGTCAATAATTTACAATTCTATGATAACTGGAGTATTGCTGTTTATCTCTTTTACCTGATAGTTATTCTTTCTCTTGGTAACGCGGTGCTACGTAAAGTAGTACAACTGTTAAAAGTAGAAATGCTACTTAAAACTATGTCTTAAAAATTAAAATACCTGATCAAAATTAAAACCATGTCCTAATATATACTAGTATATCTTATTTGATGAATTTCCGTTTTTTTTTTTTTTTTTTTTTTGCCTTTAGTCCGTGTCAGCTTCCTTTTCTTTTTCCTTTGTTTTCACTGCTTCTTCTTCAGTTCAGCCACCCTTGGAATATAACTTCTGACTTTTCTTTCTTTGTATTGGTATAACATGTCTTACTTTTCTTTGTTGTCACCCTGTATTTAACAATATGTTCAAGAGATAAAAAAAATTTCTACTACATTACCTTGTAATTGTGTATCCAGATTCTAATACTAGATTTGAAAGCCTAAATTTCACGCATAACTTGAAGATACACTGAAGTTCTACCTCTTTGGAGTTCTGTTATGATCATAGTTAGAAGTGCTTTGAAGCACATACTAAGCATCTTCTTTTGCTTATTGGTGATTCGTTGATCTACGTATGACTGAATATTTATTTGAAGTAATTTGCAAACACAACTAATCCAGCCTCCAGTCATTGTATTTATCCTGATGAAAAATTAGATGTGACTCCTATTAATTAGAAGAGAAGGATAGTGGGGTGGGCCCATTATCCACCAAGTTTCAAAAGTGGAAACGACGGCTATAAAAAGAACGTTATATGTGACTACCCTAAAAAGTTGTTTGTAACTTTTTGCACAATAGGTTGATGAACTACGTCCTTGAATATATAACTAATTGTGGTGGTTAATTTTCAGGGAGTATACGGTTATCCTATTGAGATCCAAGCACTCTTCTTTATGGCATTGAGAAGTGCTTTGGCAATGATGAAGCACGACACAGAAGGGAGCGAATTTATTGAGAGAATAGTAAAGCGTCTACATGCCTTGAGTTATCACATGAGAAGTTATTTCTGGCTCGATTTCCAACAATTAAATGATATATACCGCTACAAAACTGAAGAATACTCTCATACTGCAGTAAATAAGTTCAATGTCATCCCTGATTCAATCCCAGAATGGGTATTTGAATTTATGCCAACGCGTGGTGGTTACTTTATCGGGAATGTTAGTCCAGCAAGGATGGACTTCCGATGGTTTGCTTTAGGAAACTGTATTGCCATCTTATCCTCCCTTGCCACTCCAGAGACAGCTTCCGCTATTATGGATCTCATAGAAGCACGCTGGGACGAGCTAGTAGCAGAGATGCCCTTAAAAATATCTTATCCAGCACTAGAAAATCATGAATGGCGACTTATAACTGGTTGTGATCCCAAGAATACCAGGTGGAGTTACCATAATGGAGGATCTTGGCCAGGTTATTCATTTGATCTTTTACTAAATTTCAAACTCCTGCAATTTAGTAGAGAATGACTTCTTATTAAGAAAGAAAAAGGAATGTAGATCATGAATTAGATGATCATAAGTTTGGTTATTGTGTTAAAACGATTATGCTTGTAGCTTTACTAGAACTCATTTTTACTTAACATTAGTTTTATACTATCCCAAGTAGCATTCCAAGATAATGAAGCCTCAACGTTGCTCCTAGAATTTTTCTGTCATGCTCTGTAATGCAAATGTCTAATTCCAATGCAGTGCTTTTGTGGTTGCTAACCGCTGCCTGTATTAAGACGGGACGACCACAAATTGCAAGACGGGCAATCGATCTTGCTGAGAGCCGCTTATCTAAGGACGTGTGGCCTGAATATTATGATGGAAAAGTAGGAAGATATATTGGTAAACAAGCAAGAAAGTATCAGACGTGGTCAATCGCAGGATATCTTGTAGCAAAGATGTTGCTGGAGGATCCTTCACACTTGGGAATGATCGCGTTGGAAGAGGACAAGCAAATGAAGCCTGTAATTAAACGATCGGCTTCCTGGACGTGCTGAGTTGAAGCAAGAGAGACATTACTACCAATGGATACAGAAACCACAAAAAACACTGTTCTTTGGCTATTTCTGTCCTAGTAAGATTGCTCATTTTTGTCGTTGTGTACATTTGCATAATGTCTCTGTTGCTCAGTCTAAAAGACTGCGCTTTTATGGTATCCAATCTGTTGGACTAATCTTTTACACATGCTCTAATTGCTTGGATAGGACAGTGAGTATAGTGTTATGGAACTTAGCTTCTTATGCTTCTGGCTTGGAGGTGATAATACACTCATTCCACAACACTTAGGGGTCGTTTAGTATGAGGTATAAGAAGGTATAGGGGTTGATATAAAAATTTAATACCACCTTAATATTCTGTTTGGTTAGCAAATCAGGTATACATTATCCCGATATTAATTTTAACACCACAATAACTTATACCTTATAGAGGGTGGGGTAATTAGCACTGGTATAACTTATAGCTTCTTTTTAGAATATGTAATTGTATTCTTAATTCAACATACCAAAAAGTGTATAAACAACAATCCCAACATAACTAATCCCAGCATAACATATCCCAACATAACTTATATCGGCATAAGGTGTATTCCAACCAAACGACCCCTTAAACTATTACACTCTCCGGTTCACACTACTTCCTTTCGAAAAGATTGACATCTTTTAATATTTTCTTAAATAGGAAGTATTTATAGCCACAAAAATGCTATGACGGGTGTAATACCACAAGTTTTAAAAGTTTTACGGCCACACAGATGCTATGGTTTATTTAAGACCATATATCTTAAAAGCCTTCCATTTTTTTATTAAAATTTGTGTTAAGTTAAACTAAGATAATCTTTTTAAAACGAATGGAGTATTAAATATGACATGTTTAATTGAGTTTGAATGTTACCCGTGAATTTTATCAAATCAATGTTACCTGTGAATCACTAAAAAGCAACTATTTTCTCTATCTTTTTTTTTTTCCTTCTTTTTTTGATAACAAACTGGAACTGTTGTCTTCTATATATATTTGCATAAATGGAGGAAAAATGTCTTATTTTTCTTATTCTAAATGATGAAAGTCTACAGAAGTGAATGTCACGCATTCTAGCACTTTACCAACATGTGTGCCCTAAAAAAGTAACAGCAACATTGATTATTCTCAAAATATAAGCAGCAAAAAAATAGGAAGAATTAACAATCAACACTATATTTAGTATAATTTCACAAGTAAAGTTAGGAAAGGTAGGGTGTAAGTTACTTGTACCTCGAGTGAGGTAGATAGATTATTTCGGATAAACCCTTGACTAAAAGATTTGACACATAAAAGAGTAAAGACGCTGGGATGAAAATCCTAAAAAAAAAGAAAATATTAATAGCAAAAATAATAAGATAACCCAAGAAAAGAAAAGAAAGTAGTAATAAAATTAAAAATAAGATAATAATAAAAAAACAGTAACAATAATAATAAGGAAAGGAGGGAAATCCAAACATGACAGTAAAGAAAATGAAGTTGTCAATAAAATAAAGATGTTTATGTGGAACATATAGGGTCTTATTTTTTTTTTCTCTGTTATGAAATAATATAAGAACAAGAACAATAATACAAGAACAAGAACAATATAGAAAAAAGTAGAGAGAGGAGTATTCTTATTGATACTTTGGGATGATTTACAATGGGAGAGAACCCCTTTATTTATAGGGAGGTGGTGACTTAGCCACCAAGTAGTAAACCCTAGGATCTCTCTAAATATGGACATTCACCTTAAATAGAATATTTTATAACACTCCCCCTTGAATGTCTATTCAATAATGTGCCTCGTTAAAATCTTAACTAAAACAAAACCCAATGGGAAAAATTATAGAAAAGGAAAAAGAGTACCCATGTTTGAATATGCGCCTATTGGTTGCCTCGTTAAAAACCTTCCAAGGAAAACCCAGTGGGACAAAACCTTGTAAGGAAAAAAGAGTGCAACGCGCATTAACTCCCCCTGAAAAGAGCATCAATTCACATCCTTGAGCATTTGCATTCCAATCTTATGCACCATCTTCAAAACGATCTTTTGTAGAGATTTGATAAATAAATCAGCCATATTGATTTGAATAAATATTCCGCACCTTGAAATTATCATTCTTGATAGATATGAACATCTTCATATAATGTCGTGGAATGACTCTTCAATATCTCCATAGAGGTATTCTCGATGCCATCATGCTTATAGTTATAGCAAGATACATATGTACACAAGTTGCACTTAGGATGTGGTACTTCAGGACCAAGAATTGTATATGATTCAAGAAACTTCAATCTTTCATGGATTGACATATAAGTTAAGTCATATAAGCCATATAATAGACTTTAGATGCATATAAAGTTTTCATGTCATGCTAAACAAATAAGATATGGAAAACTGATTACACATACCATTGACTTTATACTTTCAAGTATTTGAACTACATGTCCAAAACTACATGTCTTTCATATGGAATCAATTCTGCTTGAATTGTATCTCTTCCATTTAGCCAATATTTTTGTTTTACAAACTTTAAGATCCTCATCGATATTTAGCGCTATCATAGATGTCGTCGACGAACATTTTATATCGGTTCCAGTAAATTTTCATAAAGACATAACATGGAGATCTCTTTATTCATATATTCAGGTACCTGAATCTCTCATGAGATTTTATGAAGTGTTATGTCATGTGATCATCTAGATCACTTGCCTCCCCATTATGATCACTTTGATCATTTGCTCATCTTCTTTATTAAGAAGTTATTTTGAAACCGATTTGTCTATACGCTTTAAGCGTATCAAAGACTTTGTCCTTCTGGGACTTAATATGAGCATTTGCAGTGAGAATATAGTTACTTTCTTTGGGTCAGCAAATGCGTATATCATGCTTTGCAATATGTTGCAATTGAATTATCCTTTTATGAACTTCAGGTTCATATTATGATATTCGAGGATCTATATATACAAATGATAATTCATCCCATGTAACCTTTTCTCAAGTGTTTATCATGTCTCCCCCTCATGTTAGAAAAGCTAACTTGTTTCCTCAACTTTGAGAGTCCATCTTTGTGCATTATGGTGTTAATGAAAATATACACCGCACATCAATAATAATAAGATGAAATTATTTGGTTCCTGACCCTGAACCACTTGTGAGGGGATAATATAATATACTCTCGTATACAACGTATATCCAACTGATATATATAACTTTGTTCTCATAAGAAACAGTTTAGCTATTAAGTGGAGGCACTCAATAATTATCTTGCTAAACCAACTATGATATAAACCAACTTATCAAGATGAACTATCTTAAATAGAAAATCTGGAAATTATGCTCGAAGTTATATTACTGAGCAATTTACCTCGCAAGCACCGGCCAGGCTGCGGGTTAATAACAATCGCACATGTAACATATCATAGATGCATCATATGTGGTATACATGGCAGGTGAATGGGCCCATATTCACCTTTGATATTTCCAGAATTTATGGGATTCAACCCGAACTCTTTAGTTGGTCAATTAATTAATGAGAACAAGTAATACAAGAGAATTCGTAAAGAACTTTTTAGTTCTTTAATATTTATCCATGTGAATTCTCTATTACTGCACATCATACTTAAAATGATATGGCTAACCCGAATGCCAACTGAATAAATTATCAATATTGATAAACTTCAAATTTACACCATGACATTTGCAATTATCAATAAACTTCAAGTTTATTATGATATGGGTTTTTATATCAATAAACGTCCACTTTATTGTGGTATTCTTGTGTAGTACAAACTGGAGAATAAAGCGGGTAGTTTTTTACATACAGATTATCCCGCTACAAATTGTAGTAATAGAAGATATCAAATCTTTCCTTTATTTATAGTCTCAATATAATCAATCGCTTTCGCATATACTTTGGAAACTGAATAAGTTTCTTTGGGACTTACTACAACACAATACCTTATTGGTAATCAATTGTGTTTCTCCAACATAGTAATAATTGGCTCTTCTAGAGCTCTCAATTAATTTTGTTCTACCACAAATTCATCAACATTCATGTGGTGAATATCTCTTTTAAAGAGAAAGTTATACCATTATGGTCATGTCAAAATTATATGCAAGATATGTTTCTTGCATTATTATTGTCCTTTGATAATCACATTGACAAATTATTTTGGTGTACAATAGGTACGTGACCAATGACTATTCATGCCATAACAATGACATTATTTTCATATATCATCTCAAACCTCCTTCTAGGGGTGAGTGTGGTATATTCAATACCAATTTCATGTTCATATTCTTCCAATAATGAATATGTATTCGTGAATCAGAAGTTGTCACATTCACTGCGGGGATATGTGATTTTGTTATCCTTTTCAAATCTGTAAATGCGTCTGGCATTCGATTTGCTATTATTTGCAAATGGATAATATTTTGCACCTCTTTTTCACAAATAGAGGTATGTGGATCAAGATGAGATAATGATGCATTTTTCCACAAAATTTCCCGTTTGGTTTCACCAACTTCTCCCCCTAATTTTGGGAAAAGTGTCTCATCGAATTGACAGTCTGTTCGTGCAGTGAACAAATCCCCTATCAATGTTTCGAGGTAGCGAATAATGGAGGGCGATTCAAACTCAACATATATTCCTAACATTCTTTGCAGACCCATTTTGGTGCAATATGACGGTGCTACAGGCACATATACTGCACATCCAAAAATTCTTAAGTGGGATATATTAGGTTCATGACCCAAAACTCATTGCAACGGGGAATATTTGTGATAATTCGTCGTTCTGAGACAAACTAGCATTGCTACATGCAAAATGGCGTGACCCCAAACCGAAGTGGGCAGCCTCGTTTTCATGAGTAAATGAGGAATTCAAGATTATTCTCATCTATTGTCTCAATATGATATCCATTTTGAATGATATCTTTAAAACTCAACAAGTTCCTTTTAGACTTGGAGGAGAACATTGCATTCTCTAAAATGTTGTTCCTTTAGGCAGAGTTATAGTTGCTCTTCCGGAGCCTTTAATCAATTTACTACTACAAGAAATTGTAGTAACATTTGCCTTACACATACTTAAATGAGAGTAGTATTTCTTCTCTTTGAGTATCGTATGTGTAGTACATGAATCAACTAAATAAATATTTTTACAGTTGGACGTTGATCCAAGCTTGCTTTGTGAGATATCCATATTTGCTTTCCCATGGTTTTGACATACAAAAGAAATACACGAACATGAGAATAAACAAATTCAATCCGTTTGTTTCATATTTAAACAATATTTTCAAAATCTGCTGAGGTTATTCGACTAACTTAGTTGATAGTCGACTATCTTGGGAAGCATTCATTAGGTTAGTCGACTATCTTGCCTTGCGGAAAAGTCCAGTTTTAATGCGAAATATTAGTTAGTCGACTAACTAAGTTGATAGTCGACTAACTTAGTAAACAGTCATCAGGTTAGTCGACTATCTAAATCAGATAGTCGACTAACTTGGCCTGCGGAAAAATCCAGTTTTAATGCGAAATATTATATAATCGACTAACTGTTAGGTTAGTCGGTTAACTCTACTGGAAAATAAAAATATCTTTGATATTTAAGCATATTGAAACATTCTAAAGAACTAATACTAACATTATATCATATGCTAACTAATACGAGCTGATACTAATGACTATTAGTTTATTCACTAACTACAAATAAGTAAAATAAAATCAAACAATTCCATCTTCCTTCATCACAGATCCATCACAAATTAAGTGGTCTATTTTCCCCTCAGGGTGCTCAAAGAAGTCTGCCACATCCAAGTGGGTGATGTCAAAATTGTCATCAGAGACAGAATTGGTTTCAGGGCATTTACCTTTTAGAGATGCTTGATAAAGCTCAACCAAATGTCTTGGTACACGGCAAATTTTCGCCCAGTGCCCTTTTCCACCGCAACGATAATATATAGTTTATGAACTATTTGCTTTTGGATTCTCATCGCATCGTGCTTGTGGCAGAGTGACCAACTTCAGGTTGTCATATCTCTCCTTTAAGCTATTCCACAAGATAGGTGTTAGATAATACGCTTAACGCTAGAGGGGGGGGGGGGTGAATAGCGTTATAATAAAATTTACGTAAACTTGCGGAATTTAAAATTTGCAGGAAATAAATAAGTGCGATAAGTAAATAAATTAGAACAAACGCACCGATGTATCCTGGTTCACCACAACCCGTGGCTAGTCCAGTCCCCGAGAGACTCTCTCGAGATTTCCACTAACTTGTTAAGCTTACGGGTGCTCAACAAACCGTTACAACTTGAGGACACAAGCCTCAACAACCTTTGCTCGGAGATACAACACTCCAAGACTTCAACCAAGGAAACACAAGTTCCTTCTTACAACACAAGGGACTAACACTTCCCTTCAAGTGTACAAAAACACTTAGCACTCAAACAAGACACTCCTTTAAGAGTAGATATGAGTAAAAAGAATACGCTCAAGATCGCAACAACTTTCGTCAAGAATTTGGCTCTCAAAAGCTTATGTAATGAATATAAAATGATAAGCAATAAAGTATGCAAGCTTTAGCAATTGTATGATCAGTTGTTGTGTGTTGTTCTTCTTAAAAGACTGAATTGAAGCTGTATTTATAGTTGAAAAACTTTGTATTACCGTTGCCTAATTGCCAATTATAAATTTATGATTTTACTCAGTGACAATCGATTGTCAAATTACCACAATTCGATTGTTTGCCAGTTCTTCCAAAAATCAATCCCAGATTTTACGCATAACAATCGATTATCTAAGATCAATAATCGATTACTGGCAACGTTCAAAAAATTATTTCCAGATTTTACGTAAAACAATCGATTATCAGAAATCTACAATCGATTACTCAGCAACGTTCAAAAAATCCTTTCTAGATTTTAATTAACACAATCGATTATAAGAAATCAATAATCGATTACTCAGCAACGTTCAAAAAATCCTTTCCAGATTTTAATTAAAACAATCGATTATAAGAAATCAATAATCGATTACCTGACGGTATTTGAAAATATTTTGGCAACGGTCATTTATACAATCGATTATACTAAGTTAAGAATCGATTATATATCAGTCTCGAAAAATCAATTTTGACACTGCCTCTTGACAATCGATTGTTATAGGTTCACAATCGATTATTTAATAACTTTGAAAAAGTCTGGAAGACACTGCCTCAACACAATCGATTGTCATATGTTCACAATCGATTATTTTGTGACTTTGAAAAATCTGATGGACACTGTCTCTTCACAATCGATTGTCATTAGCTTCACAATCGATTATTTTGAGCTTTGAAAAACTTTGATGGACACTGCCTCATCACAATCGATTTTCATAAGGTTCACAATCGATTGTCATGCTGATTTGAAAAATCTGATGCTCACTGCCTTAACACAATCGATTGTCATAAGTTCACAATCGATTGTCAAGCAGCTGACTTAAACATAATCGATTATCATAAGTACATAATCGATTATCTTAGTCTAGATTTTAGAGGCATGTTTAAAAATCATTTTGACTAAAGTAAATATGCATTATTTAAAATCATTTTGCTCTAAATTAAATATGCAGGATTTGTTAAAAATATTTTTACGAGAGAAGCCAAGTCTTGAGTTTAAGTTGTCGGATCAAGATCACAATTAAATACCGACTCATATAAAACTTAATCTCGATCTTTGTCTTGTGCTTGAATCTCGTTATATATCAATTTTGCGCTTGTGCTTGGATATCGTCATATGTCAATTTGCGCATAGTTTGTCATTCATCAAAACCTACAAATATGAACACACGTTTAGTATAATGCCTTGAGAACGTGTTTTCAACAATTTCCCCCTTTTTGATAATGGCAAACTTTAATCGCGTTTTCTTGCTAGGGAAGCGAGAATAATAAGCAAAACAAAAAGAGCGAAAGACTTGGTTAGAGAGGTAAAGAGGTTGGGAGGGGAATGCAAAATCTGAAGCAAAGCTAGTTCCCGTGAAGTGTCCCTTTAACCTAGAGAGATAGACATTAGGCTCCTTCCATCTGCCCCTACTAAAGCACTTGAAGAAGAAGACAGTCCTTTACCGAAGAAGGCGCACCGGTTGATGCCAAGAAGTAGGATTAGGCAATTCATAATGACGATTCACGACAAGTAAAGATATGTAACAAGTATATAGATATGCAATTAGTTCCCCCTCAATATATGAATTCCCCCTCAATTTATGCCGATAAGTATTGAGAGTGCAATACCCGTTATCTTCCCCCTTTTGCCATTAGCAAAAAATATAGAATAATAAAAAACTTGTTTATTTATTAAAAAACGGTTACATAACAATAAAACATAGAACAATAAAATAGAAAAACAAATAAGGAAATTATTCATCATCATTTCCCGCCTCATCATCCGGCACTGCTTCATAGGGAACAAGACCGGCATATGGATAATGAATATGGTCAAAATATCCATGGATCTCATGTGTCAATTGACCGACAGAGGTGGTCAATGAAGCAATTTGGTCGGAAATGGATTGAAGAGTAGGTTCTTGAGGCTGACACGATCGACGAGTTGGAGGAGGAGCAGGAGCTACATGATCGCCGTCATGGGGAAAGGAGGATTCGGAAATTTCCCACTTCTTGGTGTTCTTTTTGAGAGGACCGATGGAAGTGTTGAACCCGGAAGCTTCAAGAAAATTCATAATAAGGAGGGCATAGGGAAGAGGTCTATCATCTCCGATGGCATCACACATGTGAATTTTGACGAACTTACACCAATTGATGTGAGCTCCGGTTATAATGGCATGCATGAGCTTAGCGTCCTCTTGGGAAAGAGTGGTATGATTATGCTTCCGAGGCTTGAGAACTCGGGTGATGAAATAGAAAATCAAACGATATTCGGGGAGCATTCCCGTAATGGTAGGACGTCGAGTAGATAGATTAGGATCATAAGCTCCAAGTCCTATTTGGTTTAGGAGAGTTTTCTCATCAAAATAAGGTGCCGGCCTCTGTAATGTAGCGAGTAATGTTTTCGCCATTTCGAGGAAGATGGGCAATGGAATGCAAGTTTTCATTTGACAAAAGAATTTGAACACCATTAATATTTGACACAAGCTCACCATCGTCATCCTCATGAAGGTTTGAGTAAAATGCTTGAATCAATGGAGGATTAATATAAGGATAGGTAAGATATAAGAAGTCAAGAAATTGACATTCCTTAAGCATGTTTGCAGCGGGGGCATATGATTCAAGATACTTGCTTGTTGAAAAGCGAGGAGGAAGAATGTCACGCTTTTCGAATTTTGTCAAAATCTAGTAAGCTTGGTTTCAGTATTGAATTGTAAAATAGACCCATCTTGATAAGGGAAATTTGGAGGTGGAGGAGCAGAAGAAGATGCACCTTGTCTACCTGAACGGGAACGTTTAGAGTGTCTGCCCGACATTTTCAAAAAGTAGTAATGAACTTTGTAAGAAACTTGGAAGATTTTTGAAGGTTTGGGAGCAAAGATTGATGCTTGAGTGAATAAAATTGAAGACTTATGATGCCTATTTATAATGGGAAGAATGGCATTTCATTTATGATGAAAATCTGTAGAAATATATGAGCCAAAACAGTCAGAAACGGTAAAAAGTAAATTGCACTGACCGTTAGACAATCGATTGTTGAAACGAAATAATCGATTGTTGAGCAGATTTTGACTTGAACTCAGAACTGACACAAAATCGATTGCAGGACCCAAACGGTAACAAATATTTGAATTTCTGACAGAAAATAATCGATTGTTGAATTATGATAATCGATTGTTGTGATACAGTGAGCACAGTAATTTTCTGACTCGGAAAATAATCGATTATATTTATGAAACAATCGATTGTTTTAGGAAAGCAGTACTGAATGGCTGAGACGGTAATCGATTATACAGTTAAAAAATCGATTATTAAACACAAATGCAAAATAAGCATCAAACATAAATAATCGATTAGTGATACTTGCTAATCGATTGTCCGCACATAAAATAATCGATTATTTGCTGTAACAATCGATTGTTCTATGCCATTTCTTTATAATTCCCCCTGCCTTACGGGCGATACCTGCAAAAGAGAATTAGACATCTCTGACGCTCAAGTTAGTAATTTGTAACGAAATAATGCAATGAGAACGTGATCTCTTAAGAAGTGTGTCCTAAGGTGTTCTTAAGAGAGTTTCGGGTACTTACCTTTTCTTCGACGTCGCCAATTACCTGTTCGAGAGGGTGATCTTTGATTGTCCTCCACTTGTTAGGCATTTTCGTTTCTTTCTCCAATTGTGGCGTTTCCTCCATCGATTGTTCCAAGATTTCATCTTGAATTTCCACAGGAGTTTCCTCTTGTACTTTGTCTTTTAAACTATTTAAAATACCTGCAAGATCAGAACAAGAATCCTTTCTCTCCAAGCGAGCATTATTTTCGGAAAACACAATATGAGGGGATTCCTCCACAGTTTGGGTTCTATTATTAAATACCCTATATGCTTTGCTACGTGAAGAATACCCAATAAAAATTCCCTCATCGGATTTGGCATCAAATTTTCCCAATTGATCTTTTCCATTGTTATGAATAAAACATTTACAACCGAATACTCTAAAATGGGAGATATTTGGTTTCCTTCCCTTGTAGAGTTCATAAGGGGTTTTCATGAGTATTGGCCTTATGACTACTCTATTTAAAACGTAGCATGCGGTACTCACGGCATCCGCCCAAAAATGTTTGGGAATCTTAGCCTCTTCGAGCATGGTTCTAGCCATCTCTTCGAGACACCTATTTTTCCTTTCCACCACCCCATTTTGTTGTGGTGTTCGTGGAGCGGAAAAGGTATGCTCGATACCGAGTTCGTCACAAAAGTCCGCAAAGAGATTGTGATCAAACTCTCCCCCATGATCACTTCTAATTGAAGTGACGGTTGTTTCCTTTTCATTTTGAACACGTTTAAGAAAATATTTAAAATTCTGAAAAGCATCACTTTTATGGGCAAGAAATAAAGTCCAAGTAAATCTGGAATAATCATCAACAATAATAAAAGCATAACGATTTCTACCTAGACTTTCAATGCGAGATGGTCCAAATAAATCCATGTGAAGCAATTGCAATGGTCTAGTAGTTGAAACAATATTTTTCGATTTAAAAGATGCTTTTGTTTGCTTCCTTTTTTGACAAGAATCACAAGTAGAGTCATTTTCAAATTTCAAGTTTGGAAGACCAACAACTAAGTTTTGTGAAACCAATTTGTTCAAAAGATGCATGTTGATGTGAGCTATTCTACGATGCCATAACCAAGAATCATCCTCTTTGCTCATTAAACAATTCACATATTCGGGTGAAGAATTTGCAAGATCAACCATATAAATGTTATCCATTCTAAAACCACGAAGGATAATTTTAAAATCACTACGTCTAAAAACTAAGCATTCATCCGAATCAAATAAAACAAGATTTCCTTTGTCACATAATTGACTTATGCTCAAGAGATTATGTTTTAAACCTTTCACAAGTAATATATGCTTAATGGAAGAAATTTCATCCTTACCGACCGATCCGATGCCGATAATCTTTCCTTTGTTGTTATCACCAAAAATAACACTTCCCCCTTCCTTGTGTTCTAGTTGAAGGAATTTGATTCGTCTCCCGTCATGTGCTTAGAGCATCCACTATCAAGGTACCATAGTACACTTGATCCCTTCAAACATACCTACAAAACAGATTAATGAGTTTTAGGTACCCATGCCATTTTGGGTCCTTGGGGGTTAGGCAAATCATAGTGATGTGATTGAGTGTTATGTCTATGTCGTGTAAAAGAAGCAGGAGCAATATGTCCAATTCGTCTACAATAATGACAAGTCACGTTAGGATTATGCATCCTTCTAGGTTGATAGTAATTGGACGGACGAAAATCATTTACTCTATTCTTGACAATATAACTATTGCACAAATCATGAAAGTCATTTCTCCTACCATTTGTTCTAGGATATGCATCATTTCTAGAATAGTTGTTTCTAGGTTGGAAGTCATTTCTAGGTGTTCTAAAAGGTTCAAAATTCCTTCTAGTGTTTGGCCTAGAATGTGCATTATTTCTAGCATGATTATTTCTAGGTTGCGATTGATGAAAACCATTTCTAGGTTTGTTGTATCTAGGATGAACATTTGTTTTATTTATCCTAGGTTGAGCCTTAGGTGGTTGGGGGTTGGCTTCAACTTTCTCTTTAGGCTCGATTCTAAAACCTATGCCATGCTTGGTCGACTTCAAATTAACAAGCACTTCATTCAAATTTTTATGAGAAGAGTTAAACTTATCTAAGGTGCCCTTAAGCCTTTCTACTTCATTTTTGAGATGCATTCAAGAAGTACAATTTCTAGAACTCTCGGGCTTGTCGGCGCTTCTCTTGCCAAAAAAATTATTTTCCTCTTTCAACTTCTCATTTTCTAAAATCAGTTTTTCCAATTCCTTTTCTTTAAAAGAGAGTTGTTTTTGAAAATCTTTTTCTTTTAAAGAAGCATTTTCTTTTATACTCTTAACGGTTTTTGAAGCTTTAATAAATTCGCTATACAACTCATCAAAAGCATTTTGCATTTCTTCAAGGGAAAAGAAATTTTTGGAAGAAATTTGACATACCTCTTCTTTGTTGTCGTCTTGTGCCATAAGACAAAGATTTGCGGCTTCGTCTTCTTCTTCCTCACTTGACTCGTCACTGGAGTCGCCTCCCCAAGATATGTATGCTCGTTGCTTCTTGAAGGGTTTCTTCTCCTTTTTAGCATTTGGGCAATTTGATTTAATGTGCCCGGTTTCTCCGCACTCATAGCACTTTATTTGATCTCCTTGCTTTTTGCCCTTTCGTTCATACTCTTTTCGCATGAACTTTTGAAATCTCTTGATAACGAGTCCGAACTCGTTGTCTCCGTCCTCATCATTTTGAGGTTGGCTTGTGCTTGCCTTGAGAGCGATTCTTTGCTTCCTTTGATCATCAACAAGAGGGTTAAGTATAGTAGATTCATAAGCTTTAAGATTACCTCCTTATGCGTCGATGGTGACATTTGAAATGCCACTGGATTCTTGAATCACGTCAGCCTTGGATCGCCATTCCGGAGTGAGACTTCGGAGAATTTTTCGGACAAGTTCCTTATCCGTGAAGGTCTTCTTAAGAGCATGTAAATCATTTACGATTTTTGAAAATCGTTCAAACATCTCATCGACCTTTTCGCCTTCCTTCATGTGAAACAATTCATATGCATGGGTTAGGAAATCAATTTTGGCTTCCCTTACCTGGTCTGTACCTTCGTACGTAATTTCCAGCTTGTCCCACATTTGCTTCGCCGTTGTGCAACAAGATATCTTCCTGTAATCATCAGCATTTACAGCACAATATAATAAATTAATAGCTTTAGCATTATTTTGCACCTTTCAGATATCATCCGCATCGTATTCATCTTCGGACTTTGGGACCCATTCATTTTCAACCTTCTTGGTTGGAATTTGTTCTCCATTCATTATGACTTTCCAAAGATGAAAACTATTTGATTGTACAAATATTCTCATCCTCTCCTTCCAGTATGTATAATTTGTACCATCGAATAGCGGTGGTCGGGTGGAGCATTGTCCTTCACCTATTCCTGCAAAAGAATCACGAGTAGAAGCCATGGATGTTTCTCTCAAACGGTTAAGTCTTCAGAGAGTTGGGCTCTGATACCAATTTTTAGATAATACGCTTAACGCTAGAGGGGGGGGGGGGGTGAATAGCGTTATAATAAAAATTAGCCTAAACTTGCGGAATTTAAAATTTGCAGGAAATAAATAAGTGCGATAAGTAAATAAATTAGAACAAACGCACCGATGTATCCTGGTTCACCACAACCCGTGGCTAGTCCAGTCCCCGAGAGACTCTCTCGAGATTTCCACTAACTTGTTAAGCTTACGGGTGCTCAACGAACCGTTACAACTTGAGGACACAAGCCTCAACAACCTTTGCTCGGAGATACAACACTCCAAGACTTCAACCAAGGAAACACAAGTTCCTTCTTACAACACAAGGGACTAACACTTCCCTTCAAGTGTACAAAAACACTTAGCACTCAAACAAGACACTCCTTTAAGAGTAGATATGACTAAAAAGAATACGCTCAAGATCGCAACAACTTTCGTTAAGAATTTGGCTCTCAAAAGCTTATGTAAAGAATATAAAATGATAAGCAATAAAGTATGCAAGCTTTAGCAATTGTATGATCAGTTGTTGTGTGTTGTTCTTCTTAAAAGACTGAATTGAAGCTGTATTTATAGTTGAAAAACTTTGTATTACCGTTGCCTAATTGCCAATTAAGAATTGCTGATTTTACTCAGTGACAATCGATTGTCAAATTACCACAATCGATTGTTTGCCAGTTCTTCCAAAAATCAATCCCAGATTTTACGCATAACAATCGATTATCTAAGATCAATAATCGATTACCGGCAACGTTCAAAAAATCATTTCCAGATTTTACGTAAAACAATCGATTGTCAGAAATCTACAATCGATTACTCAGCAACGTTCAAAAAATCCTTTCCAGATTTTAATTAACACAATCGATTCTAAGAAATCAATAATCGATTACTCAGCAAGGTTCAAAAAATCCTTTCCACATTTTAATTAAAACAATCGATTATAAGAAATCAATAATCGATTACCTGACGGTATTTGAAAACATTTTGGCAACGGTCATTTATACAATCTATTATATTAAGTTAACAATCGATTATATATCAGTCTCGAAAAATCAATTTAGACACTGCCTTTTGACAATCGATTGTTATAGGTTCACAATCGATTATTTAATAACTTTGAAAAAGTCTGGAAGACACTGCCTCAACACAATCGATTGTCATATGTTCACAATCGATTATTTTGTGACTTTGAAAAATATGATGGACACTGTCTCTTCACAATCGATTGTCATTAGCTTCACAATCGATTATTTTGAGCTTTGAAAAACTTTGATGGACACTGCCTCATCACAATCGATTGTCATAAGGTTCACAATGGATTGTCATGCAGATTTGAAAAATCTGATGCTCACTGCCTTAACACAATCGATTGTCATAAGTTCACAATCGATTGTCAAGCAGCTGACTTAATCATAATCGATTATCATAAGTACATAATTGATTATCTTAGTCCAGATTTTAGAGGCATGTTTAAAAATCATTTTGACTAAAGTAAATATGCATTATTTAAAATCATTTTGCTCTAAATTAAATATGCATGATTTGTTAAAAATATTTTTACGAGAGAAGCCAAGTCTTGAGTTTAAGTTGTCGGATCAAGATCACAATTAAATACCGACTCATATAAAACTTAATCTAGATCTTTGTCTTGTGCTTGAATCTCGTTATATATCAATTTTGCGCTTGTGCTTGGATCTCGTCATATGTCAATTTGCGCATAGTTTGTCATTCATCAAAACCTACAAATATGAACACACGTTTAGTATAATGCCTTGAGAACGTGTTTCCAACAATAGGTGGATCTTTGACTGTGATATATTCAATTTTCAAATCTTCATCAAGGTGATGGCGCAAGAAAATCAAGGCCTTAGTACAGTTTCAACCTTCATCAAGGTGATGGCGCAAGAAAATCAAGGCCTTAGCACAGTTTTGGGTGGATGCATTATTTCTGTCTTTAATGGCGTCTCCAAGACCCATTGCATCCAAAAGGATTTCAGCATCCAACACCCATGTCATATAGTTCTTGCCCGAAATTTTAAGGACAACGAACTTTCTTTTCATAATGTCAGACATAAAACAAAATTACATCAAGAGCGTGTCCATACTTACGGGCTTTATTACAATTATCACATTCACTTCAGGGAATGGATCATAATCATCTGTATGTGCTATATACAATCTCATGTCAAATATTACTTTCATAAAGTGAAAGATTATTTTGAAAATATTTATTATTCTCATTATCACAATGATGACGATTATAATTCCGTCTATTGCTACGTCCACATCCATTGATACCTTCACGGTAATAATTTTGTCTTCTTTCAGACTTATCACATACTGCTATCATATTCTCTAAAGGGAATGAGAATGAAGCAAATTCAATGGGACGGATTTTCAATTCTTTGCCCACAATCATACATGAATTTAATCATGGCAAGACATAGAACTTTTACCACTTCACGTGGTTATAATTCCTTACCAACTCCATTAGAGTTATAATCAAACTTTGTTGTCTATGTTTGTATATGAAATCAAATCGTAGAATTTCAAGAATTTGAAAGGGAAAAGTAAATTACTTACCTTTAAGGTATACCAATAAATATTATGATATCAAATATAACTCTTGAGTTTCCATCCCGTTGCATTGCTTTATGATGATACCATCTCTTCTATTTTTCCGTATAGAAATTCTTCGCGTCAATGCTTCCAAGTCATTAAAAATAGACTCAAGTGGCTTGCGAATGCTGAGAATTGTTACTCAACAAATAGGAACATATCGGCTTGTATAGATTTGGAGAGGAGACGGTCTGATGTGGGATTTTCTGTATAAAGGCAGTATGAGTTAATCCTTGTGTATCCAAACTAGAATTGGTAAGGAATTTTACTCCTAGTTGGATTTAACGATGCTTGAGGATAAAGGCTGGCGGCGGCTGAGGCTTTTCCTTCTTCGAATTCTTAATGGAGTCGCAAGAAGAAATTCTGGAAGAAGGAAGAAATCAAATTCAATTGGTTAGAGACTCGTGCTGATAACGTGTAATGAAATAATATAAGAACAAGAACAACAATACAAGAACAAGAACAATATAGAGAAAAGTAGAGAGAGGAGTATTCTTATTGATACTTTGGGATGATTTACAATGGGAGAGAACCCCTTTATTTATAGGGAGGTGGTGACTTAGCCACCAAGTAGTAAACCCTAGGATCTCTCTAAATATGGACATTCACCTTAAATAGAATATTTTATAACATTCTCACTATTATTATTATTATTATTATTATTATTATTATTATTATAGTAGTATTTGCAGCTTGCATGAATCTCGATTAATATAATTAAATTTCTGCTGGGGCACGCGTGCCTATAAAATCTTAGTTTATTTACACTAGGGAAGTCGTATAATGTGGTTGCTCGTTTATTTGGTAATATTTTGAAAGACGTACCTTCAACATTTCCATTAATAGATTTTACAAATTAAAAGAATCACTAATTATCATTGAAAGTCACATACCATGAAATCTCTTAAAAAAAAGAAAGGGAAATAAGAAGGAAAGTGACATATCAATGGTTACTTATCTTAAGTTCTATCTATGAAATGATTAAAGGGGGGAGTGAGTGTATGATAAAGTTGATCAAACATTAATGCTTTCTTTCCTTTTTCTTTCTTTTCAAATGTCACGCCAACACTTTGCTGCTATAACGTGCATTAATAATTGGAATTTTTTATAAAATTATGGTCGGCAAAAGTTGAAACTTGATATAAGTAAATTTTTTTTCACCTTTTCCTTTCCGGATTTTTCTCTAAACAACTTTTGTTTAAAATCTTACTTCATTAATTAGCTATCGGTAAGGGATGCCGAACGGGTCGGTCATGTCGAATATGAACATATTAAAAATGAATAAGACAAAAATAGATAAATTATTTAATCCGATATGTATTTAATACAGATAAAAATAGGTTAACGATGGATAATATGTATATCCATAACATACACGACTTCCTGAGTATGATCATTTTTAGAGAATTCGTAATCTTCCAAACTTGAGGAACCCCCAATTTGATACTTTACAACACTTACGATTGGTCAATTGACCATTATCGACCGATATCATTCTTTGGGTGCTATTTGAGATTAATCAGTACTTATTTTAACCAAAAATTCTAAACTAAAAATCTTAACTTCAGAACAATTCAGGACATTTTTCTCCCAAAAGTTAAACTGAAAAAATTAAAAATCAAAATACACTTGCTAATTCTTAAATATTGGCCCCTTTAAACTGACTATCTGATATTATTTCTACTCGATCATATGTCCCATTAGAATTGTATTAATTTGCCCCAACAAGAATATGCTAGCGGTTGACCATAGAATCCCTAATATATTTGAAAATTTTGATTTGGGTGAGTTTGATTTGAAGATGAAAATGTTTTGGACATGAGTTTTCAAAGCATATTTCTCAAATTTATTTTGAAAAAATATAAAACATGACTTATACCAGCAAATTCTAAAAACTATCATAAATACCCAACATTACCATTATCAATAATATTCATTATATGTCGCAAACCATAGTCCCGAATATAAATAAATTTGGTACAAAATTATTATTTTTATAATTAAGTAAATGATATACTATCAGATATCCAAAGAGCCGAAGCAACATTGTTACAAAATAATAAATGGTAGTCTCTTTTAGAAAATACAAAAGTTTGGGGTAGTTTTAATAAAATATAATAGTGATCTTTTAGCGCATCTTAGGATTTGGAATTTAGAATATTATCAAAATATAAGTAAAATCTATGGCCAAATATATATTTTCTAAATAAAATCAAAATTTATTCAGGTAAAATCGATGTCCAAATGGGTCAATGTAATTTACATTTAAGGTCATGTAATCTACATTTCTACTTTTGGATAATGGAACAAGGGAAATGTTGTATTATAAAGAATTAAAGATACGGTCAAACAACGTGTTGTTTGTGTCATGTAAATTAGAAAATCTCCTTTTTAAGGTCACTATAGACGCTATTCTGCATTAGAAAAAAGATTACTTTCTTTAATGTAGAGAATGCCCTGTGTTAATTGCACAGACTATAAATTATAGTATTTAAAAGCCATGGCTTGTGCTAGGAGCGTACATAAATTGTGTTGATTCGAATTATAATTATTAAATTAAATTAATCGTGTTAGTGTTAAAATCAATAAAACAATTCAAATCAAACAAACAAAAATCGAGTTTTTAATATGTTTTTATTGAGGTTTCGGTTTTCTAGGAATTTTCGGACTTTTTCTCTGTACAATCTTCATATCACATAATATATAACCTATGCTCCAGATATTTCTTCGACTCTAGTAGGATACAACTATATAACATTACCCAATATATATATATATATATATATATATATATATATATATATATATATATATATATATATATATATATATATATATATATATATATATATATATATATATATATATATAACAATATGAGATGAGTAATGATATTGTATCAAAATATTCAACAATAAAGATAATGAAATAGATTAAAAAAAATATAACTAATTAATAAGGCATAATGAAACTGAACATAATTTAAAATTACTAAGTCATGCTAAAATAAGTAAGACTAATAAGTACCAAATATTTATTACATAATTAAACAATAAAAATAAACTATGCATTTTTTCTTTATAGACCATGCAAAACCAAAAAATATATATACCCAATACTATTGTCATTCCTACTACTAAACTAAATTTCTTTTGTTAGCATATTTGGTTTTAGTTTGGACGTTTTAAGTTGCTAATATTTATGAGCTAAAAACATATTTGACTATTCAATGATTCTGATGTGAACTAAGGGTCCACTAAATTGTATAGAGAACCTGATTCTCTGTCGGTTCTCACGGAAAATACATATACATAGAGCAGTAAGTAAAAGACAAAGCAGAGCTTTACGTGGAAAACTCCAGCCACAGGATTAAAAATCCTGACCTGTACTCATAGGATTTCAACTTCATTAACTGAGAAAACTTTAGGTTTCAACTTATTGTAATCTAGGAATTAACCTCTTAATCCCTCACCTACTTGTAATAACTCTATTTCAAGGCTCTTGTAATAACTCTATTACAAAGCACATACTTTTACTAACACTGGCAAAACACAAACACAACGATTATGATTTTACAAATAATCTCCTACAAAATGCTTCTAAGTAAGTTGAGTAGGAATTACAAATAGATAACACTAACAAAGATACATCAAATCTAAGGACATATGATAGACTTCGTGCTGGCATCTGGTACTTGATTCTGTTGTTACTTTGTTCTTCAATCACTTGGAAGTCGGACGCTCCATAAAGTGATTGTTACACTGTTACGTGTGCAGAGAAACAATGTATCGACTTTATAGTTGTAGAAAGTTGACTTGTACCGCTATCAGAAAAATTGATAGCCATCTGTTCCTTCTGCCATTTTTTTGCTCAAGTTGTTGGAACTTGACCCGAACTTGAAACTTATTGTTCTTGAGCACTTTAAGGTTATGTAACAGGTTCCTAATATAGTTCTTATTATGAAGTTTGTTAGATTATCAAAATACAAGAAAGCACGTAACTTAGCAAGTTTTCCCTTTCCGATGCTGAGATATAATTGAAGTCCCCCCCCCCCCATGGAATTAGATCTCTATATAAGTTAACTCAGGCCACATATATGCACACAACATGGCTATAAACAAAGCGCAAGAATATAACATGCATAGCAAAAGATGAGATGCTTATGAATTTAAAGAGAAGAAATCAGAGGTAGTAACACCATTGTTACAAAAACATTCACTAAAATGACAACTTAAAGTACCCGTCATAGGAACAACAAAGGACAATAGGGTAGGAAAAACATCATTCAACTGGACACTGAGAAGGAAACTGTTTAAGGATGACGATGTCAATGTGTATTAGAATTTCGTGTTCGTACTTTGTCAAATTCTAATATAGTTTAAGATATCTTCCCACAGAGACTGGATAATCTATGCTACAGATTTGTAATATTTTAACTACTATTTAAGAGAATCAAATTGATGAAAAGTGAGTGAAGTTTAAAACTTTTTTATTACTTAAACAAAACAAATACTTTTGGAAGATTTAGAATTTAAAAAGGAGAGTTGGGAATCATTGAATTCACTTGATAATATTACTATAATAAAATCCCAATTTCTACATTTGTTTCTCTAAAGATAATTTCTTATTTCTAATATAATTATTTTTTGTTCACTAAGAAATAACCAATTAATAGCACTCTGTGATAATTATATTAGTTAATCAATTTAAGACTAGTGACGTTTAAATCGAAATATTTTTCTTGCTTGAATTGTGCTAAAAAAAGTAAAAACTTCATGAGAATATTTTTACTAAATAATAGTTTACTGAAAAATTACTTTCACTGTACTATTTTATTCATCAGTTATTATACATTAATTTTTTTCTGCAAAAATTACAAAATTAATATATGAATAACTTAGAGATAAATATATGGACGTTTTAATAGAGTAATTAGAAATCATGATTTCAGCATAGTATGGAATGTAAATAAAAAGTTTCAAGCCAAGAATATCAAAATTGAGATAGTTTTATAAAATATATCAAGCTTCATCAACTATCTCAACGAAAAGAGATTACCTCATTATAGAGTAAGAAAAACTAAAAAAGATATTTAGTAGACTAGAAATATTTAAAAGACTAAGAAAATATTTTTACTACAAAGAAAGAAGACCATGACTAGTTCTTGCCTTTCTAAGATTTGATATGCTTATGCAAAGAGAACTTGCAATTTATAGGAAAAGATGAGTAGCTTTTGTCATGTCACACTTTTGCAAATGTTAAATCCATGTATGCGAACTGACCTTTGTGTACATAGATTCTATATATGCAACTATGACACTTGTGCTTCACTCTTGACTTCAAGAGTTAGTCTTGCAAATGTAGCTTCCATGTATACGAAGTGACCTTTGTGTAGGTAGATACAATATATGTGAATATGACACTTGTGCTTCACTCTCGACTACATGAGTTAGTCTTGCAAATGTAGGTTCCGTGTGTGCGAATGAAACTTTTGCAAATATAGATTCCACACATGCATCTATGACTCTTTTGCTTCCATTCTTGACTTCATGAATTAGACTTGCAAATGTAGGTTCCATATATGTGAATGTGATTTTTCATATATAGATTTTACATATATAATATATGCTCCTTTTTATCTTTAATTGTATCTTTCGATAAACCTATATATATTCCACATTTGCAAATATGAACATGATGTGTGCAACTATGGCTTTGCTTCATTCTCTTGTCTTTTTTCATAATTTCTTTTTCCTACAAGAATTATTAGAAAATATACGAGGACAGGATATTAATATTCATATTTTATTTGAAAATTTTATTTTTTTACCTATAAAATTACATGAATAATTTATATCCATCAAAGGGGCACTAGAAGAGGGAGAGAAGGATGAGGATGAAAGGAATCTGAGAAGAATGTATCAACTACTCTTTCAGGTCATCGACTTGTTTCCTCAAGTCTGTATTCTCAGTGGTTATGCGAGCAACTTCTGTGCCTTGTGCACTCCTAGAACATGTTCCTCAGGCCTGACTAAGCTGCCCTTCAAGAATGATTTCCATGCCTTCAACCTCCTTATTTCCTCATTTGCAAGATTCTGAGCATCAATCAATTGAGAAATAGTGGAATTATTATCAACACTCCCTTTCTTGTCATACACTCACATTCCTCCAACGCTGTCTTTGAGAAGGTTTGCTTGGGAGTTTCCAATGATGCTCTTCCTAATGCAACTTTGAAGAATTCAAACACCTTAGTGAGCAGTAAGCCATAAGGCAAACCGTGATTTTAGTCCTTGAAGTCTGCCACCTTTTTCATATGTTCAATCATAATATCAGGCATATTGGTCGTGGTGTATACATCCATAGCTTCCATGAGGAACAATTCTTTTTTTGAAGTAATTGGGCGTCTTTTTGCGCGTGGAAGAAAGACCTTATTCACCATTTCAAATATAATTAGATACCCTGGAAGGAGGACTTTCTTGTGCACCTGTCCCCATGTTGCACAACCTAATCCTTCAAAATGACTCTTTTTAATTTAGGAGAATAGGTCCATTCAATGGATGAGAGCCCTTCAGTAGGTACTCCAAAAATACTCCCTAGAACACCCTCATCATTCAAAAAATCTACTCCATTGACCTTCAAGCAAATGTTATCATCTTTCACTATAAACATATATGTGTAGAATCTACGAGCCTCCTCCTTTTGGGACTTAAATTGGTGAACAAATGAGTCCACTTTTGAAATTCACATATGTCAAACAACTGCTTCCTAAGCCTTTATTTGCTTTCAACCTTTGCCACAGTCACTTGGCTTTCACAGAGGAAACAGGTTCCTCTTTGTCACTAGCCTTCCTCTTCACGGACTTCTTTTTATTTTTCTCATTCTTTTCAATCTTCTCACCAGATTTCACACCAGACTGGTCTCCCCCCCAACAATTTTCACTTCATCAACCTCTATAGCTTTCATAGATGAACCTCTCTTGGGCTTTGGAATCACAGATTTCTTAGAGGATTTACGAATTAAGGAAGCAGGTTCCTCATTCATCCATTCATCATCAACATGGAAACTATTTGATGGAGGCACATTCTCCTCATTCACTAGGTTTACCCCTTTCACAAACCTTCTTCTTTTCTTTTCCTTTTGTTTTTCTTTCAGAAAAGTCTCATAAGCTTCTTTCTTTTGTAGCCTGGTAGTGGGTCTTTTAAGATCTGGCTATTTGGGAACTGCCCTACCACTTCTAGCAACAATGAATCTTGCCACATTCACATTATCATATTTTTCCTTACTATATTAACTTTCCTCTTTAGAAAGAGGTCTCATTTCAGGAATAACAAAGTTCATTGGCACAACATTAAAGTGAGGAGAAGGAGCAGTGTCAATACTGTAACGACCTGGCTAGTCGTCTCATAAGTTACCACTTTGTTTCCCCCATTTCTTCTTCTTATTGCTTCGTTTATCAGTTCTATGTGTGATCCGATTGGCTTGCTCGGTTTTGGGAAGGATTTGGTAAGGTTTGAGACACTTAGTCCCTTTTTAGTAAGCTTAAGTTGGAAAAGTCAACCAGATGTTGACTTATGTATTAGAGGGATCGGATGTGAGTTCTGATGGTTTGGATAGCTTTGATAGGTGATTTGGGACTTAGGAACGTGATCAGAACGAGTTTTGGAGGTTCGGAGTAGATTTAGGCTTAAATTGGTGAAGTTGATATTTTGGCGATTTTCGGTTGGTAGGCGAGATTTTGATATAGGGGTCAGAATGGAATTTTGAGAGTTATAGTAGTCTCGTGGTGTAATTTGGGATATGTGTGTAAAAATTTCAGGTCATTTAGACGTGTTTTGGTTAGATTTTTTATCAAAAGCAGAATTCGAAAGACTATAGAAACTTAGGCTTGAATCCGGCGTGTTTTGGTTGATTCGATGTTGTTTGAGGTGTTTTAAAGATTTGTACAAGTTTGGATAAGGTTTTCGGATAAGTTGGTGCTTTCGGTTGAGGTCCCAAGGGGCTTAGGATTATTTCTGCTAGTTGACGAAGAAGTTAGAGTTTTTGGTGAGCTACAAATTTTTACTACCTCTAGTATTTCGGCACCTTGGGAATGGGGATCGTAGGTGCGAAGCCGCATATGCGAGAAGGGAGGTTGCAGAAGCAGAAAGTACCCGAGAAGGCAGGACCCATAGATGCGGTTGTAGGACCTCACCTGCGGAGGCGCATATGCAAAATGTTCAGCGTAGTTGTAATTTTTGGCAGGTTATGTGAAGAACCACAGAGCCAGTTCACCAGACGCAATGCAGTACCCGCAGTTGCGGTTGAATGGCCACAGATGCAGAAATGACTGGGTAAGAAAGTATATATTGTTTCCTTTGCGAATTTTTGCTAAGTTCTTCATTTTTAAGACAGGAAAGGGACTAAGGCAGTGGAATTCAAGAGAAATAAGGGATATTAATTGGGTAAGTTCCCTAAGCTTCATTATTTAGTTTTATGATTATTTTTCTATTGTTTATTCATGGTGTTATTTGAGATTAAGGGAGAAAAATTGGGGATTAGGACTTGAGATTAAGAGACTTTTAAAAAGAAATTTGAGGGATCATTTGGACTCCGATTTCAGTGTTCTTGGTATGAATATCGTGGATTGATGAGGATTCTGTTGATGTAAATTTTAACAGATGCCGATACGTGGACTTGGGATCAGGTATTGGCCAAATTTTGAGATTTTTGGTATAATTTGATTATTTTCGCTTGGGCTTTGTTCCCTTAGCATATTTCGACGTCGTGATTCTAATTATAGATAGATTCGATGCAAGTGGAGGCCAATTCAAGGGGTAAAGGCGTCGTATCATCAGTTTGAGGTAAGTAACCATTGTATATCTTGAACTGAGGATAAAAACGCCGGTATTTGGCTTGTTTTTGATAAATATGGTGACACATGCTAGGTGACGAGCGTATGGGCGTGCACTGGTAGAGATTGTGACTCGGTCCATCCCGTAGCAACTATTAAGCCACGTATTGGATTTGAAACCTTATAATATTCTGTACTTTAGTCATTTATACTCTACTATGGGCTATACGTCGTGTTCGAGGCCTTGTGCCAACCTGTTGAGACCTTTAAGGGAATTTATAATATTTCTCCTCTCTATTTTTTTGATAAACATATCCTCAATCATATTTTACATGTTAATTGTTTAAAACTGATTTTAACTCTACTTTTAAATGTGAGGACTGTTTGGACTGAGTTTCCTAAAATCTACTGTTGCGCCTGAGAAGTTGAGGTTAATGGCTGAGAGAGGTTGAGAACCTAACGGTGATAATATTTATATAGGCATGAAATATGGATCGGATTGCAGACCGCAGTGATGCTGCACATCGCAACGATATATATATATATATTACGAGATATTAATGAGCTTGAGTGCTGAGATCGTGTATTGAGTAATGCGATCTGAGTCACGAGTGACTGAGAGGCTGCCTGGGAGGCCATATTCTGAGTGATACGTTGCCCGAGGGGCCCATCCATGATAGTTCACCGATTTCACTTTTTTATTAAAAGCAAGCCTCTGTTGAAAATTGCTGGTAAATGATTTTAATCATTCCAAATTAAACTGACGTTTTTATAATAAAGCTGGTTTATAAACTGTGGAATTTGATCTAAATGCTATTATTACTCCTTTATATGCTTTTAACTGCTCGTCACTACATTTAGACCTTATTTACTTTAGTTACTTACTAAGTTGGCGTACTCACATTAGTACCTGCACCTTGTGTGCAGATCCAGGTGCCCGAGCAGCAGGGGGGGGGGGGTCCTCAGCTTATCCAGAGTTTGCCACAGATTGCAAGGTATTTGCATGACATCTGCAACATTTCTTTTCTCCTTCCATCTTGTTCTTTTTCACATTTTTAGACTTATGATGTATTAGATAGTCGGTTATGCATTTAGAGGCTCTAGACTTGTGACACCAGATGTTTGGTCTATGTTGCTTTATGTTTCATTTACTTCCGCATATTTTTGTTATTTTAAACATTTCTTATGAAAATTGGTATTTAAACCTATGTTAGAAAATGCCTTTTATAAAGGAAATTCGATATGATTAATGGTTTGGGTTGGCTTTACTAGTAAGGTGATATGCTCCATCACGATTGGGTATTTGGGATCATGACAAGTTGGTATCAGTACCTAGGTTACATAGGTCTCGCGAGTCATGAGCCGGTTTAGTAGAGTCCCGTGGATCGGTACAGAGACGTCTGTATTGATCCTCGAGAGGCTATATAACCTTTAGGAAAAAACTTCATATTCTTGAAATTCTGGTTGTGCGAATCTGTGGATCTGAGTACTAAACTTCTGTTATTCCATTCTCTCACAAATGGTGGGGACACGTGCTACGGGTTAGGATGGAAGACTACCATTACCACTAGCTAGGGCCACTATAGGCTGAGGATGCGGTCAAGGCCTTGGTAGGGGCAAAGCAGCTAGGGCAACACTTGCAAATCTACCAGCTGCCCAGTTCAGGATCAGGTCCCAGTAATAGAAGCTGCAGTAGCACCAACTCATACACCAATTGTGCCTATTGTGATTCCAGGCCTTCAGGAGGATTTAGTTCAGATTTTATCAATGTGTACCGGTTTGGCTTAGGCGGTCTTAGTTACTACTGCCGAAGCTACTTCTAAGGCCAGAGGAGGCACCTAGACTGTCGTTGCTCGCACACCTGAGCAGGTTGCGTTGGGACTCCATATACTAGGGGCACCTCTAGCCCAACCGGTTGCACCAGCTCAGGAGTATATGGTACCTGTTACACCAGACGACGAGCAGCGTTGATTAGAGAGGTTTGGTAGACTCTAGCCTCCGACTTTCAGTGGTGTAGAGGGCGAGGATGCCTAAGATTTTTTGATAAATGCCGTAGGATGCTTCGTACAGTGAGTATTCTGGAGACCAATGGTGTGGCGTTCACTACCTTTCAGTTTTCTGGGGCTTCCTTCACTTGGTGGGAGGCGTGTAAGAGATGTAGGCCTGTTGGTGCAACGCCCCTTACCTGGGATTAGTTCTCTGTTCTCTTTCTGGAGAAGTATATGCCATAGTCTCACCAAGAGAAACTGTGCATGCAGTTTGAGTAGTTGTGTTAGGGGGATATGACTGTGATGCAATATGAGATGCCATTCTCTGAGTTTGCTTGTTACGGTCAGGTTGGTTTCCACTGATCGAGAGAGGATCAGGAGATTCATTGATGGCCTCATGTATCAGCTTCGAATTGTCATAACTAGGGAAAGAGTGACAGGTGCTACTTTCGAGGAGGTTGTTGACATCGCCCATGAGATTGAGTTGGTTTGTCACTAGGAGTTAGAGGAAAGGGAGGCCAAGAGCCTCGAGAATCTGGTAACTTTGTAGTGCTCCTTCGAGGGGTCAGTTTTAGCCGAGCAGAGGTTGTCCATTCAGGCAGGCTTCGTCAGCCCGCCTAGGTTATCGTGGGCATCATCGGGTCATGGTTATCATAGTTCTTATTAGGTCCATTCATTACTCAGTGCTCTTCTAGCCTAGAGTTCATCCCGTGCTCCATCGGTTCAAGGTTCTTCCATGCTAGGTCCTTCTACTAGTCATCCAAGTGCCAGGGTTTCCCTTCAGTCCCCATCTCCAACACCAAGTAGTTGTTATGAGTGTGGAGAGTTTGGGCATATGAGGAGGCAGTGTCCTCGTCTTCATGATGGTCCATCTTAGCAAAGGGGTCAGCCCTCGACTTCAGCTCCAATTACTTCACCACTCGCCTAGCAAGCTAGGGGTGCAGGTCAGTCAGTTCGGGGTCACCCTAGAGGAGGGGGTAACCAGGTGGTGGTCAGGCTCATTTCTATGCCCTCCCAGGTAGATGGGATGTTGCTGCTTCAGATGCCGTGATTTCTGGTATTGTTTTAGTATGTCACAGGATGCCTCTATATTATTTGATCCCGGTTCCACCTTTTCTTATGTGTCATCATACTTTACCCGTTATCTGTATACGCCTTGTGAGTCTCTTGTTTCACCTGTTCATGTATCTACTCCAGTGAGCATTACTGTTATTGTAGACAATATGTACCGGTCGGGTGTGGTGAGTATTGGGGGTTTAGAGACCCGAATAGACCTTTTAATATTGTGTATGGTGGATTTTGATGTCATTTTTGGAATGGATATCATGCCAAGGCATTCATATTGGCTATATCGGGTTTTCCACAGATAGAGTGGCGAGGTTTGACTGAGTATGTTCCCAGTAGAGTGATCTCATTCTTGAAGGCCCAACATATGGTTGGGAAAGGATGTCTTTCGTATCTAGCCTTTGTGAGGGATGTTAGATCTGAGACTCCTAGTATTGACTCAGTTTTAGTTGTGAGGGAGTTTCCCGATGTGATTCTTGCAAACTTGTCTGGCATGCCACCAGATAGGGATATTGATTTTGGTATTGACATGGTATAGGCCACTCAGCCCATTTCTATTTCGACGTATCGTATAGCACTAGCGAAGTTGAAAGAGTTAAAGGAGTAGCTTCAGGAACTCCTTGATAAAGTGTTAATTCGGCCTAGTGTGCCACCTTCGGGTGCACCGATTCTATTTGTGAAGTAGAAGGATGGAACTATGAGTATGTGCATCGATTATAGATAATTGAACAAAGTAACAGTTAAGAACAAGTATCTTTTGCCCCACATTGATGATTTATTCGAACAACTTCAGGGAGCGAGAGTGTTTTCCAAGATTGATCTCTATTCGCGTTATCGCCAGTTGAAGATCAGGGACTCGGATGTTCTTTAGATAGCCTTCAGGACCCGTTATAGTCAATATGAGTTCTTGGTGATGTCTTTTGGGCTGACCAATGCCCCAAAAACTTTCATGCATTTGATGAACAACGTGTTCCGGCCTTATCTCGACTCGTTTGTCATATTCTTCATTGATGATATTCTGGTGTATACTCGTAGTGAGAAGGGGCAAGCAGAGCATTTGAGAGTTGTGTTGCAAAGATTGAGGGAGAAGAAACTTTATGAAAAATTCTCCAAGTGTGAGTTTTGGATCAATTTAGTGGCTCTCTTGGGGAACGTGGTGTCCAGCGTGGGTATTCTGGTTGATCTGAAGAAGATAGAGGTAGTTCAAAGTTAGCCCAGATTGTCCTCAGCCACACAGATTCACAGCTTTCTTGGTTTAGCAGGCTATTACCGATGGTTTGTTCAGGGATTCTCATCTATCGCATCACCCTTGACCAAGTTGACTTAGAAGGGTGCTTCATTTATATTGTAAGAAGAGTGTGAAAAGAGCTTTCGGAAGCTTAAGACAGCCTTGACCACAACTCCAGTGTTAGTTTTGTCATCAGCTTCAGGTTCATATACCGTGTATTGTGATATTTTGAGTGTTGGTACTGGTTTTTCTTTGATGTAGGATGGTAGAGTTATTGCTTATGCTTCTCTTCAATTGAAGCCCCATGAGAAGAACTACCACGTTCATAATTTCGAGTTGGCTAACATAGTTCACGTGTTGAAGATTTTGAGGCATTACTTATATGGTGTGTCTTGTGAGGTGTTTACTGATCATTGTAGCCTCCAGCACTTGTTCAAACAGAAGGATCTCAATTTGGGGCAAGGGAGGTGGTTGGAGTTGCTTAAGGATTATGATATCACTATATTGTACCATCCGGGGAAGGCCAATGGGTGGCTGATGCTTTGAGCCGAAAGGCGGTGAGTATGGGAAGTTTGACATATATTCCAGTTGGGGAGAGACCTCTTGAAGTGGATGTTCAGGCCTTTGACAATCGGTTCGTGAAGTTAGATATTTCAGAGCCCAGTCGGGTGTTGGCTTGTGTGGTTTCTCGGTCTTCTTTATATGATCGCATCAAAGAGTACCAGTATGACAATCCGCATTTGCTTGTCCTTATGGATAGAGTTCAGCATGATGATGGCAAAGATGTGAACATTGATGATGATAGGGTGTTGAGGATGCAAGGTCGGATATGTGTGCCTAATGTAGATATGCTTCGGAAGTTGATCCTGGAGGAGGCCCATAGCTCGCGGCATTCCATTCATTCGGGTGCCGCGAAGATGTATCAAGATATGAAACAACATTATTGGTGGAAGAGACTGAATAAAGACATTGTGGGATTTGTAGCTCGGTGTCTCAATTGTCAGCATGTGAAATATGAACATCAGAGACGTGGTGGCTTGCTTCAGCGGATGGATATTCTAGAATGGAGGTGGGAGAGGACTATGGACTTTCTTGTGGGACTTCTACGGACTTTGAGGAAGTTTTATGGTATTTCAGTGATTGTGGATCGGCTGACCAAGTCCGCACACTTTATTCCTATGTGTACTACTTATTCTTTAGAGCGGTTGGCAGAGATTTATATCTGGGAGATTGTTCGTTTGCATAATGTCCCAGTTTCCATCATTTCGGATAGGGGCACTAAGTTTACTTCTCAATTTACTTCACAGTTTTGAAGGTCTGTGCAGTGAGAGTTGGGTACTCAGGTTGAGCTGAGCACAACTTTTCATTCTCAGACGGACGGGTAGTCGGAACGCACTATTCAGATATTGGAGGACATGTTGCGTGCTTGTATCATTGATTTTGGAGGGTCATAGGATCAGTTTCTACCACTTGCAGAGTTTGCTTATAACAACAACTACCAGTCGAGTGTTTAGATGGCTCCATATGAGGCCTTGTATGAGAGGCAGTGTAGATCTCCAGTTGGTTGGTTTGAGTCGGGCGAGGCTAGGCTATTGGGGACAGACTTGGTGCAGGATGCTTTAGACAAGGTGAAAGTGATTCAGGAGAGGTTTCGTACAATAAAGTCGAGGAAAAAGAGTTATGTTGACAGGAAGGTTCGAGATGTGTTTTACATGGTTATCGAGAAGGTTCTGTTGAAGGTCTCTCCCATGAAGAGTGTTATGAGATTTGGGAAGAAAGTGAAATTAAGTCCTCGGTTCATTGGGCCTTTTGAGGTACTTCAGAGGATTGGGAAGGTGATTATGGCTTGCTTTGCCATCCAGCTTGTCGAGTGCGCATCTGGTATTTCATGTTTGTATGCTCCGAAAGTATATTGGGGATCTGTCTCATGTTCTTGATTTCAGCATGGTTCAGTTGGATGATGAATTGACCTATGTGTGGAGCCAGTAGCTATTTTGGGTTGTCAGGTATGAAAGTTGAGATCAAAGGATATAGCTTCAATGAAAGTGCATAGGAGAGGTCGGCTAGCGGAGGAGGCTACCTGGGAGACCGAGCGGGAGATGCGGAGCAGATATCGTCACCCGTTTGAGGCTTATGTTTCTTGAATCGTTCGAGGACGAATGCTTATTTAAGTTGGGGAGGATGTGATGACCTGGCCAATCGTCTCATGAGTTACCTCTATGTTTCCCCCATTTCTACTTCTTTATGCTTCGTATATCAGTTCCATGTATGATCGGGTTGGTTGGCACAGGTTCTGAAAGGATTTGGTAAATTTTGACACACTTAGTCTCTTTTTAGGAAGCTTAAGTTGGAAAATTCAGCCAGATGTTGACTTATGTGTTAGAGGGCTCGGATGGTTCGTATAGCTTCTGGAGGTGATTTAGGACTTAGGAGCATGATCAGAATGAGTTTTGGTGGTTCGGAGTAGATTTAGGCTTGAATTGGTGAAGTTGACATATTTTGGCGATTTTCGGTTGGCAGGTGAGATTTACCTATAGGGGTCAGAATGGAATTCCTAGAGATATAGTAGTTCCGTGGTATCATTTGGGATGTGTGTGTAAAAGTTTCAAGTCATTCGGATGTGGTTTTGTTGGATTTTTTATCAAAAGCAAAATTCGAAAGATTTCGGAAACTTAGTTTTGAATCTGACGTGTTTTGGTTGATTCGATATTGTTTGAGGTGTTTTGAGGATTGGTACAAGTTTGAATAAGGTTTTTGGGTATGTTGGTGCTTTTGTTAAGGTCCTAGGGGCCTCGGGGTGATTTCGGATGGTTGACAGAAAAGTTGGAGTTTTTGGTGAGCTTCCGATTTTTCCTGCTTCTGGTGTTTCCGCAACTGTGGATTAGGGATCGCAGGTGCGATGCCACAGATGCAAGAAAGGATGTTTCAAAAGCAGAAAATGCCTAGGAAGGTAGGAACAAAAGATGTAGTTGTATGATCGCATATGTGGAGGCGCAGGTGCGGAATATCCATCACAAATGTGATTTTGGCTGGCTAAGTGAAGAAACACATAAGCGGTTCAGTGGCCGCTAATGCGGCACCGTAGATGCGGAAATGCCTGGTTCAGAAGGTATATATTGTTTCCTTCGCAAGTTTTTGCTAAGTTCTTCATTTTTGAAATGGAGAAATGGACCAAGGCTGTGGAATTCAAGAGAAATCATGGCATATCAGTTGGGTAAGTTTCCTAAGCTTCATTATTTGGGTTTATGATCATTTTTTCATTGTTTAATCATGGTATTAGTGGAGATTAAGGGAGAAAAATTGGAGATTAGGGCTTGAGATTAAGAGACTTTAAAATAGAAATTTAAGGGGCCATTTGGACTCCGATTTCAATGTTTTTGGTATGAATGGACTCGTGGAGTGATAAGGATTCCTTTGATGTAAATTTTACCGGATTTTGAGACATGGGCTCGGGGTTAGGATTTTGCCAAATTTCTATTTTTTGGTATATTTTGATTATTTTCGCTTGGGTTTTGTTCCCTTAACATATTTTGATGTCGTGATTATGATTTTGGATAGATTCGTCGTGACTGGAGCCGATTCGATGGGCAAAGGCATCACAGAGTAGTATTTGCACCAGTTTGAGATAAGTAACCATTGTAAATCTAGAACTGAAGGTACAATTCCCGGTATTTGACTTGTTTTTGATAAATGTAGTGACACACATGCTAGGTGATGAGCGTATGACATGCATCGGTAGGGATACTTGGTCTGTCTCGTAGCGACTATTAAGCCGCATATTGGATTTGAAACCTTATGATATTCCGTACTTTAGTCATTTATGTTGTATTATGGGTCGTATGCCATGTTTGGAGCCTTGTGCCGACCTATCGAGACCCTTGAGGGAATTTCAACTATTTCTCATCACTCTATTTGTTTAGAAAGCATATCCTCATTCATGTTTTACCTGTTTATTGTTTAAAACTGATTTTGTCACTCTACTTTTAATGTGAGGGCTGTTTGGAATTAGTTCCCTAATTTCTACTGTTGTGCCCTAGAGGTTGTGAGGTTAATGACTAAGAGAGGTTGACAACCTAATAGTGAAGATACTTATATTGGTATTAAATATGGATCGGGTTGCATGCTGCATTAATACTTATATGGATCGGGCTATATGAGGCAGTGATATGATGCTTGGGGTGTAGGAGCGCTTCCTGAGTTCTGTAAACCCCCAGTGAGCGTAGTCGACTACAAATTGTGGATCGGGCTGCACGCCGCAATAATTATTGTGATTATTACTATTACGAGATTTTAATGAGCATGAGTGCTGTGATTGTGTACTGAGTGACGAGAGCTGAGTCACGAGTGATTGAAAGGCTGCCCAAGAGGCCATGTTTTCAGTGGTAACTTGCCCGAGGGGCCTATTCATGATAGTTCATTGATTCACTCTTTCTTAAAAATAAGCCTCTTTTGAAAATTGCTAGTAAATGATTTAATCATTCCAAATTGAAACTGAAGTTTTTATGACAAAGCTGGTTTATAAACTTTGGAATTTGATCTTTTATGTTGTTGTTACTCCTTTATATGCTTTTTACTGCTCGTCACCGCTTTCAGACTTTATTTACTTTAGTTGCTTACTAAGTTGGCGTACTCACATTGCTCCCTGTACCTTATGTACTGATCCAGGTGCCCAAGCAGTAGAGTGTGGGTCCTCAGCTTATCCAAAGTTTGTCAGAGATTGCAAGGTAGCGGCACGGCGTCCGCAACCCCGCTTTCCTCTTTCCATCTTGTTCTTTTCCGCATTTTAGACATATGATCAGTTATGTATTTAGAGGCTCTAGACTTGTGACACTAGATTTTTTGGTTGTATTGTTATATGTTTTATTGACCTCCGCATATTTTGGTTGTTTTAAACACTCTTATGAAAATTGGTATTTAAACCTGTGTTAGAAAATGATTTTTGAAAGGAAATTCAATGTGATTAATGGTTTGGGTTGGCTTGCCTAGTAAGGTGATAGGCCCCATCATGACTGGGTATTCGGGGTCGTGACAAGTTGTTATCAGTGTCTAGGTTACATAGGTCTCACAAGTCATGAGCCAATTTAATATAGTCTCGCAAATCGGTACGGAGACGTCTGTATTTATCCTCGAGAGGCTGCAGAACCTTTAGGACGAAACTTCATACTCTAGAAATCCGTGTCGTGCGAATCTGCTTATCTGAGTACTAAACTTCTATTATTCCATTCTCTCGTAGATGGTAAGGACACGTGCTACCGGGCAGGATGGATGACCACTAGTACCACCAGCTGGGGGCACTACAGGCCGAGGATGCGGTTGAGGCCGTGGTAGGGGCAGAGCAGCTAGGGCAACACCTGCAGAACTACTAGCTGCCCCAGTTCAGGATAAGGTCCCAATTATGGACGCTACAGTAGCACCAGCTCAGGCACCAGCTCTGCCTATTGTGATTCCAGGCTTTCAGGAGGTGTTAGCTCAGATTTTATCAGTGTGTACCGGTTTAGCTCAGGCGGTTTCAGTTCTATGGCTGCAGCTACTTCTCAGGCCGGAGGAGGCACCCAGAATCCCTGTTCTTGCACACTTGAGTAATTCGTGCAAGGACTCCATACACCGGGGGCACCTCCAGCCCACCCGGTTGCACCAGCTCAGGAGTATGTGGTACCAGTTATGCCGGACGACGAGCAACATTGATTAGAGAGGTTTGGTAGACTCCAACCTCCGACTTTCAGTGGTGTAGAGGGCGAGGATGCCTAGGGTTTATTGGATAAGTGCTAGAGGATGCTTCGTACAACGGGTATTCTAGAGACCAGTGGTGTAAAATTCACTACCTTTCAGTTTTCTAGGATTGCCTTCACTTGGTGGGAGGCGTATAAGAGGCGTAGGCGTGTTGATGCAGCGCCCTTACTTGGCAGTGTTGATACCCAATATCTATATTTTTAATATGGAAAATACCTTTAAAATAACATATATATATATATATATATATATACATATATATATATATATATACATATATATATATATATACATATATATATATATATATATACATACATATATATATATATATATATATGCATATTTAAGCATGTCCAAGTATTTTATTATTTTTTTCATAATTTTAAAGTTTTAAATTGTTTTATTTTTCTCCCTTTTTATCCATAAAATCCCCAATAATTATTTTTAAAATTATCATTTAGATAATTCATCTATTGTATTTCTATATTTATGCCAATTATGGCTAAAGTGGTTTCTATATATTTCTACAATTACATTTAGAATTTTTAAAATCTAAATTGCACAAATTAAATAGGGAAAAATGGCTATTTAAAATATAACCAAATTGACTTTCAATTACAGCCGAAATCAAACCCCAAAGGACCGGTCCAATTTCAATAAAAACTGACCCTAGCAATTTAAATACTACCCGACCCTGACTCCCTCGCATCCTGGCTGTTGATCTCTAAGATCAACGGCTCCTATTTCCCTTTACCTTTTTTAACCGAAACGACCCCCTAACAAAACTCATTTGTTACAATCCGCTACCTATAAATCCCATTTCCTCTCCAATTCTCTCTGAAAACTAACTCAAACCCCAGCCGCTGCCACCCAAAGCAACCCTAATCCCTTCGATCCTTAGTCAATACATGGACTCCCATGGCTGTTTGAGACGTATGTGTGTCTCCTATGTCTCATGGATGCCTGTTTTTGTGATTTTGTGGACAAATCTCGAAGAGATCTAGTCCAGATTTCCTCAATTTCTATATATGGTCTCCTATGCTACTTTCCAGCCATTCATGGCTGTTCGAAAAAGATCCATGGCTTTTTCAGCTGAAACCGGTAAGGATCTAATGTTTTCTCATTTTCTTTGGGTTCTCTAAAACCCTAGCTCTTAAGATTTTTCACTTTTCTTTAGATCTATCTTAGATCTAAGTGTATCCATGAGTTTTTAACCGATTTTTCTTCGTCTTTTCTATTTTTCAAAACCCTAGACTCACTACTATTCGATTCTTCTCAGATGATTCAAGTGTTATTAAACGATTTCCTTTAAAAAATCTCGTATTTTGAAGAACTATTTCGACTTTAGTTGCTCTTTTCTAAACTAGGTTTACTGAAACTCGTCTTCTCAAAGTTTTCATGATTTTTGAGTGTTACTCATATGTTCTTAGGTGTTATTGACTGATTTCTGCTAAAATTGTCTGGATCCTAATTAGTTTGTGTTAAAGCCCTAGTTTTCTTATGTTTTTGTTTCGATTCTAAGTCTTTTTAAGCTACTTGTTGCATTCTTGGTGTTGTGCTTTGAGTTTAATGATTTTTCCCTCTAGCCTAAATCTGTATCTTCTGACTTTTACCCTAGTTCATCTCTACTAGGGTTTCTAAGTCAATCTCTTGGCAAGTTTATACATGTTTAAGAAATTCTATTTTTTTGCCTATTTGTCTATAGAAAACTGATATTTTCCCTCTCTTAGAATCAACATTATTTTGAATATCGATACTGATTTTCTTGTTTAAAACTATGTGTTGATTTTTGATTCATTCCCTTGTTTATAACTCTGATTATTCTAATTACCTTGTTGTTAGTAATATCACTGATTCTTCATGATTACTTCCTTATTTAAACTTCTCTTTGCTTACCTCTTTACTGGGGTTTGATTTGATTTTCTTTCCTTAAGTGGCGCATGTCCTTTAACTATTGGGTAATTGTCCTTAATTGAAGAAAGACTATGGTAATTTTATATGTAATATCCTTGATTGCTTAATTATGATTTCTTTACCTTATCCTGCTCCACTCCTAAACTACTATATATACTCTCATCTACTCTCAAATCAAGAGATGAATAATCAAGTTCATAACACACACATACACACTCAAACTCTCTCTTTATTCTCTACTACTTGTGCTACTGCTTTGTCTAGCCGGCTAAAAGCTAAGTCTAGACTGTGGAACTCTGATTGCTTTACTTTTTCTGCACTTTGCTTCCTTAATTGGTATGTTCCTAGTTCAATTTTGAAACTCAGCTCTATGTGCCCTCTACCCCCCGTTGTTTGTCAATCCATGTCTCTTTTTGCACTAATTTAAGGGCTCATGTTAATTAATTGCCCTTCTTGTTTACTGCTTTATTCAACATGCTTAAGTTATGCCCTCTCTTATTCAAATGTAATAAACATGTCTATTTAAGTTCATATCTAGGTCCCTCAACTAGTATGTTCTCCAATGCATTTGATTAATGCTAAGCCATGACTAATTATGTGTAATAGACCCTTGCATGACTACTCCCATACCATGTCTCATGTCTTATTACCATTATAATTGCAAGCATGATTCCCTTGAATCAATTGTTTGCGTTCTGAAGACCAACCAGTCCCTACTTGTTTTTGTATATAATGGTCTATATGCATCTATCATCGATGTTCACGTGTTTCTAATTTGGACCATCTGTGTCCCCAACCCCTACTTCCCTATTTGTAACATCTGGAGTTGTACTGCTCTTTGAACTTGTTCTGTATGTGTTTTTGTTTCTCCTAGCCCCTTTCCCTTTTAATACTATTTTCCTAAGAAACTCTTCTGTTGTTATTGCAAACTTATTTCAAACCAATCGTTTTCAAAACTGTTTTCCAACTCAACTCCTTTAAATCTATTTCAAGCACTCTCACACATACTCATAGACCATTAGGTTTTTTCCCTTTTGTGTGAGCCTTGCTTTGGCACCCTCGAGCTCCCTTTGAACTTGGACACATAAAATTTTGTCCTTCCACACTACACTTGCTCTTTTTTGGTTATGCAATCTGGGTGTGAGCACTGCCTGGGATTCCTTGAGATCCTTTGGGAACTCTGACACACCCAGATATGGAAAAGGTTGTGGCACAATATTGGCATTTAAGGTGGTTTATTACATAACTCATAGAGGAATTCCAAATTAGGCTTCCTGTAATTGTAACTTTTTTATTTTTTCTTTGTAATATAATTCAATTATATGGTCTGTAATAATTTGTAAACAAGTATTGAGTTGGCTAGTGAAAAGGGATGGGGAAATATGTATGCATTAGTCGTTAAAGGGTACAAAACATGTTACTAGGGTTATATTCCTAAGTATGCATTAGAAATCATGCTCTTAGGAACCTTGTTTCTTGCTTCAGCATCTCATCCATCACTAATCCATATTTTGTCACTTAAATCCTGCTCCTTGGACAATGACAACATTGGCATATACGCTGTTACTCTTGTACTTTTAGAAATTGTATTTCAACAATTCTGCAACTCTTGTGTACATTTTGAATCATGCCTTAGGGATTCAATTTTCAACAACCTTGCCATTTATATGTGCATATTAGATATCATGTTCTAGGGTCTGGTTTGCTTTTAGTTTAAAATTCCTAGTTAATTACTGATTCATGAAAAGGTACTAAAATAATAATTTTCACATTGTGATGTTTTCTGAAATAACTGGTAATAATCTCTACATTTGTATCAACTAGAACAACATGCTCTTAGGGTAAAATAATTTTCAAACTATCTTAATAATTCTGAATAACTGCTACATACTTCTTTACACTTAGGCAAGCATTAGGTAATTGCTTAAATAAAAAAACCAAGACCACTTTTGTTTAGTTATCAACTGTTAAAATCAGTAGGCAAGCCTTATTTGGACTTCTTTTCTGAGTCATATTATAAATCTGGTTCTGATGTTATCACTTAGACGCCTTGCTTTAGGTTTCTGAATTCAGACTTTAGTTGTGCACGAGTCATGCTATCTATGTGCATTAGTTGTGGAGGTATACCTAAGCCCTTTACTTGCTTCTATGTTTTCCGACCTAAATGTAGTCTTTTATGTTCTTGTTTGTGGCTTAGTATTTTTCTTTTGAACTTGAGGGTCTGCCTAGAACCTATTTCATATAGGATAGGAGTTCTAAATTCCTCTAAGACTGATAGGAAGGGACGGCTAATATCATGCAATAAGGGTCGACACCAACCTTCACTTCAATTACCTTTACGGGGCAGGAAAGGGTAGATATGGATAAGATGACCGATGCATTAATACCACGCGTGGCCCCTCTTTGAGGAGTGTTATACTGAGTATTGCATTGATGTGATCCATATCACAAACAACCCTAGTACACCCACTTTACATTCATAAGCTTGCCTAGATTGTAATTTTTTCCGCTTTTCAATAGTTGTTTTCAAATAATTATTGTATGTGAACTTAAATCCCCTATTGTTTGAGCCCTATTTTTCCATTTGCTAATTGCACAAATTCACAAAAATCTGTTTGGCCGGAAACAACACTAGTGGATCTTGAGGGGTGCATAACACCTTCCCCTTAGGATAATTTCAAGTTGTTACCCTATCTCTGGTTATCAAACGTAGTTATGAATGAGCCCTATAGGTGCCCTAAATCACCTAAAACTTGTTAGGTGGCGACTCTCCAAAACTGCATATCTCTTTTCCTAAAAGGTAATAGTTGTCACAACCAAAATGTCATGAACTCTAATTCTACGGGAGAAAAAAGCGGGGCGCGACAGCATGGCGACACTGCTAGGGATATCTAGGCTTTTGCCAGTTCATACCGTTTTTGTGAATTTGTACCCCTCATATGTGCAATTATTTTTTTAAATTCCTTTAAGCATTTAATATGTTTTTCAAAAGCAGAGATGACATATCGTTCTTGTTTCCTTCCTTTACAACTGCTTTAAATTATTAAACTGTTGTATTTATCGCTTTCTTAACGTGCAAATACATGTCAAAATACTTTTAGTTGTTTCATAATCATGCTCAACATTATACTCCACTTGTGCCAAACAAATACTATAGCAACGCTTGATGAGTGGTTGCGCCCTTCCTATATCATTAAACCCCTAAATTTGGAAACGCTTATTTGCTGTAAAACTAGTCGATTAGCGGTGCAGTTGACAATTTCGTTCCTTCCCCCTTGAGTTGTCTACTCACTGTAGAAATCTTGCTCTTTTTAAATTGCACATGTATCTGGTCACACTAAGCCGGGTTAGTTATGTTGCCCACATGATGATCCTTTAATATCGCCTTGTCCAAAAGTCCAGTGGGTTTCCTTAAACCCAAATGGATATGATCAAGATCTATGCATTTATTTGGAGAACTAAATGATTCATGCTAATTGGTGTTGTTAAATAGTTGAAGCTGGTGGAGGTAAGGGCCTAACCTTGTTTGCCATGCAGAAATATGAGGCACGAAGTCCCCAACTTTGGCATGGTCATCAATATCCACCCAAGATTGCTAGTTGGTGGAAAGATTTACATTCTAGTGAAAATACTCTCGTCAAAAAGTATCTAGGCAATCTACCATCCCTCCTGGAGATCCAGCCTAACAGCATGAACAAAAGGCTAGGATACTTGGAGCGGGTCATAGTAGAACTAGAAGGAAAACTTCTCAAAATGGTTGAAAACTGTCGAAAGGTTGAAGGGACTGAAGGGGGACATCTAGCCAGAGCATACCTGTTGTTGGGACTTCGTGAATTGGGGAAGCTATTTTAAGGAGCCAAGGATGTCGAATCTGGGGAAGGTCCTTCTGGGACCAAATAGATAGGAATTTACTTTTTCGCCTTCTGAATGTAATAAGGCCAATGGCCATTAGTGACCTTTCATTTCTTCCTTATTTAGTATCGTTTTGGGATTCACCTATTTTTATCAATAAAATGAGGCATTTAGCATTAAAATTCTCCAAGCTTATTTTCCTCTAGGCCTACCTCGGGCACAAAGAGGTTCCCAAATTAGGACACGCTTTACATTCCTGTATTATATGTTTAAATATTGTAATACATTTTATAATCCTCATTGACTTGATTACCTTTTGTTTTATTTTTGTTTTTATTTTTATTATTCCCCTCCCCAAAGGTTAGTTCGTGCACTCTGGCATCATCATCTTATTTCACAAGATTCAGGAGCCCTCCACCCACTCTTTTGGGGATGGAAGGCCCTTTGTACAAGCTGTGAGCAGAGGGCCACATCTCAACAATTGGACCATCAGGACAACCAGAGTCCGACGAGTCTCAGGGTAGCAAGGCTAAAACAAGAATTATCCAATCTATCAAAAGCATGTTTGAGTTTTCTTATGAATTAATACTTATAGCTATCATTTTCCTCCATACTTTACCAGTACAACATTACTATCACTTATCTTGATGTACCAATGACTGTGACATGCAATGAGACAACGAAACAAACAAACATTGATTCGGAGGAAGATGACATACCTGACAATATTGTCATAGAAATTGAGAACTTTGAGAATAGACCTAAGTCTAACCTGTACGAGACCAAAATTTTCAACCTTGGAGATGCAAAAAACGTCAAGAAAATACGGATCGACATTCACCTATCGCCATCAGAGAAGAAAGAATATGCAGAATTTCTAAAAGAATACGAGGATATATTCGCCCGATTGTATGATGATGTCTGAGTACATCTATTGTATCTCACAAACTGCCAACCGATCCAATGTGTCCACCGGTAAATCAAAAGCTCAGAAAGTTCAAGGAAGAAGTCACCAAGAAGATCAATGCTATGGTTCTCAGGGTGGTTGAGTACCCGACATGGTTAGCCAACATTGTTCTAGTGCCAAAAAGGATGGGAAGGTCAGAGTCTGTTTTGACTACCGAGATCTCAACCGGGCGAGTCCGAAAGATGACTTCCCTTTTCTAAATATACACATCCTGATTGACAATTGCACCAAGCATGAGCTACATTCATTCATAGATTGCTTTAATGATTATCATCAGATCTGATAGATGAGGAAGATGCTGAGAAAATTTCTTTCATTATGCCATGGGGAGTGTATTTTTACAAGATGATTTTGTTCGTCTTGAAGAATGTAGGGGCTACCTACATGAGGGCCATGACTACCATCTTTCATGATATGATACACAAGGAGATAGAGGTTTATATGGATGATGTCATTATCAAATTTAAGAAGGCCACTTACCACATAGAAGTTCTGAGGAAGTTCTCAATAGACTATGGAGATACAACCTGAAACTAAATTACGCAAAGTGTGCATTTGCGGTTCCTGCTGGAAATTTGTTTGGTTTTATTGTGAGCCGCCAATGAATAGAACTCGATCCATCAAAAGTCAAAGCAATTCAAGAACTACCACCACTAAAGAACAAGAAGGATGTGATGAGTTTCTTGGGAAGGCTTAACTACATCAGCCACTTCATAGCACAGTCTACAATCATCTATGAGCCAATCTTTAAGATGTTAAAGAAGGACACCACTACCAAATGGACTGATGAGTGCCAAAAGTCCTTCGAAAGAATTAAGGAGTAATTTCTAACGCCACCAGTCTTAGTCCCGCCCGAGCTAGGTTGACCCTTGTTGCTCTACCTTGCAGTGTTAGGTGGAGCTTTTGGCTTCATTCTAGGGCAGCATGATGAAATAGTAAGGAAGAAATAAGCCATCTATCATCTCAATAAAAACTTCACCCCGTACGAGGCCCGATATTCTCTATTGGAATACACTTGTTGTGCTTTGACTTGGGTAGCTCAGAAGTTGAGACATTATTTCTGCGCCTATACTACATATCTCATATCGAGAATGGATCCTTTGAAGTACATCTTTCAGAAGCCCATGCCCACTGGCAAGCAATCAAGGGACATACATTAGCATACCACCTTGCTGAAAATCCCGTAGATGGAGAATACGAACCCTTAAAAATGTATTTTCTTGATGAAGAGGTATCGTTAATAGGAGAAGACATTGAAGAATCCTACGATGGTTAGAGAATTTTCTTCGATGGAGCAGCAAACTTCAAAAGAGATGGCATATGAGCAGTCCTAGTATCAGAAACTGGTCAGCATTATCCTGTGTCTGCCAAACTCAAGTTCCATTATACCAACAATATGGCAAAATATGAAGCCTGCATCTTAGGACTCAAAATGGACATTGACACAAACGTTCAAGAGCTGCGCGATTGGAGATTCAGACTTACTTATACATTAGGTACGAGAAGAATGGAAACCAAGAACTCCAAGATACTCTCGTATCTGCATCATGTACATGAATTAAGAAAAAGGTTCACGAAGACGAAATTCCACCATGTTCCTAGAGTCCAGAATGAGTTCGCTGATGCATTAGCTACCCTGTCATCAATGATACAACATCTAGACAAGAATATTATTGATCCCATTCCAGTGAAAATCCATGATCAACCAGCTTATTGTGCCCATGTTGAAGAGGAAGCAGATGAAAAGGGTTGGTTTCATGATATCAAGGAATATTTGGAAAAAGGAGAGTACCCAGAGCTTGCAAATCCTACTAAGAATTGCACACTTCAGAGATTTTCCAATAAATTCTTTCACAGCCGGAGGAATCTTTTATCGAAGGACTCCTGATTTAGGACTAGTAAGATGTGTCGACACAAAGAAAGCATCCAGGCTGTTAGAAGAAATTCATGATGGGACATGCAGTCCACATATGAACAGTTTTGTCTTAGCATAGAAGAACTCTGGGCTGGTTACTTTTGGATGACTATGGAAATAGACTGCATCTAGTATGTCTGAAGAAGCCACCGCTATCAGATACATGCAGACATGATAAAGGTACCTCCTAGCGAGCTTAACACAACAAGCTCATCGTGGCTATTCGCTTCCAGGGGAATGGATGTTATTGGACCAATCGAGCCTGTTGTTTCTAAGGGTCACATGTTTATCCTGGAAGCCATAGACTATTTCACTAAATGGGTCGAAGCAGCATCTTACAAAGCAGCGATAAAGAAAGTCGTGGCCATATTGTTTGTCGATTCGAAATTCTAGAGTCAATCGTTATTGATAATGGCTCCAATTTCAACAATGACTTGATGAAACCTACGTGTGAAACATTCAAGATCAGACACAAGAATTCCATAGCCTACAGGCCTCGGATGAATGGAGCTGTAGAAGCCGCCAACAAGAATATCAAGAAGATATTGAGGAAAATGATAGAGAAGCATAAACAATGGCACGAGAAGTTATCATTTGCTCTACTAGGGTAATGTACCAAGGTCTGCACATCAACTGGGGTAACCCCCTATATGCTGGTTTACGGTACGAAGGCTGTCATTCCCGATGAGGTAGAAATTCCTTCCCTAAGGATCATATAGACGAAAAGAGAATGAATGCAGTCTGCCATGGTCAACTCTACTAGAACAGAATATCCAGAGCCTTCAACAAAAGAGTAAAGACAAGACAGTTTATACATGGGGCAGCTGGTGTTACAGAAAATTTTTACACATCAAGATGAAACCAAAGGGAAATTCTCTCCCAACTAAAAGGGGCCATACATGGTTCATTGGGTTTTGGCAGGAGGAGCCCTTATACTTGCAGAAACGGATGGAGAAGTATGGCTAAAGACGATCAACTCAGATACGGTCAAGCATTACTATACGTAATCTTTATGCTTCCCTTATATGATATAGTTGCACTACGTCTGACCTGATTCTCGTTTAAGAGGGGATACATAGGCAGCTCTATAGGTTGGGTCAAAATTCAATAAAATTTCATTCCCCCCCCCCCAATTGGAAACAGCGGCAGATATTTTAGAAGAAGAATCCTCAAAATTCTGAAGTAATTTCAGCCAATCGCCGCACAAACAAAAGTTAGAAATGTCAACTCATCAAACTGTGGTAGAAATTTTAGGAGGACCCTCAAAATTCCTTAACATGAGAGGTTGCAATGTTCCGAACCACGCCACAGTCGTGGGTTCATCTAAAAGTTATTTTAAATTATACACTTACAAAATCATGCATGTTTATTATTGAAACCGCTTTGTTTAGAAACGCTACCGCAATGATACAAATGGTGTCACCATATCAAAACCGAACGAGTCAAGCAAAGCCAAGCGGGGATACGAACTAACCTTCCCTTTTCAAAACTCATGATTTTTTTAGGTGCAGGCACTAGGATTGCATAATCATTAAACACACTGTATGCCCATGGAACAAACAGTGCTAATGAATACGATTCTCATAACTGTCGCACTTGCCAATATCCGCTATCAGCACACACTAGTGATGTTCTGTACGTCACAGTGCTCCCAGTAATCACAATGCTGCAATCTGATATCAGCTAAGAAAAGTCTACTGTTAGTTGTTATCTTATTTCTTGCATAAGGCTACCATTCTACCTTCTGAGTTTAAGCTCTACCTCCATATGAATTTGCATTGCATAAGGCTATCATTATGCTTTCCAATCTGCATAAGGCTATTATTTTGCCTTCTGAATTTAAGCTCTACCTCTATCTGCATCTGCATTGCATAAGGCTACCATTCTACCTTTCAAGGCGCTGTCTCTATCTTCATTCTTACAAGGCTACCATTCTACCATTCGAGACTAAAACATTGTCTCCATATTCATTTGTATTGAGGCTACCTTTCGATTTGCATAAGGCTACCATTCCGCCTTCCGAGGTTAAGCTCTACCTCCATCTGCATTCACATCTTTGCATAAGACCATCTTCATAGCCCGAGAACACCATGTCATTGCCTGAGGATCTCTTTCAATCTTTCCATACACTTACCATCTAAAGACAACCTTCATGGTCCAATGGAAATATGCATCATGTTTAAATTTATGCACAGTTTATGCTTGTATTGCTTATTTGCAGGTAAGGCGGCGAGCAACAACCATCCTGGAAGGAGCAATCCCGCTCCGGTGCCCATAATCATATCAAACCTAACTATTCCCGTAAATCGTTCACTCATCCGGCCCCAAGTATTGCATTCTTTTTTAAAATATCTTCACGAGCATACTCCGTAGGTGAATCCTGAACTACATACGACCTGATTCTTGTGTAATCAGGGATATATAACCTCTTCAAATCATTTCGCTCGGTCAAAATTAGCCATGATTTCTTTATCCGGAAACTCTTTCATTCTTCCTCGGTAACTGAGGGCATCTATTGATACCCAATTTTTTCTATATATTTTTAATATGAAAAATACCTTAAAATAGCATATGTATGCATATATAAGCATTTCTAAGTGTTTTATTATTTTTTTCATAATTTTAAAGGTTTTAATTGATTTATTTTTCTCCCTTTTTATCCAAATCCCCAATAATTATTTTTCAAAATTATTATTTTGATAATTAATCTATTGTATTTCTATATTTATGCCAAAATATGACAAAAGTAACTATTAAATATTTTTACACAATTACATTTAGAATTCTTATAAGCTAAATTGCACATAATATTAGCCATTTTAAGGTTTAATTATGTTTTATACGCTTAAAGTTGGATCCAGTATTTTTAAAATTGTTAAGTATATACTATAAATTATTTTAGCCATTTAAATTAGTTTTAACAAATTATTTACTATTTTTTATAAATTAAATAGCGAAAGGTAGCTATTTAAACTATAGCCAAATTGACTTTCAATTGCAACCCAAATCAAACCCCAATCTCCCAGGCCAATTTCAATTAAAACCGACCCTAACCCAATTTAAATCCTACCCAACCCAAATCCTCTCTCATCCTTGCTATTGATCTTTAAGATCAACGACCCCTATTTCATCTTACCTTTTTTAACCCAAACGACCTCTTACGCTAACTCATTTGTTACAATCTGCTACCCTTGAATCCCCTTTCCTCTCCAATTCCCTCTGAAACCTAACTCAAACCCTAGCTTTCGCAACCCAAACCAACCCTAATCCCTTTGATCCCCACTCAATCCATGGACTCCTATCACTGTTTGAGGCATATACTTGTCTCCTATGTCTCTTGGTAGCCCGTTTTTGTGACTTCGTGGAAAGATATTGAAGAGGTCTAGTCAATATCTTTCTCAACTTCTATCTATGGCCTCTTATGCTACTTTCCGACCATCCATAATAGAGTAAGATCCATGGCGTTTCTGGCTGAAACCGGTAATGATCTAATGTTTTCTCATTTGCTTTGGGTTCTCAGAAACCCTAGCTCTTGATATTTTTCACTTTTCATTAGATATTTCTTAAATCTAAGTGTATCCATGAGTTTTTAACTGATTTTTCTTCATCTTAACAATTTTTCGAAACCCTAGATTCATTACTGTGTGACTCTTCTCAGATCTTTATAGATCTGAGATGATTCAAGTATTATTAAATGTTTTCCTTTAAAAACTCTCTTGTTTTTAATAACTATTTCGATTTTAGTTGCTCATTTCTAAACTAGGGTTTATTGAAACTCGTCTTCTAAATTTTTTCATGATTTTCAAGTGTTACTCATATGTTCTTAGGTGTTATTAATTGACTTTTGCTAAAATTGTGTGGACCCTAACTAGTTTGTGTTAAAGCCCTAATTTTCTTATGTTTTTGTTTCGATTCTGAGTCTTTTCGAGCTCTTGTTGCATTGTTGGTGTTGTGCTTTGGCTTTCCTGATTTCCCCTTTAACCTTATTATGTATCTTGTTACTTTTACCATAGTTCATCTCTACTAGTGTTTCAGAGTTGATCTCTTGGCAAGTTTAAGCATATTTATGAAATTCTATTTTTTGCCTATTTGTTTATTTATGGAAAACTGATATTTTTCCTCTCTTCAAATCAACATTATTTTGAATCTCGATTGACTAATTTTCTTGTTTAAAATTACGTGCTGATTATTAATTCATTCCCTTGTTTATAACTCTGATTATTCTTATTACCTTATTGTCAGTAATGTCACTGATTTTTCACGATTACTTCCTTACTTGAACTTCTATTTGCTTACCTCTTTACTTGGGTCTGATGTGATTTTCATTCGTTAAGTGACTCATGTCCTTTAAAAATGGGTATTTTTCCTTAATTGAAGGAAGACTATGCTAATTTGTTTTGTAATTTCCCTATAGTTGAATTATGATTTCTTTACCTTATTCAGCTCAATTCCTAAACTACTATATATACTCTTATCCACTCTCAATTCAAGAGACAAACAATCAAGTTTAGAGCACACACATACACACTCAAACTCTCTCTTCGTTCTTTACTACTTGTGCTACTGCTTTGTCTAGCCGACTGAAAGCCAAGGCTAGACTTTGGAACTCTTATTGCTTTACTTTTTCTGCACTTTGCTTCCTTAACTGGTATGTTCCTAGTTCAATTTTGAAACTCAGCTCTATGTGCCAGTCCCCCCCCCCCCCCCCGATTATTTGTCAATCCATGTGTCTTTCTACACTAACTTACAGGTTCATGTTAATTAACTACCCTTCTTATTTACTGCTTTTTTCAATATGCTTAAGTTATGCCATCTCTTATTCAAATTTAATCAGCATGTCTATTTGAGTTCCTATTTAGGTCCCTCAACTAGTATGTCCCGCAATGCACTTGATTAATGCTAAGTAGCGACTAATTATGTGTAATAGGCCCCTACATGACTACTACCACACCCTATCCCATGTCTTATTACCATTATAATTTCAAGAATGATTCCCTTGAATCAATTATTTGTGTTCTGAAGACCAATCAGTCTATATTTGTTATTCGTATTTACTGGTCTATATGCATCTCTCAGCCATGTTCATGTGTTTCTAATTTTAACCCTCTATGTCCCCAACCCTACTTCTACGTTTGTAACTTCTGGAGTTGTATTTCCCTTTGAACTTGTTTTGTATGTGTTGTTATTGCTCCTATCCCCTTTCCTTTTCAAAACTGTTTTCCCTAAGCAACTCTTCTGTTGTTGCTGCAAACTTATTTCAAACCAATCATTTTCAGAACGGTTTTCTGACACAACTAGTTTAAATACATGTCAAGCAATCTCACACATACTCTTAGACCATTAGGTCCTGCCCTTTTATGTGAGCCTTTCTTTGGGACCCTTGATCTCCCTCTAAACTTGGACACATAAAAGGTGGCCCTTTCACACTGAACTTGCTCTATTTTGGTTATGCAATCTGGGTGTGAGCACTGCTCAGGATCCCTTGAGTTCCTTAGGGAACTCTAACACACCCAGATATGAAAAAGGCTATGGCACAATATTTGCATTTGAGATGGTTTATTACATAACTCAAATAGGGAGTCCAAATCAGGCTTCCTATAGTTGTTGCTGGTTATTTTTTCTTTCTAATGCAATTCAATCACATAGTCTGTAATAATTTGTAAACAAGTATTGGGTTAGCTAGTAAAAAGGGATGGGGAAATATGCGTTCTTTAGTCGTTAAAGGATAGAAAACATGTTACTAGGGTTATATTCCTAGGTATGCATTAGAAATCATGATCTTAGGACCCTTGTTTCTTGATTCAGCATCTCATTCATCACTAATCCATGTTTTACCACTTAGAAATCCCGCTCCTAGTACAATGACAACATTGGCATATAATTTGTTACTCTTGTACTTTCAGAAATTGTATTTCAACAATTTTGCAACTCTTGTGTACATTTTCAAATCATGTTAGGGATTCTGTTTTGAATAACCCTGCCATTTACATGTGCATATTAGATATCATGTTCTAGGGTCCATTTTGCATTTTGTTGAAGACTCTTAGTTAATTACTGATTCATGAAAAGATATTAAAGTAATAATTTTCACATTGTGATGTTTTCTTAAATAACTAGTAATAATTTCTGCATTCGTATCAACTAGAACAACATGCTCTTCGGGTAAAACAATTTCCAAATTGTCTTTACAATTCTGAAGAACCGCTGCATACTGCTTTATGCCTAGGCAAGCCTTAGGTAATTTCTTAATTAAAAACCAGAACCGCTTTTGTTTAATTATCAGTTGTTAAACTCAATTGGCAAGCCTGATTCAGAATTCTTTTCTGAGTCATTCAATAAATCTAGTTTTGATGTTATCACTTAGACACCCTGCTTTTGGGTTCTAAATTCAGAATTTAGTTGTGCATGAGTCATTCTATCTATGTGCATTAGTTGGTGAGGTATACCTAAGCCCTCTACTTGCTTCTATGTTTCCCGTAAATGCAGTCTTATATGTTCTTGTTTGTCGCTTAGTATTTTGCCTTCAAACTTGTGGGTCTGCCTAGAACCACCTTCTTATAGGATAGGAGTCCTAAATTCCTCCGGGACTGATAGGAAGGGACGGATAATAGCATGCAATAAGGATCGAGACCAACCTTCTCTTTAATTAACTTCATGGAGCTTGAAAGAGTAGATATGGATATGATGACCGGTGCATAAATACAACGTGTAGCCCCTTTTTGAGAAGTGTTATACCAGGTATTGCATTGATGCGATCCATGTTACAAACAAACCTAGGACACCCTCTTTAAATTTATAAGCTTTCTTGGATTGTAATTCTTTCCTCTTTTCACTAATTGTTTTCAAACACTTGTGTATGTGAACTAAAATCACCTATTAAGGTGATTTTAATGTTCCCTAACGCACCTTAAAATCCTTAGGTGACGACTCTCCAAAACTGAAAATCCATTTTCCCAAAAATAAAGAGTTATCCCAACCAAAATGTCATGAACCCGATTTTTGCGGGAGGAAAAAAGGGGGATAGGCAGCAATTCTGTGTTCTCTTTCTAGAGAAGTATGTGCTATAGTCTCACCGAAAGGAGCTGCGCAGGCAACTCGAGCAGTTGCATTAGGGGTTGATGACTGTGACGTAGTATGAGATGCAGTTCTCTAATTTAGCTCGTCATGTGGTCTGGTTGGTTCCCACAGATCGAAAGAGGATCAAGACATTTGTTGATGGCCTCACATATCAGCTTCGGATTCTCATGACTAAGGAAAGAGTTACGTGTTCTACTTTCAAGGAGGTTGTTAACATTGCCCGTGAGATTGAGCCGGTTCGTCGCCATGAGAGAGAGAAGAAGGAGGCAAAGAGGTCTCGCGGATCTGGTAGCTTTAGTAGTGCTCCTTCGAAGGGTCAGTTACAGCAGGGCATAGGTCATCCATTCAGGCAGGCTCAGTATCCTCGCCCAGGTTATCGTGGGGCATCATTGGGTCATAGTTCTCACAGTTCTCATTTGGGCCATTCATCACTAAATGCCATTCCTACCCACAGTTGTCTCCTTCTCTATCAGTTCATGGTTCTTCCATGCCAAGTCCTTTTACTGGTCATCCCGGTGTTTGGGGTTCCCTTTAGTCCCCATCTCCAGCACCAGACAGTTAGTATGAGTTTAGAGAGTTTAGGCATATGAGGAGGCAGTGTGCTCGTCGTTCCGTCTCAATAGAGGGGTCATCCCTCCACTTCAACTCCAGTTACTTCACCACCTGCCCATACAGCCAGGGATGGAGGTCAGTTAGCTAGGGGTCTCCCTAGAAGGGGAGGTTGATTAGGTAGTTGTCAGGCTCGTTTCTATGCCCTTCCAGGTAGACCAGATGATGCTGCTTCAGATGCTGTGATTTCATGTATTATTTCAGTCTTCCATAGAGATGCCTCTATATTATTTGATCCCGGTTCCAACTTTTCTTATATGTCATCATACTTTGCCTGTTATCTGGATATGCCCCGTGAGTCTCTTGTTTTACGTGTTCATGTATCTACTCCAGTGGGCGATACTATTGTTGTAAACCGTGTGTGGTGACTTTTGGGTGTCTGGAGACCCGAGTGGACCTTTTATTATGGTGTATGGTAGATTTTGATATCATTTTGGGCGTGGATTGGCTATCTCTGTGTCGTGCTATTCTGGAATGTCATGCCAAGACTATTATATTAACTATACCAGGTGTTCCACAAATCGAGTGGCGAGGTTTGACTGATTATGTTCCAGTAGAGTTATCTCATTCTTGAAGGCCCATCGTATGGTTGAGAAGGGATGTCTTTCATATCTAGCCTTTGTGAGGTATGTTGGAGTTGAGACTCCCAATATTGATTTTGTTCCAATTGTGAGGGATTTTCCCGATGTGCATCCTGCAGACCTGTCAGGCATGCCAGTGGACATGGTTATTGATTTTGGTATTGACCTGGTGTAGGGCACTCAACCCCTTTCTAATCAGTTGTATCATATGGCACTAGCAAAGTTGAAGGAGTTAAAGGAGCAACTTTAGGAACTCCTCGATAAGGGGTTCATTCGGCCTTGTGTGTCGCTTAGGGTGCACCGGTTCTATTTATGAAGAAGAAAGATGGCACTATGAGTATGTGCATCGATTATTAAAAAATTGAAAAAAATAACATTTATGAACAAGTATCAGTTGCCCTTCATTAATGATTTATTCCACCAGCTTCACGGAGTGAGAGCGTTCTCCAAGTTTGATCTCCATTCGGGTTATCACCAGTTGAAGATCAGGGTCTTGGATGTTCTTAGACAGCTTTCAGGACCCATTATCGTCATTATGAATTCTTGGTGATGTCTTTTGGGATGGCCAATGCCCCAGCAGCGTTCGTGCATTTGATGAACAACGTGTTCCGACCTTATCTCGACTCGTTTGTCATAGTCTTCATTGATGATATTTTGGTGTATTCGCATAGTCAGGAGGAGCATGCGGAGTATTTGAGAGTTGTTTTGTAGAGATTGAGGGAGGAGAGCATTTTTGTTGTTTTAAACACTTATTATGAAAATTAATATTTAAACATGTGTTAGAAAATGGTTTTTATAAAGGAAATTTGATGTGATTAATGGTTTGGGTTGGCTTGCCTAGTAAGGTGATATGTGCCATCATTAATTGGTATTTGGGGTCATGACAAGTACTAACCTGGGACTCTTTTGAGGAGTAAAGGATTTAATCCCAAGTAGGAGAAGAGTGACCTTCTTGGGCAAAGAATCAGGCCCCTTTGTTGTTTTCCTAGTAGTACTGACTTGTGCTAAATTTCCAAGAAGCACCAGTTCCCTACCCTCTACTCTATGACCTTCACCTTCCCTATGATATCCAATGCTCACGAAATCGCACTCATACTCTCCAACCAATCTTCCATCTATAGCAATTAGTAGCATGTTCTCAATAGCTTCTTTCTCATTTACCCCAAAAAATAGAATCATAAGATGCAGGGGGAATATTAAATGTCAGAGTGGCAATATTCAGACAAAATTTAGATTACGCATAGCTGATACTTCACCACTCCCAATAACATCTTGTTGGGTTTTAGAGATTTTCCTAACCTGCTGACTAGAAACCTCTTGTCCCTCTACTATTTCATCATCTGCTATTTTTTTGGTGAGGTAGAGGGAGAGGTTGTAGCAAAAATTCTTTATTGATTCCAAGTCTTACAACTACAGTGAGAACTAGAACTCGATGGGGTTGGAGAAGACCAGTAGGTGGTTGTTGGTCTGGTGTAGGTTTTTGACTGGGGTAACAGTTGGGACTCAAACTCACACTCATATGCTTCGAGAGACGAAGGCACAATTGGAATAACACTAATGGTGTTTGAAAGCTCTAGACTTTGAGACATAGTGGAATTTGAAAGAAAAGACATGAGAAAGAGAGGGGTTGCTTTTGAGAGAGAAAAGAAAGTTTATGGATTTGATGTGGATATTGGGAAAAAGACGCCTTTGGGGTTATTCAGAGGGGTTGAGGGATCGATTGCAAATAGGTGTAACGTACTGGGTAGACGGGTCTGTTTGTAAGAAGTGTGATGTTTGGGTTTTAAAACGATAAGAGAGAAGTTGAAACATTTAATGATGTAGCACTTTTATACCCGTTTAAAATATGCATGAGTATAAAAGGAACTACTAACCTGAGTCAAAGGAACCAGCATCCCTAACTGACTGTTGTAAATATGAGCCTCATCCTTTTACCAAGATGCAGGGTGATTGGCTGCTTGCTTACTCTGTAACTGCCATGTGTGTTTACCTGTAGCGTACAGAGATGAGTTAGAGTTTGCCAGGAAATAATTTTTAGCAGTTTTACATGTTCACTATTTCATAGCCAATCATTGAGAGACCTGGTATTCAGATTGATTTTATCTGCCCCAACACCAGCCGATTCTTTTCAAAGTGCTCTCTACTCAATGCTTTAGTGGAAATATCTGCTACCTGGTCCTCTGTTTTGCAGAACTTCATGCAGATGAGGTTTTTTCAATATTATGTCGCACATCAATGTGCTCTTTTCTCTTATGCTGAACCGAGTTCTTTTCCATGCTGAGAGCACTTGTTTTATCACACATTAATGGCACACAATCAGAAAATAGATCAAAATCTTCCAATTGTTGCTTGATCCATAATAGTTGAGCACAATAACAGGCAGTTGCCACATATTCAGCTTCTGCAATTAAAAAAGCCATAGAGTTTTGTTTCTTTGTACTCCATGAGATTAAGCATGACCCCAAAAAATGTTCCATGCCAGATGTAAGCTTTATATCCATCAAATGATCACATCAGCATACCCAAATAAGTTGAAATTGTCCTCTGAAGGATAGTTGAGAACCGGGTCCCATGTTCCTTTGAGATATATTAGAATCCCCTTGAAAGCTTTCAGATGAAATTCCTTTGGACTAGATAGATATCTAGCACATAATTCCACACTAAGTACAATACCAGGATTGCTAGTTATGACATACAAAAGTAAACCAATTATACCTCTGTACATGGTATCGTTCATAGGAGAACCATGTTCATTTATGTCAGACGAGTGGCAGTGTCAATAGGAGTATCAATGGTATTTGAACTTTCCATATTAAATCTCTTTTGTAGCTCTTTATGTTGGCTTATCATTATTCCTTTAGAGGTTTGCATAACTTGCAACCCTAAGAAACTTTTAGTTCCCCCATCATGCTTATTTCAAACTTGCTTCCCATAAGCTTTGCACACTCCATACAAGGAATCATTGTTGCACCAAAAATGATGTCCTCAACATAAACTTACACAATGAGCAGGTTCCTCCCTTGTTTTCTCAAAAATAGGGTGTTGCCAATTTTTACTTTTGTAAAGCCATTTTCTGGAAGGAACTTGGACAAATTTTCATACCATTCACGAAGGGCCTATTTCTGCCCATATAGTCCCTTGTCAAGTTTACATACATGTTCGTGATGCTCATGAAACTTAAAACCATGTGGTTTTTTGACAAATACTCATTCCTTTAAATATCCATTCAAAAATTCCCTCTTGATATCCTTTTCGAACAACTTGAATTCCATATGAGATGCAAAGACAATGAGGATTCTGATAGGTTCCATTCGAGCAACAATGGAAAAAGTCTCATCATAGCCAGTACATTTTTCTTGATTATAGACTTGAACTACTAACCAGGCCTTGTTCCGTGTTGTATTTCCAAACTCATCAAGAGTCGACGAACCAGGTGTCGTACACTGTTCCTCGCAAGTTGATGGAGTTCATCTTACATAGCAGCAATCTAGTCAGCATCATTAAATGCTTTATTGATATTTTTGGGCTATATTGAGGAAAGGAAAGTAGAGAAGACAAGCGAGCTTCTTGTCTTTGATCTTGTTTGAGTTCCTGAATCAAGAGGAGCGATCACATTTTGGAGAGGAGTGAACTTTTGTGCTTCTAATTAGTCATCTTAATCTCGTTGTGTGAAGACGAAGGTTCCTCTGAATTTGATCCATTGGTGGAATCTATGGAGAAGTGAGTACCACTTCTCTGCTAAATATTAGGAGTTCCTTGCACGGCATCAACAACTATGTCTTTTGCTTCAGTTGTTGTAATGGAGGAACCCAGTTCTTTTGTATTAGCTAGAGGTTCTGTTGCATTTTCTTCATTGGATTTCTTGACTTGACTTATCAGATCAACCTTTTCATTTGCCATATCAATAACTTCTCCAGAAACCATTGGCTACTCTTTGTCTTGATCAATCTTATCACGTGAATCTTTACCACATAACCGGTCTGATTTATGAAATATTACATGTATTCTTTCTTTAACACATTGATTCCTTTTGTTGTATGATTTTTATGCTTTACTATGTGAGGAATATCCAAGAAAGATTCCTTCATCACATCCGGCATCAAATTTTCCCCGCGCTTCCTTACCATTATTAAGAACAAAGGATTTACAATCAAAAATTCTTAGGTGAGTTAGCTTTGGTTTCCTCCTATTAAGAAATTCATACAAGGTTTTGTTTAAGAGGACTTATGGGACTAAACACACACGTAAGTATACGTGGCCATCAAGTAATAAAGTAACTCGAAAGTCGGATGTTGAACCACAGAGACTTAGATTGATCATTAACTAAGTAAACTAAAATCAATAATTAATTGTCCAAGATATTTAAGAGTGATATTATTCTATTAATATACTATTGTGGGAATTAAACAAATAACACTAAATTATCAAGAATGTGATTTTGTATGACGAGATTTTACTTCAGAGGAGATGGAAATTCTAAGATTGTGGTTGGTTTATCAATCCTATTAAGCTCAATAATCACACTAGTTAATCCAAATTATCTGTGGTTGCTAAGTAATCAGATCTTTTATATGAATATCATGTTCTCATAATACTACTCGTATGCCCACAATATTATCAATCCTATATTCCTATGGTATCGATTCTATCATGAACGAACATAATACAGCACTCAATTAAGCAATATTGTTGGGTATATTCCTATCCTAACCGTGAAATCTTTCCCCAAGGCACGGGTCCAGAAACAAACTCTCTCTTATTCTGCTCTAATGTAAGCACGGCTTTCTCAAGCATAGCATAGATAGTAAATAGAACTCAATTATTGGCCAAACAATTAAGCGATTATGCAGAGAATTAGAGAAACAACCACAAGATGATAATCAAAATTAATGAGGAGGTAATTAATAAACCTTAATAATCATGTACACTACAACCCTACAACGTTGAATGCTTAGTCACTCATGTTCGTAGTAATAATTTTCTAAGTATTTTGTATATGTAAATTACAAAGAAAAGAAAAAGGATTGAAGAACTCTATGATATTCTCCTCTAAAAGTTTTCCACGTGATGCCCTTGCCTCTGGTAAAAACAATTGTTCAAATTGGTTTTTTAGGTCTATTTATATATTTAGGAAAAGACCTAAATGTGTAGGTCAAGTCCTAGTAAAACCAGGAGAAGAATTAAGTCTTCAAAACTCTGAATGGATCTGGACCTAGGCCTGGCGTCGCTAGGCATAACGCCTAGAGGACCTTTCCCCATGCTTGGTTTCGCCAAGCATAACACCTGGTTAAGCTGGACTTTGCCTTGCCTCGCCGGGGCTAAAGCCTATATATAAGCCTGGTGTCGCCAGGCTAACACCTGCTTTAGGTCTGGCTTCGCCAACTTTCTCCTTTGCATTTTTCTCGAGCACACTTTTAATATTTAAGTATCCCTTTTGCTCTACTTTCATCTCTAATTCTTCTACACATAAAATAGACTCCATTACACGCAAATAAAGTGTAATTTATCATTAAAGAATATAAAATTCAAGGCACATAATGTAAGAGAGAATGGAATTGTATACACATATCATGGACCTGATCATGCACGTATTTACCAAATAGCAGGAAGTGTTGACTGCCTCCGCCCAAAAAACGTTTTCTATGCCACTGCCAATTAGCGAGTCTATGTCATATCTTCGAGAGTCCTATTTTTTCTTTCCATAATACAATTTTATTGGGGTGTTCTAGAAGCTGAAAAATTGTGACTTATACCATTTTTAGCATAGAATTTGTCAAATTTTGCATTATTGAACTTTGTTCCATGATCATATCTTATACTCACAACATTATGGCTCATCTTCACTTGAATTTGCTTTGCAAATGCAGTAAAAACTGGAAAGGTTTCACCCTTGATTTTGAGAAACAAAGTTTATGTGAATCTGGAGTAATCATCAACTATGACGAAAATGTACTTCTTTCCTCCTCTAATTGGCACCCTCATAGGTCCTCATAGAATCATTTGGAGGAGATAAAGTGGCCTTGAGGTGTTTACTTCATTTTTGGGCTTGAAGAAGGACTTGACTTGCTTTCCTCTTACACATGCGTAACACACCTTGTGATCTTTGAGACTTGACTTGGGCAGCCAACAAACCAGGTCCTTCTTGCTGGACTTGTTCAGCAACGAAAAACTTGAATGTCCTAATATTCTGCGCCACAAATCAACATCATCATCAACAACACTCAAACATGTAAGATATCCATTGTGCAAAAACTCAAAATCAGCAACATAGATATTTTTGTGCAAGTTTTTGATAAGAATTCAACTTTGTTTCCTATGTAAAAAATTTGAGAGACACTCAGTAGGCTATATTTCAAGCAATTTACATAGTACACATCCTCAATTGAATGAGTGAGTTTCTTCCCAACTTTTTCTACTTCCAGAATGTATCCCTTTTTCCCATTGCCAATGGACATACTCCCTCATTGCAGGGCTTTGAGTGAAAGGAAATCATCGATGCTTTCAGTCATATACTTAGAGAAACCACTATCCATGTACCATTTTTGACTACTTGCATTCACTTCTCCTTGCAAAAGAATATCAAAGATTAGACATAGGAACCCAAACAAGATTAGGTTCCTTGTAATGAAGAAAAGTGTGAATTAAACTTCTTTTTGTCCAAGCAGGCATTGCACATTTTTTTATTAGAGGGACCAGGTTCTTTTATAGTATTTACCTTTTCAAAAAAAAACTTTATTTTTCTGTTGGGACTAAAATCTAGCCGTACAAGTTTCTTTAAAGTGCCCAGTGATACCAAATTGTGCAAATTTAGTTATCAGGGATAGTAACATACTTGCTATAGGGATTGTAGGGAATGTATTCCTTTTAGAATCCGATTCCATGCATGTTCCTACTGTTGCTTTTATACTTGGCAGTGATTGTATCAGAGGACCAGGTCCACTTCAGAGATTTTAGGTCATTTTTAACTTTTTCTAGGTCTTCATGAAATTGTCTGTTTCTTTCAGGTTTAGCACACATGCTAGATTTCACCATTTTGAGCTCATTTACAAGCCTAAGGTGTGCCTCACTTGCAACTTCCTTTCCTTTTTGGGTGTTACCAGAACTGTTTGCCCTTTTTAATTCCTCAATTATTTTTTTTAGATCCACATTTGCTACAAACAAGTCATCTCTCTCATGCTCTACGTTTTTAATTTTCTCAATTAGACCATATTTTTTCTTTATTTAAATCCTAATGGTTTCTTTTAAAACAACCACTACGACTATCATAACATCTCTCTCATGTTCTACCTTTCTTAGTTCCATAGTCAGCACATTTTTATCATTAATGAGATTATGGTAAGCATCAATTAGAACATTTGCCAAGGATATAAGCTTCATTGAGAGGAAGACTTCAAATTTCTTTTAACGCTTAGAAAGTTTGCCTCATCGTCGTCATTATTTTCATCATCATCAGATTTTTCCATCAAGGCAAAGATAGCGTCATAGTCAGCTGCTTCGCTTTCGATGGCCATCATGGAGGGGTCTCCTTGTTCTTTATCTTCACCAGATCCACTGGAGGAACCCCCCATGTAGCAAGAGTTTGTTTCGCAATATTGTTAGCAAAATCTTTTCTATTGAATCTCATGTTAGGAATCGAGTTCGTCTTGGATATTTTGTCAGTGTTTTGCTTGTATTGGCCTTGCTTGTGGGAGGACGACCTTTGATGAAATATCTTGGCTTCCAACATTTATAACATATGTTATTGCCTTTTGGTCTGCTTGAGCTACCCCTTTTTGGAATGCCTCCATTTCTGCAAATTATTTTCTGAAGTCGTTTTTGTCAGATAACACATATCAGCATTCTCACCACTTAAGTCAGCATTGTCGGCCTTGAGGACTAAGTTCTTCCCTTTTTTGGGTTCTCTTCCTTCATGGTCCTTCTTTTTTTTCACTTTATAGGTCTTCAAATTTTCAATAAGTTCCTCAACGGTCAGCTTTTACAGATCCTTTGCCTTTGTGATAGAATAAAATTTGCTTTCCTAAGAATCAGGTAATACACTGAGTATTTTCCTGACAAATTTGTTCCACGAAATGATCTCTCCAATAGAGGGAAGCTCATTGATGATGGAGGTGAAACGAGTAAGCATGTTTCTAATGGAGTCATCATTCTTCATCCTAGAGAGTTCATACACATTAGTCAGTATGTCAATCTTTGACTACTTGACTTGAGTTTTACCTTCATGTGTGGTTTGAAGAGACTCCATATCTCCTTGGCAGATTGACAGGTAGAAATTGTGTGTATACTCGTCTGGTCTAATACCACAGATGAGGATTTTTTTTCTCAGACTTTTTCTCTATAGCTTTGCGGTCAGCGTTGTTGTACTCCTTCCTTATCTTTGGAAATGTCACTGATGGCTCGCCAACAGTCTTCATGGGAACGAAAGGACCATTGCAGATGACATCCCAGAGCTATAATTCTTTAGCCATGATAAAATTATGCATCCTTGTCTTCCACCATCTGTAGTATTGTCCATTAAATCTTGATGATCTGTAGGTTGATTGACTTTCTTCAAAGTTTGGTGGAGTATCCATGTGGATCCTTTCTAGGTGTTACCATTATAAAATGAACCTATTCTAATACCAATTGATGTAAACTAAAGGTTACCAAACTATATAGAGAACCCGGTTCTCTATCAGTTCCCAGAGAACACACACAGAGCAATAAGTGAAAGACACAACAGAGTTTTACGTAGAAAATTCCAAGCTCGGGGGATTAAAAACCACGACCTACAATTGTAGGCTTTCAACTTCACTCACCGAGCAAACTTTAGATTACAACCTATTGTAATCTAGGAATTAACCTCCTGTTCCTCACTTACTTATAATAACTCTATTACAAGCGTCTTTGTAATAACTCTATTACAAAGTACATACTTTGACTAACTCTAGCCAAAACACAAATACAAGGTTTATGGTTTTACATATGATCTCCTACAAAATGCTTCTAAGTAAGCCTAGTAAGAGTTACATATAGATAATACTAACAAAATACAATAATATTAAGGACATATGATAGACTTAGTGCTGAGATATGGTCCTTGATTTTGTTGTTACTTTGTCTTAATCACTTGAAAGTCGGTAGTATACTTGAGAGAGAATTGATGATTTAGGGCTTGAAAATGTGTGTTTTTCCCTTGCCTCATGTTGGTAATATACAAGTGCAGGTATTGGGATGATGTATGCAATGCTCCATCTACTGATCGTTGTATAGTTGCGTACGCAGAGAAACACTGCGGCGAATTACAACTATAGAGCGTTGACTTATCAGAGGAATTGTTGGCCATCTGTTCCATCTATCGTTTCTTTAACTCAACTTGTTGGAACTTGTGCTAGACTTGAGACTTGTTTTTCTTGAGCACATTTGGATGTGTAGCTGGTTTTCAATCTAGTTCTTATTATGAAGTTTGTTAGATTATCTAAACACAAGAAATCACACAACATAACAAATTTTAATTCCAAGCTTGAAGTAATAAGTTAAATGAGAATTGTGAAAAAGTTTAAGAAATATTTATATATTGTATTAAAATAAGTATTTTTATGAATATTTGTAAAACCTGTATAAATGTTAGTTGCTTCGTGTAGAGCCTATCTTTATTTTTCAAGGGAAAAAGGCCAAAATTGTACTCCTACTATTGGAAATCCACGTTAATACCTCGTTCTACTTTCCAGCTAAAATAATACCTACCGTTAATAAAGTAGGAGGATTTGTACCCAACTCTAACGAATCTCCTACGTGGCAATTAGGTCCCTCATAATAATGTACCAACCAGTCAATAAATTGCCAACTAGACTTTTTAAACCCGGCCCATAAAATAACACACCCCATTTTATAATAACTCCCCCTAAAAATAATCCCAGTCAAATAAAAATAGGGTTCAAGCTCAAATTTCCAAATTTTCTTTCTTCTCCTTTGCTTGAATCTATCCTCTCTCATCTTCATCATGTCGCAAAGCAGTACTTGTTCACAGAGAAGGTGTCGATGTGGCATTATGGCCAATCATTTCACATCAACCACTCCCTCTAACCCCGGTAGGAAATTTTGCAAATGTGCAAGCCCTTACGTAAGTTGTCGATGTGAATTTGTCTTATCTCTATAATCTTTCTAGCTGTTTTGATTTGGAAAAAAAATTGGATCTTTTAAATGTTTCTTTGGCAAAATAGTTCATGTTGTTATTTCGAATGGGGAGATAAATTATCCACGGATGGTTCCCAGCTTGAACTAAGAGATTTGAAGTCGTGTTTGAATGTCGTTTCGATTGAAAAAGACAATTTGAGAGAAAACTTAATTGACATGGAAGCCATGAACAAATTTGAAGATGCTATAGTCAAAAAATTGGAAGAAATAGTTGTTCAACTAATAATGGTGATAATTGGTTCTTGGGAAATGTTTGTTGGATTCTTTGCTGCCTGGATAATGAAGTGGAATTTGTTGTCTAGTTAATTATCATTGTGTAGTCAATTGACATGTATTATATAGTTTGGTAGGCAACTAGTTAACAATGAAACAGTGTAGTCAATTAAGTAGAGATTTCATATAACTATTTTTTGGACTGAATTTTACCTTCTGTTTAGCTTCTGTATTCTGTGTTTTTTGGATTTAACTAGTCAATTAAGTCATGGCTTGTACTGGATGACTTGACTGACTTGCTTGACTAAACAGTGGTGCTAAAAGATCTATGTCCTCCTCAGCTGGTATATTTGCAGCAAGTGGTGACATGAGTTATTTATCATTAGTGTCTTGAGTTGTTAAACATTTTTGCTTGCTTGCCCCTTTTCTAACTTGCCATTGGTTTCGTTTCCTTTGAATTCTATTTAACAAATAGGTAAGAGTAAATTGGTAAATAGGTAACGAATAGGTGAATAAAATAGACAGTATTAAAAAAAAGTATTACCTTTGCATAGCCCCTGGAATTGTGTCCAGGCTGACCACATGTGGAACACTATATTATCTTCCCCTTCCTGGACTGCATCCATTCATCTTGTTTGTTCATTGTTTCATTTTTTTCTCTTATTCTTTTGACTTTAGGCCTGCCAGCCATCTTATCAAATTTTGGTGTTCGATTGCATGAGATGCTTCAACCTTCTAGAATTTTTCTCCTCTACTGGTTGAAATTTATGTGAATATGCTAGGGGATAGGCCTCTTTGGAGTACCAGCAGTATATTTCAGTCAAAGGATTCACCTTGTTGTGTTGCATTTCTTTGATTGCATGAGGACAAGGGATTCCACTAAGGTCATATGTCCTACGTGTGCATCTCTTGGTGACCATATTCATTGTGTGTTTGTCACCATCTTCACGCACTTCATACCCTTCTTAACCATTGGAATGAACATGACACTTGTTTGCAATCTTCAAGTATTGATTATACAATTGTATTATTTGGGGACTGAATTCAATACTCCATAACATCACATCAGATTCATATTCCGTTAGCATGTTCATAACCTATACTCTAATATCCTCAAGCATCTTGATAATTGGCTTGAATCTTGCTTCCTTGATCCATGAATTGAATGGCTCAGTTAGTTGTTGTCTACTGAGTAGTTCTTGCAAACAGTGTCAAAGTATGCTCTACTCCAACTTTCAGGTGGTTATTTCATCAAATGTTCAAGACCCTCATTTCCATCTTCATCCACTTGTGTCATATTCCTTAATTGGTCTTTAAAATCTTCCTCATATGTGATCCATGCACCCCACCATAAGTACTTCTTATATTCGTCTTGTCCCCATTTCTTTGCAGCAGTTTGCCTCTATGTGTCTTATACAATATCTATGGTATGCTTCAGGAAGAAACAAGTGGATTGAATCAATCAAACCCTTAAGATAGAAAAAACAGCAGAGAAATGCATCAGTAAACTAAACTAAACATCTCCAGTAATGAAACTAAACTAAACATCTCCAGTTAACTAAACTAAACATCTCGAGTTAACTAAACTAAATGAAACAGTAATGAACTGCTTCAGTAAACTTAAAAAAACAGTAAATAAATGCAACAAACCAATAAAACAGTAAATTAAATACAACAGTAATGAAATGCAATAGTAAATTAAATGAGATGCAACTGTTATGAGTTATGAGATGCAACAGTGAAGAATAGAGGCAAAAGTTAACTAAATGAAATAGTAATGAAGGGAATTGATGTTATCATACCTTTTGTATATCTGAATTAAATGTAATCCCTTCTCTACTTTTGAGGTCCAATGAATGTTGTAGCAGCCTTAAGAACCAACTCCATGTCACTTTGGTCTCTTTTTCAACAACAGCCCAAGCTAAGGAATAAAAGTACCTCATGGAGTCTTAAGCAACATCTACTAACAATTGACCCTTGCATTTTCCTTTCAAAAAAGTTCTATCCAAGCCAATAAATGGTCTCAAACCACTCTTAAACCCCATTTTCCATGCATGAAAATAGATGTACATTCTCAGGAGTCTTCGTTTACCTTCACTAAGAGTATTCTTTGAAATATTAATCACCACATTTGTTCCAGGATTACTAGACCTTAATTCATTAGCATAAGCCTCAAGCTTGTTGTACTCATCTGCAAAACTACCCTCCATTTTCTCCAATATCATTCTCTTGGATCTTTTACACTTTGAATGACTAACATTGATGTTAAATACAACTTTTACACTTGCCATCATCTCCTTAATTTTTATCCTAGGGTTATCTTGAAGCCCTCTCTTAAAGTAAGCAACTATGATTTTTGTATTCACCCTATGGTTATCCTATGCAGTATTATACTTATGTTCTTCCTTTAATGTCTTGAAATTAAAACTAGGACCTTTAGAGTCTTTGGAAATATGACAGACAAAAGGGCGGTCTTTATCTAAATATTTATACCTAAGCTTTTGGAGGCAACTCTTAAGTTGTTTTAACCCATAACCATTAGCAAGGGATTCTAGCTTCTGGAATATCTTTGAATGTCATGGACTTGTGTAACTCTTTATACTCAGTCAATTTATCAGATATCTTCCTCTCTTTTTGTGTATGTAGTAGTTCTAATGAATCAGATTCACTATCAGAATAATCTGAAGAATCAAAAGACTGACAACCATGTTCTTCACTGTAATCTGAATTACAGTCAGTAGCAGCATCAAGTTCTATTATGTTTGACTCAATGTGCTGGACTATATTATAAATATTAATAATTAACTCACACTCATCTATAGCAAAGAAGTCAATAACATTAAACTGATCACTAACCAAAGACAGCGGAGTCCTAACACCTTCATCACTTCCTATTTCATAATATCTACCATTAGGCCCATTAATGATTACTTGTTGAACTCTAATACACCCCAACTTAGAAGTAAATTTATTTACTAAATAGTTATAAAATAATTGGTCAGAGTTAAAACCTTTAATAGTGTGCACAAGCTTCCTTGAGTATAAGACTTGTGGATCATATATCCGATCACCACCATAATGAAAGATTAGATCCAATAAGACAATTGCATATAAGGTGCATAATAAGAAAGGAAAAAGATTAACAAAAAAGTAACATTACAACCTATATAATATGCTGACAAAGTGGACCATAGAATAAAGACATAAAATGAATACAAAGATACATAAACGAACAAAAAAATAGTGGGATGCCACACATGAAGACACAACTACAATTAACAAAGAGATGATGTGGGACTAAGTATATAAACAAAACAAAGCAAAAAAGAATCTGACCTACTTGCCTCTTAACTCAACACAATTATATAATAAATAGGGGACCAAACACCCAAAATAAGAGCATTAAAAAAATAGATCCAACACAAAGGGGACCCCTTTTCTATCAATGTAGGACCACAAAAAATTGAAACCTTAAATCGGAACAAAAAGAAAATACCAAACAGGGATTATTCGAATACAAAAACAAACCCTAAACTACCAATAATAAAGACCAAAAAAGAAAAACAAATTCAATATCAAATCGAGTATGAACAGACCACATACAAACAAAAACAACAAAAATCAAACATGCCTCCTAATTTAAAAAAATACATATCTACATGAATCAGTCAAAACCCTAGTCAAAGAAATAAAAAATCAAACTAAATGCAATGATATGCTTCCGTCCATAGCAAAAACAAACCAAAGAAATAACGATTTAATTTAATAAGGAAATGCGTACCTTCGTATGCATTCACAATAAAGACGATGAAAATAATTTTTACAGTAAAGAGAGAAGGTGAGAGATTTTTTTTGGAAATGAAGGTGAAAGGTTTTGACCGGGTTGAGATTGTTTTTAGGGGAATTATTAAAAAATTGGGCGGTTTTAAAAAATTTAGTTGGCAATTTATTGACTGGTTGACACATTATTATGAGGGACCTAATTGTCACATAGGGGATCCGTTAAAGTTGAGTACTAATCCTCTTACTTTATTAACAGTAAGTATTATTTTAGTCGGAAAATAAAACGAAATATTAGCGTGGATAATTTTTAATAATAGAAGTTGTTATAAAATAGAAGTCTATTTAGAGTGAATGTCTAAGAGTTTTAGCTTGAAGCTAAGTCATTCCTCTTCCTATAAATAGAGGGGTCTTACCCCATTGTAAATCACCCCAAGTATTAATAAGAATACTTCTCTCTCTCCCTATTCTCTCTCTATATTGTTCTTATTCTTGCATTATTGTTCTTGTCTTTATATTATTTTAAACACGTTATCAGCACGAGACTCTACCGTCTCAAGAACCATTCTCGAAAAATCCAAGGTATTTCCCTCTTCCTAATTTAATTTTCGATTATGTCTGACATTACGAAAAGAAAGTTCGTTGCCCTTGAAATTTCGGGCAAGAACTATATGACATGGGTGTTGGATGCTGAAATCCACTTAGATGCTATGTGTCTCGGAGACACCATCAAAGATAGAGAAAAAGCATCCACCCAAGACTGTGCGAAGGCCTTGATTTTCTTGCGCCATCACCTTGATGAAGGTTTGAAGATTGAATATCTCACCGTCAAGGATCCACTCATCTTGTGGAACGGCTTAAAGGAGAGATATGACAACCTGAAGTTGGTCACTCTGCCACAAGCACGATATGATTGGGCTCATCTGAGGCTCCAGGACTTTAAGTCCGTTTCTGAATATAATTCTGCAATGTTCAGAATTACTTCTAAATTGAAGCTATGCGGGGATAATATCTCCGATAATGATATGCTTGAGAAAACGTTTACAACGTTTCATGCCTCCAATATGGTACTGCAACAACAGTACAGAGAGAAAGGCTTTACAAAGTACTCTGAACTAATTTCTCTTCTACTAGTGGCTGAGCGAAATAATGACCTGCTCATGAGAAATCATGAAAATCGACCCACTGGGTCTACACCACTGCCTGAAGCAGATAAGGTGCACTCTCATTATGCCAAACATGAAAAGGACCATGGTCATGGTCGTAAACGGGGTCATAGCCAGGGACGTAGACAAGGAAGAAATTCCAATGAAGTCCGTCAACCCCCAAGGAGAGATAACCGCCGAAAGCAGAAACGGGGTCATGAAGATCCTAAGGCAAATGATTCAGAAACTATATGTTATCGTTGCGGTGGGAAAGGGCACTGGTCAAAGACTTGCCGTATACCAAGACACTTGGTTGACCTTTATCAAGCATCTCGAAAGAGAAAAGGCCCTGAAACAAATTTTGTCTATGACGACAACTCGGACATCACCCACCTGGATGTGGCAGACTTCTTTGAGCAACCCGAGGGGAAAATAGACCACCTAATCGGCGATGGATCCGTGATGAAAGAAGATGGAGTTATTTGATTTTATTCTACTTATTTGTATTAGTTAGTGAATAAACTAATAGTCATTAGTATTAGCTCGTATTAGTTAGTTCATGATGCAATGTTAGCAGTAGTTCTTTAGAATATCTTCAATATGCTCAAATATCAATAAAATTTTTATTTTCCAGTAGGGGTAATCGACTAGCCTGAAAAACTAGTCGATTATCTACTATTTTCGCATTAAAGCTGAAAATTAATTGATCAACAATCGATTGTCTTTGTCTAACAATCGATTGTCGTTGAGACAGTGTAATCTGGAATTTTTCAAAAATCATCCACAATCGATTGTCTATGTCCAACAATCGATTGTCGTTAGACAGTGTAATCTGGAATTTTTCAAAAATCATTCACAATAGATTGTCTATGTCTAACAATCGATTGTCGTTAGACAGTGTAATCTGGAATTTTTCAAAAATCATCCACAATCGATTGTCTATGTCCAACAATCGATTGTCGTTAGACAGTGTAATCGAATTTTTCAGAAATCATCCACAATAGATTGTCTATGTCTAACAATCGATTGTCGTTAGACAGTGTAATCTGGAATTTTTCAAAAATCATCCACAATCGATTGTCTATGTCCAACAATCGATTGTCGTTAGGCAGTGTGATCTGGAATTTTTCAAAAATAGTCAACAATCGATTGTCGATGTTTAACAATCGATTGTCTTAAAACAGTGATCTGGAATTTCAAAAATTGTCAACAATCGATTGTCTATGTTTAACAATCGATTGTCTTAAGACAGTGTGATCTGAAGTTTTTCAAAAATAGCAAATAATCAATTGTGTTTAACAATCGATTGTCAATGTTCAACAATCGATTGTGTGTGTTTATCAATCGATTTTTTTATGAAAATGCTTAAACTGAAATTTTCAAGCTGCATAGTAATCCATATAATCGACTATCTGATTTAGTTTGTCAACTGACCGCAGCAGATTTTGAAAATATTATTTAAATGTGACACAAACGGATTGAAGTTGTTTATTCTCATGTTCGTATATTTTCTTTTATATGTCAAACCATGGGAAGTAAATTGATTGAAGGCTCCGGAAGAGCAACTGTAACTCTGCCCAAAGGCACGACGTTTATCTTAGAGAATGCAATATTCTCCTCCAAGTCTAAGAAGAACTTGTTGAGTTTTAATGATATCAATCGCAATGTTCTCCTCCAAGTCTAAAAGGAACTTGTTGAGTTTTAAAGATATCATTCAAAATGGATATCATATTGAGACAATAGATGAGAATAATCTTGAATTCTTCATGAAAACGAGGCTGCCCATTTCGGTTTGGGTTCACGCCATTTTGCATGCAGCAATACTAGTTCGTCGGCTGCCTACTTCGGTTTGGGGTCACGCTATTTTGCATGCAGCAATGCTAGTTCGTAGGCTGCCCACTTTGGTTTGGGGTCACGCCATTTTGCATGCAGCAATACTAGTTCGTCGGCTGCCCACTTCGGTTTGGGGACACGCCATTTTGCATACAGCAATGCTAGTTCGTCTCTGACTGACGAATTGACAAAAATATTCCCCGTTGCAATTGGTTTTGGGTCATGGACCCAATATATCCCATTTAAGAATCTTTGGATGCGCAGTATATGTGCCTGTAGCACCGCCATCCCGCACCAAAATGGGCCTGCAAAGAAGGTTAGGAATATGTGTTGAGGTTGAATCGCCCTCCATTATTCGCTACCTCGAAACATTGATAGGAGATTTGTTCACTGCACGATTTGCAGACTGTCAATTTGATGAGACACTTTTCCCAAAATTAGGGGGAGAAGTTGGTGAAACCAAACGGGAAATTTTGTGGAAAAATACATCATTATCTCATCTTGATCCACATACCTCTATTTGTGAAAGAGGCACAAAAGATTATCCATTTGCAAAGAATAGCAAATCAAATGCCTGACGCATTTATAGATTTGAAAAGGATAACAAAATCACATATCCCCGAAGTGAATGTGACAACATCTGATTCACGAATACATATTCATTATTGGAAGAATATGAACATGAAATTGGTATTAAATATACCACACTCACCCCTAGAAGGAAGTTTGAGATGATACCACACTCACCCCTAGAAGGAGGTTTGAGATGATATATGGCATGAATGATCGTTGGTCACGTACCTATTGTACGCCAAAGTATTTTGGAAATATGACTATTAAAGGACAACGATAATGCAAGAAACATATCTTGCATATAAGTTTGACATGACCATAATGGTATAACTTTCTCTTTAAGAAAGATATTTACCACATGGATGTTGATGAATCTGTGGTAGTACAAAATTAATTGAGAGCTCTAGAAGAGCCAATTATTACTATGTTGGAGAAACACAATTGAGTATTGTGCTGTAGTAAGTCTCAAAGAAACTTATTCAGTTTCCAAAGTACACGCGAAAGCGATTGATTATATTGAGACTATAAATAAAGGAAGGCTTTCATATCTCCTATTACTACAACTTGTAGCGGGGGTAATTTGCATATGAAAAGCTACCCGCTTTGTTCTCCAGTTTGTACTACACAAAAGAAAGAATGCCACAATAAAGTGGATATCTATTGGTATAAAAACCCATGTCATAATAAACCTGAAGTTTATTGATAAGTGCACATGTCATGGTGTAAATTTGAAGTTTACCAATATTGATAATTTGTTCAGTTAGCATTCGTATTAGCCATCTCATTTTAAGTATGATGTGCAAATTCACACAGGTGAATATCAAAGAACTAGAAAGTTCTTTACGAATTCTCTTGTATCACTTGTTCTCATTAATGAACTGACCAACTAAAGAGTTCGGGTTGAAGCCCATAAATTCTGGAAATATCAAAGGTGAATATGGGCCCATTCACCTGCCATGTATACCACATATGATGCATCTATGATATGGTTTCATGCGCAATTGTTATTAACCCGCAGCCTGGCCGGTGCTTGCGAGGTAAATTGCTCAGTAATCTAACTTCGAGCATAATTTCCAGATTTTCTACTCAAGATAGTTCATCTTGATAAGTTGGTTTATATCAAAGTTGGTTTAGCAAGATAATTATTGAGTGCTTCCACTTAATAGCTAAACTGTTTCTTATGAGAACAAAGTTATATGTATCAGTTTGATATAAGTTGTATACGAGAGTATATTCTCCCCTCACAAGTGGTTCAGGGTCAGGAACCAAATAATTTCATCTTATTATTAATGTGCTGTGTATATTGACATAATAATGCACAAAGATGATTTCCCAAAGTTGAGGAAACAAGTTAGCTTTACTAACATGAGGGGGAGACATGATAAACACTTGAGAAGAGGTTACATGGGATGAATTATCATTTGTATATGTAAATCCCCAAATATCATGATATAAACCTGAAGTTCAGAAAAGGATAATTCAATTGCAACATATTGCAAAGCATGCTATACGCATTTGCTGACCCAAAGAATGTAACTATATTCTCACTACAAAAGTCCCTGAAGGACAAGGTCTTGGATACGATTAAAGCGTATAGACAAATACTTGATTCCATGTGAAAGACATGTAGATTTGGACATGTAGTTCAAATACTTGAAAGTATAAAAGTCAAAGGTATGTATAGTCAGTTTTCGATATCTTATTTGTTTAGCATGACATGAAAACTTGATATGCAGCTAAAGTCTATTATGTGACTTATATGACTTAACTTGAAAGATTTAAGTTGCTTGAAGCATATGCAATTCTTGGTCCTGAAGTACCACATCCTAAGTACAATTTGTGTACATATGTATCTTGCTATAACTATAAGCATGATGGTATTGAGAATACATCTATGAAGATATTGAAGAGTCATTCCGCGACATTATATGAAGATGGTCATATCTATCAAGAATGATGATTTTAAGGTGCGGAATATTTGTTCAAGTCAATATGGTTGATTTATTTATCAAATCTCTACCAAAGATCGTTTTGAAGATGATGCACAAGATTGGAATGCAAATGCTCAAGGATATAAATTGATGTTCTTATTAGGGGGAGTTAATGCGCGTTGCACTCTTTTTCCCTTACAAGGTTTTGTCCCACTGGGTTTTCCTTGCGAGGTTTTTAACGAGGCAACCAATAGGCGCATATTCAAACATGTGTACTCTTTTTCCTTCTCTTTAATTTTTCCCATTGGGTTTTGATTTTAAGGTTTAACGAGGCACATTGTTGAATAGACATTCAAGGGGGAGTGTTATAAAATAGAAGTCTATTTAGAGTGAATGTCTAAGAGTTTTAGCTTGAAGCTAAGTCATTCCTCTTCCTATAAATAAAGGGGTCTTACCCCATTGTAAATCACCCCAAGTATTAATAAGAATACTTCTCTCTCTATATTGTTCTTATTCTTGCATTATTGTTCTTGTCATTATATTATTTTATAACAGAAGTATAATTTTAGCCTTTTTCCATTTTTCAATGTGTTGAAGTGAATACCACCTAGATAATTTCCAGTTCAATGGGACTAATTTTTTCCTATTATGATGTACTAGTACAACTACTTTATCAGGACGGAAAAGGGTAAGGGGAATCAGTCAGATAAAAAGAAAAGCTACGCAGTTCTATTTAAATCGAGACTCAGAAGACAAAGTCAACAATTTGATGGAAACCACTGAAATCTAGGTGGCATTTGAATTTCATATGGTTTTTCATAAACTAGCGTAAATTTTAAAAGATTATTGTGGCAAAAAGTGCTTTTTGATTAATTTTAAGAAAATAACTTTGGAACATATGTGATATTACTAAATTATAATTCTTGGTGATTTCGGAAAAGGTTTGAGTTAGTGTTTGCAAAAATAATCTACTTTAGGTCGTTAATTTATTCTTAGTTTGAATAATCTTGATTTTAGGGCTTGTTTGGATTATTGTTATTCATTGTTTCATAGTGTATAATTTTAATTTATATTACTCTTTCATTTTATGATGCAATGTTAGATCGTATTGTTTGTAATAGTTTAGTAACATATTTATTAGTATTTGGTTTGATTGTATTGTATTCGATAAGTTTATTGAAATACCCAAATGTATAGTTTTGTGTTGTGTTAATGTTATATTATATTATTTTCTGAATATAATATTTTAGATATATCGTATTATTTTTAATTGTTAAATAACATATTTATTATTTGGTTTGAATATATCCTATCATACAGTAATCGAATAGTTTACCGAAATGCCGTTAACTAATATAAATATAACAATAAATTCATAAGAATAATCTAAGGCCAGGTAATAAATGAGGGATCATTTTTAAAATATCCAAACTTAGTTTGCAAATCTTTTTAAAAAGTAGAAAAGGATGCCTCAATTAAAGTATAATTTGAAAGACAAGTGAAATAGGGGTTTTGAATAGAAGACTTAGAGAAACATGTGGAGGTTTTCTTTGCATCTTTCCAATTCCAAACCAACATATTTCCTCTCTAAATGCCAAAAGACATATACCAAAATGTGATGAAAATTGGATCAACCTACCAAAAATAAAGGGGGAAAATCCTTAAATCCAAATTAAGAACAATTGTAACGCAAAGAGTTAAAAAAGAAAATTACCAATCTTCTCCCTAATTACATTAAGAAAAAACAATCAAGAAGTCATTTATTTACTTGACCATTTTTTTAGTGATTACATCAACCACAAGAACAAACACATTATAGTCCCACAAATAGGATCAGCAATGGTTTGTGTATACGCTAACTTTACAATACACCCTCGGATTGGTTGCATAGAGAATTGTAAACTATGATTGAGAATCTTTGTGATTTTCATCACCACTATTTTGATGGTGATGATGTTGCTCCAAATTCATACTCAAATCAACCCTATTATTACCACTGCTATTATATGCATTATTCATTGATGACAAAATTCCCATATTTGTCTCTCTAACTCCTAAACCCAGCTGTTGAACCGGCTGTGACTGCTGTAAAACCATTGAACCCAACTGAACCGGACTGAACCGGCTACCTCCCGGGAACTCGAACCCACCAATTCTTGAACGCCACAATTGGTGGTCCGGTTGAGCCACCCCGACCGAAGCCGTCGTTGAACTGGTACCTCCACTCACCGGTAACATCCAGAATGCGTTACCAACGTTACCAGCACCTGGTGCAACCGCCCACATGGCCGGTGCCGGGATGAAACTCGAAGTTTGTGATGAACGGGGTTTAGAATCTGATCCCGGTTCATGACCGTGTTCTACGGTTCTTTCCGGTTTTTCACCTGAAGGTGATGTTGCATCACTGGTATCTTCTCTGAACCGCTTTTTCATGTAGTTATTCTCATCTATGTCTTCCCCAAAACCGCCGTTGGATAGCTGGTGGTGGAAGCCTAGCATAGTGTTTGCGCCGCCGTGGATGAAGAGAGGCGCAGATTTTGACGGCGGAGCTGAAATTGTTGTCCCACTGCTACGGAGAGAGACGTTGAGGGTCGAGAAATTAGCCGGATTTGTACCGGTTCCTGTAGCAGCTATAATTGCCGGTTCGGCTTGTTGCAGGAGCCACTCAATAGTTTCACCATCAGATTTGTTACCCAATTCTCTGGTGAGCTGGAAAACCCGGGCGGCGCATAAGGCAGGCATGCGTATGCGCCGCCCTCGGCCATCCACCTTGGTGTGGCGGTCTTTAGAAGGTCTCTTGACTACCTTTGTGGATAAAATGTTGTTGGGGGTGGGGGTTTCTGTAGGGGTGGTGGGGGAGGAAGAATAATTGGTGGAAGGAGGAGAAATTAGAGTTCTTGATTGCATGGAAATGGAGCCCATGAAGGGACCATGGGGGTGGGGGTGGGGTTGGTTGGACCCAGGGGTAGGAGGGTCAGGTTGACTTAGATGAGGTGAAACTAATTGTAAAGAAGAGGGAGTTTCTTGGTTGGGTTGCTGCTGTTGTTGATGTTGTGCATGCTGGTGGTTGTCTGTGCCACTAGTACTGCTACCACCACTTTGCTTTTTCCTATGTGGTTCCATAAACTCCATCTTGAGAAGAGGAGAAGAAGTGGGGTTGTTTGGGGTTTTTTTTGGGGGGGGGGCGGGGGTTAAGTAAGGTGAAAAGATAGGGCGAGGGGGAGGGTCTGTCAAAAGATATCTTGTTGATGCTTCGAACATTTGTCTAATTGACAAAATGAATTGAAAACATTAAGCCAAGCAAGAAAGAAGGAAATAAAAGAAGAGAAGACTTGAAAATTAAGTTGTTGCTGCTGCTGCAATTGCCAAGTCCTTTATGCCAAAAAGAATTCAGTAACAAGTGGGAATTAGTGGCGGAGTTTGTTTCTCTTTTTTACTTTGTGGTTGACTGCTGTCTTTGGAGAAAGGAAGAGAAGGAAAGGGTAGGTGTGGGTTCCATATAACAACAGAATCAGTGAGTACTGCTACTGCACCTGTGGAGGAAGAAGCGGGGTGGGTGGGTGGGTGGGTGGGGTCTGAATCCAACTCAAACTCAGTGGTGGTAGCAGGTGGGGGACCTCTCAATATTAGAAGAAAGAAATATAAGCTCCCGCCCGCTATACCCCAGTTTGAGAAAAGGATTGGATCACGAAAATTTATTATACGCAGTTTTATTTTATATTTTATTTTTTTGAGATTTGATCGGGTGATTTCTTCATCACATAACAATAACTTTATTATTTACGCCAAGCTCCTCCGCAGTTATTGCAAGAAAGAAAGAAAGAAAAATGTTTGCATATATAAGCTGAGAAGAAAAAAAAGCTCACTCGTGTAACCTATATTGTAAGGAATGTTATTGTTATTTAAGCTGCCTTTCATGAGTTTGATATATGCCCACAGCCACCTTACTCTTCTTGACTCTTTATGTTGCTTTAATGGGGTGTGGGTGTGGTGTGTTGGGGGAAGGGGGGTTATAGAGTATAATGAAGTGATTACGGTGGTGTAGGCAAAAGTATGTGATTAGTGTGAAAAGATTGAAAAGTTGAGAAAAAATGGAGAGAAGACGATCTTTTAAAAATCAAAAGTTTTGGCTATAAGTCATTTTCTAGTCTTCTCTTTTTGGCTTTTTATCAATACTTTTTTGCTTCTTTCTCCCTGCTCACTGATTGAGTTTTTGTCATATTGTTACATTGTTGATAATGATGATTATGAATTTATGATGACACTTAATCTAGTCCAACCACAACCCAACTTGTGTCTACATATATAGATATAACAATCCCATATGTATGCATTAATACCTACGTTTAGAAGATAGTAAAACTACTAAACTAAGGCCGCATTTGTTCAAATGTGATTGTGACCACAACATTATTAAAAAACAAATGAAAAAAACCCTTGATACTGTTATGTCACTATTACTATAGTTGTCACACACTCACCAAGCAGAACTTTTACCATCAATTTTGCACCCCATACGCATAACAGAATCCTTTTCTTACTTTTGATAAAAGAAGCACATAGTAATAATAATATTATGTTTGTTCGAAAGAAGTCTTAGTATAATTGGTAAAGTTGTAATCACGTGATTAGAAAATTATGAATTTCAACAGTAAAAATAATTTTTTGTAGAAATACAAAATATATCTGCACACAATAAATTTATATAATCCGATTACTTTTCGAACTCGTGCATAACAAGAATTTAATGCACTATGCTGTTTTTTAACTATGCTTGTTTGATCCAACATGGTTTAACAGTTGTAACACTTGGAACACAAAAATCTGAGATCTTACAACAGGTGTCAAATATCTTCCCCCAAAAGCCATTGTCCAATTCTTTCTTCCAGCCAACCTGACAGCACAGTAAGGAAAATCAGAGAAGTGGACCAATATGAAAACTGTGGAGCATAGGTAAATTACAAGTGCAAGTTAGGATTATAAATTTATGAGTTTAAAATTTTAATCGTAAAAGTTTTTAGGTATTAAAATAATATTTTTATATATATTTAATAAATTTTATAAAATAAATATAGAGTTCGAATTAACTTATTGGGTTCGGCTAAACTTGTTGCCAACATTCCACTTAAAGAAAATATGATGAACTAAAGAAGACAAACAATAATACAATCAAACCTCTGTCTAACCGTCTCATTTGTTCCGACATGCTTTTATTGTTGTATAGTGAATTATACTTATAAATAATATATATTATAATATAATATAAAAAGTTAATTTTAAAAAAATATGACTATTGTAGTAAAGCACTATGAAAAATTATTATTATTAAAGATTTGATTGTAATAAGGTAAATAAAGGACTAGTCCATTATTTTTCCCTTTTATCCTAAAAAAAATGTTGTAAAATTCATGTAAAGTTGGAAGGCATTGTTATGAAATGATAAAAAGAGTTGGCTTAGCTTAGGTAGTATAGCCAAAAGGACAAAGCATTAATGCTAACAAAGGAAACACAGCTCATTCCAATACAAACCCACTTCTCCTACCTAACTTTTAAAATAATATTCATGACTAGTTGTGTCATCATTTTTCTTGCCTTTTTATTTTATTTTATTTTATTTTATATGTAACTATTTTCTTTGTTTATTTGGTTGCAAAAATTTCAAACCACTAGTTAATATACCAATCAGTCAACTCCAACTCATCAAACCTCTTTTCATACTTTAATTATTTTTAAATCAAGTATTCTTCCCGAAAATCACTATTAGATCCTGCATTTGTTATGCGATAAAGTTTCATTATAACTTAATCGATATAAATTTAGGAATAAGATTATTGAGAGATTATAATTATTGTACTATTTCAAATAGGTGATAAATAAATTCGTAAAGGTGAGAGAGTAAGTGAATCAAAGAAAATATATTTTGTCGTAATTTGACATTTTGCGATAAAATGCGGCCTAAGCTATAGTATCTCATATTTATAAACTAGTGTCATACAAGTTATTACACAACTGTAATAGTAATGTGTACAAAGTATATTAAAAGTGAATAATATTTTAAGTAATTTGAGATAATCTTAATTATGTGAATAATTAAATAATTATTAATTAATGAGAGATTAACAAATTAATTAGAGAATTAAGTGGATAAATTTGGATAAGACTAAACCCCTTCTCAACGTGGCAACAAACCCACCCCTAATAAATAACTCAGAATGTTACAAATTTTTAGAACTCTCTGATTAAAGTATTAGAAATAATCTATATAATATATTATTACTTAAATGATAATGTTTGATCTTAAAAATGAATAACTCTTTTACCAATTAGAATTTTGATTCATAGACTTGCTTAAGATCACGAGTGAAGCTCAAGAATTTCAAGAATCTTCTTATTCACTACAAGACTTATAATTCACAAAGAAACGTGAATTAGCATTCAGCAAAGTAACGGATTTTTGACCAAAGAATTTCGTACAAAGTTATACTATGTAATACTAATAAAATTTTATCACGATCCAATTCCTCAAACTCGATCGTGATGGCGCCTCTCGTGAAAACAAGGCTAGCAGGACAACACAAACACCTCTCTTAACAAATAATTAACATTAACAAATTCAAAACACGTGTAAAACAGTTATATATGCGGAAACAACGGTAATAGCAAGGGATACCATCCTGACACAGCCCAAATCGGGGTGTCACAAGACATGAGCTTCTACAGAGTTTGCTATAAGTCTACAGAATATAATATCCGATACAATAGACTGAAAAAAAACATAAATGAGGTAAGATAGGGGAGACAAGGGGCTGCGGACATCAAGAACTACCCCGTAACTCCAACTCGTTCCCTGGTCCGGAAGAAATCAATTCTCAGGTGCGGACTCTGCTACGCATGAATCTGCACACATGGTGCAGTGAGTAATGTGAGTACTCCGACCCAGTGAGTAATAATAATAAATAATAACGGAAGGCATGAAAAAACATAAATTCACAAGGTAATTCTATACAAGACAGTAAAGCACTTAAAGAAGTAAAACCGTAAAGAATCGAATGAATTCTCCTTTTTAAAAATAGGTAATTCAGGTAAAACAACAAGTAAGCAGTAAGTAGTATTCCACCCCTCGGGCCCAGTATCAATCGCTCAACATAGTATAAGCCCATCGGGCTCACTCTCAGTCACTCGGTATAGTATCAGCCCCTCGGGCTCAGTATTTGTCACTCAACATAGTATCAGCCCCTCGGGCTTAGTATCACTCACTCAGCATAGTATCAGCCCCTCGGGCTCAGTATCAGTCACTCAGCATAGTATTAGCCCCTCGAGCTCAGTATCAGATCATATGGGTACCCGCACTCACTGTGGGTATGCAGACTCCGGAAGGGCCCCTAACGGCCCAAGCGCTATATCAACATAAGGCCTAAAAGTCTTCTTACATCACTCATAAGGCCTGAAAGCCTCCACACATCACTCACAAGGCCTGAAAGCCTCCTCAAATCATTTACAAGGCCTGAAAGTCTCCTCACATCACTCACAAGGCCTGAAAGTCTTCTCACGTCACTCAAGTCACCTCGTGGCATATAAATGTATCTCAGGCCCTCGGCTTCACTCAGAATAGAAAATTTCACAAGCCCATCAGGCATCAATAAAATAGTGGTGCTCAGCCCAAACAATATTGGAATATCATTTAAATCTCAAAATTCAATTAAAGTGGCTGAGTTTGTAAGACAATATTAATAAATAGGATTGAGTTCAATTAATATATAGAAATAGTGAGGAAACGGTGATAAACGTCCACCAAGGATTCAAGTAATCGGCAAAAAGCCCAAAATATGGAAATAAGCCCAAATCATGTTGATAACAAACACGTCTCAGTCAAATACACGGTAAAATATCAATCGGAACGGATCAGATCACAATCCCTAGTAGTAAACAACCCCTGCGCTCATCATTAAGCGAGTGTTTCACCTCAATATAGCACTACGTTGTGCAATTTTGGGGTTTCAAACCCTTAGAACATCATTTACTATCATTACTCACCTCAAGCCGGCCAAATCTCTTGCTTGTTATGCCCTTGCTTCTCAAATCGGCCTCCTCGCACGTCGAATCTGATCAAAACCACAACTAATACGTCACAATATGCCAATGGAATAATATCTAATCGAAAATAATCGAAAAATAGCAAAATTCTCGAAATTGGCAAAACCTGAGCCCCGGGACCACTTCTCGAATTCCAAAAAAAATTATATATCAACGGTTCCTTATCTGACCACGAGTCTATACATATCAAGAACTCCCAAATCCGAGCTCAAATGACCCATCAAAACCCAATTTGAAATATCCAAACACAAGCCCTAGTTCTTCCCCCTTTGATAAGTTTTCATAAATTTCTAGGTTAATTCTACAATTAAATCATGTTTTTAGTTCATAGGGATTACCTCCAATCAATCCTAGTCGAGACCCTCTTCAATTTCTCCCAACACATGCTGCTACATTTTCTATTACATTTTCAAGTCTAAAACTTCCCGTTTAGCCATCCGAAATCACCCCGAAGCCCTCGGGACCTCAACCAAAAGCACCAACACATCCTAAAACATCATATGAACTTGTTCAAATCATCAAAACACCACAAAAAATACCAAAACCATCAAATTACATCGAATTCAAGCCTAAGTTCTTTTAAAACTTCCGAAACACGCATTTGATCAAAAGCCCGACCAAAACACCTCCGAATGACCTGAAATTTTGCACACACATCCCAAATCACCTAAAGAAACTACGAAAAATCTCAGAATTCCATTCCGACCCTCAGATCAAAATCTCACATATCAACCGGAATTCGTCAAAATACTAATTTCGCCAATTCAAGCCTAATTCTACACCGGGCATCCAAAATAAATTCTGATCATGCTACTAAGTCATAAATCATCCCTCGAAGCTAACCGAATCACCGAAAATCACATCCAAACCCTCTACTCATAAGTCAACATCTGGTTGACTTTTCCCAACCAAACCTTCCTTGAAGAGACTAAGTGTTCATTTCCTACCAAAACCTCTCCAATCCAACTCGATCACATAAGATATGATAATGAAGCATAATGAAGCTGAAAATGGGGAAAATGAAGCGGTAACTCACGTGAAAACGGGTCGGGCCGTCACATCCTCCCCAACTATAACAAACGCTTGTCCTCGAGCGGGTCAAGAAACATAGGTGAGGATATATGCTCCGCATCTCCCGCTCGGTCTTTCAAGTAGCCTCCTCCACGGGCGGACCTCTCCACTGCACTTTCACTGAAGCAATATCCTTTGATCTCAACTTTTGAACCTGACGACCCAAAATAACCACAGGCTCCACATCATAGGTCCAGTTATCATCCAACTGAACCGTGCTGAAGTCCAATATATGGGGCGGATCCCCAACATACTTTCGGAGCATGAATACATGAAATACCGGGTGCACGCCTGACAGGCTGGGTGGTAAAGCAAGCATATAGGCCACCACCCCAATCCTTGTAAGTATCTTAAAAGGTCCAATGGACCGCGGACTCATCTTCCCTTTCTGTCCAAACCGCAAAACACTCTTCATGGGCGAAACCTTAAGCAAGACCTTCTCGCCAACCATATAAGACACATCTCGAACCTTCCGGTCCACATAACTCTTCTGGCGCGGCTGTGTTGTACGAAGCCTCTTTTGAATCAGCTTCACCTTCTCCATCCTGAACCAACTCTATCCTAAATAGCATAGCCTCGCCAGGCTTAAACCAACCAACAGGAGATCTACATTGCCTCCCATAAAATGCCTCATACGGAGCCATCTGAATGCTCGACTGATAACCATTGTTGTAGGCAAACTCTGCAAGCGGTAAAAACTCATCCCAATAACCTCCAAAATTAATATCACATGCACGCAACATGTCCTCCAATATCTGAGTAGTACGCTCGGACTGCCTGTCTGTCTGAGGATGAAATATTGTGCTCAACTCCACATGTGTACCCAACTCTCGCTGAAAAGTCTTCCAGAACTGAGTACCTTTATCTGAGATGATAGACACTGGAACACCATGCAATCGGACAATCTCCCAGATAAAGATCCCTGGCAGCCGCTCCGAATAATAGATACTACATACCAGAATGAAGTGCTCAGACTTGGTCAGCCGATCCACAATCACCCAAATAGAATCAAACTTCTTCAAAGTCCGAGGAAGACCACCCACAAAATCCATAGTGACTCTCTCCCACTTCCACTCGGGAATAATCATTTGTTGAAGCACGCCACCCGGTCTCTGATGCTTATATTTCACCTGCTGACAGTTGACACACCGAGCCACAAACCCTACAATATCCTTCTTCATTCTCCTTCACCAATAGTGCTGCCTTAAATCCTGATACATCTTCGTGGTACCCGGATGAATGGAATACCGCGAGCTATGGGCTTCCTCTAGTATCAACTCCTAAAGCCCATCCACATTGCGCATACAAATCTGGCCCTGCATCCTCAACACACCATCCACATCAATGGTCACGTCTGTGGTATCATCATGTTGAACCATGTCCTTAAGGACAAGTAAATGCAGATCATCATAGTAGCGCTCTCTAATGCGATCATATAAGGAAGACCGAGAAACCACACAGGCCAACTCCCGACTAGGCTCCAAAATGTCTATTCTCACTAAGCGATTGACCAAGTCCTTAACATCAACTGCAAAGGTCCTCTCCCCGACTAGAATATACGCCAAAATCTCACACTAACTGCCTTTCGGCTCAAAGCGTCAGCCACTATATTGGCCTTCCCCGGGTGATACAGAATGGTAATATCATAATCCTTGAGTAACTCTAGCCACCTCCGCTGCCTCAAATTAAGATCCTTTAGCTTTAACAAATGGTGAAGACTGCGATGATCGGTGAATACCTCACAAGATACACCATACAAGTAGTGCCTCCAAATCTTCAAGGCATAAACTATAGCAGCCAAATCCAAATCATGAACAGGGTAGTTCTTCTCGTGGGGCTTCAACTGACGAGAAGCATATGCAATCACCATACCCTCATATATCAATACACATCCGATCCCAACTCTCGAAGCATCACAATATACAGTATAAGAACCTGAAGCTGAGGGCAAAACCAATACTGGAGCCGTGGTCAAAGCTGTCTTAAGCTTCTGAAAGCTCTCTTCCGACCATACCAATGGAGCACCCTTCTGAGTCAACTTGGTCAAGGGCGATGCAATAGTGGAAAGTCTTTGAACAAACCGGCGATAATAACCTTCCAAACCAAGGAAACTACGAATCTTTGTGGCTGAGGTCGATCTAGGCCAACTCTATACTGCCTCTATCTTCCTCGAGTCGGCCTGGATACCCTCGCTGGACACCACGTTCCCCAAGAAATCCACTGAACTGAGCCAGAACTCCCACTTGGAGAACTTTGCATAAAGCTTCTCCTCCCTCAATATCTGCAATACAACTCGCAAATGTTGTACGTGCTCCTCCTGACTACGCGAGTACACCATTATATCATCAATGAAAATAATAATGAAGGAATCCAGATAAGGCAGAAATACATTGTTCATCATGTGCATGAACGCTGCTGGGACATTGGTCAGCCCAAAAGACATAACAAGAAACTCATAGTGCCCATATCTAGTCTTGAAAGCAGTCTTAATAATATCCGGATCCCTGATCTTCAACTGGTGATAGACCGAACTGAGATCAATCTTTGGGAACACCCTCGCTCTCTGAAGTTGGTCAAACAAATCATCAATAGGAGGCAAGGGATACTTGTTCTTCACTTGTTCAATTTCCTGTAGTCAATGCACATTCTCATGGGGCCATCCTTCTTCTATACAAACAAAACCGGCGCACCCCACGGTGACATACTAGGCCGAATGAACCTCTTATTTAGGAGTTCTCAAAGTTAATCCTTCAATTCTTTCAACTCCGCTGGTGCCATACGACATGGCGGAATGGAAATGGGATGAGTGCCCGGCACCAGGTCAATACCAAAATTAGTATCTCTATCTGGTGGCATGCCAGGCAAGTCTGCAGGAAATACATCGAAAAACTCCCTCACAACTAGAACAGAATCAATGCTAGGAGTCTCGGCTCCAACATCCCTCACAAACGCCAAATATGGAAGGCAACCCTTCCCAACTATACGCTGGGCCTTTAATAATTAAATCACTCTACTAGGAACATAATCAATTATACCATGCCACTCGATCATTGGTACACCCGGTATAGCCAAAGTGATTGTCTTGGCATGATAGTCTAGAATAGCATGACACGGAGATAACCCGTCCATGCCCAAAATAATGTCAAAATCCACCATGCTCAATAGCAGTAGATCAACTCGGGTCTCCAGACCCCCAATAGTCACTAAACATGACCGGTACACATGGTCTATAACAATGGTATCGTCCACCGGGGTAGATACGTGAACATATAAAGCAAGATACCCTCTGGACGTACCCAAATGATGAGCAAAATATGAGGACACATAATAATAGGTGGAACCGAGATCAAATAAGACTGAGGCATCTCTGCTGCAAAATGAAAAATACCTATAATGACAACATCTTAGGCAATGGCATAAGTCCTGCTTGGAAGAGCATAAAAACGAGCCTGACCACTTCTGATCGACCTTCCCCTTTGGGAACACCCCTTGCTGTGACCCTCACCCCTAGCTAGCGGGGTGGGTGATGAAGAAACTGGACCAGAAGACGACGACTGACCCCTCTACTGAGATGAGCTTGAAGTATGACGAGGACAATGCCTCCACATATGCCCGAATCTCCAAACTCATAATAACTCCCAGGTGCTGGAGAATGGACTGAGGGGAACCCCTTACGCCGAAGTGACTAGCCGATGCACTCGGCGTGGAAAAACCCTGAACAGACGAGCACGAGATGAACTCTGTGCTAGAAGAGCGCTGAGTGAAGGCTGACTCTGTTGAGGACCATGAAACTACGACCTGAAGATTCCCCATGATACTCGGGTTGGGCCGGCTGAGCGGGCCTAAATGAACGACCCCTACTCTACTGGAACTGGCCCTTAGAAGGAGCACCACTCTAACTGCAAGAACTTCGAGGCCTCTTAGCCTCCCTCTCCTCTCGATCCTGACGGCGAACCGCCTCAATCTCTCGAGCTATATCAACCACATCCTCGAACATAGCTCCCAATACTCTCTGTAGTCATCAGAACACGGAGATGATAGTTAAGGCCATCAACAAATCTTCTGATACAATCGCGATTAGTCGGAACAATCTAAACGACATGATGAGCCAACTCTGATAACCTCATCTCATACTGAGACACAGTCATATCTCCCTGCTGTAGCCACTCAAACTGCCTGCGCAGCTCCTCGCTGCAGGACTACACTACATACTTCTCCAAAAAGAGAGTGGAGAACTCCTGCCAAGTCAAAGGATCCGCACCAGCTGGCCTATGCCTCCATACGCCTCCCACCAAGTGAAGGCAACCCTAGTAAACTAAAAGGTGGTAAATGCCAGACTAATAGACTCTAGAATCCCTAATGTACGGAGCTTCCGTTGACACCTGTCAAGAAAACCCTGGGGATCCTCGCCCTCAGCACCACTGAATGTCGGAGGCTGGAATCTACCAAATCTATCGAGGCGAAGTTGCTCATCCTCATACATAGTTGGAGCCTTGAACTCCTACAATGGTGTAAATGGCGGAGCTAGAAGTGCCTCTAGAGTCTATAATCCCTGCACTACCTGCTCAGGTGTGCGAGCAGCAGGGATTTGATTGCCTCCCCCAGCCTGCGAAGTAGTTGCTACTGTGGTTGCTAAAGCAGCCTGAGCCAGGCCTGTGCAAACTATCAAAATCTGAGCCAAAGTCTCCTGAAGACCCAGAATCACAATGGGCACAGCTGGTGCCTAAACTGGTGCTGCTAGAGCCTGGTCCTAAGTTGGGGCAACTGGAGGATCCACAGGTGATGCCCTTATTGCTCTACCTTTGCCACGACCACGATCGCGTCCACGGCCTCTGGTGGCCTCGGTGGGTGGTAGTGGTGGTTGTCTGTCATGTCCATTAGCTCGTGTCCTCACCATCTGTGAGAGGACAGAATAAAGAGAAAATTAGTGCTTGGATCAACAAGTTCGCACGACAAGAATTTCGAGAATGTGCAGTTTTCCTAATAGTTTTGCAGCCTCCGGAGGATAAGTACAAATATCTCTGTATCGCTTCGCGAGACTCTACTAAACCAGCTCATGACTCGCGAGACCTAGTAACCTAGGCTCTAATACCAACTTATCACGACCCAAATCTCTAAACCCGGCCGTTATGGTGCCTCTCGTGAAGACAAGTCTAGCCAGAACAACACAAACACCTCTCTTAGCAAATAATTAACATTAACAAATCCAAAACACGTGTAAAACAGTTATAAATGTGAAAACATCGATAATAGAGAGGGATGCCATCCTGACACAGCCCAATCTGGGTGTCACAAGTCATGAGCTTTTATAGCGTTTTCTATTAGTCTACAGAATAAATATCCGATACAATAGTTTGAAGAAAACAAAAATGAGGTAAGATAGGGGAGACAAGGGGCTGCGAACGTCAACAGCTACCTCGTAACTCCAACTCGCTGCCTAGTCCGGAAGAAATCAACACTCAGGTGCGGACTCTACTATGCCTGAATCTGCACACATGGTGCAGGAAGTAGTGTGAGTACTCCGACCCAGTGAGTAATAAAAATAAATAACATCTGATGGCATGAAAACACATAAATTCACAAGGTAATTCTATACTAGGCAGAAACTCACTTAAAGTAGTAATACCGTAAAGAATCGAATGAAATCTCCTTTTTAAAAATAGGTAATTCAGGTAAAACAACAAGTAAGCAGTAAGTAGTATTCATCCCCTCGGGCCAATATCAACAGCTCAGCATAGTATCAGCCCCTCGGGCTCACTCTCAGTCACTCGACATAGTATGATCCCCTCGGGCTCATTATCACTCACTTAGCATAGTATCAGCCCATCGAGCTCAGTATCAGTCACTCAGCATAGTATCAGTCCCTCGGGCTCAGTATCAGATCATATGGGTACCCACACTCACTATGGGTTTGCAGACTCCGGAAGGGCCCCTAACGGCCCAAGCGCTATATCAACATAAGACCTAAAAGCCTTCTTACATCACTCATAAGGCCTGAAAGCTTCCTCACATCACTCACAAGGCCTGAAAGCCTCCTCACATCACTCACAAGGCCTGAAAGTCTCCTCACATCACTTACAAGGCCTGAAAGCCTTCTCACGTCACTCAAGCCACCTCGTGGCATATAAATGTATCTCAAGCCCTCGGCTGCATTCAGTCCAGAAAATGCCATAAGCCCCTCGAGCATCAATAAAATAGTAGTGCTCAGCCCAACCTAAATTGGAATATCTTTTAATCTCAAAATTCAATTAAAAGTTGTTGAGTTTGTAAAACAGTATTAATCAGTAGGACTGAGTTCAAGTAATATATCAAAATAGTGAGGAAACGGTGATAAAAGCCACAAAGGATTCAAGTAATCGGCGTGAAGCCCAAAATATGGCAATAAGCCCAAATCATGTTGATAACAAACACATCTCAGTCAAATAGGCGGCAAAGTATCAATCAAGACGGACCAGATCATAATCCCCAGTAGAAAACAACCCCCGCGCACATTATTCATCGTGTGTTTCGCCTTAATATAGCACTACGTTGTGCGATTCCAGAATTTCAAACCCTCAGGACATCATTTACTATCATTACTAACCTTAAGCCATCCAAATCTCTAGCTCGCTATGCCCTTACTTCTCAAATCAGCCTTCTCGTGCGTTGAATCTGATCAAAACTAAAACAATACGTCACAATATGCCAATGGAACGATACCCAATCAAAAACAATCAAAAAATAGAAAAAATTTTGAAACCGACAAAACTCGAGCCCCAAGCCCACTTCTCGAATTCTAGAAAACTTTAAATCAACGGATTATTTATCTCTCCACGAGTCTATACATATCAAGAACTCCCAAATCCGAGCTCAAATGACCCATCAAAACCCAATTTGAAATATCCAAACTCAAGCCCTAATTCTTCCCCTTTTTGATAAATTTGTATGAATTTCCAGGTTAATTCTACAAATAAATCATGTTGTTAGTTCATAGGGGTTACCTCCCATCAATCCTAGTCGAAACCTCTTAAATTTCTCCCAAAAAGCTCACAAGGTGCTCAACAATGGAGGAAAATAACTTAGGCTCGCAGATTAAATATTATTTAAAATCTTTTGCCCAGCTAGCATTTTACTCTATACGAACGCGAGGGCTCTATCGCGTTCGCGACGAACAAATCTTGCCTCTGACCAAATTACCCTTCGCGAATGCGGTGCCTCACCCACAAACACGAAGCACAAAGACTCAGGGACCTAACTTTATTCTACGCGAACGCGGGCTGCTCACCATGAACGCGAAGCTCCGGGACTTTTCCTTGCGCAAATGCGAACCTACCTTCACGAACGCGAATGCCAAATATGGCCTGCACCTGCGCATTTTTTGCTACATTTCCAAGTCTAAAACTTCTCGATTAGCCATCTGAAATCACCTCGAGGCCCTTGAGATCTCAACCGAAAGCACCAACACATCCTAAAACATCATCCGAACTAGTTCCAATTATCAAAACACTACAAACAACACCAAAACCATCAAATTACATCAATTTCAAGCCTAAATTCTTTGAAACTTTCAAAACACGCATTTTATCAAAAATCCAACCAAAACACCTCCGAATGACCTGAAATATTGCACAAACATCCCAAATCACATAACGAAGCTACTGCAACTCTTGGAATTCCATTCCAACTTTCGGATCAAAATCTCACCTATCAACCGAAATTCACCAAAATACTATTTTCCGAAATTCAAGCCTAATTCTACACCGGATATCCAAAATAAATTTTGATCATGCTCCTAAGTCACAAATCATCCTCCAAACCTAACCGAATCACCGACAATCACATCTAATCCCTCTAACTCATAAGTCAACATCCGGTTGACTTGTCCAATCCAAACTTTCCTTAAAGAGACTAAGTATCTCATTTCCTACCAAAACTTCTCCTATCCAACTCGATCACATAAGATACGGATAATGAAGCGTAAGAAAGCAGAAAATGGGGAAAACAACATGGTAACTCACGTGACGACGGGTCAGGTCGTCACAAATTTGCAATTCTAAGAGAGTACAATACAATCTTTCTCGCGAACATCATTCGGATATCCCCTACTTCGATCTGCCGTTGCGTGTTGTCGCAATTGAAGTGTGTTGGAAGGATTGTCAGGAGAATTGGTCCATTTATGTTTAGGATAAGCCCTTCCTTCAATTTGGTGTGATCTCATAATTATACGAGTTTGATAACGAGTCATTAAGATAAATTCATATCCTGGAATTTACATGTATTTTTCTAGTCTCGTGAGTTATAATATTCTCCCTCTTGGTACATCAATTGAATATTTTCTTCTTTCTGTCAAGAGAACAAAGAGTCTATATATAGTATTATATTATTTTAATTACCATCGAGCTATAATCAATGGGCAGGCCCCTATTGGGCAACCTCTGATCAGATGGTAAGTTATATACCGAGCCTAATGTAGTCGAGCACCTATGAGCAAGCCCAAATGGCCTAGATACAGAACATAACAATCTTCAAGAATCAATTTTAAACTTTCTCGTATAGGCTAAAAATCGTACAAACCAAAGAAGGGGCTAAACACCCGTTGTGAACTTTCTCGTAGTTATATCATTAAGAATAAGGAACACACGGAACATATTGCAAACAGTTTTGCTTTTTCTGTGATGGTTTGTGTTATGGAAAATATGTACAATTGGTGATGTTTAGTTTTATGGAAGATGAAACAATTGTTCTCTGGCAAACAAACTATAATTGTTCTCTGAAAAAGCTTCGTGGGTTTGCTGTGTTCTTTGCATAAATCCGGTAGAAGGAGGAAGAGATTGAAAATTTTAATGGGATGGAGAAGAGAGAAAGAAAATAGTGTAACTGATTGGCGTACTTAGTGGCTTCGTATTTAGTGGCTAGGAGGTAGTCAAAATTAAATATTTTGCTATAAAGCTTAAAAAGTATCTATAAAATATAATTTTTTAAATAGTATTTACTTATAATAAATAAAGTGTCAACCTTTATTATAGGAGGTAAAATTTCAATAAAATTCATTCACCGATCCCTTCCCTAAACAAAGCATGAATTTTTCATGTTGATTATAGATTTGTTATAACTACGAATTTAAATTTTAAATCTTTTTTATGGATTTCACTTCTCAAAAAAATATATCAAGTCAATCCAAATGCACCCTTATTAAATTGTATGATTGCACACATCTCCCAATATAACCTAAATGAAATTATAATCAGATTTATTTATAACAATAATTGTTATAAGAATACTTCACTATAAAAATTAATTTTTCTTGAAATTGATATTTTATGTTATATTATAATGTATGTTTTCTATAATAGCATTTTACTATAACAACCAAAAATACCGAAATAAATGAAATTGCTATAAATAGATTTGACTGTATCTGCAATGCATATAGCTAGATTAAGGAATAATTCACTAGAGATATTATCATAGGAATTCCACCCCAAAATTTTAATATGAAATAACAACTCATCAATGTTCAGATTTTTCTACCTACATTCTTATATATGCTCAATTGGCAATATGCCAATACATTAGCACATCCATCTCCTAACAATTGAGAGAAACAAAGGTTTGAGATGGAAAAGGGAGCTGATTGTCACGTCCCAAATTTGGGGCCGAGATCGGAACTCGGTACCTTACCTATCTTTGCGTAGTAATTTGCGACTAAGGAATTTTAAGCAGATAAAGTCATGCTTTGGCTATGGGCAACATTGCAAGACAATTATGAATACTCACTAAATGTCAATATAAAGCTGGGCCGACAAGGTCATCATAATTACTACAACCGACAAATCAGCAAAATATACAAAAAATGCTTACAAGACCAACATATTGCATTAACTGACAGGCTATGTCTACAAGCCATTACTAATGAACACACTGTGATTGGAATAAAGCTCCGCCCTACTCATAATGTATATACATATATACAAAGATGCACACAAATATCTAGACCCAGCAACTCCGAAGGGTATGGAGCTTATCAATCAAGCTAAACTTGGGCAACACCTAATAAGGAGGTCTATCCATCTGTTTGTCTGAACTTGCATGCATAAAATGCAGTGCCCGCAGAAAAGGAAAGTCAGTAGAACTAATGTACCGAGTATGTAAGGCAATATATTAAAAGATGAAAACTAAACTGGTGATATAATAACTGAAAGCAATTGGGAGTCAAGTATAATCTGAAGATATAGTTACCTACTGACACTGACTCAAATCTCTCAATATAGTAAGTAAAATAAATGTATATCGACCATGTTTTGTCCCGCTTCACCTAGGTCATTCCACCACATGTGTAGCTCCAAGGGAATTTTGTTCATGAATGTTATTGGCAAATGGCGATTCGTGCTCATTTTGCACATTTATTAGGGTGATTCAGCAAAAATCAAGATTTGTTGGACTCAAAAATTGATTTTCAAATGTTCATTTCAAAGATTAAATCCTGGCACAGCAAGCACGGCCTTTCAACACTTCCGGAGGAAGATTTTAAGGCTGAGCCTACTACTTGCCTAAAAATAACCCAGGCAGCTGTTCTTGAAAAAGCAGCCTTCCAGCGCCCCTTTAGAGGCACTCGGCTAATTTTGAAAAAGCTGCTTTATTTATTGGTCACAACCAAAACCTGGTTCGTTTGGACATTTTTGCAAAACTGATGTTGGGTCCGATAGGGGTTGCCTACATATCTCACACCCTGTGAGAATTAAACTGGCGTAGTTATATTCTTTGGAAAATAATACTCTTTTTTCCTTTTGTTTCTTTCATTGGCGAATAAATAAGCTATTTTTAAAACAAACTATTTTAAAAACAAGACTCTTCTTTCTTCTTTTTTTTCATAGGAAAATAAATAAGCTATTTTTAAAACAAACTTTTCTTGCAAACAATACTGTTTTTTTCTTTTTTATTGGCAAATAAAACAAACAATTTTTTTGAAGATAAACCCTTCCCCCCTTTTTTTTATTTTTTTTCAAAAATTCGGCAGAGTTTCGGCACTATTTGGACATTGGTTTTTCAAAACATGCGATTAACTCTCTTTAACCTTATAATGCTACTTCTTTTCTGAATCTTTCCCCAATATTCATATGCCAATCCGCAGCAATTCCGGAATAAATGCACAAGTAGCACCCAAATGCATCAGGACAGTCCATTTTAAGGTACACGTGTCCTAGACGGACCCAACCCCAGTGTCGAGTCCCCTAAGTCAAAATGCATGATGAAAATAAGCGTTCCTACTAGGTCTCCGGCATGTGGTTAAGTTATTCTTGGTTTATAACCTTGGTATAGGGTCTAGACTGTGCACCTGAGCGGGCGACTCGAGTCGAGGAGGGGGCTACGTACAGGGAACCAAAAGGCCATCCGACTTTGTAACTTGTACGAGCCTCTTTCTTATTTTTGGGTATGACACTAACAAAATAGGGAGTCTCGACAGGCGAGCACATCCTCGGGGCGAGGAGAAAAGGGTTTCACGGCGATTTATATACAGTTCAGATAATATCAATGCAGTAAAAGGAAACACTTAGTACATCAAGCCCAAACATGTAATAAAATTAGATAATAGACAAAGCCAAATACAATAATTGTTATAAGCTCTAATTATTTAACCTTGAACCAGATATTCTAGGTTCACTCCCCAGCAGAGTCGCTAGAGCTGTCACACATCCTTTTGACACTACAACCCCTCGAATGGCTTAAATAAGGTAGTTTTTCCAATTAAAGGACAATACAAACGGGATTCAATTATTTAAGAGATTTCAGAGTCGCCACTTGGGATTGTTAATGGTGTTCCAAGTCACCGATTTAAATCCCGAATCGAGGAAAGAATAACTCTGTTTAACAGTCCGTGAACCAGAAATCCGAGTAAGGAATTCTGTTAACCCAGGAGAAGGTGTTAGGCATTCCCGAGTTCCGTGGTTCTAGCACGGTCACTCAACCATCATATTCGGCTTAAATTATCTGATTTAAACAATTAAGAACTTGTGTGCCAATTTTAACTTTAGCCATTTGTATTATTTTTAAAGAAAATTGCAATGTCGTTAAAACATGCCGCGAACCACGTCACATAAATGCACTCGTGGTTTTTGACATATTTCAACTTCATTGAGATTTGGATTTGGGCCACATAAATGTGCACCCATATTTGGGAAGGTAAAATTATTAATGATGCGCCTAGAGCAACTAACATGTTATTATATTTGCGGGAAGCCGTGAAGTTCGCTAAACGGCATGCCCCGAGGTCTAGATATTCCATGCACACTTAGAAGGGCCACTCAATTTGTGATTTCATTTGGTGAGGCTCACCTCATTCATTTTTAAAAGGATATCCTAAAAGGTCTATAGTTTTCTATTAAGCGTCGTTTGCACAAGCCTATTTAATCTGCTACATGCCTAATGCAAATAAAATAATAGTTCTGAAATAAGTTTAAACCATTGGGCTTCAAGATAAGCCCAAAGAAGAGGAACCCTTGTCCAACTTTAATAATTTGGCCTGTCGTGGGCCTTCGCCTAGGCACAAATGAGTAGTGAATTTAGACTGGGCGAGTCTGTTTGCCAGCAGCACTGAGGCCCAAGTAGGCTGTCAAACCTTGGTCAAATAGCCAACCCCAACCAAATTGGACCTTGATTAAGTTTTAAAGCCACTGAACTTATTTTTAATTGCTCAAAATATATTCAATGATTTTGGCAGAAGAGTCATGTAATTCCATTAAAATCAACAACTGCTATATTGCTGAATTTGAATTCCCTGTTCAGATCGTGTCTAAGCTAATGAATTGTTACAAACATTTTTCGTAAAAGCAAGGACTAAATTAAAGTGATTTCCAACTATATCAAAATATCAAATTCAAAACAACTTGTCATGCTGAAATGTTGATGCCAAAATTAAAACTGAAGCCCATGTTAAACCCAAACCTAACACTTCCTGCTGAATTCCTATCTTGATTCTAAAAATACCAGCTTCAAGTTCATATTATACTCTACTTTAACCATTCAAACTAACATGATACTATTTTGACACATGAACTGACCTTAAATTAACAAACTATTAGACAAAGTGTGCAAAAACAGTCCACATAATCATATACAGTCCTATTAATACAAATATCACCATTAAACTAAGTATCTAAGCTAAATAACAGAAGTTGACTTCATGCGAATCAATCAGCTCCTCACTATCTGACTTCGAATATGTTCATACATATTGATTCCAAATCAAGCTTTACATTTAGAGGAGGTGCAGAAATGTATACCTGGAAATAAAAAATAACAGAAAATGGAAGGATCAGCAACAGGCATTAGCAGTCAGCCTGGATTTAGGTCACTCAGCAATGAAAAAGTGAAATCCAACCAGCAAGTTCAACAAATTAGTGTCCCAATCAATGCAATTTAACCATCTCTTTCATTACCCAAGTTCAAACCATTCTTTCTCCTCAAAGAAAACTCAGAAGTTATTTTAGTAATGAAACAAAGTTTCAAAATTCAGGAGTTCAATGGATAGTATTCTTCACTAATTTTTAGCAGTCTCAGTTTTATGGTTTTTTTTTAGCTCCTTTTTTCTTACCTTGAAATGCAAGAATGATATCTTATATAGGATTAGCAATAGGGCAACCTTCAAGTCTTTTATTTCAACCTTGTCCCTCTTTTATTTATTAATTTGTCCTTAAGGTCTTAGTTTGCTTTTCAAGCTATACCTACCAATTTATCAAAACACAAAGTAGAACCTCCTTCTAGAAGATTCTAGGAAATTCCCATATCAATCCCTACATTACTACTTACTGTGGCTACCTAGATTGCCCCTAAGTCTAACCAGAATTACTATCCATGTTTAAGCCTAAACCCAACCTCTTTTGCACCTTGGTCAGCAGCCCTAGTTAATTATCCGGGGACTAGAACTATCCAGCTATGATTAAACTAAATTAGACCATCTAAAATTCAAGCAAAATCAACACCTTATACTCAGCAACAACAAACATGGATCAACAACCCAAATTAAAATACTGAAGAAACAAAATCATGCTTTCGCCTACAACACTTGAAGTCAAACGCCAATTTAAAGAGGAACAATTCATTTTTGCAGTCTGAAATAATCAGAATCAACATAAAACAAAGCAACCAGAAGAGATATAGACGCATGTTTCCACGAAACAAAAAATAAAAATGAATAAAAAAATAGGATGGAAAACAAAGAAAGAAACAAGAAAAAAAAAGATGAATTAAGCCTGAATCCTTAACGGGGTTGGACGTGAATTTAAAAGACAAAATAGCCAGCTAAGTCTTACTGAACAACCTGAACGGTGTTAGAAGCTCTGATCACCTAGAATTGAGGCCAATCACTGCATGGCATCGATTTACATAGATTCAATTCAAAGAACCAAAGGTAGGAGTCGACTGGCTCGAACCATTGGCCTTTGGACTTCAGATCTGGGTTTGAACAAATTTGGATAATCTTGAAGGGAAATAATGAAGTACAGGGCATGAGGAAGGTATGGTGGTTGTGAGGTGTTATTCTGAGGTTATTTGGAAGCGCTCCCACCATTTAAATTGAAGATTCGAGGAGGTTGGTTGATATTTGAAGGTTTGTGGTGGTGTATTCAGGAAAAGGAAGTCTGGGGGATCAAATTGGTGTTATTTTGGTGTTGTTTGGAGCATCGCCGCCGTCAGCGATGATTTTCGGCCGGCGACGGACGGTAGGAGGGTGGTGAATGTTGGTGTTACATCGGAGATATTAGGGGTGTATGAGATCGTGAATGAGGGGTAGAGGGGCGTTAGGACAGATAAATATTTGAGGGATGCTCATTCCGGAGAGATCGATCACCTGAGATCAACGGTCCAAATGGTATATGCCTGAGAAGAGGGCTTTTGGTGACTGAGCGGCATCGTTTGGGAATAGGGGTGATGGACCGGGTCAGGGGCTGGGTTTTGGTAGTGTGTTTAGGCTGGGAACAATCATAGAGACTGGCCCAAATTAATTTTCCTCCTTGTTTCTTTATATCTTTTTTTTCCAGATTTTATTTCTCTCTTTTGCTTGTTTTTCTCTTATTATTGTTATTATTTTCACAATTAAATTAGAGATCCTAAATTACAGTAAAGTAAATACACAGTTGACATATAAGAGGTGCTAATTAACTATAAATAGTAATTAAATTAATAAGAAAAGCAATCACCTAAATATCCTAATTAGAATTAAAGCCCAAATTAAACTATTTTTTGAAAAATGGACCAATTACTAATTACTTCTAAAAATGAAAAATTGAATTCTAAATGCACATGCCACATATTTTGTACTTTTTATTAATTAAGATAAAATAAATATGCACAAACAAATGCAGACCATTAACAGAAAATGCTATGAGAAACAAAAAAATTTCAAATAGAGAAAGGAAATTATTTTGTTTTGAATTTATGAGAATGATTCATATAGGGCAAAAATCACATGCTCACAGATGCCCCTCTTTGCACGGAAACACGGAGAGTTTTCGTGCAAAGATAAGTGAGCAGATACGTTTTTTGCCTGTTAGAATACTCCGTGAGAAGCATTTTGACAAGCTTGACCGCACCCTGCTTCAGAGGTTGCCTACATATCCTCGGCTAAAGAGGAATCAGGTCAGTGTAGTTTAGGAATGTTTGGTATCTGGGACTACCAAAGCTGTGATTTCACTTCTCTTCCTGCTGCTGCTGCTTGCTAGACCCCCTTATTACACCTTGTGAAAAATAAAGTAGCTAAACTAAGCTATGAATTATGGATTACAAGAGAACCTATCTACATCTTCAATCCCGCTCTTGATCTTTGTTGCTTTGTTGCCTTGTATTTCTCCTGTAAACTTCTTTTAGCCTTGTTGGTTGTACATCTCCCTGTTGTTGCCTTGTTGGTTGTACATCTCCCTGTTGTTGCCTTGTTGCTTGTACATCTCCCTGTTGTTGCCTTGTTGCTTGTACATCTCCCTGTTGTTGCCTTGTTGCTTGTACATCTCCCTGTTGTTGCCTTGTTGACTCGTATTTCTTTCGCAGCTTCTTGTTTCCTCTTCTACCATGTTTGTTGCCAAATTACTGGAATCGAAATATATTCCCTTTTTTTGCAGGTGGGTGTCTGAATACCAAAACATGAATCCTAAAAAATATTCCCTTGTTCTAACAGGTGAGCGCCTGATTACCAAAACTTGAATCTTGAAAAATATTCCCTTGTTCCGATAGGTGGGCGCCCAATTACCAAAGCTTGAAACTTGAAAGATATTCCCTTGTTCCGACTGGTGGGCACTTGATTACTACAGATTGAAACTTGAAAAATATTCCTCTGTTCTGACATATGGGCGCCTGATTACCAAAGCTTGAAACTTGAAAAAATATTCCATTGTTCTGACAGGTGTGCGCCTGATTACTACAACTTGAAACATGAAAGATATTCCCTTGTTCTGACAGGTGGGCGCCTGATTACCAAAGCTTATAACTTGAAAAATATTCCCTTGTTCTAACAGGTCGGTGCCTTATTACCAAAACTTGAATCTTGAAAACAATTCCCTTTTTTTGACAGGTGGGCGCCTGATTATTAAAGCTTGAAACTTGAAAAATATTCCCTTGTTCTTACAGGTGGGCTCCTGATTACCAAAGCTTGAAACTTGAAAAATATTCCCCTGTTCTTATAGGTGGGCGCCTGATTACTACAACTTAAAACTTGAAAAATATTCCCTTATTCTGATATGTGGACGCCTGATTACCAAAGCTTTAAACTGGAAAAATATTCCCTTGTTCTGACAAGTGCGCGCCTGATTACCACAACTTGCAACTTGAAGGATTTCCCTATTCTAACAGGTGGGCGCCTGATTACCAAAACTTGAATCTTGAAAACTATTCCCTTGTTCTGACAGGTGGACGCATGATTACCACAGCTTGCAACTTGAAAGATTTCCCTTATTCTAAAAGGTGGGCTCCTGATTACCAAAACTTGAATCTTGAAAAATATTCCCTTGTTCTAACAGGTGGGCGCCTAATTACCAAAATTTGAATCTAGAAAAATAATCCCTTTTTCTAACAGGTGGTCGCCTGATTACTAAAGCTTGAAACTTGAAATATATTCCCTTGTTCTGACAGGAGGGCGCATGATTACAAAAGATTGAAACTTGAAATATATTCCCTTATTCTGATAGGTGGGCGCCTGATTACCAAAGCTTGAAACTGGAAAAATATTCCCTTGTTCTGACAGGTGAGCGCCTTATTACCACAGCTTGCAACTTGAAAAATTTCCCTTGTTCTAACAGGTGGGTGCCTGATTACCAAAACTTGAATCTTGAAAAATATTCCCTTGTTCTAATAGGTGGACGCTTGATTACCACACCTTGCAACTTGAAAGATATTCCCTTGTTCTGACAGGTGGGCGCTTGATTACCAAAGCTTGAAACTTGAAAAATATTCCCTTGTTCTAATATGTGGGCGCCTGATTACCAAAACTTGAAAGATATTCCCTGAAACTGTTGCCTGTGTACCTGCTCACAACAAAACAAACAAACACAAGAAATTTTTTTTGCCCCAGTTGGTGCTGGACGTATCTGTGAGTGCAAATAAAATCTCTTTACCAAATATCTCTAAATCTAAGCGAAGTCCCATTATCCAGGAAGGTCCTGAAAATTCTTAGCTGATGACAATTTTGAGATTATGTTATGTTTCTCAAAAGATATTATTTTTCATTATCTCTTATTATGCGTCATATCTGCTGGGGATTGGTGATTAAAGCTACTTCCCATTAACCAGGAGGGTCCTAACAACCTTTAATTAGATGATAAATGTTTCTGCTGAGGATTAGTATTTAGAGTTATAACCCATTATTCAAACGGGTCCAAATAACTCTTTTTGGGGACATGTTTGTGCCCACCCATGTTACCCGTGCTTGTTTGTGTTTTAGGCTAAGTCCTATTTTTTTGGGAAGATCCTGAGGGTTCCAGATTAAATTCCAATTCTAACTTCCTGTTGCTTCTGTTGGGGGATTATTGTTCATGAGGGTTTCAGTGACTCTTACTGGGGAAGGTGTTTGTGCCTGCCCATGATGCCCGCACCTATTTGAGTTTTTGACCTGAGTCCCATGTCAACTTCCAAGCCCCTTTTAACCCTCAGTTGTTTCTGTTAGGGGTTTGCTAATTAAAGTTTGTCCCAATATACTCTTATTTGGGAGAACATTTATGAGGGATTATGTTCCCTTTAGACTTTAACTGGGTCCCATTTCTAGGTAGGACTTGAGATTTTAATCATACATGTCGTATGCTTTCCCTCCCCTATGGATGGCCTCCCTCAAGATTTTTCGGGATTTTTCTGCCCCTGTGTCAATCAAAGAAAACTTGTTAGTTGGAAAAATGGTGGTTAGCTTGCGGCATTCTTGTTGGAAGCGGCCTCCTCACTGTCGTATTCCGTTGCGTTCAAATTTCTATGTTGATGATGGGTTGCCCGAATTGGTTGGCTGACCCCTTGACCCTTGTGTCTCTACTTTTCTTCCCGTTGTTGTATTACACTCCTAGCACTTTAGCCAGGATTCTATACGTCTTGCCTGATATTACCAAGTCAATGTACTATGCCCGGCTGACCCCTTGACTCTTCTGTCTCCACTTTGCTCCCCATCTTTGTGTCGCACCCCTTCACTTTGCCCAAAATTTTGCCTCTCAATTCGATTTTATCATTGAAACTTTTGTGAATCCGTCCCTCTACTGTTTCAACCTTTGCTGCCCTTGTTAAGTTTTGGGTGGCATGCGTTTCGTCCCTTTGGGAGCTGGTAGTAAGCTTTGAAATTTCTCTCTCGTTGGCTTAAGCCAAAATTTTAGAGAATCCAAAGGAAAATGAAATGCAATGACTCAGAACTATATTAGGGTAAAGAATTCCACATTTACTGACTATTGAAAGGAAGAGAAAGAAAACTTATCTGAGGGAGAGTAGCCTGGTTTTTCATGAGCATGACATTCACTTCGGCCTAGTCGACCCAGTCTATCCCGATGACCAGCCTTCTGTTGCCATGATTTTATTGTTGTGACCATTTCTAACCCAATTCCTTCAACCAAAACCTAGCTTTGCTTTCCTTACGGTGTTCTCAACGGATTTCTACCAATAGCCATTTTCTCGTTTTTGCTTCTTGCTGCCTTCGCCTCATGGTGCCGGTGAGGGTTTTCACCAATGAGACTCTTTCATTTTTATTTCCCTCAACGTGCATCGCCTTACAGTACCCGGGGGAGTGTTCACCAATAAGACTCTCTCATTTTTATCATTTTCTTCTTGAACTAGAGTGTCGTCCCGGTGTACGGTCTATCTTTCCTTACTTGCCTCGGCATCTCTCAAAAATTGATCAGAAGGTCTTTTTTGGCCTATAATGTAGTCTTTTGGATGAAGGTTAGGAAGAAAAAGGTATAAAAGGCTAAAAAATCACCCTTATGGGTTCAAAATTTACAACTTTCGTAATCCAATTTATCATCAGAAGCGCGACTTCTGCCCCACTTTCTTGCTTGGGGCCTTTGGACTTTATTTGAATATGACCAATCCGTGAGGCTGCCTACGTATCCTTAAAAGGAATCAGGTCAAAAATATCTCCTGTATAGTTTTGATCTTCAATGGATCTAGTTCAATGCCTCATCGGCTGACTATGAACCTTAGCAACTTCCCTGAGGGGACCCCAAATGCGCATTTTGCTGGGTTGGGTTTGAGATCATACCTGCGGAGCCTTTGGAAGAATTTCCTCAAGTCTTTGAGATGATCAGATTTCCTTGTGAACTTCATAATCACATCATCCACATAGACCTTAATTTCCATATATATCAAATCGTGAAAAATGGTTGTCATTGCCCTCATGTATGTTGCCCCGGCGTTCTTCAAACCAAAAGGCATGACCCTATGACAATATGTTCCCCATGGCATGATGAATGCTTTTTTCTCTGCATCTTCTTCATCCCTTAATATCTGGTGGTAAGCTGGGCAACAATCCACGAACGACCCGATCTTATGCTTCGCACAATTATCAATCAATATGTGAATGTTCGGCAGGGGAAAGTTGTCCTTCAGACTTGCTTTATTGAGGCCACGATAATCGACACACACCCTGGTGCTAGCATCCTTCTTTGGCGCAGGCACAATATTAGCTAACCAGGTGGGATTTTGTGTGACTCGGATAACTTTTGCCTCAAATTACTTGGTCACTTCATCTTTGATTTTTACGCTAACATCAGTTTTTAACTTTCTCAATTTTTTTTTATGGGAGGACAAGCTGGGTCAGTGGGCAATTTGTGAACTGCCAAGTCAGTTCTTAATCCGGGCATGTCATCGTAAGACCATGCAAAGACATCTTTGTATTCGAGCAGTACTTCAATTATCTCTTTCCTATGCTATGATTCCAGATGCACACATATTTTGGTTTCTCTAATGTTATCCTGGCTCCCTAGATTGACTGCCTCTGTATCGCTTAGGTTCGGCTTGGGTTTCTCCTTAAATTGGCTCATCTCTTTACTAATTTCATCCCATGTTCCTTTCTTGTCATACTCTGGCTCATCCGCATGCTCTATTTCCTGAATTATTATTTCTGAACTAGACCTATTCTTATGAATGGGCCGAAGAGTCCTTATGCATGTTAGATCATTGGATAAACATAAAAATAACTGTACAAAAGAGAAAAGAAAAAGAAGTAAAGAAAAATGAGAAATATTAGCATTGCTGGAAGGAAATTTCTATTCATTAGAATCAAAAGATAACAGAGTTTACACATCCAAACGGATGGAAATAACAACTGAATTAACAACTCTGAAGCTAATCCAAACTAGACTGAAAGAAAGATCAAAACCGACTACCACGACTCCCTCCGGGTGGGAAGAGGAGTGGCTTCCCAGTTGTTGGCTTTTGTGCATGCTCCCACAAACTGCACATCTGCCCTGCTCGTTCTTTCTCCTGCCTCGACCATATTTAACTCATTGAAAAAACTTTCTAATCACTTATCCAAATCCTCATCTGCGTCGATCAGCGGACTGGGAATCTTTGGAACTGAGCACTTGCTAGTACTGGGCTTGACAAACGATGTGGACAACCTTGGGATGGGCTTTGGGAGGGCACATGCCCTCTTCTTTAACTTTCTAGCTCGCCTTATGTGTGTAGCTGTAGGCTTAGCCCTACACCAAAAGTGTCCAGATTTTTAGGGAGGGACACCGGTTGCATGATGTTTTGTAGAGAAGCACCCAATCCTTTGCCGGGCATGAAACCATTCTTCAATATTTCTGAGGCCACCATGACTAATGTGACTGCTATCTTTGGAGTTGTGATAACCTCACCTTCCAGGATATTCTCAACTGACACTGTGTTGAATACCTGGTAGACCCATGGACCTTTGCTGTCTTCAGATTCAGTAAAAGGTACGATAGCATCCCCTAAGACACACTGATTTTCTTTACCGTATACCATAATATATTACATGTCCCATTCAAATTTGACCATCTGGTGCAAAGTAGATGGCACTCCCTTGGCTACATGAATCCAGGGCCTGCCCAACAACTGGTTATAAGAAACTACCACATCCAGCACTTGAAATTCCATGGTCAACTCAACGAGCCCTATTGTCACTTCCAGTACTATGTACCCTATTGAGTCTTTGCCTCCACCATTTAACCCCCAAACACAAATGTTATTCTTGTGGACCCTTTCATTCTCCACCTTCAGATTCAACAATGTGGAGAGCGGACAAATATTTTCATTGGACCCGTTGTCAACGAGAACCCAGGTGACCACAGCATCTTTACATTTCACAGTCAAATAAAGGGCCCGATTGTGCTCAGTGCCTTCCATGGGCAACTCGTCGTCAGAGAAAGTGACCCGATTTACCTCGAATATATTGTTTGTAATCTTCTCCAAATGATTCATTCTTATCTTGTCAAGGGCGTGGGCTTCGTTCAAAATCTTCATCAGCGCCCAACGATGTTCATCTGAATGGATTAGTAAGGACAATAAAGAGATTTGAGCTGGTGTCTTCCTCAATTGCTCTATGATGGAGTAGTCCTACATTTTCATTTTCCTCAAGAATTACTCTGCCTCTTCTTTTGATACAGTTTTCTTCACTGATTCTGGGTTATCCTTAAGGATCCTGCTTTTCCTCAACTCCTCAGGGGCAAAGTATCTCCCTGACCGAGTCAAACCCCGGGCCTCACGAACTTTCTCCCTATGTTCCTTCCCTTTGTACATCATTATTGCTTATTCATATCTCCAAGGAATGACTTTGTCATTGACGATTGGTGGCTAGATTACCGGTTTTACAATGACAGGCTCTATGCGAGAACCTTCCACAACTACGACCGGTTCCCTGGCTGCCCCGGGTACCATCACTTTTGCCTTTTCCTGTTTTGATGCGACCATGCACGATGCCCTCCCTTGGACCGTAACAGGTTTGCGGTCTATTTTCTTTATCTTGATCACTGACTTGTCACTGCTCATACTCTCAATTGGCTTGATTTTGCTAGATTTGATCACCATTACAGTTTGTGAGGGCCTTTTAGACTCTCCCCCTTTCTCCATGATCTCAATCATGTTGGTCTCATGATCGCCTGGCAATGGGTTTTGGTTAATTTTGGGTGTCTCTGGAGCCCGCACTTCAATCTGGTGGGAGTCAATAAGTTCTTGGATAACATTCTTCAAATGCCAACACTTTTCGGTATCATGCCCAGTGCACCGAAACAGTATTCACATCTAACAGAATAATCTAGATTCTTCAGGGGAGGACTTGTCAATTTTGTTTCGATTGGTCTCAACATATCCAGATGACGCAACATGTGGAATAAACTAGTGTATGATTCTCCCAATGGAGTAAAAGTCTTCTTCTTCTGCACCTTTTCATTTCTCAAGACTGGATTGGCTCGGAAGTCGGGTTTCGGGGGTTCTTGGTAGGCTCTTGGAGATGGGTAATAATTTTGTGGAGTTGGGTAGGTATTTTGTAGGGGTGGCACACACCATTGTGTGTGTGCGGAAAGTTGGGTATACGTTTGTGTATAATGGACTGAGAAGCGAGGTTCTAACGGTGGATAGTAATGTTGTGGTGGGTTGTACGGAGTGTGTAGGTAAGTTTGGTGGTGAGGAGGGGGTTGGGTGTAATGGGATGGGTCCCGAGGCCTGAACCAAGTTCCTGACTCAACTGTTGCTACTTCCTCCTTCTTCTTCTTTCCAAATGCTCCCCTGGCTCCACCCTGGATGGCCTGAGTGGTTGCCTTGATTGCAGAGTAGCTCATGATCTTGTTGGATTTGAGGCATTCCTCTACTATACTCCCCATTTCAACTACCTCGTTGAAAGATTAACCTACTGCCGACACCAGATGCCCGAAATAGGTAGGTTCTAGAGCCTGCAGGAAATAATCCACCATCTCACTCTCCTTCATTGGAGGATCAACCGTGGCTTCTTGTTCTCTCCACCAAAAATCGTATTTCCTGAAACTCTCGTTGTGTTTCTACTCCAGTTTTCTCAAAGCTAGACGATCCGGGACAATTTTGAGATTATATTGAAAGTGACAAGCGAACGCTTGTGCTAGGTCATCCCAAGCATACCACCGATTGTGATCCTGCTGAGTGTACCACTCTAATGCCTACCCACTTAAACTTTGGCTAAAGTATGCCATTATCAATTAATCTTTCCCCCCTGCTCCTCTCATTTTTCTGCAAAACCCCCTTAGATGCGTGACCGAACCGCCATGTCTATCATATAAGTCAAATTTAGGCATGTTAAAACCTGGAGCCAACTGCACTCTGGAAATAAACATATGTCCTTGAACTCCACGCTCACCTGGCCACCTAACCCTCGCATGTCCCTGGATGATTTTTCTACACTTTTGACCTTTCTAATCACCTCCTCTTGCTCATGAGTTTTTATTGGCTTTTTTCCTCCCGATGGGATTTCGAAATGGGGAGCATAGGAATAGGGTTCATAGGCTTTGTAAGTGGGTTTTGGTAGATAGTTGGTTGTTGTAAGCTTGAAGCAAGGGCTCACTTGATGATCTATGGAGTGCGGGAGAAGGAGGTGCCACATAAATGGGAGCAATTGGTGGATGGGGAATGGTAGAGGCTTTAGGTAGTGGAGTTGGGGGTGGTTGAGAGGTCGTGCCCTGGTGCTGCTAGTAGACAGGAAAACATAAGGTTGGATCAATGGTGGACTGGTCATGAGCTTTGGCTAGTGGTCGAATGAAGGTTGGGTTAGCAGGATAGGTTGGTGGTGGTTGTCCTCTCGCCCATGCCTGGTACATCGCAGCCATTTGGTTTTTAAGTTTGTACATTTCCTCCTTCATGGCATTAATGTCCAATTCTTCTACCTCTTTCGAGGGGTCAATAATGCTGACATCGCTTTCCTGATTTGCCATGACTTTCCTGCTCTTAGACCGCGTGTTGTAGGATTGGGTTGCCAGAATGCTACAAGTACTAACCACCTGTCTAGTCTAGACATAAATCACCTAAACTTGTTAATGGTTAGGTTTTGACATGCAAGCAGCCACATATTGGGGGGGGTGAATGCACCTAAAAATGATTGGTTAGTACATGCATCGGTTGCTTGCGTCATCCTGGCTGTCATTTGTTCATTTGCAATGCCCTTTCTAGCTTTATTCTCTTACTCTCTCTTGCTTTGTTTTTTTTCCTCTTGTTTGTTTCTTTCCTTTACTGTGCTTTTCTCTCCTATTCTATCCCTCTTCGTTTCTTTTCTCTTTTATTTTCTTTATTCGGTTATGGTCGAATCCTATGTAGATTGCCTATGTATCATGACCCCGCATGAATCAGAACGAATGTAGTTCTGGCAAATAGAAAGTGATGAAACAACAAAACATTTTGGCACTCTCTAGAATAACAAACTTTGGTTACAAAGATTCGAAAAACTAACAGATTTGAACAAGAAACTAACAGACTCTGATGAAAGACAAACTACAGACTCGAAGAACAACTAACCTTGCGTAAAAGAAAATACAGACACCATGACAAACTGACAGACTTTAAGGAAAATACAATCTCAAGAAATCACGAATATATTAGGGCTTCAATAGCTCTTGGGACTCGCAAGGCATCGTTCGGCCTTGCCATAGGCTTGCGTGCTAAATTCCCTTGGAGGTGATGGAGGTCTTCCATTACTTGATGAACAAAGGTCATGGGCGGTGGCAAAGAACATGGATCTTGTCATATCCTCGCAGTGACTGCACTTTGTGGTGATGTATTCTGTGATCATCTGTACTCTCTCCCTTATAGCACCCTTTTCTTGCAATAGTCGCCCAATTTGCTCGGCTCTTGCCTCTAGAGTTTGTTCAGCTACCTGATTCAGTTCTTGAAACTGTCGCAAATCCATCTCCAACTATGCTATTGTTTCATAACAATGTTCTCTCTCGGCTTTGAAGTCCCTGGCTTGCTTGGCCACTTTTTTTTCAACCATGATGAGCTTCCTTTTCAATCCAACAACCTTATCATCATGCCTTTTCTTTAATTGCTCAATCATGCGGGCTCGTTCCTCCGCATTTTTGGCCAATTGTTTTCGAGCACTAGATAGCTCACTTCTGCTTTATTCAAGTCAAACCCATATTCTGTTACTTTTCTACTTAAAATGTCTATTAGTTTTTCATCCTTTGCGCTCCTGGCGGGATTCTCCGCGGCTGTTTTCATTTTCTGGATTTGCCATCACAATGCTTCGTTTTCTTTGGTTAACCTTTTCTTTTCCCCCACATCTGCATCATATTGAAAACCATTTTCAAATTGAATGTCTTTGACTTATTTTCCCAATATTCCTATTGTGGCCCTATACTCATTTTCCTTGTCTAGCCAGTTCCATTGTTCTTGTGACGTTTTAGTAAATTCTTGGAGATGTGGCCTCTTTGCTGGACTTCTGAACTCTATTTCTTTCTTGTACCAAGCAAGGTACCTTGGTTCAACCTCGCCTTTAGATATGTTGCGTAGTAGAGTGCCCGCAGTCAAGTATTGAAATTCGCTACAAATTTGTTGGACAACGGCTTCGAGAAATTAACCATTGGGACTAATCTCGACCACGTGGCGACTAATATCCTCGTCCCTGTGAATCATTTGGCACCTCCCTAATTGTTTTAACACTCTGTACAGAGCATAGGGTTGGATATTTCGGAGACCCATCAGAAGGAAATGAGGTCCGGTGGCGGGCATATAAATGATTTCATCCACGGGGAGCCACCCGAACGTCCACTATATTTGGTTTGCAGTGACAGCCCGGAGACGTGACATCCATTCTGTAGCACCCTCGGGTAATCTAAACCCATCAACCCTGTTGTGGAATTTCTCTATGCAGTTCTTCGTTGACGACCCAAAATTCATGAATTAAGGCCGATGGCACAAGTGTTTGATCATCCATATTTGTAACAACAGGTTACATCCTTTGAAGAAGTCTCCCTTACTTTACAGGCAGTGAGAGCACGGAAGATTTCAGATAATATCATGGCATCAAGGGTACTTTTGGCTTGAGTTATTAAAGTGCTGACACTCTCTGCTATCTGTATGTCAATATTTCCGTCCTTCCGCTAAAACACCAAAAGATCCAAGAAGAATACCATGAATGCAAAACACCAGTGATCCACCCATTTGAGTTGATTTCCTTTGCTACAAATATGGTTTTCCGGGTCATTAAATCCCCCTATGTGCCCATACCTCTCATATATAAACTGCGAGGTACAAAAGTCGGCTGATAGGTCTGGGTTGTGAACCTTCCTACTGATCTTAAAAGAGTCCAAGAATTTGTGTACGGTGTGGCCCTTGGCGCAATCAAGTATTGATGCCTCAAGGGGATCGTAGGGGCCCCAATATATCCAGTTATTTCCTCCAAGGTCGGCATGAGTTCGAACTCCGGGAAATGGAATACATTGTGAGCCAGGTACCAGAATGTGATTAATGCCTTTATGATATCTTCCCGTGGGTTAATCTTTAACAACCCGGTAAGTCCTCCCAAATGCGAGTTGACCCTGTTTTATCCCGCTTCACCCAGGTTATTCCACCACATGTGTAGCTCCAATGGAATTTTGTTCATGAATGTTATTGGCAAATGCTGATTCGTGCTCATTCTGCACATTTATTAGGGTGATTAAGTAAAATTCAAGATTTATTGGACAAAAAAATTGATTTTCAAATGTTTATTTCAAAGATTAAATCCCGTCATTGGAAGCACGGCCTTTCAGCACTCCCGGAGGAAGATCTTAAGGCTGAGCCTACTACTGGACTAAACATAACCCAGGGTGGTTGTTCTTGAAAAAATAGCCTTCCAACGCCCTTTTAGAGGCACTCGCCTAATTTTGGCAAAGCTGCTTTATTTATTGGTCACAAACAAAACCTTGTTCTTTTGGACATTTTGGTAAAACTGAAGTTCGGCCCGACGGGGGTTGCCTACGTATCTCACACCCTTTGAGAATCAAACAGGCGTAGTTCGGGAATAAAATGAACTATTCTTTTGAAAATACTCTTTTTTTCTTTTCTTTTCTTTCATTGGTGAATAAATAAGCTATTTTTAAAACAAACTATTTTAAAAACAAGACTCTTTATTCCTTTTTTTTTTCATAGGCAAATAAATAAGCTATTTTAAAAACAAACTGTTCTTGCAAACAAGAGTGTTTTTTTTTTCTTTTTCATTGGCAAATAAAACAAACTATTTTTTAAAGATAAACCCTTTTCCCCTTTCTTTTTTCGTTTTGTTTCAAAAATTCGGAAGAGTTTCGGCACTATTTGGATATTGGTTTTTCAAAACAAGCGATTAACTCTCTTTACCCTTATCATGCTACTTTTTTTCTCAACCTTTCCGCAATATTCATAAGCCGGTCAGCATGCAATTCCAGAATAAATGCACAAGTAGCACCCAAATGCATCAGCACAGTCCATTTTTAGGTACACATGTCCTAAACAGACCCAACCACTGTATTGAGTCCCCTAAGTCAAAATGCATGATGCAAATAAGCGTTCCTACTAGGGCTCCATTATGTGGTTAAGTTATTGTAGGTTTAAAACCTTGGTATAGGGTCTAGAATGTGCACCCGAGCGGACGACTCAAGTCGAGGAGGGGGCTACGTACCGGGAACCAAAAGGTCATCCGGCTTTGTAACTTGTCCGAGCCTCTTTCTTATTTTCAGGTATGACACTAACAAAATAGGGAGGGGCGAGGAGAAAAGGGTTTTGCGGCAATTTATATACAATTCGGATAATATCAAAGCGGTAAAATGTAACATTTAGCACATCAAACCCAAGCATGTAATAAAATAGAATAATAGACAAAGCCAAATACAACAATTATTATAAGCTCGAATTCTTGAACCCTGAACAAGAGATTCTGGGTTCGCTCCGCAGCAAAGCCCCTAGAGTTGTCACACATCCTTTTGACACTACAACCCCGCGAATGGTGTTGATAAGGGAGTTTTTCCAATTAATGGACAATCAAAACGGGATTCAATTATATAAGAAATTTCAGAGTCACCCCTTGGGATAGTTAATAGTGTCCCAAGTCACCGACTTAAATCCCGAATCGAGGAAAGAATGACTCTGTTTAAAAGTTCGCGAACTAGAAATTTGGGTAAGGAATTCTGTTAATACGGGAGAAGGTGTTAGGCATTCCCGAGTTCCGTGGTTCTAGCACGATAGCTCAACTGTAATATTCGGCCTAAACTATGTGATTTTAAATAATTAAGAACCTGTGTGCCAATTTTAACTTTAGCCATTTGTATTATTTTTAAAGAAAATTACAATGTCGTTAAAACATGCCGCAAACCACATCACATAAATGCACCTGTGGTTTTTGACATATTTTCACATTATTGAGATTTGGATTTGGGTCACATAAATGTGCACCCGTATTTAGGAAGGTAAAATTATTAAAGATATGCCTAGAACGACTAACGTGTTATTATCTTTTCGGGAAGTCGTGAAGTTCGCTAAACGGCATGTCCCGAGGTCTAGATGATTCATTCATTCTTAGAAGGGCCACGCAATTTGCGATTTCATTTGGCGCGGCTCACTTCATTCATTTTTAAAAGGATATCCTAAAAGGTATATAGTTTTCTATTAAGCATTGTTTCCACAAGCCTATTTAATCTGCTACCAGCCTAATGCAAATCAAATAACAATTCTGAAATAAGTTCAAACCACTGGGCTTCGAGATATTCCCAATGAAGAGGAATCCTTGTCCAGCTATACAAAATTGGCCAGTCATGGGCCTTCGCCCACGCCTAAATGAGTAGTGAATTGAGACTAGGCGAGGCTGTTTGCCAGTAGCACTGACGCCCAAGTAGGTTGTCAAACCTTGGTCCATTAGCCAACCCCAATCAAATTGGAACTTGATTAAGTTTTAAAGCCACTTAACTTATTTAAAATTGCTCGAAATACATTCAATGATTTTGGCAGAAGAGTCACATAATTCAATTCAAATCAACAACTGCTATGCTGCTAAATTTGAATTCCCTGTTCAGATCGTGTCTAAGCTAATGAATTGTCACAAATATTTTTAGGAAAAGCAATGACTAAATTAAAGTGATTGCCAACTATATCAAAATATCAAATTCAAAATAACTTGCTATGCTGAAATGTCGATGCCAAAATTAAAACTGAAGCCCATGTGTTAAACCCAAACCTATTGCTTCCTGCTGAATTCCTATATTGATTCTAAAAATACCAGCTTCAAGTTCATATTACACTCTAACTTAACCATTCAAACTAACATGATACAATTTTGACACATGAACTGACCTTAAATCAACAAACTATTAGACAAAGTGTTCAAAAATAGTGGAAATAATCATATACAGTCCTATTAATACAAATATCACCATTAAAGTAAGTACCTAAGCTAAAGAACAGAAGTTGACTTCATGCGAATCAATCAGCTCCTCACTATCTGACTTCGAATATGTTCATACATATTGATTCCAAATCAAGTTTTACATTTAGAAGAGGTGCAGAAATGTATACCTGGAAATCAAAAATAACAGAAAATGGAAAGATCAGCAACAGGCAGCAGCAGTCAGCTCGGATTTAGGTCACTCAGCAATGGAAAAGTTAAATCCAACCAGCAAATTCAACAAATTAGTGTCCCAATCAATGCAATTAAACCAGATATGTTATTACCCAAGTTCAAACCATTCTTTTACCTCAAAGGACACTCAGAAGTCGTTTTAGTAATGAAAGAAGGTTTTAAAATTCAGGAGTTCAATGGGATAGTATTCTTCCCTAATTTTCAGCAGTCTCAGTTTTTGTTTCTAATTTTCAACAGTCTCAGTTCTTAGGTTTTTTTAAGCTCCTTTTTTCATACATTGAAAGGCAAGAATGATATCTTATATAGGCTTAGCAATAGGGTAACCTTCAAGTCTTTTATTTTAACCTAGTCCCTCTTTTATTTATTAATTGGTCGTTAAGATTTTAACTTGTTTTCCAAGCTATACTTACCAATCTATCGAAATACCAACTAGAACCTCCTTCTGGAAGATTCTTGGAAATTACCATCTCAATCTCTGCATTAATACTTATTGTGGCTACCTAGATTGCCCTAAGTCTAACCAGAATTACTATCCATGGTTAAGCCTAAACCCAACCCCTTTTGCACCTTGGTCAGTAGCCCTAGTTAATTATCCGGGGACTAGAACTATCAAGCTATGATTAGACTAAATTAGACCATCTAAAATTCAAGAAAAATCAAAACTTTATTCTCAGCAACAACAAACATGGATCAACAACCCAAATTAAAATACTAAAGAAACAAAATAATGCTTTCGCCTATAACACTTGAAATCAAACGCCAAACTAAAGAGGAACAATTCATATTTGCAGTTTGAAATAATCAGAATCAACATAAAAAAAAGCAACCAGAAGAGATATAGACTCATGTTTCCACGATACAAAAAATAAAAATGAATAAAAAAAAGGATGGCAAACAAAGAAAGAAGAAAAACAAGATGAACTACGCCTGAATCCTAAAAAGGGTTGGACGTGAATTTAATAGGAAAAATGGCTAGCTAAGACTTACTGAACAACTTGAATGGCGTTTGAAGCTCTGATTAACCTAGAATTAAGTCCAATCACTGCATGACATCGATTTATATATATTCAATTCAAAGAGCCAAAGCTAGGAGTCGACTGGCTGGAACCATTGACCTTTGGACTTCAGATCTGGGTTTGAAAAAATTTGGACAATCTTGAAGGGAAATAATGAAGTACGGGGCATGAGGAAGGTATGGGGGTTGTGGGGTGTTATTCCAAGGTTATTTGGGAGCGGAACCGCCGTAGGTGGCAAAGCCGCCACCATTTCGATTGAAGATTCAAGGAGGTTGGTTGAGATTTGAAGGTTGGTAGTGGTGTATTCAGGAAGAGGAAGGCTAGGGGAACAATTGGTGTTAATTTGGAGTTGTTTGGAGCATCGCCGCCTCCGGCGGACAACGGAAGTAGGGTGGTGAACGATGGTGTTACAACAGAGATATTAGGGGTGTATGAGATCGTGAATGAGGGGTAGAGGGGCATTAGGACAGTTAAATATTTGAGGCATGCTCAGTTCCGGACCATTCGATCACCTGAGATCAACGGTCCAAATGGGATATGCCTGAGACGGGGGCATTTGTTGACTGAGCGGTGCTGTTTGGGCATTGGGTTGATGGACCGGGTCAGGGACTGAGTTTGGGTAGTGTGTTTGGGCTGGGAACATTTATAGAGACTGGTCCAAATATATTTTCCTCCTTGTTTCTTTATATCTTTTTTTCAGATTTTATTTCTCTCTTTCGCTTGTTTTTATTATTATTATTAATTTCACAATTAAATTACAGATCCTATATTACATAAAAATAAATACACAATTGACATATAAGATGTTCTAATTAACCATAAATAGTAATTATCATACTTAATATAAAAAGCAATCACCTAAATATCCTAATTAGAATTAAAGTGCAAATTAAACTATTTTTTGAAAAATGGACCAATTACTAATTACTTCTCAAAATGCAAAATTGAATCCTAAATGCACGTGCTACATATTTTGAATTTTTCATTAACTAAGATAAATTAAATATGCACAAACAAATGGAGACCATTAACAGAAAATGTTACGAGAAATAAAAAATTTCAAATAGACAAAAGAAATTATTTTGTTTGGAATTTATGGGAATGATTCATATAGGGAAAAAATCACATGCTCACAGACATAAGTACACCACAACGGTACTTAGTAAGTGACAAGCCTAACCTCGCTTGAGTAGTGTTGAGGAAAGGTCTGTGCCTTACTGAGATATAACATAATAAATAATAAGATGAGGGAATAACAGTATAGGTGTACAACGAGAATCTAAACAAGATGAGTACGAAAACTGAAATAGAAAGCACAAAATCAAGACAATACTAGTAAATACTACTCACAACAAGAACCACAACCGGGGATCTCTAAGTATCTCGAGGATCTTTTGGTATCCTCACCATATACATGAGGGATCTCTTGTTACCCCGAGGATTTCTTGGTATCCTCGAAACTTACAATTTCATGTGCCATGGATCACTTAGTATCCTCAAAACTTAAAATTTCATGTGCCAACAATCTCTTGGTATCCTCAAAACTTACAATTTCATGTGCCAGCGATCCCTTGGTATCCCGCACATTCCGTCCAGAAAATATCAAGTGCGGGGGGATCTCACGGGAGGTCAACCCGTAATCCAAATTTAAAAACACATAATAGCAATCCAAACATTAGGATAGATACTAAACTCAGGACAAGAAATAGAAAATCCTAGCCAAACATACTACATGGAGCACATACAAGACAGTTTAAGCACTTAGGCAAGTAAGTCAAATAAACATGCTTCTCAAAAATAAACTTGCAATTTAAAACAACAGGTAAGCAAGAAAACTCAATTTAAATACTTCAAGTAAAAATGAATTTCCAACCATTTTCTCAAGTATGCGCTCGTCACCTCACGTACGAGGCATTCAAATACCAAACATTATGTCCTAAGGGGAAGAAGACCCCACACAAGGTTAGACAAGCCACTTACCTCGAACCGACTCCAAATTCAGCTTGAAACCACACTTTTGCCACGAGTATCCGACTCCAAATGGCCCAAATCTATTAATTTCAATTACATATCGTAAATAATATCTCAGGCAACTGATTCCACTATTTAATTTAAAGCTAAGACGCAAAATTAGGTAAAATAACCAATATGCCCCTCAGGTCAATATGGTCAAAACCCGAGGCTTGAACCAAAACTCAGTTACCTATTCACCCACGAACCCAAATATATGATTTATTTTTAAATCGGACCTCAATTTGAGGTCTAAATCCCCAATTTTAGCAAAACCTAGGTTCTATCAAACATACCCAAATTTCCCCATTAAAATCTTTGATTTAAAGTTGAAATAATGTTAAAAGATGCTATGGAGTGAAGAAAATAAGTTAGGGGTTACTTACCAATCGTTTTGAAGAAGAAAAAGCATTTGGGAAATCGCCCCTTATGTTTTGGGTTTTTGAAAGGTGAAAAATAACTGAAATATCCCGTGTATTTAAACCCTCTGAAGTCCCCCAACGCGGACCACGTAAAAAGGACCTCAGCCGTGCTGCTACCTGAAGGCCTGCATATCTTAGCCCTGTGTGGACTGCGCAAAGCTGAATGCGGCCGCACAGCACTCAGTGCAGACCGTGTAAAGGCGACTGTGGCCGCACGCGTTTTCGCGCGGACCGTGCTAGAGGGTTCAGAGTCTGCATCATTTTCCTAAACCTACAACACCTGGTTGCTTAAGCCTAAGGCGTCCTAGAACCTACTCGAAACTTACTCGAGCTCTCGAGGCTCCAAACCAAACCTGCATATCACCTCAAAACCATCCTACGGACTTAACCGTGCAATCAAATCGCTAAAATAACATCATAACTAATAAATTGAGCCTCAAAATCAATGATTTCCTCCAAATTTTCATAAAACATCAAATTCTCATTTTAAGTCCGAAACATGTCAAACGACGTCTGTTTTCAACCAAACTTTACAAAAAGCGCTTACTTGTACCGGGCGCCGGAACCAAAATACGGGCCTGATACCGCAGTCTTTTAATCAGATTTCACTTTCAAATTTCCTTAATTATTTCCTGAAAACAATTTCACATAAAATTTATTTATCGGACTTGGGACCTTGGAATTCGATTCCGGGCACACGCCCAAGTCCCATATCTTCCTACGGACCCTCCAGGACCGTCAAATCACGGGCCCGGGTCCGTTTATCCAAAATATTGACCGAAGTCAAATTTATTCAATTTAATATCAAAATTTCGCATTTTTGCTCACAGGATTCATATCTAAGCTTTCTGGCTACGCGCCCAGACTACACACGTAAATCGAGGTAACCCCGTATGAGGTTTTCAAGGCCTCAAAGTTCAGAATGGGTAAGAAAATAAGTGATGGCCCCTTTGGGTCATCACATCCTCCACCAATAAAACAACTGTTTGTTCTCGAATGGGCAAAAGAAAAAAGTATCTAATTCGGGAAAAAGATGAGGATAACAGCTCTGCATATCAGACTCAGACTCCCAGGTCGATGCCTTAGGAGGCTGACCTCTCCATTGGACTCGAATAGACGGAAATCTCTTGGACCTCAACAGACGAACCTGTCGGTCTAGGATAGCTACCAGTTCCTCCTCATAGGACAAGTTCTTGTCCAACTAGACAGTGCTGACATCTAACATGTGGGCTGGATTGTCGTGATACCTCCGAAGCATGGATACATGGAAAACTAGATGCACGATTGATAAGCTAGGCAGCAATGTGAGTCTATAATACACCTCTCCTACTCGATCAAGAATCTCAAACGGACCAATGTACCTAGGGCTAAGCTTGCCCTTCTTCAAAAATCTCATCATGCCCTTCATAGGAGATACTCAGAGAAATACACTGCTCACCAACCACAAATGCTATATCTCAAACCTTGCGATTTGCATAACACTTCTTCCTAGAGTGATTTGAATGAAACTTATCCTGAATGATCTTGACCTTGTCCAAGGCCTCCTAAACCAAATCCGTACCTAATAAACGAGCTTCCCCTGGCTCAAACCATCCAACCGGAGATCGACACCATCTACCATATAAAGCCTCATAAGGAGCCATCTGGATGCTTAACTGGTAGTTGTTGTTGTAGGAAAACTCCTCTAAGGGCAAGAGCCGATCCCAAGACTCTCCAAACTCAATCACACACGCACAGAGCATATCCTCAAGAATATGAATAGTGCACTTGGACTGTATGCCCGTCTAAAGGTGAAAAGTTGTGCTCAACTCCACCCGAGTATCTAATTCCTACTGCATGGCTCTCCAGAACCGCGATGTAAACTGAGTATCTCTGTCTAAAATAATAGAAATTGGAATACCATGCAGATGGACGATCTATCGAATAAAAATCTCTGCCAACCGCTCCGAAGAATAAGTGGTACACACATGAATAAAATGAGCGGACTTGCTCAGCTGATCCAAAATAACCCAAATGGCAATCAAAATTCTTCAGGGTCCATGGGAGTCTAGATACAAAGTCCATGGTGATGCTCTCCCATTTCCACTCCAGAATCTCTATCTGCTGGAGCAATCCACCCGGTCTCTGATGCTCATACTTCACATATTGACAGTTGAGGCATCTAGCTACATATCCAACTATATTCTTCTTCATCCGCTCCACCAATAGTGTTGTCTCAAGTCCTGAAACATCTTCGCCACACCCGGGTGGATGGAATACCGCGAACTATGGGCCTCTCTTACAATTAACTCCCACATCCCATCAACATTGGGCACACAAACAGGGCCCTGCATCCTCAATACCCCGTCATCTCCAATGGTCACATCTCTGGCGTCACCACGCCGAACCTTGTCCTTAAGGACAAGCAAATGGGTTTCATCATACTACCTCTCCCTAATACGATCAAATAAGGAAAACCGGGAAACTACACAGCTAGAACCCGACTGGGCTCTGAAAGATCCAATCTCACGAACTGGCTGGCTAAGGCATGTACATCCATCGCCATGGGCCTCTTTGAAACTGGTAAGTATGCCAATCTCCCCAAACTCTCCGCCTGGAGACTCAAGGCGTCGGCGACCATATTGGTCTTGACCGTGTGGTACAGAATAGTAATATCATAATTCAGCAACTCTAACCACCTTCTCTGGCGCAAATTTAGATCATTTTGCTTGAACAAGTGCTGCAAACCCCGATGGTCAGTATAGATCTCACAAGGCATACCGTACAAATAATGACACCAGATCTTCAAGACATGAAAAATAGCAGCTAACTCAAGGTCGTGGACAGGGAAGTTCTTCTCATATATCTTCAAATGTCTGGACGCGTAGGCAATCACCCTACCGTCCTGCATCAACATCGCTCCAAGACAAACTCTCGAGGCATCACAATAGACAGCATAAGACCCTGAGCCTGTAGGCAACACCAACACTAGGGTCATAATCCAAGCTATCTTGAGCTTTTGAAAGCGCTTCTCACACTCTTTTCTCCACTGAAATAGAGCACCTTTCTGCGTCAATCTAGTCATAGGGGCTGTAATTGATGAAAACCCCTCTACAAAGCGGCCGTAGTAGCCCGCCAAATCAAGGACACTACGAATATCTATAGCTGAGGACGGCCTAGGCCAACTCTGCATAGCCTCTACCTTCTTAGGATCCGCCCAAATTCCCTCACTCGATACCATGTGGCCTAAGAATGCCACTAATTCCAACCAAAACTCACATTTTGAAAACTTCGCATATAACTTCTTCTCTCTCAGAGTCTGGAGCACTGTCCTCAAATGCTGCTCATGATCTTCCCAATTCCGGGAATACACCAGAATGTGATCAATAAAGACAATGACAAAAGAATCAATATACGTCCTGAACACACTATGCATCAAATGTATAAAAGTTGTTGGTGCATCTGTCAGTCCGAATGACATAACAATGAACTCGTAATGACCATTGTGAATCCTGAAGACAGTCTTCGAGATGTCAAGCTCCCGAATCTTCAACTAATAGTAAACTGAGCGCAAATCAATCTTAGAAAACATATGTGTGCGCTGAAGCTAGTTAAACAGATCATCACAACGAGGCAAAGGATAATGGTTCTTCACTATAACCTTGTTCATCTGGCGATAATCAATACACATACGCATAGAACCATCCTTCTTCTTCACTAATAGGATAGGAACACCCCACGGTGAAACACTGGGTCGAATAAAACCCTTATCAAGCAATTCTTACAACTGATCCTTTAATTCCTTCAACTCATGATGAGCCATATGATATGGAGGAATGGAAATGGGCTGAGTGTCCAGTAACAGGTCAATGACAAAATCAATGTCTGTATCGAGCGGCATGCCTGGCAGATCAGCTGGAAACACATCAGCATAATCCCCTACCATTGGAACTAATCAACAAAAGGGGTATCAATACTAACATCTCTCACATAAGCTAAATACGCGTCACATCCCTTCTCAACCATATGTTGAGCCTTAAGAAAAGAGATAACTCTACTGGGAGTGTGATCTAAAGTACCACTCTACTTAACCCGTGGAATACCTGGCATAGCCAGCGTCACGGTCTTGGCATGACAATAAAGAAGAAAAATGAGGCGACAACCAGTCCATGCCCAAAATAATGTCAAAATCAACCATACCGAGTAATAATAAACTCACTCTGGTCTCCAACCCACGAATAGTAACCAAACATGACCGATAAATGCGGTCCACAACAAGAGAATCCCCCATAGGAGTAGAAACATAAATGGGGCATTCAAGGAATCCCGAGGCACACCCAAATGAGGAGCAAAGTAAGAAGACAAATAAGAAAATGTAGAGCCCGGATCAAATAGAACTGATGCCTCTCTGTGATAACCAGCATAATACTTATGATAACAGAATCGAAGGCAACAACCTCGACACAAGCGGGAAGGGCATAATATCTGGCCTGGCCTCCCCCTCGAGGGCGACCTATACCTCCCTAACCTTCACCTCTAGCTAGCCGAGCAGGTGGGGCGGCAACTGGAGCTATGATCATGGCCTGAGAACTCTACTGAGCACGCTATGACTGAAAAGTCTTTAAGGGTGAACTTCTCCAAGTCTATGGCAATCCCTCACCACATAGCTGCGCCACACTCAAAAAAGCTCTGCAAGGGTGGTTGTGAGTGACTAAGGCTAGCTCTACTGGGCTGACCTCTGGAAACACCACACGTAAGAGGAGCGCTAGAAACTAGAGGTGCATAGTAAGGCTCCTAAGGTATAGCTGGAGCTAGAGCACTATTGGCTGCTAGAAGAGCTGAATGAACGAGGCGACCCACAAACCCCTACCATAACAACCTGCTTCTGGGGTACGGGCACCAGAGTAGTGGCTGACTCTCGAGACCTCTTGTCCTCTCTCTCCACTCGCTCCCTAGAGAGAATACTCTCAATCCTCCTGACAATGCTCACTACCTGTTGATAAAGAATGTCCATCTCCAATTCTCGAGCCATGCTAGATCTGATGGGTGGGATAAGACCCTCGATGAACCTGCGAAATCTCTCACATACTGTAGCAACTAAGGCCGGTGTATGCTTGGCCAATCTTGAATAACGGATAGCATACTTTGGAATTATCATAGCACCCTGGCACAAATGCTCAAACGCAGAGCGCCATGTATCTCTGAAGCTCCGGGGGACAAAGTCTCTCATAAACATATCTGAGAGCTGGGTCCAAGTCAGTGAAGCAGCCTCGTCTGGACTGTCTATCTCCTAAGTGCACCACTAATCATAGGCGGCTCCCCGAAGCTGAAAAGCAGTAAAGGAAATCCCGCTGGACTCTACTATGCCCATAGCGCGAAGAATACGATGGCACTCCTCTAGAAATCCCAAGGCATCGTCTAATGCTAATCTACTAAATATTGGGGCATCATACTTCTTGATCCTCTCAAGTCTTTGTTGCTCTACCTCTGAAGCGGCTGACCCGTCCTCAGGTTGAACTGGAACTGCAAGCAGTGTGGGAATAATCTCAGGAACCTGGTCAACCTGCACTCTCTATTTAGAAGTGCAGACGGACGAATTCTGTGCTACTCCCCCGGCCTAGGATGTGGCAGCAAGGGGAAGCAACTCTGCTTGAGCCAAGGTGGTATAATACTCATTCACTGATCCAATGTCTCTTGAAGGGCTGGAGTAGTAGTGGTAGTAGTGGGCGTGCTAGGTACCTGGGCTATTGCTGGATCTGCTTGTGGTGCCTCGGTAGTGGCTCGCGTAGGTGCTCTGGCTGCACCACGTGCGCTTCCTCGACCTCTACCCTGGCCTCGGCCTTTGACGGCTGCAGTAGGGGGTACGGGGGCCTGATTATCCTGAGTCGCACGTGTCCTCACCATCTGTGAGAGAGTAGAAGACAGAAGTTTAGAATTTTTCGATGTCAAAATATAGCACAACAAGGAAGTCAAATGAAGTGGAAATTTTCCTAACAGTTACATAGCCTCTCATAGATAAGTACAGACGTCTCCGTACCATGCAGCAAGACTCTAATAAACCGGCATGTGTCCCGTGTCTCCTATGAACCTAGGGCTCTAATACCAACTTGTCACGACCCCAGTTCGCCCTCCGTGAACATGTCATGATGGCACCTAGTTCCTATAACTAGGTAAGCCTAACAACGCAGAAAACAGCACAACTTGCAGAATAATGAAATAAAACTTAACAACTAAAAGGAATCTGTATATAACTGCCGCTCGGTATATACAACTCAAAATAAATGCGAGAAGTCTACTACAACACCCAAAACCTAGAAACTCACGGGAACACAAGCTAATGAAAAGTAATATACGGCTCAAATCTCCAGAATTTGTCTAAACAAAAGTACAAAAAAAGGCTAAATACTACAGATAGAGTAAAGAGGGAGACTTCTTGGTCTACGAACACAGCAGAAGTACCTCAAAGTCTCTGTAGCTCTCCTAGCGTCAAGGATAGTGTGCTTGAGATGAAGTACCTGGGTATGCACATGAAAAAGAACATGCGTAGAAGAGGCATGAGTACATCACTGCAGTACTCAGTAAGTTCCAAGACTAACCTCGGTTGAATAGTGACGAGCAAAGGTGCGGGCCATACTGAGATACAACATAATAAATACGGAAAAGGGTCAGAACATGCCCCTAACATATTGACGCCAGTTTAAAAAGGCCCTCCATTAACCTATTTTGAAAAAAATTCCCCTACCGTTAAAATTCTGGCATTTTTGTGCCCCTAACGTATTGACTCCAGTTTAAAAATGCCACTACCGTTAACCTATTTTGAAAAAAATGCCCCTACCATTTTAAATATACGTAAAGTCAGTTGTTAGACTTAGGGGCACAAATATGCCACATTTTTAACGGTAGAGGCATTTTCTTCAAAATAGGTTAACGGAGGGCATTTTTAACCTGGAGTCAATACGTTAGGGGCAGTTCTGACCCTTTTTTCTAATAAATAATAAGGTAAGGGAATAACAATATAAATAAAGTGTACAACGAAAATCTAAAAAGGATGAATACGGAAACAAAAATAGAAAGCAGAAAAATACGACATTACTAGTAAATACTACTCACAACAGGAACCACAACCGAGGATCTCTTGATATCCCAAAGATCTCTTGGTATCCTCACCACATATATAAGGGGTCTCTTGGTACCCCGAGGATCTCTTGGTATCCTCGAAACTTACAATTACATGTGCCATGGAACACTTAGGATCCTCAAAACATAAAATTTAATGTGCTAGCAATCTCTTGGCATCCCGAGGATCTATTAGTATCCTCAAAACTAACAATTTCATGTGCCAGCGATCTCTTGGTATCCCGCACCTTTTGTCCAGAAAATATCAAGTACGGGGGGATCTCACGGGAGGACAACCCGTAGTCCCAATTTAAAAACACAGGATAGCAACCCAAACATTAGGATAGATACTAAACTCAGGATAAGAAATAAAAAATCCTAGCCAAACATACTACACGGAGCACATACAAGAGAGTTTAAGCACTTAGGCAAGTAAGTCAAATAAACACGCTTCTCTAAACTAGCATAGAATACACTTGCAATTTAAAATAACAGGTAAGCAAGAAAACTCAATTTAAATACTTCAAGTAAAAATTTCCAACAATTTTCTCAAGTATGCTCTCGTCACCTCACGTACGAGGCATTCAAATACCAAACATTATGTCCTAAGGGGAAGAAGACCCCCACACAAGGCTAGACAAGCCATTTGACTCGAACCGGCTTCAAATTCAGCTTGCAATCACACTTTTGCCATGAGTATCCGACTCCAAATAGCCCAAATCTATTCATTTCAATTACATATCGTAAATAATATCTCAGGCAACTAATTACACTATTTAATTTAAAGCTAAGATGTAAAATTAGGTAAAATAACCAAAATACCCCTCAGGTCAATGTGGTCAAAACCCGAGGATTGAACCAAAACCTAGTTACCCATTCCCCCACAAACCCAAATATATGATTTGTTTTTAAATCGGACCTCAATTTGAGGTCCAAATCCCCAATTTTAGCAAAACCTAGGTTCTACCAAAAATTCCCAAATTTTCCCATTAAAATCTTTGATTTAAAGTTGAAATTATGTTAAAAGATGCTAAGGAGTTAAGAAACTAAGTTAGAAGTTACTTACCAATCATTTTGAAGAAGAAGAATCTTTTGGGAAATCGCACCTTATGTTTTAGGTTTATGAAAGGTTAAAAATAACTGAAATTTCCGTGTATTTATACCATCTGAAGTCCCCCAGCGCGGACCGCACAAAAAGAATCGTGGCCGCGCAAACCTACCTGAAGACACGAAGGCCTGCGGATCTTAGCCCTGCGCAAAGCCGACTACGGCCGCACAGCACCCACCGCGGACCGCGCAAAGGCGATCGCGGCTGCACCTGTTTTCATGCAGACCGCGCTGAAGGGTTCAGAATCTGCAACATTTTCCTGAACCTGCAACACCTAGTCTTTTAAGGCTAAGGCCTCCTGGAACCTACTTGAAACTCACCCGTGCCCTCAGGGCTCCAAACCAAACATACACATCACCGCAAAACCATCCTACGGACTTATCTGTGCGATAAAATTGCTATATAGCACCATAAACAATAAATTGAGCCTCAAAATCCATGATTTCCTCCAAATTTTAATAAAACATCAAATTCCCATTATAAGTTTAGCGAAGGAAAATGAATACAAGGCAACAATAGGGATGTTAGAAAAACAAGTCAAAGACCTTCAATTCGAGAATGGTTTACAAGCTGCAGTAGATGAGGGAGAAAAGAAAAGACTAGCCAAAGAAAACGAATCTTTGCGAGCCCAAATTCATAAAATGAAAATAGCCGCATAGAATCCCACTAGAGTCTTGAAGGACGAAAATCTTATAGACAATCTAAGGTGGAAAGTAGGAGAATATGGTTTTGACTTGAACAAAGCAGAGGGTGAACTAGTAAAGGCCCGAAAACAATTGGCCAAAAATGCAGAGGAAAGAGCATGCATGATCGAAAAATTAAAAGAAATTTATGACAACGAGGTTGCAGGATTGAAGAAGAGGGTCATCACGGTGGAAAACAAAATGGTTTCGCAAGTAAAGGACTTCAAGGCGGAAAGAGAGCATTGTTACATAGCAATAGCACAACTATAGAGATATTTGCAACAATTTCAAGAACTAAGTCATATAGCCAAACAAATTTTGGAGGTTAGGGTCCAGCGCGATTGTTGCAAGAAAAGGGTTCTAAAGAGAGAGGGTACGGATGATCGCTGATTATATCACTGTAAAGTGTAGCCACTCTGAAGTTATGACAAGATCCATGTTTTTTTTCACCGCAATGACCTTCGTTCGTCAAGTGATGGAAGACCTCCACCACCTCCAAGGGGATTAAGCATACAGGCCTGCGGCGAGACCGAATGATGTCCCGCAGGCCCCGGGATCATTAAGGGCTTTAATGTATTCATGATTTTCACTCAAGTCTGTTAGTCCATTTGCAAATCCTATATTTTCTTTCTATAGTAGGTTGTCAAGTCAGTTATTTTCATCTTTTAATCGGAGTTTGTCTGTTTTGTTTGAGTCGAAGTCTGTTGATTTCTTTTCTTATGATCTGTTAGTGGTTTGTAATCAAGTGTTTTACTTTTTGAAATTAAATAAATTTCCAAAAATACTTTCTGTACTTATCTCCAGAACTACGCTCGGTCTGATTCATGCGGGGGTCATGATATGTAGGCATTCTCCATAGAATTCGACCACAACCAAAATAAGAGAAAAAAAGGAAAAAAAGAGAAAGAATTATGAGAGAAACAACGGTAAAATAAGGGAGAGAATGATAAAACAAAAGAGGGTAGGCAAAAACAAGGGAAGAAGAAAAAGAAAACAAGAGAGAAAAGATAAAATCCGGGATGATGCAAGTAGCCAATCCGTATGCATAATAGAAACCGGTAACTGCTTAGGAACATCCATCCCCGAATATGTGGCTACCTATGTGTTGAATCCTAACTGCTAACAAGTTTTGGTGTTTCTTTGCCATATTCGTATAGGTGGTTAGTTTTTGCAGCAATCTGGCATCCCACTCCTATAACACTCGGTCCAAAAGCAAGCTAACTGTGGCCAACCAAGAAATTGACGCAAGTATTAGTGATCCCTCAAAAGAGGTAGAAGAGTTGGATGTTAACGCAATGAAAGAAGAGATGTACAACTTGAAGCATCAGATTACAGAAATGTATCAGGCATGGGTAAGAGGGCAGCCACCACCAGCCTATCCTGCTAATTCGACCTTCATCCCACCATTGGCCCAATCACATGAGCATCCTTCCACTGATCCACCCTCAAGTTTCCCCATCTACCAACAATACCAGGGTACAACTTCCCAAGCACCCGTAGCTCTACCAACCAAAGTTGTTCATTACCCCCCTCCACCAGTTGCTCATATCTATGTGACCCTTCATCTATCCACACTCCACAGATCATCCAGTGAACCATTTCTCCAAGTTCATGACAACCAGTATTACCCACCAGAACCCTTTTTAAATCCCATGAAACCTACTCTAACGCTCCCCGTTTTGAAATCCTTGTTGAGGCTGAAAAACCAGTCAATATTCCCGAGCAAGAAGAGATGCTCAGGAAAGTCAAAACTTTAGAGCAATCATTCAGAGATACGCGAGGATTAAGTGGCCAATGAGTGTGGCATACAAAGACCACTGTTTGTTCCCAGATGTACAACTGTCGCTAGGCTTTAAGATGCCTAAGTTTGACTTATACGACGGACATGGTGATCTGGTAGCATACCTAAGGGGTTTCTGTAGCAAGATGAGAGGGGTAGGCGGGAAGGATGAATTTCTAAAGTCATACTTAAGTCAATGTTTGAGTGGTTCAGCATTGGAATGGTACACCTGACAGGACCATGCTCGGTGGTATACATGGGACGATCTAGCACAAGCATTCTACTTCCATTTTTAGTGTAATCTTGAAATTATTTCGGATCGTTTGTCTTTGACAAAACTAGAAATGAAGAGCAATGAGAACTTGAGAGATGTGGCTTCCGTTGGATGGAGCAGGCAGCAAGCGTCGACCTCTCAATGAAGGAAAGTGAAATGGTAGATTACTTCTTGCAAGCTTTGGAGCCTACATATTTTTGTCACCTAGTATCAGCAGTGGCAAAATCCTTTAATGAGATAGTAAAAATGGGGAGTATGGTAGAAGAGGAACTCAAATCTAACAAGATTATAAGATATTAAGCAATCAAGGGAACCACCCAGGCTATCCAAAGTGGGACTGGGGGAGCAATCGAAAAAAAGAAGAAGAAAGAGGTAGCGATAGTTGACTCAAGAACTTAGTTCGGGCCCCGAGGTCCATCCCGTTACAACCAGCCCTGACCTCATCATCAAACCTACCCACATACTCTGTATAGCCTACCACAATATTACTATCGACCTTCTGATCCTCGTTTCTCAGTCCATCATGTGCAAACATATACTCAACATCCCGCCCAACCACAATGGTGTGCGCCCAATCCAACAAAATAGTTACCCAGCTCCACAAAATAACTATCCTCCAAGAGCCTACAAACAACCCCCGAGACCAACTTTCCGGGCCAACCAAGTTTTAAAACTAAGAGAAAGCAGAAGAAGAAAACTTTCACTCTACAAGGAGAATCAAATACCAGCTTATTCCACAGATTGAGACAGTTAGATATGTTGAGGCTGATTGAAGCAAAATTGCCAAATCCTCCTCCGAGAAATTTGGACTATTTTGTCAGTTATGAGTATTGTTTTGGCGCCCTGGGCATGACACAGAGAAATATTGGCATCTGAAGTGCGCTATTCAGGAACTTATTGATTCACAACAAATTGAAGTGCAAGCTCCAGAAGCACCCAATAATAATCAAACCCGATGCTTGCTCATCAAGAGACAAATATGATTGAGATAGTGCACAAAGAGGAGGAGCCCAAAAAGCCTTCACAAACTGTCATGATGATCCAAGCCAGTGAACGACAGATAGTGGAGAATTTGATAAGCGAGGTGTCGGCGCTTAAGTTAGGTGGGGCAAGTAGTGAGCCTTTAGTTGTAGCCAGGAAGGAATCCCCGAAAGACGAGATGGTGAAACAAGAAAACACAAAAGTGGTTGTACTGGGGGTAGCAAGCAAGCATGTGGTTGTTGTGAAATGTGCTCGTACAGAGCCTGTCATTATCAAACCTGTAACTTAGCTACCGATGATCAGTAGCAAGGCTGTACCTTGGAAATATGACCGAGTTACAGTGACTTACAAAGGGAAAAGGTTAGAGAAAAAGTTTGTGAGACCTATGACCCGATCGAGGAGGTGCTTTGTCCCCCAAGAATTGAGAAAATCAAGACCAACCAAGGATAACTCAATGCTGGTGAAGAATGTCGTGAGTGAAGAGGAGTCAGAAGAGTTTCTGAGGAAGATGAAGATGCAGGATTATTCTATTGTAGAACAACTAAGAAAAATGTCTACTCAAATCTCGTTGTTATCATTGTTGATTCATTCAGACAAACACCGTCGGGCATTGATGAAAATCCTGAACGGGACCCATGTTCTTGATAAAATCACAGTCAATCACTTGGAGAAGATAGCCAATAAGATTTTTGAGGTGAACAGAGTCACTTTTTCTGACGATGAATTGCCCGTAGAAGGCACCAAAGATAATATAGCACTTTATCTCACGGTAAAGTGCGATGATTCTGTGGTTACTCTAGTGTTGGTTGATAATGGTTCAAGTGCAAATATTTTCCCTCTTTCCACGTTGGACAAGTTAAAGTTGGATGATGAAAGAATTCACAAAAACAACAATCGTGTGTGAAGGTTTGATGGCGGAGGAAAAGATTCGGTCGGTGACATACTGCTCGAGTTGACAATCAAGCCAGTTGATTTTACCATGGAAATCCAAGTGCTGGATGTGGATGTCTCTTACAACCTGTTGTTGGGCAAACCTTGGATCTATGCTGCTAGATCAATCGCCTCTACTTTGCATTAAATGGTTAAATTTGAATATGATCGACAAGAAATAGTTGTGCACGGCTAGGACCATATGTATGTTCACAATGATGCTATTATACCATTCATTGAGGCAGATGATGACAATGGGCCTTGGGTGTATCAGGTTCATGACACGATGCCAATAAGAAAAGTGCAAGAGGGAGAGTGTGTTCCAATGCCAAAGTTAGATTCTGCATCAGTCATGGTGGCTGTCGAAATGTTGAAGAATGGGTTTGTTCTCGGAAAGGGTCTTGGGGCATCATTTCAGGGTATCATACAACCAGTATCTCTCCCCAAAAACATAGAAACCTTTGGTTTGGGGTTAAAGCCCACAATTGTAGACATAAAGAGATCTAGAAAGATGAAGCAGAGAGCATAGGTCCTCTCCAAGCCTGTGTCGCGTCTCTTAAGATTATTTGTTAGGCCCGGCACCAAGAAGCGCCCAAACAACAACAAGTTTTAGTGTTGTGGGTGACCCTGATAAGGAATTGCTTGAAAGGTTTGAGAGGTCGTTTGAGAATGTGAATGTGGTAGAAGCTGGAGAAGGCTCTAGAAAGGCAGATATGCAATTTGTTGGGACCTGTGCAAAAATAAACAATTGGGAAGCTACTCCTCTCCTGACCAGGAAGGAGTTTTGGTAGTTTGTTTTGATTTTTCTTTCAATTTCTCTAAATTATTCCAGGGTTGTAACTCAGAGTCTATGTTCTCTCCGTTTGGATATGTAAACCTTGTTATATTTCAATTTCAATTAAATGCAATTTCCTTTTTCGTCAGTGCTGATAGTTTTTATTTTTGTTTGCTTTTTGTTTTCCTTGTTGTATAGTTATTTTTATGCTGGCTCCAATGATATGACATGCATAAGGACTCTTCGGCCCAGTCTTGAAAGTCAGTCTAATTCAGAAGTAATAATTCAAGATATAAAATATGAGGATGAACCAGAATATGATGAGGAAAGGGCGTTTGAGGAAATTAGTAAAGAGTTGAGCCATTTTAAGGAAAAGCCCAAGCCAAACCTGAGTGATACAGAAGCAGTCAATCTAGGGGACCAAGATAATGTTAGAGAAACTAAAATAAGTGTCCATCTTGAGCCACTGCTTAGGGAAGAAATATTCAAAGCGTTGCTTGAATAAAAAGATGTCTTTGCATGGTCTTACGACGATATGCCATGTTTGAGCACTGACTTGGTGGTTCACAAATTGCCTACTAACCCGGTATGCCCTCCTGTCAAACAAAAGTTGAGGAAGTTTAAAACAGATGTGAGTGTAAAGATCAAAGAGGAAGTTACCAAGAAATTTCAGGCAAAGGTCATCCGAGTCACACGATATCCCGCCTGGTTAGCCAATATCGTGCATGTGCCAAAGAAGGATGGCAAAAGCAAGGTGTGTGTCGATTATCATGACCTCAACAAAGCAACCCCAAGATAACTTCCTACTGCTGAACATCCACATATTGATTGATAATTGTGCAAAACATGAGATTGGTTCTTTCGTAGATTGTTACGCAGGATATCACAAGATTTAGATGGATAAGGAAGATACGAGAAGATAGCATTCATCATGCCATGGGGTATATATTGTTATATGGTCATGCCCCTCGGTCTGAAGAATGCTGGGGCAACCTATATGAGAGAAATGACAACCATATTCCACGATATGATACATAAGGAGATTAAGGTCTATGTGGATGATGTAATTGTGAAATCCACGAAGCAGTCCGACCATGTCAGAGATCTGAGAAAGTTCTTCCAGAGGCTCCGCAGATACAATCTCAAGCTCAATCCTGTGAAATGAGTATTTGGTGTGCCATCAGGGAAGTTGACAGTGTTCATAGTTAGCCGCTAAGGCATTGAGCTAGATCCATCGATGATCACCCATACAAGACTTGCCACCTCCGAGGAACAAAACAGAGGTGATGAGCATGTTATGGAGATTGAATTACATCAGTAGATTCATTGCTCAACTCATGACAACTTGTGAGCCTATCTTTAAGCTGTTGAAAAAGGATGTAGTGGTCAACTGAACAGCGGAATGCCATGAGGATTTTGATAAAATAAATGGATACTTGTCGAATCCACCAATATTGGTCTCGCCAAAACTAGGGAGGCCTTTGATCTTCTATCTGATAGTGTTGGACAATTCATTAGAATGTCTGTTGGGTCAGCATGATGTCACCAGGAGGAAGGAGCAGGCCATATACTACCTTAACAAGAAATTCACAGCCTATGAGGTTAAGTATACTCAACTTGAAAGGACGTGTTGTGCCCTAACTTGGGTAGCACAAAAGTTGAAACACTACCTGTCATCATATACTACTTACCTTATCTCATGCCTGGACCCATTGAAATACATCTTGCAGAATCCAATGCCCACGGGGAGGCTTGCAAAATGGCAAATCTTGCTCACCAAGTTCGACATTGTCTACGTGACTAGGACTGTAATGAAAACACAGGCATCATGTGGCCGAGAATACAGTGGATAAAGAATACGAACCTTTAAATACATACTTCCCGGACGAATAAGTGATGCATATTGATAAAGTGGAACAGGGCGAGAATCTTGGATGGAAACTATTCTTCGATTGGGCCGCCAACATGAAAGGCGTCAGGATAGGAGCAGTACTCATCTCTGAAACGAGGCACCATTACCCTGTTACAGCTCAGCTCTACTTCTATTGCACCAACAATATGGCAAAATATGAGGCATGTATTTTGTGTTTGAGGTTAGCTACAGACATGGGTGTCCAGGAAGTCTTGGTCTTGGGGATTCGGATCATCTGGTACACCAGATTCAAGGGGAATGGGAAACACGAGATTTGAAGCTCATACCATACCCGCAATGTTTGCATGACCTTAGTCAACGATTCTGGTCAGTAAAGTTCAGGCATATCCTAAGAATCCACAATGAGGTTGCTGGTTCCTCGGCTACTCCGGCATCAATGTTACATCATCCAAATAAGGCTTATGTTGACCCGCTGCATATCTAAGTCCATGACCAACATGCTTACTATAACGTGGTGGAAGAGGAGCTTGACGGTGAGCCTTTGTTTGACGACATCAAAGAATATACCAGGATGGGTGTGTACCCAGTACAAGCCATAAGTAACCAAAAGAGAACAATCCGTCGTTTATCAAGAGGGTTTTACTTCAATGGAGGTGTATTATACAAAAGAACACTGGATCTTGGATTGTTAAGATGCATAGATGCTAGACAAGACACAACCATCATGACCGAGGTATATTCTGGAGTTTGCGGACCTCATATGAGTGGGTATGTTTTGGCAAAGAAGATAATCCGGGCAGGGTATTATTGGCTCACCATGGAGCAAGATTGTATCAGTTTCGAGCACAAATTTCATTAATGTCAGGTGCATGGAGATCTGATTCACTCCCCACCGTCTGAATTACATACAATGTCTGCACCATGGCCCTTCGTTTCTTGGGATTTCGATGTCATCGGGCCCATCGAGCCAGCAGCTTCCAACAGACATAGGTTCATCCTGGTTGCTATTGATTATTTCACCAAGTGGGTCGAAGCTAAAACTTTCAAGGCAGTGACCAATAAAGCCGCGGTCGATTTTATGTATTCAAATATCATCTGCCGGTTAAGAATCCCGAAGATAATCATCACTGACAATGGAGCAAATCTCAATAGTCATTTGATGAAAGAGGTATTTCAGTAGATTAAGATTACACATCGCAATTCCACCCTATACCGCCCCAAGGCAAATGGAGCAGTTGAGGCAGCCAATAAGAACATAAAGAAAATACTTCAGAAAATGGTGGAAGAGTCCAAAAAATGGCATGAGAAGCTACCCTTTGCATTGTTAGGCTATCGCACTACTGTTCAAACCTCAGTAGGGGCAGCTCCATATTTTTCGGCGTATGGCACAGAAGCAGTAATACCAGTAGAAATTGAAATCTCTTCCCTTCAGATTGTCGCCGAAGCAGAAATCGGTGATGATGAATGGGCAAAACCCGGCTGGAGCAATTGAGTCTGATTGATGACAAAAAACTAGCAGCAGTGTGTCATGGTCAGTTTTATGAACAGAGAATAGCCAAAGCATATAACAAGAAGGTTCGCCCAAGAAAGTTTGAAGTGGTTCAGTTGGTATTGAAGTACATCCTCCCTCGCCATGCAGAGGCAAAGGGAAAGTTCGCCCTAAATTGACAAGGGCCATTCATCGTGTCAAGAGTATTGTCGAACGGGGCATTGTATCTAACAGTTATGGATGGAAAATGTATAGAAATGGCCATCAATTCCGATGAAGTTAAGACAAACTATATATAATTTTCTTTGACTAAATCATATTTGTTTGTACTTGGCATGTTTTAGAGATTGGAATGACGAAGGCAGTTTATTCGGCTATCTAAACACTTTCCTTTGTTAACCCTTTTGAGCTTTATTTATTTTCTTTCATACCCCTCTTTCAGAATCAGTAGCAAAAGTCAGAAACGCAAGTGTAAGAAGTCAATAAAAGGAAAAGAAAAGGAAATAATTAAAAGAAGAAAGAAAAAAAAGAGAAAAAAGAAGAAGAAAAGAAAGAAAAGAAAAATAGAAGAAAAAGAAGAAGAAAAGAAAAATAGAGAAAACAAAAGAGAAAAAAACACACAAAACAACAAAACAACAAAAGGAAAAGGGAAGAAACAAAAGAAAATGGTGAAAAGAAAAAGAGAAGAGAAAATCGCAACAAGAACAAAGCATTTCGTAATGAACTACGTTTGACCTGATTCCATTTAAGGATACGTAGGCAGTCTTACGGTTTGGTCTCATTAAAATAAAAATCCAAAAGTCCCCATGTAAGAAACTGGGGTCGAAGTTGTGGTTGTTTTAAGATATCTGATTACGAAAGTTGTAATTTTGAACCCATTTGAATTATTTTGAGCCTTTAATACCCTTTTTTCTAACCCTATCAAAAATCATGCATTACAGTCCAAAAAAAAGACCTTCCGATCAATCTTTAAGAAACGCCAAGTCAAGCAAGAATAAGTGTTTCATACCTGGGGCAACACTCTAGTTTAAGCAAGAAAGGATGAAAATGAGAGAGTCTTATCGGTACAAACCTCCACAGGCACTGTAAGGCGACGGGAGTTAAGAGAAAGTCAAAATGAGAGAGTCTTATCGGTGAAAACCCTCACGGGCACCGTATGGCGATGGGAGCTAAAAGAAATCAAAATGAGAGAGTCTTATTAGTGAAAACCCGCGCGGGCACCTTAAGGCAAAGGCAAGTCGAGAAACGAACAACGAAAAAGGACTGTTGGTGGAGATTTATTCAGAACACTGCAAGATAAGCAAGGTCAAGGCTTGGTTAAAGAAATTGGGTTAAGGAAGGTCACAACAACAAAGCATGGAAACTAAAGGACGATCATTTGGATAGACTGGGTCGACTAAGCCAAAGTTCATGTCATGATCATTAGAACCAATTGTTCCTCTACATATAAGTTTCTCCTCTTTTCCCCTCAGTAGACGCCCAATTTGGTATTCTCTTATTCTAAAACAAAACAACTTAGAGTCATTGCATTTCATTTTCTTTGGGCCTCCATTCTTCTAAGAGGTTTTAAGAATCAATTTTATTTCAGCAAGTAGGAGCTCATCTGAAAGACATAGGGTTCAAGGGCCAGCTGAACAAATCAGGTGGCTCATCATCAGTACATGAAGTTTGACACAATGGAGCATGACAGCTAGAATGCCATTTTCAGCAAGAATACCAGAAGCTAACCACCACATTTCAAATTGACAAGAATTTCTTTCATTGAAACAGGGGCAGGAAATTCTATATGCCTTGGGGAAGTCCTCCATTGAAAATCAAGCACCTGGAAAGTATTGTTGTGAACTTCAAAACCCTCATGGAAAATGGGACTCAATTTAAAACTCAAACAGTCATGGGTAACATTATCTGGCACAAATAATTCCCCAATAGGAGTCTTCAGGACCTTCCTGGATAATGGGACGTAACCTTAACTAGCAATCCCTAGCAGAGACAACCGAGAGTTAAATTGGAATTTAATTTGAAATTCTCAAGACCCTCCTGGATAATGGGATTTAATTTTAAAAGCTTTCAGGACACTCCTAGATAATGAAATATCAGTTTAAAAGTTTTCAGGACCCTTTTGGATAATGGGATGTAGCTTTAAGTGCTAATCCCCAACAGGCATGATTTGGATTTAAAAATGGTCTTAATTAAGAGTTTTCAGGACCGTCTTGGATAATAGGAAGCAGCTTTAAAATTTTCTTAACTAACAAGACATAGAGGAAGTAATACTTCTAGAGGCGTAGTCCAGTTTTAGAGTTGTTGTTAGTTAAGATTTGTCATGACCCTCTTGGATAATGGGATGTAGCTTTAATTACTAGTCCCCAGTAGATATAACTTAAATTTCCTCCTGGACAATGGGATTTAGCTTTCAAAATTTTTAGAGATATTGGGTAACGGGATTGAATTAACACTCACAGATGCCCAACACAAAACTGGGGCAAAATTTCTTTTGTTTTGTTATAATCAGGTTCAAAGATAGCAGTTTCAGGGAATACATTTCAAGTTTTGCAATCAGGCACCCACCTGGAGAACGAAGGAATAAATTTCAAGTTTTGGTAATGAGGCGCTCACCTGGAGAACAAGGGAATACATTTTAGGTTTGGTAATCAGACGTCCACCTGGATAACAGGGAAATACATGTCAATTTTATTCAATTTTTTGCAATCAGGCGCCTACCTAGAGAACAAGGGAATACATGTCAAGTTTTGGTAATCATGCGCCCACCTAGAGAACAAGGGAATACATTTCAAGTTTTGGTAATCAGGCGCCCACCTAGAGAACAAGGAAATACATTTCAAGTTTTTAGTAATCAGACGCCCACCTGGAGAATAAGGAATACATTTCAAGTTTTGGTAATCAGGCGCCTACCTGGAGAACAAGGGAATACATTTCAAGTTTGGTAATCAGGCGCCCACCTGGTAACAAGGGAATACATTTCTATTTTATTCAAGTTTTTTCAATCATGCGCCCACCTGGAGAACAAGGGAATACATTTCAAGTTTTGGTAATCAGGCGCCCACCTGGAGAACAAGGGAATACATTTCAAGTTTTGGTAATCAGGCGCCCACCTGGAAAACAAGAAAATACATTTCAAGTTTTCGGTTTTTGGTAATCAGGTGTCCACCTGGAGAACAAGGGAATACATTTCAAGTTTCAAGTTTTTGGTAATCAGGCGCCCACCTGGATAACAAGGGAATACATTTCAATTTTTATTCAAGTTTTGCAATCAGGTGCCCACCTGGAGAACAAAGGAATACATTTCAAATTTTAAGTTTTTGTGATCAGGTGCCCACCTGGAGAACAAGGGAATACATTTCAAGTTTCAAGTTTTTGGTAATCAGGCGCCCACCTGGATAACAAGGGAATACATTTCAATTTTCAAGTTTCAAGTTTTGGTAATCAGGCGCCACCTGGAGAACATGGGAATACATTTCAAGTTTTGGTAATCAGGCGCCCACCTAGAGAACAAGGGAATACATTTCATATTTCGGTAATCAGGCGCCCACCTGGAGAACAATGGAATACATATCAAATTTTGATAATCAGGCGCCCAACTGGAGAACAAGGGTATACATTTCAATTTTTATTCAATATTTTGTATTCGGGCGCCCACCTGGATAACAAGGGAATGCTTTTCAAGTTTTGGTAATCAGCCGTCCACCTGGAGAACAAGGGAATATAACTCAAGTTCAACCATCAGGCATCGACATGGAGAAAGAGAAACATAGCAACAAGTCAACAAGGCAACAAGGAATTTCATAGGAAGAAATACAAGTCAGCACGGCAACAAGGATCAAGAGCAAGTTTGAAGTAGATAGGTTCTTTTGTAATCCATAAGTCATAGCTTAGTCTAGCTTCTTTTATTTTGATATGGTGTAATAAGGGGATCTAGCAAGTAGTAGCAGTTCGCAGCAAAAACAGTGAGATCACAGCTTCGGTAGTCCCTGCTACCAAACACTCCTAAACTACACCGATCTGATTCCTTTTTAGCCGAGGATATGTAGGCGACCTCTAAAGCAGGGTGCGGTCAAGCTTTTCAAAAATACTTCTCACAGAGTATTCGAACAGGAAAACTCTTCGTGTTTCCGGGCAAAGAAGGGCTGTTATGAGCATGTAATTTTTGCCCTGTATGAATTACTCCCATAAATTCAAACAAAATAACTTATTTTATTTATTTGCAATTTTGAGAATTTTTGTGGCATTTTCCGTTAGTTTTTGCATTTTGTTTGTGCATTTTAATTAGTGAAAAATACAAAAAAATATATATTGCATGTGCATTCAGAAGTTGATTTGACATTTTTCAAGAATTAATTAGCAACTTAGTCATTTTATAAAAAAGGAAAAATCAAAAATAGTTTAATATGCACTTTTAATTTTAATTTTTATTTTTAGGAGATTCTTCTATTAATTTTTTTTTATTACTTGTGATAATGATTATGTAGGATTAATTAGTATTTTTATAGGTTAATTTGTGATTTATGATTTAATTAGATTTTAATTAATTTTAAAAATTTTAAAAAAAAGAGAAAGGAAAAGAAATCTGAAAAATGAAAACTAAAGAACAAAAACCAAAACATTTGGGCAAATTTATCCCAGCCCAAAACCCCTCAAACCCGGTCCAATACCATTCACAGATCCGGCCCATCCCCCTAATAAACTGAACGACGTCGTTTGGGTGAACATATCTCAGTCAACGAGGTTGATCCAATCCAACGGTCAAGAAGTGGTCTGTACTATATATATATATATATATATATATATATATATATATATATATATATGTCTAAATGCCCCCCCCCAAACCCCTTCTCTCACCATCACACCTGAAACCCTAGAGACACCCCATCTCCGCCGCCTACCGCCGTCATCCGCCGGCCAAAAATCGCCCACGACACCGGCGGAGCTCCAATCATTTCCAAATTAACACCACCGCTTATCCTCCCTCTCCTCTACCCAAATTTACCATCGCCTTCCCTCGAATCATACCAAACGCCTCGAATATCATTTGAAAGCTCTGACTCCGCCATCGTGTATGGTGGCACCATCTCCAAATCACCCCAAAATATCACCCCGAAATCCCCATGGTTCCCTGTCCCTCAATCTGAACTCACTTTCCCTCGAACCACGCTACAGTGGCTTGAATATTAGTTCAAAGCTCTGACCAAAAATCCTTAAACCTGTGCATGAAGATTTTTTTTAAGGCTTTGAACCGGTGAGTCCAGCTTCTTTTGTTTTGTTCTTATCCTTTTGTTTTCTCCTTTTGGTTGTAGGTCAATCTCAAAATTGAGACTGGACCAAAACTTCTGAACCCAAAACCTTTCTTATCAATGGGTTTTTGGATTTTCTTGTACTTAGTTAAATGGAATGATTAGTTCTTGATTTTGCCTCATGTCCTGGTCACCTAGTTTAACATATTTAGGTTTATTTTAAAAGTTTAATTAATCCATGTGTGTTGCAATTAATCAGTCACCTGAGTTACTTGATTATAACTCCTAGTTTGTGTTAGTACATATGCCAATCACATAAGGTTTTGTTTGGGTTGATTTAAAGCCCATATTTGAGTCCATCGGGTCCTTGACTATGGCCCATTTTTGTATTTTTTGTTCTCAATGTAATTTCAGAGAATAGGAGGGTAGTATAGGTAATTACTTAGGGAATCTTACAGTAACAATAATAGGAAGCTCCTAGTAGGGGCTTCCTATTAATTTGGGTGCTATAACTTGGTTAACAAGTTAAAAAATGAAGGACTAAATTGAAATAATAAATCTGAAGGGTGCCTTAGTTGCTTGCCTATGACGGAATTCTTTCTTGCCTTAGACATTAAGATTTCAGTGATAAAAAGCGCTCAAAAAACTCAGACGGCTAAAAAATTTAGGTGACAAACACTGTTTCATTGAATTTTGGGTTTTGAAATCCCTCACTTCTTGAATCAGCCTCCTAATTGCTGGAATTTACAAATGGTTTAGAACTTAGTCATAAAAGTTGAATGTTGAGATCAGCAAGTTCAAATTGATGTTTGAGAGTTCTCACATGTAATGTTTCATTTCAGAGTACTGAAAGTTGTTGGTTCAATTGGAGTATGAAAATGACTGGAATTTGGGTTGGTTTTCAAGAGTTTTGGTTCAATTTTGGTTGCCTTTTGGTCGTTGAATATTATTTGGATTTCTATTGATTTCAACTTGCTTCAAGCTGGTTTACCTGTTAAGGCCGCAACTAACACTGAGCTACTACTGCTAACTTCTCCTTTTTCTTATTCTCTCTGCATTGTCAAGTACATTCTCTTGAAATTCTTTTAAGATGTATGTGTTGCATTGAAGATGAAATGAATGTTTGAAACCATGACAGCTGAATTTGTTTTGTTTATTTTCAATTCTTTTCTCAATGTTTATATGTTGGATCAATTAATTGTGGTCTAGCCATTCTTAGTTAGTAGCTAAATTTGTATGTTGTGTTTAAACTTTGGACATTTTTGGTGTTATACTTCTGAAACTATTAAGCAATGATTGAAGTTTTCTTTAAAATTCATTCTGGAAATTAGAGTAGCATGAATACAAGGATAATTATCTAATGTTAAGTCGTATTTTTGTGGATAAATTCATTATCTAAATGAGTAATGGGTGATTTCTAATCAGATTTGGCCCCTTTTTTCTCATCTGAGGCGGTTTGTGTTTCACTTGGTTTTCATTGGCTTGTGCATTGACTTGTACCAGTAAGGATTCGATCCTGGGCCCTAATAGCAGGCTATAAATTCTTCAGCCTCTTTTAGGTTAGTGTTTGAGCCCAGCAGCTTTTGGCTTGTGTTTGAATCCAGCGGCTTTTTCTCATTAGTATAGGAGACTTCCCACATCATTTAGGCCAAGGACCAGCCTAGGCGCAAAATCCTGAAGAAGAATGTACAACAAGATTGGTATTCTAGCTTGGATTCCTCGTCCTTTAATTAAAAAAGAAAAAAAGTCTTTACCAAATACAAATACTTACGACCTTACAAAGTTTAGTTTAATCTCCTTTTATAACTGTAGTCGAGGTGTGTCATTGCTAAATAAATCGATAATTGCATAGATCTTCTTTAATTGGTTTTTTAGAACTCGAGGTTCCATTTAGCAAATTTCATGGCCCTCGTAGAGTTAAACAATGCGTAATTGCTTTAGAAACGTTAGTTAATAATGTACTTTTCCTAAATTCGGGTGCGCATTTATGGGACCCAAATCCAAATCCCAACGATGTTGAAACATGTCAAAGATCGTGGGTGCATTTATGTGACGTGGTTCGAGATGCGTTTTAACAGTGTTACAATTTTCTTAAAAATTAGATAAGCGGTTAAAAAGCTAAAATTTGCACATAGGTACAAATGTATTAAAATCAGATAATTGAGCCGAATATAACAATTGAGCGACCATGCTAGAACCACGGAACTCGGGAGTGCCTAACACCTTCTCCCGGGTTAACAGAATTCCTTACCCGGATTTCTGGCTCGCAGACTATATTACAGAGTCAAACTTTCCTCGATTCGGGATTTAAACCGGTGACTTGGGACGCCGTTAATTATCCCCAGTGGCGACTCTGAAATCTCTAAACAAATAAATCTCGTTTCGACTGTCCTTTAATTGAAAAAATTCCCTTATCTACGCCCTTTCGCGGGGTGTAGTGTAAAAAAAAAGTGTGACAGCCACCAAGTAATAAACCCTAGAATCTCTCTAAATATAAATATTCACCATAAGTAAAACTCTATTTATAACAAGAATTAAAATATTGGAGAATTGGTAATTTTTGTGAAATTCGTCATTGATGTTTGTGCAAGAATATACTACTCCTTCTGTTCTACTTTACTTAATTTTTTACCTTTTTTTATGGTCCACAATATTTAATTTATTCAAATATTAAAAAGAATTAATTTCTTTCAAAGTTGTCTTGGGATTAAAGACCTTATAAGTATTTGTTATATTATTAATCAAAAAATTAAAGTTAATATAATTAATTTTATTGTTAATTATATTAAATTGAATTTTTTAATATATGTAAAACAACCAAAAGATCAATTAAAATAAATCGAATGAAATATTAACATTGCATTCCTTAAGGTGCAGTCTTCATACCATGGGTAAATATAAAAGGGATTTTTACATATACATCTCATCTACCAAACCTTTCTACCATAAATGTGCCATGTTTGTTAATTACCATCATATCTCATGGTTTTGTTACATAATATATACCAAACAATATATTTGCTGATTTTACATCCTAAATTAACACTAGACAATTAATGCTAAATCTCTCCTTAATAAATTGACAATTACCAAACGGTGAAACAGCCATATTTCCGTCTGGCTTAAATTTGGAAATGACAATCAGTTTTTAAGAGATAATTAATGTTTGATTTACTACAAATTAATGCCAAAACATATAAGGTAAATGCTCCAAATATATCCTCTAAATATATCTAGTAAATAAACAGCTTCAAATGTCGTTTGTTCTTTGACAAAAATAGTTCGAAATTCGTCTACAGTCATTCCTATTCTACAGTCATTCTACCAAAGAGAAATTCTTCAAAACTGAAAAGAAATTCGTCATTCTACAGTCATTATTTGACAAACCTGTTTGGAAGTTGACGTCAAACATTCCTCCATTCAAAAACAGTGTGTATCTTGTTATTCAGTGATATTTTTTTTTATATTTCGTAGTTCTTCCGTGACTGGCAGTAAGGAGATTATACAATGTCAAAAATTCCGATAATGCTTAAGTTTAATGGTTATTGGGATAACTATGGCAGTTTCAGAGATTTTGAAGTTGACGCCATTTTGGTTGATGAAACTGCAAGCTACGGAATTCTCCAGTCTACAATTGCAGAACAATTATCTATTGATACATCTGATAAAGTTGTAGAAATAAAATACATTGTGAATGATAATTGTCCTCCGTTGCAGATTAGAAACGATATGGGCGTTCATGTATATATGGAAATGAAAAAAGAGAATAAAAACTTAGGTTCGTATCCGTTATGTATTAGCATAAGTGATTTCAATATGGAATTGGCAATCACCAATGAACGCCCCATCACTATAGGTAAGATTACATCTGTTACCGAATTTGAAGAATTTTGTGTTCTCTAATCAACTAGAATTTGACGCCAATTATCTGTAATGAATATACAATGTGAATGTATTGTCTGCAGGTTCTTCAGGATCATTAAGATTATTAGAAATTCCATCTTCACCAGCTATTGAGGAATATCAAAGCGAAATAATCATTGAATCTTCTCAAACATGTATTGAAGAAGGTCAAGTGTACCAGGACAAGAAGACGATTGTTGCTGCAATGAAGAATTATGCAGTTATGCAGAAGTTCCAGTTCAGAGTTAAAAGATCAAGTTGTAGAAGGTTTGTTGTTAGTTTTTCATTTTAAAAACTAAAGTATTATTTTTATTTTACAGTTGTATACATTTGTAGTTATTGTATTCATTTGCATTTAAATTTGTAGTTAAATGTGATCAATTGTAGTTCATTGTAGTCAATTGTAGTTGTTTGTAGTCAAATGAACATACAGAAAAACAGTGTGTTTTTAGTTTGTAGTTGATTGTAGTTAAATGTAGTCAATTGTAGTTCATTGTAGTCAATTGTAGTTGTTTGTAGTCAAATGTACATACAGAAAAACAGTGTGTTTTTAGTTTGTAGTTGATTGTAGTTAAATGTAGTCAATTGTAGTTCATTGTAGTCAATTGTAGTTCATTGTAGTTTAATGTAGTTACATAAAAACAGTTTGTTTTTAGTTTGTAATTAGTTGTAGTTAAATGTAGTCAATTGTAGTTCATTGTAGTATTTACTAACAACGATTGAAATTTTGATTTTTTTGTAGCTACTGGATTGTATGTGTTGCGGAGAACTGCAAATGGCACTTCAAGGCAACATCTATTAATGATTCCTCACTGTTCAAGATAAGAAGTTTTAGCCGACAACACACATGTTGCCGAATGGACGAAACATTCATAAAGCGCAAGTGTACTGCAACAGTAGTTGGTAGCATTGTTGTTCCAAAGTTTTGTGATCCTAAGACTGTTTACACGCCAAAGGACATACAAACTGACATGTTATCTGAACATGGAGTAAACCTAAGCTACATGCAAGCATGGAGAGCAAAGGAAAAAGCATTACGTTTTCTGCGTGGGAATCCGTGTGACTCGTACAACAGATTACCAAAATATTTTTATATTCTTGAGAAGAATTATCCAGGTTCTGTTGTTAAATTGAAGAAGGCAGCGGATGATTGCTTTTTGTATGCATTTGTTGCTCTTTCTACATCAATAAATGGTTGGCAACATTGTAGGCCGGTAGTAGTGGTTGATGGGACATTCTTAAAATCATCATACAGGGGTATTATGCTGACAGCAAGCACCATGGATGCAGCAGGTAACAGATGTAATAATGTTGTAGTTACAATGTAGTTAAATTGCCTAAATTGTCAATATATATTTGTATTTAATAGTTAATCTCAAATTATGTTTACAAATTGTAGGTTCTATTTTTCTCTTGGCATATGCTGTTGTTGATTCTGAGAATGACGCGTCTTGGAGGTGGTTCTTTGCACAATTCAAGGAGGCATATGGTGAAAGACCTTCTATGTGTGTTGTCTCAGACAGGCACGAGAGTATATCGAAGGCAACATCTGCAGTCTACCCTGGAATGGCGCACTACTTTTGCATGTGGCATATATGGACAAATATAAGGTCAAAATTCAAGAAGGCACATTTACAAATACATGAATTGTATTTTGCTACAGCGAGGTCATATACCAATGAAAGAATGATGAAGATTCAGGAGGTAGACCCACGTGTTTCGTCTTACCTACATGATATTGGCTATCATAGATGGTCAAGAGTACATGCAACGGCAAATAGAACTTTTACTATGACATCAAACATTGCAGAGTCGTTGAACGCTGTTACAAAAGAGGCAAGAGAGCTGCCAATATTTGATCTATTGGAGTATATGAGGACTATTATAGAACGTTGGACAAAAGACAAGTTATTGAAGGCAAAGGGTACTTTCACATTTCTTGGGCAGAAATTCAACAAAGAATTGGAAAATAACAATACTTTATCCCAGAAACTAAAGGTAATATATTATTGTTTGGTGCATGAAAAAAAAATAGTAGATGAAAATGTTTTTTCCAGAGACTTTTAAAAATGTAGACGATTGTAGTTATATGTAGTTAATGTTTTATGTCGTTTATTCGTAGCTGTTTTTTAATGTACTGATTGTTGCTAACATATTGACACCTTATTATTTTACTTTTGATCTTGATTTGTAGGTGAGAGCTTCAACTGATCATATACACACTGTGTTAGATGGCGTGAAGAGGTACATTGTATGTTTAGAAAATAAGAAATGTAGTTGTGGACAATTCCAACTTGATGAACTTCCATGTGCACATGCTTTGGCATCATTAAGGCATAGGAATGAAAGGCCGGACAACTATTGCTCACCGTATTACACAACTAAGAGCCTACTACTTACATATGAATTGCCAGTTAATCCTCTTCCTGATGAAGCAAAATGGGATGTTCCACAACATATTTTGGATGATGTAATGAAGCCACCAGCTGGAGATAAAAGGCAGCCAGGAAGACCTCACAAGGAAAGATATAAGAAATTTGATGAAATAAACTCAAAGAAGTACAAGGTGTCATGTGGCAATTGTGGAGGTGAAGGGCATAACAAAAGAAGTTGCAAGAATGCGCCGAAAAAGGCATGAATACAATGTAGCTACAATAGTTATTCAAAATAAATGGTAGTTATCCGGGATTATCGGAATTTAATGTATAACTGTAATACGTTTTTGACTATAATAAAGAAGTTTCCCTGAGTAATGTAAACTGTTTGCATATTGTTGTTATAATGTACTTTAATTGATTTCTAAATGTGATATCGACATAATAGACAAAGACAGATTGTTGTATATAAAGATAAAACATTGTAGTTCATTTTCAAGAAATCTAAGTAAGAAACATCATCATGTTTATCTGAAAACATATATTGTGCAAATGTACTGCAACAGTTAATGTAGCAGTGTTCTTGCATTAAACAAATTATGTAAGTAATTGTAGTTATATGCATAATAAATGTGTAGTTATATGTAATTGTATGTAATTGTAGTCACTGTATTGAGGCAATTCTAAATCTGTATTCAGACCTGTAAGAACACCTTGTATTCCAATCCAAGAAGCTGTATAATGCAAGCACTGGCAGAACATACAGTGCAACTAAATGAACAGATGAATCTCAGAAATATGGCAAACAGAAATGCAAACTTAATGTTATTTTTCCAAAGCAATTGTTCAGTACACCCAAACTCACACATTTCTTCAATAACTACTAAATTGTTCAGTATCCATTGTGGGTTACAATCAAAGTTCATTACAACAGTAGACACTATTTCCTCTTTCGTTCCAATTTAGTTCTCTCATTTTTTGGCGGTGGACCCCTCCTCCTTGCAAGCCTGCCTGTAACCTCGCTCTCACTGATTGAACCATCGTTTAGCTTCTTTGTGGCGTAGTCCCACAACAGAGCTCCATATCTTTTATTATGTTTGTTAATATCATTAAGATCCTCCTTTGGTATGCACAAATCACCATTGCTAATATATTCAGCAAATGCAGCCACAAATACACCGCAATCCCTGGAGATTATGAGTAATTTTTTAATTTAATATCAATAAACAAGTAAATTTGTATTAAACATATAGAAAGGGAGTTTAGTTTTCTTACAGTGAGCCTTCCTTTTGTTGTGGAATCTCGGCAACCATCCATTGTATGTCTAGAGGGTCCGTAACTGGCTTCTCTACGTATGACTTTGTAGTCTTGAAGTCAATGTCCTTTCGTTTACCGTAGAAACCAGTGCATGACAAATAAAGAGGGATAATTGTTGAAAATTTTTCGGCCAAAGCATTTACTGTTTTGTTACGCTTTGCCCTCACCAATGAATCATACACATACAGTTGCCGATCTTTTATGTCAAACACTAACAACAACCAATGGAAGTTCTCTACAAGGTTAACAGGCATTAACACATAATCCACAAGATCCCATGCTACATTTGCAAGGATTCGATAGCCCATAATGTATTCTCCAATATCGTCATCGGCTTTTACAACAGAATTCCTTTGATTAATTGGAGCAGCAGAGAACTTATCATAGATACTTTCAACTTTTGTCTTGAACAAACAGTCTGTTGTTGTAAATCTACAGTTGTTGTTGGGGCCATATTTCCCCTTCTTTCTCAAATAGTACATTAAAACATCGATGTGCTGAAAAAATTAAAAGTTGCATTTATTCAACAGTGTTCAATAAACATACTGCATTTTAATACAAATGTAGTTAAATGTGTTGAATTGATTTTAAATGTATATAAAGCATACTGCAGTTTAATGCAATTTTTAGTTAAACTAAATGTCTTCAATTGTAGTTATTTGAAGTCAATTAGAAATACAGTTGCATATACCAATACATTCTTAAAGATGTAACAGATGATTGTAGTTAAATGTAGTTGTATTCAATTAACTACAAAAGTAAAAGTTGCATTTATTCAGACATGTGTTCAATAAACATACTTCAGTTTAATGCAATTGTAGTTAAATGTGGTGAATTGATTTTAAATGTAGTTAAAGCATAATGTAGTTTAATGCATTTTGTAGTTAATGCAAATGTCTTCAATTGTAGATTACTGTAGTGTTCGATAACTACATAACAGAGAGCCAGCTATCAGATTAAGACAAAACTGCAATGATAATCCATATACTTACTGTACAATTTATGAGCTGTCCGGGGTGAGCAAGGGCGTAGAACCATTCCTTCTTATCTATTTTTTCGCAACCCAAATCCAACAAAGGATTGAGATGGTTATCCTTCATGGAATAGAAGTTCTTCCTCCTGTAATAATAATATAATTAAACAAACTACTAAAAAAAATGTAGACACTAATAAAGTCTAAATTCAATAGAAAGCAAAGTAAAACAAATACATACAACATAATACATTTAAGCACCATACCTCCTGGAGGATTTGTCAGTTCGTTGGTATAACCAGGTAGTAAAACTATCTATTACATGAGGATCAACATCTTCACCAATTGGACTTGTGAATGGGTGTTTTATGTAAAAAAATTTTGGCCCAAAAGACGTGCTGCCTTCAGTACTGTAGAGTGGCGTGAATGGCGATCGTGCATGTTTTCCAGGTAACCTTGTTCTTCCTTGATGAAGAGGGGTTGAATCTACCTGAATTGGGTCACCATACATGACGATTTGGGATAGGTTTTCTGGAATTTCAAAATCCTCCAGTGTCACGCCTTTATTTTCAGTTCCTCCACCCATCACTCCAATCTCCTCTTCATTTTCAATGCGTTCTTCTACAATTTCAGTCACAGTTACACCATGAATTGGTGACTGTGGAACATTGTCTTGTTGTACAAATGGTTGAGGAGAAGAAGGAGCTGAACATGTAAATTTATTTTTTATTAGCAATTCAAGATGGAAGTATATATGTATGTATGAATTATCTTGATACCTGTTATACTGGGGCCTGCACAGACTTTAGGACCAAAATTGAACTGAAAGTCTTTGTTTTTCTCTGCTTCATTATGTTCGTTATATCTTTTTGAACTAGCAGCAAACTACATTGTGAGATGAATGTTTTAGTATGATAATACATTATCATAAATATTATATAGTTTTAGTTACAAATAACAGTGAGCCAGTTAAGTCATATAAAGTTCAAGTATGTATAGTGAAACAGTGAGCAAACTACATTTTCCAAATAACAAATACACAATATTTAATTCATTTCAATTATGTATACACAATATTTATTTCAATTCTGCAATCTGTAGTTACTGCATTGTAGTTTTTGAAATCTATAGTCAATTGTAGCCGGAAGGAACTACATTTGGGTAACACTTGTTCAATATAAACATTTAAAATAGCATAGAACAGTAAAGAAAACAGGAAGAATTCAAAATACAAATGCCTATAAATGACTGCAATTAACTATATACAGTTGTATACATTTGTAGTTATTGTATTCATTTGCATTTAAATTTGTAGTTAAATGTAGTCAATTGTAGTTCATTGTAGTCAATTGTAGTTGTTTGTAGTCAAATGTACATACAGAAAAACAGTGTGTTTTTAGTTTGTAGTTGATTGTAGTTAAATGTAGTCAATTGTAGTTAAATGTAGTCAATTAACTATATATAGTGCTACTTAGGCTAACTAAGTCATATGTAGTACCTGACTATGTATCAGAACATTGAGCCAGCTAGAAAAAACAAAATACATCTAAACAACTACAAAATAACAGCTACATAATTGTAGTTCAATAATGTACAGTAATGGAAACAGTATTTTTAGTGTACTCAATTGTATTGAAATGTATTGTTCAGGAACTACAATTTATGTAACAGGAAACTACATTTTGATAGTATTGTTTTAGTGTTAGAATAGATTATCATAACTATTATTGTTGTTAGGATACATATAGGTAAATTATTACCTTGGACTCATCCAATTCCTTTCTATTGTTGACAGCATTCACTAATCTTTCCAAAGATTGATCTATGAACTCTCGAAGTTTGGAGAGTTCATCAAGAACATCATTCCTCAGCTGATCTAACTTTCCAGCAACCTAAAAATTAAATATGTATGTGAGAATATTCGATTTGTTACACTAAAATAAAAAGAAACTACAATGACGAAGGGATGACTTCAAATGGTACTAAACAATGACTAAACAACTGTAAATTATAACAGTACCTGCTCAATCTTTTGTTCCAACTTTCTCATCTTGCTTCTTACAGATTCCGTATCATTTGAAGATTTAGCCTCTTCGTGTTGACCTTTAGGAGAAGCACCAGATGGGACTTTTGAAGGTTGAGTAACCTCTTCATCTTCATAATTAAGGGTTGCTGGGAGGTTGAGCGCTCCAATCTCGGCCCCGGATGCAACCAAGTTTGAGAACTGAAAGAAGTATGAAGACAGTGAAGTAAATTTGAAAGAAATTGAAAATGTCACGTAGTTACTATAGTAGTTATTGAAGATTTACACAAAGGTTAACAAGAATACCTTGAGCCACTCAGGCTTGATGAATTTTTCTTCAAAAACATTCAACCAAATCTGTCCTTTTGTTGCCGACCATCTTAAAATGCGGGGAATGGAGTCAGAGCACCGTATAGCAAGCTCGGTGCTGACAGAAGAACAGAACTCGTACAGCCACACTTGTAAGGCTAACGAGCACCCCCGCAAAAGATAAGAATGGACTTTTGGACTTAGACGATGTCTGACAGACTCAAGAACTTGCTTAAAAGATTTGGTACCCCATGGGTACGATTCGAAATGACCACTCTCTATAAGAAAAAAAGTAAATTTGTCTATCAAACAAACATTGTCCTTATCGGAAGGACAAACAAAGAATTCCAACAAATATAAGACACACAACTGTACAGCATCCAAATCATTTGTCCAGGATTTGGATGTCACTACACTTCTCAAAAGAGTTTTCTCTACCCGAGATTTGTTAGGGAAGTATTTAGTCATTAAATGACTAACATAACTAGAATTGTAACCATGATCGGATAAACCATCGACACAGTTAAACCCAGTTATCAAACAAAAATCCCTCAAAGTAAAAAACAATTTTTGCCCATTTAAAAGAACAGAAAAATAGTCGGCACTAGACTTTGATAATTCATACTTCATTAGAAGATGAATAGATTGGTTCTGCATGCATATAGGGGGCATATCTAGTAAATATCCAAAACAGGTGTTCTTGAAAGCACATAATTGTGTTGGGGATAATAAAGACTTTATCTGGGATGGTATCGTTGCATCGCACAAGCTATGGAACCGTATCACACCATAATCAACATTATGTTGTGCATAGTAAGGTCCATTCTGCAAAAAAAGTACATTAATGGTCGTTAGAATGAAGCTAGACTTCAGCATTACAATATATAATGTAACAAATCATATAACTACCTTTTAAACACACCAAATACATGTTTAACTACAAAAAATAAAAGTTGCATTAAGTAGATACTGCAGTTTAATGCAATTATTAGTTAAACTAAATGTCTTCAATTGTAGTTATTTGAAGTCAATTAGAAATACTGCAGTTTAATGCAACAGACTGTATTAAAACAACAGACTGTATTAGCATAAGTGATTTGTGTATAACAACTACAACATACACAATGAAATAACTGTGTATAACAACTACAACGTACACAGTGAAATACATTCAACTACAACAAACTACAATTAACACTACATTAAAATACAATTAACTACAAAAAGTAAAAGTTGCATTAAGTAGATACTGCAGTTTAATGCAATTATTAGTTAAACTAAATGTCTTCAATTGTAGTTATTTGAAGTCAATTAGAAATACTGCAGTTTAATGCAACAGACTGTATTAAAACAACAGACTGTATTAGCATAAGTGATTTGTGTATAACAACTACAACATACACAATGAAATAACTGTGTATAACAACTACAACGTACACAGTGAAATACATTCAACTACAACAAACTACAATTAACACTACATTAAAATACAAAAACAAACATTTGACTACAAATTTTTTCCAACACTATATTCTGCCGTAAATTTACACATTATCTCCGAAAAGTAACAATTAACTACAATTTGTATAAGCAACCTTAACATGCAATATTACATTAATTTTATACAAAAAAACAATTAGACGACAAAGAATGAATTTATTTCTAACTTTTTCCAATAACATAAAAAACGACAAAAACATTGTAGATATAAAAATAGTTGTTTACCTTAACAGAAACTTGTTGTTGAACCAATTTTGTGGGTTTTTTAGAGGGTTTCACCTTTTTTTGCTTTGAGGGTGAATGTGAAACCTTCTCTATTTTTGTTTTTTGAACTTTTGGCGAATCGTCCACAAAATCATCATCATCCGCCATCAAGGATTTCCCCTTTCGCTTCCGTTGTTTGTCGGCTTCAATTTCAACACCGGTTGCATCAACCTCATGCAAGTGCTTTGTTCGATTTTCAACTCGTATTTGTCTCGGTGATGTAGTAACACTTTCTTGTCCACTTGCATTGACGGATTGTTGTATTTTTACTGGAGATTTAGGTGTTAAAACACCTAAATCAAAAGATGGAATCTCGCCTATTTTTTGACGTTTGGGGGTATTCTGTTTTTTCACCATTTTTGAGGATGGAAGTGTTTTTTAGCAGTGAAAATGTATTTTTTTTGAAGAAATTTTAAGATTTTTGGCGAGATACTGTTGCTAATGGAGAAGAAGACAATGGGGGAGAAGAAGACAATGGGGAGAAGAAGACAATGAGAGAGAAGTGAAAAGAATAGAAAGAGAAAAACCGGCGGTGTATACAATTTTTGTGAAAGTACGCGGGGGGGGGGGTGTATTTTTTATGGAAAAGTATAAAAATTAAAATAAAAAACGTGTGGTTAATGGGGAAAGAGAATATGGCAATATTAATTTTTTCCACAAATAAATCCTCTAATTAATGATTGATAATTGATACTTAAAATGGTATATATATTGAAATATGGTATACTAAAATGTAATAAATACTAACCTTAAACATGAGTGGTAGAAAGGTTAGGTATATGGGATGTATAGGTAAAAATCCCTTTACTCAATATTTCCGAAATATTAGCCCTTTACTTCCTGTATTCGATAACATAGCGACTACATTACCATATGTTCAGCTCAAATCATAAAAATTTGAGATTAATCACTTCTAGTTAGGGGTGTTCATGAAAAAACAGAAATTGAATCAAATCGACACAAAAGAACCGATAATATTTTGGTTTGATTTAGTTTTAGTTTTGAATTTTAAAATCGCCCAAATTTTGTTGGTTTTGATTTTAATAAAAAAATAACTGAAAAAATCGAACCAAACCGACTATAAAAATACTTATTTAGATCTTTATTATTGTACACATATATCTATATTTTTATATAATGTTTTTAAAATTTCATGGTGGATATTTAATCATTTGCACTCTTAGTTGGTAGTCTAGTTTTTTATCATTATAATAATCAAGTTTTTTGCTTTTCATTCTAGTTTGGTGGTAGTTTTATTTTGCTAAGTACAGAAAAATTATTGCATATTAAAAATAACTTAAATCTTTAATTAACTCCTTAAATTAGTCATTACTATTTAATTCAATTATATATTGTCAATATATCTTGGTAAATGATAATTTTTTTAAACAAATAATTGGTTTAATAGTATGATGTTAGAATATAGTCGCGGAATATGTGCTTCGCAATGTCTCATATTTAATTAAAAAAGACCGACAAAAACACCAAAATAACTAAAAAACCAAACCTAGAGAAAAACCAAGTTAATTGATTTGATTTGGTTCTAATATTTCAAAAAACTTAATTGGTTTGGTTTCTTTTTAGAGAAAAACCAACCCCAACCGAACCATAAACATCCCTACTTCTAGCATCTAGACCAAAAAGGTACTGCATATCTTAACAATACACTAAGAAATAACATGTCTATAAAGTCAACTACAAGATCCCAACATTCTATCCTCTTCTATTTTCTTTATAATCAGTAAGAAAGGGAAACTAAAAAAAAAAAGATTAATACAGCTACAGGAAGCACAACATTAATCAAGAGAACTGACTTTTCAGGCCTTGTAGCTTTGCAACATGGCAACCTCAAGAAGTAAATCTTGATCTATCTATATTATGGTTGACATGCAAAGTCTAATGAAAACAAAAAAGTTAAAAAGAATGTTCACCTATGTGAATACTAGAATGTTTCTGCCCTATTTTCCCTTCAGCTCATATATCAGACGCTTAAAAGACTGACGAACCTACTGATCTGCCAATAGTGAAGCCGCAACTCTCTTCAATGATTCACTAGCTTTCATCAAATCAGATTCTGAGTGCCCTGCTGAGACAAACAATCGAAGCCCAACTGGCAACTTACATTTATCAAGTGTCGATCTCTTTGAAGTGACAACAAAAACAGAATCTTCCTTCAATACCTGCAAATGACAATATTTTGTGGAGAATCTATTAGGATGCGTATGAGAATAAGAAGAAATTACGGCTACAACTTGAAAGTAGAACACAGATTATGACTTACATGATCCGCGATATCTTCTAGCAGTTTTAGGTCACTGTTTGAGGAACCCGTGGACTTCTTTAGTCTTAGAAAAACTATGGGAGAGAGTGGATCACTCACTATTTCCAGCCCTTTAATATCGGATAGACCTGCAACCACACAAGGTAATAAGTTGATATCTTCCCGCAACCACTGATTACTTGGTATAAGGGAAAATACCTTGACACAGTATCTTAATATTTTCCCTCAATTTTGTGATAAGGCCAGGATTCTCTTCCAGGATATCAAAGGCTTTGATTGCAGCACTTGCAAGATATGGAGGCAAAGAAGCAGAAAACACGTAACCAGAACTACTGAGGCGCTGCCAAACAAAAGAAAACCGGCTTAATTGGGAAAAAATAAACAGGAGAGAGTGACAGATGTTTTTTTGGGAGAGAAGGGAAGTGTGACTATACCAATCACATTTCAATACCTGGTGGTCAATGACTCTTGTACTCCCGGTGCAAAATCCTCCTTCTGTGGCCAATGCATGCCCCATGGCAGCAGTAATGATATCTATCTTGGCGACCTGCAAAAAGGATAACCTGATTAAGGTTATACATACAGAAAATTCAAATGCATAATAATACAAGATGGCTATCAATTGAATGGCATTACCGGAACATTGTAATGTTCTGTTAGACCTTTACCGGAACTGCCAAGAACACCCAAGGAATTGCTTTCATCCAACAATACCCGGAACCTGTATTTTTCCTTCAGTTTGATGATCTCATCCAATGGAGCGACTTGACCAGAATTCTAGATGTTGAAGAAACAAATGAAATTAAAGAATAATCTTCTTGGTGAATTGAGAAGAGGTGAGGTCCAGGTAGTGCTACGACGTACAACTTTGTCAATTGAACAATAAAAAAGAAGATACCTGATATACTGCTTCAACAACAATATATCGCCTAAGTTTTTTAGCTCGCTTGTTTTCTTGAGTGATTTTCTCCAATGTATTTCTCAAGGACTCCATATCATTGTGCTTGAAGTATATGATTGTACTTCTAGAGAGCTGAAGTCCATTTTGTATTCCCCAATGAACACCTTCATCCCTGAGCAAGCAAAAGTCATGGTTGAAAATGAGAACTAATTCATGAAATGCTACCTGGTTCCTCCATAATCCCCTTCTCCTACCCCCAATAAAAGATATCTCATCCTGTGTAAAGATATATCTATTCTACAGCCTGAGCTCATCTTGTAAAAAAAAAAACAAACAAATAATATCTATGATCAACTTGCAAAGAGTGAATTAACTTACGCAACAATGACATCTCCCTTCTTGCAAAATGCTGGAATTGCACTGAACATGGTAGAAAGCCCATAAGAGTAGAGTATAGAATCAGGAGTCCCAAGAAACTTAGCTATCCTGGCCTCACAATCAAGGTGAACATCTGTATGTATGAGAAAAAGAATGATAAGAGGAAGGTTGGCAAATACAGGAGAAGAAAATTAACTAAACTTCTTATTTATGAGAATCACAAATTATACCAATTGTTCCATAAAATCCACGAGGACCACAAGAACCTACTCCATATTTCTCCAACGCCCTGGTGCATGTCTCCTGATATACGACATTAGATAATGATAAACCTGAACCAAATTACAATTCAAAATGTTCAAGAGAGAAGGGTTTCTTACAAGTAACTTTTCATTTCCTAATAATCCAAGGTAATTGGCTGAAGTAAAATTTACTACTTCATTGCCATTAACAATTGTATGAGGACCTGCAGCGCTGCATTAATAAAACTTGTAAGCAATTAGATAAAATGAGAGAACTCAAGTAAATAGAAACTACAACCATAGAAATATGGGGGTTTCATAAACTTGACTTACAACTTTTATAGCCTGAGTAAGTTCGAGTAGAAGAAGCAAATAAGCTAATCTCACTCCAAACTTGCATATGTTTTAACTTTTTGTACTGATTTGCATCCTCCCAGATGCTTATTGAATGAAATAGGAGGTACAGGAGTTATTAACTTTTTGTACTGATCAAAATAACAAGCCAAACCTGCATATATTCTCTTTTTAATTTTTAAAACCAAAAAGGGCATAGGTAGATGTGTTACACAATTAGCGCTTATCTAGATTTTTCTCCTCTTGTGAACTCAGGTTCAGTGGATCTTTTCTAGTGTCAAGATATCCCAATCAACTCATTGAGTTCCATCCCTTTGGGTCTCGTCCTCTTTGACCTAAAAAGCTTGAGCCCCAATCCTTAATAGGAGGAACCAAAGCCTTAGATCAATTTTCAGAGTTCTCTGCCAGTCAGGATCACCAGACCATAAGAAAAAGTGATTCTCTATGTGGCTTCCAAAGTCAGCAGCATGGCATTTGAATTAGTTCCTATATTCTTTGGCTGGTTCTAGCTTTAACAGCTTGTTTGGATGGTTGTTACCCATTATTTAATAATATATTGTATCGTTTTACGAATACAACGTTTGAATAGATTGTACTGTTTAATGTTGTTAAATAATATTTTCTTGTTTGGTTTGACTGTATCGTACTGTACTGTAACTCATAAGTTTACTAAAATACCCTCAATTGTTTAATATTAAATTTATCAAGAATTACACATAAAAATAATTAAGAAAATCCCTTCCTACTAAATATATCTTATAAAGAAAGGAACGAAAATTGGCAGAACAAAGAAACAAAAAATGGGAGTTAAAGTAATTAGAATTGGAGTTAAAATAACATTAGGAGAAAAAATGAAACAGAAAAAAGGTAAAACCTATACATTTTACATTGGAGTTTGAATCGGCAGAAGTTGTGGAAAAAAAAAGGACAAAGACAAAGTAGATTATAGGTTGGAGATTTGGAATTAAAATTAAAAAAAGGTAAAGGGTAAAATAGAATTATGGAGTAATAAGTTAGGGCATAATTGGAAAAAAAATAGGAAACAATCTCACCACACCAAATCAGTTGTTTCAAAAAAGGGATTTTTCAGTTCCGAAACAATGAATTTAACAATACAATACAATCATTTTTAATGAAACACATTATTTTGGGATAATAATACAATATGATATAATATCTAACAACCACCCAAACAAGTTGCTAAGCGAAAATAGAATCTTACAGTGGTAAAAGGCATAATTAGACAAATGTGCAGAATACTGACTTGTCTAACGAGAATGCATATGCTTCACTTTTCAAATGAAAAAAAGAGTATTTCCACCTTTCAAGTACTGGAGGCTCCGATTTCATCTCATATGTAATGGTGGGAATAAGAGGTTCTGGCACCCATTCATCACATAGCTCATCTATTTCCTAAAAACCAAAGCACACATCATCAGCTTGAATGTAGCATGTTGCATAGAAGATAGAAAACTTACATACAAATGCTGTCAAGCTATAAACAATAACATTTTTTTTTAATTTTAACAATCACTGAGGCCCATAAATATGAAAATATTATCAAATAGTGCATAAAGTATAGATGGACCCAGCATTAATAGTAACGCCAAGGAAAGACTTGTACACATGTAAGTGAGAAGCCTACCTCCTATGTATGAACATCAAAATGCGGAAATTATATATTGGCACCAACCGCTATACAATGGTGAAGATAAAAGATCCCTAAAAAAATAGAATGTTGGAGCTCTTTAATTTTCAAGTTGAAGGTCATTGCCCAAGCACCTTACGGCATAGGATGGAGAAAGCAGAATTTGACATCTTTAAGTTAGGTTCTACTTTGAGAGAGCATTAAAGCAGCAGCTTTTTATTCTATTTTTTAAGTAGGTAAAACCTTTTTAAGTTTATTATTTTTTCTGGCCTACATCAAGCATAGGACTTTCTGCAACTTTTAAAGAGAAGAGCTGACTAAAGTGTGAGACCCCGTCTTGATCACTTTCCAATAAGATAATCATTTCCCTTTTAAGTATATCATCATCTTGGCAATGAGGAAGAGCAATCAAATACCAATTAGACCTTGACTATGGAGGCAATTCTGTTCATATGAATGAGCAAATCAAACAAACAAAAACAACAACTACTACGCCTCAGTCCCAAAAAGTATGAGAAAATCAAAGAGAGTGAACGAGAAAGAACAACTAACAGAGAAAAAGATAGAATTGGTGGAATAACACAAGGGACTAACCTTCTTTGTCAATGGTCTTTTAGGTGGTTTATAACTTTTCTGCGATAGTAGGAAAAGTATGACTACAAGGAGAAGACCCTCAACAAATAGATGCCCTGCAGGATCAAGAGTACGTCTTCCCACAAGTCATCATCTAGTTTAACAGCCAATAGCAATCTTTTTATGGATAGGGAAAATACCTCCCATCTATTTTAACAGCAGTAGCAATTTTTTATGGATAGGGAAATTACCTCCAATGTTAACTCCAAACACCACAGCTCTTGCAAATGGAGCCTCGGATATCCACGTCACCCAAGCAGATGCATCTCTCAATGTATTTGTAACAACTGATATTGTTGCATCCATTTTCTATATGGGAAAGAAGTTGTTCCATTCACATAATTTTTGGTATTCTGTGATACCCCAAGAGTTCATGTATAATCATAAAAGGGACTGGAATTAAGAGACTAAAAGATAAGCATTTAAAGCGCCAGAGAATCAACATTACACATTTTTAGATAGAATGAGCATTGACCATCAACCATAATGTTGTTATATATCTTTTCACGTTAATAGTTTCACAATAAGTTTCAAAAATGTCGCCAGTCCTATGGTTGTTATGAACAATTAATTATTTTGTTAAAAAAAGTTATACTTAATCATTCCTTTGTGTAACAAAACATAACTCAGGTGTTGTATTGGAGAAAATGATAAGTTAAACATTATACAATAGGCATACAACTATAAATAATATTATACTGTCAGAAACTCATCCAGAAAACAAATTCATTCTCTCGTCTTGAGGAATTGAATGGTCCTAAAGAACATAACATAATCATTTTTTTGGCAGAGAAGACAGAATCACATTTGACAGATGAAAACTAGAAAATTTATCCTATAACTGCTTTTTGCTAACAAATGAAAATTCAGTCTTCTTTACTGTCTAATGTGTCTATTTGTCTTCCACACTCAGCATGTCCATCACACAGCTCATGAATTATGGAATTATGAAATCAACCAAATTGGACAATTGAGCATATATGTGATCGTTAGAGTATGATCTAAACTTAACAGAAATGTGTGAAGATGCAATTCCAACTCTGTCAGATAAGAAGACCTCAACCATTTGGCCACAGCCAGAAAAAAACTAACCTCTCTTTCTTGAATTATCTTAAAGTACATAAATAAATAAATGTTTGTATAAAAGATACACCTAACATATTTGAGGGAAGGCTTTTTCTTTACAAGTTATGCAACCAAGGAAAGATAATCTTGACTTACCTTATCAAAAAATAATATAAACTAAAGTATGAAGCACAAGCAAGATGCTTAGCACAGAACCTAAAATCTTAGTACCTTTTTTTTAATGGTAAAAGTGACCAATGTTAGACTTGAACCAGACAGGCCGACATAGATAACTCATTCTTTGGAAATAATTTTTTTACAGCTTGTTTGGATGGTTGTTATGTGCGTTTCATTATATGTCGTATCATATTGTATTATATCCTATTGATGTATACAATATTATTGTTTATCGTCGTTTCGTGATGTCATGCGCTAACAATATGAAGAATAAACTTGCAATATTACAAGGAAAAAATAAGGTACGAGGTAAAATTATTATATAAAAAGGTAGGTAAAGGATAAAATGTAATTATTTCATAATAAGGGCAAGATGAGAGAAAAAGATAAGGTAACAACGCAACCATACCAAATTGGTCGTTACATAAAGTGGCACTTTTCGTTGTTACGTAACGACGGATTTAACGATACAATACATTAAAATTTAATTAACAATCAAAACAAACATCGTATTTAAAGCAACAATACGATATAAAACAACAGGTAACAACCATCCAAACCAGCCATTAACCTACACCAAAAAGCATATCTAACTCTCAAAATAAGATAAGTTACAGTTAAAGATCTTAGTTAAAGATCATTTCTCTGCAGAAAAAGGAACATAAATTATGGGACATAGTGACTGTAGTTGTTATCTCATGTCCGTAGTAGGTAACACAAAGAGCTCCTATTTTCTGGAAAGAGTTAAATGAAACTCACTTCTATCATCTGAATAAAATTATAGAATGGAAATCTGAATTACACCAATAAATAAAGGCAAAATACCTTAAATCACCTCTAAACTTAGGCTCAGATTATTAGTATCATCCCCGAACTATTCCCGGTCTTAATTACCCCCTTAACTTGGCTTTTGAGAGTCATTACCTCCCTAAATGCTGATGTGGCAAAAAGTGTGGGTGCACTCACCTGCCATGTGGATTTTTCTGTCTATGTGGCATTTTTGTGAAAAATAAAATATTTTTGTTACCTTTTTAAGAATACTATTTTTTAGATAATTTTTTTCTAATACAATTTATAATAAAAATTGGATAGAATGACATTATTTAGGTTAAATATTTTTATTTTTTCAAAACTAATAAAATTTTAGTTAATCTTTTTTTTTGAATTTGAACTGAAAATAAAGATTTATACAATTAAAATAAATAGTCAAGGCATCTAAAAAGTTATAGAACATACATAGTTGAAATAAATAGTCATTGCATCAAAAGAAGAAATAAAAAAAGTGTACAATTGCACTTGTAATTTTAACTATGTATTTTTTATAACTTTTTAGATGTCTTGACTATATATTTCAATTGTATAATTCTTTATTTTCAAGTCAAAGTCAAAAAAAAAAAAAGATTAACTAAAACTTTATTATTTTTGGCCAAATAACAATATTTAGCCTAAATAATGTAGTTCTATCCAAGTTTTATTACAAATTTTATTTGAAAAAACTTATCTAAAAAAGTAATATTCTTAAAAATATAAAAAAAATATTTTATTTTTAAAGAAAATGCCACATAGAAAATTCACGTGCCGGGTGAGTGCACCCACACTTTTTGCCACATAAACATCTAGGGGTAAATGACTCTCAAAAGGCTAAGTTTAGGGGCTAATTAAGACCACAAATAGTTTGGGGGAGGATACTAATAATCTGAACCAAGTTTAGGGGTGGTTTGAGGTATTTTACCATAAATAAATCCAAGCACAAAAAGTCCTACTTTGGTTCCTTCCATGAAGCCATAGTTCAGATTTGAGTCAAGAGATCACAACTTTAATCCAAGATTTGCACATTAAAATCCTCAGAAACTAGGAATTGTTTAAGAAGTACATAACAATTTACATTTTCGCACACAATTTATCTTTAAAATACAAGAGAATCGCCAAAAAATTAAAATAAATTATAAAACTCAGATTTGAAGAATACCCAAATGAAATATTACATTTTTAAAGGAGAATTCCATAAAATACTGACCTGAACAGAGTGGTTCTTGAAGCTTCAATAGTGTCCTTAAAGATTAGTTTTGTTACCCAATTTGGTTACAAGATTGTGGATTTTGTTTGCAGAAATTTTAATGCTGGTTTTGTTTTTTAAATGGGGATTGAATATACTAATGATTAGCGATTGATGCAGAGAGGAAAAATACAAATTGTTTAAATGGATGAGATGGCTGTCAAAAGGCATATGTTAGAAACAGGTCAGCAGGTCTAATGGTCAATAAAACATTTATTTTATGTTATAATAACGGTGGTATTCAGGGTTTTTCGTTCAGACACTTGCCAGTACCTTATTTTCACATCAAATATGTAGTAATTTATTATGATTAAATAAAAATTAATTAATTATGATCTATTAATAATAATGTATGTGAAGACATATATGAAGTAAACTTACTTTTGCATTTTTCTTAATAAATTATTTTTTATTTCTGGACTATACATTTGGTAGTTGTGGGAAATTAAGATATATACTTTATTTACAACTAAATTCCAATAAAATTTACAAAGGTTAGTACTGTTCATTTTTAATATTTCCCGCTTTGACTTGTACGTGAGACTTATGACTCGTTTGGTTTGTTAATAATTAGTAAATACTAGTAGTAAACAATTTTTGGGAAAAAAGTATTGCTAACTTAATCTTTGTTTAAAAGATATGTTACTATTGCTAATTTCTACATAACAATAGGGTGATTACTTTGAACAGTTGTGTTAACGCCTCAGATGAATTTTATATTCGCAAAAAACACGGGAGCCAAGCTAGGTATATAGCATGCTTTAGATCCTAATGACGCATTTTAAATCGTGCGGGGAATAGGCCTAAAAATAGGACAATATTTTTAGCGGGTTGAATTGTTATGATATCAGAGCCACTCACATGCAACCTTGAGCGATAATGGACCAAACCTTAGTGAAGATGTTAAGACCTTAAGGGAGAGTTTTATGTTACACCAAACACGAGGAATATGTTGCATATATAAGGAAGCATACCTTAAATCCTAGTGATGCTCGTCCAAAGAGAATACTATCACCATTAAGTTATAGTAAAGAGCTTAAGTCCAAAGAGGATAATATCTACCTTTAAATCATCAAATGTCAAGATTTTCATCTTTAATAAATGCCACAAACAAATGGTACATGTTTTTATCTAACAAAATAAATATGCCACTACCAAATTGTTTACCTAGAAAAATGTGAGTAACAATTAAAGATAATCTGTGGTTCTAAAGATAAGTGCTATATTCTAATACTAGTGATTATACAAGTAATATTGAGCTTATGTAAGAAGAAATAATAAACCAAATCAATGTTGTTGAAACTGTTGGGATCTCGAGCTCCACTATCCAGGAATCTCGAGGTCAACTAAGACTAATAAAGTACGAACAATAAAGTAAAAGCAATAAAGATGAAGAGTAATTGCTGAGCACATTAAACAAGAAAAGAATAAGAATGTTCCATTATTGTGAATGAACTCCTCTTTACGAAATGATTGGGGTCCCCTTTATATAGGAGGAGAAAACCATAATATAGTAACTTGCTCATAAAGATAAAGAATCCTATTGGTATATGTGCATAACGACTTAGTACGTACATGTACCATTTCGTACAACCCTAATCCTAGTCCACTTATTCTAAAGAAATTCCCGCTCTTTCTTGATTGCCCCCGAGAATGTACTTCCCTTGATATAGGTCGAGCCTAGTCTTCGATTTGCTTCCTCGAGGTGCATGTTCCCCAACCAGGTCTAACCTTTACCTCGAGTCGCCCGAGCTTGGACTCACATATCAATTTAAGACTTCAAAATCATGCTGCTCGATTTTGACCGCATACAGATAGTCCTCGCGTTTCTTAGAATGAAATGATATGAAATAATTTGAGCCTCAATTTTTCCGAGCTCTCATGATGATGTCATGCTCGTGACGTGGACGTTTGAAGTGATCGAAACATCCAGTCGGTTCATCTCCCTAGAAGCATTAAATGTACCGCCGGTCCATTTCCTCAAAAACATTGAATGCGTTGTCGGTTTTGTCGTTATCTTTCTATAAATAACATGTTACTTGGCTGAACAAAACTATACTCATTCTTTCTTCATCAACTTTTAGCCCTTTCCCTTCTCTATCTCTTCCTCTAATCTCCTATATTTATGGTTCAAATCTGTGACCATAAGGTCATATGACTTATACCAGTTACGACATGGCTCCCTTTTTCCAAAGTTCTACCCCATTAAGTGAGATTATACTGGTTATTGTTGCTATTGTCGTTGTTGTTGTTGTTGGCTCGAGACAACAAGAGAAGGGAACCAAATTTTTCCCGTATCAGAAGATATACGAATTTTACACTGTTGCTCATCTCTCTTAACTTAAACCTAGTGTGACACTTCGTTCCCTCCACTTTCCGTGGAATGAAGTGGCACTATCATCAACTATCTTTTGCATCCCACACCGGTACAATAAAGAAGTGTCTTCAAAATTGTTGTACTAACAAGATCCATACTTACCAAGTTTTTTATCATACCACAATTTTCTCTAAAGATCGAGATGGTTAAGGTTTCCGAAGATGTCACTCTCAAGGATATTCCCCTTGAAATAGATTAGATTCTTGAATTTTTGTTTTTGCTTATTTGTTTCTGTGTAAGGGCCCCTCATGGGTTTCTAAACATCATTTGTCAATATAAGAATTTCTCTACTTCATCTTCGATTTGTATTGAATTCATTCTACCTTGGTTTGTGAAAAATCCGAGTGTATAACTCTAACTATTAGTCCAAATAATAGACCCGGAATATAACAAACCCCTAGGTTTTAATCGAATAATATAACACCTCTTAAGGTTCTTTGTTTATCCTCGAGCTAAGCTTAGATTGATTTGATGTAAGTTCGGGACACTGGGATTCCTTAGTCCGAGTTGAGTGAGAGCAAGGTCTCGAATTTGAAATAAAGTTAGCTCTTTTAGGCTTCGTAGATAGTCCCGAATAAGAATTTTCTCGAATTGAGTGAGTGTTTGCTCGAACTCGAAATAGAGATAGCCCTTAGGCTTTATAGATAATCCCCGAATGAGAATTTTCTCGAACTCAGGTAGCCCTTGGGCTTAATAGTCGAGTGAGCGTATGCTTCAACTCAAAATAGAGATAGCCCTTAGGCTTCATAGATAATCCCCGAATGAGAATTTTCTCGAACTTAGATAGCCCTTGGGCTTAATAGTCGAGCGAGAGTATGCTCGAACTAGAAATAGAGATAGCCACTAGGCTTTATAAATAGCCCCTGAATGAGAATTTTCTCAAACTCGGGTAGCCCTTGGGCTTAATAGTCGAGTGAGCGTATGCTCGAACTTGAAATAGATATGGCCCTTAGGCTTTATAGATAGTCCACGAATGAGAATTTTTCTCGAACTCAGGCAACCCTTGGGCTTAGCAATTGAGTAAACGTTTGCTCGAACTCGAAATAAAGATAGATCTAAGGATTTATAGATAATCCTCGAATGAGAATTTTCTCGAACTCGGGTAGCCATTGGGCTTAGTAGTCGAGTGAGTGTTTGCTCGAACTCGACTTGTAAGCTGCCCTTAATGATTTTCGACAAACTAATTTTTGATGCCTTGGTCTAGATTCTAATATCATGACATAAGCGGTTGGAGTGACTGAAAAGTTGCTCTCTGTAAGGCCCCGTGAAAACTTTTGCTCAAAACCCGAGGTCTCGTAGTGCCAAGTTAGGAATATGTATTAGAAATTCATAAATTTGGAACCTTTTGGACTAAACTGTGCATTAAAAAGTCAATAAATTATGTTTTCCAAAAAAATGCTATTATGCGATCCAGAATACACTTGCATATCGAGTATGCGGACCGCATTTCTACCGCAAAGTGAGTCAGTGGGTTAGTTAAAATTGAGGTCAAAATGCGGTCCATTATGCGATCACATAACTGAAATGCGTACCTCATAATCGCCGTATAATTCCCTTGGGATTTTGTGAAGGGTAGTTCTGCGGTGCATTATGCAATCGCTGAACGTGAATGCAGACCGCATTCTTATCGCAAATCTAGTCAGTGTGATTCAGTTGTTGGGACCATTTTTGCGGTCCATTTAATGGACAACGTGTCAATTATGCGATCGCAAATCTGTTCCAGGGCTCCAAATTTCTAATTGTTTCACCCGACCCCATGTCAATATATTGTACACCACCCTTAATTTAGGGGTATTTTTTTGATGCATTTAGAGAGGGGGGGGGGGGTCCTAGAGGGAGAAGGATTCTTCATAAACATTTATCCAAAAATCTTTCTTGAGCTTTGAATATTGTCAATAAAGGCACCTAGGTCTTCTTCCAAAAGGTAAGATTCTGTAACCTCAGCTCTTGATTACTAGATATAACTAGGGTAGACCATTAGGAGGGTAAATTGATGAGGATGAAAGTGGATATCTTACATGCATGAGTTCTTAAAAGCATTTAGTTAGGTTTTGAGCTAATAAGGGGATGAAGGATGGTGGGATCTTTCACAAAATGGTTTTAAAAGCATATTGAACAATTAGTGTTTGAAAATATGCTCAAGTGAGCTAGAACTATGATCACCTCTCTAATTTGTGGTTCAATTTATCATGTTCTTGAAAGATTAACGTTGCTAAGAGTCTCGGAGTATAGTAGGACTAAAGGAAAGCTCAATCGAGGTATGTAGGCTAAACTTTCTCTCTCGAAAGCGAATTCCACATTGTTTTCGTAAGTTTAAGTGTGGTTTGCCCACCAAAAATGGTATAGCCTTGAGTCACTTTATATGAAGTTTAGAATCTTAATTGGCTTAGGAGATTTCAATTGGCTTAATGCCCATAGTTGCTCTTATCTGTACTAAATGCTTGCTTGAGTGTGTCTATTTGCGGATAAATTGTAAAGATGGTTGGAAGGGAATCAAATGGGAAAATGTGAAATAAATTACAAAATAAGCCTCGACCCAACCATTATGAACTAGCTTCAAAAATAGACCTAAAGGTATAGTACCTGAACTAAAGCCCATAAGTGTTTGTTTTAGATATTAACTTGCCTTTTTAAATACATACATTACAATGCGAGTCCTTATACATTCCGATGTTGAAATTGTACAATTGTTAAAACGGGAAAGGAATAATTTAAGGATAACTGAGGTGATTGCTTTCTTATAATTCCAATGTGTATTTTGATTGTTGGTTGACATTTCCCTTCTTGGGACGGATCCTTTGTGATTGATGATTCTATTACTATTAAACTCGAATATATACAAAATCTTCGGAATACTTGGTACATGGATATTGGTTGGCGATCCTTGGAAATAAAGGAGATGAAAATGGGGGAAATCATATGCGGCCTTCGTGCCATGAGAAAGATAAACCTTGTGAAAGGCCCAAAGTGCTAAAGAGATATTGTTATCGAGAGAGATTAAGAACATTAATAAAATCTATATATTATGCAAGGCATAGAAATAAGCATGGTTGCATTTATACTCTATTTTTATACTTGTATTTATACTACAATTGTTTGAAATATTAAATCGAATGAAAATATTTTTGGAAGCATCATTAGCAATACCGAGGAAGGGTGAAACTACACGTGCCGGTGTAGGGGTAAAGTGTGACAATTTCCCCCAAAGTGGGATAAGGCTAATACTTGTGAATTGGATAAGAAAAAGCCAACCCACACGGCATATGTGGGAAGGTAGCCTAGCTGATTGGGTGGAGATTAGACTCCATCTTGCGCACATGGTGATACTATTCTTGTGGCAACTTTCTTTCGCACCATAACATCATACCACATTGTTCCGTGGGGAGATGGCCTAGCTGATCTGGCGTGATCGGACTTCGTTCTAACAAAGACGATGGTAGATCGGTGCTAGTGATCTCCCAATAATATATATATATATATATATATATATATATATATATATATATATGAAAACTATTTTCTTACTCGAAAATTGTTATGTTTTAATTAGTTGTTTGGATATTATTGCGACTTGCTGCTCCTATGTGTTGTATCTGCTTATATGGGCATTCTATTTTGAAAGAGGACTTTTAACCTTACATACTAGTGATATTCGATGGCACTAATGTCCCTTTTGCCGGGGGCGCTGTATCGTTTTATGATACAGGTTGTTCTACAGTATGAGGCATCGGCCATGGAAAACAGTATTCCCTTCCCATCAGACTTGGTGAGCCTTACTCTATCCCGGGGTCATGTCATACATCTTTTGTTCATTCATCATCATGTTTTGAGGTATAGCCGGAGCTTTGTTGCCGACATTTTCCTATTTCTCTTCTATTGTACTTAGAGGCTCCGTAGACTGTTTGTGGGTAGTGGTTGATATTGGGCTTTAGGGCTAGAAATGTTTATACTTGACAAGCATGCTTTTCATTAACTTGTAATATTTTAAAACTATGAATGAAGTCATTAACGAAAGTGAAATGAAAATTGCTAGTGGAAGATTTAGCATTTTGATTAAATGGGATAACATTCCATATTTATTCAGGAACTAGGTTGTGTAGAATGAAATTAACCTGCTTGCTAAGTTGGTTTAATCGGTAGAGCGTCGGTCGCACTCCCCGGATTTTAGGGCGTGACACTTTCTGTATGATTCCCAAAATCATAAATTAGAGGAAACTGACAGTCGCAATTTTGGCTTCCTCAGCATGCTTAAATAATCTTTATAAATAGATAGATCCCACAACCTTACAAACTTTATTCCCATAAAGCTTTCAAAGTCTTATTTAGCCTTTTTCAATTTTCTTGAGCTCTCCCTTCTTTTTTTCTAACAACATTTTTTAGTTTCCTGGAAGCCCTCTATGCTATGAACGACATGGTGATCCACGATCTGTGACTTGATTTAACGCATGCATACCAAGGTCAAGTTGAGTATGCGGAGAAGGTAACACAGCTCTTAAAGGCCGGTTGTGTACCTGTTTGTTTTAGCGACTGCCACTTTTAATTTTCCAGTTTCAGTAGAAGGCCGACTTGGAGCTGCAACCTCGGGAGGAGCATAAAATGAAAGAAAACGAGACCCTGAGGTTGAGCCAAGCTATGGACAACCTTGCCTCCGAGAAGGAAATTTTAATATAGCAGTTAGCTTCGCTCGAATTCCAGCTTCGAGGTGTGAAAAAGGAGAGTCAAGCTCGGGGCCTCAAGATAGATAAGCTTAATGTTGAATCTGCTGCCCAGTTGGCCATGGCTAAATCTAATGTTGCGGCAATTATGACTTTGTATCGAACTGATGTCAAAGCTGCTAATGCTCGAGCAAGGGAGATTTCTTCTACGGAGAAGGATAAGTTATCAAGTGCCCTTGACCATGCTAGGAGACAATCCCGAAGGATGACCCTCGAGGAGATACATGCTCGCAGCGTTGATCTTTCAGTTTATATTGAGGTGGAGAAGGTTTTGCAAGAAGAGGCGGCCGCTCTGCTTTCCGAAGAGGATGATTTATCCAGTATCTTTTATACTTCAATACCACACAAGAGAGGAGGGGGGGGGGTGATTTTTGTTGTACCCAATTTTTGCTTAACTTGATTATAGTAGGACCTGGTTCTTCTATGTGTTTCAACTACTACTGTTTGCGGAATCATTAGTAATGAAAATAAAGAACACAGAGATTTTTACATGGAAAATATCTGGCTCAAAAGGTGAAAAAGCTACGACCTACTACTCAGTAGGATTTTACCAAACTTCCACTAAAATCACTGAGCCAAAAACTACATTTACAAATACTCTTTTGTAAACCTAGGATTAACTCTAATCCCGTTGTGGCACACAACCTCATCTTTTGTGACAACTTCAACTTAACTCTAACTTGAACACTCTGAGTACCTAATACAATTGCTTCTATAAAAGCTGAAAGGTACAATATAAAATCACCTACTACTATTGAACTAGAATGAAAGATAGACACTTGGAACTGGTTCTTCTATCTTGTTCAAGTAGCTTCAGGATTGCACACTTGAATCACACATAAATTGCTTGCAAAATTGTCTTGTTCTTTTCCTCTCAATATACGTTTAACTTCTGCTTATGTGCATTATCTTTACACTGATATTTAATAGGTTAGTAAGTAAAGATTGACTGGGATACAAATGCTGCTCTTCTATGGTAGAAGAGTTCTAGTTGATCTCATACTCTAACACTTTCCTCTTCCTAAACTGTGTTCTCTTTGTGTAAGGAGTCTTATCCAATTATGCAACCTTTTTATCTGATCAGGAGATATTGCTTCTGATAAGTTAGATTTATCTCCTTCACCTGCATCTCACATGTTTGAGTTGATCATGAATGTACTTTACAAGATGAACTTGATCCATGTCTGAGTTCTTTTTCAGTCTTCAAAACTTCACCTTTACTTGGGCTAACAAATTTCCCTTTTTTGATGATGAAAAATGCTGTGTTTTTTTTCTTACTTGGACCTTGTAAAAACTCAGTACAAAGTTTAGAAAATTCACTTATCATCAAAGGACAAGGTTAATTAGGTCATAAATATCACTTATTTAGAATATGTAAAGCACAATATCTCTTCCCCCGTTTGGCATCATTGGAAAGTCGCATACAGAAAGTGTGAGTCCTAGATTTTAATAAGTACTCATGGCCATTGGGGCAACTGCAAGTGCAATCATGGATTAGTCATCAGTAATCAAGCAAACATATTTAAGCTATCAGGCAAATATCAACATTGAACAAGAGCAAAAATAATAGATATCATTGATAGAAGATATGTTGCTACCACAATCCACAACTAGAAAGAAAAATATTCAAAACACGAGAAAAAAGAAAGAAAAGTCCCTAATCCAAGTCAATGAAGGTACTGGACAGATTCAGGAGATAAAGGCTAGTATTCCTAAGGCTTGGGGGAGCTAGAGGGTTGATTTTGGGCTTGGAGAAGTTTCAACATATTGTGAAGAATTCCATCATTCTTCTCCTTTTCCTTGGCAAGCTCAGTTGTGAGAGCGTTCCTCTCAAATTGTGCTTCTGCCACACGAGCCTTTAGCCTAGCTATCTCAGCATCCATGGCTTCACTTTCCTGCACAAGAGCCGTGACTTTACTGTTGATAGGTGTCTTCTTGGATGAACGAGGTTCAATTGGGATGGCATTGAATAAATAGTCACAAGAAAGTAGAGTATTAATGCCAAATTAATCCTTGCTTGTGGCCATTTCCTATTTCTTCAGAGGCATATTGCACCTATCCAAAACTGTAGTCAGAACAAAGCCATAGGGGGTAGCATGAACCTTGGAGCCATTGATAACCCTCCCCAGCATCTTGATGATAAATGTCTGCCAATTAATTTGCCTTCCACTTTCAAGCCACCTCATTAGAACTAAGTCCGTATAATTTGCAATATGTGTTCTCTTCTGCCTAGGCAGTAGGCACTTGTTGAAAAAATCAAAAATGACTTTGTGTTGTGGCTTCATTTTACTCTTGTGCACAAACTTGCATCTAAATGCCCTAAGATCACAGAATCTCCCAGTGATTATAAGGGCATGTGGAAGAAAATCCAGACTCGGCCATTTCTGTCTGGTGTAATCATCATATCCCTCAGCAGGGATGTCTAGAATTTAACCCAGCTTCCCAACATCAAATTACACTTGAACTCCTTTTGCTTTGCTCGTAACTTTTCCATCTTTGACTTCAACATTATTCAATATTTCGTTTCTGGCCAATCTCCCATCCATCGGAAGGACCATGTCTTTCCATCCCTAAACAGCTAGGGTGTCAATCAAACGAACCATTCATGGTTCCACCAAATCTTTCAGCAACCTTCACTTCAAAATTTTTCTCTTACTAAACTTGGCAAGCTTGTCTTGTTCACCATCAGACTCATTTTCTTCTTCACCACTCCATTCCTCATCTTCAGAAACTCTAACTTGTTTACCTTTTGCTGCAGACCTTGTCCTCTTGGCCAATGAAGGTTTAGCAGCCTCAAACACAGAGGAAGACTTCTTGGAAGAAGCCTTGGTCTTTTTGGGCTTGGGGTTCTGAACCTCCACTGTTATAACTTCAGGTTCAGCAACCTCCTCTTGGCCACTCTATTTCACCCTGCTTCTTATTGCTATTCCCTTTGGAAAGGAAGTTTCAGTAGTTGTTGGGGAGGAAGTCTTTCATTTCTTGGAAGGTTTAGCAGCACTAGGGGGTTTTTGTGTGGGAGTTCTTCTTTTCTTTGGATCGTAACTTGCACCTACCTTTTTCAGAAGGTTTGCTAGGGTTTCCTCAATTGATGAACCAGGTTCATCTCCTTGTGAGCTTAGATTAACTAGCCCCCCAGCATCCTCCCCTGACTTGTTGCCACTTTATTCAATATTTTCTTGTACAAAACCCCAAATGAAATGGACAAACAATTCAGTAGTGGGTGAATGATCAACCACTTTTTTCCCTTTTCCCCTCACTTCACCAATTTCACCCTCTATCTCTTTTTCCTTTACATATTTCTTTTTACCTCCACTCCTACCTAACTTAGGTAGTTCCACATCCTTTATAGGTCCAACCAACACAAACCTATGTTTTAAATTTTCAGCCAAAGAAGGACTCACCTTAGAAGGGGATTTCTAAGCCTTGTTAGAGTTAGAAGATCCAGGTCTTTCCCCCTTACTAGTGGATTTGAAAGAATCAGACTCAGAGTTAATATCAGAATCTTGGACCTAGATCTCCTTTAATCTCTCATTCAATTTTTGAAAGAGCACCAGAAGCCACTATTTTTGGAGCAAGCTTTTTTACTCTCCTTCGCCTGGGTTGGGGAGTTGGGCTAGGTGGAAGAGGGGTAGATGAATCAGAGGGAGTAGGTTGTGGAGGAGTTCCAGGGTTGTATTATAGGTTCATCATTGTAGCTTATTGCTGGAGAGAATTGGTGACTTAATCCTTTGGAGAAGAAAGCAGTTGTGAGTGAAGAAGGGTTTTTGATGGTTTACAATTATGAAAATGGCAGGAAGTAATAATGAGTATTAAAAAGAAAGACTCATTTGATGGATAACGACAACTTTAGCAGTCAACTAGAGGTCTAATTAACCTGAAATTGCAAGTTGAACAAACAGATAAGCTTCCTTTGATTTTAGGCAATTTTTGTGGTTAGAATTCTAAGGAGGACGGAACTGGTTCAAGAAACAAATGGATCAAATTTTCTAAGGAGTTGAACAATTGTAGGACTCTTGCTCATGATTTAAATATTTATATTTCTAATTGTGCAGAGTATAGAAAACATACCTTGGCATTCAGCTGAACCAATATCGATGAACTGGGTTCTTCATTTAGAATTCTCTTGACCATGCCTTAATTTACCACAATAGAGAAAACTTTGTAAGAGATCAATGAGTCATATTAACACATGTCACAGGAGTATACTATTTACAGTATAAAGCTGAGTAAAAATTAATCTAGATATTTACACAAGTTCAAATTTCCTAGCCAATTTTTTTTTTCAATTTTTCAATTTTTTTTTTCAATTTTGTGCATTCTGAGCTGGTCTCATTAGGTAATATTAATCACCTCTAATTCCAACATGTTCCTTTCAAAGCTTTCTCTACTCAGTGCTTCAGTAAAGATGCCAGCAATTTGTTTATCAGTAGCACAAAATTCTATGGTAATCAATCCTTTCTCATGGTTATCACTTAAGAAGTGATGTCTAATATCTATGTGCTTAGTACTCTTATGATGAACAGGGTTCTTTGTCATATTTATAGCACTAGTTTTATCACAAAATATAGGAATGCAACCAACTTCAATACCAAAATCTATCAGTTGCTGTTTGATCCATAGTAATTGAGCACAGCAAGAGACAACATCAACATATTCAACCTCAACAGTGGATAAGGACAATGAATTCTGCTTTTAGTGGCCCATGATACAAGACATGAACCAAGAAAATGAGTACCTGAGGTGCTCTTCCTATCCATAAGGAAACCTGCATAGTCAGCATCAACATACCCTACTAGATTGAAATTACTACCTTTAGGGTACCAAATACAATGATCAATAGTGCCTTTCAATATCTTAGTATCCTCTTAACCGCAGTCAAGTGAGGTTCCTTAGTATTTTCTAAAAAGGAGCACAAAGGCCTACACTGAAAATCATGTCAGGTCTGCTAGCAGTAAGATACAAAAGTTAACTAATCATACCCCTATACAACTTCTTATCAACAGATGAACCAGGTTCATCTACGTCTAATTTAGTAGTTGTAATGGATGTGTCTATTTCTTTTGATTATCCATTTTAAAGTTTTTTAATTAGCTCTTTTGCATATTACTGTTTATGGATCATGGTTCCATTTGGGTTTTGTTTGATTGGTAAGCCTAAGAAAAAGTTAAGCTCACCCATCGTACTTATTTCAAACTCACTCCCCATTAATTTGGCAAAATCCTTACTTAGTTTGTCAGTGGTTGCCCCAAAAATTATGTCATCAACATATATTTGTACCACAAGAAGATCCCTACCTTTTTCTCTAAGGAATAGAGTACTACCAAATTTAGCTCTTTTATAGCCATTTTCAAGAAAGAATTTGGACAGTCGTTCGTACCATGCCCAAGGAGCCTGCTTGAGTCCATATAGAGCCTTGTCTAATTTGTACACATGTTCCGAAAATTCTTAGCTCTCAAACCCAGGAGGTTGTTTGACAAATACTTCTTCTTTTAGGTATCCATTCAGGAAGACACTTTTTACATCCATCTGATGAAGAATGAATTCCATATGTGCTTCAAAGGCTATGGGGAGTCTTATTGCCTCCTGTCTTGTAACTAGAGCAAAAGTCTTATCATAATCTATACCCTCCTCTTGGCTATAACCTTGGACCACCGGTCGTGTCTTGTTCCTTCTAAGTGTTCCATCTTCATAAAGTTTGTTTCTGAAGACCCATTCAGTGCCAATTACTGATCTATCCTTGGGTCTTGGAACTAGATTCCAAACTTGACTTCTCTCAAACTGATTGAGCTCATCTTGCATTGCATTTACCCAATCTGTATTCTACAAATCCTCAATAATATTTTTAGGTTCAATAAGAGATAAGAGGGCATCAAAAGCATACAAGTTCTTTAATTGTAATCTATTTTTAACTCCACATGTTGGATCAGTGATTATGTTCTTAATGAGATGAGAACTTTGGTACTTTTAAGGTTTCACAACCAACTGATTTCTGCTTGATGTTTCTCCCATGTTTTGTTGCTGAGGAATAGGGTCATAAACAGGTTCCATTAGGGGATTGGTTTAAGTTCCTCTTTGTTCTGTTCCCCCTGTCAGGTTGCCCTGGATGGAAGAACCTGTTCCATCATATGTTCCTTCTTTTGGTGCAACTTTACCTTGAGTTGAGACTTCGCTCAATTCTTTTACCAACCGAGTAACTTCATCTTCATATTCCTATCTCTCAGAAAGAATGTTAGTTTCATCAAAAATCACATGTGCACTTTTTTCCACATACAAAGTTCTTTTGTTGTATACTTTATAAGCTTTGCTATGTGAATAATATCCCAAGAATACTCCCTCATACTTCTGGGATCAAACTTACCTATGGAATCTTTTTTATTATTATGCACAAAGAACTTGCATCTAAATGCCCTAAGATGGAATATATTTGGTTTTCTCCCTTTCAGTAACTCATAGGGAGTCTTCTCTACAAGACGTCTTGTCTATTAATAATGTAACATGTAGTATTTATAGCCTCTGCCTAGAAGCTATGGGGCAGTTTACCAGAAAAAAGTATAGTCCTAGCCATATCTTCACGAGTCCTATTCTTTCTTTCAACTACTTCATGTTGAGGAGTCCTAGGGGAATAAAAATTATGATCTATACCATGCTCATCACAAAATTCAGCAAACTTAGCATTTTCAAATTCAGTTCCATGATCAGACCTGATTGATGCAAGTTGATTACCTAGTTGTGTTTTAGTTTTTCTAACTAAGGCAGTAAACATGTCAGATGATTCATCCTTAGATGTTAATAATAGTACCCCAGGTAAACCTAGAATAATCGTCAACAAGTACCATCACATATTTCTTGCCACTTGTGCTCAGTGTTCTCATTGAACCACAGAGATCCATATGAACCGGTTCTATCGTCCTGGTTGTGCTTACCATTTTCTTGCTTTTAAATGGTGATCTTAGTTGCTTCCCCCTTTCACAAGCCTCACAAACTTTGTCTTCCTTGAACTTGATGTTAGGTAACCCTATCACCAGGTCCTTGGAGACTAATTTGTTGAGTTAATTCAGACTTGCATGACCAAGTATTTTGTGCCACAGAAGGGTATCATTGTCCAACACACTCAAGCAAGTGAGTTCATTTTCTGAAATAGTAGACAAATCTAAAATGTAAATATTGTTAACTCATTTCCCCTGCAAAACATTCTTGTCAGTGTTAATATTAATCACAAAGCATTTGGTAGAGGTAAATTCTACAAGGTTACCTATGTCACATAGTTGTGATACACTGATTAGACTATGTTTCAAGCTATCTATCAAGTAGACATTCTCAATGGAATGTCATTCTATCTTACCTACCTTTCCAACCCCAATAATGTCACATGTCTTCCCATTTCCAAAGGAGACATTACCCCTTTTTAAGTCCTCAAGTGAAAGAAACTGGTTCTTGCTTCTAGTCATATATTTTTAGAAGCGACTATCCATTTACCATATTTGGCTACTTCCCTTCACTTGGACCTGCAAAAAGAAATCAAGGGTTAGTCTTAGGAATCCAAACTAGTTTGGTTACCTTTTTATAGTCAATGGGGTATAAATTCCTTTTGACCCATCCGGGAAGCATATTTTTCTCTTGAACAAAGGTTTTGTTCTTTTGACTGGCCTTTTCTTTTGCATTACATTCACTTTTGTAATGACCGATATTGCCACAATGTGTGCATATTTTATTTTAAGGAAGAGTGATGTACTTTGCTTTTGGGATTACACTTAGGTGCTTGGGTCCCATAGCCAAGTCTTGTCTTGCTGCTACTATGGTATTCTCGTAGCCAGGATAGTGCATCAGAAGCCTTATTCCATTTGCAAGTTCTATCTAGTTCATGCTTTACCTTCCCTAGGTCTTCTTTTAAGACTCTTATTTGTTCATTTTTCTTGTACAACTCATCCTTTATTTTTCCTAGATTTTCTTCCAAGGTGAAATGTGTGTGAGCAGATTTCTTCTTACATGTTCCTAATTTCAGTTTTAAATTTTTACACCTAAGTTCCAAGACACCGGTGTCAAGTTCAAGAACCTGGTTCTTCAAGTCAGCATTTTTACTGTCACTTTCATTAGCCCTAGATTCCAGATTTTTGCACTTGGCTTTTACGATAACACACTCCCTAGACAGTTGTTCAGTCTAGCAATAATTCAAATAACCTTTCTTTACATAAAAATTTAATCTTGTCTTTGAGATTTATCACACTTACATCTTGTTCATCATCTGACTCTCTGATGTCCATAAATGCTTGTTCATCTCCAGCTTCATCTTCTGAATCCTCATCTGATGTTTCTCCCTAAGCAACAACCATAGCCTTGTTGATCCTTTGTTCTTTTTGGGTTGAACATGTTCCTTCTTGTTGTTCCTTCTTCATGTTCCTTCGTTCAGCCATTTCCTTCTTCCATTTGATTTCCTACTGAGGACAATTCTTGATTATATGGTTAGTCTTGCCACATTTGTAGCAGTTCTTGAGGTCTGTTTCTCAGGAGCCCTTGGTTTGTTGAAGGTTGTACCTCTTGAAGAACCCTTTCCTCTCATCAGATACCTTTTGAAGTCCCTTGTTATCATGGCCATTTCATCATCCTCTAGATCTGCACCTTCAACTATTCTGAGAGCCAGACTTCTTTCCTTCTTGGGTGCATCCATTTTCATGGTTTGCCTTCTCAGTTCATAGGCAGTGAGATTTCCAATTAGTTCATACAGCTTGAGAGTAGCAATTCTTTGATTCCTGAATAGCAGTGATTTTTCTTTCCCAAGTTACTGGTAAAACCCTTATCAAGATTTTCTCAACCTTGTCTTCTTCAAGGATAATTCTCCCAAGAGATTTAAGTTCATTTGTTAGTGTTATGAACCTTGTGTACATCTCCTGGATAGATTCTCCTTCCTTCATAGTGAAATTCTCATATTGAGAATATAGCAGTGTTCCTCTTGATCTCTTTACTTGTGGAGTTCCTTCATGGGCCATTTGTAAAGTGTCTCATATCTCCTTAGCAGTGGTACAACTTTGAATCCTGTTGTAGTGTCAGGACCTAGTCCACACACAAACCATTTCTTGTCTTTGGCATTCTTTTCCCATTTCTTCAAATCTTCAACAGTGCAATCAGCTCTTGTCTTTGGCACGTCCACTCCTTCAGCACTCTTCTTTGTATTGGCTAGGGGATCATTAGTGACTATGTACCAGAGTTCATACTCTTCTCCTAGATGTTGTCTCTCATCCTGGTCTCTCATCATGCTCTTCTCCTAGATATGGTCTCTCGGGGGACCTTCAACATTCTTCTTTGTAGTAGCCACGGGACTATCAGTGACTATGTAGCAAAGTTCATACTTTTCTCCTAGATGTAGTCTCTCATCCTGTTCTTTTACCAAGAATAGTACTGACCATTAACGAGTGGGGGCCTAGCTGTGAATTGCCTTTCCTAGTTCCAGGTGGTTAGCACATCTTGATCTTTTCCTAAGGTGTTAACCTCTTCAAGGATAACCCACTCTGATACTAATTGATGTCTTATACTTCAATATCACACAAAGGGATGGGTGATTTGTGTGGTACCCAACTTTTGCTTAACTTGATTATAGAATGACCTGGTTCTTCTATGTGTTCCAACTACTACTGTTTGTGGAATAATAAGTAAAGAAAATAAAGAACACATAGATTTGTACGTGGAAAACACTTGGATTAAAAGGTGAAAAAACCACAACCTACTACTTAGTAGGATTTTCCCAAGTTTCCACTAAAATCATTGAGCCAAAAACTGCATTTACAAAAACTCTTTTGTAAACCTAGGGTTAACTCTAATCCCAGTGTGGCACACAACCTCAATTGTTGCGACAACTTCAAGTTAAATATAACTTGAACACTCTGAGTACTTAATACAATTTCTTTTGTAAAATCTGAAAGGTACAATATATAATCACCTACTACAATTGAACTAGAATAAAAGATAGACACTTGGAACTGGTTCTTCTATCTTATTCAAGTAGCTTCAGGATTGCACACTTGATACATAAATTGCTTGCAAAATTGCCTTGATCTTTTGCTCAATTTACATTTAACTTCTGCTTATGTGCATTACCTGTAAAAGAGAACAATATTGATATTTAATAGGTTAGTAATTAGAGATTGAATGGGATACAAATGCTACTCTTCTATGGTAGAAGAGTTCTAGTTGATCTCATACTCTAACACTATCATCTTCCTAAACTGTGTTCTCTTTGTGTAAGGAGTCTTTCTCTCCTTATGCAATTATGTAACCTTTTCGACTAGATCAAGAGGTATTGCTTCTGCTAAGTTACATTTATTTGTTTCACGTGCATCTCATATGTTTGAGTTGATCATGATTGTGCTTCACAAGATGGACCTGGTCCATGTATGAGCTCTTTTGTCAGTATTCAAAACATCATCTTACTTGGGCCAACACTTTGAGACTTGAAAAAGACAGGGATGAAGCCCCCGAGGATGAGGCTTTCAAAGATGCGACTTCTGAAGATGCAGCTGCTAAGGATGTAACACTGAAGTAGTTTTAGGTCACTTTATTTTGTTTCCTTGTGAGCCTTCCTTGTGTAAATATTTCCTGTAATCATATTTTGGGAATGTGGGGAGGAATTTATCTCATCTTTGGGTAGTGCTGGTTTTAACATGGCATGTATTCAACATTGCCTTTATTTATGGAAAATTTCATTTGAATGACCGGTTCGAGGATTGGTTCGGGGTATTATAAACCCTTAGACTTTTTATTATAACTTTAAAGATGAGTTTAACTCAATTCGTCGTTGGGTCGGGATATTGTGAACCTCGAGTCAGAATCGAAATGAAAGTGGAGTCTCAAACTATAAGTTTTAGGCCCTTAAGCCTTTCGAGGTTGGCCCGTAGGCTCTTATATATCGACCTTTAGGCTCTTATATATTGGTCCTTAGGCTCTTATATATCGGCCCCTAGGCTCTTATATATTGTCCCTTAGGCTCTTAAGTTGGGCTGATTCGGCCTCTTAGAATGGCTATGTAATTATTCCCTCATTTCGGCTTAAAAGACTTGGTGAAAATTATGCCTTAGCACATGTTTTTTGCACCTATAGGTTTTTCGAGGGTTGAACATATCAGAACCTTATTAGTGATTTGTTTGTGTAAACATAATTGAACACCTCTTGAGGTGTTTCCAAGGGCCTATATTACTAAAACCTTTAAAATTTTTAGGGCTAAATTTATCGAAGCCCTTTGTATTTTTCTTTTGCCGAGGATAGCCTGACTTAACCAGTTTTTACAAAGTGCTTGAAGGTCTTTTAATTTATTGCAGAAATCGGACGTCTCCGAGCAACATTATTTGGTCGTAACCTTTACATGACCGTAGTCTTTAGTATGGCCGTAGCCTTTGGGTATGTCACTTATACTTGTTCCTCGATAACGTAACAAACTTGTTCGAGAAGTTAAACCCCGAGAATGTTGGCTTGGCCTTAATTTTGAAGGGGTGCCACATTGAGGTCTTTTTAGTTCAATTTTCGAGTAACTCTTTGAGGTCTTATTAACTAGAATTTAGGTGCCTCTTTGAGCACTTATTAACTCAAATTTTAGGTGCCTCTTTGAGGTCTTATTAATTTGAAATTTGATAGCAGTCCCCAAGTATTCGGGGTGCTTCTAGGTTTTGACTTTTAAGTCATTTCCCGTAGGATTGTAAGTCTAGAGCTTGTACGAGACATAAAGTATTTTTGATATAACCTGAGTTATTCTTCAAACATTTGATACATGCTGCTACCGAGGCTTCTACTATTCTATATAGGCACAGTTCGTTTGATCGTTTGGCCCATTACAAAGTTCGCCTATCGAGGCCCTCATAGGTGCAAACTATCTTTCCCAAAAATGTGACCTCTGAGGGTGATGCCCCCCAGTATTCGAGGTTGATTTAAAAGAAGCCTTGAATACTTGTTGGCCGTTCCTTGGGTTCCATTGTGCCGATCTATCAGATCTTTATCAATGATTTTGTTGTCTTGCTATCCACGACCATGGCTTCTCCGAGAACCTTGACCTAGTCTGGGATGATTTTGATGCCCCGCTTTGATACCACAAAGGTCGAGAAACTCGGCTGCATCAGCTCCAGGAGAATGCTTCTCTAGGTTTAGCTTTATGTCGTATTGCTCCAAAATGTTTCTTATTTCCTGCAAATAAATTAAAGTGGTCCTCTGCGCATAGGGAGTTATCCAGTCATATTATCAATATAAGCTTTTATTATTTTGCCTGTTAATGCTTCAAGAGTAATCTCTTTTTTATTTAAACTGGGCGAAGCAATGCGATCTATATTATCAACACAAAACTAAATGAGTTTTATCCTGAGAGTGGCGATTAATCCCGTTCGCAGGTGTACCTTTCTTTTTTCCAGTTGTCTAGGAAACACCGGGCATTTCGGGAACAACGAGGGTTCGAGGGTCTGAGGAATTCCTTTCTTCACCTTCGATTAGTTGTTATTCCGCTTTCATCGAAGCTCAGAGCTATGACTACTACTTAGCCACCTACTTACCTTTGGAGGTTGATGTCTCCAAGGTCAAGAGTTCTAGTACCGGCACTACTTCTTCGATTGCGAACATCTCTTTTATAGCGTGCTATTCTTAATGGACTATTTTCACTCCTTCCTCTGTCGGGAACTTCATCATCTGATGGAGAGCTGAAGGCACTGCCCTCGTATTATGTATCCACGGCCTCCAGAGAAGTGCGTTATACCTTATGTCACCTTTGATGACATGGAGTCTGGTGTCATGTATGGTCCTGGCAACATTTACAGGCAAGATAATTTCTTCGTTCGTTATTTCACTTGCCATATTAAAACCGTTCAGCAACCGAGATGCAGGTATAATATGACCTTGCATGCTGAGTTATCTCACGACCCTCGATCTGATTATCTTCGGCAAGCTACCTAAATCCATTAAAACACGTTTAACCTGAATTTTATTCAAGAGGATAAAGATTATCAGGTCGTCGTTGTGAGGCTGGGATATGTCTTCTGATTCCTTGTAACGGAATGATATGGCATCCTTGGGCACATAGATCTGAGTCCATTTTTCCTTTGTGATGCACACTTTAGTGCATTTGAATGTAGGTCCCTGTGGGACGTCGGCTCCAGCGATGATCATGTGAATGACATGTTGAGGTTTTTCGGGTTCATTCTTCCTGCTTGCATATCTTTCTTGGAAATGGTTTTTGGCGTGGTCACTGAGAAATTTCTCGAAGGTGTCCTTCATTGAATAGTCAAGCCACCTCCTCTCTAAGCTGTCTGCAATCCTTGGTCTTATGCCCGTGAGTACCATGGTACTTACACATTACATCGGGGTTTCTATGAGAAGCATTTGTCTGTATGGGCTTGGAATATCTAGTATCATTAATTTTTCCAATGGCCGAGATGATACTTGAGGCGTCGACACTTAAGTCGTATTATGATAATTTGGAGGCCTCCACTAGTCCCGAGCGCCTATCAGACTCGGTTTTGCCCATGAATCCCCGGGAGCTTTGGCCTCGATCTACTCTTTGATCATTCCAAGGTGCATTACGACTTGAAATGTTCCTTCTGTCTTTGACATACGGTTGATACCTTTTGTCACGACCCCAATTCGCCCTCCATGAACTGTCGTGACGACACCTAATCTCTATGACTAGGTAAGCCTAAATTACTGAAAATAACCAAACTTGCGGAAGTAAAACAATTTAAAAGAAGAAATAAAGCATTAATAGTGTCTAAATGTGCTGCTCGGCATACACCATATATGAAACTCAAAGGAAATATCCAAATCCAAGACCCGAAAACACACGAATCACAAGCTAAGAAAAAGAGAAATACTACATAATTGTGCCCCAGAATTTTTGTCTAATAAGAACAGAAAGTACAAAAGGGCTAAATACTAGAAAGCAAGAATAGAAAGGGACTCCTCGGTCGGCGGACACGGCAGATGTACGTCGAAATCCCAAAGTAGTCACTTCCCTCAAGGATGGTTGACCTAAGAAGAAGTAGCTGGATCTGCACATGAAAAACATGCGCAAAAGATGCATGAGTACACCACAGCGGTACTCAGTAAGTGCCAAGACAACCTCGGTCAGGTAGTGACAAGGAAGGTCAGGGCCTTACTGAGATTAAATAAAAGATAATTCAATAGTATGGATATAGTATAATGTGTGAACGACAATTAAAGTAACAGAGTATATAGAGAACAACATCAACTGCACCGTACACGTAAAGACGATGTAAACACCAAAGAAAAATACAACTCAGTCCAATAATACCAACCGGGGTCTTCCAGGATACCGTCCTGAAGTCCCAATTACAACTGTCCAGTAGATCTCCCGGGATACCGTCCCGTAGTCGATCATATATAAGTCCAAAGGATCTCTCGGGATCCCATCCCGTAGTCCAATTATCATTACAGAGAGATCTACCAGAATTCCGATCCGTAGTCTCAAATGTAAATATCCAGTACTGGGGGAATCTATCGGGTGCATTCCCATAGTTCCATATAACTGTACAGGGGGATCTATCAAGAATCTGACCCGCAGCCGCAAAGTAAATGTACAGGGGATCTATTGGGAATCTAACCCGTATCCCAAAGTAAATAGACAAGGGGGAGCTACTGGAATACCACATCCGTAGTCCCAATATAAATACACAAAAATAGCAAGACGATATTCAGAAATAGAAATCTCATATTAAGCAATAAGTAATTCTATCCTAACATGCTTCACATAATTCAATCAAGGCAATTCAAGTCAACTAAACTTGCTTTTCTCACTAACAACCTGCTAAATTTGCAAGTATAATAAAGCAGGACAAGAATTTCATAGAAATAACTTAAGGAAAAATTGGGTTTCAACAATTAGCTCAAGTACGTGCTCGTCACCTCACGTACAAGGCATTTCAGATAACAAACAGATCATATCCTAAGGGGAAGGTCTCCCACACAAGGTTAGACAAGCCACTTACCTCGAACAAGTGCAAGTCAACCTGAAACCACGCCTTTGCCACGAGTATCCGACTCCAAATGGCCCAAATCTATTCAATTCCATTTCATAATGTAAATGATACTTCAAGAAATTCTACAATTAAACTCTATGCTAATACGTGAAATTATATAAAATGACCAAAATGCCCCTCGGACCCACATCTCGAAATCGGGTGAAATTTATATTTTTGGAATCCACACTCTCACGAGTCAAACCATATTAAAATTATTCTAATACGATGGCAAATATCAAGTCAAAACCCAATCTCTTGGTCCGAGAATTTTTCCCCAAATTTCTACCAAAATTCTGAAATTAAAGGATGCATTTGACTGAAGATGCAGAGAAATTAGGCTAAACCGAGTAAGAATCACTTACACAAATCACGCAGGTGTAAATCCCTTCAAAAATCGTGATCCCCCAAGCTCTGAAGTCCAAAATATGAATATTGGTCTAAACCCTCAATTTTGGGTGTTTAAATTCTGCCCAGGGATTTCCTTAATCGCAATCGCAAAATTAGCCTCGCGATCGCGAAGCATAAAAATGGACTGCCCTCAACTTACATTACGCGATCTCGAAGCTATACTACATAACCTCATGCGATTGCAACCTAACACAAACGATCACGAAGCTATACCACACAGACTCATGGGATCGCAACCTGACTCACGTGATCACGTAGAAAAACTCTTTCCTTTCCCTCAAATAAGCCTACGCGATCGCGAAGAACAAATTTTTGCAATAGACCTGAAGCAAAAATCTACAATTTTCTAGCAATTCAAAATTACCCGTTGAGCATCCGAAACACACTGGAGGCCCCTAGGACCTCAACCAAAGGCACCAACATATCCTAATACCTCGTCCAAACATGTAACAATCTTCAAAACGCTACAAACAACATCAAATCTCCCAAAACACATAGGATTCAACCTTAAGTTTAAAAAATAATCCAAATTTCAGTTTTGATAAAAAAACCCAACCAAACCACCTACGAATGACCTGAAATTTTGCGCACACCTCCTAAATGACATGTCAGAGCTACTGAAACTCTTAGAATTTCATTCTGACCCTCGGATAAAAAATCTCACAATTGAACCGAAAACTTCCAAAATTCATCTTTCGGTATTTCAAGCCTTAATTAGCTAGGGACTTCCAAAACACTATCCGAATACGGTCCACTTTTCAATACTAAAGCTCTCATTTAGGGACTAAGTGTCCCAAAACCTTCTTAACCTTAAAACACAATATCCCGGAAAATCAAAATAACAAAAATAAACTTGGGGAAAATAGTTAATAGGGGATCGATGCATAAATTATTAAGACGACCGGCCGGATCGTCACATCCTCCTGCGCTTAATCATTTGTTCGTCCTCGAACAAGCATAGAGACATACATGAAGTAGTGAAAAGATTAGGGTAATGGCTGCATATATCCTGCTCGGTCTCCCAAGTCGCCTCCTCGACTGGCTGACTCCGCCACTGAACCTTCACTAATGCATTGTTCTTTGACCTCAGCATTCTAATTTGCATGTCCAATATTTCCACTCACTCTTCAACATAAGATAGTTCCTTGTCCACCTGGACTGTACTGAAATCCAGCACGTGCGTCAGATCAGCGTGATACCTTCCAAGCATCGAAACATGAAATATCGGATGAACTCTTGCCAAGTTGGGAGCTAGGGCAAGCTCATAAGCGACCTCCCCAACTCCCCTCAATATCTCAAAAGGGCCAATAAAGCTCGGACTCAACTTCCCTTTCTTCCCAAATATCATAACATCTTTCATAGGCAAAAGCCGAAGTAGTGTTAGAAAATACGCTTAACGCTAGAGGGGCGGGGGTGAATAGCGTTATAATAAAATTTAACGTAAACTTGCGGAAATTAAAATTTGCAGGAAGTAAATAAGTGCGATAAATAATAACTTACACACAGATATATCCTGGTTTACCACAACGTGTGGCTAGTCCAGTCCCCGAGAGACTCTCTCAAGATTTTCCACTAACTTGTCAAGCTTCCGGGTGCTTAACAAACCTTTACAACTTGAGGACGCAAGCCTCAACACCTTTGCTCGGAGTTACAACACTCCAAGACTTCAACCAAGGAAACACACGTTCCTCACAACAAGAGAATCACAATTCTCTTCCAAGTGTACAAACACTAAAACACTCAAACAATATACTCCTTTATGAGTAGGTATGAGTAAAAAGAAATAAGCTCTAGATCACAACAACTTTGGACAAGAATATGGCTCTCAAAAGCTTTATGAAATTGAATATAAAATGATAAACAAAAGTATGCAAGCTTATAGCAATATAATGATCAGTTGTAGTATGTTGTTGTGTTTAAAACACTGAAATGAAGCTGTATTTATAGTTGAAAAACTTGGCATTACCGTTGCCTAATTGCCAATTAAGAGTTGCTGATTTTACTCACTGGCAATCGATTGTCAAACCCCAACAATCGATTGTCTGCCAGTCAGACCAAAATTCAATCCCAGATTTTACTCTTGATAATCGATTACTTACAATCCATAATCGATTACTGGCAACGTTCAAAAAATCCTTTCCAGATTTTACCACAAACAATCGATTGTCCAGAATCAACAATCGATTATTCAGCAACGTTCAAAAAATCTTTTCCGGATTTTAATCAAAACAATCGATTATACAAAATCAATAATCGATTACCCAATAACGTTCAAAAAATCTTTTCCGGATTTTAATCAAAACAATCGATTATACAAAATCAATAATCGATTACCCAATAACGTTCAAAAAATCTTTTCCGGATTTAATCAAAACAATCGATTATACAGAATCAATAATCGATTACCTGACGGTATTTGAAAACTTTACGACAACGGCCAGCTTCACAATCGATTGCACAAAGTCAACAATCGATTACTTATCAGTTTTTGAAAAACATTTTAGACATTGTCTCTTTGACAATCGATTGTCCAATGTAACAATCGATTATTTAATAAATTTGAAAATCACTGGAAGACACTGTCTCAACATAATCGATTACCATTAGTTCATAATCGATTATTTTGAGTTTTGAAAAACTTTGATGGACACTGCCTCAGTCCCAATCGATTGTCATTAGTTCACAATCGATTGTCATGCAGGTTTGAAAAACCTGATGCTCACTGTCTTACTCACAATCGATTGTCATTAGTTCACAATCGATTGTCATGCAGTCTTGGCTTAAATTAATCGATTATCATAAGTACATAATCGATTATCTTAGTCCAGATTTTTAAGGCATGTCTAAAAATTATTTTGACTACTGTAAATATGCATGATTTAAAATCATTTGACATTAAATTAAATATGCATGATTTTGGAAAATAGTTTTATGAGAGAAGCCATGTTACGAGTCAAGTTGTAGGATCAAGATCACAATTAAGAATGACTCAATTAAACTATAAAACTTTGTCTTGAGCTTGAATCTCGTTGTATATCAATTGTGCGCTTGTTTCTTGAACTTCGTCATATATCAATTTTCGCTTCGTTTGTCATTCATCAAAACCTATACAAAAGAACACACGTTTTAGTATATTGCATTGAGAACGTGTTTCCAACAATTTCCCCCTTTTTGATAATGGCAAGCATTAAGCGGGATATGCAAGACAAGCAATTTATATTGACGATTCAAGACAAGTATATACATGCAACAAGTATGTAATTTGTTCCCCCTCAATTTGAGAATTCCCCCTCAATTTAAGCTTATAATTTGAGAGTGCATCATACCCGTTATCTTCCCCCTTTTGCCATTAGCAAAAATAATTATAAGATGCCAAAAATAAAATAAACCTTGTTTATTTATTTAAAAAAAATTACAGCAACAGGGAAGACAATACAACATATAAAAACAACTTTAAAAACTACAATTATTCATTCATCATCTTCCGCCTCATCATCCGGCGCTGCTTCATATGGAACAAGACCCGCATATGGATAATGAACGTGGTCAAAATATCCATGGATCTCGTGAGTTAATTGACCGAAAGAAGAGGTCAATGAAGCAATTTGGTCGGAAATGAATTGGAGGGAAGGCTCTTGAGGCGGAGGAGCACGACGGGTTGGAGGAGGAGCAGGCGCTACATGATCACCGTCATGATGAAAGGAGGATTCCGAAATTTCCCACTTTTTGGTACTCTTTTTGAGAGGACCATTTCCAGTGACGAATCCGGTGGCTTCAAGAAAGTTCATGATGAGGAGAGCATAAGGAAGAGGCCTATCATCTCCGATAGCGTCACGCATGTGAATTTTGATAAGCCGACACCAATTGATGTTAGCTCCGGTTATTATGGCATGCATGAGCTTGGTGTCCTCTTGGGAAATGGTAGTATGGTTATGCTTACGAGGCTTGAGGACTCGGGTGATGAAATAGAAAATCAACCGATAATTGGGATCCATTCCCGTAATTGTAGGACGACGAGAAGAAAGATTTGGATCATAAGAAGTAAGACCGATTTGGTGTAAGAGGGCTGTTTCATCAAAAAGGGCTCCGGCCTCTCCGGTGTACTGAAAAATGTCTTCACTATTATGAGGAAGATGGGCAATGGTATGAAGATTTTCATCGGAAAGAAGAATTTGAACACCATTAATGTTGGTGACAAGCTCACCATCATCATCCTCATGGAGGTTGGAATAAAATGCTTGAACCAATGTAGTATTGATGTAAGGATGGGTAAGGAGTAAAAAGTCAAGAAGTTGAGAATTTTTGAGCATATTTGCAGCAGGCCCAAATGATTCAAGATACTTGTGGGTTGAAAAGCAGGGTGGAAGAATGTCGCGCTTTTCAAATTTGGTTAAGAATCGAGTAAGCTCGATGTCAGAATTAAAATATAGAACGGAACCATCTTGATAGGGATAGTTCGGACGAGGAGGGGCAGTAGAGGCGGATGCGCCGTGCCTAGCAGAACGGGAACGTTTTGAGTGACGGCCCGACATTTTTAATGAAAGCTGCTGGATTTTGCAAAGGATTAGAGAGAATTTGATATTTTGAAAGCTAAAATTGATGCTTGAGTGAATGAATATGAACATATATGAAGCCTATTTATAGAGGGGAGAGTGGCTTATCATTTATGGAAGAAATCTGCTGAGAATTTAAAGCCAAATCAGTCAGGAACGGTAAAATAAATTCACTGACCGTTAGACCATCGATTATTGAGATGCAATAATCGATTGTTGAAGAGTTATGACCTGACTTGGAACTGATACAAATTGATTGAGGAGCCAAACGGTAACAAGAGTTTAAATTTCTGACATGAAATAATCGATTGTCAAATGTGGAATAATCGATTATTTTGGAAAAGCATTGCTGAATGGTTGAGACAGAAATTGATTATGCAATTTAAGGAATCAATTATTAAACAAAACTGCATAATGAACATAAACCATAAACAATCGATTAGTGATACTGCTAATCGATTTTCAGCACAGTAAAATAATCGATAATTTGCTTGGAACAATCGATTGTTCTGTGCCAAACTTTATAATTCACCCTATCTTTTAGGACGATACCTGCAAAATAGAATTAAACGTCTCCGACGCTCAAGTCAGTAATTTGTAAAGAAGTAATGACTTAAACTAGTGTTGCCAAGTGAGAACGTGAGCTCTTAAGAAGTGTGTCCTAAAGTGTTCTTAACAGAGTTTCGGGTACTTACCTTTCCTCCGACGTCTCCAATTACCTGTTCGAGAGGGTGGTCTTTGATTGTCCTCCACTCGTTAGGCATATTCATTTCTTTTTCCAATTGTGGCTCTTCTTCCGTTGGTTGTTCCTCAGTTTCATCTTTATTTTCCTTGGGTGGTTCCTCTTGTATTTTGTCTTTCAAGCTATCTAAGATACCTGCAAGATCAAAACCGGAATCCTTTCTCGCCAAGCGAGCATTATTTTCAGAAAATACAACATGAGGGGATTCCTCCACAATTTGGGTTCGTTTATTAAAGACCCTATATGCTTTACTACGTGAGGAATATCCAATGAAAATACCTTCATCCGACTTAGCATCAAATTTACCCAATTGGTCTTTGCCATTGTTATGAACAAAACATTTGCAACCAAAAACTCTAAAATGGGAAATATTTGGTTTTCTACCCTTAAAAAGTTCATAGGGGGTTTTCATGAGTATCGGCCGAATTACTACTCTATTTAGAACATAGCAAGCGGTACTCACGGCGTCTGCCCAAAAATGTTTGGGTATCTTAGCTTCGTCGAGCATGGTTCTAGCCATCTCTTCGAGACACCTATTTTTCCTTTCCACCACCCCATTTTGTTGTGGTGTACGTGGAGCGGAAAAGGTATGCTCGATTCCGAGTTCGTCACAAAAGTCCGCAAAGAGATTGTGATCAAACTCTCCCCCATGATCACTTCTAATTGAAGTGACGGTTGTTTCTTTCTCATTTTGAACACGCTTAAGAAAATATTTAAAATTTTGAAAAGCATCACTTTTATTGGCAAGAAATAAAGTCCAAGTAAATCTCGAGTAATCATCAACAATCACAAAAGCATATCTATTTCTTCCTAGACTTTCAATGCGAGAAGGACCAAATAAATCCATATGAAGCAATTGCAATGGTCTAGAAGTTGAAATAATGTTTTTAGATTTGAAAGATGCTTTTGTTTGCTTCCCCTTTTGACACGAGTCACAAATAGAGTCATTTTCAAATTTTAAATTGGGAAGACCAACAACTAAGTTTTGAGAAATCAATTTGTTCAAAAGATGCATATTGATATGTGCTACTCTACGATGCCATAGCCAAGTATCATCCTCTTTACTCATTAGACAATCAACATAATCGGGTGAGGATTTAGCAAGATCAACCATATAAATGTTATCCACTCTAAAACCACGGAGGATAATTTTGAAATCACTACGTCTGAACACTAAGCATTCATCCGAATCAAATAAAGCAAGATTTCCCTTGTCACACAATTGGCTTATGCTCAAGAGATTATGCTTTAATCCTTTAACAAGTAATATATGCTTAATAGAGGGTTTTTCATCCTTACCGACCGAGCCGACGCCGATGATCTTTCCTTTATTGTTATCACCGAAGATAACACTTCCTCCTTCTTTGTGCTCTAATTGAAGGAATTTGGATTCATCTCCCGTCATATGCTTGGAGCATCCACTATCAAGGTACCATAGTACACTTGATTCCTTCAAGCACACCTCGTCTTTGTTATCTTCTTGTGCCATGAGGCAAAGATTTGCTGCTTCGTCTTCTTCTCCTTCGCTTGACTCATCTCTGGAGTCACCTCCCCAAGAAATATATGCGCGTTGCTTTTTAAAAGGTTTCTTTTCTTTCTTGAGGTTTGGGCAATTTGACTTGATGTGCCGGTTTCTCCGCATTCGTAGCATTTTATTTCTCCTTGCTTTTTCCCTTTGCGTTCATACTCCTTGCGCATGAACTTTTGAAATCTTTTGATAACGAGTCCAGACTCGTTGTCTCCTTCCTCATCAATTTGCGGTTGACTTGTGCTCGCCTTTAGAGCTATTCTTTGCCTCCTTTGATCATCAACAAGAGGGTTAAGAATAGTAGATTCATAGGTCTTGAGATTACCTCTTAATGCGTCAATTGTGACATTTGAGACGCCGATGGATTCTTGGATTGCGTCGGCCTTTGATCGCCATGCCGGAGTTAGACTTCTAAGGATCTTCCGTACAAGTTCTCTATCCGTGAATGTCTTTTTGAGGGCATGTAGATCATTTGCGATTATTGAAAATCGTTCAAACATTTCGTCCACCTTTTCTCCTTCCTTCATGTGAAATAATTCGTAAGCATGGGCTAGGAAATCAATTTTTGCTTCCCTTACCTGATCCGTTCCTTCGTATGTAACTTCTAGCTTGTCCCACATCTCCTTTGCTGTTGTGCAACACGATATTTTCCTGTAATCGTCAGCATTAACAGCAGAATATAATAAGTTTATTGCTTTAGCATTATTTTGGACCTTTCGGATGTCATCCGCGTCATACTCATCCTCGGACTTGGGAACCCATTCATTTTCCACCTTCTTGGTTGGAATTTGATTTCCCTTTGTAAACACCTTCCAAAGGTGAAAACTGTTGGATTGAATGAAGATCATCATCCTCTCCTTCCAGTACGTGTAATTTGTACCATTGAATAGAGGTGGTCGTGTGGAGCACTGTCCTTCATCAATTCCTGCAAAAGAGTCACGAGTAGAAGCCATGGATGGTTCTCTCAAACTGTTAAGTGTTCAGAGAGTATGGATCTGATACCAATTGTTAGAAAATACGCTTAACGCTAGAGGGGGGTGAATAGCGTTATAATAAAATTTAGCGTAAATTTGCGGAAATTAAAACTTGCAGGAAGTAAATAAGTGCGATAAATAATAACTTATACACAGATATATCCTGGTTTACCACAACGTGTGGCTAGTCCAGTCCCTGAGAGACTCTCTCAAGATTTTCCACTAACTTGTCAAGCTTCCGGGTGCTTAACAAACCTTTACAACTTGAGGAAGCAAGCCTCAACACCTTTGCTCGGAGTTACAACACTCCAAGACTTCAACCAAGGAAACACACGTTCCTTACAACAAGAGAATCACAATTCTCTTCCAAGTGTACAAACACTAAAACACTCAAACAATATACTCCTTTATGAGTAGGTATGAGTAAAAAGAAATAAGCTCTAGATCACAACAACTTTGGACAAGAATATGGCTCTCAAAAGCTTTATGAAATTGAATATAAAATGATAAAAAAAGGATGCAAGCTTATAGCAATGTAATGATCAGTTGTAGTATGTTGTTGTGCTTAAAACACTGAAATGAAGCTGTATTTATAGTTGAAAAACTTGGCATTACCGTTGCCTAATTGCCAATTAAGAGTTGCTGATTTTACTCACTGACAATCGATTGTCAAACCCCAACAATCGATTGTCTGCCAGTCAGACCAAAATTCAATCCCAGATTTTAAGCTTGATAATCGATTACTTACAATCTATAATCGATTACTGGCAACGTTCAAAAAATCATTTCCAGATTTTACCACAAACAATCGATTGTCCAGAATCAACAATCGATTACTCAGCAACGTTCAAAAAATCTTTTCCGGATTTTAATCAAAACAATCGATTATACAAAATCAATAATCGATTACCCAATAACGTTCAAAAAATCTTTTCCGGATTTTAATCAAAACAATCGATTATACAAAATCAATAATCGATTACCCAATAACGTTCAAAAAATCTTTTTCGGATTTTAATCAAAACAATCGATTATACAGATTCAATAATCGATTACCTGACGGTATTTGAAAACTTTACGACAACGGTCAGCTTCACAATCGATTGCACAAAGTCAACAATCGATTACTTATCAGTTTTTGAAAAACATTTTAGACATTGTCTCTTTGACAATCGATTGTCCAATGTAACAATCGATTATTTAATAAATTTGAAAATCACTGGAAGACACTGCCTCAACATAATCGATTACCATTAGTTCATAATCGATTATTCTGAGTTTTGAAAAACTTTGATGGACACTGCCTCAGTCACAATCGATTGTGATTAGTTCACAATCGATTGTCATGCAGGTTTGAAAAACCTGATGCTCACTGTCTTACTCACAATCGATTGTCATTAGTTCATAATCGATTGTCATGCAGTCTTGGCTTAAAACAATCGATTATCATAAGTACATAATCGATTATCTTAGTCCAGATTTTTAAGGCATGTCTAAAAATTATTTTGACTACTGTAAATATGCATGATTTAAAATCATTTGACATTAAATTAAGTATGCATGATTTTGGAAAATAGTTTTATGAGAGAAGCCATGTTACGAGTCAAGTTGTAGGATCAAGATCACAATTAAGAATGACTCAATTAAACTATAAAACTTTGTCTTGAGCTTGAATCTCGTTGTATCAATTGTGCGCTTGTTTCTTGAACTTCGTCATATATCAATTTTCGCTTCGTTTGTCATTCATCAAAACCTATACAAAAGAACACACGTTTTAGTATATTGCATTGAGAACGTGTTTCCAACAAGTAGGACCTGCTCTCCAACCATATATGAAACATCTCTAACCTTCCGGTCCGCATAGCTCTTTTATCTGGATGGGGTTGAACGGATCCTATCCTAATTCACCTAAACCTTCTCTAAATTATCCTGAACCAAATCTGTGCCCAATAATCTAGCCTGACCCGACTCGAACCAACCCACCAGAGATCTATACCACCTACCATATAAGACCTTATACGGTGCCATCTGAATGTTGGACTGATAGTTGTTGTTGTATGAAAACTCCACAAAAGGCAAGAAGTGATCCTAAGATCCTCCAAAATCGATCACACATGCACAGAGCATATCCTCAAAAATCAGAATAGTATCTCGGAATGCCCGTCCGTCTGAGGGTGAAATAGTGTACTCAATTCTACCTGAGTACCCAACTCATGCTAAACGGCCCTCTAGACCCCATATGTGAACTGAGTACCTCTATCCGAAATGATGGAAATTGGAATACCTCGCAGACAAACGATCTCCCAGATATGAATCTATGCCAACCGCTATGAAGAATAAGTAGTACACATAGGAATGAAATGAGAGGACTTGGTCAGTTGCTCCACGATAACCCAAATGACATCTAACTTCTTCAAAGACCATGGGAGCCTAGATACGAAGTCCATGGTGATCCGATCCCACTTCCACTCCGGAACCTCTATCTGCTGAAGCAATCCACCCGACCTCATGGTGCTCATACTTCACCTGCTGGCAGTTGAGGCACCAAGCTACAAACCCAACTATATCTTTCTTCGTAAGCCTCCACCAACAGTACTGCTGCAAGTCCAGATACAGTTTCGCGGCACCCGGACTAATGGAATACCGCAAACTGTGGGCCTCTTCTAGAATCAAGTCTTGAAGCCCATCATTATTGGGTACACAAACCCGACCTTGCATCCTGAATATTTTGTCCTTGCCAATGGTAACATCTCCGGCATCACCATACGGAACCTTGTCCTTGAGGACAAGCAAATAAGGGTCATCATATCAAATAAGGAAGACCAAGAGACCATGCAAGCTAGAACTGAACTAGGCTCCGAAAGATCCAATCTCACAAACTGGCTGACTAAGGCTTGAACACCCATCGCCATAGGCCTCTCTAATGCTGGTAGATAAGCCAAACTCCCCAAACTCTCTACCCAATGACTTAAAGCATCGGCCATCACATTGACCTTGCATGGGTGATATATAATGGTAATGTCATAATTCTTTAGCAACTCTAACCACCTCCTCTAGCCTAAATTTAGATCCTTTTGCTTGAACAAATGATGCAAGCTCCGATGATCAGTATAAATCTCTTAAGCACACCGTATAGATAATGGAGCCAAATCATTAGGCATGAACAATGGCAGCTAACTCAAGATCGTGGACATAATAATTCTTCTTATGTATCTTTAGCTGTCTGGACGCGTAGGCAATCACCCTGCCGTTCTGAATCAATACTGCTCCAAGGCCAACTTTTAGGGCATCACAATAGATAGTATAAGACCCTGAACCTGTAGGTAATATCAAAACTAGGGCCGTAGTCAAAGCTGTCTTGAGCTTCTGAAAGCTCGTCTCACAATCTTCCGTCCACTGGAACACAGCACCCTTCTGGGTCAGTCTATTCATAAGGGCTGCAATCGATGAAAACCAATCCACAAAGCGATGATAGTAACCTGCCAACCCAAGGAAACTGCGGATCTCTGTAGCTGAGGACGGCCTAGGCCAACTCTGCACTGCCTCTACCTTCTTCAGATCCACCCAAATACCCTCACTCGATACCATGTAGCCTAAGAATGCCACAGAATATAATAAAAACTCACATTTTGAAAACTTTGCATATAATTTCTTTTCCCTCAGAGTTTGAATCATTGTCCTCGGGTGTTGCTCATGATCTTCTCGCTTCCGAAAATATACCAGAATGTCATCAATAAAGACAATGACAAAAGAGTCAATATATGGACGGAATACACTATGCATCAAATGCATAAAAGCTAATGGGGCATTGGTATGTATAATCAGTTTTCGATATCTTATTTGTTTAGCATGACATGAAAACTTGATATGCAGCTAAAGTCTATTATGTGACTTACATGACTTAACTTGAGAGATTTAAGTTGCTTGAAGCATATGCAATTCGTGGTCCCGAAGTACCGCGTCCTAAGTACAATTTGTGTACATATGTATCTTGATATAACTATAAGCATGATGTCATCGAGAATACATCTATGGAGATATTGAAGAGTTATTCCACGACATTATATGAAGATGTCCATATCTATCAAGAATGATGATTTCAAGGTGCGGAATATTTATTCAAGTCAATATGGTTGATTTACTTATCAAACGTCTACCAAAGATCGTTTTGAAGATGATGCACAAGATTGGAATGCAAATGCTCAAGGATATAAATTGATGTACTCATTAGGGGAGTCAATGCGCGTTGCACTCTTTTTCCCTAACAAGGTTTTGTCCCACTGGGTTTTCCTTGCGAGGTTTTTAACGAGGCAACCAATAGGCGCATATTCAAACATGTGTACTCTTTTTCCTTACTTTAATTTTTCCCATTGGGTTTTGGTTTTAAGGTTTTATGAGGCACATTGTTGAATAGACATTCAAGGGGGAGTGTTATAAATAGAAGATTCTTACACTTCTATTTAAGGTGAATGTCTTTAATGTATTTAATTAGAGAGATTTTAGAGTTAAGAGCTAAATGATTTTAAATAATGCATATTTACTTTAGTCAAAATGATTTTTAAACTTGCCTCTAAAATCTGGACTAAGATAATCGATTATGTACTTATGATAATCGATTATGTTTAAGTCAGCTGCTTGACAATCGATTGTGTTAAGGCAGTGAGCATCAGATTTTTCAAATCTGCATGACAATCGATTGTGAACCTTATGACAATCGATTGTGTTGAGGCAGTGTCTTCCAGACTTTTTCAAAGTTATTAGATAATCGATTGTGACCTTATGACAATCGATTGTCACGAGGCAGTATCTAAATTGATTTTTCAAGACTGATATATAATCGATTGTTAACTTAGTATAATCGATTAGACAACTGAGCGTTGCCAAAATATTTTCAAATACCATCAGGTAATCGATTATTGATTTCCTATAATCGATTGTGTTAATTAAAATCTGGAAAGGATTTTTTGAACGTTGCTGAGTAATCGATTATGGATTTGTTATAATCGATTGTTTTTAATTAAAATCTGGAAAGGACTTTTTGAACGTTGCTGAGTAATCGATTATTGATTTATTATAATCGATTGTTTTACGTAAAATCTGGAAATGATTTTTTGAACGTTGCCAGTAATCGATTGTTGATCTCAAATAATCGATTGTTATGCGTAAAATCTGGGATTGATATTTGGAACGATTGGCAAACAATCGATTGTGGCTTTCTGACAATCGATTGTCACTGAGTAAAATCAGCAATTCTTAATTGGCAATTAGGCAATGGTAATACAAAGTTTTTCAAGTATAAATACAGCTTCATTTCAGTCTTTTAACGACAACAACACACAACAACTGATCATACAATTGCTAAAGCTTGCATACTTTATTGCTTATCATTTTATATTCATTACATAAGCTTTTGAGAGCCAAATTCTTGTCGAAAGTTGTTGCGATCTTGAGCGTATTCTTTTTACTCATATCTACTATTAAAGGAGTGTCTTGTTTGAGTGCTAAGTGCTTTTGTACACTTGAAGGGAAGTGTTAGTCCCTTGTGTTGTAAGAAGGAACTTGTGTTTCCTTGGTTGAAGTCTTGGAGTGTTGTATCTCCGAGCAAAGGTTGTTGAGGCTTGTGTCCTCAAGTTGTAACGGTTTGTTGAGCACCCGTAAGCTTGACAAGTTAGTGGAAATCTCGAGAGAGTCTCTCGGGGACTGGACTAGCCACGGGTTGTGGTGAACCAGGATATATCGGTGCGTTTGTTCTAATTTATTTACTTATCGCACTTATTTATTTCCTGCAATTTTTTAAATTCCGCAAATTTACGCTAATTTTTATTATAACGCTATTCACCCCCCTTTAGCGTTAAGCGTATTATCTAACAATTGGAATCAGAGCCCAACTCTCTGAAGACTTAACCGTTTGAGAGAAACATCCATGGCTTCTACTCGTGATTCTTTTGCAGGAATAGGTGAAGGACAATGCTCCACCCGACCACCACTGTTTGATGGTACAAATTATACATACTGGAAGGAGAGGATGAGAATATTTGTACAATCAAATAGTTTTCATCTTTGGAAGGTCATAACGAATGGAGAACAAATTCCAACCAAGAAGGTTGAAAATGAATGGGTCCCAAAGTCCGAAGATGAATACGATACGGATGATATCCAAAAGGTGCAAAATAATGCTAAAGCTATTAATTTATTATATTGTGATGTAAATGATGATGATTACAGGAAGATATCTTGTTGCACAACGGCGAAGCAAATGTGGAACAAGCTGGAAATTACGTACGAAGGTACGGACCAGGTAAGGGAAGCCAAAATTGATTTCCTAACCCATGCATATGAATTGTTTCACATGAAGAAAGGCGAAAAGGTCGATGAGATGTTTGAACGATTTTCAAAAATCGTAAATGATTTACATGCTCTTAAGAAGACCTTCACGGATAAAGAACTTATTCGAAAAATTCTCCGAAGTCTCACTCCGAAATGGCGATCCAAGGCCGACACGATTCAAGAATCCATTGGCATTTCAAATGTCACCATCGACGCATTAAGAGGTAATCTTAAAACTTATGAATCTACTATACTTAACCCTCTTGTTGATCAAAGGAAGGAAAGAATCGCTCTCAAGGCAAGCACAAGCCAACCTCAAAATGATGAGGACGGAGACAACGAGTTCGGACTCGTTATCAAGAGATTTCAAAAGTTCATGCGAAAAGAGTATGAACGAAAGGGCAAAAAGCAAGGAGATCAAATAAAGTGCTATGAGTGCGGAGAAACCGGGCACATTAAATCAAATTGCCCAAATGCTAAAAAGGAGAAGAAACCCTTCAAGATGCAACGAGCATACATATCTTGGGGAGGCGACTCCGGTGACGAGTCAAGTGAGGAAGAAGAAGACGAAGCCGCAAATCTTTGTCTTATGGCACAAGACGACAACAAAGAAGAGGTATGTCAAATTTCTTCAAAAAAATTTCTTTTCCCTTGAAGAAATGCAAAATGCTTTTGATGAGTTGTATAGCGAATCTATTAAAGCTTCAAAAACTGTTAAGAGTATAAAAGAAAATGCTTCTTTAAAAGAAAAAGATTTTCAAAAACAACTCTCTTTCAAAGAAAAGGAATTGGAAAAACTGATTTTAGAAAATGAGAAGTTGAAAGAGGAAAACAAATTTTTTGGCAAGAGAAGCGCTAACAAGCCCGAGAGTTCTTGAAATTTTACTTCTTGCATGCATCTCAAAAATGAAGTAGAAAGGCTTAAGGGCACCTTAGATAAGTTCAAATCTTCTCATAAAAATTTGAATGAAGTGCTTGTTAATTTGAAGTCGACCAAGCATGGCATAGGTTTTAGAAACGAGCCTAAAGAGAAAGTTGAAGCCAACCCCCAACCACCTAAGGCTCAACCTAGGATAAATAAAACAAATGTTCATACTAGATACAACAAACCTAGAAATGGTTCTCATCAATCACAACCTAGAAATAATCATGCTAGAAATAATGCACATTCTAGGCCAAACACTAGAAGGAATTTTGAACCTTTTAGAACACCTAGAAACAACTTCCAACCTAGAAACAACTATTCTAGAAATGATGCATATCCTAGAACAAATGGTAGGAGAAATGATTTTCATGATTTGCGCAATAGTTATATTGTCAAGAATAGAGTAAATGAATTTCGCCCGTCCAATTACTATCAACCTAGAAGGATGAATAATCCTAACGTGACTTGTCATTATTGTAGACGGATAAGACATATTGCTCCTGCTTGTTTTACACGACATAGACATAACACTCAATCACAACACTATGATTTGCCTAACCCCCAAGGACCCAAAATGGCATGGGTACCTAAAACTCATTAATCTGTTTTGTAGGTATGTTTGAAGGGATCAAGTGTACTATGGTACCTTGATAGTGGATGCTCCAAGCACATGACGGGAGACGAATCCAAATTCCTTCAACTAGAACACAAGGAAGGGGGAAGTGTTATTTTTGGTGATAACAACAAAGGAAAGATTATCGGCATCGGATCGGTCGGTAAGGATGAAATTTCGTCCATTAAGCATATATTACTTGTGAAAGGTTTAAAACATAATCTCTTGAGCATAAGTCAATTATGTGACAAGGGAAATCTTGTTTTATTTGATTCGGATGAATGCTTAGTTTTTAGACGTAGCGATTTTAAAATTATCCTTCGTGGTTTTAGAATGGATAACATTTATATGGTTGATCTTGCAAATTCTTCACCCGAATATGTGAATTGTTTAATGAGCAAAGAGGATGATTCTTGGTTATGGCATCGTAGGGTAGCTCACATCAACATGCATCTTTTGAACAAATTGATTTCACAAAATTTAGTTGTTGGTCTTCCAAATTTGAAATTTGAAAATGACTCTATTTGTGATTCGTGTCAAAAAGGGAAGCAAACAAAAGCATCTTTTAAATCGAAAAATATTGTTTCAACTACTAGACCATTGCAGTTGCTTCACATGGATTTGTTTGGACCATCTCGCATTGAAAGTCTTGGTAGAAATCGTTATGCTTTTGTTATTGTTGATGATTATTCCAGATTCACTTGGACTTTATTTCTTGCCCATAAAAGTGATGCTTTTCAGAATTTTAAATATTTTCTTAAACGAGTTCAAAACGAAAAGGAAACAACCGTCACTTCAATTAGAAGTGATCATGGGGGAGAGTTTGATCACAATCTCTTTGCGGACTTTTGTGACGAACTCGGTATCGAGCATACCTTTTCCGCTCCACGAACACCACAACAAAATGGGGTGGTGGAAAGGAAAAATAGATGTCTCGAAGAGATGGCTAGAACCATGCTCGAAGAGGCTAAGATTCCCAAACATTTTTGGGTGGATGCCGTGAGTACCGCTTGCTACATTTTGAATAGGGTAGTCATAAGGCCAATACTCATGAAAACCCCTTATGAACTCTACAAGGGAAGGAAACCAAATATCTCCCATTTTAGAGTATTCGATTGTAAAGTTTTTATTCATAACAATGGAAAAGACCAATTGGGAAAATTTGATGCCAAATCCGATGAAGGATTTTTTATTGGGTACTCTTCACGTAGCAAAGCATATAGGGTATTCAATAATAGAACCCAAACTGTGGAGGAATCCCCTCATATTGTGTTTTCCGAAAATAATGCTCGCTTGGCGAGAAAGGATTCTTGTTCTGATCTTGCAGGTATTTTAAATAGTTTAAAAGACAAAGTACAAGAGGAAACTCCTACGGAACTTCAAGATGAAATCTTGGAACAATCTACGGAGGAAAAGCCGTAATTGGAGAAAGAAACGAAAATGCCTAACGAGTGGAGGACAATCAAAGATCACCCTCTCGAACAGGTAATTGGCGACGTCGAAGAAAAGGTAAGTACCCGAAACTCCCTTAAGAACACCTTAGGACATACTGCTTTTGTTTCTCAAATTAAACCAACAACCATCTCCGATGCAATTGGGGATGAATTTTGGACCTTGGCAATGCAAGAGGAGCTTAACCAATTCAAGGAATGACGTTTGGGATTTGGTGCCAAGACCAGAAAATCATACCATAATTGGTACGAAATGGGTTTTTCGAAACAAACTAGATGAAAATGGTGTAATCACTAGAAACAAAGCTAGGCTTGTAGCAAAAGGCTATAATCAAGAAGAGGGTATTAACTATGAAGAAACATATGCTCCCGTAGCTAGATTAGAAGCTATTCGTTTATTGCTTGCTTTTGCCTCTTCTATGAATTTCAATTTATATCAAATGGATGTGAAAAGTGCTTTTCTAAATGGTGTTATTCAAGAAGAAGTTTATGTTGAACAATCCCCCGGTTTTGAAGATTTTAAATCTCCCGATCATGTTTTCAAACTCAAAAAGGCTCTTTATGGTTTAAAACAAGCTCCCCGAGCTTGGTATGAAAGATTGAGTAAATTCCTATTGGAAAATGATTTCATTAGGGGGAAAGTAGACACCACTCTTTTTGTTAAGCATAAAAACAATGATACTCTACTAGTTCAAATCTATGTGGATGATATTATATTTGGTGCTACTAACAATGTTTTGTGCAAGGAATTTTCCGATTTAATGACAAGCGAATTTGAGATGTCTATGATGGGTGAGTTAACATTCTTTTTGGGATTACAAGTAAAGCAAATGAAAGAAGGTACGTTCATTTGCCAAGCGAAATATTGCAAAGAATTGCTGAAACGATTTGAAATGACCAATGCAAAAGCAATGGCAACCCCCATGAGCACATGCGATCATCTAGACAAAGATGAGAAAGGTAAGAAAGTCGACATCAAAAAATATCGAGGTATGATTGGCTCTCTCCTTTATCTTACTGCTAGTCATCCGGACATCATGTTTAGCGTGTGCTTATGCGCTCGTAATCAATTGTGTCCGAAGGAGTCTCACCTAACTGCGGTGAAACGGATATTGAAGTATCTTGTTGGTACTGTAAGTGTGGGTCTATGGTACCCCAAAGGTTCTTCATGCCAACTTGTTGGCTATTCCGATTCCGATTTTGCTGGATGCAAATTGGACCGCAAGAGCACTAGTGGCACTTGCCATCTGCTCGATAGCTCTCTCGTTTCTTGGTTTAGCAAGAAACAAGTAAGTGTTGCGTTGTCCACAACCGAGGCTGAATATGTAGCCGCGGGGAGTTGTTGCGCTCAAATCCTTTGGATGAAACAACAACTCTTGGACTATGGCCTAAGTCTTGATCATATCCCTCTTAGATGTGATAATACTAGTGCCATATGCTTGACAAAGAACCCCGTTCTTCATTCGCGAACAAAACACATTGAAATTAGACATCATTTTATAAGAGATCACGTTCTCAAGGGAGATGTCGAAATTGAATTTGTTGAAACCAAAGATCAATTGGCCGACATCTTTACAAAGCCCTTAGAGAAAGAGTCCTTCTTCCGAATTCGTAGTGAACTCGGGATCCTTGACTCCACGTTGATCTAAGTCATGCATTTTTTCACATGTTTTCTAACTTGAGCTTCGGAGACGTCTATCGTATTTTTGCAGGTATCGCCCTAAAGGCAGGGGGAATTATAAAGCTTGACGCACAGAACAATCGATTTCTCGTTTATATAATCGATTATCCAGTATCAATAATCGATTGTCTTGACATTATTTGCGTTATTAATTCTGAAATTGTTTTTTTAATAAACAAGTTTTTAATTATTCTATATTTTTTGCTAATGGCAAAAGGGAGAAGATAACGGGATAACGGGTATGCACTCTCAAATCGGCATAAATTGAGGGGGAATTCATATATTGAGGGGGAACAAATTGCATATCTATATACTTGTTGCATATCTCTACTTGTCTTGAATCGTCATTATAAATTGCCTAATATGCATATCCCGCTTAAAGTTTGCCATTATCAACAAGGGGGAAATTGTTGGAAACACGTTCTCAAGGCATTATACTAAACGTGTGTTCATATTTGTAGGTTTTGATGAATGACAAACTAAGCGCAAATTGGCATATGACGAGATCCAAGCACAAGCGCAAAATTGATATATAACGAGATTCAAGCACAAGACAAAGATCGAGATTAAGTTTTATATGAGTCGGTAATTAATTGTGATCTTGATCCGACAACTTAAACTCAAGACTTGGCTTCTCTCATAAAAATATTTTTAACAATTCATGCATATTTTATTAAGAGCTAAATGATTTTAAATAATGCATATTTACTTTAGTCAAAATGATTTTTAAACTTGCCTCTAAAATCTGGACTAAGATAATCGATTATGTACTTATGATAATCGATTATGTTTAAGTCAGCTGCTTGACAATCGATTGTGAACTTATGACAATCGATTGTGTTAAGGCAGTGAGCATCAGATTTTTCAAATCTGCATGACAATTGATTGTGAACCTTATGACAATCGATTGTGTTGAGGCAGTGTCTTCCAGACTTTTTCAAAGTTATTAGATAATCGATTGTGGTCTTATGACAATCGATTGTCACGAGGCAGTGTCTAAATTGATTTTTCAAGACTGATATATAATCGATTGTTAACTTAGTATAATCGATTGTATAACTGACCGTTGCCAAAATATTTTCAAATACCGTCAGGTAATCGATTATTGATTTCCTATAATCGATTGTGTTAATTAAAATCTACAAAGGATTTTTTGAACGTTGTTGAGTAATCGATTATGGATTTGTTATAATCGATTGTTTTTAATTAAAATCTGGAAAGGATTTTTTGAATGTTGCTGAGTAATCGATTATTGATTTGTTATAATCGATTGTTTTACGTAAAATCTGGAAATGATTTTTAGAGCGTTGCCAGTAATCGATTGTTGATCTCAAATAATCGATTGCAATGCGTAAAATCTGGGATTGATTTTTGGAACGATTGGCAAACAATCGATTGTGGCTTTTTGACAATCGATTGTCACTGAGTAAAATCAGCAATTCTTAATTGGCAATTAGGCAACGGTAATACAAAGTTTTTCAAGTATAAATACAGCTTCAATTCAGTCTTTTAACGACAACAACACACAACAACTGATCATAAAATTGCTAAAGCTTGCATACTTTATTGCTTATCATTTTATATTCATTACATAAGCTTTTGAGAGCCAAATTCTTGTCGAAAGTTGTTGCGATCTTGAGCGTATTCTTTTTACTCATATCTACTCTTAAAGGAGTGTCTTGTTTGAGTGCTAAGTGCTTTTGTACACTTGAAGGGAAGTGTTAGTCCCTTGTGTTGTAAGAAGGAACTTGTGTTTCCTTGGTTGAAGTCTTGGAGTGTTGTATCTCCGAGCAAAGGTTATTGAGGCTTGTGTCCTCAAGTTGTAACGGTTTGTTGAGCACCCGTAAGCTTGACAAGTTTGTGGAAATCTCGAGAGAGTCTCTCGGGGACTGGACTAGCCACGGGTTGTGGTGAACCAGGATATATCGGTGCGTTTGTTCTAATTTATTTACTTATCGCACTTATTTATTTCCTGCAATTTTTTAAATTCCGCAAATTTACGCTAATTTTTATTATAACGCTATTCACCCCCCCTCTAGCGTTAGGCGTATTATCTAACAGGTAAGCCTAACAATGCGGAAATTTAACATAACTTGCGGAACATTTAATTAAATTAAGCAAAACTAGAAGAAAGCGGTATATAAGGGCCATTTGGAGTATATAACTCAAAAATAAAACGCGGAAGTCTACAATCTCATCCTAAAACCCGAAGACTCACTAGAACCACATGCTAATAGAAATGTAATATACTGCTCTAACTCCAGAATGTCTAAACAACTGAAATAAAAGGATGGACTAACTAGTAAAGCTAGAACAGAATAGAGAATCCTTCTCTGCGGACGCGGTAGATATATCTCGAGGTCTCTGCTAGATCTCTCCGCCTCGAGGATAGTACACCTGAGTGGAGGTACGTGGATCTGCACATGAAAAACATGCGTAGAAGGGGCATAAGTACAACATAACGGTACTCAGTAAGTGCCAAGCCTAACCTCGGTCGGGTTGTGACGAGGAAGGTCAGGGACCTACTGAGATTAAACAATATATAAGAATGCTGATAACAGTATGAAATAAGTAGAAATAATGGAATACAATTGTGAAGTAAATCAGGTTACACAAACAAATATTAACACACCGAGGATAAGATAACACAGAGTAAAACTGCTCAATATTAGTACCAATTACGAGGATCTCCCAAAATACCATCATGTAGTCCATTTCCAAGTCAATACCAACAACGAGGATCTCCGAGGATACCGTCATGTAGTCCATTTCCATATCAAACCAATAACAAGGATCTCCCAGGATACCATCCTGCAGTCCATTTCCATATCAATACTAATAACAAGGATCTCCCAGGATACCGTCTTGTAGTGCATTTCAATATCAATGAGCAGGGGGATCTACCGGGAATCTAACCCGTAGTCCCAAAGTAAATGTGCAGGGGGATCTACCAGGAATCTAACCCATAATCCCAATGTAAATGTACAGGGGGATCTACCAGGAATCAAACCCATAATCCCAATGTAAATGTGCAGGGGGATCTACCGGGAATCTAACCCATAGTCCCAAAGTAAACAAACAAAAGGGGGGAGCTACCGTAATCTCACATTTATAGTCCCAATGTGAATGCGCAACCACAACAAGGAGATATTCAAATGGGAAGCGCAAAAAGACAAGCAACAGGTAGTACCAGAAGAACATGCTTCATGTAATACAGTCAAGGTAAATTAAGCAGGTAGGCAAGTTAAATCAACTAGACATGATTTTCTAATCTCACACAGGTTATAATTTCAAGTAAAATAAGAAAATATGAAAGAAAACTCAATTTCAATATCTTAAGTAAAAAACGGATTTTCAACAATTAGCTCAAGTACGCGCTCGTCACATCATGTACAAGGATACCAAATAACATATCCTAGGGGAAAGGTCCCCCACACAAGGTTAGATAAGCTACTTACCTAAAACCGGCTCCAATTCAACTTGAAACCACACGTTTGCCGCGAGTATCCGACTCCAAATGGCCAAAATCTATTCATTTCAATTACATCTCGTAAATAACATCTCAAACAACTGATTCTACTATTCAATTTAAAGCTAACACACAAATTTAGGTAAAATAACAAAAATGCCCCTCAAGCCAATGTGGTTAACACTCGAGGTTCGAACAAAAATTCGATTACCCATTCCCCCCCACGAACCCAAATATATGATTTTCTTTGCAATTGGACCTCAAATTGAGGTTCAAATCCCCAATTTTAGAAAACCCTAGGTTCTACCCCAAACCTCCAATTTCACCCGGGAAAATCATTGATTTTAAGTTGAAAACATGTTAAATGATGTTAAAGATTGAAAGAAATAAGTAAAAACCAACTTACAAACGATTTGGAAGAGTTCTTGTTCTTGGAAAATCGCCCAAAGGAGTTGTGTTTTTAAAATAGGGTAAAAAATGTCCAAATTTCGACTAAGTATAAAAATTGCAGGTTGCAGATGTCACAATTGCAAACCCCGACCTCTGCAAACATGGAAAATGCGATTCCTATTTTTGGGACGTCCTCATTTACGAAGTTAGGGTCGCATTTGCGACATAACGATCGTATTTGCGACCACTGGCAGCCTGAGAATTTTTCGCATTTGCGAGAAGGGCTGGCTTGGGCTTACTTCGCAATTGCAAGGGGCCACTCGCATTTGCAAGGAACGCGAAGCCTGCAGGCCAGTTCATACCAACAACTTTTAAGGTTAAAAATGCACTGTGACGCCTATCCAAAACTCACCCGAGCCCTCAGGGCTCCAAACCAAACTTGCACAACACCTTAAAAACATCCTACGGACTTACTCGTGCAATTAAATCACCAAAATAACATCATACACATCGAATTGAGCCTCAATACTCATGATTTCCTCCAAATTTTCATGTAACATCAATTTTCCATTTAACGTCCAAAACACGTCATACAACGTCCGTTTTCAACCTAACTTTACAGAAAGTGCTTAAACCATATATAGACTTGTACCGGGCATCGTAACCAAAATACAGGCCCGATACCATAATATATTAATCAAATTTCACCTCCAATTTCCTTAATTATTTCCAGAAGAAAATTTCACGCAAAAATTAATTCTCGGGCTTAGGACCTCGAAATTTAATTTAGGGCATACGCCCAAGTCCCATATTTTCTTAAGGACACTCCGGGACCATCAATTCACGGGTCCGGGTCCGTTACCCAAAATGTTGAGTGAAGTCAAATTTATTCAATTTAATATAAATTTAGCATTTTTCTCACAGATTCATATTTAAGCTTTTTGACTACGCGCTCGGACTGCATATGCAAATCGAGGTAACTCCAGATGTGGTTTTCAAGGCCTCGGAAGGACAGAATGGTAAGAAAACAAGTGATAACGGCCCTTGGGTCGTCAAAATGGATATCTTCAATCTTGCTTTGCATAAAGGTTAAGGAGTTCTTGATGACAAACAATGTTACATTGATGGAGACAAGCTTTTCTAAGAGGTCAAAATCACTTTTACAAGGGTGAGACACCGGAGCTTCTACCTTGGAATTGGATGGGACATTATTAGTTTCACCTTCTTGTTTCTTGATACATGCTCACTTTATAGAAATATAACCAATGCTAGCAAATCCCCGAGAATTGTAAGACTTGGTGACAGTGATGTAGGGATGGTCAACAAGGGATATGTTGTTGGCTTCTAGCATATGGGTGATAACCATACCATGCGGCACTTTCTATCGTGAAATTGATGATCCAAGAAGACAACTTTACCTTGTGTTTAGTCAAAAGACAGTAAACTTGGAAGGTACTACGCTGGGAGAAGGTAGAGAAGGATTTTGTTCTTGAAAGATGAGTGGTTGCTGCAATATATGATAAGGTAAGAGTTTGGAAACAGACATCATTGGGTCCTAGTTGACTAGGAAGAGAGTTAGAAGGTGATTCAGCTATATGCCTTTTAACTTGATCAAAAGAGATTTCAAAGTCCTCAAGCCATGTATTCTTAAAGAGCATAAAAAACCAAAACTACATTGAAAAATAGTATCAAACATAGAACAATCCAAAGCAATACGTTTGTCAAGACCTAAGGTTTCTAACTTATCAGGTTTTTTAGAGCGAAGATTAGCATAGAATATTCTAACAAGGGGTTCATATACCTTTGGAGGAGGTAAGGAGAGAAAATTTTCAACCCTAGAAGTCAAAGAGTTTCTTCACTTTGTAGTTGAGACTATCCATGACATTTAAATCAACAACTCTGCCATGAGCGACGGGCTTATATTTGAAGGCAACGAAAGTATCAATGTTTGGAGTGTCCCAGAAATTTTGATCAGACTCAAGAGAACTGGAAAGATCAGTTTTGGGCTTTTGGGGAGTAAAGGTTTCAGGGGGGTCTACCATGGATCATTTTCCCAAGCCCTTTTCATTGAGACTGCGAGCATCATCTGAGAAATATTGCAAGGGAGCCAAAACCTTTAGAGTGGTCTGTTCCTAAATTGACTGGTTCAGGAGGTTGAGAAGGGGATTTTGTCCTAGAGCAAGTGTTTTTGTGGGTGGAAGTAGAAAGGTTTTTGGAGTGCTTTGCCATGGTAGTGTTCTGAACAAGGGAGTGGAGATACAAACAATATGAGAAGTGACTAAAGAAACTTTGAACTAAAAAGATGATAAATGGCTATTGAGTACAGATGAAAAGGCTTTAGAGATTTGACGCAATGATTGACCGGTCTCTAAAAAGGCGTGAAAAGATGTGAAAAGGGAAAAGTAATAGAAATACAATTAATGAAGCTTACACACTTAAGAAAGTATTTAGACTAAGATACAGCAATAACTAAAAATATTAGAGGCCCTAAAATTATGAGTTTATGAAAATAATGCCAAGAGAGTCTCGTTATGCACAAGATCTATCTCTAGCAAGGGTTTTGTAAATATATCTGCTAATTGATCGGTGGAACTTACAAACAATAATTCTATGTTGCCTTTAATAACATGATATCTAATAAAATGGTGCTTAATATCTATATGCTTAGTTGTAGAAGATGCACATTATTCTTTGATCCACAAATAGCACTAGAATTATCATAGAATATTTGAACAGGCTTAAAAATAATTCACAATCACCCAATTGATGAGATGTCCATAGTAATTGAGCACAATATTGTTTAATTGCAATGTACTCTGCTCATTTGTGGAAAGAGCTACCGATCCTTGTTTCTTATTGTTCTAGGAGATTAGTGCTTTTTCTAGTAATTGACAAGTCTCACTTGTGCATTTTCAGGCTTCCTTGTCAATTGCAAGATTAGCATCTGAACAACCCTCAAGTTTAAAATTGTTAGAGCGAGGATACCAAAGTCCGTGAGAGGTGGTTCCAATGAGATAGCGAATAATTTGCTTTACAGTTGTTAAGTAAGACTCTTTAATTAGGAGCTGACTGAAATCGACATATTTAAAAATACTGAACATGACTTCTGGTCAATTAGCCATTAGATATAGTGCAGATTCAATCATTCCACCATACTTGGTTTTGTCTACTGATTTTCCCTTTCATCCCTATCTAAACTTCTAGAAGGACTCATAGGAGTTCCAATTGATTTGACATTGCTGATTCCAAATTTTCAAATTAATTCCTTTGTATACTTGGTATGACAGATGAATATTCCACTTTCTAGTTGATGGATTTGTAGTCCAAGAAAATATTCCAACTCTCCCATCGTACTCATTCGAACTCACTTAGCATAAGATTCGAGAAAACCTTGCACAAAAGAAGATTAGTACTACCAAATATGATATAATCTACATATATTTGAATAATGAGATTACCTTCAGTAGATCTCTTGATAAATAAAGTAGTATACACCTCACCTCTGATGAACCCATTTGAGTAGAGAGCTTTCGCTAGCTATACACATGATAAGGAGATTGTGATTTTTCAAAGCTAGGAGGTTGTTTTACATATACCTCCTCATCGATGAAATTGTTGAGAAAAGCACTTTTGACTTCCATTTGAAATAGTATAAACCTTTGAAATATGCATAGGCAAGCAATATACGAATTGATTCTAGTAGTGCTACCAGTGCAAAGGTTTCACCATAGTTGACTCCTTCCTGCGCCTTGAGCTTGTTTCATTTAGCTTGTTTTGGAATACCCACTTTGTTCCGAATACAGTTGTGACAATCCAAAAGGTCAACACCTATTTTTAATTAAATTTTGTGCTTTCAAGGCCTTGAAAACCTTATTTAGAGTTGCCTTGATTTGCATGCACAATCCGAGCGCATAGCCGAAAAGCTTAAATATGAAATTCTATGAAAAATGCTAAGTTTTGATGTTCAAAATGAATAAAATTGACTTTGGTCAACATTTTGGGCAAACGGATCCGGACCCGTGATTTGATGGTCCCCGAGGGTCTGTAGGAAAATATGGGACTTAGGCGTATATCCAAAATAAAATTTCGAGTTCCCTATCCCGAGAAGTGAATTTTTGGAATAAATTTTTTTCTGAAAATGTTTAAGGAAAACTGAAAGCAAATCTGATTAGAAAGTGATGGTATCGGGCCCATATTTTGGTTCCGGTACCCGGTACATGTCTGATATATAGTTTATGTCCTTTCTATAAGATTTGGTTAAAAATCAAAGGGCATTTAATATGATTCAGGCTTAAATGGAAAAACATTGATGTTTTATGAGGTTTGAAAGAATTCATGGATTTTGAAGTTTAATCCGATGTTTATGATATTATTTTAGCGATTCGATCGCGCGACTAAGCCCATAGGATGTTTTTGAAGTTGTGTGTATGTCTGGTTGGGAGCCCTGAGGGCTTGGGTGAGTGTTGGGTTAAGTTTCAAAAAGTCTTAGGCTTAGTAACATAGGTATTGCAGGTCTAGAGTTATTTCAGCTCTCTGAACCCGTCAGTGTGGCCCGCGAGAAATCGTGTGCGGCCGCAGAGAGGCCAGCGCAATCCGCTGTCACTTTTGTGCGGGCGGGGTAGGTGTTGTGCGGCCGTACTTTATTTTATGCATTCTGCACATTGTCACGATCCCTATGGTTCATAAAAACTGTTCGGTCGTGGTCCATTTTGTGCGGTCCGCACAGGGAGTCTGTTAGAGGTATAAATAGACGGGATTTTTAGTTATTATTCATTTTTCAAAATCCTAAAACATAAGGGGCAATTTTTCAAGTAACTTTTCTTTTCCAAATCAATTGTAAGTCATATTAACTATTTTTCATCCATAATTAACATCTTTCAACATGATTTCAACTTCAAATTAAATATTTTCATGGGGGATATTGGGTGTTTTGAGTAGAACCTAGTTTTTTCAAAATTTGGGGATTTGGACATTAATTTGAGGTCCGATTTAAAAAAAATGATATATTTAAGTTCATGGGGAAATGGGTAATTGGGTTTTGGCTCGAACATTCGGTTTTGACCACATGGGCCCGGGGGCAATTTTTGACTAGGTAAAACTTTGGAATACTCATTTTCATGCATTAAGGCTGATTCATTTAGCGTTTATTGATGTAATAAGTAACTTTTGATTAGATACGAATGAATTGGCGGTAGAACCAAGGGGCAAAGCTATAATTGAGACTTGATTTGTGTTCAAGACATCGAGGTAAGTGTTTGGTCTAACCTTAGCTTGAGGGGCTAGGAGTTGAGTCCTACTTGCTATGTGATGATTGTTGAGTATGACGTATAGGCATGGTGAGGATTATCTATATGTTGGTGTCTATCATGACCCTGAGTCCTTATATTGTGAATATCATGATTTCATTGTAACTTTCATGCCTTGGCGATGATTTCTATATGTTGGAAAAAGCTCTTGAAAGAAATTGTGACCTTTGAACTTTGAGGAGCATTATTTTGAGTTATATTAAAATTATGAAAGTATATGAGGTGATTGAACCCTTTCGAGCATTCGCTTAAGTATTAAAGTGAGTTGTGAAGTAAAAGTGAAAGAAAGAGAAAGAGTTATTAATTGTACCCTTGCCGGGATGATTGTTGCTTTGTTGATTATCTCCCTTACCGGGATGCTGAGGTTATTGATATTGTTCCCTTGCCAGGATTTCTATTATTATTTGTTTACTCCTTTGTCCTTTGTTTGTGATTGCTATTTGGATGAGAAAGAGCGTTAAAGAATGAAAGGTGATACCGAGCATTGTTTGTTATTGTGAGGAAGGGTAATGCCATTCCACACGATGTACCATTCTGTGCCGATTCTATTAATTGTATCTGAGGAAAGAGAGTAAAAGAACGAAGGGTGATGTTGTGCACATTTTTATCATATAGATGCTTTGGTGAGGAAAGATAGTAAAAGCATGAAGGGTGATTCCATGCACATTTTTATTATATCATTGCTTGGTGAGGATAAGAGTAAAAGCATGAAGGGTGATACCGTGCACTTATTGGTTCCTGATTCTTTATTGATGTCTGAGTTAAGTTGCTTTCTTCGTTATTTGATGACTTTTATTCGGATGTTGTTATGTTCCCCACAGCATGCTCCCCCTCCCATACTATCCAGTTAATTCCTGTATTTCCTTTTTGCTATATATATATATATGTATGTATGTATATATTGAACTGTACAGATTTAATTGGTAGCCCGGTCCTAGCCTCGTCACTACTTCATCGAGGTTAGGCTAGACACTTACCAGCACATGGGGTCGGTTGTGCTGATACTACACTCTATGCTCTTTTGCATAGATCCAGGTATCGGACATCAACAGTAGTTGTTCGAGTTTCCTTCAGTCCTCCCGGAGACCCAAGGTAGACCTGGGGGCATCCGTAGGCCCTAGCATCTCCCTCTATCTTTATATGTCATTTTATTTTCCCTTATTCAGAAACAGTGTACAGTTATTTCTTCAGACCTAGTATCTAGTAATATTAGATAGTCTGTGATACTATGACACCAGGTTTTGGGTGGTTGAGACGTAAGTAAGTGTAATATTTGCAGGTTTCAGGTGTTTAATTGTTATCTTCCACTTAATTATCTAAAGTTTCGAAGTTTTCATGTTATTGCCTTTTAAATTGTTATAAAAAGTAATTTGATAATGAGGTAAGTAGTTATGAATTAGCTTGCCTAGCTCTCACTAGTGGGTGTCATCACGACTCCCGATAGTGGAAAATCCGAATCGTGACAAGTTGATATTAGAGCTCTAGGTTACATGGGTCTCACAGTTCATAGAAAAGCTTAGTAGAGTATGAGGGATCAGTACAGAGACGTCTGTATTTATCCACAGAGGCTACAGAGTTAGGAAAAACTTCGCATTTGTTCTTTCCTATTATGCGAATCTGTTTCTCAATGATAATTTTATTTCTACTATGTTGTTTTGCAGATGGCGAGAACAACGCTTCCTTATCTACTGTTAAGCAGCCCGAGCCCCTAGCAGTAGCTTCTACTAGGGGCAGAGGGCGAGGCCAAGGCCCTGCTAGAGGTCGAGGTATAGGAAGAGCTAAGCCCCGAGCAGCAGCACCAGTGGCGAAGCCTCGGGTTGATTTTAAGGAGGACGTTCCGGCCCCAGCAGTTCAAGTGGGCCCAGCTCAGGTCCCAGAGGTGTTTATTGCTACCCCAATTCTTCAGGACGCTCTGGTCCGATTGGTGGGCCTCATGGAGAGTGTCACCCGAGCAGGTTTACTTCCCCAAGCACCAGCAATCCCTCAGGCTAGAGGAGGTCTCAGACTCCTGCTACTCACACTCCAAAGTAGGTAGCTCCCCAGATTCAGACTCCAGCTGCTTAGCCAGTTGGAACAGTTTCGGGGGGGTGTTAGCTTAGACAGGCGATAGGGCAGTCATGTCAACCGATGCTTTTTGGAGGATGGATAGGTTCACCAAGATCTGCACTTCTACTTTAGCGGTGCACCTACTAAGGATCCCCAAGATTATCTGGACAGTTCCACGAGGTACTCAGGAACATGGGTATTGTTGAGACCAATGGGGTCGAATTTGCTACATTTTGCTAATCTGGATCCGCCAAAACTTGGTGGAGGGATTATTTCTTAGCTAGACCAGCAGGATCGCGAGCCTTGACAAGGGAGCAATTTACAGTGTTATTTATGGAGAAGTTTCTCCCCGTTACTCAAAGAGAGGCCTATCGAAGGCAGTTTGAGCACCTCCAGCAAGGTTCTATGATAGTCACCCAGTACGAGACCAGGTACATTGATTTGGCTCGCCATGCCCTTATTATACTTCCCACTGAGAGTAAGATGGTTTATTGATGGACCTATTCAGCCGATTCGTCTATAGATGGCTATCGAGGATGGGAGTGAGATATCCTTCCAGGAGGCGTCCAATGTGGCCCGGAGAGTTGACATGGTATTATCACAGGGGGTGGTCATATGTCAGACCAGAGACCCCGTCAGTCAGGCAGATTCAATGGTGCCTCATCTGGAGGCAGAGATTCATATGATAAGGGTCATACTCCTATGCTCTTTTAGTCAGCACTCTAGGTCTCTCACAGTACTTCAGGTGGTCGTGGTTTTCAGGCACATTATTTTGATCTGCAACCTTGCAGCACACCACCAGCTCACATCAGTACACTGCCACTTCAGAGTTTCTAAGGTGGTCATTTAGGCCGACGGGGCCAGAATTCTCAGTAGCCGAGGGCTTGTTACACTTGTGGAGATCCATGTCATATTGCCAGGTTTTTCTCTCGAGACCCGAGTAGCTCACAGCATCAGGGTTCTCGTGCTATGTTACAGGCACCAAATGTTCCACAGCCCACTCAGCCAGCTACAGGTGGGGGTACAGGTGCTAGAGGTAGAGGTAGAGGTCCTAGAGGTAGAGCTCAGGCCATTATAGGTGGAGGAAAACCACCTACAGGCCGTCCAGAGAGGTAGATCATAATGGTGGGGCCAAGCCCCAATGTTATGCTCTTTAGGCCAGGCCTGGGGTTGGGGCTTCAGATGCAGTTATTACAGGTACGGTTCTGGTTTGTGCTAGAGGTGTTTGGATTTTGTTTGATCTGGGGTCTATGTATTCGTATGTGTCATCTTATTTGTCCCATACTTGGTCTTGCCTAGTAAGGCATTTGGTGTTCTTATTTATGCATCTACACCACTGGGTGATTTTATTATGGTCGATCAAGTCTATTATTCTTGCATTGTGGTGATTGGGGGTCTTGAGACTCGTGTAATTTGTCACTTTTAGACATGGTTGACTTCGATATCATATTGGGGATGAACTAGTAATCACCTTATCATGTTATCTTAGACTGTCATGCTAAGATTGTGACCTTTGCTTTACTAGGTACCCCTCGTTTATAGTGGAGAGGAACTCCTGATCATTCGATCTATAGAGTTATCTCTAATGTGAAGGCTCGGCGTATGGTCGAGAAGGGGTGTTAGGCCTATTTGGCATATGTTCGTGATTCTAGCGCTGAGGTCCCTTCTATTGATTCGATGCCCGTTATTCGTGAGTTCCCTGATATTTTTCTTTCAAACCTGTTGGGTATGCCACCCGACAGGGATATCGACTTTTGCATTGATGTGGCTCATGGAATCCAGCCCATTTCGATCCCGCCATATCGTATGGCCTCGCCTGAATTGAAAGAGTTAAAGGAACAGTTGCAAGACTCGCTTGAGAAGGGTTTCATTTTACCTGGTGTATCGGCTTGGGGTGCGCCGATGTTGGTTGTTAAGAAAATGGATGGTTCGAGGAGAATGTGCATTGATTACTGGCAGTTGAACAAGGTAATAATCAAGAATAAGTATTCGCTGCCAAGGATTGATGATTTGTTCGATCACCTTCAGGGTGCCAAGGTATTTTCCAAGATTTACTTGAGATCTGGCTACCATCAGTTGAGGATTAGGGCATCCGATTTCCCTAAAATAGTTTTCCGCACTCGGTACAGGCATTATAAGTTCTTGGTTATGTCATTCGGGTTGACAAATGCCCCAACAGCTTTTATGGACTTGATGAACCGAGTGTTCAAGCCCTAATTGGACTCATTTCTGATAGTTTTCATCGATATATATTGATATAGAAGAAGCATCTTAGGGTGGTTCTTCAGACTTTGAGAGGTAGTCAACAATACGCTAAATTTTCGAAGTGTGAGTTTTGGTTGCGACAATTGCATTCCTGGGTCATATTGTATCAGCATAGGGTATTCAGGTTGATCAGAAGAAGATTGAGGCAGTCAAGAACTGGCCTAGGCTAGCATCAGCTATAAAAATTCGGAGTTTCTTAGGATTGGCAGGCTGCTATTGTCGTTTTGTGGAGGGGTTTTCATCTATTGCAGCCCTGATGACCAAATTGACCCAGAAAGGTGCCTAGTTCATGTGGTCGGATAAGTGTGAGGCGAGCTTTTGAAGGTCAAGACAGCTCTAACTACGGCACCGGTGTTGGTTTTGCCTACAGGTTCAGGGCCTTATACAGTTTATTTTGTTGCTTCCCATGTGGGGCTTGGAGCAATGTTGATGCAGGATGGAAAGGTCATCGCATATGCTTCGAGGCAGTCTAAGATTCATGAGAAGAACTATCTAGTTCATGACTTAGAGTTGGCAGCCATTATTCACGCATTTAATATTGGGAGGCACCATTTGTATGCGTGGCGTGTGAGGTGTTCTACGGATCATAAAAGTCTTCAGTACATGTTCAAGCAAAAGGAGTTGAAATTTGAGGCAGAGAATGTGGTTGGAGTTGTTGAAGGATTATGATATCACTATCTTATATCACCCAGGGAAGGCCAATGTGGTGGCCGATGCTTTGAGTAGAAAGTCAGCCAGTATGGGCAGTCTTGCTTATATTCCGGTGTATGAGAGGCCGCTTGCTTTTGATGTTCAGGCTTTGGCCAATCGGTTTGTGAGGTTGGATATTTCTGAGCCTAGTCGAGTATTAGCTTGCATGGTCGCTCATTCTTCATTATTGGAACGTATCCGTGATCGGCAGTTTGATGATCCCCATTTGTGTGTCCTTAGAGGCACGGTGCATCATAGAGGTGCCAAGCAGGTTACCTTAGGTGATGATGGATTTGGAGATTGTACGGTCGCGGTTGTGTGCCTAATATGGGTGGGCTTAGAGAGTTGATTTTAGAGGAGGCCCATAGCTCCAGGTACTCTATTCATCCGGGCGCCGCGAAGATGTATTAAGATTTGCGGCAGCATTATTGGTGGCATACAATGAAGAAGGATATTGTTGGATATGTGGCTCGGTGTTTGAATTGTCAGCAGGTTAAGTATGAGCATCAAAGGCCCGGTGGATTATTTTAGAGTATTGAGCTTCCCGAGTGCAAGTGGGAGCGAATCAGTATGGACTTTGTTACTGGACTCCCGCATACTCGGAAGAAGTGCGGCGCAGTTTGGGTCATAGTTGATAGGATGACCAAGTTAGCGCATTTCATTCATGTGGCAGTTTCCCACTCATCCAAGAGGTTAGCTGAGATCTATATCCGAGAGATTGTTTGTCTTCATGATGTTCCTGTATCTATAATTTCGGATCGGGGTACGCAGTTTACCTCACGCTTCTGGAGAGCAGTTCAGCGAGAGATTGGCATACGAGTTAATTTGAGCACACCATTTCATCCTCAGATGGTCGGGCAGTCCTAGCGGACTATTCAGTTTTTGGAGGATATGCTTTAAGCTTATGTTATTGACCTTGGAGGCTCGTGGGATCAGTTCTTGCCTTTAGCAGAGTTTCCTACAACAACAACTACCATCGAGTATTCAGATGGCTCCTTATGAAGCCTTATATGGTATGCGGTGTCGATCTCACGTCGGATGGTTTGAGCCGGGAGAGGCTTGGTTGTTGGGTACGGATCTAGTTTAGGAGGCCTTGGACAAGGTCAGGATCATTCAGGATAGGCTTCGTACATATCAGTCTCGTCAAAAGCGTTATGCAAACTGCAAGGTTTGAGATATGGCTTTTATGGTTGGTGAGCGGGTATTGCTCCGAGTGTCGCCTATGAAGGGCGTGATGAGATTTGGGAAGAAGGGCAAGCTTAGCCCAAGGTTCATTGGTCTATTTGAGATTCTTGATCGAGCAAGAGAGGTAGCTTATAGACTTGCATTTCCGCCAAGCTTATTAGTCGTGCATCCAATGTTTCATGTGTCCATGCTCCGAAAATATCACGATGACCCATCCCACATGTTACATTTCAGCACTGTCTAGTTGGACAAGAACTTATCTTACGAGGAGAAACCGGTGGCTATTCTAGACCGATATGTTTGTTTGTTGAGGTCAAAGAGTTTCCATTCTGTTCGTGTTCAGTGGAGAGGTCAGCCTCCTAAGGCATCGGACTGGGAGTCCAAGTCCAATATGCAGAGCCGTTATCCCCATCTTTTTCCCGACTTCTGTCTGTTCGAGGACGAACGGTTATTTTAGAGGTGGAGGATGTGATGACCCAAAGGGTCATCACCCATTTTAAGTAAAAGTTTGTGCTTCCGAGGCCTTGAAAACCTTATTTAGAGTTGCCTCAATTTGCGTGCATAGTCTCGATGCGTAGCCGAAAATCTTAAATATGAAATTCTATGAAAAATGCTAAGTTTTGATGTTAAAATGAATAAATTTGACTTTGGTCAATATTTTGGGCAAACGGACCCGAACTTATAATTTGATGGCTCGGAGGGTCCGTAGGAAAATATAGGACTTGGGCGTATGCCCGGAATCGTATTCTTAGGTCCCCAACTCGAGAAATGAATTTTTGGAATAAATTGTTTTCTGAAAATGTTTATGAAAATTGAAATGAAATTTTATTAGAAAGCGATGATTTCGGGCCCGTATATTGGTTTCGGCGCCCGGTACAAGTCTTATATATGGTTTAAGTCCTTTTTGTAAGGTTTGGTTAAAAATCAGAGGTCGTTTCATGTGATTCGGGCTTTATATGGAAAAGGATTGATGTTTTATGAGGTTTGAAAGAATTCATGGATTTTAAAGATTAATCCGATGTTTATGATGTTATTTTGGCTATTTGATCACGCGAGTAAACCCGTAGGATATTTTTAAAATTGTGTGTGTGTTTTGTTAGGAGCCCCGAGGGCTTGGGTGAGTTTGGGGTAGGTTCTGGAAGGTCTTAGGCTTAATAACACAAGTATTGCAAGTCCAGAGCTACTTCAGCACTCTGAACCCGTTAGTGCGGCGCGGAAGAAATTGTGTGCGGCTGCGGAGGGGCCAGGCAGTCAGCGGGCGCGGTGGGTGATGTGCAGCCGCACTCCATTTTATGCGGTCCACACAGTGTCACAGGCCTTCGATCACAAATATGCGCGGCCGCGGTCCATTTTGTGTGGTCCGCACAGGGAGGTCTGTCAGAGGTATAAATTGATGGGATTTTCACTTATTTTTCATTTTTCAAAACCCTAAAACATAAGAGGAGATTCTTCAAGCAACTTTTCTTCTCCAAATCAATTGTAAGTAGTTTTTTACTAGTTTTCTTCAATCACTAACATCTTTTAACATGATTTCAACTTCAACTCAAAGATTTTCATCGGGAAATTGGGTGTTTTGAGTAGAACCTAGGTTTTTCAAAAATTGGGGATTTGGACAACAATTTGAGGTCCGATTACAAAACATATTTAAGTTCAAGGGCGAATACTGATTGGGTTTTGATTCGAACCTCGGGTTTTGACCACGTGGGCACGGGGGCAATTTTTTACTTTTTGGGTAAAACTTTGGAAAACTCATTTTCATGCATTAGGGTTGATTAATTTAGCGTTTATTAATATAATTAAATAATTTGTTTTTTGATACGAACAAATTGGTGGTGGTACCAAGGGGCAAATCTATAATTGCGACTTTAGTTGTGTTCAAGGCATCGAGGTAAGTGTTTGGTCTAACCTTAGCTTGAGGGATTATGAGTTGAGTCCTTCTTCCTATGTGATGATTGTTGAGTACGACGTATAGGCATGGTGACAAGTATCTATATGTTGATGTCTATCATGACCCTGAGTCCTTATATTGTGAATATCATGATTTCATTGTAACTTTCATGCCTTGGCGATGATTTCTATATGTTGGAAAAAGCTTGTGAAAGAAATTGTGACCTTTGAACTTTGAGGAGCATTGGCTCGAGTTATATTACAAATTATGAAAGTATATGAGGTGATTGAACCCTTTGGAGCATTGTCTCAAGTATTAAAGTGACTTGTGAAGTAAAAGTGAAATAAAGAGAAAGAATTATTAATTGTACCCTTGCCGGGATGTTTGTAGCTTTGTTGATTATCTCCCTTACCGGGATGTTGAGGTTATTGATGTTTTTCCCTTGCCATGATTTCTATTATTATTTGTTTACTCCCTTATCCTTTGTTTGTGATTGTTATTTGGATGAGGAAGAGCGTTAAAGAATGAAAGGTGATACCGCACATTGTTTGTTATTGTGAGGAAAGAGTATTAAAGCACGAAGGGTAATGCCGTTCCGCACGATGTACCATTCGTTCCGATTCTATTGATTATATGTGAGGAAAGAGAGTAAAAGCACGAAGGGTGATGTCGTGCACATTTTTATCATATAGATGCTTTGGTGAGGAAAGAGAGTAAAAGCACGAAGGGTGATGTCGTGCACATTTTTATTATATCATTGCTTGGTGAGGACAAGAGTAAAAGCATGAAGGGTGACGTCGTGCACTTATTGGTTCCTGATTCTTTATTGATGTCTGAGTTATGTTGCTTACTTTGTTATTTGATGACTTTTATTCGAATGTTGTTATCTTCCCCACAGCATGCTCCCCCTCTCATATTGACCAGTTAATTCATGTATTTCCTTTCCGATATATATATATATATATATATATATATATATATATATATATATATATATATTTGGTAGTCTGGTCCTAGCCTCGTCACACTTTGCAAAGGCTAGGCTAGACGCTTACTAACACATGGGGTGTCACGACCCCAGTTCGCCCTCCGTGAACATGTCATGATGGCACCTAGTTCCCATAACTAGGTATACCTAACGATGCGGAAAACAACATAACTTGCGGAATAATTAATTAAAACTGAACAACTAAAAGAAATCTGTACAAAATTTCCACTCGGAATATACAACTCAAAATAAATGCTGAAGTTTATTATAACGCCCCAAAACCCGGAAACTCAGGAGAACACAAGCTAACGAAGAGTAGTTCATTGCTCTAACTCTAGAATATCTAATGCAAAAGTATGGACGAAGCCCAAATACTACGGATAGAGTAAAGAAGGAGACTCCTAGGTCTGCAAACGCTGCAGAAGTACCTCAAAGTCTCTGTTGCTCTCCTGGCCTCAAGGATAGTGTGCCTGAGATAAAGTACCTGGATCTTCACATGAAAAACATGCGCATGAGAGGCATGAGTACATCACAGAGGTACTCAGTAAGTGCCTAGCCTAACCTCGGTTGGGTAGTGACAAGAAAATGTCAGGGCCCTACTATGATATAACATAATAAATAATAAGATGAGGAAAAAACGGTATGGATGAAGTGCAAAGGAAGAATCTAAACAATAAATACGGAGAGCGTAATAGAAAGCAGAAAACCAGGACAATGCTAGTACATACTACTCACAGCAGGAACCACAATCGGGGATCTCTTGGTATCCCGAGGATCTCTTGGTATCCTCAAATCTTTAAAATTTCATGTGCCAGGGATCTCTTGGTATCCTCAAATCTTTATAATTTCATGTGCCAAGGATCTCTTGGTATCCCCAAGATCTCTTGGTATCCTCAAATCTTTACAATTTCAAATGCCAACGATCTCTTGATATCCTCAAATATTTACAATTTCATGTGCCAGGGATCTCTTGGTATCCCGCACCCTCACTCCAGAACATATCAAGTGCAGGGGGATCTCCCGGGAGGCCAACCCGTAGTCCCAATTTAAAAACTCACAATAGTAACCCAAATATTAGGAAAAATACTAAGCTCGGGACAAGAAATAGAAAAATCCTGGCCAAACATACTACACAGAGCACAAACAAGAGAGTTTAAGCACTAAGTCAAGTAAGTCGAATGGACATGCTTCTCTAAACTAGCATAAAATAAACTTGCAATTTAAAATAAAGAGGTAAGCAGGAAAACTCAATTTAAATACATCAAGTAAAAACGGATTTCCAACAATTCGTTCAAGTATGCACTCGTCACCTCACGTACAGGGCGTTCAATTACCAAACTTCGTATCCTAAAGGGGAAGTCTCCCACACAAAGTTAGACAAGCCACTTACCTCAAGCCGGCTCCAAAATCAACTTGTAACCACACGTTTTCCACGAGTTTCCAACTCCAAATGGCCCAAATCTATTCATTCCAATTATACCTCGTAAATAATATCTGAAGCAATTAATTCTACTATTTAATTTAAGGCTAAGTCACAAATTTAGGTAAAATGACGAAACTACCCCTCAGGACAACGTGGTTAAAACCCAAGGTTCGAACCAAAGCCTGGCTACTCATTCCCCCACGAACACAAATATATGATTTTCTTTGAAACGGACCTCAAATCGAGATATAAATACCCACCTTTAGAAAAACCTAGGTTCTCCCCAACATATCCAAATTTTCCCATTAAATTCTTTTATTTGAAGTTGAAGTCATGCTAAAAGATGCTAAGGAATGAAGAAAATAAGTTAGAAATCACTTACCAATCGCTTTGAAGAAGAAGAATCGTTTGGGAAATCGCCCCTTATGTTTTTGAGTTTTTGAAAAGTGAAAAATAACTTAATATCCCGTGTATTTATACCCCCTCAAGTCCCCAGTGTGGACCACGCAAACAGGACCGCATCCGCGCTGACCTACCTGAAGACCTGTGAATCTTAGCCTTGCGCCGACCGCAGCCGCAAAGCACCCATCGCGGACCGGGAAATGCGATCGCGGCCGCGCTGGCCCCTCTGCCGCCGCACGCGTTTTCACATGTACCATGCTTGAGGGTTCAGGGTCTGCAACATTTTCCTGAACCTGCAAAACCTGGTATTTTACATCTAAAGCATTTCGGGACCTAATCAAAACTCACCCGAGCCCTCGGGGCTCCAAACCAAATATGCACAAAACCTCAAAAATATCCAACAAACTTACTAGCGCGATCAAATCGCCAAAATAACATCATATATCGAATTAAGCTTCAAAACTCATGATATCCTCCAAATTTTCACAAGACATCAAATTTCAATTTTAAGTCTGAAACACATCAAACGACGTCCGCTTTCAACCAAAATTTATAGAAAGTGCATAAACCATATATAAGACTTGTACCAGGCACCACAACCAAAATACGGGCACGATACCATAATCTTTTAATCAAATTTCACTTTCAATTTCCTTAATTATTTCCAGAAAATAATTTCACACAAAATTTCATTTCTCGGGCTTGGGACCTCGGAATTCGATTATGGGCATATGCCCAAGTCCCATATTTTCCTACAGACCTTTCGGGACCGTCAAATCACGGGTCCGGGTCCGTTTACCCAAAAAGTTGACCGGAGTCAAATTTATTCAAATTAATATCAAAATTAAGCATTTTTCTCACAGAATTCATATCTAAGCTTTTTGGTTACCCACCCGGATTGCGCATGCAAATCGAGGCAATCCTAGATGAGGTTTTCAAGGCCTCAGAAATACAGAATATATCAGAAAATAAGGGATGACCCCTTTGGGTCGTCACATCCTCCACCACTAAAACAATCGTTCGTCCTCGAATGGACAAAAGAAAGAAGTACCTGAGTCAAGAAAAAGATGAGGATAACGGCTCCGCATATCAGACTCGGACCCCCAGGTCGATGCCTCAGGAGGCTGACCTCTCTATTATAACCGAATAGAAGGAAATCTCTTGGACCTCAACTGACGAACTTGGCGGTCTAGAATAGCTACCGGCTCCTCATAGGACAAGTCCTTGTCCAACTGGACAGTGCTGAAATCTAACATGTGGGTTGGATCGCCGTGATACCTCCAGAACATGGAAACATGGAAAACTGGATGCACGGCTGATAAGCTATACGGCAATACGAGTCTATAAGCCACCTCTCCCACTCAATCAAGAATCTTAAGCGGACCAATCTACCTAGGGCTAAGCTTTCCCTTATTCTCAAATCTCATCACGCCCTTCATCGATGATACTCGGAGCAATACCCGCTCACCAACCATAAATGCTACATCTTGAACATTGCGATCTCCATAACTCTTCTGCTAGAGTGAGCTGAACGAAGCCTGTCCTGAATGATCTTGACCTTGTCCAAGGCCTCCTAAAATCCGTACCTAACAACTGAAACTCCCCCCACTCAAACCATCCAACCGTAGATCGACACCATCTACCACTAAACGCCTACTAAGGACCTATTTGGATGCTCAACTGGTAGTTATTGTTGTAGGAAAACTCCACTAAGGACAAGAACTGGTCCCAAGACCCTCCGAACTCAATCACACACGCACGGAGCATAAGAATCTAATTAGTGAACTCGGACTGTCCGATCGTTTGGAGGTGAAAAGTTGTGCTCAACTTCACCCGAGTACCTGAATCTTGCTTCACGGCTTTCTAGAACTAAGACGCAAACTTAGTACCTCTATCAGAAATAATGGAAACTGGAGTACCATCAGACGGATAATCTCCCGGATATAAATCTCTGCCAACCGCTCCGAAAAATAAGTGGTACACACAGTAATGAAATGAGTGGACTTGGTCAGCCGATCCACAATAACCCAGATAGCATTAGACCACTTCAAGGTTCGTGGGAGACCAACTACAAAATCCATGGCGATCCTCTCCCATTTTTAAATCTCTATTTGCTAAAACAATCCACCAGGTCTTTGGTGCTCATACTTCACCTACTGGCAGTTGAGGCATCTAGTTACATAACCAACTATATCCTTCTTTATCCGCCGCCACCAATAGTGCTGCCTCAAGTCCTGATACATCTTCGTGGCACCCGGATCGATGAAGTACCGTGAACTATAGGCCTCTGCTAGAATCAACTCTTGTAGCCTATCAATATTGGGCACACAAACACAGCCATGCATCCTCAACACCTCGTCATCTCCAATGGACACATCTCTAGCATCACTACATTGAACCTTGTCCTTAAGGACAAGCAGATGGGGGTCATCACACTGCCGCTCCCTAATATGATCAAATAAGAAAGACTGGGAAACCATACAAGCTAGAACTCGACTGGTCTCCGAAAGATCCAATCTCACAGACTGACTAGCTAAGGCATGAACATCCATCACCATAGGCCTCTCTAAAGCTGGTAAATGTGCCAAACTCCCCAAACTCTCCGTCCGACGACTCAAGACATCCGCTATTACATTGGCCTTTCCCGGGTGATACAGAATAGTGATATCATAATCTTTCAGCAACTTTAACCACCTCCTCTGGCACAAATTTAGATCCTTTTTCTTGAACAAGTGCTGTAAACTTTGATGGTATGCATAAATCTCACAAGGCACACCATACAAGTAATGACGCCGGATCTTCAAGGCGTGAACAATAGCAGCTAACTCAAGGTCGTGGACAGGGTAGTTCTTCTCATGTATCTTCAACTGTCTGGACGTGTAGGCAATCACCCTGCTGTCCTACATCAACACCTCTCCAAGGCCAACTCTCGAGGCATCACAATAGATAATATAAGACCCCGAGCCAGTAGGCAATATCGAAATTGGGGCTGTAGTCAGAGTTGTTTTGAGCTTCTGAAAGCTCGCCTCACACTCCTCTTTCCACTAAAATGGAGCACCCTTCTGGGTCAACCTAGTCATAGGGGCCACAATCAATGAAAACCCCTCCATGAAATGACGGTAGTAACCCGCCAAACCAAGAAAACCGCAAATTTCTGTAGCTGAGGACGACCTGGGCAAACTCTGCACGGCCGCTATCTTCCTCGGATCTACCCAAATGCTCTCGCTCGAAATCACGTGGCCTAAGAATGCCACTGAATCCAACCAAAACTCACATTTTGAGAACTTCGCATATAACTTCTTCTCTCTCAGGATCTGAAGCACGGTCCTCAGGTGCTGCTCATGATCTTCCCGACTTCGGGAATACACCAGAATATCATCAATATAAAAGATAACAAACGAGTCGAGATATGGCCTGAACACGTTATGCATCAAAAGCATAAACACTGCTGGGGCATCGGTCATCCCAAATGACATAACAAGGAACTCGTAATGACCATACCGAGTCCTGAAGGCAGTCTTCGGGATGTCTGGCTCCTAAATCTTCAATTGATGGTAACCGAGCACAAGTCAATCTTAGAAACACATATGCGCCTTGAAGATGGTAAAACAGATCATCAACACGAGGCAAAGGATAATGGTTCTTCATTGTAACCTTGTTCAACTGGCGATAATCAATGCACATACGCATAAAACCATCCTTCTTCTTCACAAACAAAACAGGAGCACCCCACGGCGAAACACTAGGTCGAATAAAACCCTTATCAAGCAATCCTGCAACTGATCCTTCAATTCTTTCAAGTCGGGAGTAGATATACGATACAGAGGAATGGAAATGGGTTGAGTGCCCGGCAACAGGTCAATGCCAAAATCAATGTCTCTATTGGGCGGTATGCTCGAATGGTCAGCTGGAAACACATCGGGATAATCCCGTACCACAAGAAATGAATAAACAGAAGGGGTATCAGCACTAACATCTCTCAAATAAGCTAAATATGCGGCATACCCGTTCTCAACCATACACTAAGCTTTAAGAAATGAGATAACTCTACTGGAAGTGTGATCTAAAGTACCACTCCACTCAACACACGGAATACCTGCCATAGCTAGCATCACGGTCTTGGCGTAACAATCAAGAATAGTAAAATGGGGCGACAACCAATCCATGCAAAAAATGATGTCAAAATTAGCAATACTAGGTAACAATAAATCCGCTCTGGTCTCCAAACCACGAATAGTAACCAAACATGAACGATAGACGCGGTCCACAATAAGAGAATCTCCCACATTAGTAGAAACATAAACGGGGGCACTCAAAGAATCCCGAAGCACACCCAAATACATAGCAAAGTAAGAAGACACATTATAATAAGTGGAGACTGTATCGAATAGAACTGATGCCTCTCTGTGACAAACCAATATAATGCCTATGATAACAAAGTCGGAGGAAACAACCTCGGCACAAGCAGTACGGGCATAATATCTGGCCTGGCCTACCTCTCGAGGGCAACCTCTACCTCCCCATCCTCCACTTCTAGCTGGTTCAGCGGGCGGGGCAGCAACTGGAGCTGTGATCATGGCCCGATAACTCTGTTGAGCATGTTGTGACTGAGAAATCTGTGGGGGTGCACTCCTCCCAAGTCTAGGGCAATCCCTCACCATATTGCGGGTGTCGCCATACTCAAAACAAGCTCTAGTGGGGCGCAGTGGCTGTGAATGACTAGGGCTAGGTCTGCTGGGCTGACCACTGGAAACACATCGAGCAGGAGGCGCGTAAGAAACTGGAGGTGCATAGTAAGGCTCCTCAGGTATAGGCGGAGCTGGAGCACTGCTAGCTACTGGAAGAGCTGAATAAATGGAGCGACTCAGAAAACCCCTACCATAATGACCTGTTGATGGTGTACAGGCACCAGAGTAGTGGCCCGACTCTCGAGATCTCTTGGCCTCTCTCTTCACTCGCTCCTTGGCAAGCATACTCTCAATCCTCTTAGGAGTGCTCACTACCTACTGATAAGGAATGTCCATCTCCAACTCTCGAGCCATGCTAGATCTGATGGGTAGCTCGATGAACCTGCAAACTCTCTCGCGGACTGCATCAACCAAAGCCAGTGCATCTCTGGCCAATCTGGTATAACGGATAGCATACTCTGAAACGATCATAGCACCCTGGTGAAAATGCTCAAACTCTGTGCTCCATGCATCCCTGAGACTCTAAGGGACAAACTCTCTCATAAACATATCCGAGAACTGGGTACAAGTCAGTGAATTAACCTCGACTGGACTGTCTATCTCATAAGTGCGCCACTAATTATAGGCGGCTCCTCGAAAATGAAAATCGATAAAGGAAATCCTGCTGGACTCTACTATGCCCATAGTGCGAAGAATACGGTGGCATTCCTCTAGAAAACCCAAGGCATCGTCTGATGCTAATCCACTAAACACTGGGGGATCATACTTCTTGAACCTCTCAAGTCTCTATTGCTCGTCCTCTGAAGCAGTTGACCTGCCCTCGGGCTGAACTGGTGTTGTAGGCGGCACAAGAATAATCTTGAGATCCTTCTCAACCTGCACTCGTTGTTCAAGAGTGCGGACGGCGGGAGAATATACTCCTCCCACGGCCTAGGATGTGGCTACAGCAAGGGGGAGCAACCCCGCCTGAGCCAAGGCGGTATACATACTCATGAACTGAGCCAAAGTCTCCTGAAGTGCTGGAGTAGTAGTGGAAGTATTAGGCGTGCCAGGTGCCTGGGCTCCGTCTGGATCTACTAGTGGTGCCTCGGCGGCAACTCGCGCAGGTGCTTTGGCTGCACCACGTACATGGCCTCGACCTCTACCTCGCCCCAGCCTCTGACGGCTGTAGTAGGGGCACGGTGCCTGGTCATCTCGAGTAGTGCGTGTCCTCACCATCTGTGAGAGTATGGAAGGCAGAAGTTTAGAATTTTTGTGACGTCAAAATATCACACTACAAGGAAATCAAATGAAGTGAAAATTTTCCTAACAGTTACATAGCTCTGATACCAACTTGTAACGACCCCAGTTCGCCCTCTGTGATCATATTGTGATGGCACCTAGTTCCTATAACTAGGTAAGCCTAACAATGCGTAAAACAACATAACTTGCGAAATAATGAATTAAAACTGAACAAATAAAAGAAATCTGTATATAACTGCCATTTGGAATACAACTCAAAATAAATGTGAAAGTCTAGTATAACACCCTGAATCCCAAAAACTCATGGGAACACCAGCTAACAAAGAGTAATACATTGCTCTAACTCCAGAATATCTACAGCAAAAGTGTTGGAAATCATGTATATCTATGATGTGTGCGCTTTGGTTGTATGAGCATGATTTTCAGGTATAGGTTTTGATTAATGACAAACAATGAAGTCAAGCGTCAAACAACGAGATAATATGACAAACTATCAAATGGCGAGAAGCATATTGATGACGGGATTGCATAGACAAGCCAAGTCGAGCCAAAGAGTTCAAGACCGAAGACCCAAGACGTAGGTCGTTAGGTAGAACCAATGTAAGAACAACGTTTAAGTTATCTTATCTTTTGGCTCAGCATTAGGTCATCATAAATATGCATAAAATTATTTTATTAAAGTAAATCATTTTATTAAATCATATCATAAATATTTTTAATATACTTCAAACAAAATGATTTTAACGTTTTCATTTTTAACCAAAATGGGTTTTGAACTAAGATTTCAATTCTGGTATACACGGTGTATATCAAGTGTATATCAGTGGTATATAATCGATCCATTGCCAAAGTTTTGAACACTGGAACAACATAATTGATTATATGAAGTACACAGTCGATTATATGAAGTCAACAATCGATTGTCTACTTTTAACAATTGATCATTTTGAGACAGTGTGCAACCGAAGTTTTTAAATATCAAAGCAATCGATTGTCTTTGTCCCACAATCGATTATCAACAATCGATTGTCTATTCACACAATCGATTATATATTGACCGTTCCCACAATCCTAAATTGATTTTTGAATGTTGAATACAATCGATTATTTAGAGTTAACAATCGATTGTTTAGCCTAAAATCAGGAATCTTTTTGAACGTTGGTCAAACAATCGATTGTCAACTCCAAACAATCGATTGTCTGAGCACAGAATCAGGGATTTTATTTATCAATTAAGCAACGGTCAGCACCACTTTTTCACCTATAAAAAGAGGTCTTTTGAGCTGATTTTAAACACACAACTCCTGCATATATTGATATACATATTGATCATTTTCAAGCATCATTTTAGAGCTTTGGTTGAGCCATTTGATAGACAACTTTGTGTTGTTCATAGAGCTTATTTTGTTTCTCTTTATCCACTCTATTGAGAGAGTATTTGTTGTAAAAGAGAGTTGTTTTGAGAAGAACATATCTTCTCATTTGTTGGGTTTGCTAAGTACCTAAAGTCTTAGTGGTTGAAGTCTTGGGGTGAGGTATCCTCAAGCAAGTGAAGTCTTAAGGTGTGGTATCCTTGAGCAACTGTAACGGTTTGTTAAGCACCCGTAAGCTTGACGAAGATAGTTGAAATCTCGAGAGAGTCTCTCGGGGACTGGACTAGCCACGGGTTGTGGTGAACCAGGATACATCGGTGCGTTTGTTCTAATTTATTTACTTATCGCACTTATTTATTTCCTGCCATTTTTAAATTCCGCAAGTTTACGCTATTTTTTATTATAACCTATTCACACCCCCTCTAGCGTTAAGCGTATTATCTAACAATTGGTATTAGAGCCTAACTCTCTGAAAGCCTTAACCGGTTGAGAGCAATATATATTTTTTTCTATTGAGATTATTGAACGCAGGAACAATGGATGAAGGACAATCCACCACTTTCCCTCCACTATTTGACGGAACAAACTATGCATATTGGAAAGATCGGATGAGTTTCTTCCTCAGAGCAAACAGTTTTCGTTTGTGGCAAATCATCAAAAACGGTGAACCAATGTCGACAACGAAAGTTGGAGAAACCACGGTTCCAAAGGAGGAAAATGAATATGATGCCGAGGACATCAAGAAAGTGGAAAATAATGCAAGGGCCATCCATGTATTGTATTGTGTGATCAATGCGGATGACCATAGGAAAATCTCGTGCTGCACAACCGCCAAGGAGATGTGGGATAAACTCGAGATCATCTATGAAGGTACGCCTCAAGTCCGAGAATCTAAAATTGATTTTCTAACTCATAAATATGAAGTCTTTAAAATGGAGAAGGAACCCATTGGTGTTATGTTTGAACGATTTTTAAAAATCGTCAATGATCTACATGCTCTCGGGAAAGTTTACACGAACAAAGATCTTGTTCGAAAAGTCCTACGGAGCCTCACTCCCGAATGGCGTTCCAAAGCCAATGCCATCCAAGAGTCGATGGAATTCACAAATATCACAATTGATGGACTAAGAGGTAACCTCGAAACTTATGATAGCACAATTCTTAATCCTTATCTTAGAAGTAATTCGAATTTTGCCTTCAAAGCCTCATCCTCTAAAAGAGAAGAGGTAAGTGATTCGGAAAGGGATGATGATAATATTTCCAATGATATAATTGAAAAGTTTTGTAAGTCTATGAAGAAGGACAAGAAAAAGAAGAAACACCATAGGCGCATATCACGGGATTCGGACAGCTCAGGCAATGGAACTGCCGCATTGTGTCTCGTGGCAAACGAAGAAGAGGTAAGTACATCTAACTCTCACTCGTTTGAAGAATTACAAAATGCCTATGATGAATTGTATAGTGAATTTGTTAATGCTTCCAAAATGATAAAAGATTTGAAGAAAACACTTTCTTTGCAGAAAACACTTTCTTTGCAAGAAACAGATTTTCAGAAAACACTTTCTTTACAAGAAAAAGATTTTGAAAAATCCTTTTCTTTGAAAGAAATAGATTTTGAAAAATTGACTAATGAAAATGGTGTTCTTAAAAGTAAAATTGAAGTTTTAGAAAAAGAAAATAATTTTTTGGAAAATGACATTGTTGATTTTAAAAATAAAATCAAGGAATTGAATGAAGCTTCTTCCATTGATAAATGTTCCAAGTGTTCTTCTTGTAGTTCTTTAAAATTAGAGAACATAGAACTTAGGAACGCACTAGAAAAACGTAGTGTTGATAGTCCTAAAATTAAAGAGAATAAAAAGGATATAAGTAATGAGGTTGGTCTATCTAGAAAGAATTCTAGGAACCTCACAAATGAGTCTAAGATTAATTATTTTAGACAACCTAGAAACAACTCTAGGACTTTTGCTAATGAGTCTAGAATGAATAATTTTAGACCACCTAGACATGACTCTAGGAAATTCAACGATTCTAGGGGGAACAACTTTAGATCACCTAGAATGCATTTGGCTCAACCTAGACATATGCATAATCTTAATGTTATATGTCACTATTGTAATCGGGTAGGACACATTGCACCCGTTTGTTTTGCTAAACATAGAGATTTATGTGTTAATTATAATTGTTATTATCCTAACCCCCAAGGACCCAAAAGAAGTTGGGTACCAAAAACCTATTTTTAGGTTCTTTTTGCAGGTGTGCTTGAAGACTACAATATTGTAGTGGATGCACCAAGCACGAAACCTTAATGCATTGAGGGGGAACGTTGGTTAGTTATCGTATTTTGAATAAAAATGCAAATAGTTGATATGTGCTAATAATCAACATTATTTTTGATCGATGCATGCCCTAATAAGTTCTTTTTAAATAACAATTAGTATCAATTTGGTTTATAATAATTGATTGATTCATGTTTTGATGAACTTTCTTAGTTTAAAGTAACAATTGGCATTGTTGAGAAAAATGACCGTTATCATTAGTATTGTTAGAAACACGTTCTCAATGCAATATACTAAACGTGTACTCTTTTGTAGGTTTTGATGAATGACAAACGAAGCAAAAATTGATATATGACGGAATTCAAGTACAAGCGCACAATGGTTGCGAATAAGATTGAAGTTCAAGATATAGCTTTTAATTGTTATTGAGTTGTTCTAAATTGTAATCTCGATCCTATAACTTGACTCATAGTATGGCCTCTCTCATAAAACTATTTTCCAAAATCATGTATATTTAATTCTGTGTCAAAAAGATTTTAAATCATGCATATTTACATTAGACAAAATGTTTTCTAAACATGCCTCAAAAATCTGGGCTAAAATAATCGATTATGTACTTATGATAATCGATTGTTTCTGAGCCAAGACTGCATGACAATCGATTATGAATTAATGGTAATCGATTGTGAGTAAGACAGTGAACATCAGGTTTTTCCAAATCTGCATGATAATCGATTGTGAACAAATGACAATCGATTATTGTTGAGGTAAAGTTTTTCAATACTCAAAAAAATCGATTATGAACTAATGGTGATCGATTGTGTTGAGTTGATGTCTTCCAGTGATTTTAAATTTAATTAAGTAATCGATTATGTCTTTAGATAATCGATTATCACTGAGACAGTAAGTTTTATGATTTTCAGAAAATAACAAGTAATCGATTGTTGCAAAGGACAATCGATTGTTGGAGCTGGCCGTTGTCAAATGATTTTCAAATACCATAAGGTAATCGATTATTGATTCTAGATAATCGATGTTCTGCTTAAAATCTGGAAATGATTTTTAGAACGTTGCTGAAGTAATCGATTATTGATTTTATATAATCGATGTTCTGCTTAAAATCTGGAAATGATTTTTAGAACGTTGCTGAAGTAATCGATTATTGATTTTATATAATCGATGTTTTGCTTAAAATCTGGAAATGATTTTTAGAACGTTGCTAAAGTAATCGATTATGAACTTAGTGTAATCGATTATCTGATTTTGAATATTGCCAGTAATCGATTATAGATTATGTATAATCGATTGTGAAGCGTTAAATCTGGGATTGATTTTTAAACTGACTGGCAGATAATCGATTGTTTGATCTTAATAATCGATTATCACTGAGTAATTTCAGCAACTCTTAATTGGCAATTAGACAACGGTTGAACCAACTTTTTCAACTATAAATACAGCTTCATTTCAGTGTTTTAAAAACAACAACATACACAAACTGATCATTACATTGCTATAAGCTTTCATTCAATTGTTCTTCATTTTCTACTCATTTCATAAAGCTTTTGAGAGCCATATTATTGCTTAAAGTTGTTGTGATCTTGAACATATTCTTTTACTCATATCTACTCAATAAGGAGTACTTTAGTTAAGTGAGTGTCCAAGTATTTGATATACTTGTAAGAGAATTGCGATTCTCTTGTTTCAAGGAACTTGCGTTTCCTTGGGTGAAGTCTTTGAGATTGCGATCTCCGAGCAACTGTTTGAGGCTTGTGTCCTCAAGTGTGTAACGGTTTGTTGAGCACCCTTAAGCTTAACAAGATAGTGAAAAATCTCGAGAGAGTCTCTCGGGGACTGGACTAACCACGTTGGTGGCCAACCAGTATACATCTTTGTGTAAGTTTATTTTTCTGCATTTATTTTACTTTCTGCAAAGTTTAAATTCCGCAAGAAAACGCTAAATTCTATTAATACGCTATTCACCCCCCCTCTAGCGTAAAGCGTAGTTTCTAACAATTGGTATCAGAGCCCAACTCTCTGAAAACTTAACCGTTTGAGAGAACCACCCATGGCTTCTACTCTTGACTCTTTTGCAGGAATTGAAGAAGGACAATGCTCTACACGACCTCCTCTATTCAACGGCACAAACTACTCATACTGGAAGGAGAGGATGCAAATCTTTGTGCAATCAAATAGCTTTCATTTGTGGAAAGTATTCACCAATGGAAACCAAATTCCAACCAAGAAGGTGGAAGACGAATGGGTTCCAAAGACCGAAGAGGAATATACCGCGGAGGATATTCGTAAGGTTCAAAATAATGCCAAAGCTATAAATTTATTATATTGTGCTGTTAATGCTAACGACTACAGGAAGATATCATGTTGCAAAACAGCAAAAGAAATGTGGGATAAGCTTGAAGTGACATACGAAGGAACCGACCAGGTACGAGAAGCTAAAATTGATTTCTTAACTCACTCTTATGAACTATTCCACATGAAGGAAGGAGAGAAAGTAGACGAAATGTTTGAGCGATTCTCAATGATCGTGAATGATCTACACGCCCTCAAAAAGACGTTTACGGATAGAGAACTTGTCCGGAAGATCCTCAGAAGTCTCACTCCGGCATGGCGATCAAAGGCCGATGCAATCCAAGAATCCATTGGCATCACAAATGTCACAATTGACGCATTAAGAGGTAATCTCAAAACCTATGAATCAACTATACTTAACCCATTTGTTGATGATCAAAGAAGGCAAAGGATTGCTCTGAAGGCTAGCCAACCACAAATTGATGAGGAAGGTGACAACGAGTTTGGACTCGTTATCAAAAGGTTTCAAAAATTCATGCGCAAAGAGTATGAACGCAAGAACAAAAAGCAAGGCGATCAACTAAAATGCTATGAATGCGGAGAAACCGGGCACATAAAATCAAATTGCCCTAACATCAAAAAGGAGAAGAAACCCTTCAAAAAGCAACGTGCATACATCTCTTGGGGAGGAGATTCCGGAGATGAAGCAAGCAAAGAAGAAGACGATGAAGCAGCAAATTTATGTCTCATGGCTCAAGAAGACGGCAAAGACGAGGTAAGTCAAATCTCTTCTCAAAATTTCTTTACTCTTGATGAAATGAGAAATGCTTTTGATGAACTATATGCTGAATTTATCAAAGCTTCAAAAACTGTCAAAAGTGTTATAGAAAGCGCTTCTCTAAAAGAAAAAGATTTTCAAACACAGCTTTCATTAAAAGAAAAAGAATTAGAAAAACTGGTTTTCGAAAATGAGAAGCTAAAAGAGGAAAACAAGTTTTATGGAAAAAGAAGTGCTGATAAACCTGAAGGTTCTACTAGAAACTGTTCTTCTTATGTGCTTCTTAAGAATGAAGTAGCTAGACTTAAAGGCACATTAGATAAGTTTAATTCTTCGCATAAAAACTTGAATGATGTGCTTGTTAATCTAAAATCAACTAAATATGGAATAGGATTCAAAAATGAAGAAAAGGTTGGTGCTAAACCACAACAACCTAGAGCTCAACCTAGGACTAATAACCAAAATGCTTATCCTAGAAGTAGAAATCCTAGAAACAACTTGCATGTTAGACCAAATAGTGAAAATGCTAGAAGACCTAGAAATGATGCATATTTTAGGCCAAACCTTGAACAATTTAGAAGACCAAGAAATGACCCTCCACCTAGAAATAGATATTCTAGAAATGATGCATATTTTAGACAAACTTGTGAACCTCCTAGAGCTCATAATAGGAGAAACAATGGTGTTCAAAGTAGAGTAAGCAACCTTCATTCATCTAGTTACTATGTACCTAGAAAAATGCATAATCCCAACGTGACTTGTCATTATTGTAGACGTATTGGTCATATTGCTCCCGCTTGCTTTACTCGTCATAGACATATAAATCAATTGCATCATTATAACATGCCTAACCCTCAAGGACCCAAGATGGCATGGGTACCTAAAAAACATTAATTTGTTTTGTAGGTGTGCTTGAAGGGATCAAGTGTACTATGGTACCTTGATAGTGGATGCTCCAAACACATGACGGGAGATGAATCCAGATTCCTTCAACTAGAGCACAAAGAAGGAGGAAGTGTCACATTTGGTGATAACAATAAAGGAAAAATCATCGGCATTGGTTCGGTCGGTAAGGACGAAAACTCCTCTATTAAACATATACTACTTGTGAAAGGTTTGAAGCATAATCTCTTGAGCATAAGCCAATTATGTGACAAGGGAAACCTTGCTCTATTTAATTCGGATGAATGTCTTGTATTTAGACGTAGTGATTTCAAAATCATACTTCGTGGTTTTAGAATTGATAATATCTATATGGTTGATCTTGCAAACTCCTCACCCGAATATGTTGATTGTTTAGTAAGCAAAGAGGATAACTCTTGGCTATGACATTGTAGAGTAGCACACATGAACATGCATCTTTTGAACAAGCTTCTTTCTCAAAACTTAGTAGTTGGTCTTCCCAGTTTAAAGTTTGAAAATGATTCTATTTGCGATTCTTGTCAAAAAGGGAAGCAAACCAAAGCATCTTTTAAATCCAAGAATATTGTTTCAACGTCTAGACCTTTGCAATTACTTCACATGGATTTATTTGGTCCCTCTCGTATTGAAAGTCTTGGTAAAAATAAATATGTTTTTGTAATTGTTGATGACTTTTCTAGATTTACTTGGACTCTATTTCTTGCAAATAAAAGTGATGCTTTTCAAAATTTCAAGTATTTCCTTAAGCGTGTTCAAAACGAAAAGGAATCGACCGTCACTTCGATTAGAAGTGATCATGGGGGAGAGTTTGATCACAATCTCTTTGCGGATTTTTGTGACGAACTCGGAATCGAACACACCTTTTCCGCTCCACGGACACCACAACAAAATGGGGTGGTGGAAAGGAAAAATAGGTGTCTCGAAGAGATGGCTAGAACCATGCTCGACGAAGCTAAGATTCCCAAATACTTTTGGGCGGACGCCGTGACTACCGCTTGCTATGTTTTAAATAGAGTAGCAATTCGGCCGATACTCATGAAAACCCCATATGAACTTTATAAGGGTAGAAAACCCAACATTTCTCATTTACGTGTTTTTGGTTGTAAATGTTTTGTTCATAATAATGGGAAGGACCAATTGGGTAAGTTTGATGCTAAATCGGATGAAGGTATTTTCATTGGTTATTCCTCACGTAGCAAAGCATATAGGATCTTTAACAAAAGAACCCAAATTGTGGAGGAATCCCCTCATGTTGTGTTTCCGAAGATAATACTCGCTTGGCGAGAAAGGAATCCGGTTTTGATCTTGCAGGTATCTTGGATAGCTTGAAAGATAAAATCCAAGAAGAACCTTCAAAGGAAAACAAAATTGAAACTGGGGAACAACCAACGGAAGAAGCGCCACAATTAGAAAAAGGAATAAATACGCCTAACGAGTGGAGAACGATCAAGGATCATCCTCTTGAACAGGTAATTGGCGATGTTGGAGAAAAGGTAAGTACCCGAAACTCTCTTAAGAACACTCTAGGACACAATTCTTAAGAGTTCACGGCATTACTTGTTAACACTAGTGTAATTTATTAAAGTCGCTATAAATTACTAACTTGAGCGTCAGAGACGTTTAAATCTATTTTGCAGGTACCACCCCAAAGGTAGGGGGAATTATGAAGTTTTAGCACAAAATAATCGACTATTTCAAGCCACTAATCGATTATTTTCTGTGCAGTACATCGATTATCAGTATCAATAATCGATTGTTTATGACTGATTATTACTATTATGCATCTGTGTTTAATTTTTTACTTCCTAAATTGCATAATCGATTTCCGCCTCAGTCATTCAGCAATGCTTTCTACAAAAATCGATTATTTTTCATACAATCGATTATTTGACAAATTCTGATATTCTCCAAGTTCACTGTATCAAATTAGTTCCCTAAATAATCGATTACCAAGAATTGACAATCGATTACTTCATATTAATTTTTTGTTACCGTTTGGCTCCTCAATCGATTCCTGTCAGGTCTTAAATGCTCCATAATCGATTACCAAAATTTAACAATCGATTATTTCATTCAAATTTTTTTACCGTTTGACTCAAGAATCGATTTGTCAGATTCAAAATCTCAATCAAACAGTAAATACAATCGATTATTTCAGTTCAATAATCGATTATCTAACGGTCAGTAATTTTAATTCTTACCGTTTTCTGACTGCTCCTAAACCAAAATCTCAGCAAATGTCTCCATTCAATGCTTGATAATCCTTTCCTCTATAAATAGGCATCATAAGAGCTCACATTCACCCACTCAAGCACTATCTCTAGTATTCAAAAGCTAAATCTCTTCTATTTTCTTTGCCAAATTCCAGCAGTCTTTCTCCTAACATGTCTGGACGATCTTCAAAACGTTCCCGATCCAAACATGGCGCATCAGCCTCAACCGCCCCTCCTCCTTTAAATTTTCCATACCAAGACGGTTCCGTCTTGTTCTTTGAAACTGAAAATGAACTCACAAGGTTCCTATCAAAATTTGAGAAACGCACCATTCTTCCTCCTTGGGTCTCAAATAGTAAACTCCTTGAGCCTTTCACCCCTGCCGCAAATATGTTAAAGGAGTGTCAACTATATGACTTCTTGCTTCTCACTCATCCTCACATAAACACAACTCTCGTTCAAGCTTTTTACTCAAACCTCCATAAAGATGAAGATGGCGAACTTGTCACCTCCATTAATGGGGTTCAAATTCTTCTCTCTGAAGAGAATCTCCACACCATTGCCCGCCTTCCAAATGAAGGTGAAGACCTTTACCGGTATATTGATAAGGCCGGGGCTCTCTTTGATGAAACCATCCTTCTCCACCAAGCCGGTATAACCTCCTATGATCCATCTATCTCTACCCGTCGTCCTACCATAACGGGAATGGATCCAAACTACCGGTTGATTCTTTACTTCATCACCCGAGTCCTCAAGCCTAGACGGCACAATCACACCACCATCTCCCAGGAGGATACCAAACTTCTGCATGCCATTGTCACCGGAGCCAAAATAAATTGGTGTCGGCTCATCAAAATTCATATGCTCGATGCCATCGGTGATGACATGCCTCTTCCTTATGCCCTCCTCATTATGAACTTCCTTGAAGCATCCGGATTTGTCACGGAAAATGGTCCTCTCAAAAGGAGTACCAAAATTTGGGAAATCTCGGAGTCTTCTTTCCATCATGATGGTGATCATGCTCCAGCTCCTTCTTCAAGTCGTCCACCCCGTCGTGCTCGTTCGTCCCAAGAACCTACTCTCCAAACCATATCCGTCCAGCTTGCTCAACTCACTCATGAGATCCATGGATACTTTGATCATGTCAATTATCCATATGCAGCTCTCGTTCCTTTTGAAGCAGCGCCGGATAACGAGGCGGACAACGACGGAAATGAATAATTTTTTTTTGTGTTTTGTGTGGTTTTTGCTGTTGTTCTCTTTGGTTCCCATTGATGTACCCTCTTTTTTTTCCAATAAATAAACCTTGTTTATTTCATCTTTTTGCATCTTTCCTTACTATTTTTTTGCTAATGGCAAAAGGGGGAAGAAAACGGGATATCGGGTATGCACCACCTCTTAATTCATTGATTGCTTATAAAGCTAAAATTGAGGGGGAACTCTTAAATTGAGGGGGAACAAGAACAAAATTGCATAATTGTTACTTGTCTTGAATTGTCAATATCTTTTGCCTAAATTGCATATCCCGCTTAATGTTTGCCATTATCAAAAAGGGGGAAATTGTTAGAAACACGTTCTCAATGCAATATACTAAACGTGTACTCTTTTGTAGGTTTTGATGAATGACAAACGAAGCAAAAATTGATATATGACGGAATTCAAGTACAAGCGCACAATGGTTGCGAATAAGATTGAAGTTCAAGATATAGCTTTTAATTGTTATTGAGTTGTTCTAAATTGTAATCTCGATCCTATAACTTGACTCATAGTATGGCCTCTCTCATAAAACTATTTTCCAAAATCATGCATATTTAATTCTGTGTCAAAAAGATTTTAAATCATGCATATTTACATTAGACAAAATGTTTTCTAAACATGCCTCAAAAATCTGGGCTAAAATAATCGATTATGTACTTATGATAATCGATTGTTTCTGAGCCAAGACTGCATGACAATCGATTATGAATTAATGGTAATCGATTGTGAGTAAGACAGTGAACATCAGGTTTTTCCAAATCTGCATGATAATCGATTGTGAACAAATGACAATCGATTGTTGTTGAGGTAAAGTTTTTCAATACTCAAAATAATCGATTATGAACTAATGGTGATCGATTGTGTTGAGTTGATGTCTTCCAGTGATTTTAAATTTAATTAAGTAATCGATTATGTCTTTAGATAATCGATTATCACTGAGACAGTAAGTTTTATGATTTTCAAAAAATAACAAGTAATCGATTGTTGCAAAGGACAATCGATTGTTGGAGCTGGCCGTTGTCAAATGATTTTCAAATACCATAAGGTAATCGATTATTGATTCTAGATAATCGATGTTCTGCTTAAAATCTGGAAATGATTTTTAGAACGTTGCTGAAGTAATCGATTATTGATTTTATATAATCGATGTTCTGCTTAAAATCTGGAAATGATTTTTAGAACGTTGCTGAAGTAATCGATTATTGATTTTATATAATCGATGTTTTGCTTAAAATCTGGAAATGATTTTTAGAACGTTGCTAAAGTAATCGATTATGAACTTAGTGTAATCGATTATCTGATTTTGAATATTGCCAGTAATCGATTATAGATTATGTATAATCGATTGTGAAGCGTTAAATCTGGGATTGATTTTTAAACTGACTGGCAGATAATCGATTGTTTGATCTTAATAATCGATTATCACTGAGTAATTTCAGCAACTCTTAATTGGCAATTAGACAACGGTTGAACCAACTTTTTCAACTATAAATACAGCTTCATTTCAGTGTTTTAAAAACAACAACATACACAAACTGATCATTACATTGCTATAAGCTTTCATTCAATTGTTCTTCATTTTCTACTCATTTCATAAAGCTTTTGAGAGCCATATTATTGCTTAAAGTTGTTGTGATCTTGAACATATTCTTTTACTCATATCTACTCAATAAGGAGTACTTTAGTTAAGTGAGTGTCCAAGTATTTGATATACTTGTAAGAGAATTGCGATTCTCTTGTTTCAAGGAACTTGCGTTTCCTTGGGTGAAGTCTTTGAGATTGCGATCTCTGAGCAACTGTTTGAGGCTTGTGTCCTCAAGTGTGTAACGGTTTGTTGAGCACCCTTAAGCTTAACAAGATAGTGAAAAATCTCGAGAGAGTCTCTCGGGGACTGGACTAACCACGTTGGTGGCCAACCAGTATACATCTTTGTGTAAGTTTATTTTTCTGCATTTATTTTACTTTTTGCAAAGTTTAAATTCCGCAAGAAAACGCTAAATTCTATTAATACGCTATTCACCCCCCCTCTAGCGTAAAGCGTAGTTTCTAACAAGTATGCCATTTACTAATATTTGATATGATCTTGTTTATAACGATTGGTATCGTCAATGGTTTAAAATTTTTTGGTATAGTCTTTTTGCTAATGCCAAAAGGGGGGAAGAATATGGGCGATATGCATGCCTTAATTGAGGGGGAATATTCAATTAAGGGGGAATTATATTGAATTGATTATATTGAATTGGTTGCATAAATTGTATGTTGAGATATAGCATGAATTTAGGGGGAATTCAATTTGAATTGATTATATTGAATTGGTTGCATAAATTGTATGTTGAGATATAGCATGAATTTAGGGGGAATTCAATATGTATATCTTCCGTTGTTTGTCATTATCAAAAAGGGGAAAATTGTTGGAAATCATGTATATCTATGATGTGTGCGCTTTGGTTGTATGAGCATGATTTTCAGGTATAGGTTTTGATGAATGACAAACAATGAAGTCAAGCGTCAAACAACGATATAATATGACAAACTATCAAATGGCGAGAAGCATATTGATGACGGGATTGCATAGACAAGCCAAGTCGAGCCAAAGAGTTCAAGACCGAAGACCCAAGACGTAGGTCGTTAGGTAGAACCAATGTAAGAACAACGTTTAAGTTATCTTATCTTTTGGCTCAACATTAGGTCATCATAAATATGCATAAAATTATTTTATTAAAGTAAATCATTTTATTAAATCATATATATCATAAATATTTTTAATATACTTCAAACAAAATGATTTTAACGTTTTCATTTTTAACCAAAATGGGTTTTGAAGTAAGATTTCAATTCTGGTATACACATTGTATATCAAGTGTATATCAATGGTATATAATCGATCCGTTGCCAAAGTTTTGAACACTGGAACAATATAATCGATTATATGTACACAATCGATTATATGAAGTCAACAATCGATTGTCTACTTTCAACAATCGATTATTTTGAGACAGTGTGCAACCGAAGTTTTTAAATATCAAAACGATCGATTGTCTTTGTCCCACAATCGATTATCAACAATCGATTGTCTATTCACACAATCGATTATATTTTGACCATTCCCACAGAATCCTAAATTGATTTTTGAACGTTGAATACAATCGATTATTTAGAGTTAACAATTGATTGTTTAGCCTAAAATGAGGAATCTGTTTTTGAACGTTGGTCAAACAATCGATTGTCAACTCCAAACAATCGATTGTCTGAGCACAGAATCAGGGATTTTTTAAGCAACGGTCAGCACCACTTTTTCACCTATAAAAAGAGGTCTTTTGAGCTGATTTTAAACACACAACTCCTGCATATATTGATATACATATTGATCATTTTCAAGCATCATTTTAGAGCTTTTGTTGAGCCATTTGATAGACAACTTTGTGTTTTTCATAGAGCTTATTTTGTTTCTCTTTATCCACTCTATTGAGAGAGTATTTGTTGTAAAAGAGAGTTGTTTTGAGAAGAACATATCTTCTCATTTGTCGGGTTTGCTAAGTACCCAAAGTCTTAGTCGTTGAAGTCTTGGGGTGAGGTATCCTCAAGCAAGTGAAGTCTTAAGGTGTGGTATCCTTGAGCAACTGTAACGGTTTGCTAAGCACCCGTAAGCTTGACGAAGATAGTGGAAATCTCGACAGAGTCTCTCGGGGGCTGGACTAGCCACGGGTTGTGGTGAACCAGGATACATCGGTGCGTTTGTTCTAATTTATTTACTTATCGCACTTACTTATTTCCTGCAATTTTTAATTTCCGCAAGTTTACACTATTTTTTATTATAACGCTATTCACCCCCCCCCCTCTAGCGTTAAGCGTATTATCTAACAAAAAGTACGGAAGAAGCCCAAATACTATAGATAGATTAAAGAAGGAGACTCCTGGGTCTGCGGACGCTGCAGAAGTCCCTCAAAGTCTCCATAGCTCTCCTGGCCTCAAGGATAGTGTTCCTGAGATGAAGTACCTAGATCTGCACATGAAAGACATGCGCAGGAGAAGCATGAGTACACCATAGCGGTATTCAAAAAGTGCAAAGTGTAACCTCGATTGGGTAGTGACGAGAAAAGGTCAGCGCCCTACTAAGATATAACATAATAAATAATAATATGAGGGAAAATAGTATGGATAAAGTGTACAGCGAGAATCTAAACAAGGTAAATACGGAGAACGTAATAGAAAGCAGTAAATAGGACAATACTAGTAAATACTACTCACAACAGGAACCACAATCGGGCATCTCTTGGTATCCTCAAATCTTACAAATTCATATGTCATGGATCTCTTGGCATCCCGAGTATCTCTTGATATCCTCAAATCTTTACAATTTCATGTGCCAGGGATCTCTTGATATCCCGAGGATCTCTTGGTATCCTCAAATATTTATAATTTCATGTGTCAGGGATCTCTAATCTTTGTAATTTCATGTGTCAGGGATCTCTTGGTATCTCGAGGATCTCATGGTATCCTCGAATCTTTACAATTTCATGTACGAGGGATCTCTTGGTATCCTCAAATCTTTACAATTTTATGTGTCAGGGATCTCTTGGTATCCTGCACCCTCAGTCCAGAACATATCAAGTGTAGGGGGATCTCTTGGGAGGCCAACCCATAGTCCCAATTTAAAAACACATAATTGCAACCCAAACATTTGGAAAAATACTAATCTCAAGACAAGAAAAATCCTAGCCAAACATACTACACAGAGCACAAACAAGATAGTTTATGCATTTAGGCAAGTAAGTCAAATGGACATACTTCTCTAAACTAGAATAAAATAAACTTGCAATTTAAAATAAACAGGTAAGCAGGAAAACTCAATTTAATTACTTAAAGTAAAAACGGATTTCAACCAATTTGCTCAAGTACGCGCTGGTCACCTCACGTACAAGTCATTTAATTACCAAACATCGTATCCTAAAGGGGAAGTCCTTCACACAAGGTTAGACAAGCTACTTACCTCAAGGCGGCTCAAAATGGCCCAAATCTATTCGTTCCAATTAGCACTCGTAAATAACATCTCAAGCAACTAATTCTACTATTTAATTTAAGGCTAAGACGCAAATTTAGGTAAAATAACCAAAACACCCCTTAGGGAAACGTGGTTAAAACCCGAGGTTCGAACCAAAGCTCGGTTACCCATTCCCCCACTAACCCAAATATATGATTAGTTTTGAAATCGGATCTCAAATCGAGGTCCAAATCCCCAATTTTAGATCAACGTAGGTTCTCCCCCAAAATAACCATATTTCCCTATTAATATCTTTGATTTGAAGTTGAAATCATATTAAAAGATGCTAAGGAGTGAAGAAAATAAGTTAGAAATCACTTACCAATCGTTTTGAAGAAGAAAAATCATTTGGGAAATTGCCCCTTATGTTTTTGGGTATTTGAAAAGTAAAAAATAACTGAATTTCATGTGTATTTATACCCTCTTAAGTCCCCAGCATGGACCGCGCAAAAAGGACCGCGGTCGCGCTGATCTACCGGAAGACTTACAGATCTTAGCCTTGCGCGGACCACACAAAGCCGACCGCGACCGCGCAGCACCCCCTCCGCGGGAGCACGCGTTTTCACGCGGACCGCGCTGGAGGGTTGTCTGCAATATTTTCCTGAACCTACAGCACCTAGTATTTTACATCCAAAGCATTCTAAGACCTACTCAAAACTCACCCGAGCCCTCGGGGCTCCAAACCAAATATGCACACAATCTCAAAAAAATCCTATGGACTTACTAGCGGATCATATTGCCAAAATAACATCATATACATCAAATTAAGCCTCAAAACTCATGATTTCCTCCAAATTTTCGTATGACATCAAATTTCCATTTTAAGTCCGAAACACATCAAACGATGTCCGCTTTTAACCAAACTTTACAGAAAGCGCTTAAACCATATATAAGACTTGTAGCGGGCACCGAAACCAAAATACGGGCCCGATACCATATTCTTTTAATCAAATTTCACATCCAATTTACTTAATTATTTCCAGAAAATAATTTTTATACAAAAATTTATTTCTCGGGCTTGGACCTCAGAATTCGATTCCGAGCATACGCCAAGGTCCCATATTTTCCGACGGACCTTCCGGGAGTGTCAAATTATGGGCCCGAATCCGTTTACCCAAAAAGTTGACCGGAGTCAAATTTGTTCAACTTAATATCAAAATTTAGCATTTTTCTCACAGAATGCAGATCTAAGCTTTTCGGTTACGCGCCCGGATTACACACGTAAATCGAGGCAAACCCATATGAGGTTTTCAATGCCTCAGAAGTACAAAATAGGTAAGAAAACAAGTGATGACCCCTTTGGATCGTCACATGGGGTCAGTTGTGCTGATACTACACTCTGTGATCTTTTGCACTGATCCAGGTATCGGACATCAATAGTAGTTGGAGGGTTTCCTTTAGTCCACCTGGAAAGCTAAGGTAGACCTGCAGCTGTCTGCAAGACCTGGTGTCTCCCTCTAACTCTATTTCCTGTTTCATTTTCCTTTATTCAGAAATATTGTAATGTTATTTCTTCAAACCTTGTATGTAGTAATCTTAGATAGTCTGTGACACTGTTACATCAGGTTTTAATTATTATCTTCCGCTTAATTATCTAATGTTCTGCAGTTTTCATGCTATCACCTTTTTAAAAATTGTTAAAAGAAGTAATTTGATAATGAGGTAAGTAGTTAAGGATTGGCTTGCCTAGCTCTCACTAGTATGTGCCATCACGACTCCTGATGGTGACAAATCCGAGTCATGACAATAGTAGCATTTGCTGGCTTAGGTACTAATTCCCAAACTTGATTTTTGTCGAATTGATCAAGTTCATCTTGCATGGCTTCTATCTAGCTAGAGTTTTTTAGGACTTCATCAACTTTCTTTGGCTCTACTTGAGAGATGAGTGCAATATTTGCTTTCTTTTGTAGAGACCCTATGGTTTTCATCCCTTCGTTTGGATCCCTTATGATGAAATTTTGAAGATATTCAGGTTCATTTCTCCATTCATTCGGTTGGGTTCCAGCTACAGAAGTAGTCGAATCCTTTTTTGGATCAGTAGGATTGATCACAGGTTCATTAGCGGACTCTGTGACAACAACTGGAGTATCAGTCGACTTATGTGGCTTCTTTGTCTATGATATTTCTTGGCTGGTATTTTTATCACCTACAATGATTCTCTTCTCGGACATAGAGTTATTTTCATCGAATATAACATGCTCGTATTCATATACAGATAATGTATGTTTGTTAAGAATTCTAAATAATATACTATTAATTGATTAACTACAAAAAATATCTTCATCACTTCTTGGATCAAATTTTCCAAGGTTATCCTTACCATTGTTGTGAATGAAGCACTTACTTCTTAATGGGTGAAAGTAGGCAATATTTGGACTCTTACCTTTCCATAATTCATATGGAGCCTTCTTTAAAATAGGTCTTATGAGGCACATGTTGAGAATATGGCACACTATACTAACTGTTTCTGCCCAGAAGTGATTTCGCAATGAATGTTCTAATATCATTATTCTTACCGTATATTTTAAAGTTATATTCTTTCACTCAACTACCTCATTCTTTTTGGTGATCTTGGGACTGAGAAGTTATGGGTATACCCTTAATCATTATAGCATTCTTCACATGATCTGTTTTCAAACTCTCCTCCATGGTTGCTTTGGATGGTTGTGATAAGATATTTCTTTTCTCTTTCAATTCTTTTGCAGAAAATCTCAAAAAACTTCAAAACTTCATCTTTATGAGATAAGAAAATTACCTATGTGAAATGTGAGTAGTCATCCACAATAACAAAAGAATGATGTTTACCTCCAATGTTGGCAGTTCTAGTGAATCCAAACAAGTCTATATGATGAAATTTCAAGGGCTTGGTGGTGGATACAATGTCCTTGGACAGTTTTTCAATAAGATGCATGCTTGCATGGCCAAGTTTTTATGCCAAGCCATGAATTATAAGAAATGAAAGCTAGACAAATATGACTATCTAGATTTTCAATGTCATAAAGAATACGAACATTTCCAAACCTTTTTCCTGGAATAATGATTTTACCTATTTCATCTTCAATGGTGCATCATGGTTTCTTGAATTTTACTTCATATTCTGAATCACATAGCTGACATACTTATAAAATTGTAGTTGAGTCCATCTACAAGATATACCTTTGTAATATCACAACTATTTTTTAATGGAACTGTACTGTACCAACTATCTTTCCTTTTGAATTATCACAAATTTGACATCTCCTCTATTTATTTTTGTGACTTCTTTGAACTGATTTTTGTCACCTGTCATGTGACTGGAACACGTACTATCTAAGCACCATTTTACTTTGCAGCTCTTTATGCAGTGTTCCTGCAAAATAAAATTGTCACCTTCTTTTAGGTACCCAAGCTTGCTTAGGTCCTTGCTGGTTAATTTTACTGGAATTAGGATTGTTTTTAGGTTTCTAAATCCATTCTGAAATATTGGATTTACGAAATCTACATAAAAAATATTTATGTCTAATTTTGTTACAGTAATGACACATAGCGGTTAATCTAGTTTTTTATAGGTCACTTGTGTTTGTACCTGTGGACTCAGTTCTAAACAGTCTTTTTTCTAGTTGACTTGTAAGTCGCCTCCTTAGACTTGATTGAACTTTAACTAGTAGATTTTTGCGCATGCCATTAAGTTTCATTTGCAATTCCTGAACTTCATCTTGAAGTACGACTCTTTCAATTTCACAGACTTCAAGCTTAAGTTCTCAGTCTTTCTTTTGCCTATTGAGACTCCTTATTTCATTCAACATAATTTGAGACTCTTGTATGGTAAGGTCAAGAATATCATGTAATTCATAACACCTATCACAGATATAGGATCTTATCTTGCTTGTTTCACTTTGTGCCAGGAAATAGTTCTCAGTATTTTCCTTGCATTCATCATTTGATGTTTCTTCATCAGTCCAGCAACCTAAGCATTTGTTCATGTAATTTTCCAGGATGATCATGAAGCACGGATTGACCATTTTCTTCATGTTTTGAACGATCGTCATCATTCTAACTTTCGAAGGATTTTTTTCTGAACCCTCTTGAGACTTTTCTTTGAAAATATGGGCATAGCTTGAACATGTCCATACCTTCCACACTCATAACACTTCCCGTCATACTTGACTTGTTTATTGTATTGCCATGTTCGCCTAGATGGCATCCTTCCCCTTCTAGTGTTTATAAACCTTCAACTCATCCATGTTTCTTGATACCATGGCAATTTCTTCTTCAATAGCTTCTGGATTGTCATCAATATCATTCTCAGGTCCTTTAGTTGTAGATTTGAAGGTAGTTGTTTTCTTTTTTTCCATCCTAGCTTGTTTTCTTAAGATGGGTTTTCTCAAATACTATAAGATCTCTTCTTAGTTCATTATATAAAAATTTGTTTAGATCTTGAGATTCGAGTGCAAATATTTTTATCTGACGAAGTGGTAAATAAGCTCCTTAGGATTTTTCGAACTTGATCACCACTTGAATAGGATTTACCAAAAGCTTTCAGATTGCTAATATTTTTGCTGAATCTTATGAATATTTCCTCAACGGATTCTCCTTCTTTCATTTGGAAAATTTCATAATCATGAACCGACATGTTTATCTGAGTTTCTTTCACTTTGTTGGTTCCTTCATATGTGATTTTCAGTATGTCCCATATTTCTTTAGCTGTATCACATCTTGAAATCTTCTCATATTTTTCTCCACTTATAGCATTACACACCAAGTTTCATGCTTTAGCATTAACCTGAACAACCAATATTTATTCGTTTGTGTATTCATCTATATCTTCAGAATCAGCGGATGGTTGAGCTTGTGATTTTAGTGGATAATTTGCCTTTTTGATAGCGCCATACTTTCACATCATAAGATTTTATATAAATTTCCGTTCACACTTTCCAGTGAGAAAAGTGTTGTCCATTGAATTAGGGTGGTCTAACTTGTGACGTTCCTTCTTAAAAGAGTGCTCCAATAGTTAACTTATTTGCCATGATCTTTTATAACAAGCTGTTAAGTAAAAAGTGTAAGACCTGCTCTGATACTAATTAAAATGCAAGAGGGGAGGTAAGTTGTAATTTTCCTCTTTTTCTCAGAGGTAGTCGACTAATTTGCGTTACTAGATTTTTCAAGAACAAAATGTAAAAAATAAATTGTAGAAAGTGGATGACACAGTATGTTTTTGTACTTGTTCGAATTAAAAGTGAATCCTACGTCTAGTCTCCTTGGGTTGAAAGAGTGATCTCTTTCAAGTATGAAGTAGCTTAGTACATATGAATTGATGTTGTTATACTTCAATAGCTTTTGTCACTTTGTTCTTCTCTCTATAATTGATACAATGCCTCACCAGTGTTCCTTTATCTCTCTCATGTCTTCTTTGTTACATAAGAAATCTATAGCAAACTCCAGTGTTTTGTTTGAAATAGAACAAAAAGAATGAAGTTGGTTTGATCAAAGTATATCTTTCCAAGATTGGTGCAGTAAGTATTTATACTTCTCGAGGCCTTCAAGTCTTGTACGTACTTTTTGAGAGATTGCAAACCCAAGGGAGTTGTATTCAGAAGGAAATGCAAATTGATTCTTTCCAAGATTGATTTTTCTGTTGATTTTCCTTGACTTGCTGATTTGAATTATTTCTTCCTTAAATAAGAGAATATTCTCGTTTCCAAATTCCTTGATTGATGCTTTGATTGACGTCTTTACGTGGGAGAATCTTTAGCGGATGATTTCGTGCCATCAATCTTGTTTGACTGAAGATCCTTCCTATAATATTTCTTGTAATTGATTTTTTTGCTTCTCTTTCTTTTTTTTCATTTGATTATTTCTGCCTTTATATTATTGCTTACAATCTATTCCCGCACATGAAGAGTAATTAGTTATTTTGTATCATTTGAAGTTAACTGAGATCTAACACATACATATCTGCATTTATACCATTCAAATTATAATAGTCATCCCCCAAAATACTGCTATTGTATTTGTTCCATTTTATCTGACTATATTCCTATTGAGAAAATCAAATGGTCTTTGAATTGTTATACGGTTTGGTTTCCTTCTTTGCTAAAGTAGTTGTTTACTTTTTATCATATAATTAATACGTACATTTTTTCTAACTTTAGTATTTTTATGTGGTTTATATATATATATATATATATATATATATATATATATATATATATATATATATATATATATATATATATATGACTTTGAACAATCTAAAGCGCTCTAAGTCCTTATACACCAAATGACATTTTTTCTGATGGAAGAAATAATTTTATTAAATATTCACATTGGTTTAATTTATGGAAACATGTCGATTTTATATTTGAGGATGAATTGGCTTTTGTAAAATGAATGGAAGCAAAGCCAACGACTTCGACATTTATTCTTTAGGTGGATAACAAGCAATTGATAGAAACGCTTCACTTTTAACGAAGAAAGAATAGTTTATCTCAGCTTATAATTAGGCCAGTCATGTGGCATTTCGTGTTAATTTTTTGTTTAAATCAATTCCTGTAGTCGTGTCACTTTTATGACATCTGTAACAAAGATTTTCATATTGAAGGCTCAAAAAACAAAATTCAATAAGTGAAGTTGCTCAGGGAATTCAACATTTTATATATACACATAAAAAAAATTACTTATATATACAATATAATTTTTCAACAAAGATGTTCAAAGCCTCTTTTTATCCCCTTAGCTCCACCGCTGCTTGGTGGGAAGATTTTTAATTTATATGTTTGTGAAAGAAAAATTGCCATCAGCATATTTTAATCCACTAGTTATTATGCATGTGTGTTGTATATGTATTTCACGTGATCTTGAAGGAATTATCTTCTGAAAATTATCATTCAAAATGATCAGATATAATTTGAACTTGTATCTTTTAAAAAGAATATTCAATTAAATATTATATTGAGGGAAAAAAGATTAAACATTATTGTGATATACTTTTATCACAATTCTTTGAAGAACAATCGAATGTCACAAACACAATGCATAAAATAAACTAAATTTTATCATTAAAGTTCTGAAAAGACACTAAGAAATAACAACAATATATTAAGAAAACGATGTATAACAGTATAGAGCAATAAATTACCATAATTGCAAGCATTTAGTAGCTCAAACCCAATGATCTCAGTGCTCCAGGGCAAATCAAAATACGATATTTTCACGGTAAACCTTACAAATATATTTAATACTATTCATCTTTTTATAATATTTGCAAGCTTTTCATATGTATAGAATAGTTGGTCTCCTTATGCAAACACTGTTGGGCTAAAATTAAACGGTCCAATAAGCATATATTTTTAGGTAACCAGATCAAGAGCAATAAAAATAGCATGGTATAGTTAGTTTTTGAATTGGCCATTCAGAAATAGTTAGTATTTATCAAGTCAATGAAAAATAGTCACTATTTTACTGTAATACAGACCGGTCCAGTATAATATACTGGAGTTCGGTGCACTCGTGTATGAACTTCTGCATATGATGTTGGAGTTCAAGTATCCATATGCTGGAACTCCAGCATAATGTAGTAGAGTATTTTTCGGGTTTTGAACAGTATTTTACTCAATTTATCTTTACATAAAAAGTGGCTAAATTTCAATTACTTTTGAATTGAGTTATTTTTAAACGACCAATTGTAAATCTATTTATTTTTTAATTTCTCCTTCAAAAGCATATACAAAAGCACAAAATTAGCATATAAGGAGATATGCATTAAGAAGCATTAATTTAAATACTTATATGAATCTATAGTGTCTATGCATGATAAGTCAACTTCACATCAATTTCAAAATAGCATTTATACAAATACTTCTATATGGGTCTAGAATATCTATGCATAATAAAGACTCAAACTTTACCCAATATCCTTTAGTATCCACAAATATGTTAACAAGTCATGTACAATACATCGAATAGCATATGTAGTTAATATACATGAATGTAACTGTAAAGTTACATGAATATGCATAAATGATTTGCTTTAATAAAATAAAGCTTCCACCTTTATGCCCAAAATTCAGTAATCTTATTTCATATCTCAAATGAACCTAGAAAATCGTCGATCTCTTACAAACCTGCACACGCACAACCCAATGTAACATGGGTAATCACGTGAATCCAAAGGGATGGATCCAAATCCATGTCCCTTACAACCCAATACAACGTGCATAATATAATCTGCACTGACAATTCACGTGTCATAATATAATTTGCATAGGCAACTCATATATCATAATCATCTCAATCAGCACGGATAATTTACATAATATAATCATATCAACCGCACGGACTACCCACGTGCCAATATTTCAGTCCATGTTGGAGAATCATATGTTGGGATGTGTGTATATGTACAAAAGATAAATAACTGTGATGCATATGAACAAAAGAGATAAACGTATAGTGATGTATGCATGTACGTAATGTATGAATATGGCTATAACATGTTACCAACATACAAATAGCACAATATTCAAATAAGGTAACAAAAACCAAGATATTGAGAAAGCTCAACTAATCATATAAATAATCATAACATATCACAAGTAGAACATATACCTAACAAGATATAAAGAAGTCTAAAGTCTACCGTAAAATGGTATAACCTCGACCCCGTATATACGTTCGTCATTTGGCATATGCGTCACTCCCAAATACGTAGCATGTGCCATATAATTCTATTCATGAAAATAATTTCATCAAGTTGAGATTAAGCAAGATACTTATTTTTAGCTGAGGCTAGCTCTACCTTTTAAAATCCGCTTTTTCTAGCTCTAAATTTGTTGACGAGCCCAATTCAACCAAAAAATTAAATAGGGAAGTCAAATAAAATTTTAAAAGTCAATTTCATATGATAAAGTTTCTATCTTTAATAAAATCTCAAAAGTTAATAAAAATTAATTCGGATCACTTGGTCCAAATCCGAACCCCAGTATATAGATCTCATCAACCTATTCAACCCTACGTCCAAATATGTGATTAGTTTTTAAATTCGGTTCCAGGGGGTTCAAAATAATAAAATACACTTTTTTAGGTTTCAAGTCAAAAATCCTATTTTTTTTAACTTTATTTCTTTGTTTTCAAGATAAAATTGAAGTTAGATTAATAATATATTCATAGATTTATGTTAAAATCACTTAGCTAACATTGTTTCTTAAGATCTAGCTCAAAATCTTTCAAATGTGAGCTTTGAAGCTCCAAAAATTATGTAGAATAGATTAAATCCCAAAAATAGAGCTATTTATAGTAGATCAATACCGAAAAAGGCATTATAGCGAGTACCCCATGTCCAAAATCATGCTCAGACTCAGTCGCATCGCATCCAAGTAACTCTTTTGTGATTACACTACCATCTTTCATTAAAACAATCATCACTCCTTGTGTTTGAACTTCCAAAAATTAAATTCAAAGGAATATAACTATTATTGTATCTTTTCTCCAGATTCCTTATAGATTAGGAGAAATACCCCATACGGTCATATTTATTTTATATTAACATTTTTTATCATCTACCTCTTTTCAAACCATTCCAAGCTATTTCACTATACAATTAAGCATCCTTTTGATAAAGGTAACAAATTATATATATGAAAAAAAATAGTTACAAGAATTGTGCACCACTACAATCAGAACCAAAAAAAAACTAAAACACCAAAGATGTATTTTTCGCTCATTTCCAACCAAAATCCTAGGATAATCAGAATTTAAGTTCTATTGACCCTTGATTGATTTCTATATCCAAATCCCATCCCTGACCATATTTCTCTTGTATCACCTTTCTCTATAAAGCATTTTCCTCCATATTATACTTTCACAACTATTTTGCTAGTAGGAGAATAATAGAGAATCCCACTTGACTAGATGTATATTCTTTTTCTCTTTGCTTCCTTGCCAGATAAGTTCTTTCTTCAGGCATCCATCCTTATTCTTACCTTTGTTAGTATTGAAAATAATGACATTCCGTAGGGGCAATGCATCTAAACATTATTCAGTACAGTCATCCTTTCATCTAGTGATAAAGTATTGTCTCTTCCACCTTGGCAGTTTTTTCTCACACCTCTCAATCACCTATTGCCAGATTTCTTGTGACTTATTTTTTGAGCCCAAAGGAAGAACTAGATATGTAGTAGATAGGGTCTTTACTCCACATTATAGAATATTTACCAGGTTCTGGATGTTGGGAACTTCATAAACTTGATACAAACTGATCATTAACATGAGTCCTGTTGTAGCTTCAAGTGTTGTTTAGATTAATATGAGGTATAACATCTCTTCTAGTTTATATCCCACAAAAATGAGAGAGTCATCTGCATACAGGAGATGAGAAATTTCCAAGTTGCAATTTTTTCTATCTATCACCTTAAATCCCCTTAACCAACCATTCAAACTTGTAGTGTTGATCATCTTTTTTGGCCCTTTTATTGATGTTAGAATAGTTATGTGAATATATGTATTTAGTCCTAGTCCTTTATGTAATAGGAGTAGTTGTGTGTTATGGTACGTATAAATGGTGCTCATTGTAACATAGAATATAAACTAATAATATTTTCTCCAGTTCTTTTTCACATGGTGTCAGAGCATTAGTTAGAAAAGATCGTTATGTCTCATTCCAACGACATCCAAGAAGAAAGAACTCAGTCACCGTGTAATTTTATGGTGACCTAAGTGACTATTTGCGTTAAAGTTACTAATTATCAGTGTTGTGCGTTTCTAACACTACCAAAAGGTTCCCAAGAGATAGGCGACCCAACCCCGGAAAGATTCACCTGAAAAAAGCTTACTCACGTGCCCCTACGCCCCTACCGGAGATTTGCCACCGGCGGTGCGTCTGTCCCACACGCCGGCATGTAAGGGTTGTTCCGGCCAAAATTTGGAAATGTTTCTTTGGTTAGTGCCATCGCCTTCTAATTCCAAGTCTACCCATCCAATTTAAACCAAATTTCTACCACTTTTTTATTTTTCTTGCGTGAACAGTGATTTCCAGAAAATTTATAATTTTTCTAGCATCAATAGTAATTTCCAGAAGAGTTCAATTTTTTGGGCATGAACATTATAATGTCATTCGTATTAGAAGCCGCTGACTCAAATATGTTGGATCTAATTCATTGAATCAGTTCAGATGGTTTCTTTACCAGATTATATTGAGTTCCTTCAGTATAAAGCATATAAAAAGATATCTTCAGGGATAGTCTCCACTATTCAAACAAATAGTAGCGTGACTTGTGTCTCCTTATCTTCAATATCTAAGTCTTGGGTCATCGACTCAGGTGCATCTGATCATATTTCTGGTAAAAAATCTCTTTTCACTAGTATTTCATATTCTCAATATCTTTCAACAGTCACAATGGCTAATAGGTCTCAAACCATGGCAACTGCAATAGGTCAAGCAAGTCCACTTCCTTCCTTGTCTTAGATTCAATTCTTTATGTTCCCGGTAATCCTTTTAATCTCATAGCCGTTAATCGCTTAGCCAAATTACTTAAATCTACTGTTTTATTTCTTGATGACCTTGTTTTTATACAGGAATGCAGTACAGGACGGATCATTAGTAACGGATGTGAATCAGATGGACTTTATTACCTTATCCTTGCAAAATCACATGGACTCACATCTTGTCTTCCTTCAACTAATGATTCACCAAATTTATTACATAAATGGTTAGGACATTCTAGTTTGTTAAACTTTAGAAATGGTATCTCGCTTATCTTACTTGTCCACCCTAGAGTGTAAGTCATGTTAGCCCGGTAAGCATACGCGCTCCCATTTTTCCTGGCGTCTTGATAATCGAGCAGAGTCACCTTTTACTTTAGTTCATTCAGATATTTAAGGTCCTAGCAGGTCAGTTCTACTCTGGGATTTCGTTACATTACCAGCTTTATTGATGATTATTCCAGTTGCACTTGAATATTTTTGATGAAAAATTGATCTGAATTATTTTCTTTTTTCCAGACCTTCCACGCCGAATTTCAAAATCAATTTGGGGTTTCTATCCGCACATTTCGTAGTGATAATGCCCTAGAGTATTTGTCTTCCCCATTTCAGAAATTTATGAACTCCCATGAATTATTCATCAAACATCTTATATGTACACATCACAACAAATGGGTTAGCTGAAAGAAAGAATAGATATATTACTGAAACTTCTTGTACCCTGCTCATATAATTTCATGTTCCGCTGCATGTTTTAGGGATACAGTTCTTACATCTTGCTATCTTATTAATCGTATGCCATCTTTAGCTATCCACAATCACGTTTCATTCTCTGTCCTGTTTTCCCACTTATATTTGTTTTCTCGTCCACCCTGTGTCTTTGGGAGTACGGGTTTTGTTCATAACCGGAAAAGATAAGTTAGTTCATCATGCCTTAAGTGCATATTTCTGGGTTACTCGATGCAAAGGGGATATCGATGTTATTCTTCTGACGTCCAACAGTATCTTATGTATGCTGATGTTTCCTTCTTTGAAACGCAATGATACTTCACAAGTCTAGGTAATCACTTAGATATTTCTGAGGTGCTACCACTTCCATCTTTTAGAGATTCAGTCACTATCTCCTATTCATCTTACTTCATGGCTCCAGTTGCAGCTCCACTATCAACAGCTCCAGTTGCATCTCCACCACCTATAGCTCTAGTTCCACCAACTATAGCTCCAGTACAACCACCTAGCCTAGTTCAATTTTATACAGCTCCACCACTTCTGACTTATCATCATCATCTGCACCTAGCATCAGGACCAACTGATTCCGCCATGCACCTGAATCTGCTAATACTACAGACTTGTCTCCTCTTAGTTAACTGATTGCACTACGAAAAGGTATACGGTCCACACTTAATCATAATCTCCATTATATCGATTTAAGTTACCATCATCCATCATCATCCCACTGTGCCTTTATATCATCTTTGCCATATGTTTCCATCGCTAAGTCTACATGTGAAACATTATCTCATCTAGGGTGGCGACGGGCTATAATTGACAAGATGTTTGCTTTACATACAAGTGGTACTTAGGAGCTTGTTCCTCTTTCTTACGATAAATTGAGTGTTGGTTGTCGTTGGGTGTATGCAGTCAAAGTTTGTCCATATGGTCAAGTTGATCGACTTAAGGCTCGTCTTGTTCCCAAAGGGTATGCTCAGATATTTGGACTTGATTATAGTGATAATTTCTCTCATGTGGCTAAAATAGTATCAGTTCGCCTTTTTCTATCCATGGTTGATGTTTGCAATTGGCCTCTCTATCAGTTGGACATTAAGAATGTTTTTCTTCACAGTGACCTTGAGAATGAAGTTTATATGAAGAAACTACCTGTTTTTTTTCTCAGGGGGAGTATAATGGCCTTGCATTTTAATTGCGCTGGTTCCTCTATGGTCTAAAACAGTCTCCTCAAGCCTGGTTTGGTAAGTTCAACATAGTTATTCAGGAATTTGGCATGACATGTAGTGAAGTTGATCACTTTGTATTTTATCAACCTTTTGCTTCAAATCTTTATATTTATCTAGTCGTTTATGTTGAAGATATTGTTATTACCGACAATTATCAGGATGGTATTAGTAAGTTGAAGCAATATCTCTTTTAGCACTTTCAAACTAAGGATCTGGTTGATTAAAGTATTTTATGGGTATTAAGGTCGCTCAGTCTAGCTTAGATATTGTGATCTCACAACGGAAGTATGCTTTAGATATTCTTGAGGAGTTAGGAATGACATGTTATAGACCTGTTAACACTCCGATGGATCCAAATTCTGAACTTCTACCATGACGGGGGAGCCTCTTAGCGATCTTGCTAGACATAGGTGGTTGGTTGATAAATTAAATACCTCACAGTGACTAGACCTGACATTTCCTTTCCTGTGAGTCAGTTTATGGATTCTCACTCTGGTAGTCATTGGGATGCGCATTCTTCGGTATATAAAATCAGCTCCACGCAAAGGTTTATTATTTGAGGATCAAGGCCATGAGCAGATCGTTGGATACTCAGATACTGATTGGGAAGGATCACCTTCTAATAGACGTTCTACGTCTGGATATTGTGTCTTAGTAGGAGGAAATTTGGTGTCTTGGAAGAGCAAGAAACAGAATTTGATTGCTTGGTCTAGTGCAGAAGCAGAATATCGAGCAATGGCTATGGCGACATATGAGCTAGTTTGGATCAAACTAGGGTTGTTCATTCGGATCGGGTATCCGAAATCCAAACCGATCCATTCAATTTCGTATTTTGGATTAGATAAGATTTTGGATTGTATTTAATAAAATTTTAGATTTCGGATCAAATTCATATTGGTATATTTTAATACGATCCGGAATCCGAAATTATTATGGCATGTATAAATACTACACTTTAATTTCGGATAATAAGTACTTCTTTTACATCTTTCTTCAAGTTATTACTTTTACAATTGCTAGATTTAACTATATTGACACCATAGTACTCTCATAATTGCATATACATGAATTTTTCTTAGTATTGCCTCTTTTATAAAGAAAATATACGTATTAGTTTGCAACTTCGAGGCATAATAATACGATCCAAAATTCGATACGATCTGATATAATTCGGATCGGATTTGGATTGCATTTTCTAGAATCCAAAATCCAAAATCCGAATCCAAAATGTGCTAAATCCGATCTGATCCGATTCGTGCATAGTCCTAGATCAAACACTTGCTCAAATAGTATAAAATTAGTGAGATTAGTCAGAAGTGACTTGTATGTGATAATCAAGCTACTCTTCATATTGCGTCAAATCCACTGCTCCATGAGAAACTAAACACATTAAGATTGATTTTCACTTTGTTAGAGAAAAGATACTCTCGGGAGATATTGCTATAAAGTTTGTGAAGTCGAATGATCAGCTTGTAGATATTTTTACCAAGTCCCTTACTGGTCCTCGTATTAACTACATATGTAACAAGCTCGGCATATACGATTTATATGCACCAACTTGAGGGGGTGTTAGAATAATCATGTGAATATATGTAATTTGTCCTAGTCCCTTATGTAATAGGAGTAGATTATGTATTATGTATACATATAAATAGAGCTTATTGTAACATAGAATATAAATTAATAATATTTTCTCCCGTACTTTCTCACAATTGGCATCAGAAACATGAATAGGGATAAGGGATCCTTGTCTTAACCCCTTTCTAAAGAGAAGAAACCTTGAGGATATCTATTTATTAGGATTGAGAATTTAATAGTGTTTATACAGATGCAGATCCAATCTATCCAATTAGAACCGAAGCACATATCATCCATTGTTCTAAGTAGAAACTTTCAATTAACATGGTTATAAGCCTTCTCTATATACAGCTAGCATAGAACACCTAGCAGCCTGCTTCTGATTCTGGAATTAATCACCTCATTTGCAATTAGTCAGGAATCCATGATCTATTGACCCTTTATGAAAGCCATTTGGTGACCTCCAATGAGCTTGCTAATAACAATCTTTAACCTCAACTAAAACTTTGGCTATGATCTTGTAAACTCTCCCATCAAGCTAATTAGCCTAAACTATTTTAGTGCATTAGCTTCATTCTTCTTTGGTGTGACAGACACATAGGACGCATTTAGGTTCTTTTCAAAGTACTCATTGGCATGAAATTTTTTTAGTGTCAGCATGATATCTTCCTTGACAACTGGCCAACATTTCTGAAAAACCCCATTGTGAATTCATCAGGTCTTGGTGCTTTGTTTGATGCAAAGGACTTGAGACATTTCATCACTCCTTTCTCTTCAAACTCTCTTTGTACCCAGATACTCTCCTCTTATGTTAAAAAGTTCCCCTCTGGCAGATTGTAATCAGGCCTCTATTATTCAGGTTCAGCATGTTAGGATTATGATTCCTACTAAAGACAACAACCTTCATATTGAATAATTCGGATATATAAACTACATGAGCGGAAGCTAACCTGAATCCATATATGTGGAAATGTTGAGCCTCCTTTTGATGATTGTCCTTTGTTGTGAACTCCTTTAGCCTTCCTTCAAGTTTCTTGAAGTATATTTGTCCCCACAAGAATGTATCCACAATACTCAACAATATATGAAAAGATTCACAATAATAGTGTTATGACAATTATCAAAATTTGGCTTATGGTTTTCCACCCTATTTGCAAGACAATGGACAATATGGTTCTTGATTCAATGGGAAGAAGAAGAACTTGTCTTGCACTAGAATGGGAACCATAACCCCCCACTTTATAACTCTAGGAGTTACATAACCCAAGAGACAAGAGTTACAAGAGTTATGTCTTGCAAGAGTTACATAACTCAAGAGTCACAAGCATGTAACCATGGTTACATATGTAACCTTAGTTAGCCCATCATAAACTAAGGTTACCCTTTTGGGTATCTACACATTAGTCCTACACTTTAGTATGACAATACATTGGCCCCCTTAACATAATGTCCATAAGACCACATAATTAGGCCAAACCAAAAGATAGCACATAACATATAATTATCCATATATTGTTCATATGTGTGTAGATATAAGTCCATATATCTAGATATAAATCCATATATCTTACAATCTCCCACTTGGACGAGATATACAAACATATGTACAATCCTTAATATTATATGTTACAAACCTTAGGTGCACAAAATTGCTATCACAATAAAATTGTCATGAACAATCCGGTCCATCAATCATACCAACATAGGACCTAAGAGCTCGTCGTTACTCATTCGTAACTAGAACCAATCATAGATCACGTATATCAATATAACCAACGACATGGATCAAGTGTAGGTATGTAGCATGGAAATAACATAAAGTGTGGTCAATAGAATGTCTATTTCCAACTGGTTCTCCTTATTGAGATCATACTTAAACTGTAAGAGTACAAAAACTTTAAAACTGAATATCTGCGCAGATATAACTGAATTACTGAATTTCTGAATATCTGAATATAATGGACAATACGTAAATGTGCAATACAAACTCCCACTAAAATACATAATCCTTATCTGATTTGACACCCATACAAGCAATATGCTCAAGAAATACTTTTGGTGTCAATCCCTTAGTGAGCGGATCCGCAAGCATGGAGTTTGTACTTATGTACTTAATGCACAATTGTCCATTTTGTACTCTTTCTTTAACAACCCGAAATTTGACGTCCTTATGTTTTGCTTTCGTCAAACTACTGTTGTTATTAACATATGCAACCATGGTTACATATGTTATTAGCATAAATGGCAAAATTGGAGTCGGTATACCTGATGATCTCAAACTGGTCCGAACTCCAATATGTAAGCATGTAATCCTTCGTTCTATGTATGTTCCTCATGACCCTTTTGGTTGCCTACCAATGGTCCATACCCGGATTGCTTAGATATCTGCCTAACATCCCAACAATGTATGCTATATCAGGTCGTGTACATACCTGAGCATACATCAGACTACCTACCGCCGAAGCATAAGGCGTCTTCTGCATTTCCGAAATTTCATATGTATTATTTGGGCACTGTTTGAGACAAAACTTGTCTCCCTTAGTAACAGGGGTGTTGCCTGGTTTACAATCCTGCATGCCAAATCTTTTCAGAACCTTATCGATATAGCCCTTTTGTTACAGACCGAGAACGCCTTTGGAGCATTCTCATAATATCTGAATTCCTAATACAAAAGAAGCTTCATCAAGATCTTTCATTTCAAATTTCTTTGAAAGAAATTTCTTAGTTTCAAGTAATAATGCTATATCGTTACAGGCAAGCAGTATGTCATCGACATATAAAACCAGAAAAATATACTTACTCCCACCGAACTCATGGTATATACAGTCATCATCAATATTCGATTCAAAACCAAAAAATGTAATGACTGCATGGAACTTATAATACCATTGACGAGAAGCTTGCTTGAGTCCATAGATGGATTTCTTTAATTTGCAAACCTTCTTCTCTGATTCATCCGAAACAAAGTTTTCAGGTTGCACCATATAAATTGTTTCCTCAATGTCACAATTGAGAAAAGCAGTTTTAACATCCATTTGATGAAGCTCAAGATCAAAATGTGCTACTAATGCCATTATAGTCCTGAAAGAGTCTTTCGATGAAACTGGAGAGAAAGTCTCTTTATAATCAATGCCTTCTTTCTGAGTGTAGCCTTTTGCGACAAGACGAGCTTTGTACTTAATAACATTGCCCCCTGAATCCCTTTTGGTTTTAAAAATCCATTTACAACCAATAGGTTTCGTACCTTCGGGCAATGTAACAAGCTCCCAAACGTCATTATCGCTCATAGACTTCATCTCATCATTCATGGCATCAATCCACTTTTGAGAGTTAGAACACTTAATAACTTGACGGAAGTTGATTGGATCATCTTCCTCAAGTCCAATATCACTTTCTTGTTCTTGGAGAAATACATAATAATCATCCGAAATTGCATTTCTCCTCTCTCTAGTGGATCTCTTTAATGGCATTTCAGTTTCTTGAGGTTGTTGAGTTTGATTTTCATTAGTTATATCAGGGTCATGATGGGGGAGATTTTCGAGATTGTCTTGAACCGGAGTTGCATCAACAACTTGAGGGAAAGACACATGTTCTTCCTCAAAGACAAAATCTCTAACAACTTTATCTCCCCACCCCCAAACTCAATATCCTCAAAGAAACCTAGCATTTCCCGTCTCAAAAATAGTTCGTGATGTGAGATCATAAAACTTAAAACCCCTGGATTTTCAGAGTATCCAACAAAATAGCTACTAACCGTCTTAGCGTCCAGTTTCTTTTCATTCGGCCTATAAGGCCTTGCCTCAGCTGGACAACCCCAAATGTGAAAATGCCGAATACTGGGTTTATGCCCAGTCCAAGTTCATATGGGGTTTTGATTGTAGCTTTAGTTGGAACTCTATTAAGAATATAAGCTACGGTTTTTTAATATGGATTGGGACTTTTCATGAATAAGATATAGGTACCCATAACGAGAGTAATCGTCTATGAATGTGATAATGTATTGTTGACCATGCCGACAAGGAGTAGAAAATGGCCCACAAATATCCGTATGTATCAATTCTAAGACGTTCGAAGCTCTCTTAGCACCTAATCTAGTCTTGTTTGTTTGTTTTCCCTTGATACACACAACACAAATTTCCGAATTTGAGGTATCAAGAGAATCAAGAATTCCATCTGACACGAGTTTCTGAATTCTTTGAATGGATATGTGACCCAAACGTTTATGCCAGAGTGAAATAGAATTCTCATTAGTTAATTTTCTTTTAGTACCACTTAAACTTGTATGCAAAGTTTCTTTATTTGAAGTTATTGTATCAACCAAATATAAGCTATCAAATGTTGATAAAACACCAGTACCAATAAGATTTGAATTCCGAAAGAGACTAACTTTATTGTCCCCAAATGTACATTTATAACCGGATATGTCCAATTGGGGAACTGAAATTAAATTCCGTCTAAAGACGGTACAACAAAAGTCTCAATCAAATCTAAATGAAAACTGGTCTTAAACAACAGCCTAAATTTGCCAATAGCTTCAACTGGCACCTTCTTGCCGTCACCCTCATAGATGTATCTTTCACCATCTTTTGGTTTTCGGCAGTTCAGGCAACCCTGCATTGATATACTTATATGAGTAGTAGCAGCAGAATCTACCCACCAAGTATCCTTAGGTACTGAAATTAAATTAACTTCAGAACAAACAAGAGACAGAAATGTACCTTTTTTCGCACGCCAGGCATGGTACTTGGTACAATCTCTCTTCACATGATCAGTCCCATTACAGAGAAAGCAACCTAATCCAGTAATTTCAACCTTAGGTTCCTTATGTTGCTTAATCTTGGGCCTTACAACCGCAACTTCCTTATTTTTCCTCTTCTTAGTTTCCTTAGAAGAGGATGCCAAATGAGCACTTTCAGTCGTATCTTGCTTAATCCTTTCCTCTTCTTGCACACAGTGTGAAATGAGCTCATTTAGAGTCCATTTCTTCTTCAGGCAATTATAACTGACCTTAAACTGATTAAAGTGTGCAGGAAGAGATATCAAAACAAAGTACACAAGCAGCTCCTCAGGTAATACTAGCTTGAGTAACTTAAGTTTCGAAGCAAGATGAGACATTTCCAAAATATACTCCCTAATGTTTTCCTTGCCCTTATACCTCATAGAAACAAGTTTACTCAATAGTGCACTTGTTTCCGCCTTTTCGTTTTGAATAAAACGCTGTTCGAGGTTTTCAAGGAAAACTTTGGCATTAGGTTCATCATTCATAGTGCCCCTGAATGATTCTGGAATTGCACGCTTCATGATCATTAGACTCATGCGATTCGAGCGTTCCCACTTCTCCATCGCTCTCTTTTCTTTAGGAGAGGATGTATCCTCAAGAGGAGTAGGTTGCTCGGTCCGAAGTGCTAAGTCAAGATCCATGCAACCGAGAACGATCATTACATTCTCTTTCCATTCCTTAAAGTTAGTGCCGTTAAGCACAGGGATGCTATTGATATTGGCAGAGATCGTAGAAGCAGAAGAGTTTACTGAAAATTGAACAAAGGATTACTAAATACATGCTTACAAAACTTGAACTTTAACTTTATAGATTCAAAGTTAGGCATTTCCCATTACAAGATACCTAGCACAACATTGATTTTAGTCTTTGGACAGAAAATCAACTTGTAAGTGGTACTCTTGGTGTAGTGATCAAACATAGACAATAAACTCCTGTCAAATATTAAACCTTCATTTGGGCCGATTTAATATTCACATGGAAAACCAAATAATCATCTCATATTTACCACCACAAGAATGTTCGAATTCCTGCCAAATAACACCTTCCTTTGGGCCGATGTTAAACGCATGGAAGACTAACATCCACAGTCATCTCATATTTTAAAATTAATCAATCTACACAATAGAGGTTACTTTGGCAACATAATGCTTCAATTGAAAAACTAAAATATTAGATGCTATAAACTTTAGTTCCTTAAGCCATTTTATGAATCTCAACTTAATGTGTTACATATTTTGATGTGTAACACTTGAATATTAATCGTTGTTTACTGAATTGGACAATTCTATAATATATAAGAATTGATGGACTATAAAACAATTAACATTCACTGAAACTTAAGAGAGTTGAAACGTTTTTCTTAAACTTTACTGGACCAGACAATCGATTGTCAACACAGATAATCGATTGTTTGGTTTTTTCTGAAAAATTTTAAGTCACTGGATGTGACAAGGAAAATTTTTTCTAAGTTACTGGACCAGACAATCGATTGTCAAAACAGACAATCGATTGTTTGGTTTTTTCTGGAAAAATTTTAAGTCACTGGATGTGACAAGGAAAAATTTTTCTAAGTTACTGGACCAGACAATCGATTGTCAAATCCAGACAATCGATTGTCAGGTATACTTTAAAAAACATTTCATCTCACTGGAGTGTATACAAGCGATTGTACAGTGTATACTTTTTCTGAATTATAACATGAATCTTTAAACATGAAAACATGTTATTTACCAACTAAATCATGCTATATACAACGTTTTAACATGATATAAAAACATCAAACTGAATCAAATCATAACATTCATAAGATCATGCTATCATGCTATTTCATGGTAGAATTTCATAAACAAAATTCTCATTATACTTTAACATGAATCCTAATATAACATGAACCTTATGAACATCCAAATTATCCAAAATGAAGGGTGGCTCTGATACCAATTGTTAGGATTATGATTCCTACTAAAGACAACAACCTTCATATTGAATAATTCGGATATATAAACTACATGAGCGGAAGCTAACCTGAATCCATATATGTGGAAATGTTGAGCCTCCTTTTGATGATTGTCCTTTGTTTTGAACTCCTTTAGCCTTCCTTCAAGTTTCTTGAAGTATATTTGTCCCCACAAGAATGTATCCACAATACTCAACAATATATGAAAAGATTCACAATAATAGTGTTATGACAATTATCAAAATTTGGCTTATGGTTTTCCACCCTATTTGCAAGACAATGGACAATATGGTTCTTGATTCAATGGGAAGAAGAAGAACTTGTCTTGCACTAGAATGGGAACCATAACCCCCCACTTTATAACTCTAGGAGTTACATAACCCAAGAGACAAGAGTTACAAGAGTTATGTCTTGCAAGAGTTACATAACTCAAGAGTCACAAGCATGTAACCATGGTTACATATGTAACCTTAGTTAGCCCATCATAAACTAAGGTTACCCTTTTGGGTATCTACACATTAGTCCTACACTTTAGTATGACAATACATTGGCCCCCTTAACATAATGTCCATAAGACCACATAATTAGGCCAAACCAAAAGATAGCACATAACATATAATTATCCATATATTGTTCATATGTGTGTAGATATAAGTCCATATATCTAGATATAAATCCATATATCTTACACAGCAACAAATTCTGATAAAAATATAGAACTTCCTCCTTAATTTCTTTCGGATCAGTGATAGTCTGCCCTTGTAACTTTAACTTGCCTATATGATTATACCTCATGTGATCATTTGCCATTTTCTAGAAAAATTTTATAATTTTATTTTCATATTCCATCCATAATATTCTTGACCTTTATCTCCAAGATGTTTCTTGATGTTTGGCTAGGTTTTGAATTTCTATCATGAGATAAGCTTTTCTAGTAACTCTCCATCAAAGAATCTTCTACTTTCTTAAATTTGATCAACCAATATGATTTTATTTAGAACTATCTTCTTCTCTTTTCTGGACTACCATAGTTCTCTCTATTCCACTCTTATAGTTTAGATTTGAGAAGCTTCACTTTGTTGGCTAGAAAAAAAATCAAAGTCTACCTACAATCACAAAGGAATTTCACTCGGTGTGTACTTTTCTTGTAAAATATTCAAAATCCAACCATTAATTTTCAAACTTGAAGTGTGAGTTTTTTAGGCCTCATCTCCACATTTCAATAAGATTGGTATATGAACAAAGATCACTTTTGGAAGAAGACACTATTTGATGTTACTAAATTCCTCAGCTCACTCCACAGAGAAAAGGAATTTGTCTATTGTTAATATACATGTAGAGTTGTCACCTTGGTACCATGTGAAGAGACCCTGCAAAAGTGGAGGGTCAGCGAATTCCAATTCTTTCTATGGTTTCTGAAAAGTCAGTCATTGGTCCAATTAGCCTTTCCCTATAACTTTTTTCATTAGTAAATTTAGTAGTATTGAAGACATCATATACCACCCAGTTTTCCACTCTATAAGCATATATCCTAGTTAAAATTTTATATCACAATACTAAAATTGCGGGTAATAAAGAATCTTCCACCTCCACTCGACCCTTCAGCTACTAGTTTGAGATGGTCAATCCACCTGCTGCTAGCCAATTGTTTGACTATGGCATTACAACCACCTAAATGGTTTTTCCAAACAATATATGTTTGCCCTCCATTTTTTGAAAGCTAATTTATTTAACCCCCGACCCCCTCCACCCCACCCCCACATTTAAGCCCCTTACATTCCAGAAAATATATGTGTCTTCATCAAATTTTATGTTGAGTAATCTCCCTCTATTTTTAGGAATTCCATCCATGAAACTCATTACAAACTTGAAGTTCTTCCTCTCGTAAACTCCTTTTAATTTTGGTGGGGTACTAGTATTCTTGTTTTTCCTTCCCATTGAAGCTCTCATCTCCTTCTTCTTACTGTATATCTTCAAAAAGAAAGGTCATAGCTTCCCATTTGCAGCCTTTAAAACTCACACCATATTCTCTTGCTCATCCTCCTTATGTTTCTTTTTATCCATGCAGGGATATCAAGGTCACAGTTTTATAGAAGTATCTCAATAGGTTCTATCACATCAATATGTTGATGATGAGCAATTACATGTTACTATCATCATTCTCGTTTTCAGAGAAATATCAAGAACAGTCCGTATATTTTGTCCGTCTGCATTAGCTTGTAAGTAGTTAACTAGAAATAAATAAGATATTATATTCTCCCCCACGGGTCTTTCCTGTTCTTCCGTCCCTAAGGTTGATGGAGCACTTTTAGATAGGATTAAAATATTTTTGAGATAGACAGAGAAGAATTTGTTCCTAAGCTAAAAGTTGAACCTCCATTTTCTGCCACTCTTCTCTTATTGTTTGTGCAACCAGTGTTTTGATTTGTGATGGCAGACTGTTGAGATTACCTCATATGGCCTCTAAATTAAGAGCCACGACACTATTTGTTTAAAAATATTTGGTTTGGGATTAAGAAATCCCTTTACTCCTACACACACACGTCTCTTTTGGGTCCATACACAGATAGCCCAACAACTTCTCATACCCCCACGTGCATTTCACGTGCGACACTTATATGAACATTCACACCCATATCGCCCTCAAAATCCCTCTCTGTTTTAAGTCCAATTTTTAAACTGGACTCAACTCTGGACCAAACCCTCTTTGTTCTATTACCCTTGTTCTCTATCTCAACCTTAGCCGGAATTAGTATTCGTGGTGCTTTAACCTTAGTACGGCCCATCTTAGATGATTTCTTACTTTTATTATCTTCCTTCCTTTCTATCCAACCCCACACTTATCACCAAGTATCTTCCATCACTTTCTTATTTCAAAGTTGTAGAGGATGCCCCAAAACTCTGACCAAGTCCATTCAAAATTTTTGTTGTTGGGAAAGCACCCTGCTGATGGACTTCACCACTCCTTTGGCCTACCAGAATATTCTGCCTTTGGCCTACCAGAATATGTTTAATCGTTTTCCTTGAGGGAAATTTAAAAAGAATTGCACTCCGTTCATGTCATACACGTTAATACCATGAGTTGTCTTCTAGGTTTGGGTAGTCCATCTTCGAACATCATTCCACATCGGTGGATCTTCCTGACTAGAGAAACTGCCAACCAAACACCTTTGCAATATTCTGATTCCTCCGACCTCTTCTCCCAATAACTCTTGTCAGCTTGTTTGAAGTCCCTATCTGGAGACAAGCTTCATTTGTAATTCACTTGCTCTTATCTAGTGCCTCTTTGTATGACTCTGCTTCAATTAGTTTTTGTATGTGTCTTCTGTAAGAACCCTTTTGGTCGGCGAAATACTATTTATGATGCTCTCAATATGCCTTGAATTTTCATTCCACCCTCTATTTATTACGACTTCCGGTAGAATAATTACAACTCTCGTGTGACCTTGTACCAAAATTATGCATGTAAATCTACCAAATTTGTTGTGTTCGCAAGGAACCATAAATGTTTGAGATATGGTCCTTATTCCTCTAGGTCTTAAAGAACCCTCCCTCTACATTGATGATTCTTTAAGAAATTGGCAGACCCACAGAGACAGGTTCCTACTTAGCAGCAGCTTCCGAATGACATACTTTTTACTTTCCACCTATTTGAACCAGGCCTCGACACCTTTGTTATAAGCTCGAATAAAAAATGATTGTCCCCCTAATCGAAAACAAATTCTATGATCAATGTGCATCCCAATATTGTCCGAAAAAAGGTGAAAACTGAAAGATGAACTAAAAGATGTGCCACCCTCCATTGACCCACATTGGATTTACATTCATGCCTGAGAGATAAGAGAGCGATACACTTAAGCATCCTTATGACCTTCCAAGCTATGTTACAACTATTTTCTCACATCCGAATAATATCATTCTAATTCATAGTCATAGTCGGCATGCAAACGGTGTATCCAACACCCATTAGCACACATAGCGACATAAAAGCTTGTGAAATTTCAATAATTAAGGACAACTGACATGGTCATAGCTTTCTTTATGTCCAGCCCTCATGCATAAGAGTTGGGTATGTCCATCTTTAATAATGGATTAGGAATAAAGTCTTATATCCCCTAACACTTGGTATAATTTATTATTTTCTTGTTAATATAACCACTCAGAATCTAAGTTTAAAACTGGGTGGTTCTGTAAATTTTAGATAAGAAAATATGTGAAAACCTTATTTGTTAGGTCAATTCTTTTTTGTAATACTCTTGCTTAGATCAACCTGCTCTTGTATTGTACACTAACAGATATTTATACTAGGTAAGGATTATTTTATGCTAAGATGTTAACCATCTGTCTGAATACATAACATTAGATCTTTTTATCAAAAACTTTATTTATTAATATGAAAACTTGAGTATTTGTAACGATCCGACCGGTCGTTTTGAGCTCTTGCACTTTGATCGTAAATTCTCGGGCATGACTTGCACCGTGCAATGTATTATGACTGTTGTAGATCGTTGGTTTTGGTTTCAGGAAAATCAGAATGAATTTGAAAGAACAATTTCAGTTGAAAACTTTGAATTTGAAAGGTTTTGACCAAGAGTTGACTTATTTGTATATGAGCTCGGATCGAGATTTTTATTATTTGTTTAGCTTCTTTGGGCGATTTATGATTTGAGAGCGTGATCAGAATTGGTTTTGGAGGTCCGGTGTATAACTAGGCTTGAATTGGCGAAAGTATTTTAGCGATTTTCGGTTGATAGGTGAGATTTTGATCCGATGGTTGGAATGGAATTCCGGGAGTTGGTGTAGCTTCTTTATGTAATTTGGGATTTTTTTACAAAATGTCAGATCATTTGGACGCGTTTTGGTCGGGTTTTTTATTAAAAGAGTATTTCGGAAGTTTTTAGAAAATCTAGTCTTGAATTCGATGAGCTTTGGATAAATCGATGATGTTTGAGGTGTTTAAATGATTGGAACAAGTTTGAATGATGTTATGGGATATGTTGGTGGCTTTGATGGAGGTCCCAGGGGCCTCGCGTGAGTTTCGGATGGTCAATCGGACCATTTTTGGTATTTTAAAGTTGCAAATATTTGTGACCGGGAGTTGCAGAATTTAAGCTTTCAGTATTGCGTGGGAAAATTTTCGATCGTGTAGAAGGTTGGAGGAAGCCAGGAATTTAGCCTTCGCGCTTGCGATAGGGGCTTCACGTTCGCATAAGGCTGGGCTGTAATGTACCGCGATTGCATAAAGGATTTGGGGTCTCAGGATCTTTATGCATCGCGTTCGCGTGGATCAGATTGCGTTCATGTAAGTATAAAGGGATGAAGCATCGCGTTCGTAGGGGTTTTGTTGCGTTCGCATAGAGTATTTTGGGGAAATCAAAATATATGTCACGCGATCGCGTGGCTAGTGTCGCGATCACCAAGAAGGGATTTTGACTGCTGGGCAAAATGTTTTAAAAAGGCTACTCCGCAATTTTGAGACTAAGAACCTCCAATGTTGAGCGATTTTGGAGCTTGGGAGAGCTAATGGAAGAGGGATTCAAGGGGAATCACCTGAAGGTAAGATTTTGAACTCAATATTCGATTATATTGTGAAATCCACCAATAAATTCATGGAAACTAAGCCTAAAATTGAAGAGCTAGGGCTTGAGAAATTGAACTTTTGAATCGGGATTTGATGGACCATTTGAGGTTGTATTTTAGAACTTTTGGTCTGTATGAACTTGTGGGAGGATAAAGAACCCGTTGATGTAAAAAAATTTGAGTTTCGAGAAGTGGGACCGGGGATCGGGTTTGGTAACTTCGAGGTTTGTGCCCGATATTGATTGTTTTTGCTTAGGTTTTGTTCCCTTAGCATAGCGTGATGTATTCATTCTGATTTTGGATAGATTTGAAGCGCGTGGAAGCCGATTAGAGGGGAAAAGGCATCACGAGCTAAAGATTTTGCCCGTCCGAGGTGAGTAATGATTGTAAGTGATATCCTGAGGGTTTGAAACCCCGGATTGCACATCGTAGTATTATATTAAGGTGAAACACGCGCTTGATGATGAGCGTGGGGTCTTTTACTACTAGGGATTGTAACTTGGTCCGTCCCGATTGATGATTTTACCGCTTATTGACTGAAACTTATTTATTATCATCATGATTTGGGTTGATTGCCATATTTTGGCTTCATGCCAATTATTTGAACCCTTCGGAGATTTTTATCACTATTTCCTCACTATTATGATTTGTTACTTGAACTCAATCATTTATATATCTACTGTTCTACAAACTCAGCCACTTTTACTCGGGTTTGAAACTTAAATGATATTTTTAAATGACGTTTTGGGCTAAGAACTACTATTTTACTAATGCCCGGGGGGCTTGTGTTGATTTTCGGACTGAGTGAGGCTGAGGGCTATATGTGAGGATATGCTGAGTGATATGAGGCCGAGGGCCTGAGATACATTTATGTGCCAAAAGGTGGCTTGAATGATGTAAGGCCGAGTGCCGAGTGATGATGCCACGAGGTGGCTTGATATAGAGCTTAGCCGTAAGGGGCCCCTCTGGAGCATGCACACCCACAGTGAGCACGCGTACCCATTGTTCTGAGAGTGAGTCCGGGGAGCTCATATGAGTGATTATGAGGTAGCCTGAGGGGCTAGTATTATTATGAGAGTGAGCCCGAGGTGCTGAAACGAGTAATTGTGAGGTAGCCCGAGGGGCTAATGCTATTTTGAGAGTTAGCCCGAGGGGCTGGTATAAGTGATTGTGAGGTAGCCCGAGGGGCTGGTACTGTTCTAAGATATTTCCCAACTGGAGAACCTTTATGTGTCATCTGTCATATATACTTGTCATTTTACTTAATATATTGTGGTATTTGAGCCCGATGAATGGATTTTCTATGCCTATCGGCACTAATTGTTTTGCGTTCATTTCATTAGCTGTTGAAAAAGTCATTTTCAAAAGTGGTTTAAACTGAGCTAAGATATTTCTGAAGATTTCTTAGCTTCATTGCTTTTATCAAAAGGGTTTTACATTGCTTCTATACAGCATGTAGGTTTGCTTTACGTGATTTCTTGCTGCTCAGTTGTTATTTACCTTTATAACTCACTAAGTTGGAGTATTCACTTTACTCCCTGCACCCTGCATGCAGATGCAGGTATTCATGCACCCAGTAGCGGGTTTTGGTTGATTAGAGGCAGAGTTTTCGGAGTTTAACGAGGTGACTGCCACTGTTCTCAGCATCACTTTTCTTCCTCTTGTTCATTATTCCTATTTATATATTTCAGACCTTGTAGTTGTATTTACACTCCAGTAGATGCTAATGACTTGTGACAACCAAGTTTGTGATGTGCTTGGGTTGTACTTCTGCATTGTTATGGAACTATTTGTTGCTTAGAAATTATTAAATCATGTTTTAGCTTGCTTTATTGATGTTTAGTCATTTGACTTTGAATTAGGGAAATGTCTGGTGGACTTGTCTTAACGAGAGGCACCATCACGACCGGGTGTGGGTTTAGGGTAGTGATTGTTGGTATCAAAGCCTAGGTTACTAGGTCTCACGAGTCATGAGCAGGTTTAGCAGAGTCTCGCAGATCAGTACGGAAACGTCTGTATTTATCCTCAAGAGGCTGCGGAACCTTAAGGAAAACTTCACATTATTGAATTCTCATCGTGTGTCTTTGATTCAGCTTGAAAAGTAACTCTTTGAAATTCCTTCCACGCATTTGTATGCATGCATAAGCGCTTAGTTTCAGATGTGCCTTAATGGCTTGTGATCCCCTGATCGAGGGGTGAGATGTGATCTCTGTAAGTTTGATGTTGGGCCAGTCTAGAGGACTTGATGGAGGATATTTACCTATGGCATGAGCACCGATGTGTTGATCATGTAAGTAAGTGTTTGAATTTATATGTTCGGCATTATCCCTGTTAGTGAAAATGGCGGCTGGATAGCCATGTTATGAGTATGTTAGTACGGGGAGATGTATTTATGGGACTTGGAAGTGACGAGGAAGATCATTAGGATGATAGAAGAACAATTAGGTGTTTGAATTCCATCGTGATTCGAGGTATAGCCCCGAGTTATGGATGTGTGAAGAATCTTTTCATATTTTCCGGTTGTCAGTGAAGTAAATTCCATGTTGCAGTATGAGTTAGACTCAGGAAGACTAAGTGACTGCGAACAACTTATGACGATGGAGGTATATAGAAATATTATATTGAGGCGAAGAAGGTGGGTTATCTCCTGCGGAGTATTCTGAAGTGGTGTGATCCTTATATGTATGTTAGAAGACCTCTTGTGCAATTGAAATGTACATGTTGAAATTCGAAATTTTGGGTCGTTATGAGACTGGGCTTAACTGTTTAGGGATGAATGCGAGATTCGTAGAAGATTTACAGTACTAGATGATGTGTTTTTGCAAACTTATAAATGACTTGAGTTTAATCTCACTAATGTATTGTAGCATCAATAGAGTAAAAGTGTTATGAATTATTGAGTGCATTTTGATCTACGACTTCGAGCAAAGTGGGGGAGTCTGCTGTGAGCAGTTGACTGCACAGTTAGGTGTTATGTTGGTTCTAGTTTGGGGCATGCAAATGAATTAGATATGGCTAGAGTAAACGAAACTTTTGACAAAGGTTATATTATGCTTCATAGGGTATGAGAATCACGGGATCTCGAGAGTTGATATTGGTAAAAAATTCTCAGTGCATAAAGCAGGAAGTTGCTTGGTTGTATTGGGGTGAGGATTTCATTCTGCAGGCCGGAGTGCCAACGAGGCACGGGTGGTTTTTTTGGTAGGCCAGGTAAATTTCAGTTGAATAAGAGTGAATGACTTTTGAGAATGGTTCTAATGTGTTCAATATTCTACAGGGAACAATCGGGTATCCTAAGGTTGTATATGTGGTTGGAAATTGTGTTTTCATTGGAAGAGTTCAAGACTTGGGGTAGTTCTATGTTAATTATGGGATTCTATGTAGCAGTATCAGTAAGGCAGGGGTAACGGATTCAGATTCGCAGAAACTTCTTCAGAGTAAAGTATTATGGGATGTGGTGTTTTTGAGAATGATTGAGATAGTATTTGGCAACTTATGAGTCTCAGACAGTGTGTCTTTATGCTTGGGTCTCGAGTGGTGAGTCCGTGGGTGAGAAATTGTGGTGCTATAGCAAAAGGGATTATCATGTTGAAGGTAACTCAGAAGGAGACTTAGATAGCTAGAGTAGCTTGATAGTAGACCACACCGGTATGGTAAGGATATGATTAATTCCTTGTGTGTATTCGATGTGATGAATTCTTACAGGTATTTTGCATCAATGCTCTTAGGTTTTGATGGCTTGGTTAGCTTGGTAGAGTTAGAAGAATTCAGTCCTGGCAGGTCTGATTTGTGCAGAGGGAACTCGAAGATTTCTTGGTGATTCTTAACATGGTTTGGAGATGTTTATCTTCTATGGGCATGCGGAGCATGGGATGTATAGTGATTTTTCTTCTAGATGGGACCAATGGAAGGTTCTGGACTAGTTGAGTACGTAGATGTCTGTGGCTCGGAAGGGAGATGAAGTTCTTATGTTATCCTAGGATGGTATGGTATATGCGGGTTGTTGTGGAGGATCAAGATTTGCGTGTGTGAGGTTTCAGTTCAGTTCTGAAAGAAAGTTCATAAAAGTATTAGGCAACAGGTAGCCTCAGATGATTAAGGAAATGGTGCTGTTAATTGGTAGTGACTTGACGAGAGTATATGTTTCTGAAAAAGAGCCAATGTGATTATGTTGATAGCATTTCGGCAGTATTGTGGCACTTTCTTATTAGATCGGCTAGTGATATTCGGGTATGCTTGGTGGCACAGGGAAATATTTTAATATCTCTCGTGAAATGGCTGGGTATTAGAGGTGTGGCATATATTCGAACGATGGAATTGGGATGGGATATGGTGACTCATGTGCCGTGTGGATTAGAGAAGGGAGTTCTTACATTCATGCTATGTTGTGGTTGTGGGCTGTATGTGTCGGCACTGTTTAGCGACTATGGGGATTTGGGAGGCTCGAGTGGATCTTTTGTTGCTTTGTATGTTAGATATTGGATATGATATTGAGGTTAGGTTGGTTGTCTCTATGTTGTATTATTCTGGACTATTGCGTTATGGGTTATGCCGGAAATGTCACGGGTTGAGTGGCGAGGTGCGTCGGAGTATATCCCGGTAAAGTGGTTTTATATTTTGAAGGCCCAGCGGACGGCTGGGAAGGATTGTCTTTATTACTTGGGCTCTTGTGATGAGTGTCAGTGCTGAGGCCCCTAATATTGATTCTGTTCCGGTGTTGAGGGACTTTTCGGATGTGTTTCTTTTGGCCGGGCATGTTACCCGACGAGGTTGTGGATTTCGATATTGATTTGGTGTCGGTACCGTGTCGTATGGCACCGGCGGGAGTTATACTAGTGGAAGTAACAATTTTAGGATTTTCCTGATAACGAGTTCGTTAGCAACATGTTGGATATGTGTTCTAACCTGAGTCGGCTTAGTTGGCTCTGAATTGTGTTGTCTATGGATGTGTTGATTCGACGGTTATTGAGCATAATAGTAATCTGGTGAGATCAATGGGTTACCTTTCTGTGTTGCGAGGTGTTTTGAATTGTTGGTTTTGGGCATGTATGGTACGATTCTATTAGGGTTCATAGTGGAAGTCGAGCAGGAAGAGTAATTGGGTGTTGCTCGGTGAATGGCGTATCAGCTGTGTCCTATTGGGTCTGCGTGATATATGTTACTTGTTTCACCGTGGGTGTAGTGATTTGCTTTGGTTCCAGGCATCAAATTGTGTGCGGTTGTCAATTTCTAGCATAGTGACTTGAGGTGTTTCATGTGGAACAGTGTTTGGATGGGATCGCGCATTTGTAGCAAAGCTGTGTGGAGATATGATTTTGTGGGTTAGATTCTAATGTTCTATTTTTATGATGTGAGACGGGTTCTCAACATGTGTTGTGATGATACTAGTCAGCTGGAGGTACAGCTCTTTCCTTTGAGTCAGTTTCATGATGTGAGTATGTTCGAATTGTTGCTTATTGGTGCGCGGACTGCACAAGTTGTGGCCTTAGCCAATCTTGGTGTGTCATGTCACCAAAGTAACTGTGTTGAATTAAATGAGGTCGTTGGGGTCTGTATTGAATACAAACAGATTCGATTTCAGCTTGTTTGATGGATAAATATCAAGGTTAAGTCAGAAATTTGCTGTGGTCCTTGCCAAAGGAGAAGTAACCTTACGGATGGCTGATCATAGAAATGGTTATGGTTTATTGCGTGATTCATTTATCATTGGTTGTATATGAAATTGTAGGAATTACACTTTAGCTGATAAGAGGATTTCTACCGGTATTCGGGTATTGTGTGCAGTTGCTGTGAATGGAAGTTATCACTACATGTGTTTGAATTACGTGGTGTATCAGATAACTGCACTTGAAATTGCAGGTAGGGATTATTACAGATGGTTAGGGCCTATTTTGAGTATGGGTGTGAGGTTTTAATCGTATTGATCATTTCGAAAGTGAAAATGTGGTTCTATGATTTATGGGCTAGACTCGATTATGTAATTTCAGTTAAAATATTTTATCGGACCTGTATGAGATAAAGTGACATGGGATCACCCCCGGGTATATGCTCGGCAAGGTTATTCAGCTATTGGTTGGCTTCTAGAACAACTCTAGGAACGTTCGAGGACCAACGTGTGTTTAAGTGGGGGAGGATGTATCGACCCGACCGATCGTTTTGAGCTCTTGCACTTTGATCGCCAGTTCTCGGGCATGACTTTCCTCGTGCAATGTATTACGACTGTTGTAGATCGGTTGTTTTGGTTTCAGGAAAATCAAAATGAATTTGAAAGAACAGTTTCACTTGAAAGCTTTAATTTAGAAAGGCGTGACCAATAGTTGACTTATTTATATATGAGTTTGGATCAGAATGTTTATGATTTTCTAATCTTCGTTGGGCGATTTATGATTTGGCAGCATGATCGGAATTGGTTTTGGAGGTCCGGTCTAGAATTAGGCTTGAATTGGCAAAGTTAGTATTTTGCCGATTTTCGATTGATAGGTGAGATTTTGATCTGAGGGTCGGAATAGAATTTCTAGAGTTATTGTAGCTTCACTATGTGATTTGGGATTTGTGTGCAAAATTTCAGGCCATTTGGATGTGGTTTGGTCAGGTTTTTTATCAAGAGTATTTCAGAAGTTTTTAGAAAACTTAGGCTTGAATTCGATAAGCTTTGGGTAATTCGATGTTGTTTAAAGTGTTTTGATGATCGGAACAAGTTTGAATGATCTTATGGGATATATTTGTGGCTTTGATTGAGGTCTCGGGGGCCTCAGATGAGTTTTGGATGGTCAATTGGACCATTTTTGGTATTTTGAAGTTGCAGATTTTTGTGATCAGGAGTTTCAGAATTTAAGCTTTCACGATCGCGTGGGAAATATTGCGATCTCATAGAAGGTTTGAGGAAAGTCAGGAATTTAGCCATCGCGTTCGCGATAGGGGCTTCGCGTCCGCGTAAGGCTGGGCTGTAATGTACCGCGATCGCGTAAGAGCAATTGCGATCGCATATAGAAATTAGGGTCTGAGGATCTTTGTGCATCGCGTTCGCGTAAGTACAAAGGGCTGAAGCATCACGTTTGCAGGGATTTTGTCAAGTTCGCATAGAGTAGTTTTGGGGAAATCAGTATTTGTGTTACACGATCGCGTGGCTAGTGCCGCGGTCGCGAAGAAGGGCATTTGACTACTGGAAGAATATTTTAAAAAGGCTACTCCGCGATTTTGAGGCTAAGAAGCTCCATTGTTGAGAGATTTTGGAGCTTGGAATAGCTAATGAAGGAGGGATTCAAGGGGAATCACCTGGATGTAAGATTTTTGAACTCAATACTCGATTATGTTATGAAATCCACCTAGAAATTCATGGAAACTAAGCCTAAAATTGAAGAGCTAGGGCTTGAGAAATTGAACTTTTGAATTGGGATTTGACGAACCATTGGGATTGGATTTTAGAACTTTTGGTATGTATAAACTCGTGGGAGGATAAAGAACCCGTTGATGTAAAAATTTCTGAGTTTTGAGAAGTGGGTTTGGGGATCGGGTTTGGTAATTTCGGAATTGTGCCCGATATTGATTATTTTGCTTGGGTTTTGTTCCCTTATCATAGTATGATGTATTCGTTCTGATTTTGGATAGATTTGACGCGCGTAGAAGTCGATTAGAGAGGAAAAGGCATCGTGAGCTAGAGATTTTGCCAGTCCAAGGTGAGTAATAATTGTAGATGATATCCTGAGGGTCTGAAACCCCGGATTGCACATCATAGTGTTATATTGAGGTAAAATACGTGCTTGATGATGAGCGTGGGGTCTTTTACTACTAGGGATTGTGACTTGGTCTGTCCCGGTTGATAATTTTACCGCTTATTGTCTGACACTTATTTGTTATCATCATGATTTTGGCTGATTGCTATATTCTGGCTTCGTGCCAATTATTTGAACCCTTCGGGGATTTTATCACTATTTCCTCAATGTTTTGATTTGTTACTTGAACTCAGTCATGTTGATATCTACTATTTTACAAACTCAACCACTTTTACTCGGGTTTGAAACTTAAATGATATTTTTACATGATTTCTGGGCTGAGAACTATTGTTTTACTAATGCCCGGGGGGCTTGTGATAATTTTCGGACTGAGTGAGGCTTGCTGCCATATGTGAGGATATGCTGAGTGATATGAAGCCGAGGGCCTGAGATACATTTATATGCAATGAGGTGGATTGAGTGGTGTGAGGCCGAGTGATGCCACGAGGTGGCTTGATATAGCGCTAGGGATGTAAGAGGCCCCTCCGGAGCCTGCACGCCCACAATGAGCGCGGTACCCAATGTTCTGAGAGTGAGCCCGAGGGGTTTATATGAGTTATTGTGAGGTAGCCCGAAGGGCTAGTATTATTCTGAGAGTGAGCCCGAGAGGCTGAAACAAGTGATTGTAAGGTAGCCGAGGGGTTGATACTATTCTGAGAGTGAGCCCGAGGGGCTGATACGAATGATTGCGAGGTAGCCCGAGGGGCTGGTACTATTCTGAGATATTGCCCAAAGTGCAAACCTTTATGTGTCATATTTCATATATACTTGCCATTTTACTTGATATACTGTGGTATTTGAGCCCGAGGAGCGGATTTTCTGTGCCTATCGGCACTAACTGTTTTGCACTCATTTGCGTAGCTATTGAAAAAGTCATTTTCAAATGAGGATTAAACTAGGCTAAGATATTTCTAAAGATTTCACAGATTCACTGCTTTTCTCAAAAGGGTTTTACATTGCTTCTATACATCATGTTGGTTTGCTTTACGTGATTTCATGCTGCTCAGTTGTTATATACCTTTATTACTCACTAAGTTAGAGTATTCACTTTACTTCCTGCACCATGCGTGCAAATGCAGGTATTCATGCACCCGGTATTGGGTTTTAGTTGATTAGAGGCAGAGTTATCGGAGTTTAGCGAGGTGACTACCACAGTTCGCAGTATCACTTTTCTTCCTCTTGTTCATCATTCCTGTTTTATATATTTCAGACCTTGTAGTTGTATTTACACTCCAATTGCTGCTCGTGACTTGTGACAATCTAGTCTGGGTTGTGCTTGGGTTGTACTTATGCATTGTTATGGCATTATCTGTTGCTTAGAAATTATTAAATCATGTTTTAGCTTGCTTTATTGATGTTTAGTCATTTGACTTTAAATTGGGGATATATCTGTTGGCCTTGTCTTCATGAGAGGTGCCATCAAGACCGGGTGTGGGATTTGGGTTGTGAAAGTTGGTATTAAAGCCTAGGTTACTAGGTCTCACGAGTCATGAGCAGGTTTAGTAGAGTCTCGCAGTTCGGTACGGAGACGTCTGTATTTGTCCTCAAAAGGCCGTGGAACCTTTAGGAAAACTTCACATTCTTTAATTCTCATCGTGCGTCTTTGATTCATCTGTTGGAAACACGTTCTCAAAGCATTATACTAAAACGTGTGTTCATATGTGTAGGTTTTGATGAATGACAAACAAGCACAAATTGACATATGACGAAGTTCAAGTACAAGCGCGCAATTGATATATAACGAGATTCAAGCACAAGACCAAGTTTTATAGTTTTACATGAGTCGTTCTTAACTGTGATCTTGATCCGACAACTTGACTCATGACATGGCTTCTCTCATAAAATTATTTTTACAAAATCATGCATATTTAATTTAATGCTAAACGATTTTACATCATGCATATTTACTTTAGTCAAAATGATTTTTAAACACGCCTCTTAAAACTGGACTAAGATAATCGATTATGTACTTATGATAATCGATTATGTTAAGCCAAGACTGCATGACAATCGATTGTGAACTAATGACAATCGATTGTGTTAAGGCAGTGAGCATCAGATTTTTCAAATCTGCATGACAATCGATTGTGAACCATATGACAATCGATTGTGATGAGGCAGTGTCCATCAAAGTTTTTCAACGCTCAAAATAATCGATTGTGAAGTTAATGACAATCGATTGTGAAGAGACAGTGTCCATCAGATTTTTCAAAGTCACAAAATAATAGATTGTGAACATATGACAATCGATTGTGTTGAGGCAGTGTCTTCCAGACTTTTTCAAAGTTAATAAATAATCGATTGTGAGTATATAACAATCGATTGTCACGAGGCAGTGTCTAAATTGATTTTTCAAGACTGATATATAATCGATTGTTAACTTTGTATAATCGATTGTATAACTAACCGTTGCCAAAATATTTTCAAATACTGTCAGGTAATCGATTATTGATTTTGTATAATCGATTGTTGAAATTAAAATCTGGAAAAGATTTTTTGAACGTTGCTGAATAATCGATTATTGATTTTGTATAATCGATTGTTGAAATTAAAATCTGGAAAGGATTTTTTGAACGTTGCTGAATAATCGATTATTGATTTTGTATAATCGAGTGTTTTACGTAAAATCTGGAAATGATTTTTTGAACGTTGCCAATAATCGATTGTTGATCTTGGATAATCGATTGTTGATCTTGGATAATCGATTGTTAAGCGTAAAACCTGGGATTGATTTTTGGAACGATTGGCAAACAATCGATTGTGGCTTCTTGACAATCGATCGTCACACAGTAAAATCAGCAACTCTTAATTGGCAATTAGGCAACGGTAATGCCAAGTTTTTCAACTATAAATACAGCTTCAATTCAGTCTTTTAAATACAACAACACACAACAACTGATCAGATAATTGCTATATGCTTGCATACTCTATTGCTTATCATTTTATATTCATTACATAAGTTTTTGAGAGCCAAACTCTTGTCAAAAGTTGTTGTGATCTTGAGCGTATTCTTTTCCTCATATCTACTCATTAAGGAGTATCTTGTTTGAGTGCTTAGTGTATTGTACACTTGGAGAGAATTTTTATTCTCTTGTTGTATGAAGGAACTTGTGTTTCCTTGGTTGAAGTCTTGGAGTGTTGTATCTCCGAGCAAAGGTAGTTGAGGCTTGTGTCCTCAAGTTGTAACGGAACTTGTGTTTCCTTTGGTTGAAGTCTTGGAGTGTTGTATCTCCGAGCAAAGGTGTTGAGGCTTGTGTCCTCAAGTTGTAAAGGTTTGTTAAGCACCCGGAAGCTTGACAAGTTAGTGGAAATCTCGAGAGAGTCTCTCGGGGACTTGACTAGCCACGGGTTGTGGTGAACCAGAATACTTCGGTATGTTCTTTCTTATTTATCGCACTTATTTATTTCCTGCAAATTTTAAACTCCGCAAGTTTACGCTAATTTTTATTATAACGCTATTCACCCCCCTCTAGCGTTAAGCGTATTATCTAATAATTGGTATCAGAGCCCAACTCTCTGAAGACTTAACAGTTTGAGAGAAACTTCCATGGCTTCTACTCGTGACTCTTTTGCAGGAATAGAGGAAGGACAGTGCTCCACCCGACCACCACTATTCAATGGTACAAACTATACGTACTGGAAGGAGAGGATGAAAATCTTCGTTCAAGCAAACAATTTTCATCTTTGGAAGGTGATAATAAAGGGAAATCAAATTCCAACCAAAAAGGTTGAAAACGAATGGGTTCCCAAGTCCGAAGAAGAATATGACGCGGATGATATCCGAAAGGTGCAAAATAATGCTAAAGCAATTAATTTATTATATTGTGCTGTAAATGCTGACGATTACAGAAAAATATCGTGTTGCACAACGGCGAAGGAAATGTGGGACAAGCTGGAAATTACGTACGAAGGTACGGACCAGGTAAGGGAAGCCAAAATTGATTTCCTAACCCATGCTTATGAATTATTTCACATGAAGGAAGGTGAAAAGGTGGATGAAATGTTTGAACGATTTTCAATAATCGTAAATGACCTACATGCTCTCAAGAAGACTTTCACGGATAGGGAACTTGTCCGAAAAATCCTTAGAAGTCTCACTCCGGCATGGCGATCAAAGGTCGACGCGATTCAAGAGTCCATTGGCGTCTCAAATGTTACCATCGACGCATTAAGAGGTAATCTTAAGACTTATGAATCTACTATACTTAACCCTCTTGTTGATGATCAAAAGAGGCAAAGAATCGCTCTAAAGGCAAGCACAAGCCAACCGCAAGTTCATGAGGACGGAGACAACGAGTTTGGACTCGTTATCAAAAGATTTCAAAAGTTCATGCGAAAAGAGTATGAACGAAAGGGCAAAAAGCAAGGAGAACAAATAAAGTGCTATGAATGCGGAGAAACCGGGCACATCAAATTAAATTGCCCAAACATCAAAAAGGAAAAGAAACCTTTCAAAAAGCAACGTGCATATATATCTTGGGGAGGAGACTCCGGAGATGAGTCAAGCGAAGGAGAAGAAGAGGAAAGCGCAAATCTTTGTCTTATGGCACAAGAAGACAAGCAAGATGAGGTATGTCAAATCTCTTCTAAAAATTTCTTTTCCCTTGAAGAAATGCAAAATGCTTTTGATGAGTTATATAGTGAATTCATTAAAGCTTCAAAAACTGTTAAAAGCATAAAAGAAAATGCTTCTTCAAAAGAAAAAGTTTTTGAAAAACAACTCTCATTGAAAGAAAAGGATTTGGAAAAACTGATTTTAGTCAATGAGAAGTTGAAAGAGGAAAACAAGTTTTTCGGTAAGAGAAGCGCCGACAAGCCCGAAAGTTCTATTAGAAATTGTACTTCTTGCATGCATCTCAAAAATGAAGTAGAAAGGCTTAAGGGCACCTTAGATAAGTTTAATTCCTCTCATAAAAATTTGAATGAGGTTCTTGTTAATTTGAAGTCAACCAAGCATGGCATAGGTTTTAAGAATGAGCCTAAAGAAAAGGTTGAAGCCAAACCCCAACCACCTAAGGCTCAACCTAGGATTAATAAAACAAATGCTCATCCTAGAAATAGCAATACTAGAACCAACATGCACGCTAGACCAAATGCTAGAAGGAATGTTGAACATTTTAGGAGACCTAGCAATGACTTTCCACCTAGAAATAACCACTCTAGAAATGATGCATATTCTAGGCCACACACTAGAAGGAAGTTTGAACCTTTTAGAACACCTAGAAATGTCCCTCAACCTAGAAACAATTATTCTAGAAATGCTGCTCATAATAGTAGGAGAAATGACTTTCATGAAATGCGCAATAGCCATAGTGTCGAAAATAGAGTGAACAATTTTCGTCCGTCTAATTACTATGAACCTAGAAGGATGCATAATCCCAACGTGACTTGTCATTATTGTAGACGAATTGGTCATATTTCTCCTGCATGTTTTACACGACATAGACACATCACTCAATCGCATCATTATGATATGCCTAACCCTCAAGGACCCAAAATGGCATGGGTACCTAAAACGCATTAATTTGTTTGGTAGGTGTGTTTGAAGGGATCAAATGTACTATGGTACCTTGATAGTGGATGCTCCAAGCACATGACGGGAGACGAATCCAAATTCCTTCAACTAGAATACAAATAAGGAGGAAGTGTTATTTTTGGTGACAACAATAAAGGAAAGATTATCGGCATCGGATCGGTCGGTAAGGATGAAAATTCTTCTATTAAGCATATATTACTTGTTAAAGGTTTAAAGCATAATCTCTTGAGCATAAGTCAATTATGTGACAAGGGAAATCTTGCCTTATTTGATTCGGATGAATGCTTAGTATTTAGACGTAGTGATTTCAAAATTATCCTTCGTGGTTTTAGAGTGCATAATATTTATATGGTTGATCTTGCTAATTCCTCACCCGAATATGTGGATTGCCTTATGAGCAAAGAGGATGATACTTGGCTATGGCATCGTAGAGTAGCACATATAAACATGCATCTTTTGAACAAATTGATTTCACAAAACTTAGTTATTGGTCTTCCCAATTTGAAATTTGAAAATGACTCTATTTGTGATTCTTGTCAAAAGGGAAGCAAACAAAAGCATCTTTCAAATCGAAAAACATTGTTTCAACTACTAGACCATTGCAATTGCTTCACATGGATTTATTTGGACCATCTCGCATTGAAAGTCTAGGAAGAAATCGTTATGCTTTTGTTATTGTTGATGATTATTCCAGATTTACTTGGACTTTATTTCTTGCCCAAAAAAGTGATGCTTTTCAGAATTTTAAATATTTCCTTAAACGTGTTCAAAACGAAAAGGAAACAACCGTCACTTTAATTAGAAGTGATCATGGGGGAGAGTTTGATCACAATCTCTTTGCGGACTTCTGTGACGAACTCGGTATCGAACATACCTTTTCCGCTCCACGAACACCACAACAAAATGGGGTGGTGGAAAGGAAAAATAGGTGTCTCGAAGAGATGGCTAGAACCATGCTCGAAGAGGCTATGATTCCCAAACATTTTTGGGCGGATGCCGTGAGTACCGCATGCTACATCTTAAATAGACTAGTCATAAGGCCAATACTCATGAAGACCCCTTATGAACTCTACAAGGGAAGGAAACCAAATATCTCCCATTTTAGAGTATTCGGTTGTAAAGTTTTATTCATAACAATGGAAAAGATCAATTGGGAAAATTTGATGCTACGTCCGATGAGGGAATTTTCATTGGTTATTCTTCACATAGCAAAGCATATAGGGTTTTTAATAAATGAACCGAAACTATGGAGGAATCCCCTCATGTCGTGTTTTCCGAAAATAATGCTCGCTTTGCGAGAAAGGATTCCGGTTTTGATCTTGCAGGTATTTTAGATAGCTTGAAAGATAAAATACAAGAGGAAACGCCTAAGGAAAATAAAGATGATATCTCGGAACAACCAACGGAGGAAGCGCTACAATTGGAGAATGAAACGAAAACGCCTAACGAGTGGAGGACAATCAAAGATCACCCTCTCAAACAGGTAATTGGTGACGTCGGAGAAAAGGTAAGTACTCGAAACTCCCTTAAGAAAACCTTAGGTCATACTGCTTTTGTTTCTCAAATTGAACCAACAACCATCTCCGAAGCAATTGGGGATGAGTTTTGGACCTTGGCAATGCAAGAGGAGCTTAACCAATTCAAACGGAATGACGTTTGGCATTTGGTGCCAAGACCCGAAAATCATACCATAGTTGGTACGAAATGGGTTTTTCGAAACAAATTAGATGAAAATGGTGTAATCACTAGAAACAAAGCTAGGCTTGTAGCAATAGGCTATAATCAAGAAGAGGGTATTGACTATGAAGAAACATATGCTCCCGTAGCTAGATTAGAAGCTATTCGTCTATTGCTCACTTTTGCCTCTTCTATGAATTTCAATTTATATCAAATGGATGTGAAAAGTGCTTTTCTAAATGGTGTTATTCAAGAAGAAGTTTATGTTGAACAACCCCCCGGTTTTGAAGATTTTAAATCTCCCGATCATGTTTTCGAACTCGGGATTCTTGACTCCACGTTGATCTAAGTCATGCATTGCACCTTTTTATTTTACATGATTTCTAACTTGAGCGTCGGAGACGTCTAACGAATTTTTGCTGGTATCGCCCTAAAGGTAGGGGGAATTATAAAGCATGACGCACAATAATCGAGCCTTCTTCAGAAAAATCGGTTTCTGTCGTCTAATAATCGATTATCTCGTATCAATAATCGATTGTACTGCTATTATTTGAGTTATTGTACTCTCTTTAAGTAATCACGTTTTATTTTCAATAAATAGACAAGTTTTTTTTTAATCCTTGCCATCTTATTACATTTTTTTTTGCTAATGGCAAAAGGGGAAAGATAACGGGTATGCACTCTCAATTCTTATCGGCATAAATTGAGGGGGAATTCATATATTGAGGGGGAACAAATTGCATACTTGTTGCATATCTTTACTTGTCTTGAATCGTAATTATGAATTGTTTAATTTGCATATCCCGCTTAAAGTTTGCCATTATCAAAAAGGGGGAAATTGTTGGAAACACGTTCTCAAAGCATTATACTAAAACGTGTGTTCGTATGTGTAGGTTTTGATGAATGACAAACAAGCGCAAATTGACATATGACGAAGTTCAAGTACAAGCGCGCAATTGATATATAACGAGATTCAAGCACAAGACCAAGTTTTATAGTTTTACATGAGTCGTTCTTAACTGTGATCTTGATCCGACAACTTGACTCATGACATGGCTTCTCTCGTAAAATTATTTTTACAAAATCATGCATATTTAATTTAATGCTAAACGATTTTACATCATGCATATTTACTTTAGTCAAAATGATTTTTAAACACGCCTCTTAAAACTGGACTAAGATAATCGATTATGTACTTATGATAATCGATTATGTTAAGCCAAGACTGCATGACAATCGATTGTGAACTAATGACAATCGATTGTGTTAAGGCAGTGAGCATCAGATTTTCAAATCTGCATGACAATCGATTGTGAACCTTATGACAATCGATTGTGATGAGGCAGTGTCCATCAAAGTTTTTCAACGCTCAAAATAATCGATTGTGAAGTTAATGAAAATCGATTGTGAAGAGACAGTGTCCATCAGATTTTTCAAAGTCACAAAATAATCGATTGTGAACATATGACAATCGATTGTGTTGAGGCAGTGTCTTCCAGACTTTTTCAAAGTTAATAAATAATCGATTGTGAGTATATAACAATCGATTGTCACGAGGCGGTGTCTAAATTGATTTTTCAAGACTGATATATAATCGATTGTTAACTTAGTATAATCGATTGTATAACTAACGTTGCCAAAATATTTTCAAATACCGTTAGGTAATCGATTATTGATTTTGTATAATCGATTGTTGAAATTAAAATCTGGAAAATATTTTTTGAACGTTGCTGAATAATCGATTATTGATTTTGTATAATCAATTGTTGAAATTAAAATCTGGAAAGGATTTTTTGAACGTTGCTGAATAATTGATTATTGATTTTGTATAATCGAGTGTTTTACGTAAAATCTGGAAATGATTTTTTGAACGTTGCCAATAATCGATTGTTGATCTTGGATAATCGATTGTTAAGCATAAAACCTGGGATTGATGTTTGGAACGATTGGCAAACAATCGATTGTGGCTTCTTGACAATCGATTGTCACACAGTAAAATCAGCAACTCTTAATTGGCAATTAGGCAACGGTAATGCCATGTTTTTCAACTATAAATACAGCTTCAATTCAGTCTTTTAAATACAACAACACACAACAACTGATCAGATAATTGCAATAAGCTTGCATACTCTATTGCTTATCATTTTATATTCATTACATAAGTTTTTGAGAGCCAAATTCTTGTCAAAAGTTGTTGTGATCTTGAGCGTATTCTTTTACTCATATCAACTCATTAAGGAGTATCTTGTTTGAGTGCTTAGTGTATTGTACACTTGGAGAGAATTGTTATTCTCTTGTTGTAAGAAGGAACTTGTGTTTCCTTGGTTGAAGTCTTGGAGTGTTGTATCTCCGAGCAAAGGTAGTTGAGGCTTGTGTCCTCAAGTTGTAAAGGAACTTGTGTTTCCTTTGGTTGAAGTCTTGGAGTGTTGTATCTCCGAGCAAAGGTGTTGAGGCTTGTTTCCTCAAGTTGTAAAGGTTTGTTAAGCACCCGGAAGCTTGACAAGTTAGTGGAAATCTCGAGAGAGTCTCTCGGGGACTGGACTAGCCACGGGTTGTGGTGAACCAGAATACTTCAGTGTGTTCTTTCTTATTTACCGCACTTATTTATTTCCTGCAAATTTTAAATTCCGCAAGTTTACACTAATTTTTATTATAACGCTATTCACCCCCCCTCTAGCGTTAAGCGTATTATCTAACATCATCTTGAAAAGAAACTCTTTGAAATTCCTTCCGCGCGTTTGTACGCACTCATGAGCGCTTAGTTTCAGATGTTCCTTAATGGCTTGTGATCCCCTGATCGAGGGGAGAGATGGGATCTCTATTAGTTTTATGTTGGGCCAGTCTAGAGGACTTGAGGCTCTATCTTTGCCTATGGCTTGAGCACCGAGGTGCTGATCGTGTGAGTAAGTTTTTTGAACTTATATGTTCGGCACTGTCCCTATTAGTGGAAGTGACGATTGGATAGCCATGTGATAAGTATGTTTGTACGGGGAGATGTATTTATGGAACTTGGAAGTGATGAGGAAGATCTGTTGGATGATAGAAGAACTCTTAGGTGTTTGAATTCCATCGTGATTCGAGGTATAGCCCGTGTTATGGATGTGTGAAGGATCATATCATGTTTTTTGATTGTGAGTGAAGTAAATTCCATGTTGCAGTATAAGTTCAGACTCAGGAAGACTAAGTGACTGCGAACAACTTATGATGATGGAAGGTATACAGAAATATTATATTGAGGCGAAGCATGTGGGTTATCTCCTGCGGAGTGTTCTAAAATGGTGTAATCCCTATATGTATGTTAGAAGACCTTGTGTGTAATTGAAAAGTACGTGTTGAAATTCAAAATTTTGGGTCGCTTAAGAGAGTGGGATTAACTATTACGGGGATGAATGCGGGATTTGCAGAAGATTTACTGTACTAGATGATGTGTTTTCACAAACTTATAAATGGTTTGAGTTTAATCTCACTAAGGTATTGTGGAATCAATAGAGTAAAAGTGTTATGATTTATTGAGTGTATTTTGATCTACTTCTTTGAGCCAAATGGGGGAGTCTGTTGTGATCAGTTGACTGCACAGTTAAGTGTTATGTTGATTCTAGTTTGGGGCGTGTGAATGAATTAGCTATGGCTAGAGTAAAGGAAACCTTTGACAAAAGTTATATTATACTTCATAGGGTATGAGAATCAAGGGATCTTGAGAGTTTATATTGGTAAAAAATTCTTAGTGCATAAAGTAGGAAGTTGCTTGGTTGTATCGGGGTGAGGATTTCATTCTGTAGTGCTGGAGTGCCAACGAGGCACGGGTGGTTCTGTTTGTTAGGCCAAAATTTCAGCTGAATAAGAGTGCATGACTCTCGAGAATGGTTCTAATGTGTTTAAGATTCTACATGGTACAATCGGGTATCCTAAGGTTGTATATGTGGTTGGAAACTGTGTTTTCATTGGAAGAGGTCATGACTTAGGGTAGTTCTATGTTAATTATGGGATTCTATGTAGCAGTATCAGGAAGGCAGGGGTAACAGATTCAGATTCGCAAAAAGTTCTTCAGAGTAAAGCATTCTAGGATGTGGTGTTTCTGAGAATGATTGAGATAGTATTCGGCAACTTATGGGTCTCAGACATTGTGTTTTTATGCTTGGGTCTCGTGTGGTGAGTCTGGAGGTGAGAAATTGTTGTGCTATAGCAAGAGGGAATATCAAGTTGAAGGTAACTCAGAAAGAGACTTAGATAGCTGGAGTAGCTTGATAGTAGACCGGACCGGTATGGTAAGGATATGATTAATTCCTTGTGTGTGTTCGATGTGATGAATTCTTACAGGTATTTTGCAGCAATGCTCTTAGGTTTTGGTGGCTTGATTAGCTTGGTAGAGTTAGAAGAATTATGTCCCGGCAGGTCGGATTTGTGCAAAGGGAACTCAAAGAGTTCTTGGTAGTTCTTAACATGGTTTTGAGATGTATTTCTTCTATGGGCATACAGAGCATCGGATGTATAGTGATTTTTCTTCTAGATGGGACCATTGGAAGGTTCTGGACTAGCTGAGTACGTAGATTTATGTGGCTCAGAAGGTAGATGAAGTTCTTATGTTATGCTAGGATGGTATGGTATATGCGGGTTGTTGTGGAGGATCGAGATTTGCGTATGTGAGGTTTCAGTTCAGTTATGAAAGGAAGTATATAAAACTCTTAGGCAGAAGGTAGCCTCAGATGATTAAGGAAATGGTATTGTTAATTGGTAGTGATTTGACGAGAGTATATGTTTCAGAAAAAGGGCCAATGTGATTAAGTTGATAGCATTTCGGCAGTATTGCGGCACTTTATTACTACATCGGCTGGTGATATTCGGGCATGCTTGGTGGCACTGGGAAATATTTGAGTATCTTGTAGAAAATCATTCTATCCGTGATATATGTGCTTTGGTTGTATTAGCATGATTTTCAGGTATAGGTTTTGATGAATGACAAACAACGAAGTCGATGAATGACAAATAATGAAGTCAAGGGTCAAACAACGCTATTATATGACAAACAATCAAGATTGAATGCCGAGAAGCATATTGATGAATGGATTGCATAGACAAGCCAAAGACGAGCTCAAAAGTTCAAGACCGAAGACCCATGGCGTAGGTCGTTAGGTAGAACAAATGTAAGAGCAACGTTTAAGCTATCTCGTCTTTTGGCTCAACATAGGTCATCATAAATATGCATAAAATCATTTTATCAAATCATATTTATCATAAACATATTTCAAATACTTCAAACAAAATGATTTTAACGTTTTCATTTTAACCAAAATGGTTTTTGAAGTAAGTTTTCGATTCTGGTATACTCTGGTATATTTTGGTATCCTCCAGCTTTGATTCTGGTATACCCTGGTATATACCAGCTTTGCTGAGTTTCCAGATTTTACTGGAGCAACATAATCGATTATGTGATTGGAATAATCGATTATTTCACTATCTGTTGCCTTCCCAACGTTCCGTTTTATGAACGTTGAGAAGATAATCTATTATGCAATCACATAATCGATTATTTTGGCATAAAATCAGCATAATTGATTGTCAATTAAGCAACGGACATGCACCTTTTAACCCCTATAAATAGAGGTCTTTTGAGCTGATTTTAAACACACAACACCTCCCAATGTTCATATACATATTGATATTATTTGAGCATCATTATAGAGTTTTTGTTGAGCCATTTGAGAGACAACTTTGAGTTGTTCATAGAGCTAATACTGTATCTCTTTATCTACTCTTTTGAGAGAGTTCTTGTTGTAAAAGAGAAAGGTGTTTGAGAAGAACATATCTTCTCATTGATTGTCGGGTTTGCTAAGTATCCTTAATCTTAGTGGTTGAAGTCTTGAGGTGCGGTATACTCGAGCAACTTGAAGTCTTGTAGAGTGTACATCTACGAGCAAGTGTAACGGTTTGTTAGGCACCCGTAAGCTTAACGGAGTTAGTGAAATCTCGAGAGAGTCTCTCGGGGACTGGACTAACCACAAGTTGTGATGAACCAAGATAAATTTGGTGTGTTCTTTCCTTGCTATTTTAATTACCGAATTTATTTTATTCCTGCAATTTTAATTCCGCAATATTTATCAATATTCTCGTGCCGCACTATTCACCTCCCCTCTAGTGACGGGCATAAATCCTAACAATTGGTATCAGAGCCTAACTCTCTGAAAACCTTAACCGGTTGAGAGAACAATATATATTTTTTTGTTGAGAATATTGAACGCAGGAATGATGAGCGAAGGACACTCCACCTATAGGCCTCCACTACTTGACGGAACAAATTACACATATTAGAAAGAGCGGATGAGAATCTTCATCCAATCAAATAACTTTCGCTTGTGGAAAATCATCAAGAACGGTGAACAAATGCCAACAAAGAAAGTTGGGGAAATCATGGTTCCAAAGGAGGAAAATGAATATGATGCCGAGGACATCAAGAAGGTTGAAAGAAATGCAAAAGCCATCAACGTGCTATATTGTGCGGTGAATCCGGATGACTATTGGAAAATTTCTTGTTGCACAACCGCCAAGGAGATGTGGGATAAACTCGAGATCACTTATGAAGGTACGTCTCAAGTTCGAGAATCTAAAGTTGATTTTCTAACACATGAATATGAACTCTTTAGAATGAGGGAGAATGAACCCATCGGTATTATGTTCGAACGATTCTCAACAATCGTCAACGATCTTCATGCTCTCGGGAAAGTGTACACGAACAAAGATCTTGTTCGAAAAATCCTACGGAGTCTCACTCCCGAATGGCGTTCCAAAGCCAATGCCATCCAAGAGTCGATAGGAATCACGGATGTCACAATTGATGGACTAAGAGGTAACCTCGAAACTTATGAAAGCACAATTCTTAATCCCTATCTTAGAAAAAAAAGTTCGAATATTGCCTTCAAAGCCTCATCCTCTAAAAGAGAAGAGGTAAGTGATTCGAATAGCGATGATGATATTATTTCCAATGATATAATTGAAAAGTTTTATAAGCTTATGAAAAAGGAAATAAGGAAGGAAGAACCAAGTCCTTCATGCCATAAGTGTGGAAAACATGGCCACACCGAGTCACATTGTCCAAAACCCAAGGACAAGAAAAAGAAGAAACACCAAAGGCGCGTGACATGGGATTCGGACAGCTCAGGCGATGAAACTGCCGTATTATGCCTCATGGCCAACGAGGAAGAAGAGGTAAGTAATTCTAACTCTTACTCGTTTGAAGAAATGCAAAATGCCTATGATGAATTATATGGTGAATTTATTAGAGCTTCAAAAACCATAAAAGAATTGAAGAAAATAATTTCTTTGAAAGAAAAAGATTTTGAAAAGCAACTTTCTTTGAAAGAAAAAGATTTTGAAAAATTGACTCGCGATAATGAGATTTTAGAAGAGAAAACTAATTTTTTGGAAAATGACAATATAGATCTTAGAAATAAAATCAAGGAGATGAATGAAGCCTCTTCAATTGATCAAAGTTCTAATTGTTTTTCTTGTAGTTCTTTGAAAATAGAGAACATAGAACTTAGGAACACACTAGAAAAACGTAGTGATATTAGGCCACCTAGAAATGACTCTAGGAACTTCACTAATGAGTCTAAAATTAATCATTTTAGACCACCTAGAAATAACTCTAGGAATCGCAATACGTCTAGGAATAAAGACTTTAGATCACCTAGAACGTTTTTGGCTCAACCAAGACATATGCACAACCGGAATGTTATATATCATTATTGCAACCGGGTAGGACACATAGCACCCGTATGTTTTGCAAAACATAGAGATTTATCTTTTGGCTATGATTATTATTTGCCTAACCCCCAAGGACCCAAAAGCAGTTGGGTACCGAAAACCTATTTTTAGGTACGTTTGCAGGTGTGCTTGAAGACTACAATATTGTAGTAGATGCACAAAGCACGAAACCTTATTGCATCGAGGGGGAATGTCGGTTAGTTATCATATTATTGATAAAAACGCAATAGTTGATATGTGTTAACTATTGATATGTCTTTGTTAACAATAGGTATCAATTATTTTTGTTTGTTCATATTTTGATAACTTTTATTTTGAATAACAATTGGTATCATTATTAATGATTGATTCATGTTTTGATGAATATTATTTTTAATTTAATAAACAGTTGGTATATTCTGAAAATAAATGATTCATGTTTTTTTTACACCTATTGGTGTGTTAAAAATTAATAGTTGATATATGATTTGCTAAGAATAACCATTATTATGGTTGGTATGTTTCTACTAACATTTGGTATTATTTTATGTTGGTATGATTCTTAATCGTCAATATATATTCCTCATTATATTTTCTATTTTTATTCTTGACACTAACAATTGGTATACCCAAAAGGGGGAAGTGTCGAAAGGGGAAAAGTAGCCTTTGTATACTCCTTTTTGCTAATGCCAAAAGTGGGAAGAGTTTAGGCGATATGCATCAAATAAGGGGGAATGTATCTACGTAATAGTATGCCTTATTTGAGGGGGAATTATCATTAAGGGGAATTGTTTGCATGAATTGTATGTTGAGATATAGCATGAAGTTAGGGGGAATCCGATATGCATATCTCCTGTTGTTTGCCATTATCAAAAAGGGGGAAATTGTAGAAAATCATTCTATCCATGATATATGTGCTTTGGTTGTATTAGCATGATTTTCAGGTATAGGTTTTGATGAATGACAAACAACGAAGTCGATGAATGACAAACAATGAAGTCAAGTGTCAAACAACGCTATTATATGACAAAAAATCAAGATTGAATGACGAGAAGCATATTGATGAATGGATTGCATAGACAAGCCAAAGACGAGCTCAAAAGTTCAAGACCGAAGACCCAAGGCGTAGGTCGTTAGGTAGAACCAATGTAAGAGCAACGTTTAAGCTATCTCGTCTTTTGGCTCAACATAGGTCATCATAAATATGCATAAAATCATTTTATCAAATCATATTTATCATAAAAATATTTCAAATACTTCAAACAAAATGATTTTAACGTTTTCATTTTAACCAAAATGGTTTTTGAAGTAAGTTTTCGTTTCTGGTATACTCTGGTATATTTTGGTATACTCCAGCTTTGATTCTGGTATACTCTGGTATATACCAGCTTTGCTGAGTTTCCAGATTTTACTGGAGCAACATAATCGATTATGTAATTGGAATAATCGATTATTTCACTATCCGTTGCCTTCCCAACGTTCCGTTTTATGAACGTTGAGAAGATAATCGTTTATCCAATCACATAATCGATTATTTTGGCATAAAATCTGCATAATTGATTGTCAATTAAGCAACGGACATGCACCTTTTAACCCCTATAAATAGAGGTCTTTTGAGCTGATTTTAAACACAAAACACCTCCCAATATTCATATACATATTGATATTATTTGAGCATCATTATAGAGCTTTTGTTGAGCCATTTGAGAGACAACTTTGAGTTGTTCATAGAGCTAATACTGTATCTCTTTATCTACTCTTTTGAGAGAGTTCTTGTTGTAAAAGAGAAAGGTGTTTGAGAAGAACATATCTTCTCATTGATTGTCGGGTTTGCTAAGTACCCTCAATCTTAGTGGTTGAAGTCTTGAGGTGCGGTATCCTCGAGCAAGTTGAAGTCTTGTAGAGTGTACATCTACGAGCAAGTGTAACGGTTTGTTAGGCACCCGTAAGCTTAATGGAGTTAGTGGAATCTCGAGAGAGTCTCTCGAGGACTGGACTAACCACAAGTTGTGGTGAACCAGGATAAATTCGGTGTGTTCTTTCCTTGATATTTTAATTACCGAATTTATCTTATTCCTGCAATTTTAATTCCGCAATATTTATCAATATTCTCGTGCCGCACTATTCACCCCCCCCCCCCTCTAGTGACGGGCATAAATCCTAACATATCTCTCGTGAAATGACTGGGTATTAGAGGTGTGGCGTATATTCGGACGATGGAACTGGGATTGGATATGGTGACTCATGTGCCATGTGGATTGGATAAGGGAGTTCTTACATTCAGGCTATGTTATGGTTGTGGACTATGTGTGTCGGCACTGTTTAGCTACTATCGGGATTTGGGAGGCTCGAGTGGATCTTTTATTGCTTGGTAGGTTAGATATTGGATATGATATTGAGGTTAGGCCGGTTGTCTCCGTGTTGGATTATTTTGGACTATTGTGTTATGGGTTATGCCGGAAACGTCACGAGTTGAGTGGCGAGTTGCGTCGGAGTATATCCGGTGTTGAGGGATTTTCGAATGTATTTCTTATGGTCGGGCATGTTACCGGGCAAGGTTGTGGATTTTGGTATTGATTTGGTATCGGGCACCGTGTCGTATGGCACCGATGGGAGTTATTATAGTGAAGTAACAATTTCAGGATTTCCTTGATAAGGAGTTCGTTGGCAACATGTTGGATGTGTGTTCTAACCTGAGTCGGCTTAGTTGGCTTTGAATTGTGTTGTTGAGGGATGTGTTAATTCGACGATTATTGAGCTTATTAGTAATTTAGTGAGATCAATAGGTTACCTTTCTGTGTTGCGAGGTGTTTTGAATTGTTGGTTATGGGCACGTATGGTACGATTCTATAGTGGAAGTCGAGCGGGAAGAGTAATTGGGTGTTTCTCGGTGAATGGCGTATCAGTTGTGTCCTATTGGGTCTGCGTGATATATGTTACTTGTTTCACCGTGGGTGTAGTGATTTGCGTTGGTTCCAGGCATCAAATTGTGTGCGGTTGTCAATTTCGAGCATAGTGACTTGAAGTGTTTCATGTGGAACAGTGTTTGGATGGGATCGCGCATTTGTAGCAAAGCTATGTGGAGATATGATTTTGCGGGTTAGATTCGAATGTTCTATTTCAATGATGTGAGACGGGTTCTCAACGTGTGTTGTGATGATACTAGTGAGCTGGAGGTACAGCTCTTTCCTTTGAGTCAGTTTCATGATGTGAGTATGTTCAAATTGTTGATTATTGGTGCGCGGACTGCGCAAGGTGTGGCCTTAGCCGGTCTTGGTGTGTCATGTCACCAAAGTAACTGTGTTGGATTAGATGAGGTCGTTGGGGTCTGTAATGAATACAAACGGATTCGATTTCAGCATGTTTGATGGATAAATATCGATGTTCAGTCAGAAATTTGCTATGGTCATTGCCAAAGGAGAAGTAACCTTATGGATGGCTGATCATAGAAATGGTTATGGTTTATTGTGTGTTTCATTTATCATTGGCAGTATATGGAAGTGTTGGAATGAGACTTTAGTTGATAAGAGGTTTTCTACCGGTATTCGAGTATTATGTGCAGCTGCTGTGAATGGAAGTTATCACTACATGTGTTTGAGTTACGTGGTATATCAGATAACTGCACTTGAAATTGCAGGCATGGATTATTACCGCTGGTTAGGGCCTATTCTGAGTATGGGTGTGAGGTTTTAATCGTATTGATGGTTTCAAAAGTGAAAATGTGGTTCTATGCTTTATGGGCTAGACTCGATTGTGTAATTTCATTTAAAATGTGTTATCGGACCTGTATGAGATAGGGTGACGTGGGATCACCCCCGGTATATGCTCGGTAAGGTTATTCAGTTATTATTTGGCTTTTAGAACAACTCTAGGAACGTTCAAGCACAACGTGTGTTTAAGTGGGGGAGGATGTATCGACCCAACAGGTCATTTTGAGCTATTGCACTTTGATCGCCAATTCTCGAGCCTCACTTGCCCGTGCAATTTATAATGACAGTTGTAGATCGTTGGTTTTGGTTTCAGGAAAATCAAAATGAATTTGAAAGAACAGTTTCACTTGAAAGCTTTGAATTTGACAGGCTTGACCAAGATTTAACTTATTTGTATATGAGCTCAGATCTGGAGTTTTATGATTTTCTTAGCTTCGTTGGGTGATTTATGATTAGGGAGCGTGATCGGAATTGGTTTGGAGGTCCCGCGTAGAATTAGGCTTGAATTGGCAAAGTTAGTATTTTGCTGATTTCCGATTGATAGGTGAGATTTTGATCTCAAGGTCAGAATAGAATTCGAAAGTCATTGTAGCTTCATTATGTGATTTGGTATGTGTGTGCAAAATTTCAGGTCACTTGGATGTTGTTTGGTCGGGTTTTTTATCAAAAGAGTATTTCGAAAATTTTTAGAAAACTTAGGATTGAATTCGATAAGCTTTGGGTAATTCCATGTTCTTTGAGGTATTTTGGTGATTGGAACAAGTTTGAATGATCTTATGGTATATGTTGGTGGCTTTGGTTGAGGTCTCAGGGGTCTCGGGTGAGTTTCGGATGGTCAATTGGACCATTTTTGGTATTTTGAAGTTGTAGATTTTTGTGATCAGGAGTTGCAGAATTTAAGCTTTCGCGATCACGTGGGAAGTATTGCGATCGCGTAGAAGGTTGGAGGAAAGTTGGGATTTTATACTTCGCATTCGCGATAGGGGCTTCGCATCCCTGTAAGGCTGGGTTGTAATGTACCGCAATCGCGTAAGAGCAATCGCAATCGCATAAAGGACTTGGGGGTTTGAGGATATTTGTGCATCACGTTCGCGTAAGTACAGAGGGCTGAAGCATCACTTCGCAGGGATTTTGTCACATTCTCATAGAGTATTTTTGGGGAAATCAAAATTTGTGTTACACGATCGCGTGGCTAGTGCCGCGATCGCGAAGAAGGGATTTTGACTGTTGGCAGAATGTTTTAAGAAGGCTACTCCGCGATTTTGAGGCTAAGAACCTCCATTTGAGCGATTTTAGAACTTGGAAGAGCTAATGGAAGAGGGATTCAAGGGAAACCACCTGGATGTAAGATTTTTGAACTCAATACTCGATTATATTGTAAATTCCACCTAGAAATTCATAGAAACTAAGCCTAAAATTTAAGAGCTAGGGCTTGAGAAATTGAACTTTTGAATTGGGATTTGATGGACCATTTGAGGTTGTATTTTAGAAATTTTGGTATGTATGAACTCGTGGGAGGATAAGGACCGTTGATGTAAAAATTTCTGAGTTTCAAGAAGTGGGTCTGGGAATCGGGTTTGGTAACTTCGGGATTTGTGCCCAATATTGATTGTTTTTGCTTGAGTTTTGTTACCTTAGCATAGCGTGATGTATTCGTTCTTATTTTGGATTGATTTGACGCGCGTAGAAGCTATTGGAAATCATGTATATCTATGATATGTGCGCTTTGGTTGAATGAGCATGATTTTTAGGTATAGGTTTTGATGAATGACAAACAATGAAGTCAAGTGTCAAACAACGATATAATATGACAATCAATTAAATGGCGAGAAGCATACTGATGACGGAATTGCATGAACGAGCCAAAGAGTTCAAGACCGAAGACCCAAGACGTAGGTCGTTTGGTAGAACCAATGTAAGGACAACGTTTAAGTTATCTTATCCTTTGGCTCAACATTAGGTCATCATAAACATGCATAAAATATTTTATTAAATCATATTTATCATAAACATGCATCTTTATGTTAAAACAAAATGATGTTGAAGGTTTTAAACATGTCTTTTAAATCTGGGCCTCAACAATCGATTATTTCAATCCTACAATCGATTGTATTAAGACAGTGTGATCTGAAGTTTTTCAAAATAGCAAACAATCGATTGTCTACTTTTAACAATCGATTATTTTGAGACAGTGTGCAACCGAAGTTTTTAAACATCTAAACAATCGATTGTTATTGTCATACAATCGATTATATTCATAAACAATCGATTGTCATTTTCATACAATCGATTATATTTTGACCGTTCCCACAGAATCAATTATATTTTGACCGTTCCCACAGAATCCTAAATTGATTTTTGAACGTTGAATAACAATCGATTATTTAGTCCATACAATCGACTGTTTAGCCTAAAATCAGGAATCTGTCTTTTGAACGTTGGTCAAACAATCGATTATCTACTCCAAACAATCGATTGTTTGAGCACAGAATCAGGGATTTTATTTGTCAATTAAGCAACGGTCAGCACCACTTTTTCACCTATAAAAAGAGGTCTTTTGAGCTGTTTTTAAACACACAACTCCTCCATACATTGTTATACATATTGATCATTTTCAAGCATCATTTTAGAGCTTTTGTTGAGCCATTTGATAGACAACTTTGTGTTGTTCATAGAGCTTATTGTGTATCTCTTTATCCACTCTATTGAGAGAGTATTTGTTGTAAAAGAGAGTTGTTTGAGAAGAACATATCTTCTCATTTGTCGGGTTTGCTAAGTACCCAAAGTCTCAGTGGTTGAAGTCTTGGGGTGAGGTATCCTCAAGCAAGTGAAGTCTTAAGGTGTGGAATCCTTGAGCAACTGTAACGGTTTGTTAAGCACCCGTAAGCTTGATGAAGATAGTGGAAATCTCGAGAGAGTCTCTCGGGGACTGGACTAGCCACGGGTTGTGGTGAACCAGGAAACATCGGTGCGTTCGTTCCTTATTATTTACTTATCGCACTTATTTAATTCCTGCAATTTTTAAATTCCGCAAGTTTACGCTATTTTTTATTATAACGCTATTCACCCCCCCTCTAGCGTTAAGAGTATTTACTAACAATTGGTATCAGAGCCTAACTCTCTGTAAGACTTAACAGTTTGAGAGAATCCTTCTATGGCTTCTACTAGTAGTGCTTTTGCAGGAATAGGTGAAGGTCACTTTACCTTTTTGCCTCCAATATTTGATGGAAGCAATTACACATATTGGAAAGATCGGATGAGAATCTTCATCAAATCAAACAACTTTTATCTATGGCAAATCATCAAGTATGGTGAGCAAATGACGACTAAAGTTGGGGAAGCCATGGTAAGTGAATACAATACCAAGGCAATTAATATGTTGTATAGTGCTTTGAATCAAGAGGACTATCGGAAAATTTCCCACTGCAAAACTGCTAAAGATATGTGGGACAAGCTTGAGGACACTTATGAAAGTACGCCTCAAGAAGCGGACAGCTCATGTGATGAACCAACTGCCCGGTGTCCTATGGCAAACAAAGAAGAAGAGATAAGTACTTCTAACTCTCACTCGTTTGAAGAAATACAAAATGCCTATGATGAATTGTATGATGAATTTGTTAATGCTTCCAAAACTATCATAGAATTGAAGAAAACACTTTCTTTCCAGAAAACACTTTCTTTGCAAGAAACAGATTTTCAGAAAACACTTTCTTTACAAGAAAAAGAGTTTGAAAAATCCTCTTCTTTGAAAGAAATAGATTTTGAAAAATTGACTAATGAAAATGATGTTCCTAAAAATAAAATTGAAGTTTTAGAAAAAGAAAATAAATTTTTGAAAAATGACATTGTTGATTTTAAAAATAAAATCAAGGAACTGAATGAAGCCTCTTCTATTGATAAATGTTCCAATTGTTCTTCTTGTAGTTCTTTAATACTAGAGAACACAGAACTTAGGAAAGCACTAGAAACACGTAGTGTTGATAGTCCTAAAATTGAAGATATTAAAAAGGATGAAAGTAATGATGTCGGACCATCTAGAAAGAATTCTAGGAACCTCACTAATGAGTCTAGAATGAATAATTTTTAGACCACCTAGACACAATTCTAGGAATTTTATAAATGAGTCTAGAATGAATAATTTTAGACCACCTAGACATGACTCTAGGAAATTCAACGCTTCTAGGGGGAACAACTTTAGATCACCTAGAACGCATTTGGCTCAACCTAGATATATGCACAATCCTAATGTTATATGTCACTATTGTAATCGGGTAGGACACATTGCACCCGTTTGTTTTGCTAAACATAGAGATTTATGTGTTGATTACGACTATTGTTATCCTAACCCCCAAGGACCCAAAAGAAGTTGGGTACCAAAAACCTATTTTTAGGTTCTTTTTGTAGGTGTGCTTGAAGACTACAATGTTGTAGTGGTTGCACCAAGCACGAAACCTTAATGCATTAAGGGGGAAGTCGGTTAGTTCGTATTTTGAATAAAAACGCAATAAGTTGATATGTGCAAATAATCTATATCAGTTTTGGTTGATACATGCTTTAATAAGTTTTATTTTTGAATAACAATTAGTATCAATTGGTTTTATAATAAATGATTGATTCATGTTTTGATGAATATTTTTAGTTTAAATAACAATTGGCATAGTTGAGAAAAATGATCGTTATTATTAGTATGCCATTTACTAACTTCTTATATGATCTTGTCTATAACGATTGGTATCGTCAATGGTTTAAATAACCTTTGGTATACTCTTTTTGCTAATGCCAAAAGGGGGAAGAATATGGGCGATATGCATGCTTTAATTGAGGGGGAATATTCTACTAAGGGGGAATTATATTGAATTGAATTGGTTGCATAAATTGTATGTTGAGATATAGCATCTATTTAGGGGGAATTCAATATGCATATCTTCCGTTGTTTGTCTTTATCAAAAAGGGGGAAATTGTTGGAAATCATGTATATCTATGATATGTGCGCTTTGGTTGTATGAGCATGATTTTCAGGTATAGGTTTTGATGAATGACAAACAATGAAGTCAAGTGTCAAACAACGATATAATATGACAATCAATCAAATGGCGAGAAGCATACTGATGACGGAATTGCATGAACGAGCCAAAGAGTTCAAGACCGAAGACCCAAGACGTAGGTCGTTTGGTAGAACCAATGTAAGGACAACGTTTAAGTTATCTCATCCTTTGGCTCAACATTAGGTCATCATAAACATGCATAAAATATTTTATTAAATCATATTTATCATAAACATGCATCTTTGTGTTAAAACAAAATGATGTTGAAGGTTTTAAACATGTCTTCTAAATCTGGGCATCAACAATTGATTATTTGAATCCTACAATCGATTGTATTAAGACAGTGTGATCTGAAGTTTTTCAAAATCGCAAACAATCGATTGTCTACTTTTAACAATCGATTATTTTGAGACAGCGTGCAACCGAAGTTTTTAAACATCTAAACAATCGATTGTTATTGTCATACAATCGATTATATTCATAAACAATCGATTGTCATTTTCATACAATCGATTATATTTTGACCGTTCCCACAGAATCAATTATATTTTGACCGTTCCCACAAAATCCTAAATTGATTTTTGAACGTTGAATAACAATCGATTAATTAGTCCATACAATCGACTGTTTAGCCTAAAATCAGGAATCTGTCTTTTGAACGTTGGTCAAACAATCGATTATCTACTCCAAACAATCGATTGTTTGAGCACAGAATCAGGGATTTTATTTGTCAATTAAGCAACGGTCAGCACCACTTTTTCACCTATAAAAAGAGGTCTTTTGAGCTGTTTTTAAACACACAACTCCTCCAAACATTGTTATACATATTGATCATTTTCAAGCATCATTTTAGAGCTTTTGTTGAGCCATTTGATAGACAACTTTGTGTTGTTCATAGAGCTTATTGTGTATCTCTTTATCCACTCTATTGAGAGAGTATTTGTTGTAAAAGAGAGTTGTTTGAGAAGAACATATCTTCTCATTTGTCGGGTTTGCTAAGTACCTAAAGTCTTAGTGGTTGAAGTCTTGGGGTGAGGTATCCTCAAGCAAGTGAAGTCTTAAGGTGTGGAATCCTTGAGCAACTGTAACGGTTTGTTAAGCACCCGTAAGCTTGACGAAGATAGTGGAAATCTCGAGAGAGTCTCTCGGGGACTGGACTAGCCACGGGTTGTGGTGAACCAGGATACATCGGTGCGTTCGTTCCTTATTATTTACTTATCGCACTTATTTCATTCCTGCAATTTTTAAATTCCGCAAGTTTACGCTGTTTTTCATTATAACGCTATTCAGCCGCCCCCCCCCCCTCTAGCGTTAAGCGTATTTACTAACAGAAGCCGATTAGAGGGTAAAAGGCATCGCGAGCTAGAGATTTTACCAGTCTGAGGTGAGTAATGATTGTAAATGATATCCTGAGGGTTTGACACGCCGGATTACACATAGTAGTATTATATTGAGGTGAAACTTGCGCTTGATGATGAGCGTGGGGTCTTTTACTACTAGGGATTGTGACTTGGTCCGTTCCGATTGATGATTTTACCGCTTATTGACTGAAACTTCTTTGTTATCATCATGATTTGCGCTGATTGCCATATTTTGTCTTCGTGCCAATTATTTGAACCCTTCGGGGATTTTTATCACTATTTCCTCACAGTTTTGATTTGTTACTTGAACTCAGTCATGTTGATATCTACTGTTTTACAAACTCAACCACTTTTACTCGGGTTTGAAACTTAAATGATATTTTTAAATGATGTTTTGGGTTGAGAACTACTGTTTTAGTAATGCCCGAGGGGCTTGTGATGATTTTCGGACTGAGTGAGGGTGAGGACCATATGTGAGGATATGCTGAGTGATATGAGGCCGAGGGCCTGAGATACATTTATATGTCACGCGGTGGCTTGAGTGATGTGAAGTCGAGTGCCGAGTGATGATGCCATGAGGTGGCTTGATATAGCGCTTGGGCAGTAAGGGGCCCCTCCGGAGCCTGCACACCCACAGTGAGCGCGGGTACCCATTGTTTTAAGAGTGAGCCCGATTGGCTGATATGAGTGATTGTGAGGTAGCCCGAGGGGCTAGTATTATTTTGAGAGTGATCCCGAAGGGCTGAAACGAGTGATTGTGAGGCAGCCCGAGGGGCTGATACTATTCTGAGAGTGAGCCCTAGGGGCTGATATGAGTGATTGCGAGGTAATCCGAGGGGCTGGTACTGTTCTGAGATATTGCCCGAGGTGCGAACCTTTATGTATCATCTTTCAAATATACTTGTCATTTTACTTGATATATTGTGGTATTTGAGTCCGAGGAACGGATTTTCTGTGCCTATCGGCACTAACTGTTTTGCAATCATTTGCGTAACTGTTGAAAAAGTCATTTTCAAAAGAGGTTTAAACTAAGCTAAGATATTTCTAAAGATTTAACTGCTTCACTAGTTTTCTCAAAGGGTTTTACATTGCTTTTATACAGTATGTTGGATTGCTTTATGTGATTTTACCTTTATTACTCACTAAGTTGGAGTACTCACTTTACTCCCTGCACCCTGTGTGCAGATGCGGGTATTCATGCACCCGGTAGCGGGTTTTGATTGATCAGATGCAGAGTTATCGGAGTTTAGCAATGTGACTGCCACTGTTCGCAACACTGCTTTTCTCACTCTTCTTCATCATTCCTGTTTTATATATTTCAGACCTTGTATTTGTATTTACACTCCAATAGATGCTCGTGACGTATGACACCGGTTTGGGTTGTGCTTAGGTTGTACTTCTGCATTGTTATGGCACTATCTGTTGCTTAGAAATTATTAAATTATGTTTTAGCCTGCTTTATTGTTGTTTAATCATTTGACTTCAAATTGAGGATGTGTCGGCTGGCCTTGTCTTTACGAGAAGCGCCATCACAAACGGGCGTGGGTTTAGGGTCGTGACAGTATCCCAATTTAAAGTCTTAAGATATTACTCAAAGTTCTACTTTTATAAATTTGGAAAAATTGAATTAAAAATTTTAAACTTTGAAATGGAATTTGCTGCATTATAGTTTTTCTTTCCCATCTGGTGTCCGATGTTAGGTGTTTGGTACCCACACTAAAACCCGACTATATCCAAGTTCGTGTGTTGCGTAGGGCCCCATTCGTGGGATAGCGCTCCCCGCCAAAGATCCTAACCTCACATACATAGTTCAAACGCACTCATAGAGAAGGAGTTATAATTACTCTACAGTTTACACCATTCAAATAAGAAAAGGATTTTTAAAAAATCTTACTCGAGTACACAGTTCAATAAAGGAAGTATTTGAAGTCAAAACTTGAACTTAATTTCAAAATCCTAAATATTAAGAAAATAGTATAAAAAAAACAATTTTATTCAATGTGATATATGTTTTTAAAGGATAAAAATCAATCAACATTTGTTGAAGTGCCCTGCTTTAAAAATAATATTGATGATTATACCCAGTTGCCTACCTTATTTTTTAGATTAGTAATTCCACTTATCAAACAAAAATTCCTTACACTATCCATTTTGGCATTCAGGCTTATTTATTCCTTCCAAGATTCTGAGAATGATTGAAGCTCACTGCAGAAGCTTTATTTGGTCAGGTTCAGTAGCTATTACTAAGAAAGCATACATTGCCTGGGACAAAATGTGTTTACCCAAATCAGCAGGTGGTCTGAATCTCACAAATCTCTTAATATGGAACAGGGCTGCCATTGCTAAGTTATCCTGGGATTTGGCTCATAAGAAAGATACTCTAAGGGTCAAATGGATACATTCTGTTTATATAAAGCAGCAACAAGTGGAAAACACTCATGTACCTAAGCAAGCCAGTTGGATGGTTCGAAAAATTTTTGCAGCTTATGACATGATACATCTGAGGCAGTGTCTATATAATCCAGTTTGTTCTATTAGATCCCTCTATTTGTCTCAGATTGGGCAACTGCCGAGAGTTCATTGGAAGAATCTAATAACACAAAATCATGGGAGGCCTAAGGCTGTCTTTACTCTATGGCTGATCCTCCATGATAGACTGCCTACAAAATCTAGACTGTTATATTGGGCTTTAACTGTTGATTCTCAATGTGTTATGTGCCAGCAAGAGATTGAAACCAGGGATCATCTTTTCTTTACTTGCTCATTTGCTACTGAACTAAGGAATCACACTATGAATTGGATCAGAAAAACTATGACCAATGTGCTCGACTGGGAACAATTTCCACAGCTGATAATCTGTAAAGCTAAAGGTAAAACTAATAGAGCGAGCATTTTCAAAATGGTCGTAACAGAGTTGTTCTATACGATATGGTTGGAAAGAAATGCAAGGATCTTTGAGAAGGTGTTTCGTAATAGTGACAGTTTGCTTCGAGAATTAGCATACACATGCAATGTTCGAGGCTCCTCCAGTGTTCGTCAGCAACTTCAGCGGTTTTTTCTGTAAAATAGAAGTTTAGTATAGCATTGCAGTGAATGTCTAGTTGGATGATTCTCTAGTTAACACGTGACAATATCAAAATGCTGTATTGACATCCTTTTGGTGATTAATAAAAAAAAAATTTAATTACCAAAAAAAAAAAACTATGATTTTTATCCGGGGCCTGAAAGGAAAGAAAAATCATTTTTGTGGCACTTTCGGAAGGGGGAATCAGACAAGATTGTCACTGTTCTAGAAGAGGAAGTGTAGCTGGTACGTTCAAAGATAGCCCTATAGTGAAGGCCCCGGAGATAGTATTTCTCTTTGATTTTACATGCGAACAGGCAAATCAGATCTGAAATGAGGCTATGAGCTGAAGGATAAAACTAAAACATCGACGGTGTTATAAAATCCAGAAATGAGATCAAGTCATTAGGAAAGAAAGATATCAACTGCACAAAATCCAGTACATGGTAAATAAAACACTCCATGATAAACAAAACACACAAAACAACTCGATTGGAGTGTATTCAGAAAATATTATTTAAGAACCAGGCATAACGCCCATTATCGCCGTTGAAAAAAGAAAAGCAAATACCATTGTATATAACTAAGCTAAAATGAAAGCTATTCAAAGCTTTAAAACAATTGGTTTAAGTCCTCGGTTTAAGTCCTCACAAGGGCAAGAGCCAGAACTGATGCACTATTGTGGGGGCAGACACAAATAAGAAGATCTAGCCGGAAGCAGTTTTCTTTTGCTGGAAGACGACAGCATAAACTGGGACTATAACACCAATGGCAACTGCAGACCAAACACCAAGGGTCATCTTTAGCCTCTGATTAGACATCCTGTCTAAGTTGTACATATGCTTCGCGTGAAGATAGAATGGCTCATCATGGCCATGTCCACCCATTCTTCTTACACCAGTTGAGTGGATTCCTCTGTTCACTGTTGAAACAATAAGTTTCTAAATTTCAGCAAGGTGCGATGTACAAAAGCATGAACCTCTTTAGGACTTAAATGAAAGGTAGTTAGCATATAGAAAGTCAGATGCAAACACAATGAGCATTCAAACTTCACGCTAAACAAAAGGGAGTTGCAAGGAACCAAAGCAAATGAAACTACTATTAAAACAGGTCTAATGACAGAGTATGGAAAGTTCACATAATGCACGAAATGCAGCAATACACAAAGGCATTTGATGCAGAATATTACATGAAATCACATTATCAATACGAAAAGGCATTTGGCGTAGAATATCGCATACAATCATCTTTCTTTTAGCCAAAACCCAACATAATATCATCGTAAAAGATGTCTGGTAAAAGACACATAAATAGGGAAATGAGCTTTTAATTTGCATGTCTGAAAGTGATTATTTTGTAGCCTCAACTTATAGCCTGTTTCGCCAAGCTTCTTTTTGGCCAAAAGTGTTTTTTTTCAAAGTTAAATGTTTGGCCAAGCTTTTAGAAGGAAAAAAAATGCTTTAGAGTAATAGTAGAAGCATTTTTTGAGAAGCGGAAAAAATTAGCTTCTTTCCAAAAGCACTTTTGTGAAAAATACACCTAGAAGCACTTTTTAAAAGCCTAGCCAAATACTAATTGTGCTCAAAAGTGCTTTTCAAATTAAGTAGTCAAATGCAAAATGGTTACTCACCAAAAGTACTATTTTGATTAGCACTTCTCAAAATAAGCTGATTTTAGAAGCTGGTCAAACATGTTATAAAGCTCTTTACTCTTAGATGTTTATCGATGACATAAGAGGATTAGAATGGCAGTTTTCAAGCAATTGCTCAGTGGCAACTTAAAGAAACTTCAGCAAATGAGATTCCATCTTATGCTATTTGATGTGAAGTTGCTTAAATAATTTTGTTTGGCCACCAGATTCCAATGTGATTACAAGTAAATTATGTAAACGTAACATAACAAAAAGTCAAAGTTCTAGCATGGGAAAACGTTATTGTAGGAGAAGTTTACTCAATTCTATCAGCAAATAATCACGTCTCGTTAAAATTACCCCAAGTACAGCTGTTACCAAAGCATGAAAAATCACATTGACTAATACGCATTAGCGTATGTAAACGTTGCCAAACGTTGACGAATCTGAAATCACACACATATGCCCCATCAAGTCATTTAAACGTGTTTTCAAACAAGGCTTTTATATGCTTCAAGGTACGTAATAGAGTGCTATGAAGAATTCAGAGGATATATTCAAAAGAAAGGCCCATATAATTTCTTTTTCCATTTCTCCCAAATATTTTCCTCATACTCTATAGTCTATCCATCTCCGTCATGGATCTTGTTGCACCAGGTTTACCATGACAGTTGGAAGAGAAACAAGAGGTGTGAGAGACAACTTTTCTCACAACCAGGCACACAAATTTAAACATTTACACTGCAACAACTAACGAGCATCAACCAAAGATGATATTTTCGGATTTAGCTCCTTTCCAATAACTTATCCCTCCATTTCCTCCAGTTTAGTCTCAAAGTCAACACAAGTGTTCCCTTAACAAACTAGTGGTTCAAATTTGCTTGGTAAATCCAAATACTTTAGCCGTATCTCTTTTCCTCTCTCTATATCTTTCTCCAGAAAAGAACCCCTTCCACGTCCTCCCAAATCTCTCAAGCAAGAGAAGATGAACAGTATTGGATCATGAACGCATTTTAGTCAAGAAAGTCACAAGTCGTCTTCGCTTCTTTTGAGAAGAAGGCTATTCAAGCATAAGGTCATCGTTTCTTTTCTTTCTTTGTTTAATCGGCTTCGTCGATAGAGGCTTATGGATAGAATTGAAAGGGCAGTGAGGATTGTTCCTAGAATCATAGGGAAAAGGAATCTCCATTTCGAACTAAACAACCAGCGCGGGTGTTCCTATTTCATGTTCTTCTTCCAAATCCTTGACCTGAGTTACTTACAGAATCTCAAATCTTGAGGCCGGGCCTCAGATGGATTATTCAAAGATTCAAGAAAAGACCCTATAATATCTTAATGATCAAAAAAATGACACTACAATGTCTTTCACCATTTAATAGGCTAAAAGGAAAGTATATACTTGTTGATATTTCACATGGCACTATCATCTTTACAGATGGGCTCACAGCCTCACAGTACAATCCACAGTCCACCATAAGGATATCCTCCTACAAGTTTATATAAGACTGATTATGTTCTCTCTTGGAAATAAAAAACCTGCTTTTCTCTATTTTAGACTTGAAAAAAAAGAGAGGAAAACGGCAAAATTTGGTTGCCGGAGAAATGAAGACTAATACGACTTCCACCAATAGGGCTCCATAGTTAAATCTCAATCGAAGTGAAGGAGATTCAACTTGAATTAAGATCCCAAATAAGCTTGATTTTGCACCCCATCACAGACCTGCCCGCCGTGGAAGCAATTTCAGAAGCTCATTTCACCAATACTGCAAAACTCTTTATCAACCTCTTTCTCAGAGGAAGCTGCTACTTTTGGTTTGACTTGGTGTTAGATTTGTTTACATGCAATTCTTTTGACACATTTCTGAGGAAAGGAAGGGATACTTTTCTGGCAGTGGGAAAGAGAGAGAACTTTGACCTAGGTCAAAACATTGGGCCAAAGAAAATATATCCAAACCATTAATTTGTTAAGGGGACACGTCACACGTGTAATGAATCTAAGACCTGACTAGAGGAAACGGAGAGATTAGCTGCTGGAAAAGAGTCAGAATTCAATATTTACGAAACCAAAAAGAAAAAAGACATGACAGCCCCTTTCATCATCATTTTTATATTTATGAATGTTAAGAGATCAACTCCTTTCACCTTCATATTATGTGCAGAACAAACTGTATACATCATATATTTATGATCGTGCGAACGTTAATCACTAAACCGGGATTTCAAGTCAAAAAAGTTGATACATGTGTGCTGAATTATAAGAGAAAGCTATTTACAGAACCTTATAGTATTGCCAAATAAATCACTTTATGTTTAATAATCTGAACCACCTCATCTAAAAGTTTAACATGTAAGACATAAGATACTGTGTCTTTAACTAGTCATTACTTCATATATTTCTTCTAGGTGACAGTGAAGAACACAGCTCTAGTACGATGTCGAATTGTGTGAATCACTTCGTTGACCAGTTTAAGCTATCAGAGAGATGACATTTTTAATTAGTTATACTTTAGGCCAACACCACTTTTTAAAAATGACATTTTACTGCAATTACCAGAAGTATGTAACTTGCTATCTGAAAATGTACTAACACCACCAATCTTCAGATATAGAAAAAAGAAAGAAAAAAAAAAGGTCATTAAACCATGGCACTTCCATTATAGTAGTAAACTAAGCTTAGCTTCATACCAGTGTCGTGAAAAGCGATCGCTTTAGCGCTTAAGCGTGAAGCGAAGTGAGGCAGCCACTGTATCACTTCTGTAGGGTGAAGCGTAACAGGTAGGTTGAAGCATCCGCTTTTGCAAAAAAAGCGACAAGTGATGGAAGCGCTCGCTTCTGTCTTTTAAGTCGCTGACAAATAAAAAAGCTCGGTCTTTTTTACAAAATCAGCGAGCAGCAGCAAGCAGCGACCAGGGTTTCAATTTTCAAGCCGGGTATGTTTTCTTGTTCTTGTTCTTCTTCTTTTTCTTTTCATTTCAGTGATTAAAATAGCAGCGAAATGCTGCCAAATTTTCTTTTCCCCTTCAGTTCTTCTTTTTCTCATTCTCTTCTTCTTCTTATTTTCGTTTCAGTCCTTAAAGTTGCAGCGAAATGCTGCCAAATTTGTTTTTCTTCAGTTCTTCATCTTTTGTCCTTAGTCTCATTGCCAATTTTTTAGTATTGGCAGTTACATTTGTTGTATGTGGTTACATGTGTTGTCCATGCAGTATTTATTTTAGTATTTCTTTTAATTCTGTTTCACTTCAAAAAGGTGAGTGCTTCGCTTCTCGCTTCATGCTTTAAGCGAAAAGAGGCTCGTTGCTTTTACTCGCTTCACGGAAAAGCAAGGAAAACAAATTTGTATCAATTGAACTAGATTTGACCATCAGCTCCCTTAATCCAATTTGTATAAATTCATCGAAGTACATTATGCTGGAGTAAACATATACATATTGGTCAAAACAAATTATTTTCTTTCTCTTGAGAGAAGGGGGAACACAAAGCTCCAGCTACACGCAGATTCAGGAAAGGGTCGGACACAGTTGGTCTTATGTAATATATACGCAGCATTAACTGCATTTTTGCAAAAGACTATTTCAATGGCTTGAATCCGTGACCTCCTGGTCACACTGAACTAACTTTTAGTGTTGGCCAAGATACCTAATAAGCCCAACCAGTTGAGTTAAACCTCATTGGCCAAAGATTTTCTTTTGATCTCAGGTTCGCAAACATATGTCAATAAAAAATAATTCATTTTCCTCTTTTGGGTGGGGTTGGGGTGGTGGGTTCACAGTACAATCAAACAGATCTAGAAGAAAATAAAACCATGAAAATAACCGATTCAATACAAGGGGCTACACAAAAAGCGGTAGATTTACAGTAAACACACATCAAAATACATCTAATAAAAAACAAAATAGATTAAAAAGAACACAAATTGATAATAAAATGGAAAAAATGAAGAAAAATAACACATATTGATAATAAATGCAAAAAATGAAGAAGAAAACCCATAATGAGTAACCAGAGGTAGGAACTGACCGGAGTTGGAAAGTATGGATCGGGAGGAGGTGATAAGCTTGGATGCACTCGACCTCAAAGCCATCGCCGCTATATGTGTGTGAGAGAGAGATGGAGAGAAGAGTTCTATGGTTGCTTTTTCCTTACTACGGGGTGGTCAAAATATGGGATTTTGCATATTCAATTTTATAGCGAAAAACAAAAAACTCAGTTTTATAGGGAAATTTTATCTTTTTTTCTTTTCCTTTTTCTTCTTTTTTTGGTTCTTATTTGATTTATTAATTAAATGTATATATAAATAAAGGAAAATAAATGAATAAGTGTAGGTATATAAATTTTATCGGAATTAGATCCGATATTATAATGGAAAATTTCATATTAGAACAATTAAGCTTCATACTTTTCAATTTTATAGCTCTTATTTTAATTTACAATCAATCAACCCATAAATAATAGGTCAAGATTTAACATACAACTCTAATAGGTTCTCAAAAATTACTATTTAATTTTTAAAAAAGATTCCTTAAACTTTTAAATTAATTTTCGAATCAGTAATTATGACTCAAATATTAATTCAACAAACCAAATTCATTTGGGTGGTGAAAATTAAAATTTTAACAAGCTTAAATATGTGGACTTAAATTTGAATTTGATTTTGTGAGAAATTTGAAGTGGGTGTTATTTAGACTTGTTAGAAATAGTATAAGGAGGTTGTACATAAAATTTGAAATCGTTTAATTGAGATTTGGACTGTTTTTGAACAAGAATTGCAACTGAAAATCGTGGAAGAAGTTCATCTACTGACGCTTATATAAAGGTGTATAATAGTGTATAAGGTGTGTTTTTACACTCATATACAATATTATACAAGATTATACATAATTATACAAAAACTGACTTCATCTTCTTCCTTGCGTCTTTTTGAAATTTAACTCAAATCTTGTTTAAATCTACTCCAAATCACTTTAAATTTAAATTTTGAACTTCTTTTGATATTTTCAATCAATTGGAACAATATCCAATCTAAACAACTAACAAATCTAAAAAAAAACTAATTTTTAAAAGCAAAGCTTTGAATGGTCTTCAATGGTGAACTTTTACTTTTCAATTTTCTTTCATTGCAAGCAGGCGACACAAGAGAAAAAATAAAAAATACACGGTCTTTTGAAGCATATGTAAAGGATGTGAGAAGAACAGAGAGTGAAAGCAACAATTATGAGAACAAAGAACTAACTCCATAGCTTTTAGAAGCAATGATTGTGAAAACACATATTTTGAATTTGCAAGTGCTTTCAAAATATATACAATGTGGACTAGGTGGGGGTAAAACTTAAAAACATATACCATTTTTTGTTATGGTGTGAAGTCATGTGTATTTTATTGTAATTCTTTCTATTATAATTTGGATTATATATCAAAATATATTTGTCCAAATAAATATAATGGGTTAATTTAATTAGATTAATTATATAAGTTCAATATATAAAGTACAAATGCTTTCTGCTAACCTATTTAATTGGGCCATCCGTGATAAGCCCATTTCTTCAATCCCAAGATGTCATCTTCTTAGATGCCCACTTTGGTGTCACGTGTCAAATGACGTGGCACGCCAAGTCAAATAAAAGAGCCAATAAGATTGTGCCTCGTGTCAAAAATGACAAGGCATGCCAAGCCAAATTAAAGGGCCAATGAAACCGCACCATGTGTGCAAATGACATGTTCTGGCCAACCAAATATGATCATGTCATACTTCAATTTAATTGGTTGAAAAGAGTTTATTTTACCATAACTACTCCATTCCACAAGTCTAAATAAGGGTCTTCATAACTCAGAAAAGATAATAGAAGTTATAATAAGAAGCAAGAAAGAGCTCGTGGATCAAACGTTGTAAATTTTTCCACAAGTTTCAAGTTCGAGAACGAAGAAGCTCAAGCTCAAGAACAAATCAAGATTCAAGGAGTACAAGTGCAAATAAAAGTTTATACTAGTTGAATCCAATATCATCATTTGTGGCAACAAATATAGATTCAAGATCAAACTCGAAGCCCCTTGAATTTACTTACTATTAGAAAGAAGAATAAGAGGATTCATAAAAATTGTACACTCATATTATTTGAAATCAAATACAACAATTGTTGTGATATTTTTCGGTCTGTATTATTTTCTTGACGCAATTTTATCGTCTGCAAATTTTGGCACGCCCAGTGGGACAATCTCTACCTCTCATATTTCAATCACAAAAGTCCAAGAACGTTGAAATATCTTAAAAGAAAATGAACTCTAGATCAACATCCTAAGGTTACTGAACTCTAGGTTTTGTATTGATGTGAAAATCATGCACGGTGTTACCTTTAAAAAAAAAGCTTCGGACCAGTTACGAGGAGCAAAGCAAGCTATTTAGAACAACAAGCTCACCAAGCTTCGTCCGCCTCAATCTATTTTTGGAGTTCATCCTCAAAATAAGCAAGACCCTCCAGGAACGTACCTGAAGGAGGAAGTGATATTGCTGAAAAGATCAAGAAAACTCTAGCGCTACTTGGCCTATCCAAATCCAAGATCCGTTGTGAATAAAGATGACGATATTTCAAGTGATGGATCTTCCTCACTTACACTGCATGGCGAGAGTCATTCGAGAATCAATTTGTGTGACAATTCTTGCCATTCACCATCATCCACAATAATCATGCAAGTCACACTAACAAACACTTCATATGTGGAAGAGCCGTTCAAACTTGACGGAAGCAATCTATGGCTTGACCAAGTGCATGCAAATTTAAGATGCTAGAATTAATATTTCAAGTGATCGGTCTTCCTCACTTATACCATAGCGTGAGCCATTCGAGAATCAATTTGTGAGACAATTCTCGCCATTCCCCATCGTCCACAACAATTATGCAAGTCATGGTCACAAACACTTCATCTATGGAAGAGCAGTTGGCAAACTTGACGTATGCAATCTCTGGCTTGACCAAATACAAACAAAATTAAGATACTAGAATTAATCAGTCTTAATCATTTAGTATTTAAATTTTAATACACATCTTAATATTTAGATATGTATTCAAATTCAAATATCTCGATCTTAATATACAACTTGATATTAAGATATATATTTTAGTTTAGACGTTTTAATCTAAAATAAATAAATGAAGCATACGTATGGTACTTGGATTATTTGAGACGCAGATTTAGGTTCTTTAATTTTATCTTCTTACCGAAAGTTCTATTACTTGTATGTTCGGTGCGGATCAACACAAGAATAATTTTGTTTTATTAAAACTTAAAGAAATTAAATATCAAAAGTTTATACTGATAAAAAAGGAAAGACACTTGGTTCTAGTTTTTCATGTTAAATGATATTTTACGTGCTCGTTTAAAAAGAAAATATCATCTATGAAGGCCTATTGAAACGCTTTCTTTTAACTAGTAAGGTGGTGCTTGGCAAAGCTTCTCCAAAGCTAAATATATATTTTTCAAAGTTAAAGTGTTTGATCATATTTTTAGAAAAAAAAATATTTTTAAGTAAAACAGAAGTAATTTTAATGAAGTAAAAAAAGTAGTTGCTTTAAAAAATACTTTTTTAAAATATTTTTGAGAAAAATATACTTTGAAACATTTTTTAAAAACTTGATCAAACACTACTTCAAAATACTTTTAAATTAATAACCAAACATAAACTACTTTTCATCAAAAATATTTTTAGAAAAAAACCACAAAATAAACTTATTGTTGCCGCTCGCCCAAATAGGCTATAAATCACTTTAACTATCGGAGACTTCGAAGTGATTTTTGGAACCATCGGCTTATAATCGCAATTATCATAGTTAGGAGTTATTTCACATTAATTGTTTGCGACATACATGGCTCACATTTAATAACCGTTTGGTTTTTGTTATCCTAAAAATCATTGTCGCTGCCTTCCAAGATCTAACTTGGTAGTTGGTAACAATCAAAATCCTCAGTTACACCAATCCATATGTCGAGCAGAGAAACCTCAACTGCAGGTAACTGCGATCGGCTGTACACGGCCTTAACAGGTTGCCACCGACGGTTCGCAGCGGGCATAAACCGGTCATTGGCAGAGTGTATGGTGGCAGTTATTTGTCCAGCCGAATCGGATGCCGTCCGTAGCCTCTGCTCCAGTGGTGGCACCGCCCTCAAACTCCGACAGTGTCGGGAGGCCCAGCTCTCTCTTTCCGTTGCCTCGCCTCCCATCAGGACCTTTCCTGAATTGAGAAGAGAATCACAAGGCTTTTTTATTTATTTATTTAGTGGGGATTCCATTGTTGTTAGTTATGGTAGTTACTGTATGATATTATTGCATGCGATTGTATTTATGTTTCTTATGTTTAGATAATTATTTACGCTATTTCTGCGGGAGTTACTAATGCTCTATTGTTTTTGTTTTTGTTTTTGTCTTTGTTTTTGTTTTACAGCTGTTTTTCCTTTTATCCTATGCGCCGAGGGTCGATTGGAAACAGCCTCTCTGCCCTTTCGGGTAGGGGTAAGACTCGTCTACATATTACCCTCCCTAGACCCCACCTGGTGGGAGTATAACGGGTAGTTGTTGTTGTGGGGATTCCATTGTAATTTTCCATTTTTCGTATATCACAGGCATAAATTGTCTTACATAAATATCTGATGATGTTAAATGAATTAAAAAAAGAGAGAGATTTCATTGCTATAGCGAAAAAAAAAACCCTTTTTAATAATGCAAAAAAAAAAAAAACGACTGATTCAATTTGAGCTATTTTTTCTTTCAGAAAATCAATGTGTCTATTTGCACAATATATAAATAATCAAACCAGATAAATAATCTATTTTTTTTATTTCAATTTCGGTCTTTATCTGAGTTTTTATGTTTTTTCTCCTCCGTATGTCTTTTCTTTGCCTTAACTAATGAGATTATTTACTCGTTACGCTCTTTCTCGCTGAAAACAAAACTAAATGATGAAAGGAAACTTATAGAATAAGAAAAATGAGTGCGAACATCAGATAGTTCTTGATTAACCTTTTTAAAAACTAAATACTGAGAATATTACACCTTAAATCTTTCTCATTATGTTACCATAATTCAATTGAATTGCTTCCTCATCTTTAGCTCAGCTATATAACCATAGTCATAACTGCAAAAGCTTTTCACTTGAAAGTTATGCGTAACTTTGTTCGGATAAAGAGACGTGTACAGCTTATTTGGATGGTTGTTACAAATTATACCTTATGGTATTGTTATTTTAAATATAATATTTTTTGAGTAATAATATGATCCGAGATAAACAAAATAGCGGAATATTATTTATCTTTAAAATTGAATAGCAATTAAACTTATAATGTGATTTTAAAGATACGAGATTTCACATAACACCAATTGATAAATATGAAAATTAGTAATAGAAATTAATAATAAGATAAAGCAAACAAGTGTTGCAATGTGATTCAACCCTTGAGCTCGAGTCCCCTCGAACTAGTTAATGCCAAAACGGTTGAGAAATAAGCAAGCTGATTAATAAGTATAAGATAGAGAAAAAATGTTATATTGTTTTGATACGTGTGAACAATTCGTTTACAAATTATTAGAAACCATCTTTATATACTAGAGAAATTCTACTTATGGTAAAACTCTAATTACATAAGGAAATTCTATAATTAGCTGATTACCGTTCATGATTTGATTCTTACTGAGATTAGCGTCATGATCTTCGACCAGTCACGGATATCTCGCCTTTCTGTTATCGTGCTATCTTCGATTTTGTTTGATGTCTATCTCGTTTGGTCTCGATCTCCACTGGCCTCGATCTCGACAAGTACCTCGATTCCCGAACTCAGTACCTTGTCCTTGTGCTTTGGTTTGATCCACTAAGGGGCTGACCTTCAATGTAACTCCCTAGTCTCGGTCAAATAGTAAAATTGGATGGGCCCGATTTTAACCGTATACAGATAATCCTTCATTTTTTTGGAGTGTAATGTGAAGAAATAAATTGAGCCTTCGATTTTTTACCTTGACCTGTCATGATGTCATCCTTATGTCTAAGCGGCAGAAGTGACCAAAACGTCTCATCGGTGCAGTTCCTCAAGTTATTAATGAGTGTCAGCTGGTGGTCTGCCACTGGTTGAATCGCCGCCCTGAATCCCACAAATAGGCAGTTTTCTCATTGATTTTACTTTCACTTTCTTCTAATTTATAAAGCTTCTAGATCTCTTAAGTTCTTCCTTTCTACAAAATCATCAGGGTTTGTTACTAATCCTTTCTCAAACACCAAGCCTTTTTTTCTCATTCTCTCTTCAAACTCACGCCAAAATGGCAAAAATGTCAAAAATTGTTCCTCAAAAGGAAAATGCTTCTTCATTGCGGCCGACTGGCTACAAAACATCGCTAGAGCCACACCCTGAGGAGTGTGTTCCCAAGGGGATGCATCCTTACTTCCCGCATTAAGATCGAGAAAAATTTGTCGGTCCCCGGTCGATGCGAGCCAGTCTCGAGGTATATATACTCGACCGACAGTTTCCTTAAGCAAGAAAAGAAAGACTGCAACTGGGAAGGCAAAGGATGGTGATTCTGACCCCCCAAGAAGACATCAATACTCATGTGGAAAGGTTTCTAAGTGTTTACACTTACCCTTTCACGCTAGGCCCTCTCGATCCCGTCATCGTCAATTTTTGTCGCAAATATCAAATAACCCAATGTCTAATACATCCCTCATTTCGATGGATTGTTATTCTGCTCCAATTCTTCATGAGCAAAGTCAAGGGAGTGCCTTTCACTCTCGACCACCTCATCAGGTTATATATGTCCCCGTCTCTATCGAGGCGGGTTAATAAAACTTCAGCATCGGGCTACCAAGGTGTTATTCTCGAGCATAGATGATGACAAGGATCGAGGATGGATGTGCTAGTTTGTTTGAGTGAATACTTATGACCTAATCCCAATCAAGAATATGCCATTCCTGATAAATGGGATACGAAGCGTAATCACAATCCCACTTTTAGCTTCCATTTATTGTTTTGTTTCCTTCATTTCATCTTAACGATATCCTTTTCCATGATGTAGCGTGCCCAGTGTAATTCCTAACCTCAGGAGCTGGTTTTGGGATCTCGCTTCGACTTCTTCATACGCTAAGCGCTGGAGCTATTTAGCAAGGGGCCGATGGAGGGCCAAAAATCATCGGCCCTTTTCATGTATTTGATGATTTTTGTGAAAGTGTCTCTTTCATACTCACTTGATTTCCTTTTATACAGGCCTTGGAAAAAATGATGTCATGAGATCCCCGTATGGTATGGAGGAGACTTCGTCCTCGGCTCCAAAATTGGTGAAGGATAAAAAGAGGAAAAGGATCTCAACTTTAAAGGATCCAAAATCGTAAGAAAAATCCAGCTCATAAGCCTAAAAAAGACATCATCGCTCTGCCTGCAGAGGTAGATCAACGGTTAAGGGAAAAGATGACGGCTCCATTGGTGGCCTGAGTGAATAGGAGCATCGAGGCCTCTGATATGGTGATGGTTGAAGAGATTTCTCTTCAAACCGAGGGAGTCTTGGAAGAGGATCGGGGCAAAGTCCCCGAGTTTTTAGAGACTGAAGATGTCTCTCGCCGAAATGATCAATCGGCGGGTATATTTGAAGAGATAGCTCCGAGGCCCTTCGAAATGAAGATAATGCCCGAAGTGACTCACTAGGGGCAATAGTAATTGGAGACTCATTGACTCTCCCTGTATTTTTCGAGGAGACAATTTAGGATGCCCAAGATATGAGGACTCCCGATGTGGAAGAAGCCTACGGAGGGGAGGACCTCTTTTATGGTTACTTTACCGGAGTCGAATATGCTACCTATCTGAGTGAAGTATCGAGTCTCTTCGATGTGGCTCAGTAAGTCCTGCTTTGGGTAAGTCCCAACTCCCTTCGTCGATATCACACTTGTGTTTGTTTCTTCTTTTCTTGTTTAATTTCCTTTCCTCTCTCCGCATAGGCCTGGGGCCTCGACACTCCATTTGGAGGTATTTTTCAAATCCCGAGCATAGCTGAGCGGATATGAGGTTGATCTTCAAAGGCTCATGGAGGACAAAAATGCACTCAAACTTCTCAACGGGTAAAAGGAAGAGGAGATCAAATACCTCCAAGCCGAATTGGAACAGACTGACATGATTGAGTAGGTAATGAAAATCTTAGAAGCTCGTGGTATTAATTCGGGGATGATGGCTAACATTTCAATCTCTCATGTTCAGAAGAGGGCCGAGAGGATCGAATAGCTCCATGGGGAGGGTAACATGGTGAAGACGAAGACCTTGGGAAACAAAACATGGACTGCATTGCCTCAGAGAAAGAGGTTGTTCGAGCCCAATTTTCATCGACCAAAAGTCAGATTCAAGGCATGAAGGAGAAAAGTTCAGCTCAGACCAAGAAAATAGAGGAGCTTGAGGATCATTTAGCCGTATCTGACGCAGAAAAAGCGAAGGCTGATGCGAAGACGATCATGGATGTCTATGCTATCTGACATTGAAGCTGCTCAAGCCTAAGCAAGAGAATATGCCGAGGCCACTCAAACTCAAGCTCTTTGGGTTGCCGAGCTCGCCAAGTGCCAATCTCGGAGGGAGACCCTCGAGGAGATCCATGCTCGAGGTTTCGATCTTACTGACAAGATAAAGAAGTCCAAATAGCTTGAAGATGATGCTAAGGCATTAGCCTCTTCTAACGATGACGATGATTTTGGGAGCCAGAGCGGGTTCGAGAGTGGAGAGGACCCGGTGGAGAGGAAGCTGCCTCCAAGAATAGTTAAGAACCTTCGTATTTTTCTTTTTAATCTTTTTTGTAGGACCCTGATCGATCGTTGTAAATATCTTTGTATATAAAAAGACCTCTTTTCTCTCTGACTTGTTTTCACTTCAATTTCTGCCTTGTGTTTCATTCATGTTTTATGAAAATTTTGTTCACAAGTTCGAAGTTTAGGCAATTTAATCGAGGTCTAGCTAGTTTAGTCTTTACAATCAAGTGAGTAACTGCTCGAACTCAAAGTAGGATGACCCATAGGTTTTAGCTGAGTGAGGATGACTTCTCGAACTCAAAACAAATGGCCCTTAGGCTTTTCACTTAGGCTGATATGTACTCAAAAGAATGGCTCTTTTCCTTTTGGCTTAAAAAAGTTAATCATATAAAAATTTATTTTGCCTTAGCATGAAATAAGTTTGTCCAAGAGTTCGAATAATCCAGTACCCTTTAGGGTTTTTAAGGGTTGATGTTATCGAAACCCTTTATAATTTTACCTAGGTTGGCCTTTTTAACCGGTTTTGTGAAGATATTAGAAGACCTATTTTTATTACGAAATATGGATGTCGTTGAACCGTGTTAGTTTGGTCGTAGCTTTTAACTTGGAATTTTCCTCTTGGACTTGTTTCCCGATTATACTTTGAACTCGTTCGAAGTATCAGTCCCTGAGTGGGGTGATCGTGGCTCATAAAAACGAGGGTTTTCTTTTTAAGGTCTTATGAACTCAAGATTTTTACAATTTAATTATGTCGACTTTTCAGACGGTAGTCCCCGAGTACGGGGTATGTATTTTGAACTTTAGTTGTGATCGGCCCTTAAGCTTGTTTCCACAATAGACCAAAAGTATAAAATTCTGAAGTAAAAATTTCTCTAAGGCATGAAATAGTTGGCAAGGAAAATTCTTCTCTCAATAAATTATGTATGTGTACATGTTTGCCTTTAGGGCTCGAGTAATATACATGGGCACGGTTCCTTTGACCATTTGGCCCTTATAAAATTTTACCTATCGAGACTTAGTTGACACGAAGTATCTTTCTTATAACAAAGTTGACATTCGAGGATGATCCCCCTCCCCCCAGTTTTGAGGTTTATTGTAAATAAGCCTCGAATATTGTTGAATTGTTCTAAGTTAGCTCGATCAATGGTTGCCTTATTAAAAACCTCGCCAGAAAAACCTATTTGGGACAAAAATCGGTCTAGGGGAAAAGGAGTGCAATGCCAACTTTCAGACCTAAAGACTTTGTGATGAAGAATACTTCGACGTATTCGATTAAACACATGTGATTGGTTAGTATAACATATAAACGAAAATGGATAAGGTCATACCTTAACAATAATATTGTTTGAGGAGTGATACGTTCCATTGTTTGGTGATTGCTCACCGTCCATTGTGCCAAGTTTGTAGGATCCTTTTCCAACGATATCGAGGACCCGATAAGGTCCCTCCCAGTTTGAGCCAAGTTTTCCATCGTTTGGTTCTTGAATATTGAGGGTTGTCACACCTTTTTTTTACCACCCCCGGAAGGGCATTAAGGGTATAAGGAAATTTTTCCAATTAAAGGAAAATCGAAACGGGATTTATTTATGTAAAGAATTCAGAGTCGCCACTTGGGATAATTATGGTGTCCCGAGCCACCGGTTCAAATCCTGAGTCGAGAAAAGATGGACTCTGTATTATACTCCGTGAACCAGAACTCCGGATAAGGAATTATATTAATCCGGGAGAAGGTGTTAGGTATTCTCAAGTTTCGTGGTTATAGCACGGTCGTTCAACTGTCATTATTGCCTATTATCTGATTTTAATATAATTTTTAACCTTTGTGCTTTTAATTTTAAAATTGCTTTTATTTATTTTTTTTAAAAAGGATTTAACATCGTATAAAATGTGTCTTTGGACCGCGTCACATGAAATGAACCCACAATCCGAAACACATTTTATCCAATATTATTAAGATTTAGATTTGGGTCACATGAAATGCACACCCAAGTTTATGAAGGTAATATTAATAAAATAATGCGACTAAAGCAACTACATATTTTTAACTTTGCAAGTGCCATTGAAATTTACTAAATGGCACGCCTTGAATTCTAAGAATTTAAAAAAAAATTAAATGAGGGTCAAACATTTGAGATTTTATTTGGCACGAAGCACCTCTATTCCATTTTTAAAAGGGTATTCAAACTAAGGTTCGAGGGCCATACACTATTTGTATTATCTAATATGGATCACCTCCAATCTAATTGAAGCATTAATTGATTAAAGAAAACTGTAGGATTTCTAATTATTCAAATATTGCCTAGTGGACTTGTTGCCCAAAATGAGGTACTACTTCATTTTTTAAGACAAACTCAAGCCCAAACAATGGGCCCAGTCCGTATGGGACATATGCAAATAGAACACATATCAAACCTCCACCGCAGCTTAAAACAGTCAGACTTTTACGTGCCAAATTAACATTAAGCCGAAAAAATCGTTGCAAACTTTGAGGCTCGAAGCAGGCCCATTTCAAACGATCATTATCTAAAGGAGACAATGTAGAATGTTGTGTGATATGCATGATTCATGTCCCAATTTCAAACAAACTAGATTATAAACAATGAGGTGAAATATGAAATATAATCACAAACTTGACAATGACAAACGCATGAAACCTAGCTCGACTGTTTTTATAATTTGTCAAACCATAAACTCATTGTTTGAGTCCTAGTTTTCAAGACACAGAGGACTCCTTTGAATTCCAGAAGACAATATGATGAAAGGCTGTAATACACAATTCAGGTTCTGAAATAAGGGAACTAAGCTAAACCTGAATCCAAATTTAAACTAGAACTAAAAAATAACAAAGAAACAAGTCCAGAGCTCTATCGTAGGCAATCATACATGCACACAAAATCAAACTTAGAACCTATGGTATTGAATTCTCAACCCAACTTGCATACGAGATTCAGATTACAACAAAAAAAACTCATTTCTAATGCATATTTAAGAGTCCAACACATCCTGAATTATTACATTAAAGTAAATTCAAATCCAAACCTCCACATGAAATACAACATTAATGACATAAACAAATACACTGGACACCTAAACTAAAGACCACATGAAGAAAATTAACAGAGAAACGTGTAGCAATTATCATTTCTTCAAGCTTGATTTCATATTTTCTGCTTCACACGTCACTTAAAAGCCAAAGAAATACCTGAAAACAACAAAAATAAGAAGAAGGAGAAATCAACAGTAGTAGAACAATGTTAGTAGCAACATTGAACAGTAGCGTCTTACAGTTCAAAAAATTAGTATAAAAACCTAAAACCAGCCTATCTTCAACAGGATGGGTACTTGATCTTTCAGGAACTTCAGATAAATAAGAGGAGCTACGAAAACTAGAAACCAGGACTCCAACCCCAAATTCAACTCATAATCAGCGTTCAAAACCCCAAATTAAACCAGATTCAACACTGTATGAATCAAAGATAACCCCAGAAAAGAAAACCCTTAAGAAAGAAACTAGAAACCAATCAAACCGAGAAATCCTATTGAAGATTTTCCAGCCGTTTTTTAAGTTTTTTTTCGAACCCCCTTTCTAATGTTGTAATTGGGTTTTTTTATATAAAAGAATTAGGACAGCAATAAGGATTTCAGATTTTTCTTGTTGCCCCATTCAATATTTTTGTTTTAACCTAGATACCCCAGTTTAATTTTTGGATTTCAAAACAGTCCCCACCCTAGCTTCCTAGAAGCTTCCTTAGTTAGTTACACTAAAATTCCCTAGTACTTACCTAAAATACGCCTAACACCCTTGCTAATTACCCTTCCAACTATAGGTCAAACTGGCCCAACCCATATGGTATAGGTCTATAAACACAAATTAGAGTCGAATTGGGCTTTTGATTTTCAGAAATCAATTATAGGCAAACCGGGATTCTCAATTTAAGTTATGACTCAAAATTCCCAAAAGAAAAAAGAACTTGAACACTTAAAATGCAATCAAAACAAAATAAAGTGGATGAACTGACTACCCTAGACACACTGCAGGAACTCAACTGAGTTAAGACTTAATTACACTAGCTATGTGATTAAACAGATAATAAAACAAAAAACAGTAATTATGCCATTAACACCAAGGAATTAAACAAACAAAACAGAACTGAGGGACAGACTAAAGAAATCAAAGGACCAGGCGTTTCTCAAAGAAGAAGAAAAAGAAAAAAAATAAAACAAGACCAATGACATAACACACCTCGAACTCAGACGGTCTAAACAAATTTTAACTAGCATGAAAAAAAGGGCGGATGAGGATAATTGAACAATGGAAGAAGGAAAACACAAGAGAAGAGTTAAGACTTACCAAATCAGAGTTTGAAACCTATCGGAGACTTATGATCAAACTTCACTCCTCGTGCACAATTGACCTTTCATCTATTTGGCCTTCATTCGAAGCGGGTCGATTCACGCAAGTTAAGTGCCAAGAAAAAGCTGAGTTGAGCGGAGTTCAAAAGAAGAAGACGAAGAAGAACTCAACGCCAACTTCGATCTCTGGTTCGAAGAGGATAAGTGGTTTGGATGAGTAAAGAGGGGTGGATTTGGAATAGAGGTGTAGCGGTGGTCATGTGGTCAAGTTTTGAGGGGGTTTGGAGGTCAACCACCACCTGGTGGAGGCTCAGGAGCTTTGAGGTGGCGGTTGTAGGGTTGGGGTCTTGAGAGAGATGATGGGATCTGAACAATCATAGGTTGTTTGGAACGTGGCTTGGGCAGTTTTAAGTGGAATGGGGTAAGTGATTATAGCTGTTAGATGCGATAACAGAAAGGGCCAGGATTCATTAAAGCTCATAAACTGAAAACTACATCGTTTCTAGGGTCCTGGGGGCTGAGAGCTTTGGGCCTGGTATTGGCGGGTCATGGGAAATGAATTAGGCTGGTTGTAAGACTATAAACACTGGTCCCAAATCTGATTGTACTCTTTTATTTTCAATTCCTTTCAATCAATTCTTTTTAGTTCCTTTTCCTTCTCTTTTATTTTTCTCTCTTTTTTATTTTCTCAAATTAAAAAAATATAATTTAATTCCTAGGACCTAATTAACCTAAAAACAATAATTAAATTTAAATTATAATTATCACAATTAGTTAAAAACAAATTAAAATAAAAATTACTCAAAATCAAAGTAAAAATGAAATGGTGCAAATTAAACTATTTTTGTAATTTTTCCTTTCTATAAAATAACTTAGTTACTTAATTAATCCTAACATATTAAATTAAGTCCTAAATGTGAATGCACATATATTTTTGTATTTTTTATTAATTAAAATGCACAGCCAAAATGCAAACAATTAACAGAAAATGTTAGAAAAACTCCACATTTTGCAAACCATGGAAACTTATTTTGTTTTGAATTTATGGGAGTAATTCATATAGGACAAAAATCACGTGCTCACAACTTCCCCTCTTTCCTCGAAAACACGAAGAGGTTTCTTGCAAAGATAAAGTGAGTGTATACGAGCAACTTTTATCCGTTTGAATATTCCGTGGGAAGTATTGTTTGAAAGAGTTGACCGCACCTTGCTTTTGAGGTTGCCAACATATCCTTGGCTATAAGGGAATCAGGCCAGTGTAGTTTGGGAATGTTCGGTAGCTGGGATTACCATAAAGCTATGATTTCACTGTTGATGCTGCTTCTACTAGTTACTGAACCCCTTATTACGCCATGACAAAATAAAAGAAGCTAGACTAAACTATGACCTATGAATTACAAAAAACCCTATCTATATCTTCAAACTTGATCTTGTGATTCTTGTTGTCTTGTTAACATGTATTCTCTCGGTGCAATATCTTTGTTGCTGACTTGAGTTGCAATTTGAGTTGCTTTTCCTTTTCTTCAGGTGGATGCCTGGTTACTAGGCTTGAACTATATTCCTTCAAAACTTGGATTGTCTTCCCTCGTTCTCCAGGTGGATGCCTGATTGCCGAACTTGAGTTGTATTTCCTTGTTCCAGGTGGGCTCCTGATTTCCATAACTTGAATTATGTTCCTTTGTTCTCTAGGTAGGCTCCCGATTGCCAAAACTTGAGTTGTGTTCTCTTATTCTCCCGGTGGGCTCTTGATTTCTGAAACTTGAATTGTATTCCCTTGTTCTCCAGGTGGGCTCATGATTGCCAAAACTTGAATTGTGTTCCCTTGTTCTCCAGGCGGGCTCCTGATTGCCAAAACTTGAATTGTGTTCCCTCGTTCTCCAGGTGGGCTCCTGATTGCCAAAACTTGAATTGTGTTCCCTTGTTCTCCATGCATGCTTCTGATTGCCAAAACTTGAACCATATTCCCTTGTTCTCTAGGTGGGCTCCTAATTGCCAAAACTTGAATAGTATTCCCTTGTTTTCCAGGTGGGCTCCTGATTGCCAAAACTTGAATTGTGTTCCCTTGTTCTCCAGGCGGGCCCCTAATTGCTGAAAACTTGAATTGTGTTCCCTTGTTCTCCAAGGGGGCTCCTGATTGCCGAAAATTTGAATTGTATTCCCTTGTTCTCCAAGTGGGCGCCTGATTGCCAAAACTTGAACGATATTCCTTTGTTCTCCAGGTGGGCGCCTGACTGCCAAAAACTTGAACTGTATTTCCTTGTTCTCCAGGTGGGTGCCTGATTACCAAACTTGAATTATACTCCCTTGCTCTCCTGGTAGGTGACTAATTACCAAACTTGAATTATATTCCCTTGTTCTTCAGGTGGGTGCCTAATTACCAAACTTGAATTATATTCCCTCGTTCTCCATGTAGGTGCCTGACTGCCAAACTCAAATTGTGTTCCTTCGTTCTCCATGTGGGTGCCTGATTACCAAAACTCGAATTTAGTCCCTCGCTCTCCAGACGGGTGCCTGATTACCAAACTTAAATTGTATTCCCTCATTCTTTAGGTGGGTGTCTAATTACCAAAACTCAAATTATATTCCATCGTTCTCCAGTGGGTGCCTGATTACCAAACTTGAATTACATTCCCTCGTTCTTCAGGTGGGTGCCTGATTACCAAACTTGAATTATATTCCCTCGTTCTCCATGTGGGTGCCTGACTGCCAAACTCGAATTGTGTTCCTTCGTTCTCCATGTGGGTGCCTGATTACCAAAACTCGAATTGTATTCCCTCGCTCTCCAGGTGGGTGCCTGATTACCAAACTTAAAATGTATTCCCTCATTCTTTAGGTGGGTGTCTAATTACCAAAACACAAATTATATTCCCCCGTTTTCCATGTGGGTGCCTGATTACCAAAACTTGAATTATATTCCCTTGTTCTCCATGTAGGTGCTTGGTTACCAAACTTGAATTGTGTTCCCTCGTTCTCCAGGTGGGTGCCTGATTACCAAAACTCAAATTATATTCCCTCGTTCTCCAGGTGGGTGCCTGATTACCAAAACTTGAATTGTATTCCCTTGTTCTCCAGGTGGGCGCCTGATTTCAACAAAACAGACAGAACAAAGAAAATCTTCTGCCCTAGTTTGGTAGCTAGGCACATATTTGAGTCTTAACTGAATCATATTACCAAATATTACTTAGAATTTAAAAACTAGATCCCATTATTCAGGAAGGTCCTGAAAACTTTTAATTAAAAGACAATTTTAAAACTAAGCTATATCTTCTAAAGGTATGACTCCCACTAAACCTTGTTATCCAAGAAAGACATAAAACATCATCCTACTGTCCAGGAGGGTCATGAAAATCAAAATCAAGTCTTATCTTAAGAGTGACCACTTTAAGGCTAACTTATCCTTCCTTACAGCCGAACTTACGCTAAATCTTTTTATTTAATGGAATTCTTAAAGCTAGGTCCCATTATTCAGGAGGGTCCTAAAAATCAAAAATCAAGTCTTACCTTAAGAGTGACAATTTTACGGCTGACTTATGCTATCCTCCAACAAAAATTACGTACATCTTGTTATCTAATTGAAATCTTAAAACTAGGTCCCACTATTCAGGAAGGTCCTGAACACTCCTAATTAAATCATATCTTAAACATGCAAACTTTGAAACCAACTTATATTCCTTGGGGTATATTTATGCTGGATTTTGCTACTTTTGATTGTTTCGATTTTTAAACTAGGTCCATTTTGCAGGAGGGTCCTGAAATTTTACGGTCATATATGCCTGGTGATTGCCTTTCCCCTATGGAGGATTTCCTCGAAACAACTGGAACATTTTGCCCCTGATTCAATCAAAGAAAAATCTTATCAGTTTAAAATGTGGTGGTTAGTTTGTAGCATTCTTGCTGAAACTGGCCTCTCTGTTGTCATGCTTTATTTTGAGTAGCTTCCCTGAACCGGCTATGAACCGCCTGACTTTCTGACTGACTTTAATAACCCCATGACCTTGGATGAACTGAATGTTCTGTAACCAAACAGTTGTCTTACGTTCCTGACCCCTTTATCGGAGTCTCTGCACCTCTCCTGAAATTACCAAACCATTCCACAGATGAAGCTTCTGGTAATTATTTATATCCCACTTTACATCATGTTAACTTTGATATGTTCTAGCCAATTGTGCTTTGTATTTTTGGAAGTTGGTAGTAAGACTTGAAATCCTTTCTTAATTGTTCAAACAAAATTGACCTTGAAACATCTTAGAGAGATAAAACCCCAAAAGAAAATGAAATGCAATGACTTTGAGAGTTAAGGATAAAAAGCATCCCAAACTGGATGACCCCTAAAGGGGAAAAAAAGAAAAGAGACTCATCTGAGTGGAACAGTTGGTACCAATGATCTAGATATGCATTTCGGATTAATCGGCCAAGTTTGTCTGCCAGTCAACATTTAGTTGCCATGCTTTGTTGCCCCGGAGTTCTATAACCCGACTTCTTCAACCTAATCTTGAACTCGTTCATCCTGTGGTGCCCTGAAAGGTTTTTACCAAGGAACCCCTCTCCTTTGTCTATTCCTCAACTCACTAGCGCCTTAAGGTGCCCGTGAAGGTTTTCACCAATAAGACTCGCTCATTTTTCATTTCTCTCAACTCCCGTCACCTTACTGTTTCCATGAGGGTTTTCACCAATAAAACTCTCTCATTTTTTATTTCTCTCAACTCTCATCGCCTTATGGTGCTAATGACGGTTTTCACGAATAAGACTCTCTCATTTTTTATTTCTCTCAACTCTCGTCGCCTTACAATGCTCGTGAGGGTATTCACTAATAAGACTGTCTCATTTTTTATTTCTCTCAACTCAGACCAGAGTGTCCCCCCTACAGGAATCATCTCTACTTGCTTGACTTGACATCTTTCGATGACTGATCAGAAGGTCTTTCTTTGAAACGTAACTTGGGCCTTTAGATAGGGTTAGCAAGAAAGGGTGCCAACAGTCTCAAAACAATTCAAATGGGTTCAAAATTACAGCTTTCGAGATCAAATTCCTTACAATGACCACAACTTCTGCCACGGTTTCTTTGCTCGGGGACCTTTCGATTTTTATTTTGAGGGAACCAAACCGTGAGGCTGCCTACGTATCCTTAAAAATAATCAGGTCAAACGTAGTTCATGTCATAGAAATTACTTTTTGGTTGTGATTTTCTCTTTTCTCTTTCTTTTCTTTTTTTTCCTACTTCTTTCTCTTTTTGTTGTTCTCTTGGTTTTCCTTTTCCTTTTCTTCTCTTTTCTCTTTTTTTCTTTTTTTAATCTTTTTTTTATTTCCTGTTTCTTCTCATTCTTTTTCTTTTCACTTTCCTTTACTTGTCTTTCATACTTGCATTTATGATTTGCTACTGATTCCAAAAGAGGGATATGAAAGAAACAAATACGGCTCAAAGGGGGTAATAAAAGATAAAGTGTTTAGATAGCAGAATAAAATGCCTTAGTCATTCCAATCTTCAAAATATGGTAAGTACACACAAATACAATTTAACCAAAAAAAATCATACATAGTATCTCTTGACCGCATCGGAATTGATGGCCATTTATACACACTTGCCTTCTACATCTGTTAAATACAAAGCCCTATTGGGGCAACACTTTCGTCACGATGAACGACCCCTGCCAATTTGGGGTGAACTTGCCTTTTGTCTCTGCCTGATAAGGGAGGATACGTTTCAATACCAATTCACCCACTTCAAACTAAGGGTATTAAACGGGATGGGTCAGCCCGGTTCCGGACCCGCCTAGACCGGTAAAACCCGGAACCGGCCGGACCGTTAAGGGGGGCTGGGCTGGGAAGGGGGTAAGGGGGTTTGGACGGTTTAATGTTTTGAGACGGTTACTCGGCCCGGTAAAACCCGTTATATGAACAGTTTCGTTAAACCGGTTAACTAGCCCGACCTGTGAATATAACATGAATATATCGTGAATATACCATAATATACCATGAATATACTCAAAATATACCATAAATATACACGAATATACCAATTATTGTATACTAATTAACATAATTTAAAATTGTTGGAATTTAACATATAGTGTATATATTTAGGGTATAAAACTATAAATGCTCAAATCATAGAATATGATGGTAACGTATTATTTTTAAAATATGCTATATATGTGTTATTTTATGATTTTAACACAATTTGTGTTATTTAAAATTATTAGACGTATTTATGCTTAATGTTTTAGTTTGTTAGATTAATTTGAAGTATTATTAATTTATTATACATGAAAATTTAGTTTACTATTTATTTGTTAATTTAAAATTGTACTAAACTCGGCCCGGCCCGGCTCCTTCAACCGGTAACCCGTACGGTTTAATTTTTACCCGGATGAACCTGAACCAATTAAACATGTAACTGGCCCGAATCGTAGCCCGTACAGGTCCAAAAAATATAGTCCCGGCCCACCCGTTAAACACATTTACTTCAAACCTCCATGGGCGCACCTTCTTGTTATATGCTCTTTTCATTCTTTGTTTATATAGCTGGCCATGACATACAGCTGCTAATCTTTTCTCGTCAATCAAACTCAGTTGATCAAGGCGGGTTTTGATCCGCTCTTTTTCATTAATTTCGGCCTCGAAGACAATTTGAAGGGGTGGGATTTCGATCTCTGCAAGTGTCACTGCTTCCGTGCCATACACCAACAAATAAGGAGTTGCCCCTACTGAAGTTTGAACAGTAGTGCGATAACCCAACAATGCTAAGGGCAGCTTCTCATGCCATTGCCTGGAACCCTCCACCATTTTTTGAAGTATCTTCTTTATGTTCTTGTTGGCTGCCTCGACTACTCCATTCGCCTTGGGATGATATGGGGTGGAATAACGATGTGTAATCTTAAATTGCTGACATACCTCTTTCATCAAATGACTATTGAGGTTTGCACCATTATCCGTGATGATTACCTTTGGGATCCCGAACTGGCAAATGATATTTGAGTGCAAATCAACCACTGCTTTCTTGGTCACAAACTTGAACGTTTTAGCCTCTATCCACTTGGTGAAATAATTGATGGCCACAAGAATGAACTTGTGCCTATTGAACGTTGCTGGCTCGATGGGCCCAATGGCATCCATACCATTTTTTGAAGTATCTTCTTTATGTTCTTGTTGGCTGCCTCGACTATTCCATTCGCCTTGGGACTATATAGGGTGGAATTTTGACGTGTAATCTTAAATTGCTGACATACCTCTTTCATCAAATGACTATTGAGATTTGTACCATTATCCGTTATGATTACCTTTGGGATCCCGAACCGGCAAATGATATTTGAGTGCAATCGACCACTGCTTTCTTGGTCACAAACTTGAACGTCTTAGCCTCTATCCACTTGGTGAAATAATCGATGGCCAACAGAATGAACCTGTGACTATTGGACATTGCTGGCTCGATGGGCCCAATGGCATCCATACCCCAAGCAACAAAAGGCCATGGTGCAGACATTGCATGTAATTGAGAGGGTATAGAATGAATCAAATCTCCGTGCACCTGACATTTACGCACGAAATTGATGCGATCTCGCTCCATGGTGATCCAATAATAATTTGCTCAGAGAATCTTTTTTTCCAGAACATATCCATTCATATGTGGTCCACAAATTTTGGAATGTACCTCGGCCATGATGGCCGTAGCCTGTCTAGCATCTATGCATCTCAATAGCCCAAGATCTGGCATTCATTTGTACAATACCCCTCCACTAAAGAAAAATTCACTTGATAAGCGACGAATTGTTCTCTTTTGATCACTTGTGGCCTGGATACACCCCCATCATGATATATTCCTTGATATCATGAAACCAAGGCTCGCCATCGAGTTCTTCTTCTATCATATTACTGTAAGCGTGTTGATCATGGACATGGATATGCAATGGGTCAACATAAGCCTTATCTGGATGATGTAACATCGACGCTAAGGTAGCCAAAGCATCAGCAACCTCGTTGTGGATCCTTGGGATATGCCTGAACTCTACTGATCGAAATCGTTGACAAAGGTCATGCATATATTGCCAGTACGGTGGTATGAGCTTCAAATCTCGTGTTTCCCATTCCTCTTGAATCTGGTGCAGCAGAAGGTTTGATTCCCCCAAGACTAAGACTTCTTGGACACCCATGTCTACAGTTAACCTCATAACCAAAATGCATGCCTCATACTCACCCATATTGTTAGTGCAATCGAAATGAATTTGTGCCGTGACAGGGTAGTGATGCCCTGTTTCAGAAATAAGTACTGCTCTTATCCGAACGCCTTTGATGTTGGCAGCTCCATCAAAGAAAAGTTTCTATCCTGGCTTTTCGGCCTGTTCCAACTCATCAATATCAACACCTCCTCATCCGGGAAATATGTCTTCAAAAGTTCATATTCTTTATCCACCGGGTTCTCGGCCAAATGGTAAGCCAATTCCTGTGCTTTCATTACAGTCCGAGTCAAATAGACGATGTCAATTTCTGTGAGCAGGATTTGCCATTTTGCGAGCCTCCCTGTGGGTATAGGCTTTTGAAAGATATACTTCAACGGATACAAGCAAGAGATAAGGTAAGTAGTATAAGATGACAAATAATGTTTCAACTTTTGTGCTACCCAAGTTAGGGCGCAGCACGTCCTCTCAAGATGAGTATACTTAACCTCGTAGGATGTGAACTTCTTGCTGAGATAAAATATGGCATGCTTCTTCCTGTTGGTGATATCATGATGACCCAGTACATATCCGAATGAATTGTCCAACACCATCAAATACAGAATCAAAGGCCTCCCTGGTTCTGGTGGGACCAACACAGATGGGTTTGACATTTACCCCTTTACCTTATCAAATGCTTCTTGACATTCCTCCTTCCACTTGATCGCAACATCCTTTTTCAACAACTTGAAGACAAGCTCACAAGTTGTCGTGAGCTGAGCAATAGACCTGCTCATATAATTCAATATCCCCAACAAACTCATCACCTCAGTCTTGTTCCTCGAAGGCGATAATTCTTGGATAGCTTTAATCTTTGACGGGTCCAGCTCAATACCTCGACGACTGACTATGAATCCCAACAATTTTCCAGATGGCACGCCTAATGCGCATTTGCAGTATTGAGCTTAAGATTTTACCTGGCAGAGTATTTGGAAGAATTTTCTCAAATCCTGGACATGGTCAGACTGCTTTCTACGCTTTATGATCACATCATCCACATAAACCTCTATCTCTTTGTGTATCATGTCGTGGAATATGGTTGTCATTTACCTCATGGAAGTTTCCCCAGCATTTTTCAGACTGAAAGACATGACTCGTAGCAGTCCTCACGGAGTGATTAATGTTGTCTTTTCCGCATCTTCCTCATTCATTAAGATTTGGTTAGCCCGCATAATAATCCACAAAATAATCAATCTCATGTTTTTTACAATTATCAACCAATATGTGGATGTTCGACGGTGGGAAGTTATCCTTTGGAGTCGCCTTGTTGAGATCACGGTAATCAAAACACACCCTGGTCTTACCATCCTTATTTGGAACAAGCACAACATTGGCTAACCAGGTGGGATACCACGTGACTCGAATGACCTTCGCCTCGAACTGCTTTGTGACTTCCTCTTTGATCTTTACGCTCATGTCAGTTTTGAACTTCCTTAACTTCTGTTTGACAGGAGGGCATACCAGGTCAATGGGCAATTTGTGAACTACCAAGTCAATTCTTAGACCCAGCATGTCGCCATATGACAATGCAAAGATATCTTTGTATTCAAGCAATTCTTTGATTATCCCTTCCTTAAGCTGCGGTTCAAGATGAACAATTATTTTAGTTTCTCTGATATTATCTGGGTCCCCTAGATTGATTGGTTCTATATCGCTCAGGTTTGGTTTGGGTTTTCCTCAAAGTGGCTTAATTCTTTACTAATTTCTTCAGAGGACCCATCCTCATCGAACCCTGATTTATCATCACATTCTATCTCTTGAATTATTATTTCAAAATTAGACCAGCTCTCAAGACCGGGCCAATGATTCCTTATGCATGTCATGTCATTGAACCAGCATAAAAAGAACTGTACACGAAGGAAGAGAAAAGCAAAGAAAATAAAAACTATCAGAACTGATGGAAAGGGAAATTGGATTTCATTGAAATTGAAAGATAACAAGGTTCATACATCCAAACAGACAGAAAATAGAATTTGAATTATAACCATGGAATAATCCAGACAAACTGAAAGAAAATCAAAGCAAACTACCAAAACTCCTTCCTGGTCGGGAGAGGAGTAGCTTCCCAATTGTTGATCTTTGCACTGGTCCCGACAAATTGCACATTCTCCTTGCTAGAACCCTCTCCAGTTTCCACCATATTCACATCTTCAAACAACTTCTCAAACCTTTCAATAAATTCCTTATAAAGACCAACCATAGAACTGTGATTTGTTGTTGATGGGAGCTTCTTGGTGTCGGGCATACCAAATGATCTGAATAGACATAGGACAGGATTTAGGAGGGCTCATGCCTTCTGTTTCATCCTTCTGGCTCTTCTTATGTCTGCAATTGTGGGCTTGAATCCCAAACCAAAGGTGCCCATGTTTTTAGGGAGAGACACCGACTGTACGATACCTTTCAGCGAGGCACCCAAACCCTTCCCTGGGACAAAACCATTTCTCAACATTTCAACGGCTACCATGAACGATGTGGCAGCTACCTTCGGAACTGGAACAAACTCCCCTTATGGAATTTTCTATACTGATACCGTGTTAGAAACTTGATATACCCAAGGCCCTTTGTCATTCTCATCTTCAATGAAGGGTAAAATGGCATCACTATGGGCATATAGATTATCCTCGCCGTGCAAAACTATTTCATGTCTATCCCATTTAAATTTTACCATTTGATGCAAAGTAGAGGGGACTGCTTTAGCGGCGTGAATCCGGGGTCGACCCAACAGCAAGTTGTAAGAGACAGCCACATCTAACACCTGGAATTCCATGGTAAAATCAATTGGTCTGATTGTCAGCTCGATCACTATGTTATCGACAGAATCTTTCCCTCCACCGCCGAACCCTCGTACACAATATTGTTCTTGTGAATACTTTTATCATCCACTTTTAGTTTGTTCAGAGTTGAGAGAGGGCAAATATTCGCACTTGAACCATTATCGACCAATACCCGGGTAACCATGGAATCTTCGCACTTCACCATAAGATAAAGGGCTCTATTATGCTCAGTACCATCTACGGGCAATTCATCATCAGAAAAAGTGACTCTGTTTACCTCAAAAATCTTGTTGGCTATCTTTTCCAAGTGATTGACTGAGATTTTATCAGGAACGTAGGCCTTGTTCAAGATATTAATCAGTGCCCGATGGTGCTCGTCCGAATGGATTAACAATGACAAAAGTGAAATTTAAGTAGGAGTCTTCCTCAGTTGTTCTACAATAGAATAGTCTTGCACCTTAATCTTTCCCAAAAACTCCTCTGCTTTTTCTTTAGTCATGGCTTTTTTTACCAATACCAGGTTATCCTTGGAGGTTTTAGGTTTTCTCAACTCATCGGGGGCAAAGCACCTCCTCGACCGGGTTAATCCATGAGTCTCACAAACATTCTCTCTAACTTCTTTCCCTTTGTATGTCACTGTCACTCGCTCATAATTCAAAGGGACGACCCTGCTGTTGACTATGAATAGCTGAGTTACAGGTTTGATGATGACGAGCTTTGTGCAAGAACCTTCCATAACCACAACAGGCTTGTTTTCCACCCCTAGTACCATTACCTTTGCTTTTTCTTGTTTCACCGCACCATCACTTGAGGACCTCTTCTTGATTGCAGCAAAAGGCTCACTGCTCATTCTGCTCAACTTGAGCATTGATATCTCGCTTGTTAGTTTTTCAATTGGCTTCCCCTCACTGGATCGGATCATCATGAAAATTTGCGAGGGTTTCATGGGCTCCCCTTATTTGTGCACTATCTCAATCATGTTCGTTTCTTGATGGGCGGTCACCGGGTTCTGGTTAATATTGGGTGCTTCTGGAGCTTGTACCTCAATCCGATGCAAATCAATGAGCTCCTATTTATAGTTTTTCAAATGCCAACATTTCTCTATGTCATGCCCGGAACACCAGAACAATATTCACAACTGATAGGATAATCAAGATTTTATGGGGAAGGATTTGGAAACTTTGCTTCAATCGGCCTCAACATATCTAACTGTCTCAACCAGTGGAATAAGCTAGTATAGAATTCTCCCAATGGAGTGAAGTTTTTCTTTTTCTGCAACCTCTAATTATTAAAGGCTTGGTTGGCCCGGAAAGCTGGTCTCGGGGAATGGGGGTTTGGTAGGCTCTTGGAGGTGGATAGGCATTTTGTGGAGCTGGGTAAATATTTTGTGGGGTTGGCGCACACCAATGTGCGTGGGCGGGAGGTTGAGTGTATGTTTGTGCATGATGGATAGAAAAACAGGGGTCTAGCAGTGTGTAGTAGTGTTGTGGTGGGCTATATGGAATGTGGGGGTGGTTTGGTGGTGGGGTCGAGGCTGGTTGTAATGTGATGAACCCCTGGATCTGAACCAAGCTCCTAAATCAATAATTGTTACCTCTTCTTTCTTCTTCTTTCCAATTTATCCCTTAGTTCCACTTTGAATGGCCTCAGTGGTTGCTTTGATTACTGAATAACTCATGATTTTGTTAGAATTGAGCCCTTCCTCTACCATGCTTCCCATTTTCACCACTTCATTAAAGGACTTGCCCACAACTGATACTAAATGATCGAAATATATAGGCTCTAAGGCCTGCAGGAAACAATCTACCATTTCACATTCTTTCATTGGAGGGTCGACCCTCGTTGCCTGCTCTCTCCAAAGAAAGCCATATTCCCTAAAACTCTCATTGTGCTTTTTCTCAAGTTTCGTCAAAGATAAACGATCCGGAATAATTTCAAGATTGTACTGGAAGTTGCAAGCAAATGCTTGGGCTAGATCATCCCACGTATACCACCTTCCATGGTCTTGATAGGTATACCATTCCAATGTTGAACCGCTCAGTCTTTTGATTGAAATATGCCATTAGCAACTCGTCTTTCCCTCCATCTCCCCTCAGTTTGCTACAAAACCCTCTCAAGTGTGCTACTGGATCACCGTGCCCATCGTATAAATCAAATTTGGGCATCTTAAACCCTGTCGACAATTGAATATCTGGGAACAAACATAGATCTTTGTACGCCACACTTACTTGACCTCCCAACCCCCGCATATCTCTGAACGATTGTTCTAATCTTTTGACTTTCCTGGACATCTATTCATGTTTAGGATTTTTGGCTGGTTTCTCAACTTCTGCAGGGAGATCAAAACAAAGAATGTATGAATAGGGTTCCGAGGCTTTAAAAGTAGGCTCCGAGGGGTAATACTGGTTATCATGGGCATGGAGCAAATGCTCGCTGGAAGATCTGTAGAGTGTAGCAGGTGGGGGTGCCATGAAGATAGGAGCAACTGGTGGAGGAGGGTGTGGAACTGGTTTGGGTGGTGGAGCTGGTGGGGTTTGGGAAGTTGTACCTTGGTAGTGTCTGTGGATGGGAAAGCTAGGGGACGGATTGGTGGTAGGGTGATTATGCGACTGGGCTAATAGCGGGATGAAGGCAGGGTTGGCGGGATAAGCTGGTGGTGGTTGCCCCTTTGCCCATGCTTGGTACATTTTAACCATTTTTTATTTCAGTTTATACACCTCTTCTTTCTTTGCATTAACATCCAACTCTTCTACCTCTCTTAACAGATTAATAATACTTGTGTCAGGCTCTTGGTTGGCCATGGTCAACTTGTTTTTGGAGCGAGTGTTGTAAGGGTGGGTTTCCAGAATTCCAATCTACTAACCACCTGCTTGAACTCAATACATCAAGAACAACCTTGTTAGCAATTAGGGCTTTAACAAACTGGTAACCGCACATTTGGGGAATGAATGCACCTAGGCAATTAGCCATTTCTATTATGCATTTGCTCGGCTGCTTGTCCCATCCCGGCTTTTCCCTATTTCCATTAGCGACTCCACTTTTCCCTTTTTTCCTCTTTCTTTTTTTTTATCATTCTTGCCTTTGTTTCTCTTTGTTTTTATTCTTTCATTTCCCCTCTTATTTTGCCATTGCTTCCTTCTCACGGTTTCTTATCTTCTTTTTTCTTTTTTTCCATTCTCTCTTGTTTTCCTATCTTTTTTGCTTTCTCTTGGTTATGGTCGAACCCTATGGAGATTGCCTACGCATCATGACCCCACATAAATCAGACCGAGCATAGTTTAGGGGGATAAGAGTAAAAGTATAGAACACTATTTTTTTGGATTTTCAAATTTTCATAAAAAGTAAATGCTTTGATTACAATGACTCAAAAACTAATAGACTAAAAAATAACCTAACAAAATCAGATAATAAGACGATGATACAGACTCTTCCTAACAAACTCTAACAGAAAGAAAATACAGACTCAAAATAAGCTGGCAAACTACAACATAAAGAAAATACAAACTCAAGCGAAAATAATGAATACATTAATGCTCATGGGGCCTGCGGGACATCATTCGGTCTTGCCACGGGCCTATATGCAAGATCCGTTTGAAGACTTTCCAAGTCACTCATTATCTGTCTGACAAATGTCATCACTGCGGTGGAGAAGGTGGTGCAAGTCATATCCTCACATGCTTAGCATTTCACAACAATGTAGTCGGCAATGGTTCTGATCCTCTCTCGGATTCTGCCCTATTCCTGAAGCAATCGCCCTATCTGATGATTCCGGTCCTCTAACACTTGAAAGCTGTGAAGGGGTTGATCTTGCAACTATTATATTCTGTCCTCCATCTGAGCCATCAGATCATAACAGTGTTCCCTATCAGCTTTAAAGTCTTTAGCCTGTTTGGATGCCTCATTCTCAAGAGTAGTTACTTTTCTCTTCAGGCTGGTGATAGTCCCTTCATAGTTCCTTTTCATTTGCTGCACAAATCATGCCTGCTCGTCTGACTTCCTTGACCATTATGCTCGGACTTTCACTAGACTAGCCTCAGACTTTTCCAGGTCATCTTGACACTTAAGGACTTTCTTGTTCAGACTGCTTATACGATTTTTGTCCGCTAGGCTTCTTTTCGGGTTTCTAGAAGTTATTTTTATCTTTCGGATTTGCTCTTTGAGGGCTTCTTTTTCCTGAGTTAGTTTTTCTCTTTTCTCATTCATCTGCAACGTCTTGCAAACCATTTTCAAACTAACGGTCCATGACTTGCTTTTCCAGCTTGCTTATGGTGGCCTTGTGCTTGTTTTCTTTAGTAAGCCAGTCCTAGTACACTTGTGCTGCGTCGGTTAACTCTTGGACATGAGGTCTCTTTGCGGGACTTTCGGGCTCCTGATGAACTCAGGATATTTTACCATACCAAGCAAGGTAACCAGGCTCCAACTGTCCTTCGGATAGATCTCGTACTTGGGTTTTAGGCTCTTAGAATTTGCACTAAAGCCAAATACGACATACTTTTTCTTCTGGAAAGGCAGCTTTTGGTTATAACTCAATGACCTGCCGACTCAAATATTTATCATTTGGGATGGTCTGGTAGCGGCCTAACTGATGTAGGACTCTGTGTGAAGTATAAGGCTGGATACTCCGAAGACCCATCAACAACAGAAAACATTCTTCAGCCCATATGTAGATTACTTCACCGACCGACAGCCATACGAATGTCCATTCGATTTTGTTTGAAGTCAAGGAATTCAAGTGGGCATACCATGCTTTTGTACCCTCCAGGAACTCATAACCCTCTACCCGTTTTTCATGCTTTTTAGTGCATTTGAGACCAGTCATACCACAAATCTGATATCCCGGGAGATGGCAAAGGTGTTCCTCCATCCACAGTTGTAACAGCATGTTGCACCCTTCCAAGAACTTTGCTCCTTCCCGGCAAACGGTTAGAGCTCGGTAAATGTCTGCCAATATCATCGGCACCATAGTCCCATTTGCCTTTTTCATCATAAAGTCAGTTATCCCCACGAGTCCCAACTCTATGTTCCTGTCATATTTGGGGTAAATCAAAATACCCAGCAACGCCATTATAAAATCCAATCCTCTCCGAGCCTCCCACTTGACTTGGCTTCCCATGTGAGTAAGACCGGTATCTGGTGTCTCGAAGCCACGGGGATTCTCGTAATGTCGGTACAAAAAATAGAAGGTACAGAATCCTTTGGACAAATTTCTGTCTTGGATGTCCCAACTGATGCTTAACAAGTCCAAAAATCTGTGAGACGTTACTGTTCTAAGTGCCATCAGGTATTGCTTTCTAAGATTCCCCTCAAAACCAGCGTAGCCTGCTATCTATTCCAGTGTGGGAGTATCGAAATTAGCAAAATGAAAAACATTATGTGTTGGGTCCCTAAATGGTATCAAGGCCTCAATTACTTCCTTTCTCGGCTTAACCTTCAAGAGCCCGATAAGACCACCTAGCGCATTTGTCACAACTTTCCTGCTAACGTCCCCCAAATCATGCGACCACATATGTAGCTCCAAAGGGATCTCTTCACGGACTGAAAAAGGTTCATTTTGAATTGTGCCCATCCTGCACATTTGTTAAGGTGATTTAATTAAAATAAAACTATGACTCATTTTGAATCAAAAAGAATAAGGCCATTTTTTCAAAAAATTTTGTTTCAAACTAAAACCCAATTTTTGCAAATACGGTCTTTCGGCACTTCGGGGAAGAAAATTTTAAGGTTGTGCCCACTAACTGGTCAAAAATTTAAAAAAATGACCAAAGGTGGTTAATTTTGCAAAAATAGCCTTCAGGCGCCCTTTTAGGGGCATTCAACTATTTTTGACAAGAATGACATCACCTTACTTATTTACCATAAAAATAAAATTTTGTTCTTTTTTGGCTAGTTTTGCAAAAGGAAAGTTGGACCCGATAAGGGTTGCCTATGTATCCCACGCCCTGTGAGAATCAAACTGTAGTTCAGGCAAATAAATCAAAACAACCTATTTTTGAAAACAAAACATTTTTCCCTTATTTTTTTTTCATTTTTCTCAAAAATTCGGCAGAGTTTCATTACCATTTGGACGTTGGTTTTTTTCTTTCAAAAAGCTCATTCACTCACTTGACCCTTACGCTGCTATTTTCTTTTTCCAACGTTCTCCCATCATTCAGAAGCCGGTCAGCATGCAAAACCCAAAGCAAATAAATGCACAAGTCGCACATAAAATATGCATTAGGACGGTCTTTGATTCTGGGTACACTTGTCCTAGACGGACCCAACCCCTGTGTTGAGTCCCCTAAGTCAAATGAACATGATGCAAACAAACATTCCTACTAGGGATCTGGCATGAGGATGAATTATTCAAGGTTTAAAACCTGGATTTATTGTTCTAGACCCGGCTTACCCGAGCGGACAACTCGAGCCGGGGGAGGGGGGACAGCATACCGGGAATACAGAAGCTTCGCCGGCATTTCAACTTATTCGAACCTCGTTATAAATTTGGGAAATGACTCTAACACAAGAGAAGCTACACGAAGTGTACCCTTCTCCATTATTTAGAAGACTTAGAGAGAGGAAGGGTTTCGAAACAATTTATATACAGTTCGCATAATATCAAAGCAGTAAAAGCAACATTTAGCACATTAGGCCCAAACATGACGCAAAATCAGATAAAGCCAAATATAACAATTTATCTAAGCTTTGAATTATGAACCCTGAACCAAAGATTCAGGGTTTGATTCCCAGCAGAGTCGCCACAGCTATCACACCTCCTTTTTTTCCGGTGTAACTCTTATATTTCATTAATATCAAAGGAATGTACAATGTAAAGTTCTATAGTAGTAGCTTGGACTAGCTGCTACTCATTTACAGACAATCACTATACTAAGATAACTATCAAACAAATGCTACCTCAGTATAGGGAAATCTACTAGACTATAACTAAGGAAAACAATTAAGTTGCCGCAAGCCATTTAGCCATCGTCTACAATTTCTGCCATGGATATGAATAAGTAAAGCAACTTCTCTGCAAATCTGTTCTTCCACAAATACTTTCCCATAAAATCGAATGCTATTCCTCTCCCTCCAGATAAGAGTAATAGTATTGACAAAAACAGAGGCTATAATAGCATTGTGCCACATTCTGCTCCTAGCTTTACTGCAAATCCATTGAATCTCTGTTTCTCACACCTCCTTTTTACCACCCCCGGAAGGGCATTAAGGTATAAGGGATTTTTTTCAATTTAAAGACAATCAAAATAGGATTTATTTATTTAAAGAATTCAGAGTCGCCACTTGGGATAATTATGGTGTCCCAAGTCACAGGTTCAATCCTGAGTCGAGGAAAGGATTGACTCTGTATTAGAGTCCGCGAACCAGAACTTTGAGTAAGGAATTCTATTAACCCGGGAGAAGGTGTTAGGCATTCTCGAATTCCGTGGTTCTAGCACGGTCGCTCAACTGTCATTATTGGCCTAATATCTTATTTTAAAATAATATTCAACCTTTGTGCTTTTTATTTTAAAATTGCTTTTATTTAATATTTTTTTAAAAAAAGGATTTAACGTCAAATAAAACATGTCTTTGTACTCCGTCACATGAAATGCACCCCCAATCCGAAACACATTTTATCCAACGTTATTAAGATTTCGATTTGGGTAACACCAAATGCACACCTGAGTTTATGAAGGTAATATTATTAATATAACGCGCCTAAAGTAACTACGTATTTTTAGCTTTGCGAGGGGCCATGGAAATTTTCTAAGTGGCACCCCTCAAATTCTAAGGATTTTTTATAAAAAAAAAAAAGTTAAATGAGGGCCACACATGTGAGATTTTATTTGGCGCAATGCACCTCAATTCCATTTTAAAAAGGGTATTCAAACTAAGATTCGGAGGGCCATATACTATTTGTATTATCTAATATGGCTCACCTCCAATCTAATTGAAGCACTCATTGACTAAAGAAAACTGCAAGATTCCTAATTATTCAAATATTGCCTAATGGAATTGTTGAAGGCCCAAAAGGAGGTACTATTTCATTTTTTCAGACAAACTCAAGCCCAAACAACGGGCTCAGTCCGTGTGGGACATATGCAAATAGAACACATATAGAACCTCCAAAGTAGTTGAAAACAGTCAAACTTCCACATGCCAAATTAACATTAAGCCAAAAAATCGTTGCAAACTTTGAGGCTTGAAGCATGCCCACTTCGAACGATCATTATCTTTAGAAAAGGAGACAATGTTGAACACTTTGTGACATGCAGGATTCATGTCCTACTTTCGAGAAAACTGAATTATAAATGCATGAGGCAAAATATGAAATATAATCACAGACTTGACAACGACAAACGCACGAAACCTATCTCGACTATTTTTATAATTAGTCAATTCATAAACTAATTGTTTGAGTCCCAATTTTCAAGACACAAAGGACTCTTTTGAATTCCAGAAGCCAATATGACGAAAGGCTGCAATACAAAATTCAGGTTCTGAAATAAGGGAACTAAGCTAAGCATGAAGCCAAATTTAAACTAGATCTAAATATAACAAAGAAACAAGTCCAGAGCTCTATCATAGGCGAGCAGACATGCACACAAAATCAAACTCAGAACCTGTGGTATTGAACTCCCAACCCAACTTGCATACGAGATCCAGATTACAACAAAAACTTTTAAAAAAACTCATTTCTAATGCCTATTTAAGAGTCCAACACATCCTCAATCATTACATTAAAGCAAATTCAAATCCAAACCACCACATGAAATACAACATTAATGACATAAAATAAAAAAAATTGGACAACTAAACTAAAGACCACGTGAAGAAAATTAATAGAGAAACGTGTAGCAATTATCATTTCTTCAAGCTTGATTACATGTTTTCCGATTCACAATTCACACGTCACTTAAAAGCCAAGGAAATACCTGGAAACAGCAAAAATATGAAGAAGGAGAAATCAACAGCAGTAGAGCAGTGTCAATAGTAGCATTGAACAGTAGCCTCTCACAGCTCAAAAAATCAGTATAAAACCCAAAACCAAACTATCTTCAACAGGATGGGTACTTGATCTTTCAGGAATTTCAGATAAACAGGATGAGCTAAGAAAACTAGAAACCAGGACTCCAACCCCAAATTCAACTCATATTCAGCATTCAAAACCCCAAATTAAACCAGCTTCAACACCGTATGAATCAAAGAGAACTCCAGAAAAGAAAACCCTTAAGAAAGAAACAAGAAATTAATCAAACAGTGAAATCTTATTAAAGATTTTCCAGTCGTTTGTGATTTTTTTGCCGAATCCCCCTCTGTAAAGTTCTAATGGGGTTTTTATATAAAAGAATTAGGGCAACAATAAGGGTTTCAGATTTTGCTTATTGCCCCATTCAATATTTCTGTTTTAGCCTAGATACCACCCAATTTAATTTTTGGATTTCGAAAGAGTCCCCACCCCAGCTTCTTAGAAGCTTCTTTAGTTAGTTACACTCAGATTCTCTAGGCTAGTTACCCAAAATACCCCTCACACCCTTGCTAATTACCCTTTCAACTATAGGTCAAACTAGCCCAACCCAATTGGTATAGGTCTATAAACCCAAATTAGAGTCCACTTGGGCTTTTGATTTTCAGAAATCAATTAAGGGTAAACCGGGATTCTCAATTTAAGGTCTCACTCAAAATTCCCAAAAGAAAAAAGAAGCGGAACCCTTAAAATACGATTAAACAAAATAAAGTGGATGAACTAACTACCCTAGATACACTGTAGGAACTCAAATGAATTAAGGCTCAATTACACTAGCCAGGTGATTAAACAGATGATTAAATGAGAAATAGTAATTATGCCATTAACGCCAAGGAATTAAACAACCAAAACAGGATCGAGGGACGAACTAACGAAATCAAAGGACCAGGTGTTTCTCAAAGAAGAAGAAAAAGAAGAAAAGCAAAACAAGTCCAATGCTAGAACACACCTCAAACTCAGACGGTCTTAACGAATTTCAACCAGCATGAAGAAAAGGGACGGATGGGGATAATAGAACAGCGGAAGAAGGAAAAACACAAGAGAGAAGGAACAACTTACCGGATCAGAGCTTGAAACCTATTGGAGACTTATGACGAAACTTCGATCCTCATGCACAATGGACACTTCATCCATTTGTCCTTCACTCGAAGTGAGTCTATCCACACACGTTTAGTGCCAAGAAAAAGCTGGGTCGAGTGGAGTTCAAAAGAAGAAAACGAAGAAGAATTCAGTGCCAACTTCGATCTCTAATTCAGAGAGGATGAGTGGTTTGGAAGAGCAAAGAGGAGCGTATTTGGAATAGAGGTGTAGCAGTGGTCATGGGGTCAAGTTTTGAGGGGGTTTGGAGGTCAACCGCCAGCCCGTGGAGGCTCAAGATCTTTGAGGCCGCGGGTTCTAGGGTTGGGGTCTTGACAGAGATGAGGGGATTTGAACAATCTTAGTATGTTTGGAATGGGTCTTTGGATAGTTTGAAGCGAAATGAGGGAAGTGATTATAGCCGTTTGATGCGATAACATAAAGGGCCAGGATTTATTAAAGCTCATAAACTGAACTACGTCGTTTCTAAGGTCCTGGGGGCTGAGGGGTTTGGGCCTAGTATTGGCGAGTCAGTGGAAATGAATTGGGCTGGTTGTAATACTATAAACACTGGGCCCAAATCTTATTGTACTCTTTTATTTCCAATTCCTTTCAATTAATTCTTGTTAGTTCTTTTTCCTTCTCTTTTCTTTTTCTCTCTTTTTTTTTTATTTTCTCAAATTAACAAAAATCTAATTTAATTCCTAGTACCTAATTAACCTAAAAACTAATTAAATATAAATGGTAGTTATCATAATTAGTTAAAAACAAATTAAAATAAAAATTACTCAAAATCAAAGTAAAAATGAAAATGTGCAAATTAAACTATTTTTTGTGATTTTTCCTTTCTATAAAATAACTTATTTACTTAATTAATACTAACATGTTAAATTAAGTCCTAAATGCGAATGCACACATATTTTTGTATTTTTCATTAATTAAAATGTACAGCTAAAATGCAAACAATTAACAGAAATTTTCACAAAAACTTCACAAAATTGCAAACCATGAAAAACTTTTTATTAATTTATGGGAGTAGATCATATAGGGCATGCTCACAAGGGTGACCATTCTCAAAACTACGTCCTCGATTTTGAAGTGTCGAAGATTGGCTCTTCGATAGTAATACCTTTCGATTTGTTGTTTTTGTGCAAGCATTCAAACGAGGGAGGCTTCCATATTTCATCTAGAAATTTGAGGCTTGTATTTATAGCCTCATGATTTGACTCTTCTGTTGCATATCGAAACTTGAAGCTAGATTCCCCGACTTCGACCGGTATCAAAGCTTCAACACCATTATCTAAAAAAACGGTGTTGCCCCCTAACTAGATTTTGACATTGTTCGATATGCCTAAAGGACCTCGGGCAATATTTCTCTCCATTTTCCTTTTGCGTCATTTAATCTTTTTTTTTAGATTTTGTATGATACTGTTGTTTGTCAATTTGGCATGTCCGTTCCCACTAGGATTATACGGCGTTGACAGGATCCTTTTTATTTTATAGTCTTCAAGAATCTTTGTCACTTTGATGTTGATGAATTGCTTTCTATTATCCCATACGATTGCAGCTTGAATCGACATTAATATGTCCCAGGTAAAGTGTATGACTTCTCTTTCTCTGACTTTCTCAAAGGTCTATGCTTCAACCCATTTAGAAAAATAATCAGTCATAAACAAAATGAATTTAGCTTCACCTGGGACCGACGGTAGAGAGCCGATGATATGCATTCACCATCTCATGAACGGCCATAGAGACAAGACTGAGTGGAACTGCTATCTGGGTTGGTGAATCATCGGCGATAGCTTTGGTCTTTGTCACATCTTCGAACAAACGCTTTTGTATTTTTTCCCATACCAGCCCAATAATACACTGCTCTACTGACTTTGTAAACTAATGACTTGGCACCGTAATGATTTCTGCAAGTGCCTTCGTGAATTTCCCGTAAAATGTAGTTGGTGTCTCCTGGTCCCAAACATTTCACCAACGATCCATCGAACAATCTCTTATACAGTGTTCCATCCTCAGCCAATGTGAATTGTGCTGCCTTCATATGTAGAGTCCTCGATTCCTGAGGATCCGGAGGAAGTTTCCTGTTATTTAGGTATTCGATGTACTTATTCCTCCAATACAAGGTAGACTTGTGGAGTTTATTTTGGCGTTTCCTTCTTCAGTTATTGACCGCGAAAGTTGTATGACAGTCACCGAGCTAAGCTCATCAACTTCAATCGACGATCCCATATTTGTAAGGGCATCGACCTCGCTATTTTGTTCTCGAGATACATGCTGCAGTGTCCATTCTTTAAATCGATGTAGAGACACTTGTAGTTTGTCCAAGTACTTCTGCATTTGATCATCTCGAACCTCAAAAGTTCTGTTGACTTGATTACCACAAGTTGTGAGTCACACTTGGCCTCGATGACCTCCGCTTCCAAGCTCTTAACTAGCTCGAGGCAATCATAGCCTCATACTCAACCTCATTATTAGTTAATTTTAAAGTTTTGATAGATTGTCTAATTATATTACATGTGGCTGACTTCAAAACAATGCCTATCCCAGATCTCTTCAGGTTCAAAGTGTCGTTCCTGAAGAGGGTCCACACCCTCGATGATGTACCCAATTTCAATAATATTTCCATTTTGAGCTCGGGGATGAGGTTTAGTGCAAAGTTGGCTACGAATTCTGCCAAGATTTAAGACTTAATGGCCGTTCGAGGTTGATACTGGATATCATACCCACTGATCTCGACGACCCATTTGGTCAGCCAACCCGAGAGTTGAGCTTGTGCAAAATATTACAAAGGGGATAGGTGGTTACAATACAAATTGGGTGACGTTGAAAAATATGGTTTTAGTTTCCTAGAGGCACTTATTAACGCGAGCGCTAATTTGTCTAAGTATGGGTATCGAATCTCGGACTCACCTAGGGTCCGACTAACATAGTATATAGGAAATTACGTACCTTGCTCCTCTTGAATTAAGACCCCACTTACCGCTATCTCTGAGATCGCTAAGTATAAGTAGAGTTTCTCATCTGCTTTCGAGGTGTGAAGCAATGGCGGGCTCGACAAGTATCATTTGAGTTACTTCAAGGCTTGTTAACATTCGGGGGTCCATGCAATTTTTCTTCTTGTTAAATAGTGAGAAGAACCGGTGGCTCTTATCTGAGGACCTCGAAATAAATCAACCTAGGACGGCTATGTCCCCTGTTAAACTTTGTGCAACCTTCACATTATAAATAATTGTGATGCCTTCGATTGATTTAGTTATATTAGGGTTGATTTCGATCCACTGATTTGATACCATAAAGCCAAGAACTTGCCTGACCCGACCCCGAATGTACATTTCTTTGGGTGGAGCTTCATGTTATATTTTCTAAGCATGTCAAAGGTCTCCTACAAATATTTTAAATGGTCCTCTGCTCGTAGGGACTTAACTAGCATATCGTCAATATAAACAACCATTGATTTGCCTATTTGTTCTTCGAACATTCAATTTATTATGTGTTGATAAGTAGCACCGTCATTTTTTAGTCCAAACGGCATTACACTATGGCAATAAGTACCGTACTTAATAGTGAACAAAGTGTGAGCACGTGATTTTTGCTTCACATAAACTACTACTACAGAATTCCTAAAATTAGATTTTTTTTCTTTTAATTATTCGTTAATTTAGGAATTATTGTAGAATTCTCCTGATTTCTTTGCATTTTCGTGTGCAAGTTCAATCTTTCTTTCAAAAATCATGAAAAATACAAAAACTATCATGCATTGCATTTAGGCTTTATTTTTACATTTTTAGTATTAATCATTAATTATTTGTTTAATTAATATAAAAATCACAAAAACAGCCCACTTTAAATTTTTTACCTTTTAATTTTTAGGTTATTGATTTTTATCTTTTAATTTAGAATTAAGTAACTTTTATGATTTTTTATAATTAGGTAATTTGTTTAATTTTACAATTTAGATAATTTAGGATTTTTATTTTTTATTTTTAAAAAGAAGAGAAACAAAAGAAAGGAAATAAGAAAAGGGATTTGTTTTAAATGTGGGCGAGTTCAAATCCGTTCCCAAACTGGCCCAGATCATATTTTCATGACCTATTCCGCCTCAGACCAGCTCCATATACCTTTTCCAATGCCCCCAGTCACCAAACGACGTCGTTTCGCTCCTAACTAATCCTAGCCGTTGGATCATTCTTATCTGACGGCTCGCAATTCAACCCTCATATCCCTTAAAAATATCAGATCCTTTCCCCAAACCCCAAGAGACCACTATCACAACATCCCTTCTTCTCTCTTTCATCAAAGCCATCTGCAATCGCCGGAAATTGCCCATGGCAGGGGCGCCACTCCAAACACCCCCATTTTCTAACAAGACAAGCACCAGACTCCCCTCATTAAATTAGTCTTGACCTATTTTGAAGTCATTAGTATTTTACCAAGCCACCACTGGCCGGGCCCAACTTTATCGTCTCCATCGCTCGTTGTCTCGCTTCGTTCGTCGGCCAAAATTAGTATATTCTCCTCCTCGTATCTCCGTGTTTCTGCTTCTTCATTTTTAGGTGATAATCTTGTATGTTTTGTTATCTGATACGTTTAAATTTTAGTAAAATAGGTTTATTTAGTTAATCATATTCGTTAAATATAGTTAAATACACTTAGATTAATTAAATAGTTCATGTTCCACTTGGTAGATTAATTATGGGTTGGCTTCTATTTTTAGTTTGTTTTATCTCTGATTTGGTTCTAATTGTTTGAGGTGGGAGGTTTGAATGCTCATTGGATTGGAAGTGGGTTTGAAAGGATAATTTTAAAAACCTTAACAGGTTGATTGGAAACCAATTCAGGGAATCCAAGGCTAGAATGGCCTAGTTGGTTCTAGGAGAGGCTTTTGGGTAATCAAACAATCGGAATTTAGGTTAAATTGGTGAAAATTGCAATAATCAGTAATTGAAAGGTCAAAATTGAGTTTTACATAGGGTGCATATCAGAAGGTTCTATGTCTTTGTACAGTTGTCCTTATCCTTATTTTGAAAATACTGATATTGGGTAGGAAAGGACAGACAGTTATAAAAAAAGATGTACTATTCTGAAATTTCGTGGGTAAGATATTCCATTTTAATGCCATTTCTGGTACACTCTATAAAAGGAAAAAAAAGCACTCACTCATACACACACAGATTCAGCCTTATTCTCTGCAAAAAATTCTCTGAAAACAATCAGATTTTTTAGAACTTTAAAAAGCGTTTCAAAAATTTTCAGCTACTGGTCTCTTGATCAGAAGTTCTCATTTCTTTTTCTGAGTTCCACCTAAATCAAAATACATTTCCTTTCAAGATTCAGGGATTTTGGGTTGCAAAGGGCTTTGAATTTGAAGCTGTGATCCTACTGGTTATTGGCTATTGTTCCATTGACTGCTTGTTTAGGTTTTCTTTGTTGTTTTCTCTGAAGATTCATAGATTTGTTTCTATTCTTTGTAACCAAGTATACTTTGAGCCTTGAATCATGAATAAAATGCAAACTTACTTTGAAGAAGTGCACTGCTACTGTGGAATTTAGGATCCATATTTAAATTTCAGCTTCTTTTAATGTTTTCAAGTTGTTTGACTTTTGTTCTTATGATTCTTCCTCTCTAGCATGTGCCTAAATACTTTAATTTTGCTATGTTTTTCCATGAACCAGCTAGGAAGTTTAGTATCGGAGTTGTTGAATATTATCTCTTTCATATGTTAAAATTCAGTCTAAATGGTTTTGCTTAAAACATTGAATTTCATTTTTCTTTTTACATATGTTTTTAGTTTATTTGGCTGTCCAATGCTCTCAGCTATGTACAAAGTATCCTAAATCTGTTTTGACGGATAATATTTTTCTTTTAATGAGGATTTTCATGAGTGAATGTCTGAAATTAGATCATTTTATCTTGATTTCAAGCTAGTAAATAGCTCTAACAGTTTGTCTGGTTGTATGTTAAAATTTTGACTAGTATACTAAGCAGATAATGCAGTATTTGGTTATTAAGTGTATTCAGTTAAACTGTGACTAACCTCAGTATGGCTAAAATGATTGTATAGCTGGATTTAAGGTGATGTATGAATAGTCTAAGGTTTACATTTATTTTTAGTAAATGAATGATAATAGTCAAGGACCGGCATGTTAAGCAAACAAGCAATTTAGACAAACATATATTACGTTTAAAACAATGGGTAAGAGGGGTTCTAGGTTTTTTAGCCTATACGATCATTTATGTGCAATACTTGGTAATCATCCCCAAGTTGGGGTGTCATTCATAGAATTAGCACACAGGTCAGCATATCCTTTACACCCTGATTACCCTCCCATTAATGTTTATATAAACGATTATAATTAAACGTACTCTATGCGTGCATTACCTTTCCCCTACTTAAGGTCCTGGAGGTATTCAAGACTTCTAGTTAAGGTGGATCTAGATTCTCCTATAGTGTTTCAAAGGAGAAAAATCTAAGCAACAAGCAAAACAAATAGGATTGTCAGATAAGAAAACTGTTAAAGGCTCACATTTACCTAAAAAATAAGCAGGCAATTGCGCGTCTTAAATAATAGTATTTCAGACACTTTGAAAGTTCTATTGCAGGATATCTAAGTGAGCGCAAAGCATAACATATGCAGCATATTTTATTAAAGTGAGGTAGAAGGTATTTAGTCGGTTTGCCTACTGATTTTAGGACAAGTTGAATCTATGCTATTCACAAACAGTTCAATAAAAGCATAGCTTTATAATTTCAATATTTTAATCGCCCTATGGGCTTGCCTAGGCGTAAATCAGAGATGTCATATGAACATGATATCTAATCGTTAATTAGAACTACAATTAACCAGTAAATAATTTTAAGAAGGCAATTTGGTTCATTAGGTACTGTAGGCATGATGTCTAGGTGCTGAAAATAATCACAAATGTTGCATAACTAATTTTATATAAATCTGGTGTCTAGGTGTTGGGATTGCTTTTATACTTATTTCTTATAGGCATGATTTCTATTGAAGAAACTAATTTTACAACTTGATTGCAAGTATGGTATCAAGATGAGTGCAATAAAAATCCTAGAACATGGTTACTAATACACATAAGAGAATGATTGTTAAGGTTGAACAACCTAGAGACAGGATTCTAGTGTGCGTGTGAGCATGCATAAATAAAATTAGAGAAAATAACATGATGCACCTATAAGCATGTTTTCTAATGCACACAACAACGTGTAGACGTGGTTTCTAATGCAGGTAGACAATCATAACGCCTAGATAGGCCCAAAAGGAAACTTGGAAAACCAAACTTTCAACCAAATACGCGGTACCCCAATAACTCATAGTATCCAAGAGAGTATTTTGGTGCGTCAAAGTTCTCAAGGGCCTCAGGGACCTGGGCAATGCTCACACCTAGACTCTCTTTAAAGAGAAATAGTCTTTGTGCAGTGTAGAAGGGCCAGCCACAATGTGTCTGAGTTTAGAGGAGTCTCATGGACTCCTAAGCAGTGCTCACACTAGAGGGGCAAAATCCGGGATATTCTAAGAGTAGGAGTGGAAGGTAGTGCTTGAAAAGTTTAGAAATAGTTTTAATAAAATAGTTCAGAAGTAAAACAATCTAGAAGTAAAACAGCCCACGAGTAAAATAGTTCAGGAGTGAAAAATAGTTCAGGAGTAAAAAATAGTTAGAAGCATTCTCAGCAGAAACATAGTCACCAAGGAAAGGCCCATATTGACTAAATTTAATAAAAGGAGCTTATCCCTGAACTCCATCAATCAACAACAAATAGGATCAATTAGTTTAACAAGGTTTCTGGTCTTGATCCTTTAGTTATTACTAGGTCAACATACAAGCATGTATTAATTATAGGACAACATGCTAGGATCAAACAGTCACACAAGAAAGCAAGTAGAGTTAGAGATCGTTACTTAATCAGAAGTTTGTTAAGGATGAGCACTTAGAATAGGGCAAGTAGACATAGGTCTAATCGCATAGAGGCAGACATGTAGACATGTTGAAAGTAGGAAAATACATAGGTCTAGTTAATAGAAGTAGGCAGGCTGACATGATGGAAATAGAAATCCTCTTGGTTTAATTATATGTAAGTAGGTATGTCGATTAAAAGTATTAGCATGAAGCACATAGGCCTGGTTAAAAATAGACAGGCTGATAACAAAGAACATACTGATTTAATAACATGAAAGTAGACATGTTGAGAACAAGAACTACACAAGTTAAATCATATAGAGGTCTGAATGATAGTAAAGTGGAGGCATACCAGTTAAGAGACAACAATAGAAGAGTGAAGCAAACAGGGTCCAAAGGTCGAGCCTTGGCTTCCAACCGACTAGACGGTGCAACAAACAATGAGTAGAATGTTGTGATAGAGGAAAAGAGCAAGAAATTTGTGTGTTTTTTCTATGTATGTGTGCGTGTGTGTTAAAGAAAATGGGTGAAGCTTATAGAGCATTCCGTAGAGTATAGTCAATAAGGTAAAGCAGTTCAAAGACTTGCAAATAAGGCAAGAAAATAATCAGTCAATCAATTAGGCGTGACAGGGACAATCATTAAACAAAAATCATGGGATTGTATCCAAAATAACTCGGAATTGAGGTCTAAATAAGGCAAATGGTAAGTCTGACAGCCGATTAGAGTCATAACACTGAAAATCCGGCAAGAAACAAGGAAATTAATCACACAAATAAGGTAACCCAAGTAAATGTAGACTAAATTCAGATTGGTAAGGTAGTCACCGCCACAAATTAAGCTTAACATGAACAATTAAGGCAAGTAGCATCAATTAAGAGTCCCAAAATAAGGAAAACTAGACAAAATTACAGTAAATAATCATCTCAGTAAAATGAAACCCTTTCAAACCCTAGATGGTTTGGTTAATCATCTTATTATTCAAAAATAAAAGGAAAATATTGAAGCGGGTAATGAAGCAATCAAACTAACTAAGACTTGAGCACAACTATGAAAGAAATCATGGGAAAAAAGGTTAATCAAACACATAGGAGTTTTAGAAAAAGCTTCACAGAAATAGACAGGTGAAAACCCTAGTTATTAGGAACATAAGGATCGACAAACAGTAAGGAAAACAGAAAACCTTTAAAGAGAAATGCAATAAGAACTCGAAACCACTTCAGATCTATAGCAAATAATAAAGAATCAAAATCCTAATTTGGAGGAACATTAAAATCAGTAGATGTTAAAGAGAATAGAAAAATTTTAAAAAAACTACCGTATAAATTTGAAAACCTTTCAGATCTACAAGGATCTGAACAAATTCAAAGTGTAAGAGATAAGGTTTTTGAGAAAGTAACACAGATAAAAGAAAATATGGTTTGGAACTAGAGATTCGAGTCATAAACACAAGATAATAGTATTCACGAACGGAGATGGCCATAGGTGGTTTTTAAAATAGTTTTGAACAAATTTTGGGTTGGATATCTTCGAGATCCCTACATAAAACCACAAAATTGAACAACCAGAAGAGGTAAGAGGCTGACATGGGCCTCAAATCACCAGGGGAACCCCATGGAACGGGTAATAATCGAAGGGTTTGGGGTAGATTTAGGTGACAACGCTAGGGTTAGGGTTAGTTTCAAAGAGAACCAGAGAAGAATGGGGATTCAAGGCAGCTATCTTTGGATAATGGCTAGGTTTAGGGGGTCATTTGAGTTAAAAAGGAAAGGGGGAATTGGGTCGTTGATCTCAAAGATCAATGTGCAAGATTAGAAGGGGTTTGCGTCGGGTAGAGGTCTTTAGGTTTTAGGATGGGGTGGGCTTAGGTTAAATTAAATTGGACTCGGGAAGGTCTGATTTTAGGTATAATTAGGGGGTATTTTTTAAATATCCAATTTATTAATAAAATAATTTAAAAAGTTACTAGTCAAATGATAAAAAATGATTTTTATGCGTGAAGGTAATTTAAAATAATTTCTTAAAATTATAAAAATATAAAAAATTATTTTTTGTATATGTAATGTAGTATGCATATAGATGGGCTATTATTGCAATATGAGCAATTATGCTCTTAAAAATACAATTGAAATATTTGAACACTCATATGAGCATAAAATGATGAATTTAGATGAATAAATCATTATAAAGTAATATGAGGGATAATTGTTAAATATTTAAATAATTAAAAATACAAAAATAAATAGATTTAAGGCCTTTAAATGATAGAAAAATTGTAAAAATATTTGTACATGTTTGTAATGGTATGTACAATAGTTTGTAATTATGCGTGCACATTTTAAAATATATGAGAGAAAAATTGGATATCAACAACTGCTCGTTTTTATCCGTGAAGGATGAAAGAGTTTTCGAGTAAATAAGTGATGACCGATTTTGACTGAATGGGATGTTTTCAAAAATAGAGTCCGACCCCTGGTCTCCGAGTTGCCTACATATCCTTAGTTTTACGTGAATCAGACCATGTGTAATTCTGGACCCAACGGTGAATGAAGCCAGTTGAAAAAGTTCTTTTGTGAAGGGAGTTATGATTGTGACGTTGGAGCATAACAGATGTATTATAGGGCAGGTATCTGAATAGGCACAAAGTAAGGTGGGTAAAGGGAATTGATTATAATGGCAAAGTGAAAATGGTATGAGCGGAAACCGAATCAAAGGTTGCTCATGTTTGAAGAACGGTTACCTCCTGGATTACCTAAAAACTCAAAAATACTATGCCTGCAAGTATATAGATTACTACGAGAATTTAAATGTGATGCAAACTCCCTTTGGACCATGAAGGTTGTCTTTGGATGGGTTGATGACGTCCTTAGACTATGATGTCCTGGGCCATAAATTATGAGATATGAGATTCACAAACCATGAAATGACGTTCGTGGGCCATGAGGATGGTGCCTCTGAACCATGACACCTTTGGATAATGATGTACAAGTATTGAGAGATCCTCAGGCCATGGCATGGTGTCTTCGATCTATGAGGATGATGCATTCAGCCTATGACATCTTTGGACAGGTTGGCTATATGTCAACCCATGAAGTGCGGAGATATGATACTGAAAGTGATGACAAAACAAAGCTTAGTCTTGTGTAAGGGGCAGAGCTTAGCCCGATAGAAGAAGATAATGCAAAGTTTAGAATAGAGCTACACTTTTGTAAGGGAAGACAATGCTTAGTCCCATGAAAAGGCAAGGCTTAGCCTTATGCCAATAGGGAGGCAGGTCTTAGCCTCATGCGAGATTTGAGATAGGGCTTAATCTCATGCGGAGAGAAGGCAGTGCTTAGCCTTATGCAAATATAGAGGTGGGGCTTAGCCTCATGCAAGGATCGAGATAGGTCTTAGTCTCATGCAAAGAGCAGCTTGTGCTTAGCCTTATGAAAATATAGAGGTAGGGCTTAGCCTCATGTAGGTTTGACACAGGGCTTAGCCTCATGCAAAGGGAAAGCAGTGCTTAGCCTTATGCAAATATGGAGGCAGGGCTTAGCCTCGTGCAAGACTTGAGACAAGGCTTAGTATCATGCAAAGAAAAGGCAGTAGTTAGCATATGCAACTAGGAAGGCAGTGCTTAACCTCATACAAGACTTGAGATAGGGCTTAGTCTCATGCAAAGAAAAGGTAGTGCTTAACCTTATGCAACTGGGGAGGCAGGGTCCTGCTGCTTACCCTCATGCAAGATTTGAGACAGGGCTTAGTCTAAGAAAAGGCAGCGCTTAGCCATATGCAAATATGGAGGTAGGGCTTAGCCTCATGCAGAGAGAAGGCAATGCTTAGCCTTATGCAATGAGCAAGTAGCAAATAGGAGTAGAATATTTCTTAGCTGGAGAAACATTTGCGTCTGGTGGCCTGATTAGTAGTGATTTTGATATGTGTATATTTGTGAATACTCATGTTATGTTCATTGTGCCTGCATCAAAATAAAATTATGAGTTTTATAGGGGGAAGGTTGGTTCGTGCCTTTATCTGATGGCCTCGCTTTGTTCTGCTTTGGGAACTCTGTTCAAGTCACACTGGGTAACATTGGGTTGCTATAGAAATAAAGTTTTTGAAAATATGGACTTATTGGTGAAATAGAGATATTTTAGGAAACAGAATGATATGTAATATCAATTAATTTAGATGAATTAATGACTGTAACACTTTGTAGAGACATTGCAGCTTCCTTACGATAGAATTTTGAGGGTCCTCCTCAAAATTGTGCCCCAGTTTGATCTTCAGATCCTTGTGCATGCTGCGAAGTTTGTTGAATCTGCTCTAAAATTTTGAGAATCCTTCTCAAAATTCAACCCCATTTACTTAACCAATTTCTGACTGTCTGGCATATGGTGGCGTTGGCTGGACTTGTTCCGGAAGTTTGAGGGTTCTCCTCAAAATTCTGCCTCAATTTTTGGTTCTAGGGGACAATGGAGATTTAATTAAGATATTACCGAGCCCATAGGGCTGCCTACGTATCCCCTCTTAAATTGGAACCAGGTCAAGTGTAGTTCAGTTACATCATATGATGGAATATAAACAATCTAAACATAGTATCTTTTGACTGCATCTGAATTGATTGGTTTCGGCCAAACTTCTTCGACCATTTCTGCAAGTATGAGCGCTCCTCTTATTATCACCTTGTGAACAATGTAAGAACCTTGGAAGTTCGGAGAGAATTTCCCTTCGGCTTCATCTTGATGAGGGAAGATCTTCTTTAGCACCAACTGCCCTAGTGCGAATTTCCTTGGCTTGACCCTTTTGTTGAAAGCTCTAGCCATTTTGTCCTGGTAAAGTTGATTGTGACATACTGCATTCATCATTTTTTCCATCTACGAGGGACAACTTCTCATAGAGGCACCTTATCCATTCTACATTGTTGATTTCAGCTTCTTGTATGATACTTAAAGAAGGAATTTCTACCTCGGCTGGAATGACAACTTCAGTACCATAAACAAGTAAATAGGGAGTTGCTCCATTTGACGTGTGGACCGTAATGTGGTACCACAATAGGGAAAATGGAAACTTCTCATGCCATTGTTTGTGGTTTTCTACCATTTTCCTTGGCATCTTCTTGATATTCTTATTAGCGTCTTCCATAGCTCCATTCATTTGAGGTTTTATGATGTGGAATTTTTGTACATGATTTTGAATGTTTCACACATGTCTATCATCAAATAATTGTTTAGATGGGAGGTATTATCAATGACAGTGGACTCGGGAACCTCGAATCGGCAAATAATAAGATCCTTGAAAAACTCTACGACGACTTTTTTGGTTACAGCTATGTAGGATACAACCTCTACCCATTTGGTGAAGTAGTCAATATCAAGTAAAATGAACCGGTTCCCGTTAGAAGCGTTGGGCTCAATTGGACCGTTGACATCCATTCCCCAGGCAGCAAAAGGCCAAGGTGCATTAGTTGCATTGAGCTTGTACCTGGCACTGGTGGAATTTCTGTACATACCGGAGGTAATCCATTTCCATAGTCATCCAAAATTATCCATCTTTGAGTATTTTCTTGGCTAGGACAAAAACATTCATATGTGGTCCACAAGTTCCGGCATGTATCTCCTCGAGCAATCTGAAAGCCTCATTTGTGTCAACACACCTTAACAACCCCAGATAAGGAGTTCTTCTATACAGGGTCCCTCCATTTTGGAAGATCAACTACCCTAAGAACCTTAGCTTTGATTTTCTTAGTGACTTCCTCCTTGATTTTCAGGCTTGTGTCTGGTTTGAACTTTCTGAGTTTCTACTTTACCGGCGAACACATTGGATTGGTAGTGAGCTTGTGAGCCACTATAGATGTGCTCAAACCGATCATGTCATCATATGAACATGCAAAGATATTCTCATATTCCTTCAAGAAAAGAATGTGGTCTTCTTTCTCTAGCGGTGATAAGTGAATGCTTACACGAGTTTCCATGACAGTTTTGGCATTTCCCAAATTTGTTGCTTCGGTCTCATCCAGGTTGGACTTACTTATTCTTAAAGTTCTCAACCTCCCTAACAACTTCCTCAGGTATTTCATCTTCTTCCGTATCACTATCCTTATGTTGCGTTGTCTCATTACATGTCACAGTCATCAGTTGATCAGGAAGAGTAACAATAATGTTGTAGAAAGAAAATGTGAAAGATAATAATGAACAATGAATAGCAATGCATTGATCAAATTTTGTAAATACTCCAAAACAAGTGTGGCTCGATGAATCGGGCAATTATTTTGAAACAAAATACATATCTAAAACAAAATTATTGAAAACATTTGAAGGTCTAGCATGGCTATTGAAATAAATTAGGCTAAGTGCCAAGATACCAGGGACTCGGCGGGCGCGAGATGGTGTGGCAGTCCAATTGCTGAGAACAACTCCCTTCTCCACAGTCTGAATGGTGAGGCCTTCTTCCTCCTCATCCTCCTCCTCAATTTATCGGACTGTAATCCATATCCTCATCTTTTAGGAACAAGTTCCCCAGACCAGCTAAAGCTTCTTCTTCTGTAGTCCCCCATATTGCATCGGTTTGATAAAAAAGTCTGACCCAGATGTGCCACTAGTTTCTCGAGAGGGTAATAAGGATCATGTCATAGTGGCGACCAATCATTATACTCCTGCCAGGTATACTGGTACCCTAGCCCAAAAGTTGTGTTGTGGCGTTTCAGGTGCATTAGCTTAGTAATGCCCTTGAGATCCTCCCCTAGTGCTTTGCCAGGTTCGTACCAAGACCATGCCAGTATGCTATCTATTTTATTAATCCACCACTTGTCCTTTTCAATCGCATTGACATGTTCAATATGGTGATAAGTTTCTCCACTCATCCTTATTCTATTCTTAATTACTGGGACAGTTTGACTGGTGTAAATGAGGTTACTCCCATGTCTGTGAATTACTACCTCCTGGTGGTTCCACTCGAACTTCACGGCCTGGTGTAGTATGGAGGCCATAGCCCCAGCGGCATGTATCCACGGTCAGCCAAACAAAAGATTGTATGTAGTTGATATGTCAAGCACTTGCAATTTAATATCAAACCAAGTTGGCCCCATCTGCAGGCAAAGGTTAATCTCTCCAATAATGTCCATTTGAGACCCATCAAAGGCTTTTACGTTCATAATTTTTGCCAGTATCTCATGAAAATCTTTGCCTAATCTATTTAGAGTAGTTAAAGGACAAAATGTTGAGACTCGAGCACCCATTTAAGACCCTGGCAATAAATTTATCTTCGAACTGTACTGTGATATGCAGTGCCCTATATGACTTAACCCTTCAGGCGGTAGTTCATCCTAATGGAAGGTGTTCTTATGACCCTCTAGCACTTGCCCTACCATGTTGGCCATTTCTCCATTGGTGATGCTTCTAAGCATGTAAGCTTCATTTAACACCTTCATCAGAGCACTCCTATGTGTTTCCGAATTTTGCAATAACAACAAGATGGATATTTGGGTGGGAGTTTTGTTTAAATGATCAACGACTGAGTATTCCTTTGTCTATACTTTCCTCCAGAGATCGTCTCGCCCCATTTCAATAATAGGTTGCTTAGTAACAGTCTCCTTACTCGATCCTCCCAAATGTTCGGGTGTATAGATCTTTTCTGTTCTGGTCATTCCTTGTGTGGTATCAGATTCTTCAATCTTTGCTTTTTCCTTTTGCCTCGGTTCCTCAACATAGTCCCATGGTATGGCATTAGAATTGAAAGGAGGTGCGGTTGCTACTTTCACTGTGAAGGGTGTGGCTACTTCTACCTTAAATGGAATGGGTGTGGCTGAAGGTGGTGCTACCTCTACCTCAAATGGACCCGATGTAGTTACCATAACTTCGATTGATGGTTGTATATGTACCACAATAGGAGTGAGTGTGACTGCAGGCTTAAAGTCATTGCCTTCTCGAATAAGCCTGATTGACCCCTCAAGATCCCATTTTTTGTCCGTCTCTATCACATTTACTCCATCACCTCTATGATCTAGAAGAAGATTGTTGTAGACATTGAGTGTAGCTTCCTTAGCTTGAATGACTTTGTTATCAATCAATGTTTGGATCTTATCTTTCAATGTTCGGCACTCGCCAATGGTGTGCCCTTTCATACCGGAATTATATGTACATGTTTTATTTGGGTTGAACCATTGAGATTAATTCTCCATTGCCACAGTGGGAATAGGGGTGACATAACCAGCAACAGTCAATCAATTATACAACTGATCGATAGGTTTAGCAATAACGGTGTATTGTCTAGGTAGTTTGTGATCAAAGTTAGGTCGGGGTTTCTGGTAATTTAGACGAGTTGGAGGTGAATGATGGTAGGTTGACTGGGTGTTATAGGTGTGATAGGTGGTGGAAAGTTGGGAATATCTGGAAGGTGAAGGTTGGTATGTGGGTGGAGGTTTTTAGTATATGGGTGGAGGTGTCTGGTATGTGAGCAGAGACTTTGGGTCTTGGGCCACCACTACTACCCCACTTCTTTTTTCTTTGATATGCCTCATGATTGTAATGCTTTGTTCGTGGCCTGTAGTGCCTCAAAATTTGTCACCATCCCGCTTGATACCCTCTTCAATCCTTTCTCCGAGTTTGATGATATCAGAGACTTATGATTCTCAATGACCATAAGCCTTTTATAATATTGTGGGTCTTGTGTCATGACAAAGAACTTGTTCATCTATTCCCCATGTAATGCTGGTCTGACCTTGGCTGCTTCTGACCTCCACCGAGTAGTATACTCGCGGAAGGTCTCAATTGTCTTCTTCTTTAAGTTCTAGATATATAACACATCTCGTGCATTTTTTGTATTAAACCTGAATCGATCCATAAATTACGATGCCATGCTCACCCAATTGGCCCACTTCTTAAGGTTCAAACATATGTACCAGGACATGGCATCTCCGTAAGGCTTCTCATGAAGAGCTTCATTTGGATCCTTTCATATTTTCCGACCTCCGCGAGCTTGTCACAGTAATTTCTCAGATGAACCTTGGGATCACCTGTTCAATCAAACATTTCGAACTTGGGAGGTTTGTAACCCTCTAGCAGTTCCACATATGGTTGTATTCATAAATCCCCGTAGTTAATACCTCCTATCCATTTACCTCCTTCAACACCCTGAACTCCGCTTGTCAATTTATTGATCTATTCGGCAATGTTCTTGATGAACAAGTCCTTCTCAATGGATTCTGGTGTTAGGAGATTGGTTAAGTGGAGTGAGGCATGGTTTCTATGTATATGGGGTTGTTTTGGTGAGTACGGGGGCTTTGGTCGTAATGGTCATCATTTGTGGTATTTTGAGGATCAGGAACAAGGTGAGGTGCGTTTTGATAAGTGTGAAAGGTAGTGGTTTGTAGGTACTGGGTTGGTTGATGGTGGTGCTGTGGAGGAGTCGATATCGCTAAAGGATTAGGATTTTGAGGTGGATTTGTATATTGATGGGGTGAAGGAGGATTTCGCAAATGCTGGTTTGTCATATTTTGGGGAGGTGCTAGGCTTTTGGTATTTTTTTACTTGATGTCGGGGGCATTTAGAGTGAGAGAAAGGTTTGCTAGATAGTGGACCTGCTCAAACTCTCCTTGTAAATCCAGTATTTTCTGCTTTAATCGGAGAACCAATTCATTTTAGGCCGGAGTGTTTCGATCACCTGAAGTTCCAATGTTCTCGACATTTTCCTTTCAAATGCCGCTCAAGTCATTCCATCTTAGATTTCTCTTTACTTTTCTTATTACTTGGAGGAGGAGGAAGTGGGGGGCCTCTAGATCTGGTGTGGTATGCTGATGATGGCAGTATGTGCGGACCAACCTTAAGGGATGGGAATAATAAAAATAAAGAAAAACAAAAGGTAAGCAAGTCAGTAGGGATTTTGAAAAGTCTGCAGTATTTAAACATGTATTGCGAGAATGTAAATTTGTGTCCTAATTTGGGAGCCCCGTTGTACTTGAGGTAGGCCTAGCGACAAATAGGTTTGGAGAAATTCAGTGCCAATGATTTCCTCATTTTCATTAATGTAAAAATAGACGAACCAAATGACACTAAAAGATATGTCACTAATGGCACTTGACCTTATTACATTTGAAAAGCAAGTAAACCTAATCTACTTGGTCCCAGAAGGACCTTCTCCATGCTGGATGCTTTTGTCGATCATATCCCCCAGTTCGTCCAGGTTTAGCAGTAAGAATACCCTCACCAAATGTCCTCTTTCATTTTCTTCGGCGTTCTGACAATTGGTGACTCTCTTCCTTATTTTCCCTTCTAATTCCAACAGACCGTACTCCAGCTGCTCCAACTTTTCACTAGATTTAACAGCCCTCTCTTTCCTCTCATTGATCATTTCCATATCAGCGTTGTGTTGCTCCATATGCTTGGTTTCAGACTCACAGATTCTTTTGCGCAGTTTGTTATATTTCACCTGTGCCTCGGAAACTTCGTGTATGACCCTATTTGCCGGACCAACTATTGGATTGAATATTCCCTCTATGTTATCATCCAACCATGAGGGGTAGAAGTACGCATGACCAGCATGATATTGATCTGGCTTAATAGTATCCTTTTCTATGATAATCTTCAAGTGCCACATGTATTGTGCTTCATTTTTGTATGGAATGGCATCACCCTAAATATCAGCTATGAAGTACTCGTTTTAGCAACCTGTGGTATGACTTGCTTCATGTCTGCCTGTCTCATAACCCTAAGCGGAGCATAAGGGAATATTCCTCTCAACTTGTTTAGCACCAAGTATGGAACGTCCCTGGATCTGATAATGAACTTGCCGGTAGGGAACCATTCAAATTTCCATTGAACCTGAACCTCGGTCAAAATATTAAAAACTACACCCATCCCATAACCCCTTCTAGTTGAGCGAACCCGTCCGGGAGATATGTCATTTTCTTGGGATGATGGAAGGCTATGTGATCGTTCCATGGCCTTCGCAGAAAATCTTGACGGTGATAACCCTTTTGGAGATGTTCTAACAGCCAAACTTGTAATAGCAATTTGCAACCTTTTACATATTTGTACCCTTTTGCAGCACTCTAAGGCCCGACAGATGTCTGCAATTATCATAGGGACAATGGTATATGTCTACGCCTCAATCCCTTCCATCAAAGTTTTGGCCACAGTGGCTAGTCTGGAATGGATTCTATCCCCTTGGATTAGGAACACCAGCATATCCAAGAAACAAGTGATGAACACAAAGACCCTGCAGTGAATCCAATCTAAGGAGGTGATGGAAAATTCATCATTAAAAATACGGTAAGATCTGTTGTGACCATATTATTCATAGAGGAAGTCGAAGGGTGTGTAGGAGTTTTTTAGGCACTGTAAGTCATCATTCTTCTTTAATCCCATCATCTTTAGAAGTCCCCTGGTAATGCAATTTTCAGGAGCCAGTAAACCAGGGTTGTCACAAGGTAGCCCAGCAAATCCCCCTATTTCTTCCAAGAGAGAGGTCATTTCTATGTTTCCAAAGTGGAACACGGCTCTTTCTTTGTCCTAGAGCATTGTGGCAACCTCAATTTAACATTTTGTTCGATTGGAGGTCCAACAAAGAAGGCAAATTTCCTAAGACCCTTTTCATATGATTCTGGTCACTTGATGGAAGATCCCTCCACCAATCTAGCAATGATAATGGTATGTTACTGACCATGTCAAACCGGGGGACTTCGAGCCTCATTTTCTACAAAAAAAAATATGGTTAGATCCTTTCCCCCTCCGGATCTAACTATTTATACAACAATGATTAGCATATTTATATAATTAAAAATGCAAAAATAAATAGATTTAAGGCCTTTAAAAATTATTGAAAAATTGTAAAAATATTTCTGCATGTTTGGAATTGTATGCACAATATTTTGAAAGTATGCATGCACATTTAAAATATATGAGGTAAAAATTGGGCATCAACAATATTGATTGGGTCTAATATCGGTAGTTCGTCGGGATAGACTACAGGTACACCGTTACCCGAGGCGGCTATGTTTTCATTCTCGCCATGAAGACCAAGGTCGTTGTGTGTGTGAGTGGGTGCTACTTGAGAGATTGACATGTTGATTCCTGAAATCAAAGACAATTACGAGAATGAGTGTAAAGTAGTGCGTTATGAGAATTAATATCAGGCAATCACTATTATCCTTAGCCCCATGGTAAGCGCCAAACTATTTACCCTTAAAATTAGATAACAATTAAACCTATAATGTGATTTTAAAGACACATGCTTTCACCTAATAAAAATTGATAAATATGAAAATTAGTAATATAAATTAACAATAAGATAAAGTACAGCAATATTGTAACGTGATTAGTATTACTGCAAAAATTACTAATCGCGGCTATTATTATTAGATATGCTCAATTTCGTTACTAATTTCTCATAATATATGTACCAACCTAACTATTGTGTACTTAGTTGTTTGTTAAGTGGTTGTGATGGATTATTAGGTATTATCAAATTTCTTTATTTAATTTAGTGAATGACTATTGGAATACTGTTATTTACCCAAAGAAAGATGCTATACTTCATAATTCTGTTTAAAATTTTGCTTTCTTTGAAGAATTGATGCAATGATAAAAAGTAAATATTGTCTCCAATGATTAATAGGTCTTCTTGGGATGATGCTTGTAGACTAAGTTATAGGAGCTTGTAGTACACAGTGATTGAGTTTATTTTGGTACTTCCTATATTCCTTCCTCCCCTGGTTGGTAAAGTAACATTTGTTTAACAATCTTTGTTTCAACTCTCAACTAGAAATAATTGTTAGGCGATAGAATCATTTGGTGCTAACAATGGTGTTGAGTTGTCCCACATCGGAGGGATTTGAGGTCCTTGATCTCCTTATATGGCTTGGCAATCCTTACCTCATAAGCTAGCTTTTGGGGTTGAGTTAAGTCAAAGGTCCATTCTTATCAAATGGCGCCTACCACAAGCTCCAAACTAATCATAGGCATTCTCGACAACGAGTCTGGAAGCATATTAGAATTCTTATATGGACCTAGCTCTTCAGCAAACTGCAGTTTAGAGAAGTAAAATTTGGTAGGAGTCATAACTAGGCTTTATAATAGCCCAATACAAGTCAGTAAATGTATGGGTCAGTGAGAGTTATGATTCAATGAGTGTAAGGAACTAAGAACTACGAGTAGAGAAGGACAATAATAAATAAATAAATCTTTATAATTTGAACTGCGTTGAGTGAAATCTGAAATGCAAAATATAAGTTGCTAGATTCTTGTGACAAATACTTTTGACTTGCTTCTAATGTTTTTCTATATGCTTTCTTTTTTCTGTTAAGATTTGAGTGCCTTGTCATGCAAATTATGGTTCATTTACTTCTAATTACTTTGTAGACGGTAAAAAATATGCCTGAAAATTTTAATATTTGACAGTTCAAAGACCACATATTTCTTGTTACTAATGTTCTTCTCGTTTCTATAGTTAAGTAATTATTATTGAAAATGAAATACTTTGTTGTAATATTGTGCTTCATGTCTCACTAGTAAACTCTATGGACTATATCTCTGATATAATATATTATAGGCCTTAAAATTTTATTGTCTCTACTGAAAAAATTAATTATTTTTAATAAAAAATCGTAACCTCCATATAATGCATCAACTTTGTTACCTAACAGTGCTAATTAATTTCTCGATGCTATTTACAGGTTGTAAGGTATCAAATAATTGAAAAAAAATAATTCTTTTATTTTCAATAATGGTTCCATAGAACCCCAGTTGAGCTTCCTATTAGAAAAAAGGGGAGGAAGCTTTGAAAATTTTAAATAGAATGGGGATACCACCACTGAAAGATATTGGTGTGCACGATGTTTTTGAGCGACCAAGGTGGTAAAATTTCCAGTGTATAGCTAATATTATTTATGTGTACTTAGATAATGCTATTGCCTTATGTATGTCAAATATTACATCAAATAAAGTGGCTTCGCTTTCAGCATATGCAAATTAGAAGATGATAATCCATGTTCAATAGAAAGTCAATGTTTCTTTTGGCTTTTGGGGATAATCTGATCCATTACTTCAACAACAACAACAACAATTATCCAGTATAGTCCCACAAAGTGAGGTTTGGTGAAGGTAATATGCAGACGAGCCTTACCCCTACCCGAAAGGGCAGAGAGGCTGTTTCCAATCGACCCTTGGCTCAGTGAAGGAAAAGAAAAACAAAAACAAAAACAAAAGAGCATTATTAACTCCAGTAGAAATAGCGCAAATAATTATCTAAACATACGAGCCGTAAATAAAATAGCACGCAATAATATCATATAGTAACTACCATAAATAACTATCATAAGGGAGACACACTCCAAAACACAAATCATCTATGGATAGCCCTGCCAAGCATCATCCAACCCTGGGTGAGGAGTACAAAAAACTCTAGGAGCCCCTATCTTACAACTCTGATACTAGACCTCCAGACTTTCCTGTCAAGAGTCATGTCCTCGGAAACCCGCATTCTAGCCATGTCATGCCTAATCACCTCTCCCTAATACCTCTTAGGCCTCCATCTGCCTCGCCGAACGCCGACAATCGACAGCCGCTCACAAGTCCTCACCGGGGCATTAGGACTTCTCCTCCGCACATGCTCGAACCACCTCAGTCTCGCTTCTCGCATCTTCTCATCCACCGGGGCCACCCCCACCTTCTTTCGAATAACTTTATTCTTAATCTTATCTAACCTGGTGAGCCCGCACATCCACCTGAGCATCCTCATCTCCGCAACCTGCATTCTCTGAACACGAGATTCTTCATTTATTGTTCTTATTTCCCTTGGTACCTTAAAACTCCTTGCCTTCTTCATATAGCAGTTGATTCTGCTCGTTACACTAAATTTGTTGCAAAATTCAATCCAAACCAGAGGACATGTGAGAAAATTGGTGAATCAACCGAAGCCGCCCTTCTGGTAGAAAGGTTAGTCTTCACTACGAACTGTCTTGTATTTTTTATTGTAATATTTATTTAATTTATTCACATTTTGGATATATGTATATTAAAATTTTATAGTGGTTGGTAATTTAACTCCTACCTATTGACAACTTTAAGTAAAATCACTATCTTTTCCAGTCTACCCTAGTGCTTACTTTTAGAAACTGTTGGAGTTAGTATGAAAGTTAAATAGGAGCCTTGATACTAGTATTGTCTCAATTACCATATGTGCTAAATGATTGACTATCTGATGTCCTTGATGAGAAGCTAGCTATCACTATATTTTTATTAATCTTGTTTGTTTAGTGGTAGTATCTTCAATGGAGGTTGTTTCGCTTCTCTCATATTGTAGGAACTCTTGTTTCATTATACCTGTATTTATCAAGTGAAATGATTTTTTTCGACGAGTGTCTTTACTGATTAAGTGGTATATGGTGGCCTCCAATCCAAACAAATAGTAATATATTCTACGAACAATAGATTAAACCAAAGCTAGATATTACTAGAATATTCTAGACTATTCTAAAATAGTCTAGAATGAGCTAGAATGTTCTAGAAGGTTCGAGAACATTATGGAGTTCTCTGAAATATTCTAGAAGATGATAGAAACTCTTTTATGTATAGTAGAGAATGTGAGAATATTCTAGAGTAGTGGAATATTCTAGAACATATGAGAATAGGTAGATATGAATATTGTTTAGGATATTTATATGGAATATTCTAGAATGTCGTAGAACATGGAGGTTGATGCCTATAAATAGGGGAAGACCTCCTCATTTGTATGATGTACAAAAGGAGTGAAGCAAGTGTGAGCCCAAGTGTGTACCAAAGTGATCCCTTGTGTAATAAAATTTGAAGAATTACAAAAGTCTCTCTCCATATAGCTACATATATTAAACCTTCCAAACTACCTCCATTTCTTCATTTTATCAACTAAACAAAATCTCTTTCCTTCTTACATTTAAAGGTCTTCTACCTTTAAATTGTTCTCCTACATCTGGTATCAGAGCAATTGGTTCGTTAGGAGGGTGATTCATTAACTATGGCAGGAAAGAATATCGTGTGCATGGTTCCCAAGTTGACGGGGAAACAAAATTACAACTTTTGGAGGATTCAGATGGAGACACATCTAAAGGCGTATAATTTGTTAAAATATACGCGAGAAGAACTGGAGGAAGGTGCCGAAGAGAATGAAATAAGGCGTGATAATATGGCCTTGTCCCAGATACACCAGGCCATCGATATGTCTGTGTTTGGCAAAATTTCCACAGCCCAAACAACAAAACAGGCTTGGGATATTTTGGCCAAAGCATATCGTGGAGTTGATAAGGTCCAAAAGAATAATTTGATGGCGCTAAAAAGGAAGTTCGAGCTTGCCACGATGGAGAAGTCAGAGACAGTTGAGGGATACTTTTCGAGGTTGACGGAGATCAAGAATGAGATGGAGCTCAATGGTCATACCCTCAGCGATGAGACATTCGTTGAAAAGGTACTTAATACTTTACCTATGAAGTTTGATCATATTGTGGCAATAATTCAAGAGACCAAGGATCTTTCAACTTTAAGTACCGAGGAGCTTCTGGGCTCATTAATTCTTCATGAGAATAGAATTAATGGGAAATTAGAAGAGTCATTGGAGAAAGATCCGGCAGAGAAGGCATTGCAGGCACATACTAAAGTTAAAGAGAGAGGAGAATCTTCTAATGTGGCGGAAACTAGAGGACATGGTTTCCGAGGCAGAGGTCGTGGAGGCACCGGCAACTATCGTGGCCGTGGAAGAGGTAATCATCATTTCCAGCCAAGAGAAAATTACAACAATCCAGGTCAGCAAAAACCTCCCCTTAAATGCTATAACTGCGGTAAATTGGGTCATTATGCTAAAGATTGTTGGAGTAAAAGAACTGAAAATAAACAAGTTCATGCTCGAGTAGCTGAGGATGAAGGGGATAAAAGTGAAACCACTTTATACTCCGCATCTATGGCTGCTGTTAGTGAAGAAACTAACAATGATGTCTGGTACGTTGACTCCGGATGTAGTAATCATATGTGGGGTAAGAAGGAGATATTTGCTGATTTGGACGAGTCTTTTAAATCCACGGTTAAATTTGGAAATAATCAAGTTATGCAAGTTGTCGGGAAAGGGAAAATACCGGTCACCATGGAGAATGGGCTTGAGTGCTCCATAAAAGATGTTTACTACGTGCCTAACCTGCTGCATAATTTGTTGAGCTTGGGTCAGCTCCAACACAATGGATATGAAGTGCATTTCAGTAATGATATATGCACTATAAGAGACAAGAGTATGAAAATTATAGCCAAGGTTATTATGACCAAAAATCGGATGTTTCCAGTAACTTTCAACTACGGTCACTTACCCTGCTATAATTCAATTGCTCTTGATGATACTTGGTTATGGCACATGAGGTTTGGCCACTTTAATTTCGGCGGTTTACAATATCTTGTGAAGAATAAGATGGTGTCAGGTTTGCCTTCACTTGACTTTGCTCCAAGACAGTGTGAAGCATGCATTTTGGGGAAGAAGCATAGAGAGCCATTTCCCAAAGGCAAAGCTTGGAGAGCAAAACACCCATTGCAGCTGATACATTCTGATTTGTGCTCGGTGGAAGTTCCTTCGCTCGGTGAAAGTAAGTACTTCATTACTTTTATTGATGATTTCAGTAGAAAAGCATGGGTGTATTTGCTGAAAAATAAGTCTGAAGCTTGTGACACATTCAAAAGCTTCAAAACATATGTTGAAAAACAAAGTGGTCATTTTATAAAAACTCTGAGAACAGATCGAGGCACAGAACACATTGTGTGCGATGATTTTTTGAAGAACCATGGGATTCAACATCAGTTGACTGCAAGGTACACTCCTCAACAAAATGGAGTTGCGGAATGAAAGAACAGGACTGTGATGGATATGGTGCGGTCAATGCTGGCAGCAAAACAGCTGCCTAAAGAATTTTGGGCTGAAGCTGTCTCTACTGCAATTTACATATTAAACAGGTGCCCTACGAGAAGCAACCATGGAAAAACACCTTATGAGGTATGGACAGGTAGAAAACCAAATATTTCTCATTTACGAATATTTTGTTGTCTTGCCTATGCGCATGTACCCGATCCACTGCGAAAGAAGCTTGATGAGAAAGCAGAAAAGAGCTTGGTTGGAAGCTTGAGGTACTTGACCTCAACAAGACCCGACATTGCTTACAGTGTTGGCGTAATAAGCCGATTCAATGAAAAGCCACGCCAATCACACTTATAAGCGGCTAAGAGAATTTTGAGATACATTAAAGGAACTCAAGGAGATGGAATCTGCTATCCTAGAGGTGAGTCACTTGAACTTCTTGGATACACTGACAGTGATTGGGCTGGTGATACGATCGAGAGAAAAAGTACTTCCGGCTATGCATTCTTCACTGGTTCGGGTGTGTTTTCTTGGAGTTCAAAGAAACAACCAGTGATAGCATTATCCACTGCTGAAGCCGAGTACATTGCTGCATCAAATGCTGCTACACAGGCGGTATGGTTGAGAAGAATGCTCAGGTTTCTTCAACACAAACATGATGGTCCAACCACGATATTATGTGACAACCAATCAGCAATCGAGTTGGCAAAGAATCCAGTACTTCATGGTCGCAGCAAACACATTGATATCAAATATCATTTCATTCGAGAAATGGTACGAGAAAATGAGATCCGAATTGGCTACTGCAGAACTGGTGAACAGGTGGCAGATATTTTCACCAAGGCATTGAAGATGGAGACTTTTCTGAAGATGAAAAAGTTATTAGGAATGACCACCTACGAGGCTTTGGTTTAAGGGAGGCAATGTGAACAATAAATTAAACCAAAGCTAGATATTACTAGAATATTCTAGACTATTCTAAAATAGTCTAGAATGAGCTAGAATGTTCTAGAAGGTTCGAGAATATTATGGAGTTCTCTGGAATATTCTAGAAGATGATAGAAACTCTTTTATGTATAGTAGAGAATGTGAGAATATTCTAGAGTAGTGGAATATTCTAGAACATATGAGAATAGGTAGATATGAATATTGTTTAGGATATTTATATGGAATATTCTAGAATGTCGTAGAACATGGAGGTTGATGCCCATAAATAGGGGAAGACCTCCTCATTTGTATGATGTACAAAAGGAGTGAAGCAAAGTGTGAGCCCAAGTGTATACCAAAGTGATCCCTTGTGTAATAAAATTTGAAGAATTACAAAAGTCTCTCTCCATATAGCTACATATATTAAACCTTCCAAACTACCTCCATTTCTTCATTTTATCAACTAAACAAAATCTCTTTCCTTCTTACATTTAAAGGTCTTCTACCTTTAAATTATTCTCCTACATATTCTTTTGTTCTCCAATTTACTTTTATGAAAATTTAGTTCTTCATAGGTTGTGAGTTCGACAAGAGGGGTTTCTCTGATGGTAAGCAACCCCTACTTCCAACCGAGAGGTTGTGAGTTCGAGTCTCCCCAAAAGCAAGGTGGAAAGTTTTTGGAGGGAAGGATGCCGGGGATCTATTTGGAAATAGCCTCTCTACCCGAGGATAGGGGTAAGGTCTGCGTACACACTACCCTCCCCAGACCCCACTAAGTGGGATTATACTGGGTTATTGTTGTTGTTGTTAGTTCTTCATAGGTGATTCAACATTTGATAATGTTTGTGGACGTGCTAGACAATATTTATTAACAATATATGAAGTAACTTGTTAGTAGAGGAGCTGAATAAATCTTTGAATTTAGATATTGTATTATGTTCATACATCTTACACGGATCAATTGATGAACTATACTTGACATTTAACTTATTTTTTCTTTCCAGGTGACATGCTGTGATATTTAGAGTTTTTGCTTATGGAAGATTTCAAGAGTTAGAGAAGTGTTAATGCACTAACTACTATCATTTATATTTCTTTTGGAGAGTGAGTGAATTATTTCTAATTGAGTTCCTAATTGTTATCACTATCATTATACGTATGGATTACTCTCTTGTGTTATGTGAGGGGCATGTGATTCATGAAAGAAAGGTGCGTCTTGACCATTGTGTAGGGTGGTTTGAGTAAGTGTGAGTGTTGCAGGGCATGGAAAACTTGACTCTCGAGGTAAAAGCAGCTCACTTCTAGAGGTAACTCTTAAAGAAAAAAAATGTTTGGTGTGAGTCGTTGAGGAGAGGAATATGGATTTATTATGTGTGGAGTGTGGTGAATTGCTCGAGGACTAGCAATGAATTAAGTGTGGGGTGTTGATACTAGGCTAGATAGTGGTTATTTCTACCATAATTACCCATGCTTTGTTGTTGTTTTGTAATGTAAAGTGCTATCACTTCGGAAAGGTATACGGCCCTTAATCCTAGTCCCCATTATATCGGTTTAAGTTATCATCGTTTGTCATCACCCTATTATGCTTTTCTATCTTCTTTGTCCTCTGTTTCCATCCCCCAATCTACAGGTGAAGCATTGTCTCATCCAGGGTGGCGACAGGCTATGACTGACGAGATGTCTGCTTTACATACGAGTGGTACTTGGGAGCTCGTCCCTCTTCCTTCAGGTAAATCTACTGTTGATTGTCGTTGGGTGTATGCAGTCAAGGTTGGTCCAGATGCTAAGGTTGATCGTCTTAAGGCTCGTCTTGTTGCCAAGGGATATACTCAGATATTTGGGCTTGATTACAGTGATACCTTCTCTCTCGTGGCTAAGATAGCATCAGTCCGCCTTTTTCTATCCATGGTTGTTGTTCGCCATTGGCCCCTGTATCAGCTGGACATTAAGAATGCGTTTTTACACGGTGACCTTGAGGATGAAGTTTATATGGAGCAACCACCTGGGTTTGTTGCTCAGGGGGAGTCTCGTGGCCTTGTATGTCGTTTGCGCCTGTCACTTTATGGTCTAAAGCAGTCTCCTCGAACCTGGTTTGGTAAGTTTAGCACTGTTATCTAGGACTTTGGCATGACTCGGAGTGAAGCTGATCACTCTGTACTCTATCGGCATTCTGATTCGAGTCTCTGTATTTATCTGGTGGTCTATGTTGACGACATTGTTATTACCGGCAATGACCAGGATGGTATTACTAAATTGAAGCAACATCTCTTTCAACACTTTCAGACTAAGGATCTGGGCACACTAAAGTATTTTCTGGGTATGACGCTCAGTCTAGATCAGGTATTGTGATCTCACAACGGAAGTATGCCTTAGATATTCTTGAGGAGACAGGAATGACAGGTTGTAGACCTGTTGACACTCTGATGGATCCGAATTCTAAACTTCTTCCAGGACAGGGGGAGCCTCTTAACGATACTGCAAGCTATAGGCGGTTAGTTGGTAAATTAAATTATCTTACAGTGACAAGTCCTGACATTTCCTTTCATGTGAGTGTTGTGAGCCAGTTTATGGGTCCTCCGTGTGATAGTCATTGGGATGCAGTTGTTCGCATTCTTCGGTATATAAAATCAACTCCAAGTAAAGGTTTATTGTTTGAGGACGAGGCCATGAGCAGATCGTTGGATACTCCGATGCTGATTGGGCAGGATCGCCTTCTGACAGACGTTCTACTTCTGGATATTCTGTCTTAGTAGGAGGAAATTTGGTATCTTGGAAAAGCAAGAAACAGAATGTGGTTGCTCGGTCTAGTGCAGAAGCAGAATATCGAGCAATGGCTATGGCGACATGTGAGATAGCTTGGATCAAACAGTTGCTCAAAGAGCTGAAATTTGGTGATGCTAATTAGATGGGACTTGTGTGTGATAATCAAGCTGCTCTTCATATTGCGTCAAATCCAGTGTTCCATAAGAGAACTAAGCACATTGAGATTGACTGTCACTTTGTCAGAGAAAAGATACTCTACGGGAGATATTGCTACAAAGTTTGTAAAGTCAAATGATCAGCTTGCAGACATTTTCACCAAGTCCCTCACTGGTCCTCGTATTAACTACATAGGTAACAAGCTCGGTACATATGATTTATATGCACCAGCACGAGGGGAGTCTTAGAATATGTAACAACAACAACAACTACCCAGTATACTCCCACCAGGTGGGGTCTGGGGAAGGTAATATGTAGACAGCCTTACCCCTACCCAAAAGGGCAGAGAGGCTGCTTCCAAGCGACCCTCGGCGCATAGGACAGAATGAAAAGCTGCATTGGAAAACAAAGATAAAGTTAGGAACCAAGGCAAGACAAAACACAATAACAAAACAAAGCATAAGTAATCCTGCAGAAATAACGTAAATGATTGTGTAAACATAAGAAACATAAATACCGTCGCATGCGACAATAACAAGCGACAACTATCATATTACCAACCAAGAGGGGACCTACGCTAAAACACTAGTCATCTACGGGTAACCCTACTATCCCACACCCAACCCCAGGTGGGGCGAACAAAGGACTCTAAGAGCCCCTAGCCTGCAACCCTGATTCTAGACCTCCAGACTCCCCTATCAAGGGTCAAGTCCTCGGTAACCTGCATACTAGTCATGTCCTGCCTAATCACCTCTCCCCAATGCTTCCTAGGCCTCCCTCTACCCCGCCGACCACCAACAATCTCCAGCCGCTCGCAGCTCCTCACCGGGGCATCGGGACCCCTCCTCTGTACATGCCCGAACCACCTCAGCCTCGCTTCCCGCATCTTCTCATCCACCGGGGCCACCTTTACCTTCTGTCGAATAACTTCATTCTTAATCTTATCTAGCCTGGTGTGCCCACACATCCACCTAAGCATCCTCATCTCAGCAACCTTCATTCTCTGAACATGGGAGTTCTTCACGGGCCAGCACTCTGCCCCATACAACATCGCAGGTCTAACCACGGCTCTGTAGAATTTCCCCTTGAGTTTGTGTGGGATTTTCTTGTCACACAGGACCCCAGAAGCCAGCCTCCACTTTGACCACCCTGCTCCTATCCGATGGGTGACGTCCCCGTCAATCTCTCCGTTCCCCTGAATCACAGACCCAAGATATCGGACACTGTCCCTCTTGGCGATGGCCTGAGAACCAAGCATCACATCCCTGCCCACCCCACTCGGCTCGTCGCTGAACTTGCACTCCAGATATTCTGTCTTAGATCTGCTTATTCTGAAACCTTTAGACTCGAGGGTCTGTCTCCATACCTCTAACCTTTCACTAACACCGGCGCTCGTCTCGTCTATCAATATTATATCATCAGCAAAGAGCATACACCAAGGCACATCCCCTTGGATATGACGGGTTAGAGCATCTATCACTAAGGCGAACAACAGGGGGCTCAGCGCCGATCCTTGATGGAGCCCCATTACAACAGGAAAATGGTCTGAATCGCCACCCACCGTCCTCACCCTAGTCTTAGCCCCATCGTACATGTCCTTGATAACTCTGATATAGGCTTCTGGCACACTCTTCGCCTCCAAGCACCTCCATAGCACCTCCCTCGGGACCTTGTCATACGCCTTCTCCAAGTCGATAAGCACCATATGCAGGTCCTTCTTCTTATCCCTGAATTGTTCCGCCAGCCGCCTGACTAGGTGAATAGCCTCAGTGGTGGAGCGGCCCGGCATGAAACCGAACTGGTTCCCAGATATATTCGTCGCCTCCCTCATTCGCGCCTCAATCACCCTCTCCCAAACCTTCATCGTGTGGCTCATTAGTTTAATACCCCTATAGTTGTTGCAGCACTGGATGTCCCTAATCCAATATGTATTAGGAGTATGATAGGTTATGTGTGTATATATATAGGGCTCATTATATCATGTTTAATATCAATATATCATATTTTTCTCCCGTGCTTTCTCACATAAAGAATAGGGCTCTAGTTACTTCCAATAAATATCTATTTTTTCTCTCGACAATCCCATTTTGTTGGGGTGTATCAGCGCATGAACTTTGATGAATTATTCCTTTATTTTAAAAAAAAGTTCCTCATTGATCATCAAAAAACTCCTTGCCATTATCACTCCTAAAAATCTGGATTTTCTCTTGAAATTATGTTTCAATCATAGCATAGAAAATCTTGAACACATTTTTTACCTCAGCTTTTTCTTTTAAATGATAAACGCAGCTTAGCCTAGTGTGATCATCAATACTCAAAAACCATCGTTTTCCATTATTTGTCAAAACCCTAGATGGTCCCCAAACGTTACTACGTATAAGCTTAAATGGTTTTGAATCATGATATTTATGAGAGGGAAAAATAGAACGTCGATGTTTTGCCATTTTACAAAATTCACACTGAGTAATGGGACTCTTATTCATAAACAATTGAGGTAACAAAAACTATAAATAATAAAAACTAGGATGACCAAGCCTATAATGCCAAAGCATAACCTTATTCTCAATAAAAATGGAGTTCAAACAAATATATTTTTTGTTTACTTAATTGTTTTCATCCTCTCCGAAACCTTGTTCTGAAATTCACAAGAAACCGAGTCAAATATTGCACGATAATTGAGCGATTGGGTTAATTTGGCAACAGACACAAGATTGCAGGCTAAATTTGGAACATGAAGGACATCAAAGAGGGTCAAGGAAGGAGTAAGTTTGATAGTTCCTTTTCCAGCATTTGCTGGAAAGTCCAGCAACAATTCAGACCTTTTTGTTCCCTGTACCTGGTGAGTAAGTAGAGAGAACAAATGGGGATTTCTTGTCATATGGTCACTAGCTCCTAAATCGATGATCCAGAATTTACACCATTTGAGTTAGTACTAAGGTAAACAGAGGGTGCAATACCTGATTGGGTAAAAGAACAAGAGGGATTGGAAGGACTTGGTTTAATGGTTTGGAGTTGATTCTGATAAAGCTTGTGCAAGAGCTCTAATTGCTCCTTAGTGAATGGAGATGCCTCTGAAGAAGATTGTTGCACCTTTTTCTTCCCATTAGCTGTTAGGAGGTTTTCCATGAATTTTCCAACATGTTTCGCGAGGGGTTGCACTGATGGTAAGCAACGCCACTTCTAACCGAGAGGTTGTGAGTTCGAGTCTCCCCAAGAGCAAGGTGGGAAGTTTTTGGAGGGAAGGATGCCGGGGTCTATTTGGAAACAGCCGCTCTACCCAAGGGTAGGGTAAAGTCTGTGCACTACCTTCCCAAACCCCACTAAGTGGGATTATACTTGGTTGTTGTCACACCAGGGTTTCTTCTTCTTGTCATCATCTCCTTTTGCAACCATTGAATTCAGATTAGGATCTGATTTCAACATGACATTCCTTCTGGTTTCTTCTCGTCTTATTTCTGAGAAAGTCTCACGCAAATAAGGCAAAGGTTTTTCTCCCAAGAATCCAAGATCTTACTTCATCAAATTCTCGATTTGATCTTGCTAGAAATAGATACACTCTCATTTTCTTCTATTTTCATTGCTTTCACACTATCTGTTGGACACTCACACTCATTATTGTAGCATTGATCTAACTCTTGCCATATTGAAACCGCTTCATTTGTAATGGATGGTCACTTATCTCTCTCTCTCTTTCTAGCCTTCCAAATCTTAATTTTTAATTCAAAAATTTGAGAATCATTTTCAATATCCGAATAGGTTTCTTTAACGACTTCCCATAATCCCTAGCAGTGGGCTAAAAGTTTGTGTCACTTTCTTACGTCAAGAGAAAGGGAGAGATCAAAGAAGTATGGGGCCGAAAATAAATGTCTTACCTATTGTTGGTTCCATAGAGTTTAGAAGCCACACAATCACTAATGAGTTCTTGGACCTCTAGGCTTTCATTTTTGGATCTCCAGCTTTAGGTTTTCTGATTTCACCGATCAAGTGCCCAAGTTTTCCTCTGTCATCAATTGCTAACCGGACAGATTGTGCTCACTCCAGATAATTTTTTTCATTCAACCTATGAGACATTGGTTGAAAGGATAAATGAGATGAATCACTGCTTTGATTCAAGTTTGTCTTGGGGTTGGACCACACTAACAGAACTTTCAGCTTCTGTTGTTGCCGCCAGGATTCTTTGCCCCCTAAAGGCTGTTTTAGCCATGAACAGAAGGAAAAGAAAGAGGTTGAAAGAGGCTATTGCTCTGGTACCATGTTAGTATTGGTATCCGAATAATATGTTATACTCTTCCAAAGAGTACACATTTATAGGAGAAACAAATCAACAAGAAAGGAAATAATCCCCTGAGACAAAAAGGTATTTCTAATCTAATCCCTAAGAATGTAAAACTTTCCTAACTCAGCTGATCTAATTCGATCCTATATGATCAATAATCAGATAATACAAATCAACATATCTGATTTGATTTGATCACATATAATCATAATCAGATATTACGCATCAACAACATTCCTAAGTTGCTGTAAACAAATGAGAAAAGGATTATTGTGGTGAGTTATGATATGAACATCCTTAGACCTAATTGAGTCGAACTAGAAGAGTCAAGCATGCTTCACTTAGTACCAACACACTTAACTACGTGATTATGATTAAAAACAAGTTCTTGGAAAGAAATAGCTCTAGTTAGTGACATTTTGACTCTTGTGTTAAACTTAAGCAGTCATCGAGTCGTTTAGTCGAACCATTGGTGATTTTCAATCTTGAATGTGGTTGTTGTGGGCCCTTGACTCTATCTTTTACAATCCAACTGTGTGAGAGGTGAGATGTTTTGTTGCAAGTCCAAGTACCAGTGAATGTAGTTTTCAGGTTGTAAGATATTAAAGCTGTAAAAGGCAGACAGAAACTTGCAGTGTGATTTTGCTCAGGAGGTAACCTCAGAAGATAACTTATGATTGGTGATAGGTTTTCACCATCATCATCTTTGATGAACAGACAGCCTGCTGCAACCTTTCAGAAAACCTTTCCTTTTCCTTTCTGATTTATTTAGTTTTTATTTTATCATCCTTGACACATGCATTCTAGAATTAGGGGTAGAGCTTTAAACTTGTTTTTTAGGAATAGAGAGTGGAAACGAGGCTTCCTGATAAAGTTTCTTACACCAAATTTATGTTTGCGCAATCCTCTATGCTTCTTCAGAATTTTGTTTTGTGCTCTGAAAGTTTTCTAAATACTAATATGCCCTTTTACTTTACAGAAAGGAAAAGAAAGAGTAGTGTTAAAACATAACTTTTCTACACGACTAAGATGCACCAGAACATGCATCAGGGCTAGTGTTACATCTTAGATTATGAAAAGATTGCATAATTAGTGGCGCAATTGACATGTCCAATGCCCATTGAGTTTGTTCTGCAGAATGTTTAGAGTATCCTTACTGCAATTAATGGCCCAAAAACAAAATAACCATCATAGATCAGTTACTAGTCAAATTTTCATACTTATAATGACTTTAATCTGCCTCATGCACTTATCCTGGTATGCTTCTAAAATAATGGTTCTTACACAGGGTGTCTTCAGAAGTTTCAGTATCGGATGATGAAGAGGATAAGCAGGATTAGAGTTCATATGATGATAGTTTCATAGATGACAAGATAAATCCAACAGCGGCAGATAGTCAAGCCGAGGCTGGTGAAGTTGACATGATAGGGATTTACAGGTTTTTATTAAGTTTATTTCTTTATTTTCTGTTTTGTTTTATACGTTTTCTCCCTTTTCTGGGTGTTATTAGTATTGATTCCTTTGAAAATTTAAAGTGATTAAATATCCGTTCTTCATTTTTGGGAGTGAAACGGTCCTATTTTGAACTAAAATGGTGTTATCTGATCATTAGGTTTAAACAAACAAATCAATGTAAGAATATTAGGGGGCGAATGCATGATGAGACTAGGCATCTCATATGACCGACTTTCAAAATAGCTTAACTACAAGTAAGTGGAAATGGAACAAGCTCAGTTGAAAGGTCAGGTTATTCCATGTGTGCAGCTTCTACCTGCATGGGACTGACGTGCCTGGGCTCTGTATTGGAACATAATTTATTTGACCCAAGTTATAAATAATTTGCAGTTCTTGTTTCAGAATTAAGAAGAGATTATAAAGCACTGATGTCTTTGTGCTTGAGAACATATCAGCAACAGGGACTTCAATGAAACAAAACACTTCAATATGTGAAGTTTTGTAGTGATGTGGCGACAAACTTCTTGGCTGAAATTTATAATTTGATAGCTATTGATAAAGTACTCAAACTTCGATCTGACATTCTCTTTCATCAGCATTTCTCGGAGATTCTTGTAGTTCGCTAGGAATTTGTTGATGCTCATAATGGTTTTGGTTCAGAAATCTGAAGTGCAACAGCAACAACGACAATGAACCCAGTGTAATCCCACACGTAGGGTTTGGGGAGGGTAGTGTGTACGTAAACCTACTCCTACCTGATGAAGGTAGAGAGGCTATTTCTGATAGACCCTCGGCTCAAGAAAAGGAAAAAGAAAAAAGGAAGCAGTAGCAACAAACAGTAACAACAACAGAATAATAAGATAAGTGAAGCAAACAAAACTACAGATAGTAATAGATATCTAAGAATAGGATAATACAAGAATAGTACTAATACTACTGGTAAGGATAAGATAAACTCTCTTACTACCTACCAACTTTTTATCCTAGTTCTCAACTTCCTAACGTTTCTATCAAGGATTATGTCATCGAAAAGAGAAGCATCGTCATGTCCTACTTAATCACCTCTTTTCAGTACTTCTTTGGCCTACCTCTACCTCTACTCAGACTCGTCATGGTCAACCTCTCAACTTCTAACAGGGGCATCTATGCTTCTCTTTTTCACGTGCTCGAACCATAACAACCTCGATTTTTGCATTTTGTCCTCCCGGAGGGGGGAGGGGGGAGCACTCCCACCCTGTCCCGAATAACTTCATTTCTATTCTCATCTCCTGGTATGCCCACATATCCATTTCAGCATCCTCGTTTCTGCTACTTTCTTCTTTTGGACATGAGAGTTCTTGGTTGGCCAACTCTTAGCCTTATATAACATAATCGATTTAACCACCACTCAGTAAAGCTTGCCCTTAAATCTTAGTGGCACATTCTTATCACACAAAATACTGGATGCGAGCCTCCATTTCATCCATGCTGTTCCCATATGATGTGTGATATCCTCGCCAATCTCCCTATCCCCTTAAATTACAAACTCAAGATACTTGAAACTATCTCTCTTGGGAATGATTTGTTTATCAAGCTTCACGTCTATGTCCGCTTCATAAGTCCCATCACTGAACTTGGATTGTAAGTATTCTGTTTTGGTCCTGCTTAACTTGAACCCTTTAGAGTCTAAGGTCTATCTCCAAACCTCCAACCTTGCGTTAACCCCACTTCGCATCTCGTCAGTCAGTATTATGTCATATACGAATAACATGCACCATGGCACCTCCCCCTTAATATGTCACATCAACACATCCATCGCCAAAGCAAAAAAAACCCGGCTAAGAGCTGATCCTTGGTATAACCCCATCATAATTGGGAAGTGTTTCGAGTCCCCTCTTACAATCCTCACCGGGTCTTAGCACCCTCATACATGTCCTTAATCATCCTAGTATACATTACCGGCACACCGCTAACCTCCGAACATCTCAATAAAACCTCTCTCTAGACTTTACTGTAAGCTTGAATACCACATGCAAGTCCTACTTCCTCTCCCTATACTGCTACACCAATCTCCTCACAAGATGAATGATTTCGCAGTCGATCGCTCCAGCATGAATCCGAACTGGTTCTCGAAATAGACTTCTTGGCATCCTCACTTCCACCTCCCTCTCCCAAACTTTCATACTGCAACTAAGCAGCTTGATACCCTTGTAGTTGTTGCAATTTTAGATATCACCCTTGTTTTGGTATAACAAAATCATCATACTCCACCTCTATTCTTCGGGCATCTTCTTCGTCCTGAAAATGACATTAAATAACTTGGTAAACTACTCCAAGCCTGCTCAGCCCCCATTCCTCTAAAATTTTACAGGGATTTCATCTAGCACGGTTGCTCTAGTTCATCTTACGCATCGCCCCTCTATCTCCTAAACCTTAATATGCCTACAATGTCCAAAATCTCGCCGATTCTCGGAGTGCTCCAACTCACTAAACACAATGTTCCTGTCTCTCTCCTCGTTCAATAGTTTATGGAAGTATGTCTGTCATCTTTGTGTAATATGTGCCTCTTCCACTAGTACTTTGCCTTCCTCGTCTTTGATGCAATTCACTTGGTTCAAGTCACAAGTCTTCGTATCCCTCATCTTTGCTAACATGAACAGTTTCTTGTCCTCGCCTTTGCCCTAAGCTCCTCATACAGAAGTCCAAATACTGCAATGCTGTAGTTTTAGCCGTCGTAATTGCTATCTTCGCCTCTTTCTTTACTTTCTTATACCACTTCCTATTCGTCCTTTTCTTCTCCTTATCTTGCTTTCCACCAGCTTCAAATACGCTGCTTTCTTGGCTTCCGTTTTTCCTTGGACCTCCCCATTCCACCACCAGTCCCTTTTGTGTCCACCAGAATATCTCTTCTTGACCCTAACACATCTCTAACCGCTTCCCTAGTGTTACTAAATGTAATGATTAAACTGATTATTTCATTTGGCTGTCTGGATGAGAGCGAATATGCAACATAAGTAGAGAAAATGATGATTTAAACAGCTAGGCTAAAATCTAGGACTAGAAAAATCATTCATTTGCCTAATCATAATCCACCTTAATTTGAAGGTAATGGCACCTGAAACATGTATCATGTTAGGAAGCAACACTATGTTCACACGGATACAGGGGCATGAGCTCGATATCTGACTTTGTTTAGAGAAGATTTTGTGATTCAAGAAAGCTTGGATGCTGATTCTTTCTGTTTTAAACTGTTAATTGCACTCCATGATATATTTGTGCTGTTGTGCATATACTTGGTGAATCATCAGCTATACATATATCATTTCTTGTCCTTCCCTCTTTCTTGAATGTTGTAAACTGAAGAAAGAGAAAAGATCATTCTATTTCAGATGGAGCAAATGCGTCTGATCATTCATGCGAAGTGCTTTAAATGTTGTGAAAAATTAACAAATATCTTCTTTCAGTGTTTTCTTGAATGTTACATTAAATTGCTTCATTATTGATAAAGTACCATTTTTATCAGGGAGATAGATTCCCTTTTAGTAATATTTTCATCAAGGCATAGATTATCTGATGATCATGGCTGCATTGCCTTGATTTCTGGACCTAAGCCAATCTTTAATCACAGGCGTTTATTGCTCACTCAGTCACCAATTCCCAACCTTTCAAATGATTATACTCCTGATTCTGAGGTTCCAACTAGCAGAGCAGGTGAAAGCAAGAGCTCATCTGGGACAGCAAATCATCACACACCTCAAACTGACCCAAAGTCAATAACGAGAAATTCCTCGAACTTTCAGCAAAGTATTAATAGAATCGCACCAGAAGCAGTACCATGCTCAACCACTTGCTCTTTGAGAGAAAATGATAGCAAGTTAGAGAGCTGGAAAAGAAAGTTAAGCTATTATCAGGCAACTTCACTGCCCGTTGTCAATTTACACGACGAGTTCTTTCTTCATTCTAAAGCTGTTGGTGTAAACTCACATCTTTTGGAAGAAGCAACAAAGAGTGAAGTTGGTGATCCATTTGATGATGACCAGTTCTTTCAAAGTATCGATCTTGATGCAATGGAAGCAGAGGCTGCTAGAATTGTTAGAAATAAATCACAATCCTTGGTTCAGAATACAGTGACTTCAATACCTTTAACACAAAGTATCGATCTTGATGCAGCGGAAAAAAAGTCTGCTAGAATTCGTAGAAATAAATCACAGTCCTTGGTTCAGAATACAGTGAATTCAATACCTATTACACAAATTCCTGATGGCGGAAATTCTCCTTCATTTGATCTTGGAATTTAGTTTTTCTGTCTCGATTGTTAAGTTGGTGTTACAGCTCGAATGATCACTTATATAAAGGGAAACGAAAGTATTGCATCATTTAATAGTTACAGTAAAGTGAGTCGTGACTCGTGATGCAAATGCAAGGAATATGGAAACATTTTGCTGTATATAATTTCAAAGACATTGTTTCTCTTAAGTTCCGTGGCTGTGTGAAGTATGTGTGCATTTGCCTGTGATTTCTCAAGCAGATTTTTGTCAAGAGGAGCTTAATGTCTAAAGCACTTTGTACAGTCCTTCTACGCACCCCCCCGCACCCCACTCCACCACACCCCCACAAACACACACTTCCCAACCCCACTTCCCCCACAAAAGAAAATAAATAAATAAATAAAAGTGTCCTCAATTTATTTAGTGTGCTTGGAAGCACACTTTATAATTGGATTTGAATGTTTTAAGCTAAGTAATTATTTGGTCAGCGCGTAATTGGGTATAATAGAGGGGTAACAGTTATCTCTTCAATTGTCGAGCAGTACTTGAGAATTGATAGTACATTTGTATAATTGCAGCGTGAGTTCTAAAATTTTCTTTTATTCTTATTTGTCAAATATATTATTCTTTTCATTTTATCTCTTCTATTTCAAATATGTGAGAAACACTTGTTAATGTTGTGTTTTATTAAAATCTTGTTCTGTTTATTAGTACAAATATTTATTTTAAAAAATACTTTCTAAACTCATATACTCTTTTGTTATTTAAAACATGGAACAAATCATGAATTTCATTATGTTTATGTGACTAGTAAGATTCCTACTACTCGTTATGATATTAGCTAGCAATTTATAATTACAAGATATGTATTTTAAATACTTAATACGGTAATAAATAAAATCTAATATTTCTTATGGATATATATTTGTCACACATTAAAGTATATTCACTTATCCTTCAAAAAAATTATTTCATACTATTAACTTTAATTTAAAATAAGAAATATCTAACTATTTAATTATACTTGTACAACCTATTATGACACATGACTTCACATTGTAATTATATTATGATAAACAAATATATTTTTGTAACTTCTTTATTTAATTATTACTAGATAATAATTGCAGTAATAAGTTCAATTACAAGGTGTCCTTCCAAATAGACTCCACTATTGGAAAGCAAAATACAAAAGAAAATTACTAAAAATACATAAAATTATTACAAAAATCTATAAACCAATACACACACACATTGTAGTCTCGATTTCTCCTCATCTTTATGTAACCAAATCAAATCAAATATGCTGATTTATTTATTTTTTTAAAATGTAATACCGAATTACAGAAAATCAAAAAATAAATCAATGTACAATTTGGACATAGAATGTAAATATAAACGTATTAAATATCACTTTAATTAATATTAGATGTTGAACTCGTAATTTCAATTGGCATAATGGGTGCGGGAGTAATTTTAAATCCATCAAATTCAGATCCTACATACATCTCCATTCCAACCTATGCTTTTATAGTACTCAATTGATGCAATGAAATCTAGTTGTTTCAATTGACTAGTGGCTCTAAGATAAGATAATGCACCTGCATTCCTGCGTTGCATACAATTTTCACCCAACAAGAACTTAGGCCAAAGGTAATGAAGAGTTAAGTTGCTTTATCTCACAAAATACCTTAAGGAATCGTTTAGTACAATGCTGGGACATCCCAGGATATCTCATGAGGTGAAATATCCTGTGAGATTAGTTATTTGTTCTTTTATATAAGATAATTAATTCTATCATTTTAATGCAAAAGTTATTTCGGGATTAGTTAATGTCCCAAATCAAACATGGAATAAAATTAATCTTAATTTTTATCCCAAAATTATTATTCTTATCTCATATATCAAACGACTGTTGCGATCAAAACGCATATGCAAGTATACGCGGTCCTCAAGTAATAAAGTGAATAAAAGTCGGATGTCGATCCCACGAGGACTTGTGATTAACTATTGACTAAATTAGACTATCCTAATTATCTATATAAGAATTAAACGTAGAAGTATTTGATTCTAAACTATTTAAAATAAATAAAAATAAATAATGAACTTTGGACAAAGGAAGAGCAAATTTTTATGATATCAATGTAATGAAAACGATCTAGGGTTATGGACTATCTAACATTTCTATTGCATTCTTCAATTGTATTGACTAACTAATTTATCTAGTTTATTAGTTGACATGGTTAATATTACTCGTAAGAATCTGTCGAGTTCTTACTCGCCTATTTAAGCTAATCTAATGCTTATATATCTATGGAGTTAGAATCAACAAGAACGCATTTATAATTCCTGTAAATCAACCAAGCAAGGCAATTAGGTATATGTCTATCCTAACCGCGAATCCGTTCACCGATGCCCAGGTTCAAGAACTTGCTATACTCAATCCTATATGCAATCTAGAATTCTCACTTTCGAGTTCAACTCTAGATTCGTAGATAGTATTCAATTGGTGATCAAGCAATCAAATAATTAAGTGCATGATTGAATAAATAAACCAATATGATAAATCAAGAAATCAAAATCAATATCCGAATAACAATAATCATGAAAGAACCACAACCCTAGAATCTGAAGTTTAGCTCCACATTGACATGGTAGCAAAACAACAATTTATACAAAGAAACATAAAAATTACTAAGTTTGGAAGAAGAAAATATGAAACCCGGCCTCCACTGCAGCTCTGTGCTTGTGTTTTCCTCTCCAAAACGTCCTCCTCCTCCTCTTGCGTCCCTTTTTCTTGTTCTAGACTATGAAAAACTTGATAAATAATCTTTGGACGAACTTGACTTTATATAGGTTAAGTGAATTTTTCTCCAGGTTTTCAATTTTGCCCCTAATAGACTTTTTCTGGAATTGGGACTAGCGCGAACTTCGCGCTAGCTTCGGCTAGACTTCGTGCTAGTTTCCTGACACACTGCCTCCCGCATCTGGACTAGCGCAAACACGCAAGATTTATCGTTAACTTCGTGCTAACTTCAGGCCATTTTTCTTCACTTCTTTGTCTCGTCTTTGCGTGCACACAGCTCCAAGGGGCCTTCCATGCTCCAGTGTAGCTTGAATCACCACTTTAAGGAATCATTTAGGCTCACCATCCTGCAATGTGTAAAATTCACAATTAGAGCCTATTTCTCATCATTTAACCATATTATGACATGGAAACATAATCAAGCGGGAGTATAAACAATCGCAAAATCACCTGGACTTAGCCTATTATCAACACACACTTAATTCATTGCTCGTCATCGAGCAATCAAACCTTACTCTCTAGAGGTTCCACTCAACCATTCCCCCTAACGCATTACACCCAGAACAATTTACATACATTACGCCTAGTAGTGAATAATCCCAGCCTCAAAAGTCGACTCTCAAGTCCAAGCACTATTCACACTTCCTCAAAGTACTCACAGAAGTCAAGACTTGCCTTTCCTTCACGAATCACATGCCCTCACAATCACAACAAAGAAAGTAAAATCAATCCAAACATTCGAATTTCATGCTCACATATATCGAAGAAAATCACTCACAGTCACAAAAGAAGTCACATGCATGCAATGGATACCATAAGCTTGCCCTTAATGTAAATCTCTACTAATGTGGGCTCGCTTGATCTAAAATCAATTAGGTCTTTTTCATGGTTGTAATGTGGTCAAAAGGACGGGTAGAATATATTTAGGAGTAGTGACTAACAGTTATAAATACTTTAACACACCACATAATCAACTTTAAGTGCAAATTCTTTAATCCACTTCACTTTCACAAATAATATCACCCCAAAAATGCTCTGTTCTACTTTAAGCACTACATTAATTCATACCTACAAGCAGGAACAAGATAGCAATGTATTCATCTCTATTTTTTTCATTCAGATTATTCTTTTTTTTTTCAATTTCTGCTCATGGTGTATTATTTTAGAAAACAAGTGCACTTTTCTTCCTTTTATTGGTTTCACTCAAAAGTCACCCCACACTTAGTTCCTTCTTACTTCTTTTAGCGCTCAACTCACAATTAAAGTGCTTTAAGAGGAAAAAGGATCAAAGCAATGTCAATTAAGAACAAAAAGGGTATAAGATTGTAATGTGTCTACAGGCTCAAAAAGGGTAACTAGGAATAAATTTTATTTGTGGTAAGCAATTAAGCCAAAAAAATCAAAGAAAGCCTAAAATCATTTTTCAAACCGAGCATCACCTAAAGTTTCGCTTCAACTCACATACCGGGCAAGTTTTAGACATAAGTACAATAAATGGACTATACAAAAACCTCGCCACACATGGCATATGACTGATTCCAGATTGGCTCATCAAGACGCTCCATTATGAGCATTCAAGTTAGTAAGAAATATACCAATTAAGGCACTTTAGTGAGATTCAACAAATAAGACTAAGTGTTACACTCTAGGATCTATTGTGTTCAGGTGTGTCAACGCTATGGGTTCTCTTTTGATTCTCTAGCTCGTAGCCCAGTAAACCTAATCTACAAATCAATAAAAGAAAACAAAATAAATAATAAAAAAATTACCTATACCCGGTTCAAACTAAACCCTTGGAAAAGAACCATGGAATAAAGAAAAACCAAAGAGAAATTACTACACTACCTAAAAATAATAAAAAATAAAAAATTTGGTATTTTTCTAGACTAACTTTCCTCAAGAAAATTGTCTAAAGGATCCGTCATCAGGAAGAGTCTACATATTTTCCATTTTTTTATCGACTTAGTCCCTCAAAAACCCTACTGAAAGAGATCTATCGTCGGGACAAGCCACTTACCTAGTTTAAACTAATAAACTAACTAATGAAGACAAACATACAGCTACATATGAAGTATCCTCCACCCCACACATAAAAGAGTGCAAATTCATCAATGCACAAATAAGAAAAAATAACATGAGTGGACAAGAAACTCCCTGAAAGTCCAAAGTCCGAAGCACTAGCAGCGCAAGGGGCACTCAGACTTCTTCTAAGGATGATCCTTTGCGCGGGACCTCACACTAGTTCCAACCAGCTAGCTCGCATTTGCACACTTCCAGTGGCTTTTCTTCTATGCTCATAATTATAAAAAAAATGCTACAAAGATAAAAAATAAAATAACCAAAAATAAATAAAAACAAAAGAAATCAGTAAAGCCAGGTTGCCTCCCAACAAGCGTCTATTTAAAGTCGCGGCACGACTTGAACCAATTTTTTTCTCCACTTTGAACTTATGAATTATACCCCTAATACGGCATTCAGTCTGTGGCTATGCTCCTTTGGTGGGGCTACAAAGATAACCAGGTCAAATAATAAGTTTTTCACTCTGGACTTCTCGGCCTTTAGATGAGGAATGTAATTTCTGATTTTTGGTACATTCAAGAATATAGGCACTCTCATGCTCACTCTTTGACCCCTTCATTACTTATATGGCTCGATTACTATTTTACTATCTAAACAATGTGGAAAAATAATTGAAATGAGGTCTAATGCACTCTAACTCATAAATTTTGCTACTATTTGCATCCTCATATTTACATACAATCAAGTCTCCCAAAGTAATGTTATCTACTCCCTCACATGACTCTAGAGCACTCTTCTCAATATTGGCATCCTTAAGAAAAACAGGGTCTAGAGATTGGTATTCTTATTTTAGCTCCTCAATTTGGTCTACAAGATTTTTTTCAGCTTCACACAACTCATTATTAATTTGTTGGGCGTTACATGAATCAATCTTTGTGCTCAAATATGCATCTATGTTATGTACAACCAAGCAAAAATTATCAATTTTATGTGTAAGTTCATCTCTCTCCTTAGACTAATCATTTACCAATGTTGTTAGAAGACAACGTCGTTCCTCATATTCCCTTAATCATGAATATTCTTCCTAATACCAACCCTTACTACCATATTCAAAGCCAGACCTCCCGGAGTTCAGGTCATGACAAGCCCAAAATGACGGGCCAGAAAAGTCTTCCGTCAACCAAGCGTCTTCATCAATAACCTTACCTCAAGATATTTCATCCCCAGATGTCATGCTGGGAAAACTAGAAACACACTAAGAGAAAAATAAAATAGTTATAAAAATAAAATATTTACAAAAAGAGAAAGAAAAAAAACTTGTAAAGATAAAACTAAAAGTCTAATCTAGAAAAATAGTTAATTTCTAAGTCCCCGGCAACGGCCAAAAACTTGTTGTGATGCACACGCAAATATATGCGGTCGTCAAGTAATAAAGTGATTAAAGTCCGATGTCGATCCCACGAAGACTTGTGATTAACTATTAACTAAATTAAATTATCCTAATTATCTATACAAGAATTAAACCTAGAAGTATTTGATTCTAAAATATTTAAAATAAATAAGAACAAATAATGAACTTTGGACAGAGGAAAAACATATTTTTGATATCAATGTAATGAAAATGATCTAGGGTTATGGGCTATTTAACATTCCTATTGTATTCTTCAATTGAATTGAGTAACTAATTTATCTAGTTTATTAGTTGACAGGGTTAATATTGCTCGTAAGAATATGTCGATTTCTTACTCGCCTATTTAAGCTAACCTAACGCTTATATGTCTATGGAGTTAGAATCAACAAGAACACATTTATAATTCCTATAAATCAACCAAGCAAGGCAATTAGGTATATGTCTATCCTAACCGCGAATCCGTTACCCGATGTCCAGGTTCAAGAACTTGCTCTACTCAATCTTATATGCAATCTAGAATTTCCACTTTAGAGTTCAACTCTAGATTTGTAGATAGTATTCAATTGGTGATCAGCAATCAAATAATTAAGTGCAGGATTGAATAAATAAACCATTATGATAAACTAAGAAATCAAAATCAATATCCGAATAACAATAGTCATGAAAGAACCACTACCCTAGAACGTAAAGTTTAGCTTCATATAGACATGGTAGCAAAATTACTAAGTTTGGAAGAAGAAAAGATGAAATCCGGCCTCCACGGCGGCTCTGTGATTATGTTTTCCTCTCCAAAACGTCCTCCTCCTCTTGCCTCCCTTTTTCTTGTTCTAGACTATGAAAACCTTGATAAATAATTTTTGGGCGAGCTTGACTTTATATAGGTTAAGTGAATTTTCCTCCAGGTTTCCAATTTTACCCCTAATAGACTTTTTTCTGAATTGCGACTAGAGCGAACTTTGCGCTAACTTCGCGCTAGTTTCCTAACACACTGCCTCCCGCTTTTGGACTAGCACGAACACTCCAGACTTAGCGTTAACTTCGCGCTAGCTTCAGGCCATTTTTTCTTCACGTCTTTGTCTCGTTCTTGCACGCATACAGCTCCAAAGGGTCTTCTATGCTCCAATGTAGCTTCAATCACCACTTTAAGGCATCATTTAGGCTCACCATCCTGCAATGTGTAAAATTCACAATTAGAGTTTATTTCTCATCATTTAATCATATTATGACATGGAAACATAATCAAGCGGGAGTATAGACAATCGCAAAATCACCTAGACTTAGCCTATTATCAACGACCCTAAGGCCTCGTTTGTTTTTTTAAGATTAAGATGTCTGAATCTGAATACACGTCCGAATGTCAAGATGTGTATTAAGATTAAGACATTTGAATCTGAATATTAAGATCTGAATACTAAAAGATTAAGACTGTTTGATTTTTAACATCTGAATGTATAAAATATACCTTTATTTGCGAATTAATAAACATAAAATTCAAATAAAATACTAATTAATATAATATTCTATCAATACAATATTATATAGTTTTAAAAAATATAATATTGCTGGTGGTGAAGGCTAACGTATTGCTTGTGGATGCCAACTAGAGATGATGGTTTATGATAGTTTTGTTTAATGGTGGAGTTCATGGTAGTAGCTATTGGTGGTGATTATAATTAATGATGGTGGTAAAAAGTGGTGATATTTAACAATGGCGGGTGGTGGTGGTAGTTGTGATTTAGAAAGGTGATAGGGAGTGGTCATAGTTTATAATGATCTGCAGTGCCTTGTTGATGGTGATTAGGTGGTTAGTTGTGATAGTTGAGGTGGATGGGTATTGGTTGTGGTTGAGAACAATGTGGTGGGAATGGTAGGGATGGTGGGTGGTGGTAGTTAATAATGGTGGCGACAATGATTGAGGATGGTGGTAGTGGTGGTGGTGACGGCATTGTGGTAGTTGATAATGGTAAGTAATGACGTAATTTAATAATGATTATTGATCTTAATTGTACAGACTCATTAAGTTGTTGTGAAGTAAAAAAAAAAGACACTTAATGATTAAGATATGAATAATTAAGATTTTAGACTTTAAAAACAAATACACTTAGAGTCCATTTGGGCTCTTTTTTGGAGAAATTTTCACTTTTTTCTGAAATCGGCATTTGTTCATAAAATTTACAACTTTTACTTGAAGATGCATTTTCAATTTTTTCGAAAGTGTAAAAAACTCCAGAAAGTTATTTTTCAAAATACACTCAGACCACTTATAAAACTTCGAAAACAACTCAAAATTATATTCATGTTCAAACACAACTCTAATTTTTAAAAACTATTTTTACTTGGATTTTTTTTTCCACTCTGTTTTGAAATTTTACGATTATTATACTCAAACGCTTATTTAATGTCTGATATCTGAATGATTAAGATTCAGATCTCCATTAAAGGTCAAAGAGTGTTTATTGGTTGGTTGTTCGCTGGTCCTGGTTTAGTTACCTCCTCTTCAGATTAATCTACAGCAAAATAACAAAACATAAAAAAGTAAAGAAGCGACTGACATACAAGGGAAAAACTTTTACTTAACATTTCCTAAGAAACCCTCTAATTGTTCGTTTAATGGGTTCAGCACTTCTTCAATATTTCCTTTAGTACACCAAAACCAATAGAAACAGGCAACTTCAGTCCAGAAGAAATTTCCTTTAGTCCACCAAAAATCAATAGAAGGGAAGTTTTAGCCCTTTTCCGTTAAAATATTAAGAGATAAAAGAGAAAATGCTGGACAAAATTGAGAAATTGTCTTTTTAAATAGAAGGAACTCCACTGCTTTCACACAAAACAAAGAACAAAGCTTTAAACAGCATCCTAGCAACATCCACATACAACCTACTCCTACACTACTGCAGGTTAAATACTTGAGTAGTCAAAACACATTTTTACAAGGAGAAAATAAACACATTCCGTTCAGCAACATCTGGATTTTGCAAGTACGAGCTGTGTGCGCTAGTGAGACATGAATGACATGTTTCGTCTGAAATCCAAGGATTTTAGTGCAGACTCTGAGAACTTGCCATCAGGTACCCACAAACCTCCATTTTGAGGCAACAAAAGCGGTGCTTGATTACCCTTTGGCAGTTCTTCTCCAGCTTCTGGCGTATCTTCTTTCTTTTTCTTTACAAATTCGAAGAAATCAGCAACTTGGCGAGCATACCTTCAGATAGGATGACAGTTAAAATAAAACATAAAGACCATGTAGCTCAAATACCAGGCAAAAGAAATATGAGGGGGTACACGATACTACAGAAATACAGCACAGGACATTCCTAAATACAAAAACTTACGGAAGTACTCCAAAAATGATGTATTAAAGTCAGCTAATAAAGAACTTATGAGCTTAAAAAAGTGATAGTACAATTTACTATATTTAATGGTTCGGTGCAGTATTGCTTCAACAAATTTTTAGGTGTCTAAAATACACTCTTGACACATCAAGGACTAAAGACGTCAGAAAGCAAAGATGATCTGTACGAATTTGTTAGATGTAGAATATCAGATTCCAGAATTACTATGAAGGAGAACTCCTCAATAGAAATCCTATTTCTGGGGATAAGTTTTGGAGGACCGAAGATACTCACTTTCATCCTCCTTTTAGTGATCGAATGTTAAAGGATGCAAGAACCTATTGAGTGTAAAAAAAGCAGTACCCCCCCCCCCCCCAAAGGGATTCCTTTAGCCCTACTTCTCAGGGAATAAGAAACCAGCCCTCTTCCACTGTTAGATCTGCATTCCTCACTACTGTCGTGCCTATTTTTTGTCCACGTCAAGTCCCCTGTTGCACAATAACCCTACAAGTTGCTCGTGTTGTCAATCATTGATATACCCATCATCCACCGTACAGAAACATCTTTAGAGTACTTGATATGTATGGCTTGTTAAAAGATTAAACAGTGAACTGTTTCAGACATTTGCGGGATCCAACAACCAACACCACAGACTGGATAAACGTTGATCTAGGTGACACTTGAAGACATTAAGTTAATGAACAGCAACTAAGCTGTGAATAAAGATAAAAAGATCAGAACTAACAGGAGTTATATAGGCAGCAGTTTGCATCTGCTAACAAAAAAGTCTTAGTTTACCTCAATAGGCTAAATTAAACTGCAAGAAAGACAGTATCCTTGTTTCTATAGATTCATAACAAAAAAAAGGATATCCTCTAGTGAGTAAACTGTTACGTGACAGAGTAATTATATAAGCATTAACAGCAAATAAAGGAAAGTTGACATACTCCCTCTTGGCTTCAACATCTCTGTTAAAATCAATGTTAGGCTCGCAGTCGAGAACCAAAGCAGGAACCTGCATCATAATAGACAGTTAAACACAATGTTGTATGTCACAAAAATATACAGAAACTCTTTATCAGAAAGTAAAAGATGTCAATGAACTGAAGTTAAATTCACAGGAAAGTACCTTCTGAATACTTGGGTGCATGTGATTGCCCTCCAGATAAAAAACACGGTCCCTTATTTCTGGGGGTACGGATTTATCGAAGCGTAAGGGTAGCTGACTAACAGACAATACCCCATGATTTCCACTTTCAAATGGGAAAAGCCAGCTTTCATGCTTTTCATGCAAGTCTCGCAGATATTCCAAGGAAACTCCACCTTCCTCTTCTCTCTTACGCAACATCATTCTCTTGTGACATGTATCAGGGCTTGCTCTAAGGTAAATGAAGCCATCAGGAACCAGTCCAGGCAACGTTGAAACAACTGGGTCAAACCATGAGTCATAAATGCTGATCTCCATCTCGTTCATCCAGTTTGCTTCATGAACAGCTCTTACAAAGACCTTAATGAAAAGGTTATGCATCATACTATAGCCCTTATAATAATCAGGTATAGTACATTGCATACAACGGAAAAAAAAAAAAAAAAAACTAGTTCGGATCGACAGGTATAGTAGGTTGTATATGTTGCGAAAATCAAAGGATTGTTCTCAAGCATAGCATGTAAACCAGATATTTGTCAAATACTCTCTCTCTCCCCGCTCTACCACATGGTAAAGGTAAGGTCTGCCCCAGACCTCACTTGTGGGACTATACTAGGTCGTCGTTGTTGTTGTTGTACTCTCTCTCTCTCTCCCAGCTAAATTTATATGACAACATTACTGTCTGGGGTAAAAATATTCTCTCTTCAATTATTTCAAATGTCTTGTTAACATTTTAATTACAATTACAATATAATGATTGATGGTACCTTTATTTTTTTCCAACAAGGATGATTTATAGTACCTTGATGTAGTTTCTAAACATGTAAATTTCATTTCACAAGCAAAAGAAAAAAAAATAACCTACGTGCCGAGTTCAAATCCACACCGAATATTAGATGGCTTGATCATCGTGCTCCGATGCCAATCAGTCTTTTTACATAGATGGAATATTTGAGTGTACTGTCAACTGTCTTTAAAGGTTAATCAAAATATGTATATAAGTACGGCAAGTCTATAGTTCCGTGTCAGTCTTGATGAGGTGTGTACTCACTAAAAGATGTGGAACTTTGTATAACTGTAATGACCTAAAACATACATCGTCTTAGGGGTTAAGGTAGAGGCGTAGAGCTAGACAATCAAAGATCAAGCAAGAAGATGCAATCAATGAGCATCTTTACAAGCTCAAGGTAAGAAAATTTACCATCCTGTCACTGAAAACACTTCTCTCCATCAACCTGAGGGGCCTGATACCGCCAGATGATTCTCTCTCCTGCATAACTCTAGTAACGAAAACATAGTTCTGAAATGTGTAAGCATATCTCTGTGGTTCCGCATAGAATGCATCTAATATGTTAAAGTGATCTGGTCCAATATTCTGCCACTTGTCAATAGGCTCGGGAACTATTTCAACAAGATCTTGCAATTCAAGTGTCTCATTAGCTATTCTCTGCAGAAAGGTTGTTTTTCCAACACTAATATTTCCCTCAACACAGAAAGTAAGTCGTTTCTTTTGTACTGACTTCACATCAGAATCTGAGTTCTTCTCTTTCAACTCTTCATCCACACTCTTTTTGATAAATGTGGTGATACTCTCAGCATGGTTTCTGTGAATGATTCCAACTGAGCTTTGCAAGAACTCAACCATCTTCTCCTTGGATTTTCCAAAGAACTGCAGAGAAGCCAAAACAAGCCCTTTATTATTACAAAGCACGTCAAATTTACAATCAAACAAGTTGAACAGTGTCCTTGACATCAGCCAAACATTAAATATTAGTACATACTTTCTTTTAAGCTAAGATTTCGGCCTGTAATTCTAACACAACCCAATAATAACTATAAAACAGAGACCATATTGGCTGTCCAAATTGATCAAATGAAACAACATAGTAACTGAAAACAATCTCCACCCACAAGCGAGGGAAGCCACTTCTCCCCTTTTGATAGAAAATATAATCCCAAAAACCAACAACAACAACAATAAACCCAGCTTAATCTCGTACCCCGGTAAGGGGGGTGTAGTGTGTACGCAACTTTACCCCTATCCCGTAAAGGCAGAGAGGCTATTTCCGATAAACTTTTTCCGTCTTTCAAAAGACACCTAGATAACAAATCCCGCATTTATTCCCAAACCAGCATACAAGGCTATACAACAGAACTAAAAGAACCTTCATTTTACCCTCATTAATGAAGTTAAACATCTTAATTTTTTAACATTTCAAAGGAGAACAATATACACTTAGGAACCAACAATAAAACATAAAGGCAAGCATCACTAGAAATTTGGCTTCTCGGTAGTTTAACCGTATTACCTTATCTCTGTAGAGCTGCTTGAGCTGATCAACACCCATAAAACCCTTCTGCACCAACTTCCTCAAATTCCTTGGCCCAACACCTGGTATTGTTAGCAAATCTGGACTAGCAAGAACCCCTCCTCCTCCCCCAACACCACCCCTCTGCCGCCTATGCAACCTACCCAACCCCGTCTTCTCCTCCTCTGAAGAAGAACCATTAACAACATTCTCCTCAACAACCCCATTTTCTAAATCCTTCTCCTCTCCACCAGAAGTCACCGGAACACACTTTTCCGAAGCAGAAGCAACCAGGGTGCCGAACCAGGCGGCACTAGTCCTACTTTGCTTCAGAACAACCCAAGCCCTCACCGGCGCAGTAGTATCAAGAGAACACCTACACATGCGGCAACTATTAACCCTAGGAACAATCGACTTAGAATCAGTAGAAATATTCCGAAAACCTCCGGAAAAGGGATTAGTGAAATGGTGGAGGGCGGCTGAAGAAGAAGAAGAAGCCATTGTTTTAGGGCTGAGTTTGTGGTTAGAAGAAAGTGGGTTTTTGTAAAACCCTATGGCTATAGGGTAAGAAAGAGCGTTAAGGGATAGGATTGGAGGGGGTAATTGTAATGATGGGTTTCTGCTTAACAATTTCTGCATCCTTTTGGCGCATTTCACAGTCACCGCTTCAACTACTGTTGTTAGTATTCACACAAGAGAGTGATAAAGATAAACCCCCACCACAGTAAAACAATAAACCCTAATAAACCTTTGCTTCTACTGTTTATATCTATCTATTTATCTGTGTGTGCATAGATAGCGGTGAAGATAGAGACAGGTATATAGAGAAAGACAAAGCGGGAACAAAAGAGAAGGGTTTTTTCTTTTTTGTGTTTGTGTTTGTGTTTTGGGGGAAGTAAGAGGAAACGGCAAAAAACCAAAACAAGCGGATTTATTATCATATTGGTGAATGGATTAAAATTTTATGATTAATGATTTAATAATATTAGGATAGATTATTTATTTTTTTTATCGGATAAATTATTAACTCGTTAAAATTTTTTACTTTTATACTCTTATGTATACTACTTGAAACCCTATATTTGTAATTCCTCAATTCAACACTGGCTGATAAGGGTATTCATAAAAATCCGAAAAATCGACTGAAAAACTTATATTTTTTATTTGATTTGATTTTGATTTTGAATTTTAAAAACTTATTAAATTTGGTTTTGTTTTGATTTTAACCAAAAAATAACCGAAAAATTGAACCAAATCGACAATAGGAGCAACTATATATATATATATATATATATATATATGTGTGTGTGTGTGTGTGTGTGTGTGTGAAAATTTAAAATTTTATGGTGAATGTAATCATTTTCACTTTTAGTACAATTTTTTTATCTTCATATTCTAGTTTGATTGGGAGTTTTCTTGTTAAGTATAAGAATCCATTTCATATTAAAAATATATATTTTTAATTAAATTATTAGATTATTCATCACTATTTGATTCAATTATCATCAATATATTTTAGTAAAATAATAGATTTCTCAAAGGACAATTAAATAGTGTTCTGTTAAAAATGTGATCGCCAAAATATGTATAGCGTATGCGTTATATTTAAGAAAAAATTGACAAAAATCGAAAAACTAACAAAATTAAATATAAACTAAATCGAACAAATTAATTTAATTAATTTAGTTTAATTTTAATATTTAAAAAACTAATTTATTTAATCTAATTTTCTTTTTTAAAAATCGATCTAAATCTAACCATAAACACGTGGCAGCAATTGTCCCCCTCGTGTCATCTCTTCAAAGTTCAAACATGGATTTGGCCGGACGTGGATTGCATGTCACATGGATGTTTTTTTGAAATAAGGAGGAGGTTTGTTGTGCACTAGTTAACTAACTTGTTTTCCTCGTAATTATTTTTTTTCTTTAAGTTAAGTTGACAATTTTTTTATCCATACCATATACCTGTTTACTCATCTTGTATTGGATATTGCATGTCATGTGGATTAAGAAATATAATATAAATGAATCTAGACCAACTATTTTCCTTATCTCTAGTTCTCTACTTCTTTATTATTATTATCTACTTGATTTAGTTGATAATTATTAATTCGAAACTAATTGATCTTATGTCTTATTAATTAACTAAGGGTTTACTATATTTATAAATCGATATTGATAAGTTAAATCATTAAGCATAAATATTTATTTGATTTGCTCGATAAGTACTCTAAACCTAACACAACGAGTTCTAAGAAGGCTACTCGTGAGGAGAATTGATCCCATGTCTCCTATGTGGGAAATCGCTCATCCAGCCAATCCAGTGAAAAAGTGTTACTGAGCAGTAATTAATATTTGGTCAAACTTTTAAAAAATATTTTAAGCGTGTTTTTCTTAAAATTACTTTTTTACGGAGAAACTGCTTTTTCTGCTTCTACTCAAAAACATTATTTTCTTCTAAAATTTTGACAAATACTTTAATTTTAGAATAAAAATATTATTTTAACCGGAAAAAAACCTAGACAATATGGCCTATAAGATAGGGAAGTTTGTGCTTATAGGGTGATAGGGAAGTTTGTAATTTTAGGGTGTGATATTACGGAAAATATTTGTCATGGAAGATGTTTTCTAAGAAAATGTTTCTTGGAAAACAAATAGTAATCATATTTATTTTTCGGTATTTGGTACATAAATCAAGGAAAATAATTTCTCAACAGTTTTCATAAATAATTAAGATATAATAAATATAAAGTCATAAACTTCCAAACCAACAACCTTTCCAACACGCATGTTTCATAAACATTTGAACTGCTAAACTTTCGAAACCACAAAATTTTTAATCCGTAAACTTAATAATTTATAAATTCATAAACTTACAAACATATAAATCTTCTAACTCATAATTTTAGAACTTGTAAAATTTTAAACTTTTAAACCAATAAATAAAAAAATTAAAACTAAAAAATATTTTTTTTGGGGGGGGGGGGGGGGGGCAGGGACGGAGGGGGAGGGGCAGAAAAACGGAAAAAACTGAATTTGAAATTACAAAAAGAAGTTAATTTTTTTTGGGGGGAGGGGAGGGGGCAGTTTGAGGTGGGTGGTGCAGAAAAACTAAAAAAACTAAAAACTAAAATTGCAATAAAAAATAAGGTAAAAAATAATAGTTTTTGCATGTGGGGATAGGGTGGGGTGGAGGGGTAGTAGGGTGAATGGTAACGAAAAAAACATAAATTTGAGAAAGAAACCCTTCTCTAGAGAGAGAAGGTGGGGCGGGTTGGTGATGGTAGGGAAGGTTGAGAAGGAGTTATGGAAAATATTTTTTCTTCTCTTGATAAGGAAAATATTTTTCAAAATATTTAAGCCAATCAAATATGAAAAAATTAAAATAATTTCTGGAAAATGTTTTCCTTCGTACCAAGTGTGTTTGGTAGAATGAAAATATTTTTCATATATTTTCTTGAAAAACAAGTAGTAATCTTATTTATTTTCTGGTGTTTGATACGCAAATAAGAAAAATGACTTATCAATAGTATTCATAAATCATTTTGATATAATAAACATGAATCCATAAACTTTCAAACCGACAACCTTCCGGACCCACAAATTTCATAAACTTTCGAACCGTTAAACTTTTAAAACCGAGAAATTTCAAACCCGTAAACTTTATAACTTGTAAACTTCCAAACACATAAATCTCCGAAATCATAATTTTAAAACTTGTAAAATGTTGAACCATTACACCGATAAATAAAAAAAGTAATAATGAAAAAAATATTTAAAAAATATTTTTTTTGGGGGGGGGGGGGGGGGTGGGCAGTAAAACTAAAAAAAGTAGAAATTTAATTAACACAAAAACTTTTTCTTTGTGCGGGTTGGGTGTGGGGTGGGTGGCGCAAAAAATAAAAAAATAAAAATTTAAAATGACAAAGAAAAAATTTGCGGTGAAAGGGTGGATGTGGGGGTGTGGTGGATGGAGGGGTAGCAGGGTGGGTGGTATCGGAAAAATTAAAATTGAAAAAAAAAGCCTTTTTTTTAGAGGGGGTAGGGTGAGTTAGTAAGGGTGAGAAAGCTTGAAAAGACGTTTTGGAAAATATTTTCCCTTCTCTTGATAAGAAAAATATTTTCCTCCTTTTAGAGGAAAATGAGTTCATAAGGAAAATGTAAACATTTAAGCCAATCAAATATGAAAAAATTGAAAAATATTTTCCGGAAAATATTTTCCTTCGTACCAACATTCTTTTAACATTTTTTGGAACACGTTTTTTAATTTTTTTCATATTTGGTTGGCTAAATGTTTTAAAAAATATATTCCTTAGAAACTCATTTTTCTTATCAAGAGAAGAGAAAACATTTTTCAAAACTTTTTCTCAACCTTCCCCACCCTCACCATCTCATGTCCCCACCTCACCCCCTCTCAAAATTTTTTTTTTTAATTTTTCTGCTACCACCCACCCTACTACCCCTCCACTCCACTGCAACCCCTCCCCTCCCTCCTACAACGCAATTTTTTCTACCTTAATTTCCTTTTTTGCAATTTCAAATTTTTGTTTTCGTTTTTATGCACCACCCACCACCCTCCCTCATCCTACACCCCTACACACACAAAATTTACTTTTTTTTGTAATTTAGTTTTTTATTTTTTCTATTTTACTGCCCCCCCCCCCCAAAAAAAAATTTAAATATATTTTAAATTTTAAATTTTTTTTATTTATCGGTTTAAAGGTTCAAAATTTTACAAGTTCCAAAATTATGAGTTTGGAGGTTTATGTATTTGGAAGTTTATGGGTTCAAAATTTTACGGTTTTGAAAGTTTAGCTGTTCGAAAGTTTATGAGATTTGTGGGCTCGAAAGGTTGTCGGTTAAAATGTTTATGGCTTCATGGTTATTATACCTAAATTATTTATGAATACTCACGAGAAGTCATTTTCTTTAATTTGCGTATCGAATATCGGAAAATGAATAAGATTACTACTTATTTTCAAGAAAATATTTTCTTAAAAAATATTTTTTTTTGGTAATTAAACTTTGTATTAATCACCAAAGTGTTAACCTTACAGATTCATAGCCCAGCTTATTACTCAGCTGGCTATCAAAACGAAAACAAAAGACTATCCTATACTGTCTAACAGCCTAGCATTATAGTAGATAATGCTGCAGAAGTACTCTTAGCCTAGGAGGAGCTCTAACATTACAATTATAAGCAATATTTCTAAGCAGTTTGTCACTGTTACAATAGATGTTTCCAAATATTCTCGCATTCCTTTCCAGCCATAAGACATAAAACATCTCTGTCAATGTCATTTTGACTATATGAGCTCGAGGGGATTTGCCTTTAGACTGCTCAATGAACCATTGGACAAATTGGAGCCAGTTTTGTCCAGTAGGCTGTTTAATTCCAATCCATTGCAATGTGTGGTCTCTCAGTTGGGATGCATAAGTGCAATCCAGGAATAAGTGTTCTCTGGATTCCACAGCTTATTGACACATGACACAAGTGTCTGTCACATCCAGGTTCCATTTGATCAGCCTATCTTTGGTGGGCAGTCTATCTTGCAAGAGCAGCCATAGGTTGAAGATTGCTTTAGGTCGAGCAGCATTCTGCATTGTTAAGTTCTTCCACCTGACTCTTGGTGCTTCTCTTATCTGTTGTAAGTAGAGTCTTCTTATAGTGCAATCAGATTTATCCAACAGTTGATGTTGCTGCAATAGTTCAATGCCTTCAATGATCTTCCGAACCATCCAACTAGCCTGTTTAGGGACAGTGATAGTCTCCAATTGCTTCTGCTTGATATAAACTGTGTGAATCCATTTCACCCATAGAGCATTCTTCTTGTGTGCCAGATCCCAGCTTAGTTTTGCAATAGCCTTGTTCCACAGTGATAGATTAGTCAAGTTCAATCCACCAGCAGATTTTGGCATACAGATTTTCTCCCAAGCCACATATGCCTTTCTTGACACATTAACTGATCCAGACCAGATGTAGGATCTGCACATTGTCTCAAGCAGTTTTATAATCTTGGAAGGTATTAGGAATAGTTGTGCCCAGTAAGCCTGAATCCCAAAGATAACTGATTGTACCAACTGGATTCTGCCAGCATATGATAGGTGTCTAGTAGGGGTGTTCAAAACCGATCCGAAACCGAAAATCGAACCGAACCGAAGCTTAATGGCTTAATGGTAACGGCTTAACGGACGGAGAACAGATTGAATATTTTTTATTAACGGCTTATCGGTTTGGGGGCGGATTATTCAATTTTCTTAACGGATAATCCGTTAACCCGTTAAGAATATATATATATATATATATATATATATATATATATATATATATATATATTTATTTTTACTTACATAATTATATATATTAAATATAAAAACTAAAAACCTTAAAAATGAATAAGTATAAGTGTATATAATGTTGTAGAACAGAATACCAAAATTTTTAAGGCTAAATGTTGAAGTTTAAGTGCACTGGACTTTTTGAATCAAGCAAGAGTTAAGACCATATGCAACAAATGCTATAATTCAATGAGCATTTTTTTTCCCTATTTCTGAAGTTGTGTTCTTTGTGAACAAAGATATATTCTTCTGACATATATCTTTTTCCTTCTTGGGCAAAAACAGTGTGAAAATGGGCACATAGCATGTGCTTCTTGCTGCTTCAAGATTGCTAATAGGAAAAGAAGTAGAAATGGAACTGGACATTGGACAATGTAGTATACGGACAGAATACATTTGAGCCCTTGGATATTAAATCGATAAACCGCCCGGTAACCGCCCGATAAAAGCTAACCCGATACCAATTCGCCCGATATCTTATCGGGTGGCTAACGGATGAATACATTTAAAAGCCGATAATCGTTAAGCCAAACCGTTAAGAGTAAAAGCCGCCAAATCCGCCCGATGAACACCCCTAGTGTCTAGCAGTCCAGGATGTAATCCTGGCAGAAACTTTGTCAACCAGTGGTTGCCATTGCAAAACAGTCAGCTTCTTGGTAGTCAAAGGTACTCCCAAATATTTAAAGGGAAGTTCTCCACGTACATAGCCCAGGAGATCAATAATATGTTGCTGATCCTGAGGTTTCACCCCTCCAAAATAGACAGCACTCTTATGCAAGTTGGCTGTCATACCAGAAGCTGCAGTGAACTGAGAGAAATAAGTAAACATATTGCTTACAGAGTGAGGTTCTCCTTTGACAAACAGCAACAAGTCATCAGCAAAACTTAAGTGAGTTATTCCCAGTTTTTTACAACCAGATGAAAAGCAAAGTTTCTGGTTTGTCTCAATTCAACCAGAGACCTACTAAGGTACTCCATCACAATAGCAAACAGAAAAGGGGATATGGGATCCCCTTGTCTCAGTCCTTTGGCTGCTTGAAAAGGCTCTGCTGTCTCCCTATTAACCACCACTGTATAGCTGACAGTTTGGACACACTCCATGATCCATCTTGTAAATCTGGTAGGGAAATCCAATGCTTCCATAACCTGCTATAAGTAGCACCACTCTACTGAATCATAAGCCTTCTGAATCAATTTTGATCATACACCTGGGAGATATATGTGACCTAGAGTAGTGCTTTATTAGTTCATGTGCTAAGATGACCTTCTGGAGTCTGTTGGCCAGCAACTTGGAGATGATTTTGTAAAGGACTAAACAGCAAGCTATTGGTCGAAACTCTTTGACTGTTTGAGGATTAGATACCTTAGGAATTAGGGTGAGTGTAGCACAGTTTATAGGTTTGTGCATTTTGCTGGTTGCAAAAAAATTCTTGACTGCTTGGAGTACCTGCTGCCCTATAATAGGCCAAGTGTGTTTAAAGAACATAGCATTATATCCATCTATCCCTGGAGCTTTATCATTACCAATTGCCTTCAAACTGTTTAGGATCTCTGTGTCACTGATATCAGCTGATAGTTCCAACCTCTGCTGATATGAGAGTCTAGGTCCATTGTTCATATACAATTTGTTAACTGCTGGTAGTGAAGTGGCTGTTGTACCCATGAGTGATTTATAGAAGTCTGTAATCTCCTTGTGTAGGTCAGCTGGATCAGTTATCTTCAGTCCTCCTTCTGTGGTCAGTTCAGTAATTCTTTTAAACTGGTTTCTCTCCTTCATTATTGCTGAGAAGTATTTATTATTTAAATCTCCGAGCTGGATCCATCTGGCTCTAGATTTTTGTTGCAGTGTTGATTTTTCAAGCAAAGACCATTTTTCCAATTGCTGCATCAGGTCCTTTTCTCTCAACTGTAGGGTATCTGTATATGACATGGCCATCTGGTGTTGAACAGCTTCCAGTTCCTTTCTACTGTTCTCAATCTTCTGTGTAATGCCCTTAAACTCTCTAGAATTTAGAGACTTTAAGGCAGGCTTGAGAGCTTTGAGGTTATTCTACACCCCTTGCAATGTACATTGAGCAGTGCTTTTCCAGTTAGTTTTGACCAAAGATAGGAAATCCTTACTTTGAGTCCATGCATTGTAGAATCTAAACGGTACCTTCCTGCTATGAGTATCTTCAGTCAGGGTTAATAGCATGGGATTATGATCCGAGATAAAGGGAGGTCCATATACAGTGTGTACATGGCTCCATTTCATCATTCATTCATAATTACCAAACACCATATCTAATCTGCTACACACTCTGTTATTTCCACTTTGTTTATTGGTCCAGGTAAAGAAATCCCCTTTCCATGGCAGTTCAGCCAGGCCAGCTTGCTGTATGCAATTGTTAAACTGCACAGTCTCTCCTTGCTTGACTGGTTGGCATGATTGTCTATCATTACTTGACAATATTGCATTGAAATCTCCTGCAATTATCCAAGGATCAGTTATACCTGCAGCCAGATTCTGAATAGTCTTCCACATTGCCCCCCTCTGATCACTGTCATTGAAGCCATATATCACTGTGAGGCAGCAGAGAAGTCCACCACTAAGGTTCCTGACAATGCAATGGATGAGTTGAGCCTCCTCCTGTACTCCAGAGATCAAGATTTTTGTAGGATCCCATAGGATCCATATTCTACCATTCACTGCTCCATTGTAGTTAGTTACTATACTCCAGTTAGGCAACAAAAAACTAGCTATGCTTTCTGTATTTTTTTGTTTAACCTTTGTCTCTACAAGACCAACAAGGTCAAGTTTATTGGTTCTAAAGTATTCTTTAGCTTCCTTCTGTTTGTACCTTTTATTTACACCCCTTATATTCCAAAATAACCACTTCATTGGTCATAGCTGGGTCCCCCTTCATCTAGGGGGTGATCTGCCCAACTCATTGTTCCAACTTCAAATCTATTAGACATCACAATAGGGGATAGTGGTGGAAAGTTTGTGATGTTAAAGACTGGGGACATCTGTGTAGAAACACCCTTCTGCTTGTTCAAGTGTTCACCTACACCATCCTGAGGACTTGATTGTTTTGCATTGTCTGGTTGCTGGATTTCCTGGCTACGCACCACAGGAGCTGGAGCCTTAACTCTCCATTCCTATGCCACTTTAGTCTTCAGTGAGGGGTTTGGGGGGGCAGTTTTAGTCAAACAATTGTGTCCTACCATAAGACACTTCTCACAATATGATGGTTTCCAATCATATGACACATCTTGCATAAAACTCTTTCCATTGGGATCCATCAGTTCAATCTCACTTGGTAGTGGCTTTGATACATTCACCTCAATTAACATACGAGCATATGAGATTCTACTTTGCTTTGTCGTGCATTCATCAGCAAAGATGGGTTTCCCCATTACACTTGCAATTCTACTCAATGACCTACTGCCCCAACAGGACATAGGTAAATTGGGGAATTTAATCCACAGGGGGATTTCTGTTGGGAAAGCATCTTTAAAATCGAAATCCACCGACCATTTTTTCAAAATCATAGGCCTGTTTGCAATCGAATATGGTCCTCCACACAGAATTTCTTTGGCATCATCCAGGGCCTGAAATTTAACTATATAGTAACCCTCATCATGGTAAAATAAATCAGGCTCCGGCATATGAGACCAGTGTATGCTAATAAATCTTTTCATAGTATTGTACCCTGGTCCATTGCCTAGAACAAAAATAACTAGGGCACATTTTCATTTTCCTTCTTCCTCTTCCACTTCATCCTTCACCAGCTGACCAACTGGCTTACTATTAATGAGTGTAGGGGGAATATACTCCAGAGACATACCATTTGCAGCAAGGCGATTCCTCTGAAATAGGCTAGCCCACCCTTTGGGTGCTTCAATTTTTGATCCTTTCTCACTATTGGCTTTTGGTACATCAGGTTGTGGAGGTTGCTGCATGTGGTCGATATCCCTATTCTCTTGAACCATCGGGACTATCACTGGTACAGATTGAGGCTCTGAGTTGTTATCAACCTTATCAGCTATTGTTGGAAGCACATGAACTCCAGATGGCTGCGAATCTACAGTTGCATGAGGCAATGAAACAGTATCTCCAGTGTGCTGCAATGGAACAGTGTTAACAGATTTTGGCACAGTGTTAACAGTTTTTGGGACTGGAACAGTGTTGCTTGCATAGATTGGCACTAGAATTTCTTAGGTCGGCCTCTTCCTCTCGCCATGGCACCCTCGGCGCATGTTAACTTACATACGCAGAGGTAGCAAAAAAGATGAAGCGGTGAAAGTTAGAGAGAAGGGAGAGCTTCTCTCTCTTCCCAGGCCAATTTGAGGACTATCCTGTTTAAAAAATATTTTTGGTTATACCAAACACACCCTTAATGTAATATATTTTCTATATAGAGGAACCAACACATATATTTTTATGAATTGAATTCTAAATATGCTTATTCAGATACTACATGGGTTAAAATTAAGTTTTACCAATAACAAATGCGCCACAAATGTTAATATCCCTGTTAAAATATATTTGTTGTTTCAAGAATTGATTAAATTTCTCGTTTAGTTTAAATAGGGAATTTTTTTATTTCTATATACTATTTGAAACTTTGTTACGTTAATATTTATATTTAATAAATTAATCCACATAAACAAATTTTGTTTACGAAATATATATGATCTACCTTAAAAGGCTCTCAATTCATTATTTGTGTATTCAATCAAGGAATTCTCCCCTCATTTCTCTGGTTCTCTCTTTTTCCCTATATTTTTAGCATAAGCTATAGATCTAGAAGTGGATTTAATTATATCATTAATTCCAATTAATATACCAAAAACAGACTTTGATAATCACTTTTGTGCAGCATCAGATCCTAATTGCGTCACCAATCTTTGCTGAACAATGAAGAAAAACTGCATTTGTTGTGACATATGAAGTGCTTTGCTCTGCAAAAGAAAAAAAAGGCTTGATGTTAACTTTCTTCTGTTTATTAATTTTAAAGTAAGTAATGTCTAAAATTAATTATATTCATATTAACAATTACAATTTCAATCTCAGAAGGAGTACATGACTATAATTTTTAATTTCTTACTTTTATCTAAGTTTTTGCTCAGTATTTCGACCACGCTATCCACACGGGAAAGTCGTCACGAAGCAACATAATGTTGCTTACAAATTAGCAATCTCACATAGAACAATTATTAAAAATGAGGAGGAGAAAATAAGTGAATTTGAAGAAAATAGAAAAACAAAGCAACAAATCAAAGATTATATAAATTGGGAAATCACAGTAAATTTGGGGGAATTCATTATGTTGTTCAACTTTCAAACAATATGTCTTTTGTGTATATTGTATTTGATTTTTAAAATAAATTGCAAACAACCAATTACATATTATACAATTTATCTATAACTCATCTATAACTTATCTACAAGTTTTACATATTATTTCTATCAGTTAAATACAACTACAATAACATACAACTTAAATACAAATTTTATACAATATATCTTTTGTATATTATGTATATGATTTATACATAGTAAAAATAAATTTCATACAACTAATTATATATTACACGACTTATCTATAATTTTCACACATTATTTCTACTGAGTTATATATAACTATAATATCAACAACAACAATAACAACAACAACCCAGTATAATCCCATTTAGTGGGGTCTAGGGAGGGTAGTATGTACGCAGACCTTACCCCTACCCTGGGGTAGAGAGGCTGTTTCCAAATAGACCACCGGCATCCTTTCCTCCAAGAACTTCTCACCTGGCACTTGGGAAGACTCGAACTCACAACCTCTCGGTTGGAAGTGGGGGTTGCTTACCATCAGAGCAACCCCTCTTATCAATATATAACTATAATATCATACAATCTAAATATAATTTTAATACAATGTTATTCAACTTTCATATAATAGTTAAACAAATAAAAGAAAATATATAAACAACAGAGTACAATTTTACTACAATCGTAAATATAATGTATATCATGTCTTCTTCTTCTTCTTCTTGAAATTCAGCTAAAATCAAGTATATTTTCACCGAAATCCTTCAAAATTGAGATATAAACTCCAAATCATATTCCCAATTATTTGCAATAATATCCAATTCAAACAAATAATAATTTTTGAAAATCCAAATTCCAATTCAAAGCTTTTTAATGGCTGTCAATGATAGATTGCTTCTCTATTTTCCTTTACTTTACATTATTGAAATTAGAGAATTGAGAGATAACGAGAAACTTAGAGAGAATTTTCAATTCTTTGCAACAACATCCAATTAAAACAAATAATATTTTTTGAAAACCTAAATTCGAATTCAAAGCTTCAAAGCATTTTAATGGCTGTCAGTGATGGAATTGCTTCTATATTTTCCTTTGCTTTTCATATTTGAAATTAGAGAATTGAGAGATAAAGAGAAATGTAGATAAAATTTCCAATTAAAACAAATTATATTTTTTGAAACTCAATTCGAATTCAAAGCTTCAAAACTTTTTAATAGTTGTCAATAGTGAAATTGTGGATGGGTGCAAGATACGTGGGGAGGGGGATGGAATATAGAGAGAGAAATATGAGAGAGTGGAAGATATATTAGAGTAATTTTTGAATACTAGTTATTATGTTGATTCCCTTAAAATATACATAAATAGTAATTAAGTATATAAAATATAATTATAGTAAAATTTGAGTAAAAAGGATAATATAATTTTATATATTGTATAGAAGTATAAAAATCTCTTTTAAATATGACATTTTTATTTTTTCATGGTATCTTTTATTTGTTGTCCTTTCTAATAGAGGTTTGCCTCTATTTGCAAGAAGATATGATTAGTTCATAATGGATAGTATAGAAAATTATCAGAAGAAAAACAGTTTGAAAAAATTAGTCATTTACACTATTTTAAAAGTCAATCAGATTAAAGTTCTCTTATATTTTTTTTGATATTAATACTTTACAATGTATCTGGTTTATTCTAACTTGAAAGTAGAACTATTATACCTTATTACAAAATATTCACTTAGTATTGACAATATTTAAAATGTAAAAAGATAAGTACTTAATTTGTACTGATTAAAAAGAATAATAAGGAGTCAGAAGGAAGAAAGACATAAACACATTACATAATTAAAAAAACATTGGGCAAAATGGATGACACCTAATTAATTGATGAATTCTTTTTATTTTTTTTGTCTTTCTGAATTCTTTCCTCTTATAATGAAGTTGTAAAGCACATGTCTACTAGGAGCATGAATGTGGGGTCACTTCAAACCAACCCTAATCTTTTATAGTCCATAGCCCAATGATAAAAATGTCAGAATTTGACAACTTGCACTTGTTGTGTTCTAATTTAAATTTTAAACTGACAGAAACGAAAACTAAACAAATCGTAATCCTATACAAATGAACATTCCAATCAACTTATAAATCTTACTTTATACTCATTAACTTTGAATTACATTTTTTATTACTTATATCTAAACTATTTACTATTCATACTCATACCGGCCAAACTATTTACCTTATTATTCATTTATTCTATTAAAATAGCTAAGAAAAATCAGAAAAAGTGTGGCCTCCTCTCTCTTTCTTCTTGATACCAGCAATACCACAATGCATGTTATTTTTCTTTTTCTCTGTAACCCTTTATGTATTTTTCATCCATATCTCTTTAGTTTCTTCTACATATTCAAACACCATCTTCTCCATTTTATTAGATTCAATGGTCATCACTTCAAAAAATCCAGACAACCAATAAAGAAATAAAAAAAAAATAGCAAAAAAAAAAGTATTACCCATAGGATTTCTTGAAATATTCTCGTCAAAATTGAGGAATTATTGTTAGTTTGAGGAATTATTATTTTTGGGTAGGTTGGGTCCTGTAGAGTGAGAGTGAAAGTGATCTAGAAAGAAAAAGAAGGCTTGGTCTTAATTTTAGTAATTCCATTTCCTTGAATTATTTCCTTGTTTGCTATTTCTTGAGTTACTTGTAATTTGTTCTTACAAAATTGTTCTTCCATTTCTCTTATATCCTTCTTCAAAAAGAAATTAGATCTGGTTATCTGAGAAGTTGACCTCTGGCTAATTTCAATTCTGCTACACTTTTTCTTGATTGTTCTTTCCTTGGCTCTTGCTCGTCTTGGCTTAAAATTTTAATTTTGAAGTTTATTGTTTGATTCAAAGGGACAAGAGGGGTTGCTTTAATGGTAAGCAACCTCCACTTCCAGTCAAGAGCTTGTGATTCGAGTCTCCCTAAGAGTAATGTAGGAAGTTCTTGGAGGGAAGAATGCCGAGGGTCTATTTGGAAATAGCCTCTCTATCCTAGGGTATGGGTAAAGTCTACGCACGCACTACCCTCCCCAATTCGATAACATTTGGAGCTGATTTGAGGTAATTGAGATTGAAATTTTCAGCTGAAAATCAAAGAAAAATACAGTTATCTAATAGTATACTGCTACGATATACAATATGTTGTAGGAGTATATAGCTATACTGCAACAATATACTATTATAGTTTATAATATACATCAATGATATATTGTATAATCGAATAAGAATACAATTACCTAACAGTATACAATATATTGTTATAGTATACTTTAATAATATGTAATATACTGTGACAATATGTTGTAATAATATACGATATATTATAATAGTATACTTATCCACGACTGAAGTATTGGTTGCTAGATCCAAACAGCCTAATGAAGTAGGTGATTTAGGTGGTATTAGTGAGAAAATTGGAGCATTGGTTGCTGCATCCAAGAAGCCTAATGAAGTAGGTGATTAGGTGGTAGTTCATAGGAAATCAGAGCTCTGGTTACTGCATCCAAACATCCTAATGAAGTAGGATTTTGAGGTCTATGTAATACTTTTCTTGCAAAATTTGATAAACCTGTTGTAATGAATCCAAATAAAACACTTTAGCCTTCATATCGAATTACTTGGAATAACAACATAAGCGGAAGCGTACCTGAATCCATAAGTGGAAATCTTTAGTCCTTCTTGAAGATTGTCCAAGGTGTGCCTTTGAGAAGCTCCTTGATCCTTCCTTTAAGATTGTCTTGAAGTTTTTGCTTTCACAAGAATATATCCAAGACCAAAAAATTGAGGATTAGTTTTCCACTTGATATGTAAGACAAAATGCTCTCTAGTTTCAATGGGAGGAAGAAGAGAATGTCTTGCATTCTTATGGGAACCATAACCCCCCTCTTATAACATATGAGTTATGAAACTCAAAAGTCATAAGCATGTAACCATGGTTACATGTATGTAACCTTAGTTAGCCCATCATTAACTAAGGTTACCCTTTTGGGTATCTACACATTAGTCCTACACTTTATATGACAATATATTGGCCCCCTTAACAATGTCCATAAGACCACCAATTTAGGCCAAACCAAAAGATAGCACATAACATATAATCAATCCATATATTGTTCATATGTATGTAGATATAAGTTCATATATCTAACAATCTCCCACTTGGACGAGATACTCATACATATGTACAAACCTTAGCATTATATGTTACATTATAACCTTATGAGCTCAGAATTGCTATCATAATAAAATTGTCATGAACAATCCGGTCCATCAATCATACCAACATAGGATCTAAGAGCTCTTAGTTACTCTTGCGTAACTAGAACCAACATAGATCACGTATATCAATATAACCAACGACATGGATCAAGTATAGGTGTGTAGCATGGAAATAACATAAAGTGTGGTCTGAAATAGAATGTCTATTTCCAACTGGTTCTCTTTATTGAGATCAATCATAAACCTTAAGAGTATATAAAACTTTAAAACTGAATATCTGCAGATATATCCTTAAAACTGAATTACTGAATATAATGGACAATACATAATTGTATAATACAAACTCCCACTAAAATTTATAATCCTTAACTGATTTGACACCCATGCAAGCAATATGCTCATGAAATACTTTTGGTGTCAATCCCTTAGTGAGCGGATCTCCAATCATGGAGTTTGTACTTATGTGCTCTATGCACAATTGTCCATTCTGTACTCTTTCTTTAACAACCCGAAATTTGACGTCCATATGTTTTGCTTTCGTCAAACTACTGTTGTTGTTAGCATAAAGGACTGCTGATCTGTTGTCACATAATAGCCTAAGTGGCTTTTTAATGCTGTCAACTATGCGCAGTCCACTAATAAAATTCCGCAGCCATAATGCCTCAATGGATGCTTCATAACATGCCATGAATTCTGCTTCCATAGTGGAAGTGGCCGTAAGAGTTTGCTTGATGCTTCTCCAAGAGATAGCACCGCCATCAAGCATGTAAATATAGCCTGATGTTGACTTCAGACTATCCTGACATCCAGCAAAATCGGAGTCGGTATACCCGATGATCTCAAGCTGGTCTAATCTCCGATATGTAAGCATGTAATCCTTTGTTCTCTGTAAGTACCTCATGACCCTTTTTGCTTCTTTCCAATGGTCCATTCCCGGATTGCTTAGATATCTGCCCAGCATCCCAACAATGTATGCTATATCAGGTCGTGTACATACCTGAGCATACATCAGACTACCTACAGCCGAAGCATAAGGTGTCTTCTCCATTTCCGAAGTTTCAAAATTATTATTTGGGCACTGTTTGAGACAAAACTTGTCTCCCTTAGCAACAGGGGTGTTGCCTGGTTTACAATCCTGCATGCCAAATCTTTTAAGAACCTTATCGATATAGCCCTTTTGTGACAGACCGAGAACACCTTTGGAGCGATCTCGTTGTATCTGAATTCCTAATACAAAAGAGGCATCACCAAGATCTTTCATTTCAAATTTCTTTGAAAGAAATTTCTTAGTTTCATGCAATAATGCTATATCATTACAAGCAAGCAGTATGTCATCGACATATAAAACCAGAAAAATATACTTACTCCCACTGAACTTATGGTATATACAGTCATCAGCAATATTCGGTTCAAAACCAAAAGATGTAATGACTGCATGAAACTTATAATACCATTGACGGGAAGCCTGCTTGAGCCCATAGATGGATATCTTTAATTTGCAAACCCTTTTCTTTGATTCTTCAGAAACAAAGTTTTCAGGTTGCACCATATAAATTGTTTCCTCAATGTCACCATTGAGAAACGGTGTCTTAACATCCATCTGATGAAGTTCAAGATCAAAATGTGCTACTAGTGCCATTATAGTCCTGAAAGAGTCTTTCGATGAAACTGGAGAGGAAGTCTCTTTATAATCAATGCCTTCCATTTGAGAGCCTTTTGCGACAAGACGAGCTTTATACTTAATGACATTGCCCCCTAAATCCCTCTTGGTTTTAAATATCCATTTACAACCAATCGGTTTAATACCTTCGGGCAATGTAACAAGCTCCTAAACGCCGTTATCGCTCATAGACTTCATCTCATCATTCATGGCATCAATCCACTTTTGAGAGTTAGAACCTTTAATGACTTGACGGAAGTTGATTGGATCATCTTCCTCAAGTCCAATGTCACTTTCTTGTTCTTGGAGAAATACAACATAATCATCCGGAATTGCATTTCTCCTCTCTCTAGTGGATCTCCTTAATGGCACTTCAGTTTCTTTAGGTTGTTGAGTTTGATTTTCATTAGTAATATCAGGAACTTGATTGGGGAGATTTTCGAGATTGTCTTGAACTGGAGTTGTGTGATCCGTGTCAGGAATGAGAACACCCTGACCAAGATCAAAAACTTGAGGGAAAGACACATGTTCTCCTCAAAGACAAAATCTCTAATAACTTTATCTCCCCACCCCCCAAACTCAATATCCTCAAAAAACCTAGCATTACCCGTTTCAAAAAAAGTTCTAGAAGTGGGATCATAAAACTTAAACACCCTGGATCTTTCAGAGTATCCAACAAAATAGCTACTAACCGTTTTAGCATCCTGTTTCTTTTCTTTCGGCCTATAAAGCCTTGCCTCAGCTGGCAACCCCAAATGTGTAAGTGCTTAATACTAGGTTTATTCCCAGTCCAAAGTTCATATGGGGTTTTGATTGTAGCTTTAGTTGGAACTCTATTAAGAATATAAGCTGCGGTTTTTAATGCTTCTCCCCAGAGTGACTCTGGCAAAGTAGTACGGCAAATCATGCTTCTTACCATATCCTTAAGGGTCCGATTTCGTCTCTCAGCTGCACCATTCATAGTAGGACTGCCTGGCATAGTATACTGAGGGACGATCCCACACTCATCTAGGAATTTCCAAATGGCCCTGGACGTTGTTCACCTGAACCATCATATCTACCATAGTATTCACCACCATAGTCAGATCTAACGGATTTAATCCTTTTGCTTAGTTGATTTTCAACTTCAGCCTTATATGATTTGAACACGTCTATGGATTGGGACTTTTCATGAATAAGATATAAGTACCCATAACGAGAGTAATCGTCTATGAATGTGATAAAGTATTGTTGACCATTCTTACAAGGAGTAGGGAATGGCCTACAAATATCCGTATGTATCAATTCTAAGACATCCGAAGCTCTCTTAGCACCTAATCTCGTCTTGTTTGTTTGTTTTCCCTTGATACACTCAACACAAATATCCGAATTTGAGGAATCAAGAGAATCAAGAATTCCATCTGACACGACTTTCTGAATTCTTTGAATGGATATATGACCCAAACGTTTGTGCCAGAGTGATAACGAATTCTCATTAGTTAATTTTCTTTTGGTACCACTTGAACTTGTATGCAAAGTTTCATTATGTGAGGTTATTATATCAACCAAATATAGGCTATCATATGTTGATAATAGCCCGGTGACGATAAGATTTGAATTTTGAAAGAGACTAACTTTATTGTCACCAAATGAACATGAACAACCGGATATGTCCAATTTGGAATAGAAATTAAATTCCATCTAAAAGACGGTACAACAAAAGTCTCATTCAAATCTTATTAAAACCAGTCTTAAACAACAGCCTAAATTTGCCAATAGCCTCAACTTGCACCTTTTTGCCGTCACCCACATAGATGTATCTTTCACCATCATTTGGTTTTTGGCAATTCAGGCAACCCCGTATAGATATACTTATGTGAGTAGTAGCAGCCGAATCTACCCACCAAGTATCCTTAGGTACCGAAATTAAATTAACTTCAGAACAAACAAGAGAAAGAGATGTACCTTTTTTCGCACGCCAAGCGTGGTACTTGGTACAATCTTTCTTCATGTGATTAGTCCCCTTACAGAAAAAGCAACCTGATTCTGTAGTTTCAACCTTAGTTCCTTATTTTACTTCTTCTGGGGCCTTGCAACCGCAACTTCCTTACCTTTCCTCTTCTTATTATCTATAGAAGAGGATGCCATATGAGCACTTTCTGTCTTATCTTGCTTTATCCTTTCCTCCTCTTGCACACAATGCGAAATGAGTTCATTAAGAGTCCATTTCTCCTTCAGGCAGTTGTAATTGACCTTAAACTGATTAAAGTGTGCAGGAAGAGAGATCAAAACTAAGTACATAAGCAGTTCCTCAGGTAATTCCAGTTTGAGTGACTTTAGTTTCGAAGCAAGATGAGACATTTCCAATATGTACTCCCTTATGTTTCCCTTGCCTTTATACGTCATGGAAACAAGTTTACTCAAAAGAGTACTTGTTTCCGCCTTTTCGTTTTGTGCAAAACGCTTTTCAAGGTTTTCAAGGAAAACTTTGGCATTATTTTCATCATTCATAGTGCCCCTGAATGATTCTGGAATTGCACGTTTCATGATCATTAGATTCATGCGATTTGAGCGTTCCCACTTCTCCATCTCCTTCTTTTCATCAGAAGAAGATGTATCCTCAAGAGAAGCAGGTTGCTCAATCCGAAGTGCAAGGTCTAGATCCATGCAACCGAGAACGATCATAATATTCTCTTTCCATTCCTTAAAGTTTGTGCCGTTAAGCACAGCGATGCTGTTTATATTTGCAGATATCGAAGCAGCTGAAGAATTTACTGAATATAGAACAAGGATAACTTAATACATGCTTACAATTCCTTGAACTTTAACTTTAGTTTACAGATTCTAAATAGGCAAATCGCATTACAAGATACCTAGCACAACAATGATTTTAGTCTTTGGACAGAAAATCAACTTGTAAGTGGTACTCTTGGTGTAGTAATCAAATATTGACAATAAACTCCTGTCAAATATCAAGCCTTCCTTTGGCCGACTTAATATTCACATGGAAAACCAAATAATTGTCACATATTTATCACCACAAGCATGTTCGAATTCCTGCCAAATAACAATCTTCCTTTGGGCCGGTGTTAAACGCATGGAACTAACATCCACAGTCATCTTATATTTCAAGATTAATCAATCTACACAAAAGAGGTTACTTTGGCAACATAATGCTTCAATTGACTAATTTAAAATATTAGATGCTAAATCATATAGTTCTTTAAGCCATATATTGAATCTTGACTGAAAATTTACATGTTTTGACATGTAAAATCTGAATATTAATTGTTTTAATCTTAATTGGACAATACCAAAATCTGAAGCATGATGGACTAAAAAACAATTAATATTAAAACTGAATATTAATGTACAAAACATTAATAATTAAAAAACTGAATATTAATTGACATATTATTAATGTACAATTAAAAAAAATCTGAAAACTTAATACTTAAAACGTTTCATTAATTATGAAAAACGTTTCTTACATTATGTCCTCATTAAACTGCCAGAAAATAAAACGTTTCTGCAATTTATGGCCAGATAATCGATTATCTGAGCCTGATAATCGATTATCTGGGCCTTCTGGAATCTCAAAATTTGCTGAAAAACTAGGATAATCGATTATCCTTTTAGGATAATCGATTATCTTGGCTCTCTGAAATTTTCAATTTTGCTGAAAAATTCCAGATAATCGATTATTAAAAATTAATCGATTATCCTCATGTTCTGTTTCAAAAAATTTTTGATGAACAAAACAGAATAATCGATTATTTCATAAAAATAGTCGATTATTCTGTGCTACTGTTTTGCAAAATTTTGGTCAACCTTTCAAGATAGTCGATTATCTGGATAAGATAATGGATTATCTTACTATTCTGTTCAACGACTTAATATGGTTTCCAACAAGAAACTTAAACAAGAAATCATGTTGATCATCAACCAAAATTATGCAAATTTCAATATTTCAAATCATCTAGAGATAACAAGATATTGAAACACCAAAGTTCATCAACAACATATCATTTATGAAATCATGCTATATCATGGTACTCGAATTTCATAATCAAAATTCCATTTTAACTTAATCATAAACTTTATATAACATGGATTTCATGAACTTCCAAATAATCCAAATATGAAGGAGGCTCTGATACCAATTGTTGTAATGAATCCAAATAAAACACTTTAGCCTTCATATCGAATTACTTGGAATAACAACATAAGCGGAAGCGTACCTGAATCCATAAGTGGAAATCTTTAGGCCTTCTTGAAGATTGTCCAAGGTGTGCCTTTGAGAAGCTCCTTGATCATTCCTTTAAGATTGTCTTGAAGTTTTTGCTTTCACAAGAATATATCCAAGACCAAAAAATTGAGGATTGATTTTCCACTTGATATGCAAGACTAAAATGCTCTCTAGTTTCAATGGGAGGAAGAAGAGAATGTCTTGCATTCTTATGGGAACCATAACCCCCCTCTTATAACATATGAGTTATGAAACTCAAAAGTCATAAGCATGTAACTATGGTTACATGTATATAACCTTAGTTAGCCCATCATTAACTAAGGTTACCCTTTTGGGTATCTACACATTAGTCCTACACTTTATATGACAATATATTGGCCCCCTTAACAATGTCTATAAGACCACCAATTTAGGCCAAACCAAAAGATAGCACATAACATATAATTAATCCATATATTATTCATATGTATGTAAATATAAGTTCATATATCTAACAAAACCAATTGGGAAAAGAGTTGTTACCATGATTCCCGAAATATTTAATAGTTTTACTTTTGGAAAAAAATATAATCTGTTTTTTATTCTTTGAAATTGTTATATCATGAACTGGTGCAAATAATTTTGCTATAACATGCTGTAACAGTACTTCTTACATTGCGAGAGACTCGTGTTGATGAAAAAATACTGAATGTCATCTAGAAAAAAGGTTTTAATGTGGTATTTCTTCAACTGAATAATGTGAATTTTGCATTAATTAAAATATTGTTCAAATAGAGAAAAGAAAAATATGGCAGTTTAAATATACATGTAATTCATCTAATAACTTTTTGTATTTGTCTACCATTGGTGTGATATTAGTGTGATATACTATATTTTCTAATACTTCATATTCTAATTGTGCTCTTTGTAACTTTGACAGTAAATGTATGATTAATACCATGGTTCCATTGATGAGGCCTTCTCTATTTGGTAATCCTATTATAATATGATCTTATAGCTGGGAATAATTAATGGTATTTGAAATATAAGAACGTCATTGTTCCATTTAGTTCTTATTATTCTTGTCACTCTTGGTATAATTACTTTATAAAATAATATTTCACTAATACAGAAAAAATTAACTTAACATTCAGCTCAATAGTTCGAATAGACATGTGAACTACTACTCAGTCGAATCAATAAATTAAAGAATGTATTAGCTTCACCAACTATGTTATCGTCAATTTCCTATCCGTAGATCCAATTGCTCCTGCTTCTAATTCCTATATCGAGGACCTGACCAATGTTCTTTTGAGTGAAGACCAAAATTTGTATGAATGTTATGTTATTCAATTTGTAGGTTCAAAGACTACTATATTAAAATTGAGGGTTCTGATTTATTGGAAGATATAATTTCAAAACTATGAGCTTTCCTTGAATTTCTGGACTCTTATTCTATTTGATCTAGATGGATGTAAATGAAGGAATCTTCATGGCCAGCTAAAGAATGCTCCCAAAAAGCAATAAAGTCAGTGCTAGTGAGAAAGAGAAAGACGATTTTATGCGAATAATGTTTATGTCAAAGATGGTAATGTTTGCTTGGATATTTTTCACTTTGCTTGAGTTAGGTCAATTTTTTGAACCTATTTTTTTTTAAAGTTTGAATATGACTATTCAGCCCACAATGGCGAGAGGGTTCTTAGTTATATGATTCTAAGATATTACTCGTTTAAGAAAAAAATGTAGTTATGATGATGATTTTATAATGATGAAGACGGATTTGACTGACCGTAAAATATTGATAGATAAGTAATTTGAAATAACATTCACATTTTAATCCAAATATTATAGAAGGGAGGAAAATTAACGATAATTAATTTATTAAGCCTGATAAAAGACCAAGAAATTTCTAAAGTAGGATCAGATTTATAGAAAGTAAGTACGCATTTGGCCTATTTATTGTTATCTTACAATGTTGTTTTTACTTCTCCTTTTGTTAAGTTTCAAATCTGCATGTTTTCTTCTTCATGTAACTTGTTTATTTCTATATGTATGCATTTAATGTTCGAGTTGCGAGCACTGCCTAATAAATTATATCTCTCTACTGTCATGTCGAAACCGCGATCCGCTTATGCCATTAAAATAATAACTTCTTGAAGCATATTTTATATAAAAATTAGGTCCCGATTCTTTGTAGATATACATATATTCTTTTCAACTCATTTATGAATTTCTGCCATTTTGCTTTTTACAGCTTTGCACATGTTAGAAAAAAAATTCATATCTCACTATTGTCATGTCGAAAACATGATCTGCTCGTGCAAAAAAAATTCTGGAACTACATTATATGCAAAAAATTAGGTCCATATTCTTTGTATATTTTTACAGATATGCTTTTGAATTCAATTATAAATTTCAAATTTTTTGCTTTTCACAGTTTTACGCGTCTAGACTAAAAAAAATTATATCTCTTTGCAGATACGTTAAAATCATGATCCGCTTATGCCATTGGAAAGATTCCTTCTGCAGCTACTATATATACAAAATTCAAGTCCAGATTATTTGTAAATTTATACAGGTACTCTTTTAAACTTAGTTATGAAATTTTGTCATTTTGCTTTTTATATCTTACACGGCCTGACTAAAAGTCCTTATATCTATATAGGAAAATCAAAATAATTATCTACTTGTACCGTTAGAAAGATGACTTTTGGAACTACATTATAAACAAAAATTAGGTCAAGATTCTTCATATATTTTACAGATAATGCTTTTGAATTCAGTTAAAATTTAAGGTATTCTACTTTTCAGGGCTTTGCGCTAAAAAATTATATCTCTCTGCAGGCACACTAAAACCACGATCTCCTTGTGCCGTTAGAAAGAGGACTTATGGAGCTACAGTATGTCCTGACTAAAAAATTATATCTCTCTGCAGGCACACTAAAACCATGATCCCCTTGTGCCGTTAGAAAAAGGACTTATGGAGCTACAATATATACAAAATTGAATTCTAGATTCTTTGTAAATTATACAGATATTTTTTTGAACTTAGTTATGAATTTCTGTCATTTTGGCTTTTTACAGCTTTGAAGACATGACAACAATTTCTATATCTCTCTATAGGCATATCGAAATAACGATCTGCTTGTGCTGTTAGAAAGGGGACTTCTGGAAATACAAAATATCAGGTCTTAGATTTTTTTAAAATATAAACAGATTTTTTAAACTCAGTTCTAAATTTCTATTTTTTATGGTTATATTTCTTTTCGTCTTCTGAGTGATTAAGAAACTTCTGTAATTGGTCGCACTATGACCTACTGAATTTACAATTGGTGATTCCACAATAGCATAAATAATTATTGTGAGCATGTGATTCTTGCCTATCTTAAATTACTCTTATAAATTCGTAAAACTAGGATTTTCTTTATCTGTGTGATTTTTAAAATTTAGTTGCATAAATTGTGTGTTTGCTTGCATATTGAGCGCATTTTAATTCATATAAAAGTACAAAAATAGAATTTTTGCATTTAGGATACCAGTTTTCACATTTCTAGGTTCAGTAATTAATTAATAGAATAGAAAAAATAAAAATAATAATAAAATCGGTTCCTTTCGTATTTTTACTTTTAAGTCTTAAATTTGTCTTAATTTCCTTTTAAATTAGAGTTTAGTTAATCTGAAATTTAATTAGCCGAATTTTAGACTTAAATCAGGTTTAATATTAATTTGGTTTTAATAAATTCATTTAGAAATAAAAAAAAGAAAGAAAAGATTTGAAATGTGGTCTTGATTAAAGGACCAGATTTGGGCCATTTTTGTAAAGGTAAGCCAGCCCAAACCCCACCTCTAACCTGACCCAACCCACAGATAACCCGGTCCAAAACCCCACACCTAAAAACGACATCGTTTAGCCAATAGATTATCAAGACGTCCTTTTCTTTTAATCCAACGGTAGTAAACCCAGGGTATAGCACATATATGTATATTTCGAACCCTCTTACCCCAAAAGCTAGACCTCATACCTTGTCCAAATCACCTAACCTAATCCCACCGCCCTCCGCCTAACGCCGCCGGTCGGAAATCGCCTTCGCTGGCGCCGATGCTCCAAACAACTTCAAAATTACACCACACCACCCTCTCAACCTCCTCTTTCCATCCCTACTATCAGTTTCCCTTGAATCCCCCTCAAACTCGTCGAATACTTGAATCAGTGATCACTGCCTCCACCATCCACGGCGGCGCCAGTGCAAAACGCCTACAAAATTACACCATAGATGCTCCCCCACTTCCCCTTTCCAGATCCGAGCTTAGGTTCCTTCGAATCCCCGTCGGATTCCTCGAATCCTGGATAAAAAATCCTAACAAAACCCTAACCCATTAGATGGCCTCAAAATCACATCGAACGACCCCTCATCTTCCTTACCTTAAATCCATGTGCAACCTCCCTCAAACATCTTTGTAAGTACTAAAAACCCCAAACCTAGGACTTTTGGAGTATGCATGGAAGTTCCATCGAAGCTAAGGTCCAAGCCAAATTTAAGCTAAATCCTCACTTTATTTAATCTCACTGCTTAGGCTTTAATTTAATCAAAACGTGGTAGCCTTGTTTGGTAGTTCATTGTCTGTGTTCGTTTTTGAGTAGGGTCAGTCGGGATTCTGCCTAATAGGTGAAAATTAGTTTGGTTTAATAAAATGCATGTTTGAATATGATTATCAAGTTTTAGAATTAGACTAGTTTGTTTGTTCGATTGATTCCTCGTCTTGGTTTCTTTCCTCTGACTCACGCTGATAGCATGAGCCTGTTACTTGATATATTTGATTCTTGGATTGATTAATTGGATTCGACTGATTTTCTTTGTTCAGGCTTGATTAAAGAAATCTGAGGTTTTAATTGATTCTACTTCCGACTTAGTTTGGTTTAATTTTGTTCTGTTCTAGTTTGATTTAGTGTTTTATTTTGATTGAATAACCCATGATTGTTGCTGATAACTTGTTCTTAGTTTCAGTTGCCATTAACTGTCAATCTACTAATTCTTAGTTTTAATCTCATGATTAGTTGAATCGTTTAATTAGTTCAGTTTTTATATCTGTTTGGTTATAGCTGAATAGGCTATATTTTGTAAACCATTGTCACTTCTTGACCAGATTATCATGGTAAAGGGGTTGGTTTGGCTTAGTAACTTTCAGAACTGAAAAGGGTAATTTAGGGAATTTAATCTAGGAAATTTGTAGTAACTGAAATTAGAAGCCACTAGAAGCACCTATAAGGGATTATAGTGGGTATTATATAACCATAATGGTGTGACTTGGGTAGCAAGTTAGTAAATAAGGGACTAATGGTGCAAAGTAAGATATGAAAAGAAGCCCTAAGAGATTAGAAAAAGAATTCTACTGTTCTATTAGAAAAAGGGGCTGAAACAAAAGAGAATCACAGGCGGCTTAAGATTAAAGAATTCCACTGTTATATTACCACTTTCAATTTTTAGAATTCCTCACCTCTGAAAATAATCAGCTTTTGTGTGAGCATCAGCAATTGTTTGAGTTTGAGTCCTGTTTCTGGGTAGTTTCATGGTCAAACCACTGTTCTATTGGTTAACTTTGTGAATTTCTTGGGTCCTAGTTTTTGGAATTGTTGTTCCTGATCTTTGCCGTTGGTTTTTTGTTTTAAGCTAATCGCCTCTTGTTCATCTGTTGTATCAGGTACCACTATAAACCTCCAAACGTACATCGAGTTCTGAAGATGGAATGGAGCAATTTTGTTTGACCTCTTTAGATTTTCCTTGCATTAGAAATGCCATTTCTGTAATGGTATTATGCATGTTACATTTTCAGCAGTATTTATTTGACTTTTCCTTCGAATAGCTAAGAATCAAGTTGTAATTAATCCTAGACTATGCATTAGTAGCAAGGTTTATTATCTATGGTGTGTTAATTGGATATGTATAACTGCACATTTGGGTAACTTGGTTTATAGTCATTGCTCGAAATGGTTTAAATCTTCTCAAGTAAGGAGTGCTTAAGCCCACTAAAGAATTGTAAAGCTGTTAGTCTCAGTAGTATAGTTTGGTTTTTAATTCATGATGGTTGAAGGAATTCTCAGACCCTATCATGATCCAATATGTATAGGTCTAGTATTCAATTGAGTTTCTGCTTGTTCACGAGGCACGAAATCCATTTAGAGTTAGCTTGAACATTAGTTTGAATTTTAATATTGGGTAAGCATAAGAAATGACTACTGGATTAACATATTGGTTCACCTAATTATATCTATATTCATTTATAGCTAGGTGTTTAAAATGGTTTCCTGATAGTTCAAAACCTATATATTAGCATTTGGTTTTCTCGCAATTTGGTTCTATGATCATTTGACCCAAATTACAAATATGCAAATATACAATCAGTTGCAAATGCCCTTCTTTATATTGACTATTTCTTCGATGAAATTGCTTAAATATGATTCCTTGGTTTCCTTCTTGATTTGGATTCTCCAATGAAGTTGTGCTTGTTTCGAGCCCAAGCTGTTTCCAGCCCGGTGTAACTATTTTCACTAGTCATAAGGTTTACTCGTAGATGCCTCATGAGGACTAGGCTCCTTTTGGGCCCAGGATTAAAATAGAGGGTAGTTCTTTGGCAATTAATGTCAGGCTTTAGGCCTTTCGAGTTAAGTGGTAGACTCGAGCTAAGAGTTTCTTCAGTAATGGATTTCACTTTTGTTCGAGGTTTTGACTTGATCTTGGGGACAAAATTTCATGAATATCTTATTAATAATGTTAATTAATTAAGTCACCTTAGAGGTAATTTCCATAGAGAATGATAATCCCTTTTAGGATGGCCTTTAAAACAAACGAGGTGCGCTACACCATATAAATCACAAATTGGGTGACCCTTATATTTGATTTGTTATGACTTTAAAAAAGGTTCATATTTCATAGAATATCCTTTAGGGCCGTTTCCAAATACTATCGTGATCGTGTATACTTTCGAGTAACACAATCACGGTTCTGAAAAAAAAATGGAGTATCCGTTCGCGCAACTTTGGCCCAAATTTTTTTAATGATAATTAAATGTTATTAATTGTGGACACATTCGCGTGACATGATTTTTGACGCGCCAAACAGGCGGGTATACATTCGCGTAACCCGTTTCAAGATAATTTTCTAATTAACAGTGTTAAAATGCATAAGCACATAAGTTCTAAAATCAGTAATTAAACAATTTAGTCAATCTAAGTAGGATCAAAGCGACCGTGCTAGAACCACAGAACTTGGGAGCGCCTAACACCTTTTCCTGGGTTAACAGAATTCCTTACCCGAATTCCTTAGCAGTAACAGAGTCATTCTTTTTCTCGATTAAGGATTTAAATCGATTACTTGGGACACCATTGATTATCCCAAGTGGCGACTCTAAAATCTCTTTAAATAAATAAATCCCGTTTTGATTGTCCTTTAATTGGAAAAACTCTCTTTTCTACGCCCTTCGCTGGGGTTGTGGTGAGAAAAAGGAGGTGTGGCAGCTCTGGCGACTCTGCTGAGGATCGAACCCAGAATCTCTGGTTCATGGTTCAAGAATTCGAGCTTGTTTTATAATTTTTACTTGGGTTATTTATTGTTGATATTACTGTATTCTGTGAATCTTGTTGTGCTAAAATTATATATGTTTATCGCATTAATTTTGTTGAATTGTATATAGTTGTCTCCTTACGCCATCCCTCTGATTCTTCTGAAAATGGTGCACACGTTCACGTAGCCCGCTTTTCTGTAGAAATTATACCAATGCGAGGCTGGGCAAGAGACAAGGCCGAGCAGACTTTAGTTCTCCTGGTACGTTGCCCCCTCCTCGACCCCAGTTGTCCGCTCGGGTACCCCATGTCTAGATCAAACTTAGAAAAACACAGCCTCATGCCGGATCCCTAGTAGGAGCGCTTGTTTGCATCACATGCATTTTGACTTAGGGGACTCAACATAGGGGTTGGGTCCGTCTAGGACAGGTGTACCCAAAATAACAGACCATCATGATGCCTCCAATATGCTATGTGAACATTCATTTGTTTTAGCTTGCATGCTGACTGGCTAAATAATAAAATAAGAGTTAGGAAAAAATCAAAGGAAAACAAGAAGAGGGGGAAATAGAGAGGAAAAGACCAAGAGTGATGTAGGAAAGGAGTAAATCCGGTTGTAAAGAAAATCCAATGCTTGAAAATACCCCGAAACTCCTACCGAAATTTTACCAAAAATTGTCATTTCAAAATCAAATTGGCCAAACTACGTGGGTCTGATTCCCATCGGATATGGGATACGTAGGCAACCTACATAAGGTCCGACCTTATTTTGAAAAATAGAGAAAAAAGGAGAGAGAAATAAGCTGATTCAACGTCAGTAGTGTTTTAAACCGTTCTTTCCAAGAAGACTTAGAATATTCTCCTGTTATCGAAGGGCTATCTTCGTTAAAGAATGGACAAAGTTGAGAAGTGTCACAAAATAGGCCTCTCTAGACTCAAAATTCATATGGAAATGGGAAAGGGCCATATTTGCAAAGATATCCATTTGGCTAAAATTTGCATGTTAAGGAGGGAATCACGATTTTTTTAAAATTAGAAACTTGATTTCAAGTAGGGGTCATTAGAGTCAACCCTAACCCTACCTTTCTATAGGAACGAATGAATATTATCCAGGACCCACCAGAAGTGATCAAGGAGAAGGCTCGAGTACATTTGTGCATGTGGTGGAATAATTTGGATCAAGATGGTCAGGAATGGGTAAGACAACAGTTGGGAGCTCTTATAGACATTAGGGAGATCAAACCACGGGGTGATGAGATCAAGGCTATGATAACTTTTTGGGACCCCGCTCGTAATGTTTTTCGCTTCTCAGACTTTGAGATTACCCCTACTTTTGAGGAGATTGCTGGGTACATTAAGTTTGGACTAGGTCTGAGGAAGAAACAACTTATATTTCCAAGGACCCCATCGCTGCACAAGTTTTTGAACTCCTGAGTATCATCAAACAGAGAAGTAAAAACCGCGTAAGCAACGGGTGTTGTGATTTCCATTTCTTATACTTCAGGTTTGGGCATTCTTCTGGTTTAGAGACACATGAAAAGGGGTTGAGCAACAAATAAGATAAGGGTCTTTGGCAACTTCATCTCAGGTTCGCATTTATTGTGGCATTCTTGGGGATAATGATTTTTCCAAATGAGAAAGGGACAGTGGATATTCGTATGGCTAGAATTTCACGACACCACCATGAAAAATCATACACTTGCCCCGTTGGTACTGGCGGATATCTACCATGCTTTGACTTTATTTAAAGCTTGGGCTCAGTTATTCGAAGGTTGCAATATCCTCCTACAAATGTGGATGATCGAGCATCTTCGCCACCATCCCAGATTCACGAGTTATGGTTCGAGCCCAAATAATTTCATCACCAGTTATGAAGAGAGGGCAAAGGACTACATCGTTCTAGATGGGTTTGAAGTATCAGTGTCTTATTTGAAAGATCTCAAAGCTAGTCAAATTGAGTGGTCCATAGGATGGCTCCTGAAGACAGAATCCATATACACTACTGCTAAGGGCTACTTGAGGATAATGGGCGTGAAAAGCATTCAACCGTATGCACCAAAGAGTGTCTTGAGACAATTTGGACGATATCAAATTGTGCCCGAAGATGAAGATTTAAGTACTCAAGTCATAGAGTTGCATCCAGAAGCCGCACTGCCCGAAGCTTTAGTTGAATAGGATTGGAATGACTGTCGGTATCTTAAAAATGGCACCCAAGTATCAGATGCCGCAAAAGGAGAAATGGATCCACATTATGCTGCTTGATTTGAGAAGAGGTCCTGTGTGAACACTGAGCCTAAACCCGAACCTGAGAGACCCGCCAAAAGACCTCATGTTCAAGCTTTTGAAGACAAAATCCAAGATATATTAGCATGGGGAGAAAAGGAAAAAGCGTATCAAGCTGAGATTCATACCTTAAGAGAAAAGTTGAGAAACATGGAATTCAACAATGATCTCCAAGCTCAGGAAGCCGAAGGTGAGAAAAAAAGATTGATCCAAGAAAATGAAGCTCTCACTGCACAGATCCAAAAAATGAAAATAGCAATTGACTGCTTGGGTAGGAGTTGAAAAGATGAGAAGCTCATCTACAACCTTACCCAGAAGGCACATGATTTCGAGGATGATTTACAGAAGACTGAAAAGGAGTTAACAAATGCTCGGTCCTGTGTGAACACATGATTTCAAGGTTTTTATGTATTTGTGATCTTTTCTTGAGTCGGTACTTTTGCTTTGAGTCTGTTAAGTTTTTTTGGAGTCTGTTAGGTCTTTTAATTAATCTTTTCTAAGCTTGTTAGTTTATTTCGAGTATGTGAGTCTAGAGTCTTTGTAGCCAAGGTGCTTGTTTTTATTGAAAATTTCAAAAAATATTTTGTTGTTTATTTCTTTTCATATCCCCATGAACTATGCTCGATCTGATTTATGCGGGGTCGTGATACTTAGGCAATCTACATAGGATTCGACCATAACCAAATAAAAGAAAAAAAAAGAGAGAAAAGAAACAAAGAGGGGGAGAATAGGAAAGAAAATCAAAGGAAGAGAAGGGAAAGCAAGAAACAAACAATGGAAAAACAAAAAGGAGGAGTGAGAGGATAAAGCATAGAAGAGACATTGCGAATAAAGAAAAAGGAAAGTCGGGATGACGCATGCAACCAAGCAAAGGCTTATTAGAAATGGTTAACTACTTAGGTGCATTCGTTCCCAAATGTGCGGTTACCTATCTATTAATGCTTTAATCGCTAACAAAGTTGTTGTTGAGTCCATGCAGGTGGTTAGTTCTTGCGGCATACTGGCAACCCACTCCTAAAACACTCGGTCTAAGAGCAAGCAGATCATGGCCAATCAGGAAACTGATGCCAACATCATTAACTCCTCGAAAGAGGTAGCGGAATTGGACGATAATGCAATGAAAGAGGAAATGTACAAACTGAAACACCAAGTGGCGGACATGTACCAGGCTTGGATGACTGGGACAGCACCACCCCTCACCACCACCTAGCTTCTTAGATGCTACCCTTCTCCAAAATCTAGTCATGGTTCCGAATGATCCTCCATACTCTCTAGATACACATGCTTGTTACAGTTTTCCCAACCACCCTAGTAGCTCCGCCACTCATCCTCCAACTATCTTTTCCCAAAAGTGCCCTCCTGTCACATCTATTTTCCCCAACAATGAATACATACTCAACGCTAATGATATCAAATATTGTCTCTCAGAGGTTGCCAACAAGGTTCCCAACTCACACAAGCAGGGCCCGCGAGATGAGCCTCATGTAGAAAGTGAAAAGTTCGCAAGAAGAGAATGGCAGGATGGAATATCCCGGAGGCTGGAAGGCATAGAACAGTCCTTGAAGAACAAGCAAGGGATGGGAGACCAGGGTAATATGGCTTGCAAAGAACTGATTGTATCCCCTGATGTTCGCCTACCCGCAGGGTTCAAAGGGCCAAAATTTAACTTGTATGATGGGTGTGGGGATCCGATAGCCCACCTGAGGGTCTATTACAGTGAAATGAGAGGCTTTGTAGAGAAAGATGACCTGTTGATAGCATATTTCAGTAAGAGCCTGACTGGAGCAGCTTTGGACTGGTATACTCGTCAAGATGTCGGTAAGTGGCCTACATTGAGTGACATGGCTCAAGGTTTTGTTCGATACTTTCAATACAAATCCAACGTTACCTTAGACCGCGCTTCCCTATCTAAAAGGGAAAAAGAGCCAGAAGAAAGCTTTAGGAAGTTTGGGCTCAGATGGAGGTAGCAAGCTGCTCGAATCAGTACCCCGACTGGTGAAGAAGATATGGTCGAGCTTTTCCTACAAGCCCAGGAGCCCACCTACGTCATTCATTTTATCCCGGCTTTGGGAAAACCTTTCAATGATGTGTTAAAAATGGGGGAGCTAGTAGAAGAGGGAATGAAGTCAACCAAAATCATGAGTGGTTCGAAAGACATTTAGAACATTAAAGTAGCTTTGGTAGAAGAAAGAGAAATAGAAAAGATAATCCGATAGGTTTTCCCGATCAACATTTCCAGCCTCGACATCATCCTTGTGGATATTCTTGTGTACTAGATAATCCTTCCCAATGCTACTTCTCTCTACAAAACTCCCAAAATCGTACAATAATTTCCCTTTACCTAGATCCACAGAATGCCCATCCACCTCCATGAGCATACCAAAAACCTCTTGGATCAGGTTTCTGGCCCAAGCAAGTGTTTAAGAACGAGAGGCTGTAGAACGAAGAAAAGGCTTTCACCCCTAGTGGGGTATCATACGCCAGTTTGTTCCAAAGGTTGAAGCAATTGGACATGTTGAAGCCGATTCAGATAAAAATTCCAATCCCTTTGTCAAAGATGTTTGATGTTTCTCAAAGGTGCGCATATTGCTCAGATGCCCCGGGGCATGGCATAGAGAAGTGTTGGAGTTTGAAGAAAGAAATATAGAAACTTATTGATGCATGTGACATTATCATGCAAAATTCAGATGCAGCAGACACTAGACAAAGTCCATCGCCTGTGCATAATGAGAAGCACATGTTGGAATGTGAGAATTCTTCTGGGAGCATCGGAGGCATACATGTTGCTGAGCTTTTAGCGATGTCCGAGATTCATTCTTAAGAACGAGCCGGTGAAAGGTACCAAAAAGCAATCTGTTAAGAACAATGTGATGAAGACTTTTGAAGTTCCTAGTATTATTGATGTGAAACCCAGCGGCTAATATGTCGTGCTTGGTAATTGGAAAGACGCTCCATTTCTTGGCCATATTTGAGGAGTTTTGGTGGTTTATTTTGTTGTCATTTCTGTTGCTTGAGTTATTTCAGGCTTGTAATCCGGATATTGTCTTGTGATTCAAACCCTTATATCCTTTTATTTTGCCTAGTTTTGTTTTTTGCAGTAACTCGTTTAGTGTCGTCTAGGTTCGTTCCAGGGTTGTCACCCCAGTTTATTTCACTTGTTTTGTTGCTCAAACTCTTTCACCGTCTGGCAATTTTTCTGTTTTATGTAATTTACAGTCGTTTTAGTTTAGTTTTTTTTTCTTTTATGGACTCTTTCCCATTGACTTTAGTAACATGGCATACATGCGTAACCCCAGGCCTGGTGTTAAAAGATTACTCATAAGGCAATGAATCAACCTTGAAAGAAATAAATACACAGTTTTGAGATCATTTGAAGCCCAATCTGTGTGGAGTTAGGCGGATAATTTTGAGATCGCTACAGTAATTGTGTTAATATGGGACAAGTAGAACATAGAGAAACACTATTGAATACACCATGCTTCATTAAGTTGAAACTAATGACGAGTTGCCCAAGTTTCACTTAGTCTGGTTAATTGGCTTATTTGTACTTGGCATATTTTGAAGATTGGAATGATGAATGCATTGTGTTCTGCTATCTAAACACTTTATCCTTTGCTAACCCTTTTGAACTTTAATTATTTTCTTTCATACCCCTCTTTTGGAATCAATAATAAAAGTCAGAAACGCAAGTGTGAGAAGGTAGTGAAAGGAAATAAAAGGAAAGAATGAAAAGAATATAAAAAGAAAAATAAAAGAAAAACAAGAAAAGAAAAGAGAAAAGAGAAAAGAAAAAAAAAACAAAGAAAAGAAGAAAAAAAAGAAGAGAAAAGAAAAACAGAAAGAGAAAAAAGGGAAAATAGACAAACAACAACAAAAACAAGGAATCGGTATGAACTACGTTTAACCTGATTTTTTTAAAGGATACGTAGGCAGCCTCACAGTTCGGTCTTATCAAAATAAAAATCCAAAATTCCCCAATAAAGAAACTGGGGTGGAAGTTGTGGTCGTTGTAAGAATCTGATTCCGAAGGTTGTAGTTTTGAACCCATTTGAATTGTTTTGAGCCTTTGATACCCGTTCTTTCTAACCCCATCCAAAGACCACTTTGCAGTCCAAAAAAAGACCTTCTGATCGAACTTCAAGAGATGCCAAGTTTAGCTAGTAGAGGTGATTCATGTCAGGGGAAACACTCCGGTCCAAGCAAGAAAGATAGTGAAAATGAGAGAGTCTTATTGGAAAACACCATCACGGGCACCATAAGGCGACAAGTGCTGAGAGAAATAAAGAATGAGAGAGTCTTTTTGGTGAAAACTCTCACGAGCACCTTGAGGAGACTGTAAGTTGAGAGAAAGAACAAAATGAGAGAGGTTTGATGGTGAAAACCCGTTGGGTGCTACAAGTCGAATAAGGATTGTGAATTAGATTGGATAATCGAAGCATTGAAGCCCAGCTTCACGGTCTGGGGGTATAACAAGAGTTGAACATCAGACTTGCACAACAGAATAGGCCACAGGTGCATGTCATGGTCATTAAAGTTGATATCCACATCTGATGGGTCTCTACTTTATAATTCTTCTGTGAGGGATAATCTCTTTCCATTGTCCCTTACTCTATTCCTTTTGTTTTGTTTATTCCATCTTCTTGAGTTTGTTCGGTCAAAACAATTGAGAAATGACTTTACAATCTACCACCAGCTTCCTAATTGCACAAAACGGGATGTGCTTGTCATATCAAAGTGACATAAGTCAGGAAAGAACAACAAGCACACCGATCGGGTAACATTCAATATGCTTTGGTATTTGTTTGAAATACAAAGGCTTGGTAAATATGAAATCATGGACAATGCAACAGAATAGGGGCAAGGGTGAACGTATCAAATGTTTGTTGTGATAAGATTGACGAGAAGGGTGGTAAACTAGTGACAAGCAAGATCTTCCAAGAAGAAATCGAAGTTATCATGGCTAGTGATGGAGCAGTAGACCTCAAGCCAGAGCCAGTGATTTGGGTCAAGAAAGAACATCATACAAAGTATGGTTGGTAACAATTAATATGTTTTGGGGATCAGGTGAAACACAAAGGTTTGCAGATGTCGGTTCAGGAACAATGCAGTAGACATAAGGTATTGGGTTCGAAGGAGAAGAGGTTTATTCTGGGTTAAGGTTTACAAATGAAGTGGTTAGTCAAGGAACAAGTAGGGTCTTCGAATGAAAATAAATTATCATGACAAGTGAAGGAGCAACAGACCTGAAGGTAAAGGTCACTGGTTTAAGTCAATAAAAAACAGCATACACACGGAGTGGGGGCAATGGACGTGCTTTGGTGGTCATGTGAGACACAAAGGATGGATAGATGTCAGTTCGTAAGCAATGCAACAAATACAATTGGGCCTGAATGGAGAAGAGGTATTTTCTGTGATTGGTTAGTCAATAAGCAAGCAACATATTTCAGGGTGAAATCAAAGTTACCATGGCAAGTGAAGGAGAACAACATAAATATGGGGAGGCAGAGTAAACCCATAAGGGCTCAAGGGTCAACCGAGCATGGCACACTGACCGGGTAATCTCAGAAAGTATGCAAGAATTCTGGTGATAGAGTTAGAAGTGCAACACAAAGATGGGAAAGGCCACAAAGGTTAGCCAAACATAGTAAACTAACTCGAGATGCAAGAATTCTAGCAAGAGGGTCAGAGGTACAACACAAAGATGGGGGAGAAAAGTAAATCCACAAGGGTCAGGGACGACTTAGGAAAGATGTAAGAATTTTGGCAAAAGGGCTAGAAGTGTAACACAATAATGGGCGAGTAAAGTAAGGCCATAAGGATTTGGGGGTCAGCCAAGCAACTCAGGAAACTCATTACCAGCACGGAAAATTAAACACAACGGAACACGACAATGGGGAGGTTGCTTTCAACAAGGATTCCGCAAGCTAGCCACCACTTTTCAAACTAACAAGTTTTCATTTATTGACACAGGGGCAGAAAAATTCTGAAAGATCCTAAGATAGGCCACCCACAAGGGAAGGCAGGCACATGGCAGGAATGATCAAAATCTCAGGGCCCATTTGGAAAGTGGGACCCAGTTAAAACTCAAAAAAGAACATAATCCGACATAAATATTCTCCCCAGCAAGAGTACAATGGGATGAAACATTAATTAGCAACCCCGAGCAGAGACAACCGAGAGTTAAAAGGGGCATGCAGCAGTCTCAGGGAATACATTTCAAGTTGCAAGATTTGGCAATCAGGCGCCCACCTGGAGAACAAGGGAATATTTTTCGAATTTTAAGTTTTGGTAATCACGTGCCCATGTGGAGAACAAGGGAAAACTTTTCAAGTTTCGAGATTTCGTAATCCGGCACCCACCTGGAGAATAAGGGAATACTTTTCAAATTTCAACGTTTTGGTAATCAGAAGCCCACGTGGAGAACAAGGGAATAGTTTTCAATTTTCAATTTTTGGCAATCAGGCGCCCACCTGGAGAACAAAGGAATATTTTTCAAATTTCAAATTTTGCTAATCAGGAGCGCACCTGGAGAATAAGGGAATATTTTTCAAGTTTTGAGTTTTGGGAATCAGGCCCACCTGGAGAACAAGGGAATATTTTTCAAATTTCAAGTTTTGGTAATCAGGCGCGCACCTGGAGAATAAGGGTATATTTTTCAAGTTGCAAGTTTCAGTAATCAGGCACCCACCTGGAGAACAAGGGAATACTTTTCAAGTTGCAAGTCTTGGTAATCAGGCGCCCACCTGTAGAACAAGGGAATATTTTTTAAGTTGCAAGTTTTGGTAATTAGGCACCCACCTGGAGAATAAGGGAATACATTTCAAGCTTAACAATTCAGCATCAAACATAGAAGAAGAGAAAACAAGAAGTTTTACAGGAAGAAATACAAGTCAACAAGGCAGCAAGAAGTTTACAGGAAGAAATACAAGTCAACAAGGCAGCGAGAAGTTTTACAGGAAGAAATACAAGTCAACAAGGAAACAAGAAGTTTAATAGGAAAAATACAAGGCAACAAAGCAACAAGGATCAAGAGAAAGTCAGAAGAAATGGATAGGTTCTTTTGTAACTCATAGTTCATAGCTTTGTCAAGTTCTTTTTTTATTTTCACAAGGAGTAATAAAGGGTCTAGCAGCAGTAGCAGCAACAATGAGATCACAACTTCAGTAGTCCTAGCTACCAAACACTCTTGAACTACACTAACCTGATTCCTCTTTAGCCTAGGACATATAGGCAACCTCTGAAGCATGGTGCGGTCAAAGCTTTTCAAAAATGCTTCTCAGGAGTGTTAAGCCGGCAAAAATCTCTCATGATTGCTCACTTATCATTGCCCGAAAACCCTTCGTGTTTCCGAGCAAAGAGGGGTAGTTATGAGCATGTGATTTTTGCCTAGCTTAAATTACACCTATAAATTCGTAAAACTAGAATTTTCTTTATCTGTGTGATTTTTAGAATTTAATTGCATAAATTGTGTGTTTGCTTGCATATTGAGTGCATTTTAATTCATATACAAAAATACAAAAATAGCATTTTTGCATTTAGGATACCATTTTTCACATTTCTAGGTTTAGTAACTAATTAATAGCATGAAAAAATAAAAAATAATAATTTAATTGGTTCCTTTCGCATTTTTACTTTTAAAGTCTCAAATTTGTCTTAATTTCCTTTTAAATTAGGGTTTAGTTAATTTGAAATTTAATTAGCCAAATTTTAGATTTAAATCAGGTTTAATATTAATATGGTTTTAATAAAATCATTTAGAATTAGAAGACCAGATTTGGGCCATTTTTGTATAGGTAAGCCAGCCCAAAACCCACCTCTAACCTGATCCAACCCACAGATAACCCGGTCGAAACCCCCACCCCTCAAAACGACATCGTTCAGGCAATAGAAGATCACATCCGTCCTTTTCTTTTAATCCAATGGTAGTAAACCCAGGGCGTAACACATATATGTATGTTTTGAACCCCCTACCCAAAAAACTAGACCTCGTACCTTGTCCAAATCACCTAACCTAATCCCACCGCCCTCCGCCTAATGCCGCCGGCCGGAAATCGCCTCCGCTGGCCGATACTCCAAACAACTTCAAAATTACACCACACCACCCTCTCAACCTCCTCTTTCCATCCCTACTATCAGTTTCCCTTGAATCCCCCTCAAACTCGTCGAATACTTGAATTAGTGATCACTACCTCCACCGTCCACGGCGGCGCCGGTGCAAAATGCCTACAAAATTACACCATAGATGCTCCTTCACTTCCTCTTTCCAGATCCGGGCTTAGGTTCCTTCGAATCCCCGTAGGATTCCTTGAATCCTGGATAAAATATACTAACAAAACCCTATCCCATAAAATGGCCTCAAAATCACATCGAACGACCCTCTCATCTCCATTACCTTAAATCCATGTGCAACTGCCCTCAAACATCTTTAAAAGTACTAAAAACCCCAAACCTAGGGCTTTTGGAGTATGCATGGAAGTCTCCTTCGAAATAAAGGTCCAAGCTGAATTTAAGCTAAATCCTCACTTTATTTAGTCTCAGTGCTTAGGCTTTAATTTTATCAAACCGTGGTAGCCTTGTTTGGTAGTTCATTGTCTGTGTTCGCTTTTGAGTAGGGTCAGTCGGGATTCTGCCTAATAGGTGGAAATTAGTTTGGTTTTAAAAAAATGCATGTTTGAATATGATAATCAAGTTTTAGAATTAGTCTAGTTTGTTTGTTCGATTGATACCTCGTCTTGGTTTCTTTCCTCTGACTCACGCTGATAGCATGAGCCTGTTACCGAAATTAGAAGCCACTAGAAGCACCTATAAGGGGTTATAGTTGGTATTGTAGAATCATAATGGTGTGACTTGGGTAGCAAGTCAGTAAATAAGGGACTAATGGTGCAAAGTAAGATATGAAAAGAAGCCCTAAGAGATTAGAAAAAGAATTCCACTGTTCTATTAGAAAAAGGGGTTGAAACAAAAGAGAATCACAGGCGGCTTAAGATTAAAGAATTCCACTGTTCTATTACCACTTCGAATTTTTAGAAATCCTCACCTCTGAAAATAATCAGCTTTTGTGTGAGCATTAACAATTGTTTGAGTATGAGTCCTGTTTCTGGGTAGTTTCATGGTCAAACCATTGTTCTATTGGTTAACTTTGTGAATTTCTTGGATCCTAGTTTTTGGAATTGTTGTTCCTGATCTTTGCTGTTGGTTTTTTGTTTTAAGCTCATCGCCTCTTGTTCATCTGCTGTATCACGTACCACTATAAACCTCCAAACGTAAATCGAGTTCTGAAGATGGAATGGAGCAGTTTTGCTTTACCTCTTTAGATTTTCCTTGCATTAGAAATGCCATTTCTGTAATGGTATTATGCCTGTTACATTTTCAGCAGTAATATATTTGGCTTTTCCTTCGAATAGCTAAGAATTAAGTTGTAATTAATCCTAGACTATGAATTAGTAGTAAGGTTTATTATCTATGGTGTGTTAATTGGATATGTATAACTGGACATTTGGGTAACTTGGTTTATAGTCATTGCTCGAAATGGTTTTAATCTTCTCAAGTAATGAGTGCTTAAGCCCACTAAAGAATTGTAATGCTGTTAGTCTCAGTAGTATAGCTTGGTTTTTAATTCATGATGGTTGAAGGAATTCTCAGACCCTATCATGATCCGATATGTATAGGAATAGTATTCAATTGAGTTCTGCTTATTCATGTGGCACGAAATCCATTTAGAGTTTAGCTTGAAAATTAGTTTGAATTTTAATATTGGGTAAGCATATGAAATGACTATTGGATTAACATATTGGTTCACCTAATTATATCTATATTCATTGAGAGCTAGGTGTTTAAAATGGTTTCCTGATAGTTCAATACCTATATATTAGCATTTGGTTTCCTCGCAATTTGGTTTTATGGTCATTTGACCCAAATTACAAATATGCAAATATAAAATCAGTTGCAAATGCCCTTCTTAGGATTGACTATTTATTCTATGAAATTGCTTAAATATGATTCCTTGGTTTCCTTCTTGATTTGGATTCTCCAATGAAGTTGGGCTTGTTTCGAGCCCAAGCTGTTTCCATCCTGGTGTGACTATTTTCAGTAGTCATAAGGTTTACTCGTAGATGCCTTATGAGGACTAGGCTCCTTTTGGGCCCAGGATTATAATAGAGAGTAGTTCTTTGGCAATTAATGTCAGCTTTGGGCCTTTCGAGTTAAGTGGTAGACTCGAGCTAAGAGTTTCTTCAGTTATGGATATCACTTTTGTTCGAGGTTTTGACTTGATCTTGGGTCCCAAATTTGATGAATATCTTATAATAATGTTAATTAATTAAGTCACCTTAGAGATAATTTCCATAGAGAATGATAATCCCTTTTAGGATGGCCTTTATAACAAACAAGGTGCGCTGCACCATATAAAACCACAACTTGCGTGACCCTTATATTTGAGTTGTTATGAGTTTAAAAAAGGTTAATATTTCGTAGAATATCCTTTAGGGCCGTTTCAAAATACTATCGTGATCGTGTATACATTTGTGTAACACAATCATGGTTCTAAAAATAAAACTGGAGTATCCATTCGCGCAACTTCGGCCCAAACTTTATTTAAGATAATTAAATGTTATTAATTGTGGACACGTTCGCGTGACATAATCTTTGCCGCGCCAAACAAGCGGGTATACATACGCGTAACCCGTTTCAAGATAATTTTCTAATTAAAAGTGTTAAAATGCATAAGCACATAAGCTATAAAATCAGTAATTAAACAATTTAGTCAATCCAAACAGGATCAAAGCGACCGTGCTAGAACCACAGAACTTGGGAGTGCCTAAAATCTTTTCCCGAGTTAACAGAATTCCTTACCCGAATTCCTTAGCGGTAACAGATTCATTTTTTTTTCTCGATTCGGGATTTAAACCGATTACTTGGGACACCATTGATTATCCGAAGTGGCGACTCTATTATCTCTTTAAAAAAATAAATCCCGTTTTGATTGTCCTTTAATTGGAAAAACTCCCTTTTCTACGCCCTTCGCTGGGGTTGTGGTGAGAAAAAGGAGGTGTGGCAGCTCTGGCGACTCTGCTGGGGATCGAACCCAGAATCTATGGTTCAGGGTTCATGAATTCGAGCTTGTTTTATAATTTTTACTTGGCTTATTTATTGTTTGATATTAGTGTATTCTTTGAATCTTGCTGTGCTAAAATATATATGTTATTGCTTTAATTTTGTTGAATTGTATATAGTTGTCTCCTTACGCCATCCCTTTGAGTCTTCTGAAAATGGTGCACACGTTCGCGTAGCCCATTTTTCTGTAGAAATTATACCAAATAGAGCGAGGCTGGGCAAGCGACAAGGCCGAGCAGACTTTAGTGCTCTCGGTACGTCTCCCCCTCCTCGACCCCAGTTGTCCGCTCGGGTACCCCATGTCTAGATCAAACTTAGAAAAACACAGCCTCATGCCGGATCCCTAGTAGGAGCACTTGTTTGCATCACGTGAATTTTGACTTAGGGGATTCAACATAGGGGTTGGGTCCATCTAGGACAGGTGTACCCAAAATAACAGACCATCATGATGCCTCCAATATGCTATGTGAGCATTCATTTGTTTTTTGGCTTGCATGCTAACTGGCTAAATAAGAAAATAAGAGTAAGGAAAAAATCAAAGGAAAACAAGAAGAGGGGGAAAAAGAGAGGAAAAGACCAAGAGTGATGTAGGAAAGGAATAAATCCCGTTGTAAAGAAAATCCAATGCTTGAAAATACCCCAAACTCTACCGAATTTTTACCAAAAATTATCATTTCAAAATCAAATTGGCCAAACTACGTGGGTCTGATTCCCGTCGGATATGGGATACGCAGGCAACCTACATAAAAATAGAGAAAAAAGGAGAGAGAAATAAGCTGATTCAGTGTCAGTAGTGTTTTAAACCGTTCTTGCCAAGAAGACTTAGAATATTCTCCCGTTATCGAAGGTCTATCTTCGTAAAGAATGGACAAAGTTGAGAAGTTTCACAAAATAGGCCTCTCTGGCCTCAAAATTCATATGGAAATGGGAAAGGGCCATATTTGCAAAGATAGCCATTTGGCTAAAATTTGCATGTCTAGGAGGGAATCACGACTTTTTTTAAATTAGAAACTTGTTTTCAAGAAGGGGTCATTATAGTCAACCGTAACCCTACCTTTCTATAGGAACGAATGAATATTATCCAGGACCCACCAGAAGTGATCAGGGAGCAGGCTCGAGTACATTTGTGCATGTGGTGGAATGATTTGGATCAAGATGGTCAGGAATGGGTAAGACAACAGTTGGGCGCTCTTATAAACATTTGGGAGATCAAACCACGGGACGATGATATCAAGGCTATGATAACTTTTTGGGACTACGCTCGTAATGTTTTTCGCTTCTCAGACTTTGAGATTACCCCTACATTGGAGGAGATAGCTGGGTACATTGAGTTTGGACGAGGTCTGAGGAAGCAATAGCTTATATTTCCAAGGACCCCATCGGTGCACAAGTTTTTGAACTCCTGAGTATCAGCAAACAGACAAGTAAAAACCGTGTAAGCAATGGGTGTTGTGATTTCCATTTCTTATACATCAGGTTTGGGCATTCTTCTGGTTTAGAGACACATGATAAGGGGTTGAGCAACAAACAAGATAAGGGTCTTTGGAAACTTCATCTTAGGTCGCATTTATTGTGGCATTCTTGGGGATAATGGTTTTTCCAAATGAGAAAGGGACAGTGGATATTCGTATGGCTAGAATTTCATAAATCCTTACCACCATGAAAAATCATACACTTGCCCCGTTGGTACTGGTGGATATCTACCGTGCGTTGACTTTATGCAAAGCTTGGGCTCAGTTCTTCAAAGGTTGCAATATCCTCCTATAAATATGGATGATCGAGCATCTTCGCCACCATCCCAGATTCACGAGTTATGGTTCGAGCCCAAATAATTTCATCACCAGTTATGAAGAGAGGGTATAGGACTACAGCGTGCCAGATGGGTTTGAAGTATGGGTGTCTTTTTTGAAAGATCTCAAAGCAAGTCAAATTGAATGGTCCATAGGATGGCTTCTGAAGACAGAAGCCATATACACTACTGCTAAGGGCTACTTGAGGATAATGGGCGTGAAAAGCATTCAACCGTATGCACCACAGAGGGTCTTGAGACAATTGGACGGTATCAAATTGTGCCCGAAGATGAAGATTTAAGTACTCAAGTCATAGAGTTGCATCCAGAAGCTGCACTGCCCGGAGCTTTAGTTGAATAGGATTGGAATGACTGTCGGTATCTTAAAAATGGCACCCAAGTATCAGATGCCGCAAAAGGAGAAATGGATCCACATTATGCTGCTTGATTTGAGAAGAGGTCCTGTGTGAACACTGAGCCTAAACCCGAACCTGAGAGACCCGCCAAAAGACTTCATGTTCAAGCTTTCAAAGACAAAATCCAAGAAAGATTAGCATAGGGAGAAAAGGAAAAGGCGTATCAAGCTGAGATTCATGCCTTGAGAGAAAAGTTGAGAAACATGTACTTCAACAATGATCTCCAAGCTCAGGAAGCCGAAGGTGAGAAAAAAAGATTGATCCAAGAAAATGAAGCTCTCACAGCACAGATCCAGAAAATGAAAATAGCAATTGACGGCCTGGGTAGGAGTAGAAAAGATGAGAAGCTCATCTACAACCTTACCCAGAAGGAACATGATTTCGAGGATGATTTACAGAAGATTGAAAAGGAGTTAGCAAATGCTCGTACCTGTGTGAACACATTATTTCAAGGCTGTAATGTATTTATGATCGTCAGTACTTTTGATTTGAGTCTGTTAAGTTGCTTTGGTGTCTGTTAGGTCTTTTTAATTAATCTTGCATAAGCTTGTTAGTTTATTTCGAGTATGTGAGTCTTGAGTCTTTATAGTCAAGGTGTTTGTTTTTATTGAAAATTTCAAAAAATATTTTGTTTTTTATTTCTTTTCATATCCCCAATAACTACGCTCGATCTGATTTATGCAGGGTCATGATACGTAGGCAATCTACACAGGATTCGACCATAATCAAATAAAAGAAAAAAGAAGAGAGAAAAGAAACAAAGATGGGGAGAATAGGAGAGAAAATCAAAGGAAGAGAAGGGAAAGCAAGAAACAAACAATGGAAAAACAAAAGGGAGGAGTGAGAGGATAAATCATAGAAGAGACATTGCGAATAAAGAAAAAGGAAAGTCGGGATGATGCATGCAACCAAGAAAAGGCATATTAGAAATGGTTAACTACTTAGGTGCATTCATTCCCAAATGTGCGGTTACCTATCTATTAATGCTCTAATCGCTAACAAAGTTGTTGTTGAGTCCAGGCAGGTGGTTAGTTCTTGCGGCATACAGGCAACCCACTCCTAAAACACTCGGTCTAAGAGCAAACAGATCATGGCCAATCAGGAAACCGATGCCAGCATCTCTAACCCCTCGAAAGAGGTAGCGGAATTGGATGTTAATGCAATGAAAGAGGAAATGTACAAACTGAAACACCAAATGGCGGACATGTACCGGGCTTGGATGACTGGGACAACACCAACCCCACAATCACCTAGCTTCTTAGATGCTCCCCTTCTCCAATATATTGTCATGATTCCGAATGATCCTCCATACTCTCTAGATACACCTGCTTATTACAGTTTTCCCAACCACCCTAGTAGCTCCGCCACTCATCCTCCAACTATCTTTTCCCAAAAGTGCCCTCTTGTCACATCTATTCTCCCCAACAATGAATACATACTCAACGCAAATGATATCAAATACTGTCTCTCAGAGGTTTCTAACAAGGTTCCCAACTCACACAAGCAGGGCCCGCGGGATGAGCCTCATGTAGAAAGTGAAAATTTCGCAGGAAGAGAAAGGCAGGATGGAATATCCCGGAGGCTGGAAGGCATAGAGCAGACCTTGAAGAACAAGCAAGGGATGGGAGACCAGGGTAATATGGCTTGCAAAGACATGTTTGTATCCCCTGACGTTCGCCTACCCGCAGGGTTCAAAGTGCCAAAATTTAACTTGTATGATGGGTGTGGGGATCCGGTAGCCCACCTGAGGGTCTATTGCAGTGAAATGAGAGGCGCTGTAGAGAAAGAAGACATGTTGATAGAATATTTCAGTAAGAGCCTGACTGGAGCTGATTTGGACTGGTACACTCGTCAAGATGTCGGTAAATGGACAACATTGAGTGACATGGCTCAAGATTTTGTTCGATACTTTCAATACAAATCCAGCATTACCTCAGACCGCGCTTCCCTATCTAAAAGGGAAAAGAAGCCAGATGAAAGCTTTAGGAAGTTTGGGCTCAGATGGAGGTAGCAAGCTGCTCGATTCAGTACCCCGACTGGTGAAGAAGATATGGTCGAGCTTTTCCTACAAGCCCAGGAGCCCACCTACGTCAGTCATTTTATCCCGGCTTTGGGAAAACCTTTCAATGATGTGCTAAAAATGGGGGAGCTAGTAGAAGAGGGAATCAAGTCAAGCAAAATCATGAGTGGTTTGAATGACATTTAGAACATTAAAGTAAGCTTTGGTAGAAGAAAGAGAAATAGAAAAGATGATCCGATAGGTTTTCCCGATCAACATTTCCAGCCTCGACATCATCATTGTGGATATTCTTGTGTACTAGATAATCCTTCCCAATGCTACTTCTCTCTATAGAACTCCCAAAATCGTACAATACTTTCCCCGTACCTAGATCTACAGAATGCCCATCCACCTCCACGAGCATACCAAAAAACTCCTGGATCAGGTTTCTAGCCCAAGCAAACGCTTAAGAACGAGAGGCTGCAGAACAAAGAAAAGGCTTTCACCCCTATTTGGGTATCATGCGCTAGTTTGTTCCAAAGGTTGAAGCAATTGACATGTTAAAGTCGATTAAGATAAAAATGCCAAACCCTCTGTCAAATATGTTTGATGTTTCTCAAAGGTGCGCATATTGCTCAGATGCCCCGGGGAATGACATAGAGAAGTGTTGGAGTTTCAAGAAAGCAATTTAGAAACTTATTGATGCATGTGACATTATCGTGCAAAATTCGGATGTAGCAGACACTAGACAAAGTCCATCGCCTGTGCAGAATGAGAAGCACATGTTGGAATGTGAGAATTCTTCAGGGAGCCTCAGAGGCATACATGTTGCTGAGCTTTCAGCGCTGTCAGAGGTTGATCTTACGAACGAGCCGGTGAAAGGGACCCAAAAGCAATCTGTTAAGAACAACGTGATGAAGACTTGTAAAGTTCCTAGTATTATTGATGCGAAACCCAGGCTAATATGTCGTGCTTGGTAATTGGAAAGACGCTCCATTTCTTGGCCATCCAGAGAGTAGTTTTGGTGGTTTATTTTGTTGTCATTTCTGTTGCTTGGGTTATTTCAGGGTTGTAATCCGGATATTGTCTTGTGATTCAAACCCTTCTATCCTTTTATTTTTCCTAGATTTGTTTTTTGCAGTAACTCGTTTAGTGTCGTCTAGTTTCGTTCCAGGGCCGTAACCCCAGTTTATTTCACTTGTTTTGTTGCTCAAACTCTTTCACCGCCTGTCTAATGCAATTTTCTGTTTTATGTAATTTACAGTCATTTTAGTTTAGTTTTCTTTTCTTTTATGGAACTTTTCCCATTGACATTAGTAACATGGCATGCATGCGTAACCCCAGGCCTGGTGTTAAAAGATTACTCATAAGGCAATGAATCAACCTTGAAGGAAATAAGTACACAGTTTTGAGATCATTTGAAGCCCAATCTGTGTGGAGCTGGGCGGATAATTTTGAGATCGCTACAGAACAGAATTGTGTTAATATGGGACAAGTAGAACATAGAGAAACACTATTGAAATACACCATGCTTCATTAAGTTGAAACTAATGACGAGTTCGCCCAAGTTTCACTTTGTCTGTTTAATTGGCTTAGTTATACTTGGCATATTTTGAAGATTGCTATGATGAAGACATTTTGTTCTACTATCTAACCACTTTATCCTTTGCTAACCCTTTTGAACTTTAATTATTTTCTTTCATACCCCTCTTTCGAAATCAATAATAAAAGTCAGAAATGCATGTGTGAGAAGGCAGTGAAAGGAAATAAAAGGAACGAATGAAAAGAATATAAAAAGAAAAATAAAAGAAAAACAAGAAAAGAAAAGAGAAAAGAAAAAAGAAAAAAAAGAAAACAAAACAAAGAAAAGAAGAAAAAAAGAAGAGAAAAGAAAAACAGAAAGAGAAAAAAGGGAAAACAGACAAACAACAACAAAAACAAGGAATTGGTATGAACTACGTTTGACCCGATTCTTTTTAAAGGATACGTAGGAAGCCTCACAATTTGGTCTTATCAAAATAAAAATCCAAAATTCCCCAAGCAAGAAACTGGGGCGGAAGTTGTGGTCGTTGTAAGAATCTGATTCCTAAGGTTGTAGTTTTGAACCCATTTGAATTGTTTTGAGCCTTTGATACCCTTTCTTTCTAACCCCATCCAAAGCCCACGTTACAGTCCATAAAAAGACCTTCTGATCGAACTTCAAGAGATACCAAGTTGAGCAAGTAGAGGTGATTCATGTCAGGGGAAGCACTCCGGTCCAAGCAAGAAATATAGTGAAAATGAGAGAGTCTTATTGGAAAAAACCCTCACGGGCACCGTAAGGCGACAAGAGCTGAGTGAAATAAAGAAAGAGAGAGTCTTTTTGGTGAATACTCTCACGAGCACCTTGAGGAGACTGTAAGTTGAGAGAAAGAACAAAACGAGAGAGGTTTGATGGTTATAACCCGTTGGGTGCAACAAGTCGAATAAGGATTATGAATTAGATTGGATAATCGAAGCATTGAAGCCCAGCTTCACGGTCTGGGGGTATAACAAGAGTTGAACATCGGATTTGCTTAACAGAATAGGCCACAGGTGCATGTCATGGTCATTAAAGTTGGTATCCACATCTGATGGGTCTCTACTGTATAATTCTTCTGTTAGGGATAATCTCTTTCCATTGTCCCTTACTCTATTCCTTTTGTATTGTTTATTTCCTCTTCTTGAGTTTGTTTGGTCTAAACAATTGAGAAATGACTTTACAATCTACCACCAGCTTCCCAATTGCACAAAACGGGATGTGCTTGTCATATCAAAGTGACATAAGTCAGGAAAGAACAACAAGCACACTGCGCGGGTAACATTCAATATGCTCTGGCATTTGTTTGAAATACAAAGGCTTGGTATATATGAAATCATGGACAATGCAACAGAATAGGGGCTAGGGTGAACGTATCAAATGTTTGTTGTGATAAGATTGACGAGAAGGGTGGTAAACTAGTGACAAGCAAGATCTTCCAAGAAGAAATCGAAGTTATCATGGCTAGTGATGGAGCAGTAGACCTCAAGGCCAGAGCCAGTGATTTGGCTCAAGAAAGAACATCATACACAGTATGGTTGGTAGCAATTAATAAGCTTTAGGGATCAGGTGAAACACAAAGGTTTGGCAGATGTTGGTTCAGGAACAATGCTTTGGGGGTCATGTGAGACACAAAGGATGGATAGATGTCAGTTGGCAAGCAATGCAACAGATACAGGATATTGGGCCTGAATGGAGAAGAGGCATTTTCTGTGATATGTTAGTCAATAAGCAAGCAACGTATTTCAGGGTGAAATCAAAGTTACCATGGCAAGTGAAGGAGAACAACATAAATATGGGGAGGCAGAGTAAACCCATAAGGGCTCAAGGGTCAACCGAGCATGGCACACTGACCGGGTAATCTCAGAAAGTATGCAAGGATTCTGGTGATAGAGTTAGAAGTGCAACACAAAGATGGGAAAGGCCACAAAGGTTAGCCAAACATAGTAAACTGACTCGAGATGCAAGAATTCTAGCAAGAGGGTCAGAAGTGCAACACAAAGATGGGGGAGAAAAGTAAATCCACAAGGGTCAGGGGGCGACTTAGGAAAGATGTAAGTATTCTGGCAAAAGGGCTAGAAGTGTAACACAATAATGGGCGAGTAAAGTAAGGCCATAAGGATTCGTGGGTCAGCCAAGCAACTCAGGAAACTCATTATCAGCATGGAAAATTAAACACAACGGAACACGACAGTGGGGAGGTTGCTTTCAACAAGGATTCCGCAAGCTAACCACTACTTTTCAAACTAACAAGTTTTCATTTATTGACACAGGGGCAGAAAAATTCTGGAAGATCCTAGGATAGGCCACCCACAAGGGAAGGCAGGCACATGGCAGGAATGATCAAAATCTCAGGGCCCATCTGGAATGTAGGACCCAGTTAAAATTCAAAAAAGAACATAATCCGACATAAATATTCTCCCCAGCAAGAGTACAATGGGATGAAACATTAAGTAGCAACCCCGAGCAGAGACAACCGAGAGTTAAAAGGGGCATGCAGCAGTCTCAGGGAATACATTTCAAGTTGCAAGTTTTGGCAATCAGGCGCCCACCTGGAGAACAAGGGAATATTTTTTAAATTTTAAGTTTTGGTAATCACGCGCCCACGTGGAGAACAAGGGAAAACTTTTCAAGTTTCGAGTTTTGGTAATCCGACACCTACCTGGAAAATAAGGGAATACTTTTCAAATTTCAACGTTTTGGTAATCCGAAGCCCACGTGGAGAACAAGGGAATACTTTTCAAATTTCAAGCTTTGGCAATCAGGCGTCCACCTGGAGAACAAGGGAATATTTTTCAAATTTCAATTTTTGGCAATCAGGCGCCCACCTGGAGAACAAGGGAATATATTTCAAATTTCAAATTTTGGTAATCAGGAGCGCACCTGGAGAATACGGGAATATTTTTCAAGTTTTGAGTTTTGGGAATCAGGCGCCCACCTGGAGATAAGGGAATATTTTTCAAATTTCAAGTTTTGGTAGTCAGGCGCGCACTTGGAGAATAAGGGTATATTTTTCAAGTTGCAAGTTTCAGTAATCAGGCACCCACCAGGAGAACAAGGGAATACTTTTCAAGTTGCAAGTCTTGTAATCAGGCGCCCACCTGTAGAACAAGGGAATATTTTTTAAGTTGCAAGTTTTGGTAATCAGGCACCCACCTGGAGAATAAGGGAATACATTTAAAGCCTAACAATTTAGCATCAAACATAGAAGAAGAGAAAACAAGAAGTTTTACAGGAAGAAATACAAGTCAACAAGGCAGCAAGAAGTTTACAGGAAGAAATACAAGTCAACAAGGCAGCGAGAAGTTTTACAGGAAGAAATACAAGTCAACAAGGAAACAAGAAGTTTAATAGGAAAAATACAAGGCAACAAAGCAACAAGGATCAAGAGAAAGTCAGAAGACATGGATAGGTTCTTTTGTAACTCATAGTTCATAGCTTTGTCAAGTTCTTTTTTTATTTTCACAAGGTGTAATAAAGGGTATAGCAGCAGTAGCAGCAACAATGAGATCACAACTTCAGTAGTCCTAGCTACCAAACACTCTTGAACTACACTATCCTGATTCCTCTTTCGCCTAGGACATATAGGCAACCTCTGAAGCATGGTGCGGTCAAAGCTTTTCAAAAATGCTTCTCATGAGTGTTAAGTCGGCAAAAATCTCTCATGATTGCTCACTTATCATTGCCCGAAAACCCTTTGTGTTTCCAAGCAAAGAGGGGTAGTTATGAGCATGTGATTTTTGCCTAGCTTAAATTACACCTATAAATTCGTAAAACTAGAATTTTCTTTATCTGTGTGATTTATAGAAATTAATTGCATAAATTGTGTGTTTGCTTGCATATGAGTGCATTTTAATTCATATACAAAAATACAAAAATAGCATTTTTGCATTTAGGATACCAGTTTTCACATTTCTAGGTTTAGTAACTAATTAATAGCATGAAAAAATAAAAATAATAATTTAAATTGGTTCCTTTCGCATTTTTACTTTTAAAGTCTCAAATTTGTCTTAATTTCCTTTTAAATTAGGGTTAAGTTAATTTGGAATTTAATTAGCCAAATTTTAGATTTAAATCAGGTTTAATATTAATTTGGTTTTAACAAAATCATTTAGAATTAAAAGACCAGATTTGGGCCATTTTTGTATAGGTAAGCCAGCCCAAACCCCTCCTCTAACCTGACCCAACCCACACATAACCCGATCCAAACCCCCACCCCTCAAAACGACATCGTTCAGCCAATAGATGATCACATCCGTCCTTTTCTTTTAATCCAATGGTAGTAAACCCAGGGTGTAACACATATATGTATGTTTCGAACCCCCTACCCCAATAACAAGACCTCGTACCTTGTCCAAATCACCTACCTAATCCCACCGCCCTCCGCCTAACGCCGCCGGCCGGAAATCGCCTCCGCTGGCTCCGATGCTCCAAACAACTTCAAAATTACACCACACCACCCTCTCAACCTTCTCTTTCCTTCCCTACTATCAGTTTCCCTTGAATCCCCCACAAACTCATCGAATACTTGCATCAATGATCACTGCATCCGTTGTCCACGGCGTCGCTGGTGCAAAACGCCTCCAAAATTACACCATAGATGCTCCTCCACTTCCCCTTTCTGGACCCGGACTTAGGTTCCTTTGAATCCCCGTCGGATTCCTCGAATCCTGGATAAAAAATCCTAACAAAACCCTAACCCATTAAATGGCCTCAAAATCACACCGAACGACCCCCTCATCTCCTTTACCTTAAATCCATGTGCAACCGCCCTCAAACATCTTTGTAAGTACTAAAAACCCCGAACCTAGGGCTTTTGGAGTATGCATGGAAGTCTCTTTCGAAGCTAAGGTCCAAGCCGAATTTAAGCTACATCCTCACTTTATTTAATCTCACTGCTTAGGCTTTAATTTAATCAAAACGTGGTAGCCTTATTTGGTAGTTCATTGTCTGTGTTCGTTTTTTAGTAGGGTCAGTCGGGATTATGCCTAATATGTGGAAATTAGTTTGGTTTAAAAAAATGCATGTTTGAATATGATTATCAAGTTTTAGAATTAGTCTAGTTTGTTTGTTCGATTGATGCCTCATCTTGGTTTCTTTCCTCTGACTCACGCTGATAGCATGAGCCTGTTACTTGATATATTTGATTCTTGGATTGATTAATTGGATTCGACTGATTTTCTTTGTTCAGGCTTGATTAAAGAAATCTGAGGTTTTAATTGATTCTACTTTCGACTTAGTTTGGTTTAATTTTGTTCTGTTCTAGTTTGATTTAGTGTTTTATTTTGATTAAATAACCCATTATTGCTGCTGATAACTTGTTCTTAGTTTCAGTTGCCATTATCTGTCAATATACTGATTCTTAGTTTTAATCTCATGATTAGTTGAATCGTTTAATTAATTCAGTTTTTATATCTGTTTGGTGATAGCTGAATAGGCTAGATTTTGTTAGCCATGGTCATTTCTTGACCAGATTATCAGGGTAAAGGGGTTGGTTTGGCTTAGTAACTTTCAGAACTGAAAAGGGTAATTTAGGAAATTCAATCTAGGAAATTTGTAATAACTGAAATTAGAAGCCACTAGAAGCACCTAGAAGGGGTTATAGTGGGTATTGTAGAATCATAATGGTGTGACTTGGGTAGCAAGTCAGTAAATAAGGGACTAATGGTGCAAAGTAATATATGAAAAGAAGCCCTAAGTTTTGCCTATATAAAGGCACATTCCTGCCTTGTTTTACAAGTTTAGAGGCGAGGAGGGATTAGAAAAAGGGGCTGAAACAAAAGAGAATCACATGCGGCTTAAGATTAAAGAATTCCACTGTTCTATTACCACTTTGAATTTTTAGAATTCCTCACCTCTGAAAATAATCAGCTTTTGTGTGAGCATTAGCGATTGTTTGGGTTTGAGTCCTGTTTCTGGGTAGTTTCATGGTCAGACCACTGTTCTAATTGTTATCTTTGTGAATTTCTTGGGTTCTAGCTGTTGGAATTGCTGTTGCTGATCTTTGCTATTGGTTTTTTGTTTTAAGCTCATCGCCTCTTGTTCATCTGTTGTATCAGGTACCACTATAAGCCTCCAAATGTAAATCGAGTTCTGAAGATGGAATGGAGTAGTTTTGTTTTACCTCTTAACATCCTTGCATTAGAAATGCCATTTCTGTAATGATATTATGCTTGTTACACTTTTAGCAGTAATTTATTTGACTTTTCCTTCGAATAGCTAAAAATCAAGTCGTAATTAATACTAGACTATAAATTAGCAGTAGGGTTTATTATCTATGGTGTGCTAATTGGATATGTATAACTGGACATTTGGGTAGCTTGGTTTATAATCATTGCTCGAAATGATTTTGATCTTCTCAAGTAATGAGTGCTTAATCCCACTAAAGAATTGTAAAGCGGTTATTCTCAGTAGTATAGTTTGGTTTGTAATTCATGATAGTTGAAGGAGTTCTTAGACCTTATCATGACCGATGTGTATAGATCTATTATTCATTTGAGTTTCTGCTTGTTCATGAGGCACGAAATCCATTTAGAGTTTAGCTTGAACATTAGTTTGAATTTTAATATTGGGTAAGCATAAGAAATGACTACTGGATTAACATGTTCGTTCACCTAAGTATATCTATATTCATTGAGAGCTTGGTGTTTAAAATGGTTTCCTGATAGTTCAAAACCTATATATTAGCATTTGGTTTTCTCCCAATTTGGTTCTGTGGTCATTTGACGTAAATCACAAATCTGCAAATGTACAATCAGTTGCCAATGGCCTTCTTTGGATTGACTATTTCTTCTATGAAATTTCTTAAATATGATTCCTTGGTTTCCTTCTTGATTTGGATTCTCCATTGAAGTTGGGCTTGTTTCGAGCCCAAGCTGTTTCCAGCCTGGTGTGACTATTTTCAGTGGTCATAAGGTTTACTCGTAGATGCCTCATGAGGACTAGGCTCCTTTTAGGCCCATGCTTAAAATAGCGAGTAGTTCTTTGGCAATTAATGTCATGCTTTGGGCCTTTTGAGCTAAGTGGTAGACTCGAGCTAAGAGTTTCTTCAGTAATGAAGATCCCTTTTGTTCGAGGTTTTGACTTGATCTTGGAGCCCAAATTTTGTGAATATCTTATTAATATTGTTAATTAATTAAGTCGGGTTAGATATAATTTCTATATAGAATGATAATCCCTTTTAGGATGTCCTTTTAAACAAACGAGGTGCACCGCGCCAAATAAAACCATAAATTGTGTGACCCTCATATTTGATTTGTTATGAATTTTAAAAAGGTTAATAATTTGTAGAATATCCTTTAGGGACGTTTTAAAATACTATCGTGATCATGTATATGTTCCCGTAACACAATCATGGTTCTAAAAATAAAACTGGAGTATGCGTTCGTGCAACTTTGGCCCAAACTTTTCTTAATGATAATTAAGTGTTATTAATTGTGGACACGTTTGCATGACATAATTTTTGACGCGCCAAACAGGCCGGTATACATATGCGTAACCCGTTTCAAGATAATATTTTAATTAAAAACGTTAAAACGCATAAGCACACAAGTTCTAAAATCAGTATTGAAACAATTTAGTCAAGCCAAGTAGGATCAAAACGACCGTGCTAGAACCACGAAATTCGGGAGTGCCTAACATCTTCTCCCGAGTTAATAGAATTCCTTACCCGGATTTCTGATTCGCAGACTATAGTAACAAAGTCATTCTTTTCCTTGATTCAGGATTTAAACCGGTAACTTGGGACACCATTGATTATCCCAAATGGCGACTAGGAAATCTCTTTAAATAAATAAATCCCGTTTTGATTGTCCTTTAATTGGAGTCATTCTTTTCCTTGATCCAGGATTTATATCGGTAACTTGGGACACCATTGATTATCCCAAATGGCGACTATGATATCTCTTTAAATAAATAAATCCCGTTTTAATTGTCCTATAATTGGAAAAACTCCCTTTTTTACGCCCTTCGCCGGGGTTGTGGTGAAAAAAAGGAGGTGTGACAATTCTTTATTTTTTTTAATTTAGTATTTTTGTTGTTGGCGTTGGTGAACCAACTGGGAAAATAATTGCTAAGATGATTCCTGAAATATGTGTAGGTCCAGTTCACATACAAGAAGAGATGGATAGCAACAAATCTGCCAAGTTGAATAAAATACAATGCGTGTGTCATGACCCCGATTTTTTTTTGTCTTCGTGAGTCGTGATGGCGCCTACTAGTGAAAGATAGGCAAGCCAACCAAGTGAATTATTTACCTTATTTCTATTTTAATCCGATAATAGTTAAGAGCCAACAATTAGATAACAACATAATTGAATAAGAGGAAGGCTGCATTGTAAAGTTTTAAATAATATTGCTAATACCAATCCATAAAAAATCTACCCAAGACTGGTGTGACAACTTCATAGACTGTCTAGTAGTACTACAAATAAAGGTATGAAAGAAATAAATACATCGATGTCTCTGGAAGTACATGAAGGAAACATGAATAGTAGATAGGAGGAAACACCAAGGATTGTGGATGCCTGCGGGACTATCTCGGGTCGCTTGATGAACAAGAAATAGCAAATCTTACTGCGGTCCGAAGTCCACGGCACTGAGATTTGTACAAAAAGTACGGAGTGTAGTATTAGCACGACCGACCCCATGTGATGGTAAGTGCCTAGCCTAACCTCGGCGAAGTAGTGACGAGGCTAGGACCAGACTACCAAATAAACCTGTACAATATAGCATAAAAGAATAATAGAAAATAGATAACAATGATGGCAACAATAATCATCCAGTGATATAAAAAGCAAGCAACAAAAAAAACACCATAAATATGGCTCAAGGAATACTGTATACAAGTGCAATCAATTAATTAAGTCCTTCAACTATAAGTATCATTCAAATATATTTCCTTCAAACAAGCATATTTCGAATATAACTCTTTCGAGTAAAGGTCATATTGTGACACCTCATTTCATGATAATAAATAATATATATTTCCCCCTGCACCTTGTACCACAGATTTCTGTTTCACATTGTGCAACAACGTTCTCAGGTCACTCAGTTCATAGGATCCATAACCCAATACAATTTAAGAATATTCACAGAGCCGCATTAACTTAACAATAAGTAGAGTACAACTTCTAAACCCATTTGAAACACATCACAAAATGATGAAGTTATTTTTAGAAATTATTTGGATAAATTATGACAACTCGGCCGGTCGTCTCATGAGTTACCACTCCATTTCCCCCATTTTTCCTTCTTTATGCTTCGTTATCCGTATTTTTATGTGGTCGAGTTGATTGGTTCGAGTTCGAAGTGAATTTGATAAGGAATGAGATACTTAGTCTCTTTTAAGAAGGTTTAAGTTGAAAAATTCAACCGGATGTTGACTTATGAGTTAGAGGGCTTGAATGTGAATTTTGATGGTTCGGTGTAGCATTAGGCTTGAATTGGCAAAGTTAGTATCTTGGCGATTACCGGTTGATAGGTGAGATTTTGATCCGAGGGTCGGATAAAAATTTTGAGAGTTTTTGTAGCTTTATTATGTGGCTTGGGAGGTGTGTGCAAAATTTCAGTTAACTCGTAGGTGATTTGGTTGGGTTTTTTATCAAACACGAGTTTCGGAAGTTTTTCAATAACTTAGGCTTGAATTTGATGTGAATTGATAGTTTTGGTGTTGTTTGAGGTGTTTTGATGATTGGAACAAGTTTAAACGAGGTTTTAGGACGCTTTGGTGCTTTTGGTTGAGGTCCCGGAGGCTTCGGGTGAGTTTCGGGTAGTCAATCGGACCATCTTCCAAGTTTAATAGTTGCAGATTTCTAATTTCAGGTGTTGCAGAGGCGCATTCGCATAGAGGGTCTCGTGTTTGGGAAGAAGGAACTGGGAGGCAGGTGATTTGCTCTTCGCATTCGCATTTGAGGGTCCGCATTCGTGGAAGGCCGGATGGTTGTGATTCTCATTTGCATAAGCTCTATCGCGTTTGCGGATAAGGAATAGGGGTCCAGGAGCAGTTATTCGGCGCGTTTGCATGAGGGGCATCACGTTCGCGTAGGAGAGGAAGGCTAAAACATTGCGTTCGCGGGGTTAGTCTCGCGTTCTCATAGGGTTAATTTGTGGAAATTAAAAGATGAGCTTCCCGTTTGCGAGGCAGTAGTCGCGAACGCGATGGAGGAATTTTAGTGATGGACAGAAGGTTTAGAAACATTTCATCTGCGGGTTGGAGCTCATTTTCACTCCGTTGTTGGCAATTTTTGAGAGCTTTTGAAGGAAATTGAAGAGGGATTCGAGGGAAATCGATTGGAGAAAAGATTTATGAACTTAAGACTCACCTTTATTGTGAAATGTACCTTGAAATTCATGGAAATTTAGCTAAAAATGGAAGAACTAGGGTTTGGAATTTTGAAAATTTTAAGTTGGGATTTGAAGGGCCATTTGAGGTCAGATTTAAGAACTTTTGGTATGTATGAACTCGTGGGAAGATAGAAACCCGTTGATGTAAAAATTTTCGATTTTAAGAAGTGGGCCCGGGGGCTCAGATTTTGCTAATTTCGGGATTTTTGATATTTTTTTATTGTTTTCGCTTGAGTTGTGTTCCCTTAGCATATTGTGACGTATTTATTCTAATTTTGGATAGATTCGATGCGTGTGGAGGCTGATTTGAGGGGCAAAGGTATTGCGAGCTAGAGTTGTAGTCGGTTCAAGGTGAGTAGTGATTACATATGTCCTGAGGGTTTAAAACCCCGAATTGCACAATGTAGTGTTATACTAAGGTGAGACACATGCTTGATGACGAGCATGGGGTTGTTTACTACTGGGGATTGTGACTTGGTCGGTCCCGATTGGTGATTTACTGCATATTTGACTAAAACTTATTTCTTATCATCATGATTTGAGTTGATTGCCATATTTGGGTTTCGTGCCAATTATTTGAACCCTTCGAGGATTTTTATCACTATTTCCTCACTGTTTTGATTTATTGCTTGAACTCAGTCCTGTTAATATCTAATGTTTTACAAACTCAACCACTTTTACTCGGATTTGAATCTTAATGATATTTCTAAATGATGTTTTGGGCTGAGAACTACTGTTTTACTAATGCCCGAGGCTCTTGTAATAATTTTCGGACTGGGTGAGGCCGAGGACCATATGTGAGGATATGCTGAGTGATATGAGGCCGAGGGCCTGAGATACATTTATATTCCACTAGGTGGCTTGAGTGATGTAAGGCCGAGTGGCGAGTTATGATGCCACGAGGTGGGTTGATATAGCCCTTGGCCCGTAAGGGGTCTCTCTGGAGTCTTCACACCCACAGTGAGCGCAGATACCCATCATGTTTTGAGAGAGAGAGAGAGAGAGAGCCCGAGGGGCTGATACTATTCTGAGTGATTGATACTGAGCCCGAGGGGCTGATACTATTCCGAGCGATTGATAGTGTGCCTGAGGGGCGATTCCTACTTGTTACTTACCTGCTAAATTACCTTTTTACTTTCTTTAAAGGGATTTTTGTTGATTTCTTCACCAATTTTAAGTGATTTTACTGCTTGATATAGAATTGCTTTGTGCCCTTGCATGTTTTCTTGCTTTCAGTCATTTTATAATTATTACTCACTGGGTTGGAGTACTCACATTACTCCTGCACTGTGTGTGTAGATTCAGGCATAGCGGATTCCCCTCTTGAGTGTTGATCCTCTCAATCCAAGCGGTGTCTAGGAGACTATAAGGTAGCTGTTAGCGTCCACAGCCCCGTGCCTCCCTTATCTTATCATTCTATGTCTTTCAGACCTTTTAATCAGGTTTTATATTTAGTAGACTTGTATCAGGATTCATTTATTGCTCATGACTTGTGACACCCCAGTTTGGGCTGTGTCGGGATGATTCTCTTCTTTTGATATCGCTATGTTTCGCAGATCTTGGCTATTATATCATGTTTATAACTGTTATCTAGCATTTAACTGCTTATCAGAAGTGTTCAGTTTTGGTCTGGCTGTCCTTGTCTTCACGAGAGGTGCTATCACGACTGGGTTCAGGAATTGGGTCGTGACAGTTGGTATCAGAGCCTAGGTTACTAGGTATCACGATTCATAAGCAAGTTTAGTAGAGTCTCGGAGATTGGTTTGGAGACGTCTGTATTTATCCTCGAGAGGCTGCAGAACCTTTAGGAAAAAGCTTCATATTTTTGAAATTCTTGTCGTGTGACTTTGTTGATCCGAGAACTAAATCTTTGTTATTCTATTTTCTCGGAGATGGCGAGGTCTCGCACTACCGGTCAAGGTGGACGACCAGCAGTGCCACCCACTGAGGCCACCAGAGGCCATGAACATGGTCGTGGACGTGGCAGAGTAGTGAAGGCAACACCTGTTGATCCACCAGCTGCCCTAGATCCGGATGAGGCTCCAGTAGCAACACCAGTTCAGGCACCAGCTGTGCCCATCGTGATTCCGGGTCTACAGGAGACCTTGGCATAGATCTTGACAGTTTGTACTAGCCTGGCTCAGGCAGTTTCAGCCACCACAGCAGCAACTACTTCACAGACCGGGGGAGGCAATCAGACCCTCGCTGCTCGCACACCTAAGCAGGTAGTGCAGGGACTGTAGACACCGGAGGCACCTCCAGCCTTGCCGGTTGCACCAGTTCAGGAGTTTATGGTACCAGTTATGCCGGATGATGAGCATCATAATTTTGAGAAGTTTGGTAGACTCCGACCTCCGTCATTTAGTGGTGTTGAGGGAAAGGATGCCTAGGGTTTTCTAGATAAATGTCAGCGTATGCTCCGTACATCAGGGATTGTTGATACTACCGCTGTGGAATTTACCACCTTTCAGTTTACTGGGGCCTTCTTCACGTTGTGGGAGGCGTAGGTCGATTGGTGTAGTGCCCCTTACTTGGAAGCAGTTCTCCACTCTCTTCTTGGAGAAGTATGTACCGCAGTCTCGCAGGGAAGAGCTGTGCAGATAGTTTGAGTGGTTGCTACAAAGGGATATGACTGTGTCACAGTATGAGTCACGGTTTTTTGAGTTGGCTCGTCACGCCATCTAGATGGTTCCAATCGTGAAAGGATTAGGAGGTTTATAGATGGCCTTAACTACCATCTCCGTATCTTGATAACTAGAGAGAAAGTATTGGGTGCTATGTTTAAGGAGGTGGTTGGCATCGGTCGCGAGATTAAGATGGTTCAACATCAGGATCGAGAGGCGAGGGAGGCCAAGAGGCCTCAAGGATCGAGCAATTACAGTGCTACTCCTTCGAAGGGCCAGTTCTAGCATGGTAGCGGCCGTTATTTTAGACATGCGTAGTCAGCCCGTCCAGAGAATCGTGGGGCATCTTTAGGTCGTGGTTATCATGGGTCTTAGTAGAGCCAGCCTTCTCTCAGTGCCCTTCTAGTTAAGAGCACATCTTATGCCCAGTCATCTTAGGGTTCTTTCATGCGGAGTGCATCAGTTGGTCACTCCGGTGCGAGGGATTCCCATCAGTCCCCTTCTCCAGCACCTGGGAGTTGCTTTGAGTGTGGAGAGTATAGGCATTTGTGGATGCAATTTTCTCATCGTGCTACCAGTTCGTCCCACCAGAGGGGTCAACCCTCGACTTCTGCTCCAGTTACTTCGCCACCCGCCCAACCACCTAAGGGTGGGGGTCAAGCAGCCAGGGGTCGCTCCAGAGGGGGAGGCCGATCAGGCGGTGGCCAGGCTCATTTTTATGCTATGTCAGGCAGGCCAGATGCCATTGCTTCAGATGCTGTCACTACAAGTATTATCTTAGTCTGCCACAGAGATGACTCCGTATTATTTGATCCGGTTCATCTTATTCTTATGTATCCTCATTTTTTGCTTGCCATTTTGGTATGACCTGAGAGTTCCTTGCTTTGCCTATTCACGTATCTACCCAGGTGAGCGATACTATTATTTTAGACCACGTGTACCGGTCATGTGTTATGACTATTGGGGGTCGGGAGAGCCGAGTTGATCTATTGCTATTAAGCATGGTGGACTTTGATGTAATTTTGGGCATGGATTGGTTATCTTCATGTTGTGCTATTCTAGACTGTCATGCTAAGATAGTCACTTTGGCTATGCCGGGTGTGCCACGGGTCGAGTGGCGTGGTGTGACTGATTGTGTTCCTAGTAGAGTGGTATCTTTCTTGAAGGCCCAGTGTATGGTTGGGAAAGTTTATCTTTCATATCTTGCTTTTGTGCGGGAAGTTGGAGCTGAGACTCCCAGTATTGATTTTGTTCCAGTTGTGAGGGATTTTCCCGATATTATTCCTGCAGGCCTGCCAGATATGCCACCGAACAGGGATATTGATTTTGGCATCGACCTGGTGCCGGGAACTCAGCCCATTTCTATTCCGCCGTATCGTATGGCACTAGCAGAGTTGAAAAAACTGAATGAGCAGCTTCATTAACTCCTAGATAAGGGGTTCATCTGGCCTACTGTGTCATCGTAGGGTGCTCTGGTTCTGTTTGTGAAGATAAAGGATGACACAATGAGGATGTGCATTGATTACATGCAATTGAACAAAGTAACCATCAAGAACAAGTATTCCCTACCTCACATAGATGATTTATTTGACCAGCTTCAGGGAGCGAGGGTGTTTCCAAGATTGATCTCTGTTCGGGCTATTACCTGTTGAAGATCCGAGATTCAGATATTCCTAAGACTGCTTTCAGGACTAGATATGGTCACTATGAATCTCTTGTCATGTCTTTCGGGCTGACCAATGCCCAGCAACGTTCATGCATTTGATGAACAATGTATTTCAGACCTATTTAGATCCGTTTGTTATCGTATTCATTGATGATATTCTGGTGTACTCGCGTAGTCAGGAGGAGCACGTGGAGCATTTGCGAGTTGTATTGCAGAGATTGAGGGAGGAGAAACTATACGCAAAGTTCTGCAAGTGTGAGTTTTGGCTCGGTTCAATGGCTTTCTTGGGGCACGTGGTGTCCTGCGAGGGTATTCAGGTTGATTCAAAGAAGATAGAGGTGGTTCAAAGTTGGCCTAGACCGTCTTCAGCCACAGAGATTCGTAGCTTTCTTGGCTTGGTATGTTATTATTGTCAATTTTTTCAGGGGTTCTCTTCTATCGAGTCTCCCTTGACCAATTTGACTCAGAAGGATGCTTTATTTTTGTGGTCCGATGAGTGTGAGGAAAGCTTTCAGAAGCTCAAGACAGCCTTGACCACATCTCTACTATTGGTGTTGCCATCAGCCTCAAGTTCCTATACCGTGTATTGTGATGCTTTGAGAGTTGGGATTGGTTGTGTATTTACGCACAAGGCTATAGTTATTTCTTATGCTTCTCGTTATTTGAAGCCCCATGAGAAGAACTACCCCGTTCATGATTTGTAGTTGGCTGCTATTGTTCATGCATTGAAGATATGGAGGCATTATTTGTATGGCGTATCGTGTGATGTATTCACCGATCATCGTAGTCTTCAGCATCTGTTAAAACAAAAGGACCTTAATTTGAGGCAGCGGAGATGGTTAGAGTTACTTAAGGATTATGATATCACCATATTGTACCACTTGGGGAAGGCCAATATGGTGGCCGATGCCTTGAGCCGAAAGGCAGTTAGCATAGGGAGTTTCTCATGTATTCCAGTTGGGGAGAGACCTCTTGCAATTGATGTGCAGGCTTTGGCCAATCGGCTCGTGAGGTTGGATATTTTTGAGCCCAGCCGGGTATTGGCTTGCGTGGTATCTCGATCTTCTTCATACGATCGCATTAGAGAGCGCCAATATGATGATCTACACTTGCTTGTCCTCAAGGACAGGGATCAGCATAATGATGTTAGAGATATGACCATTGGTGATGATGGAGTGTTGAGGATGCAGGGCCAGATTTGCGTGCCCAATGTGGATGGGCTTCAGGAGTTGATTCTTGAGGAGGCCTATAGCTCGCGTATTCTATTCATCCGAGTGCCGCGAAGATGTATCAGGATCTTAGAAACTATTACTGGTGGAGGAGAATGAAGAAAGATATCACGGGATTTGTGGCTCAATGTCTCAATTGTCAAAAGGTAAAATGTGAGTATCAAATACCGGGTGGCTTGCTTCAACAAATGGTTATTTCTGAGTGGAAGTGGGAGAGGGTCACTATGGACTTTGTTGTTGGACTTCCTAGGACTTTGAAGAAGTTTGATGCTATTTGGGTGATTGTAGATTGGCTAACTAAATCCGCGTACTTTATTTCTATTTGTACTTCTTATTCTTCTGAGCGGCTGTCAGATATTTATTTGTGAGATTGTTCGGTTGCATGGTGTCCCAGTTTCCATTATCTCAGATCGGGGCACTCAGTTTACTTCTCAGTTTTGGTAGTCTGTTCAGCGAGGGTTGGGTGCACAGGTACAATTGAGCACAACCTTTTACTCTCAGACGTACGTGCAGTCCGAGCACACTATTAAGATATTGGAGGATATGCTACGTGCTTGTGTTGTTGATTTCGGAGGGTCATGGTAACGATTCCTACCGCTTGTAGAGTTTGCCTACAACAACAACTATCAGTCAAGTATTCACATAGCTCCATATGACACTTTGAACATGAGGCGGTGTAGATGTCCGGTTGGTTGGTTCGAGCCTGGTAAGGCTAGGCTATTAGGGATAGACTTGGTTCAATATGCTTAGTGAAGGTAATTCAGGATTGACTTCGTACGGCACAGTCGAGGCAGAAGAGCAATGCAGATCGGAAGGTTTAAGATGTGTCCTACATGGTGGGTGAGAAGGTCTTGCTGAAGGTTTCGCCCGCGAAGGGTGTGGTGAGATTTGAAAAGAAGGGGAAGTTGAATCTGTGGCTCATTGGGTCTTTTGAGGTACTTCAGATGATTAGAGAGGAGGCTTACGAGCTTGCCTTGCCACCCAGCTTATTGGGCGTGCATCGAGTTTTCCATGTTTCTATGCTCCACAAGTATATTGAGGACCCGTCCCATGTTCTAGATTTCAACACAGTTCAGTTGGAGGGTGACTTGACTTATGATGTAGAGCCAACAACCATTTTGGAGCATCAGGTTTGGAAGTTGAGGTCAAAGGATGTAGCTTCTATGAAAGTGCAGTGGAGAGGTTGGCCCGTGGATGAGGCTACCTAGGAGACCGATCGGGAGATGTGGAGCAAATATCCCCACCTATTGAGGCTTCAGGTATGTTTCTTGACTTGTTCGAGGACAAACATTTGTTTAAGTTGGGGGAGAATGCGACGACTCGGCCGGTCGTCTAATGAGTTACCGCTTTGTTTCCCATATTTTTGCTTCTTTATGCTTCGTTATCCGTATTTTTATGTGGTTGAGTTGATTGGTTCGAGTTTGGAGTGAATTTGGTAAGGATGAGACACTTAGTCTCTTTTAAGAAGGTTTAAATTGGAAAAGTCAACCAGATGTTGACTTATGAGTTAGAGGGATCGGATGTGAATTCCGATTATTTGGTTAGCTTCGGAGGTGATATGTGACTTAGGGGTGTGATCGGAAGTGGTTTTGGAGGTCCGATGTAGCATTAGGCTTGAACTGGCAAAGTTAGTATTTTGGTGATTTTCGGTTGATAGGTGAGATTTTGATTCGAGGGTCGGATTGGAATTCCAAGAGTTGTTGTAGCTTCGTTATGTGATTAGGGATGTGTGTGCAAAATTTCAGGTCATTCGAAGGTAATTTGGTTGGGGTTTTGATCAAAAGCGAGTTTCGGATGTTTTTGGAAAACTTAGGCTTAAATTCGACGTGAATTGATGGTTTTGGTGTTGTTTGACGTGTTTTGATGATTGGAAAAAGTTTAAACGAGATTTTAGGACGTGTTGGTGCTTTTGGCTGAGGTCTCGGGGGCCTCGGGTGAGTTTCTGGTGGTCAATCGAACCATTTTCCAAGTTTAAAAGTTGTAGATTTCTCATTTCAAGTGTTGCAGAGAATTTTCTCTTCGCGTTCGCGTAGAGGGTCTAGCGTTCACGAAGAAGGAATTGGGAGGCAGGTGATTTTCTCTTCATGTTCACGTTCGAGGGTCCATATTCGCGGAAGGTCGGATGGTTGTGCTTCGCATTCGCACAAGCTCTATCGTGTTCACGTATAAGGAATAGGGGTCTAGGAGCAGTTGTTCTACTTGTTCGCATGAGGGGCGTCACATTCACGTAGGAAAGGAAGGATGAAACATCGCGTCTGCGGGGTTAGTCTTTCGTTCGCATATGTTTAATTTGTGGAAATTAAAAGATGAGCTTCGCGTTCTCGAGGCAGTAGTCGCAAACAATGAAGGAATTTCAGTGCTGGACAGAAGGTTTATAAACATTTCATCCGCGGGTTGGAGCTCATTTTCACTCCATTGTTGGCAATTTTTGAGAGCTTTTGAAGGAAATTGAAGAGGCATAAGATTTATGAACTTAATACTCGCCGTTATTGTGAAATCTACCTAGAAATTCATGAAAATTTAGTTAAAAATGGAAGAGCATTAGATTTATGAACTTAATACTCGCCGTTATTGTGAAATCTACCTAGAAATTCATGGAAATTTAGTTAAAAATGGAAGAACTAGGGCTTGAGATTTTGAGATTTTTAAGTTGGGATTTGAAGGGCATTTGAGGTCGGATTTGTGATCTTTTGGTATGTATCAACTCGTGGGGAGATAAGGAACTCGTTGATGTAAATATTTTCGAGTTTCGAGAAGTGGGCCCGGGGATTGCTCATATTTGGACTTTTTGCCAATTATTTGAACCCTTCAGGGATTTTTATCACTATTTTCTCACTATTTTGATTTATTTCTTGAACTCAGTCCCGTCAATATCTAATCTTTTACAAACTCAGCCACTTTTACTCGGATTTGAAACTTAATGATATTTCTAAATGATGTTTTAGGCTGAGAACTGTTGTTTTACTAATGCCCGATGGGCTTGTGATGATTTTCGGAATGAGTGAGGCCGAGGGCCATATGTGAGGATATGCTTAGTGATATGAGGCTGAGGGCCTTAGATACATTTATATGCCACTAGGTGGTTTGAGTGATGTGAGGCCAAGTGCCGAGTGATGACGCCACGATGTGGCTTGATATAGCACTTGGGCCGTAAGGGACCCCTCTGGAGTCTGCACACCCACAGTGAGTGCGGATACCTATCATGTTCTGATATAGAGAGAGAGAGCCGAGGGGCTGATACTATTCTAAGTGATTGATACTGCGCCCGAAGGGTTGATAATGTTCCGAGCAATTGATATTGTGCCCGAGGGGCGATTCCTACTTGTTATTTACCTGCTAAATTACCTTTTTACTTGCTTTAAAGGGATTTTTCTTGACTTCTTCACTGATTTACCGCTTTAAGTGATTTTATTGGTTGATATAGACTTGCTTTGTGCCCTTGCGTGTTTTCTTACTTTCAGTAATTATTTATAATTATTGCTCACTAGGTCGGAGTACTCTTATTACTCCCTACACTGTATGCGCAGATTCAGGCATAGCAGATTCTGCTTCTGAGTGTTGATCCTCCCAGTCCAGGAAGTGTCTAGGAGACTACGAGGTAGCTATTGGCGTCCGCAGCCCCGTGCCTCCCTTATCTTATTATTCTATGCCTTTCAGACTTTTGTATCAGATTTTGTATTCAGTAATCTTGTATCAGGATTCATTAGTTGCTCATGACTTGTGACACCCCGATTTGGGTTGTGTCGGGATGATTCTCTTCTTTTTATATCTCTATGTTTCGCAAATCTTGGCTATTGTATCATGTTTAAAACTATTATCTAGTATTTAATTACTTATCAGTGGTGTTCGGGTTTGGTTTGACTGGCCTTGTCTTCACGCGAGGCGCCATCACGGTCGGGTTCGGGAATTGGATCGTGACATAAATAAAGTACCATGTTTCAATTAGAATAAAACATCGAATGAATTATTACTTTTACCAAGGGATTTGATAATTTAACATAGTAGAAATTCCTTCTTAAGTAAAGTACATCCGTAAACGGTTTAAGGAAAATTTAGTTGAGAAATTAATTGAGTTAAAAATATAACAACGGTTGAAATTTGAAGTTTTAAATATATATAAAACTAATAGGGTGAGGTATTGTCAACACTATGAATTCCCACACAATGGATCACAGACGTAAATGAATCTAAGTCATTAAAACACTTGAATTGATAACAACAATTACAATGGAGATAAAATAATTGCGAAAGGAGTGCGGCTCAGCAAAGAGATAGCAATCTCCCAGGATACCTTCGTATAGTCCCCAAATATAAATATTCAGTGGATCTCCCAGGTGCGGTCTCGTAGTCCAACTCATAATGCAGGGGACCTACCGGAATCCCAATCCGTCATCCCAAATGTAAATAGCCAGTACTGGGGAAATCTACTAAGTGCATTCCCGTAGTTCCATATAACTGTGCAGGGAAATCTTCCGGGAATCTAACCCGTAGTCCCAAAGTAAATGTGTAGAGGGGTCTTTCGGGAATCTAACCCCTAGTCCCAAAGTAAATGTGCAGGGGGATCTCCCGGAAATCTAGCCCGTAGTCCCAAAGTAAATGAACAAAGGAGAGCTACCGGAATCCCACATCCGTAGTCCCAAAATAAATACAAAACGCAACCAACAGAATCAACAGTTACACCACAACAGAAGGATCGAACATCACCACAATACATATAACAACAACAAATGGAAATAATACAAGGTAAGACAAGTAAATCAACTCAGCGACTGTAAATCACGAGAAAATGGTAGAACCAGCTCAAAGGAATAACCACAGAAAAGAATGCTAGCATAAAGGAAACAGTTCAATAATGGAATAACTAACACGTAACAACGATCCCATAATATACAAGTCAATAATAAGGAAATCAACACGAGTCAAGTAGTTATGAAAATATAACATGACAATATGAGAGGCAAAGCTCTTCAGTTAAGTGAAATATGAGTCACATTGATCAAAGTATAAGACTCACGAGCATGCTTGACAGCAACGTACAGATACTCGTCACCGTGCCTATACGCCATACTCAACAAATAACACATAACAATTTATGACATAACTCCTAATCCCTCAGGCTAAGGTTAGACCAAACACTTACCTCGCTTTGAAATCAATTCAAATTCCAACAAGCCTTTGCCTCGCGAATTCTTCTGAAGCTTCAAATCTAGTCATAATAATTCAATATAAATTGTATGAATTAACTCCATATGAAAATAATAATTTTCCAACAAAAATACAAAATTTAACTCAAGATCACCCGTGGGGCCCACGTCTCAAAATCTGAAAAAACATACAAAATCCGACAACTCATTCAACTACGAGTCTAACTGTACCAATTTTACCTGAATCCAATATCAACACGACCCCCAAATCTTCAAATTAATCTAAAAGGGTTTTCAAGATTTTACCAACTAAAATCACCAATTAAATGTTAAAAACAACGATGGATTCGAGTAATCTAACCAGAATTGAGTTAAGAATATTTACCCCGATGTTTTTCTTGAAAATCTCTCAAAAGATTGCCTCACTCGAGCTCCCTTGGTCCAAAAATGGAAAAAGGAGATGAGTTTGGACTTTATTCTGCTCCCCAGGGATTTGTTCTTCACGTTCGCGGTCCTCCTCTTGCGTTTGCGAAGAAAAAAAATTTCAAAAATTATTTTCAAAACTCTTCTCGGATAGCCTCTAGTATAATGGCCATAACTTTTGTTGCAGATGTCCAAATGACTATTATAATATGTTTCTGGAAATTAGATTCAAAGAACTTTCGTTTTTGAATCATCTCAAAATTCATTGTAGATTGAGAGATATGAGCCTCCGAAGCAAGACATGCGCAACATAATTTCTTCTTCTTCATGAACGCGAGGCTCTCTTTGCGAACGCGAAGAACAAACTCTCAAAAGAAAAATCCTTCTTCGCGAACGTGAAGAACAATACCAGATACCAGCTTCAGCTATTGCAAAACAACCCGAAATGATTTGAAACCACCCCAAAACACGCTCGACGCCCTAGGGACCTCAACCAAACATGCCAACCAATACAAAAATATCATTCAAACTTGTTCCAATCTTCAAAACGCTCAAAACAACATCAAAACACAAATTTTACATCGGATTCAAGCCTACGAATTACAAAAACTATCAAATTATTCTATCGATCAAAAAGTTTATCAAACCTCATACAAATGACCTAAAATTTGTACACAAGTCACATTCAACACTACGAAGCTACTCCAATTTTTGAAATTTCATTCCGGCCCTCAGATCAAAATCTCACTATCGAACCGGAAACAAATTTCCAATTTTCTCAAAAACGGTCGGATTCAGGTTGTTTCAAGTCCGTTTCTTACCAAACTTCAGAGACTTATCTTAAATCGTATATAAGACCTATACCGGGTACCAGAACCAAAATACGGGCCTGATACCATCAAGTTCTAATCACAATTCATTTCTAAATCTCATAGAAATTTCAAGAAAATAATTTTCTTCAAAAATTCATTTCTCGGGCTTGGGACCTTGAAATTCAATTCCGGGCATACGCCCAAGTCCCATAATTTTTCGTGGATTTTTCGGGATCGTCAAATCATGGGTTCGGGTCCCGTTTACCCAAAATGTTGACCGAAGTCAACTCAGTTGAGTTTTAAAGCTCTATTTCATATTTTAATTCATTTTTCACATAAGAACCCTTTATACGTACTGCGCACGCAATTCGATGAATGATTAATAATGTTTTTCAAGGTCTTAAAATATCGAGATAATTATTTAATTTAAAAATAATATTTTGGATCATCACAGCGTGGATATGGATACTAGATTGGTAATGCTTAAAATAATCCTTTTTAATAATAGATAGATTACTATATTGCAAGTTCATGTTACTATGATATTTACTAATGAAGTTTTGGAATAATGGGACACTATCCTTTAGAGTATCACTCCCTGATCGCTCATGTATACACTAGGAATTTGATATATTTGAAAGTGGGATTTCGTCTGCTTGTTCATTTCTTTTGTTTTTGTTGTTGGTTATGCTTTATTGCCAAAATGTTAAATAAATGTATTAATTAGGTGAAGAATTGCAAAATTTTTGTTTATCAAATCTGCTATTATGTCCGAACACTTATATTTTATTATCGTATCATGTTCAGTCATAATAGTTCATATGTAGGAAAACTTCTACCTTTGCATGGGCCTAAAGTTTAACAAGATTTCGACAACCTTTGCAAAGTAGGTTTTGAAAGGAAAGACTTTATTATTTCAGCATGTTCTTTCTACAGTGAAAATAGTGTAAATATTAATCTACATTCATCTTTTAAAAATTCACTCTTAAATCAGTACTTGCTGACTCTTTCAGTAAATAGGTCCAGATAACTTTAACAGATGAATTATGAAAGATGAATATTTCTTAGTGATGATGTCCATCTCATTAAATAAGTATTAGGCATGTGTCTAATAAAAGTTTCTTTGGTTTGATAGCCAACTTTATTGACTTGACTTGGTTAGGTAGCCAACTTTGTTAAATTAGTTTGGTTTGGTAGCCAACCTTGTTGAATTTCTTTGGGTTGGTAGCCAACTTTGTTGAATTGTGAAAAGTGTGTGTAAATTATCAAATATTATAGGCTTTCGAGAGTGAAGCTTCGGCTATAAAAGGAGAGCTTCAACTCTCATTTCAATACACCAACAAAGAGAGAAAGTAAGATTGAGGTTTCACAGACAAGGTATAAGAAAATAGTCTGTGAGGAAAATAGAGAGTGAGCGATATTGTAGTAAGGTGGAAATATCAAAAGAGGGTTATTTTCTTTTGAGTGTTGTAGTGGTCTTTGGAGTGTTTTACTCGGACCTACAAAGTGTAGAATTCCTTACTATAGTGATATCAGTTGCTCCTCTCAGGGTCGTGGTTTTTTCCTTTATTCAGAAGGGCTTTCCACGTAAAAATTTTGGTGTCATTGTTACTATTTTATTCTTGTTAATTACCGTATCTCGGTGCTATATTATTATTCTGCTTTTATTACTGTGAATATTATTTCTGTGGGGGTTTATTCCCAACAACTGGCATCAGAGCACATGTTCTGCTCGTTCATTGAAATACTATTCACTATCAGTAGTACTATACTCGGTGAAAATAAAAATGTGCGGAGTAAAGTACGAGGTAGAAAAATTCAACGGAGATAACGGTTTCTCAACATGGCAAAGAAGGATGAGGGATCTGCTCATCCAACAAGGATTACACAAGGTACTAGATGCTGATGCCAAAAATCTTGATACCATGAAAGCTGATGATTAGGCTGACTTGGATGAAAGAGCTGCTAGTGCAATCAGGTTGCACTTATCGGATATTGTGGTATATAACATCATTGATGAAGACACTGCACGTGGAATTTGGATAAGGTTGGAAAGCCTATACATGACCAAAACGCTGACAAATAAATTGTACCTGAAGAAGCAGTTATACGCCCTACACATGGGTGAATGTATGAATTTTTTGTCACGTTTAAATGTGTTTAACGGACTAATCACACAGCTTGCCAACCTCGGAGTGAAAATCGAGGAGGAAGATAAAGCCATCTTTCTATTGAACTCGTTGACATCTTCGTACGATAATTTGGAAACAACCATCCTGCACGGTAAGACTACTATTGAGTTGAAAGATGTCACATCGGCTCTTTTACTCAATGAGAAGATGAGAAAGAAGCCTGGAAATCAAGGACAAGCTCTTATCATAGAAGGTAGAGGCAGGGGTTATTAAAGGAGTTCGAGCAACAATGGTAGATCCGGAGCTCGTGGAAAGTCAAAGAATCGATCCAAATCAAAAGCCAGAAATTGCTACAACTGTGATCAACCAGGTCACTTCAAAAGAGATTGCCCAAATCCAAGGAAGGGCAAAGGTGAAACTGGTGGCCAGAATAATGACGACAACACAGCCGCCATGGTGCAAAACAATGATAATGTTGTCATCTTTATAAATGAGGAAGAGGAATGCATGCACCTGTCAGGTCCAGAGTCGGAATGGGTGGTTGACACAGTGGCATCTTACCATGCCACACCGGTAAGAGATCTTTTTTGCAGATATGTAGCAGGTGATTTCGGCACAGTGAGAATGGGTAATACGATTTACTCAAAGATTGCGTGGATTGGTGACATTTGTATCAAGACAAATGCCGGATGCATATTGGTTCTAAAGGATGTGCGGCATGTACCTAATTTGCGGATGAACTTGACCTCGGGGATTGCTTTGGACCGAGATGGATACGAGAACTATTTTGCAAATAAAAAGTGGAGACTCACCAAGGGATCATTGGTGATTGCAAAGGGAGTTGCTCGTGGCACGTTGTACAGGACAAATGCAGAAATATGCCAAGGTGAATTGAATGCGGTACAAGATGAGATTTCTGCAGATTTATGGCATAAAAGAATGGGTCATATGAGCGAGAAGGGATTGCAAATTATTTCCAAGAAATCACTTATTTCTTATGCCAAAGGTACAATAATAAAACCTTGTGACATCGTCTAAAAGAAAATTGAATATACTTGATTTAGTATATTCTGATGTTTGTGGCCCAATGGAAATTGAATCAATGGGCGGTAACAAATATTTTGTTACTTTTATTGATAATGCTTCACGAAAATTGTGGGTTTATATTTTGAAAACCAAAGATCAAGTGTTTCAAGTTTTCCAGAAGTTTCATTCTCTAGTAGAAAGGGAGACATGTCAAAAGCTAAAGCGTCTTCGAAGTGAAAATGGAGGTGAGTACACTTCAAGGGAACTTGAAGAGTACTGTTCAAGTCATGGGATCAGACATGAAAAGGCAGTTCCTGTAACCCCACAACACAATGGTGTAGCAGAGAGGATGAACTGCACTATTGTGGAAAAGGTGAGAAGCATGCTCAAATGGCTAAACTACCTAAGTCATTCCGGGGTGAAGCGGTTCAAACAACCTGTTACCTGATCAACAGGAGTCCATCAGTTCCATTGGCGTTGACATCCCAGAGAGAGTTTGGACCAATAAGGAGTGTCCTACTCGAATCTCAAGGTGTTCGGTTGCAGAGCTTTTGCACATGTACGGAAAGAGCAGAGAACAAAGCTGGATGATAAATCTGTTCCCTGCATATTTATCGGATACGGAGATGAAGAGTTCAGGTACAGATTGTGGGATCCTGTAAAGAAAAAGGTCATCAGAAGCAGAGAAGTAGTCTTCAGAGAAAGTGAAGTTGGAACTGCTGCTGATATGTTAGAAAAGGCGAATAATGGTATAATTCCTAACCTTGTTACTATTCCTTCTATTTCTAATAATCCCACAAGTTCAGAAAGCACGACCAACGAGGTTGACGAGCAGGGGGAGCAACCTGGTAAGGTTATTGAGCAGGGAGAGCAACTTGATGAAGGTGTCGAGGAAGTGGAGCACCCCACTCAGAAAGAAGAACAACCTCAACCTCTGAGGAGATCGGAGAGGCCAATGGTAGAGTCATGCAGGTACCCTTCCACAGAGTATGTCCTCATCAGTGATGAGGAGGAGCCAGAATGTCTTAAGGAGGTGATGTCCCATCCAGAAAAGAACAAGTGGATGAAAGCTATACAAGAAGAGATGAAATCTCTACAGAAAAATGACACGTACAAGCTGGTTGAACTTCCAAAGGGTAAAAGACCACTCAAATGCAAATGGGTCTTCAAACTCAAGAAAGATGGAAATGGCAAACTGGTCAAATACAAAGCTCGATTGGTGGTTAAAGGCTTCGAATAGAAGAAAGGTATTGATTTTGACGAAATTTTATCACCTGTTGTCAAAATAACTTCTATTCGAACAATTTTGAGCTTAGCAGCTAGCCTAGATCTTGAAGTGGAGCAGTTGGATGTGAACACTGCATTTCTTCATGGAGATTTGAAAGAAGAGATTTATATGGAGCATCCAGAAGGATTTGAAGTAGCTGGAAAGAAACACATGGTGTGCAAATTGAGTAAGAGTCTTTATGGATTAAAGCAGGCACCAAGGCAGTGGTACAAGAAGTTTGACTCATTCATGAAAAGTCAAACATACATAAAGACCTACTCTGATCCATGTGTATATTTCAAAAGACTTTCTGAGAATTTTGCTATATTGTTGTTGTATGTGGATGACATTTAATTGTAGGAAAAGACAAGGGGTTGATAGCAAAGTTGAAGGGAGATCTGTCCAAGTCATTTGATATGAAGGACTTAGGCCCAGCACAACAAATTCTAGGGATGAAGATAGTTCGAGAGAGAACAAGTAGAAAGCTGTGGCTATCTCAGGAGAAGTACATTGAAAGTGTACTAGAACGCTTCAACATGAAGAATGCTAAGCCAGTCAACACACCTCTTGCTAGTCATCTAAAATTGAGCAAAAAGATGTGTCCTACAACAGAGGAGGAGAAAGGGAACATGGCTAGAGTTCATTATTCTTCAGCACTCGGAAGCTTGATGTATGCAATGGTATGTACTAGACCTGATATTGCTCACACAGTTGGTGTTGTCAACAGGTTTCTTGAAAATCTTGGAAAGGAACATTGGGAAGCAGTCAAGTGGATACTCAGGTACATAAGAGGCAACGCGGGGATTGTTTGTGCTTTTAAGGATTTGATCCAATCTTGAAGGGCTATACAGATGCTGATATGGCAGGTGACATTGACAACAGAAAATCCATTACTGGATATTTGTTTACATTTTCAGGGGGAGCTATATCATGGCAGTCTAAGTTGCAGAAGTGTGTTGCACTTTTAGCAACTGAAGCAGAGTACATTGCCACTACAGAAACTGGCAAGAAGATGATATGGCTCAGACGGTTCCTTCAAGAAATTGGATTTCATCAGAAGGAGTATGTCGTCAATTGTGACAGTCAAAGTGCAATAGACCTTAACAAGAACTCTATGTACCATGCAAGGACCAAACACATTGACGTGAGATATCATTGGATTCGAGAAATGGTATATGATGAATCTCTAAAAATCTTGAAGATTTCTACAAGTGAGAATCCCACAGATATGCTGACCAAGGTGGTACCAAGGAACAAGTTCGAGCTATGCAAAGAACTTGTCGGCATGCACTCAAACTAGAAGACATTGCTACCTCCTCTAGATGAATAAGACTGGAGGGGGAGATTGATGATGTCCATCTCATTGAATAAGTATTAGGCATGTGCCTAATAAAAGTTTCTTTGGTTTGGTAGCCAACCTTGTTGACTTTGTTTGGTTAGGTAGCCAACTTTGTTGAATTAGTTTGGTTTGGTAGCCAACCTTGTTGAATTTCTTTGGGTTGGAAGCCAACTTTGTTGAATTGTGAAAAGTGTGTGTAAATTGTCAAATATTGTAGGCTTTAGAGAGTGAAGCTTTGGTTATAAAAGGAGAGCTTCAACTCTCATTTCAATACACCAACAAAGTGAGAAAGAAAGAGTGAGGTTTCATAGACAAGATATAAGAAAATAGTCTGTGAGAAAAATAGAGAGTGAGCGATATTTTAGTAAGGTGGAAATATCAAAAGAAAGTTATTTTCTTTTGAGTGTTGTAGTGGTCTTTGGAGTATTTTACTCGGACCTACAAAGTGTAAAATTCCTTACTATAGTGATATCAGTTGCTCCTCTCAGGGCCGTGGTTTTTCCCTTATTCAGAAGGGTTTTCCACGTAAAAATTTTGGTGTCATTGTTATTCTTTTATTCTTGTTAATTACCGTATTTCGGTGCTACATTATTATTCCGCTTTTTTTAGTGTGAATATTATTTATGTGAGGGTTTATTCCCGACACTTAGAACATGTCTTATCTCACACCTAGGTGCTATTATGCTTATTGAACTTACTACAAAAGTAATAATAGTATGAGAGTTCCATAAAACTACTGTAAGTGTGTGTATGCGCCTAAAGTGTAACAGGCTTTAGCTACAAATTCTCCTAATAATTCAGCTATTGAAAAGAAAAAAAATCCACATTATTCTTCTACCTTATAATATAACAGGACTAAACTATGTTATGCCCATACTAAAGACCACCTTTAAGCTAACCAAAGCAGATAATAGAATACAATAACAACAACAACAATAATATTGTACCAAAATTTATCCTGTACTGTGAGGTTTGGGAAGGATAGTGTGTACGCAGATAATAGAATAAAAAAGAGAAAAAAACTTATGCACACTCAATGTTTACATAAAATTGTATTAGTTTTTCAATGATGGATTGATACGAGAATTGATAATACGTAGTTCTCCTCAACTATGGTTAGTAATAGATTCCTAAACGAAGGACACGTTCAATCAGTTTATCGATTTAGATTGTGGTATAAAATTGAGCATGGGTAAGTTTTTTCTTATTCTCCAAAAGGGACACTTTTCATAAAGATTTTTTTTTTACATATATTAGCTTTTATTGATTTTGCATTTTCCTTGTGGAAGTTTAGTCCAAAAATTGAGTTCCATATTCAGAAAAGAATATCAAAAAGTCGGATTTCGCATAGAAGATGCTGCATCATCTTAGGCATCATAAAGAAATGGTGGTTGCTGCTCAAAATTCAAGCTTATCATAATCCACGAGTAGAGGTAAACCAATAAAACGGTAATACATGCTTTTTTATGTTTTACGTCTTAAGATCTCATGATTGAATTATTATGCATGAGGACAAATAGAATCAAGGTTATCCACTACCTCAGTTTAGTAATGCTGTGATAACTTGAATTTTTTTGATTGAAATGTATTGAAATCTATGATATTTACATTGCGAGAAGGAATTAGTATGTAGTTTGAGTACTTGGCTGGTACGGAAGAGAGCTGGAAGAATACATAGTTCAAAGAGAAATTTTCATATTAAAGAATCACGGATAGATGCTTATGCAATATACAACAATAACAATCCAGTATAATCCCATATAATGGGGTCTGGGGAGGGTAGTATGTACGCAAACCTTACCTCTACCCTGGGGTAGAGAGGCTATTTCCAAATAGACAGCATCTTTCCGTTTAAGAACTTCCCACCTTGCTCTTAGGAAGACTCGAATTCACAACCTCTCGGTTGGAGGGGGTTGCTTACCATTAGAGCAACCCCTCTTGCAATATACAACTAAAAGTTATTAATCTATCAGAGAATAATTCATGCTTTATTTAACTTCTGATATTTTTCCTTTTCTCTTGTCCAAGAATGATTAGTTGACGCTCTATCATGATTTGCACAATAAGTTGTTGCATGATCTTAGGTTTTGTAAAGAAAGGGCGGTTGCTACTCAAAATACAAGCTATTCATACGCCACGAGTAGAGGCAATCGATGCACAGTTTTTGCTGGAGATACTGGTGATAATTCCACATTTACATAAATAATCACATTTCTTATTACACTCTACCCTTCAGTGCCTAAATAATTAAGATTTTTACTAATCGTTATTATTAGGAAGCAAAAAAATATTTGTTATCATTTTAGTCGGCCTTTGTTTAGTCATGTGGGGTGGCACTTTATGGGTTGGGGCATATCCTTTTAAATACAATAAAAACTATTGAAGTGAGTTTTTTTTAATATGTTCATATATCCTAAGGAGTTTACGGGATGTTTAGAAGTCTTAATTTGACTTTGATGTTTCTCTTTGCAGCGAATGATGGCAATAGGATTGGTTTGGTTTAAGCGTGTGTTTCAGGTCTTTGCCATTACCATCTCTTTCTGTAACTTGTGCTCTTATTGTCCATAAAATGTTGATTGTAAATGCAAGTTTATTTTTGTGACGATTTTGCTCTCACAAGCTTATATGATACATTTTGTTTATACGCTTTTACTTTCTAATTGCTTGAAGGTTCTATTAAACTTTTTCATTTTTCTTCCTTGAAAAGGTTTGTCCACGTTTTGATATGTGGACTTCACAAATATGCAGAAGTTTAATTTATATCATTACCTAAAAAGGTTGTGCAAGAGTTTGATCCTTCAACTGCTTTAAATTCCATTAAAAAGGCACAAAGAAAGCTATAAGGGTAGCTCAACAGAAGAAGATATTCAAATAAATCTTAAATTTTTTTGTGAAGTTAAACTAGCTACCTCACTTCAGTTCTCTATATATTATCTTTAACTTGACAATGCATCTTCCATGAATACTCAGCTGTGTATTTTGTAATGTAGGTTTATTCAGTTAATTGAGAGAAACATATACCATTGAATTACTGACACTAATGCAATGTAAAATAGAATTATCAGTTTTCGTGAAAGTTAACTGAAGTAGCAATAAGACGATATCAAGATGTTGACATTACACGATTGCACGCATGTGTTCCTTGTGCAATTTTGTTGTATTTCGCCCATTTAATGGTATTGAAAATTAAGTAATTACCTAATTTATGTTGCAAGTTTGTCTAATTTCAATCTCTTTATGACAAAGGTCTCATCAAACAATCTTAATTCCCATCAAGTAATCTAAACCAGGTTGTCATGACCCAAAATTCACTAAGGGTTGCGGTGGTGCCGGACACCGTTGTCAGGCAAGCAAACCAAAATACTCAATTAAATTTCAATATTTGTATCGTGTAAAATTATTTTTTTTTACACATTAAATAACGAATAATAAAATTTATAGAAACAACCCCGAAATATTTAACAAACTTAACATTTAATAATCAAAAACATTCGCCCAGAACCCGGTGTCACAAGCATCTACTGATAGAGAAATAAAATACAACACCCATCCGGAATATAGTGAACGGTAAGTAAATACAATATACTGTAAGAGACTATACTAGCTGCGGGCCGCCTCGAATAATGCAACTCACCTAGTCCCAAAATCATCTGTGCTGCTATGCCTAGTAGGCCGCTAGAGTTACATGTACCCGTGCAACAAAAACTGCACAGAAGTCTAGTATGAGCACGAAAACAACGTGTACTCAATGAGTATCCCGTCTAATCTCGAAGAAGTAGAGACGATATGGTCAACTTCGACACACACTAATGGTCCAATGATGATATATCCATAATATATTAAATCGTGGATTTCTATAAACATGATTTTTAATCCAAAAGAAGGAAACAAGTAGACAAATATTTCTCTGATAGGAGGTTTCCAAAATTCCTTTTTCATTATTTATCCAAATATTTTCAAGTCATGAAGAGGCAATAACAACTTTAATAAGTCCAAGGCAACAATACCAGCATGCATAAATAATCACTTCGAGGTTAACGGCCCACTCCAACAGAAATGTCAACGATGCATTGCCGAGGGTCGAACGGTGCGAACTATACATGCATCTGTTGAATTTGTCGAGGCATTCGGCCCGCTCCTATTTGATCTGCCGAGGCATTCGGCCCGCTCCAACAGAAAATAAACACACACAGGCAGTCAATCAAGAAGTCATCATGGAACAATTATCCACAGAGAAGCCAATTCTCTTTTAAAGACTTTTGAAAATGAACTTTAATCTTTTGTGGAAATTCATTTACTAATCTCGAGGTAATTTAATCAATTCAAATGTCGAAAGGTTTACAATAAATCCAAGTATAGCTTGCTTTTGGGTCCTAGACTCCCCGGACAATAGCATAATAGTAGCTACGTATGGACTCTCGTCACCTCGTGCGTACGTAGCCCCCACAAATAGGAGCACATAATCAATTAACTCACATATGGGGACAATTCCCCCTTACAAGGTTAGAAAGGAGACTCACCTTGCTCTGAAGTTCCATAGCCGACATTCCACGCCCTTTCGAAGGCTCAAATCTATACAAGAATGCTCCAAAACTAGCCAATAATTATATAAACCCATTAATATAAACTCAAACTAGCCAATAATTATATAAACCCATTAATATAAACTCAATTAAACATTACAACCCAATTTACAACAATTTCAAACCCCGATCGAAAAGTTGGCGAAAATGTCCTCAGGCGTACATGCCTGTATTTCCCAAATTTTCAAAGAATAAGTTTACCAATAACCTCATGAACTCAAACATATGAGTTATCTCAATTTCATATCCAAAATCATGGCCAAATTCCAAGAACATCAATATTCTAGGTTTATATCTAAACCCCTTGATTTTCCTTAATTTTCATATATTTATCTACCCATAATCCATGTATTTAACTCATGTTGTGTAGAAAATACTTACCTTTAATTGCTAGGTGAAGACCCTCTCGCAAAATCTCCAAAAATCGCCTAAGAGATGAAGAAAATAAGCTAAATGGTCTAGATCTCGAAATTAATAGCTGGACACAGGCCTCTGATGTCGCATTTGCAACATCAGGTCCGCAAATGCGACAAAAAACCTCGCAAATGCGAAGCCTGCTCCCTTTCTGCCATCGTCGCATTTGTGACAAGAAGATCACAAATGCAAGCGTCACAAATGCGACCCCTGACTGATTTGGCCCTCTTCAAAATTGTGATAAGGGTTTCGCAAATGCGAACCCTTCAGGCCTCGCAAAAGCGACCCCACTTGTCGAAAATGCGAAGAATCCCCTAGATGCCCATGTTCGCAAATGCGAATAGAACCTCGCAATTGTGATGGTCACATTTGCGACCAAGGCATCGCAATTGCGATAATACCAGCACCAGCAACAGCTTTTTGCCCAATGTCGATCCGTTAACCACCTGAAATCCACCCGAGGCCCCCGGAACCCCAACCAATCATACCAACCAATCTCAAAATACATTACGAACTTGCTCGAGGCCTCAAATCATAACAAACAACGCAAAAACCACGAATCAACCTCCAATCCAAGTTTTCTGAACTTTGAAATTTCCAACTTCTATTTTTGGTGTTTAAACCTATCAAATCACGTCCGATTGACTTCAAATTTTGCAGACAAGTCATATTTGACATTACAGACCTACTCCAACTTCCGGAATCAGATTTCGACCCTGATACAAAAAAGTCCACTTCCGGTCAAACTTCTCAAAAACCTTCAATTTTCTATCTTTAGCCAAATGGCTACAAAATGACCTACGAGCCTCCGAATTCACTTCCGATTGTGCTCCCAACTCTAGAATCACAATACAGAGCTTCTCCCAGGATCAAAATCCCAAACGGACATCGATATCACAGAAATGCACTTCAACCCAGACTTATGAAATTCTTTTAAAATGCTTACTTCCACAATAGTCACAAAAACACTCACGGGTCATCCAAAACACGATCCGGGCATACGCCTAAGTCCGAAATCATCATACGAACCTGTTGGAACCTTTAGATCCCGATTCTGAGGCCGTTTACTTAAAATCCCAATCCTAGCTACTTCTTCCAACTTAAGGCTTCTGAAATGAGAATTCTCTTTCCAAATTAACTCTGAACTTCCCGAAGTTCAATTTCGGCCACGCGTACAAGCCTTTTTATGATACATAAAATGAAGTTGTTCATGGCCTCAGACTACTGAACGATGTGCTAGAGATCAAAACGTCCGGTTGTATAGTTACATTCTCTCCCGGTTAAATATACGTTCACCCTCGAACGTGTTGAGAATTGCACTAAGGTAGTCTAAAATCACTGTTTAACTTTTCATGCACCTTCCCGTGCTACCACAACTTAGTCGAGCACATCGGCTTGATCAATTCTGAAGATATTCATTTTTATTCAAACAAATAAGTCTTGGAGCCCAATCCCAACATCCGAAATTCCATGCCTGACCTGTTTCCAACATAAATCACCATATCAATCACTACACACTGTACTCAGACATGGCTGCATAACCTTGTTGAATTCACACATAGCATCACTTTACTCACCGGACCACAATAACATTTTCTTATCAACTTAGTCAAAATTCCACGAATCTGATGCTCCCATTGCACCCCATAACACACACAGGTCTTACTAACTCTTATAATGCCTCCACAACGGAAAAGATGTGCAGAAATTCATATTTAACAGCCGAGTCAATCAATCATTAGGTCTATACTTTTGACAAGAAACATTACCTCATGCTGAACCAAATAATGATCTTTGCTCCTTATTATATTTCACGTAATCAGATTGCACTGATCCTAAATCCAACAATTCGTCTCACCCAGTACGAACTGCTCAGGAAATAAGTCACTCCGACATGACCAAAAGTCTCATATGATGCCACAGTGTGCCAATAGGCTACCAGTTAGATTGTGATACAAAAAGGAGAATGAGCCCTGAAAAGGAATTTCAATTACCACGCTCGCGAATCATACATGTGACGCAGACGTACAATTAATATGAGCTTCCTTCAGAAAATAGGAAATAGAACACAATAAATAGATACATGGAACTATAGTGAACATCACATTGTTGCAGCGCGCAACCCAATCTGAGCAATCAAAACCATGGCAGCATGCCACTCGATCCACAGAACATAACCATGGCAGCGTGCCACCCGATCCAAATAACATATCATTGGTGGCGTGCCACCCGATCCACACTTGGAACTCACATAAGGAGATGTACATCGAGCTAAATTTCTCATTACAACAAAGTACGAATATTGGTCATAAACACGATGCTAAATTTCTCATTACAACAAAGTACGAATATTGGTCATAAACACGATAAGTGCATAATATCATCCATGAGGGAACATATAGCGCTATTGGCTACAAAACTCAAGCACAACAGAGGTGCAATAGCGACCTGAATTTCAAGTGCCATTTTACTCGTATAGCATCATCTCTACGCGGAACTCAACACATAAAAAATTTGCCAAGCCGCCTCACAACTCGCACGACGCGATACGTAATTACATGAAATAGCTGATGACAAAATAATACCCTGACTGCTCCTCCTTATGGAGCGCTTTGCTGAAATGAACACAACTGGCCTGACATAGAGCCCATATTCATATTTTAAATCCATCCATCAACCTCAAGTCGATCCTGATCGTATCATACTAGGACAATCACCTTTCAAAGGTCCATACTCACCCCCTTTTCCAAAAACACATAAGCACCACCATTATAAACGGAGCAAACCTCCACAGTCTATAACCCAATAAACCGAGTGCCCTCTAGGCATAAATTCTCAAATTAATGATATTACCACAATCCTCATACTTGGTTTAAATCTTAAATAAATCAAGTAACTACCTGTCACACTTATAAAATCTTCCCGTGCGACATGCTCCCACAGCCTTCCAAAATGCATAACAGGTCCGTAAACCCAAACCACCGATCGCACTAACGCTGAAAAGCAATCAAGAATTCCTTAACCAGGATGCAAGGCCTTCTATACAAAACACTAATCTCAGGTGACGCTGAAGACAATACCAACTTACCTTAAAAATCAAAACTCCTTTTTCTGCTCTTCCGAACTCGTGACATCCTTGTCAACACCGAACTACAACCTTGATCCTCACATCAAATTCCATACTACTCACTGCACCCAACATGCCAATATATGATAGAACATGATTCTTATCATAACTCCGGAAACACTAATAGGTTAACACTTCATCATGTAAAAGCTTTTCATCGAACTGACTTCAGGAGAAACATAGCAACACACAGGCAAATTCTTATAACTGTAGAATATGCAAACATCTAAGTAGTGGTCTAAGGCACCATAGCCCTTCTGAAATCCGCTTCCATATAACAAGCCATAACAGTAGAATGTTTTTGAATAATATCAATTACATCGGCTGACAATCCTCACACCCTCTGTCACAAATCACTTGCATAACTTGATCACATGGAAGGAATTGATCGCCACCATCAATATGCCAATTCAACCATGGCTAGAAAATACATCATGGTCCAATTTATCCTTGATTGCCATCGAAACAATAATAATTCCATTCAACACTTACCACACTCTATCTGTACTCACCCCGAGTGACCTTGAACCGCGAGACCATGCTGTCTCAAATCCCATGGACCATTTCATACCTTCCTTGTGCGTACATTCACAACCTCAACTGATATGCCCATTCTGCTAATCCTTCTACGAATCGGAAGTCTTCTCATTTTCCCCTCACGTGATACATTGCAAGTCAAAACATCATAGAACATTCTGGGCCTCCGCTCATAGGCTGTTGCAAAAGCTTGATCCTTAACTGTACTTATAGGCTCGAAATCATTATGCACCATACTTTACTTCCTTTTTGAATCCATTAGGACCATTGTTTAGAGCCACCCTCTCTGATTTTGTCCCAAATATAATCAAATCCATAAATCTTATAACACATGAATATCCTCTCGACGAGGCACCCGGCGAAATCACTCCTCTCGAAACCCGCATCCATACAAGGCATAAGTTCTGAATCCTTCCCCAAGTCTGAACATCAGTCAATACGTCCAAACATAGCCCCATTTAACAATTCTTTTGTTCAAATTACCACTTATGTTCTTTTCCCGTAGCTGAATATAACCCGTCAATATGCTAATAACCGAAAACCTAGCAAGTGGTTAGCTATGCCACCCAATCATAAACAACGGGACTCTCCCACTTAGCTCAAAGCCACTATTATACAACTCTAGAATTCATTTGAATTTCTTATCTCTAACATACATAACTTTGCATAATCAACCGCTAAAATTTCTGGGAGACCTTCCGCAAAGACCCCCTTTATATACTCTGAATCACCAACCACATTTGCACGATCGATCTCTTTGCTACATATTAGCCTGTACTTAAAATTAGATCCGTAGACCCCAATCACCAATCACTAAAATTCTCAAATCGATCCAAACTCTCCTTAAGGTGTGTAATCATCCTACCACCAAGCCCATATGCATCATCTGCCACTCTCTTAGTTTGGGCAAACTCGCTTCTTTTAACCGGCTATTTGACCTTTGCTTCATACACCTGGCCTTCTAGGAATTTTAGCCACCGCCTGACACTTTCTACACATCTTTCCTCATCCTTCGCTACTCAGTTGTTGCCTAATAAAATCTATTTTCGTAGCACTTGAATCCACAAATTGCTACCAACCTTAAATTTTGCTGGAGACCATCTCTCTCAAGCTGCCAATATTATAAATGCTGATTCAACCTTGAACCACCTTGCCTTGAGACATCTGATAGTCGTTTCTTCAATACTGACATGCAATATTCTGCCTCAAAGGCGAATTGTAGAAGATCATAACACCGGTGAACCTAGTACATTCAATAAGGGCAAAAACAACTCATCATAGAAGAAAATTCCGCCATGCTAGCAAATACCGAGTTTCGATACCTCATCAACTCAAACCTGAACATTCTCGGCCTGATTGACTTTCCCCTGCAGGGAATAAAACACCGAATCTATAGATCATGCACTGAGTAAACCTCCCTTCAAGTCATTTACTGTCCCGACACGTAGGCAAATGTCCTACCATCATAGCAATGCTACGGAACAATAATTCATAGGCATCATGGCAACTTGTGCCTAGCCTTAGAGCCCTCTGAAGTACCGCTACTGGGCTGAAACAATAAAATATTCTTCCATAAAGAAACAATAATAATCTGATCAGTTATACTGGGAGAAACATCATGTATCACATATTTAGTGCCATTAAAATTCTTCAATTATCGATTTATAACAAGCGCTTTGCATCGCATAAGATTGAGAAGGAAGGAATCGAAGGCATAAGCCTCACAGGAATCAAATGGCACGATAAGGAATCAAGAGGGAAAGTACTCCTAACAGTCCTGCATCCTACCAAGGATAAGTGCAGACGTCTCCGTACCGATCCGTGAGACTCTACTAGGCTTGCTCATAACTCGTGATACCCTAGGAACCTAGTGCTCTGATACCATTTTGTCACGACCTAAACTCCACTAAGGGTTGCGGTGGCGCCGAACACTGCTGTCGGGCAAGCCAACCAAAATACTCAATTAAATTCCAATCTTTGTATTGTCTAAAATCATTTTCTTTATAAATTAAATAACGAATAATAAAATTTACAGAAACAACCGCGAAATCTTTAACAAACTTGACATTTAATAACAAAAAAAATCCTCCCAGAACCGGGTGCCACAAGTGCATGAGCATCTACTGATAGAGAAATAAAATACAACACCTGTCTGGAATACAATGGACTTGACTGAAAGTAAATACAATATACTGGAAGGGACTATACTAGCTATGGGCCACCTCGAATAATGCAACTCACCTAGTCCTAGAATCATTCGTGCTGCTACGCTCAGTAGGCCGCTAGAGTTACATATACCTGTGCAACAAAAAATGCACAGGAGTACAGTATAAGTACGAAAATAACGTGTACTCAATGAGTATCCCGTCTAATCTCAAAGAAGTAGAGACGAGATTGTTGGAAACACGTTTCAAATGCAATATACTAAACGTGTGTTCTTTTGTAGGTTTTGATGAATGTCAAACAAAGCAAAAAGCGATATATAGCAGTACTCAAGGACAAGCACAAAATGGATGCATTACAAGAAGCTCAAGACAAAGTTTAGAAATGTTATAATTGAGTCAATATTAATTGTGATCTTGATTCCTCAACTTGGCTCATAACATGGCTTCTCTACTAAAATTATTTTTCCAAAATCATGCATATTTAAATTAAGTGTCAAATGATTTTAAACTATGCATATTTACATTTGTTAAAATGTTTTCCAAGCATGCCTCAAAAATCTGGGCTAAGATAATCGATTATGTACTTATGATAATCGAGTATCTCTAAGCCAAGACTGCATGACAATCGATTGTGAATTAATGATAATCGATTGTGAGTAAGTCAGTTAACATCAGGTTTTTGCAAACTGCATAACAATCGATTGTGTACTTATGATAATCGATTGTTAACTGAGGCAAAGTTTTCAAAACTCATAAAAATCGATTATGAACTAATGGTAATCGATTAGAATGAGAAAAATGTCTCCCAGTGATTTTAAATAAGATGATAATCGATTGTGGCTTTTGATAATCGATTATATATGAGACAGAGAGTTTTGAAATTAATTAATAATCGATTATTCCATTTGATAATCAATTGTTGAAGCTGACCGTTGTCATATATTTTCAATTACCTTCAGGTAATCGATTGTTGATATTTAACAATCGATGTTTTGCTTAAAATCTGGAAAAGATTTTCTGAACGTTGTTAAAATAATCGATTGTTGATTTCCGGACAATCGATGTTTTATGCCAAAAATTGGAAAGGATTTCTTAACGTTATAAATAATCGATTATTGATTTGAAGTAATCGATTGTTGACGTAAAATTTGGGATTGAATTTTTAATCTGATAGGCAAACAATCGATTGTTTAGTCTTGACAATCGATTGTCACTGAGTAATTTCAGCAATCCTTAATTGGCAATTAGACAACGGTAAGACTGAGTTTTTCACCTATAAATACAGCTTCAACTCAGTGTTTTCACAACAACAACATATACACTTTGAGTATTTTCATTGCTAAAAGCTTTCTTACATTGATCATCATTTTCCATTCATCCATAAAGCTTTTTGAAGAGCCATTCTATTGAGCTAAGTTGTTGTGATCTTGAGCGTACTATTTCTACTCATATCTACTCATTAAGGAGTGCTTTGTAAAGTGAGTGTGTTTTGTGTTTGTAAGAGAATTGCGATTCTCGTTTGTTGAGGAACTTGTGATTCCTCGGTTGAAGTCTTTGGGATTGTTATCCCCGAGCAGTTGAAGTCTTTGGGATTGTTATCCCCGAGCAGTTGAAGTCTTTGGGATTGTTATCCCCGAGAAATTGAAGTCTTTGGGATTGGTATCCCCGAGCAATTGAAGTCTTTGGGATTGTGATCCCCGAGCAACTAGGTGAGGCTTGTGTCCTCAGCTGTAACGGTTTGTTAAGCACCCGTAAGCTTGACAAATTTAGTGGAAATCTCGAGAGAGTCTCTCGGGGACTGGACTAACCACGTTTGTGGCCTACCAGGATACATCATTGTGTAACTTTATTCTACTGCACTTGTTTTAATTTCTGCAAAGTTTTTAAATTCCGCACTAAAACGCTTAATATTTTTAAAACGCTATTCACCCCCCCCCTCTAGCGTAAAGCGTATTGTCCAACAATTGGTATCAGAGCCATACTCTCTGAAAGACTTAACCGTTTGAGAGAATCTTTCCATGGCTTCTACTCTAGACTCTTTTGCAGGTATTGATGAAGGACAGTGCCCCACAAGACCTCCTTTGTTTAACGGGACTAATTATTCATATTGGAAAGAAAGGATGCAGATATTCGTCAGATCAAACAGCCCTTACTTGTGGAAGGTGTACACCAAAGGAAATGAGGTTCCTGTCAAAAAGGTGGAAGGAGAATGGGTGCCAAAATCAGAAGAGGAATTCAACGCCGAGGATAATCGAATGGTCCAAAATAATTTTAAAGCTATTAATTTATTACTTTGTGCTGTTAATGCTAATGATTACAGGAAAATCTCCTGCTGCAAAACAGCGAAAGAAATATGGGACAAGCTTGAGGTCACTTACGAAGGGACTGACCAGGTAAGAGAAGCTAAAATTGACTTTTTAACTCATGCTTACGAATTGTTCCATATGAAGGAAGGCAAAAAGGTAGACGAGATGTTTGAGCGGTTCTCATCAATAGTGAATGATCTCCACGCGCTCAAGAAGACGTTCACAGACAAAGAACTAGTTCGAAAAATCCTTAGGAGTCTAACACCGGCATGGCGATCAAAGGCCGATGTGATTCAAGAGTCAATTGGAATCACGAACGTCACCATAGACGCTCTTAGAGGTAATCTTAAGACTTATGAATCCACTATTCTTAACCCTGTTATTGATGAACAAAGAAGGCAAAAGATTGCTCTAAAGGCGAGCACAAGTCAATCACCAATTGAAGAGGATGGAGATAGCGAATTCGGACTCATCATCAAAAAGTTCCAAAAATTCATGCGAAAAGAATATGACCGCAAAGGGAAAAAGCAAGGTGAGCAAGTTAAATGTTATGAATGTGGTGAAACAGGGCATATCAAAACAAACTGCCCAAATCTTAAAAAGGAGAAGAAACCCTTCAAGAAGCAACGAGCATACATATCTTGGGGAGGAGATTCCGGAGACGAATCCAGTGAAGAAGAAAATGAAGAAGCGGCAAATCTCTGCCTCATGGCACAGGAAGAAAATCAAAGTGAGGTAAGTCAAATCTCTTCTCAAAATTTTTATACTCTTGATGACATGAGAAATGCCTTTGATGAATTGTATGCTGAATTTCTCAAAGTTACAAAAACCGTCACTAGTTTAAGAGAAAGTGCTTCTCTAAAAGAACAAGATTTTCAAAAACAGTTTTCATTAAAAGAAAAAGAATTAGAAAAATTGGTTTTGGAAAATGAGAAGCTACTAGAACAAAACAAGTTTTATGGGAAAAGAAGTTCTGACAAGCCCGAGAGTTCTACAAAAAATTGTGCTTCTTGTGTAGACCTTAAGAATGAAGTAGGTAGATAACACTAGATAAATTCAACTCCTCTCATAAAAACTTGAATGTGGTGCTTGATAACTTGAAATCAACCAAGCATGGAATAGGCTTCATAAATGAAGAAGAGGTTGATGCAAAAACCCAACCACCTAGAGCTCAATCTAGGATTAATAACAAAAATGCCTTTCCTAAAACAAACATGCATGCTAGACAAAATATTAGGAGACCTAGACATGACCTTCCGCCTAGCAATCGTCACCATAGACATGATGCATATTTTAGGCACAACAGTGATCATGCTAGAAGATCCCGAAATGTTCAACCTAGAAATGATTATGGTGCTCAAATTAGGAGAAATGAAAATAGAGTAAACAATGTGCATTATTCTAGCTACTATGAGCCTAGACGCATGCATAATCCAAATGTGACATGTCATTATTGTAGACGAATTGGTCATATTGCTCCCGCATGCTTTACTAGACATAGACATGCTACTCAAACATATCATTATAGTATGCATAACCCTCAAGGACCCAAAATGGCATGGGTACCAAAAGAGCATTGATTTGTTTTGCAGGTGTGCTTGAAGGAATCAAGTGTAGTGGATACTCCAAACACTTGACGGGAGACGAATTCAAAATTCCTTCAATTAAAGAACAAAGAAGGAGGAAGAGACGGAAAAGTCGATTTAGGCATTTTTTTCAAAATCGGAAGTATTTTCGAAAAATTTAAAAGACAAAATACAAGGAAGACAAAGGCAAAATTGTGGAAGAAGCTTCTTAAATTGAAGAATGAGCCAAAAGACCAAAATGAACGGAGGATGTTCAAAATCAGGTAATTGGCAAAGTCGAAGGGAAGGTAAGTACCCTAAACCCTCTTAAGAACATCCTAGGACAAAATTCTTAAGAGTTCACGTTTTTCACCCGACTACACTAGTTTCAAAGTTATTATTTCATTTATAGATTACTGACTTGAGCGTCGGAGATGTTTAATTCTATTTTGCAGGTATCCCCCAAAAGGTAAGAGGAAAGTATAAATTGTCTTGATACAAGAAAAATCGATCATAATCGATTATTTATGCTTACAATCGATTATCAGTATCAATAATCGATTATTTGTTGATTCAATTTTTTTTGTCATGAAATCTTGTTGAATGTTTACATTGCTTGATAGAATTAAGTCTCATCATTTTAGCATCCCCCTTCCAAACAATCGATTATTTGTTCTGCCAATCGATTATTTGCCAAAATCCAAACTCTCTGTGAGTGAAATAATCGATTACTATATATTGACAATCGATTATCTGTTTTAAACTTATGTTACCGTTTTGGCTCTACAATCGATTCCTGTCAGGTCATAAATATGAAAAACAATCGATTACCAAGTTTGACAATCGACTATCTTTTTCAAATTTTTTTTACCGTTCTGGCGTGTAATCGATGTGTCAGATCATTTTCATTAATGACAATCGATTATTCTATTCAAACAATCGATTATTGAACGGGCAGTGAATTTATTTTTACCGTTTCAGACTTCAAAGCTCTTCAAATCTCTTCAAATCTTTTCAAATAAGTGTAAGATTCATTCCTTCTCTATATATAGGCTGCACATATGCTCTTGTATACTCACTCAAGCCTCCCAAGCATCAAATTATCTTGTTATCTTTGAAAAATCCTAGCACATCTTTTTCAAAAATGTCAAGCCGCAACTCCAAACGTGCTCGTTCCAAACAAGGTGCTTCTTCTTCTCGCCATCCATATCAAGATGGATCGGTTCTATTCTTTGAATCCGATGAAGAGCTCACCCGTTTCTTAACCAAATTTGAGAAACGCCTTATTCTCCCTCCTCGCTTTTCAACAAACGCTCTTGTTGCACCATTCATTCCAGCCGCGAATATGCTAAGAGAGTGCCAACTTTTCAATTTCCTACTCCTTACTCACCCCTACTACAACATTACTTTGGTTGAAGCTTTTTACTCCAACCTTCACAAAGATGATGAGGGTGAACTCGTTACCAATGTTAACGGCATTTCCATTCTAATTTCTGAAGATAACCTCCACCTCATTGCCGGCATTCCGCATGATGGTGAAGACATCTACCAGTACATAAATGATGCCGGGGACATGATTGATGAAGCTAATCTCTTCCGCCAAGCCGGAGTCGCCTATGATGAGTCTTCTTCCCGTCGTCCCACCATAAAGGGTATGGACCCGAATTATCGTTTCATTCTCTATTTCATCACTCGTGTTCTCAAACCCCGTAAACTCAATCACACCACCATTTCCCAAGAGGATGCCAAATTTCTTCATGCCATTATCACCGGTGTTAAAATCAATTGGTGCAAGCTTATTCAATCTCATATGTTCAATCCCACCAGAGATGACATACCTCTCCCCTATGCCCTCTTAATAATGAAATTTCTTGAAGCTTCCGGGGTCAATATTGCTAATGGTCCTCTCAAAAAGAGCACCAAAATCTGGGAAATTTCGGAGTCTTCCTTTCATCATGATGGTGATCATGCTCCCGCTCCTCCTCAAAATCGACAAGCCCGTCGTGCTCATCCTCCTCAGGAGCCTACCCTCCGGACTATCTCTGACCAAATTACTCAATTAACCCGTGAGGTCCATGGTTACTTTGATCACGTGCACTATGCCTATGCTCAGGTGGTGCCATATCAAGCGCCTCCCAATGATGATGAAGGATGGGGGTGATGAATGATGAAATTGTTGTTTTTGATGATGTGAAATTGTTGTTTTTGATTTGTTTTTCCTTGGTTGGTTAGTTGTTGTTCGTTTTATTGTGTTTGGCTCCACCCATGTAATGTTATTTTCCAATAAATAAACTTTTGTTTATTTCATATTTTTTTTGCATATTCTTCCCTTGTATATATTTTTGCTAATGGCAAAAGGGGGAAGAAACGGGATATCAAGAAGTATGCTATATCACTCTCAACTTCATTCATGCTTAAAGTGAGGGGGAACATGAATTGAGGGGGAACATCAAATTGCATACTTTACACTTGTCTTGGATTATCAAAATAATTATTGCATATATCCCGCTTATGTTTGCCATTATCAAAAAGGGGGAAATTGTTGGAAACATGTTTCAAATGCAATATACTAAACGTGTGTTCTTTTGTAGGTTTTGATGAATGTCAAACAAAGCAAAAAGCGATATATAGCAGTACTCAAGGACAAGCACAAAATGGATGCATTACAAGAAGCTCAAGACAAAGTTTAGAAATGTTATAATTGAGTCAATATTAATTGTGATCTTGATTCCTCAACTTGGCTCATAACATGGCTTCTCTACTAAAATTATTTTTCCAAAATCATGCATATTTAAATTAAGTGTCAAATGATTTTAAACTATGCATATTTACATTTGTTAAAATGTTTTCCAAGCATGCCTCAAAAATCTGGGCTAAGATAATCGATTATGTACTTATGATAATCGAGTATCTCTAAGCCAAGACTGCATGACAATCGATTGTGAATTAATGATAATCGATTGTGAGTAAGTCAGTTAACATCAGGTTTTTGCAAACTGCATAACAATCGATTGTGTACTTATGATAATCGATTGTTAACTGAGGCAAAGTTTTCAAAACTCATAAAAATCGATTATGAACTAATGGTAATCGATTAGAATGAGAAAAATGTCTCCCAGTGATTTTAAATAAGATGATAATCGATTGTGGCTTTTGATAATCGATTATATATGAGACAGAGAGTTTTGAAATTAATTAATAATCGATTATTCCATTTGATAATCGATTGTTGAAGCTGACCGTTGTCATATATTTTCAATTACCTTCAGGTAATCGATTGTTGATATTTAACAATCGATGTTTTGCTTAAAATCTGGAAAAGATTTTCTGAACGTTGTTAAAATAATCGATTGTTGATTTCCGGACAATCGATGTTTTATGCCAAAAATTGGAAAGGATTTCTTAACGTTATAAATAATCGATTATTGATTTGAAGTAATCGATTGTTGACGTAAAATCTGGGATTGAATTTTTAATCTGATAGGCAAACAATCGATTGTTTAGTCTTGACAATCGATTGTCACTGAGTAATTTCAGCAATCCTTAATTGGCAATTAGACAACGGTAAGACTGAGTTTTTCACCTATAAATACAGCTTCAACTCAGTGTTTTCACAACAACAACATATACACTTTGAGTATTTTCATTGCTAAAAGCTTTCTTACATTGATCATCATTTTCCATTCATCCATAAAGCTTTTTGAAGAGCCATTCTATTGAGCTAAGTTGTTGTGATCTTGAGCGTACTATTTCTACTCATATCTACTCATTAAGGAGTGCTTTGTAAAGTGAGTGTGTTTTGTGTTTGTAAGAGAATTGCGATTCTCGTTTGTTGAGGAACTTGTGATTCCTCGGTTGAAGTCTTTGGGATTGTTATCCCCGAGCAGTTGAAGTCTTTGGGATTGTTATCCCCGAGCAGTTGAAGTCTTTGGGATTGTTATCCCCGAGCAGTTGAAGTCTTTGGGATTGTTATCCCCGAGCAATTGAAGTCTTTGGGATTGGTATCCCCGAGCAATTGAAGTCTTTGGGATTGTGATCCCCGAGCAACTAGGTGAGGCTTGTGTCCTCAGCTGTAACGGTTTGTTAAGCACCCGTAAGCTTGACAAGTTTAGTGGAAATCTCGAGAGAGTCTCTCGGGGACTGGACTAACCACGTTTGTGGCCAACCAGGATACATCATTGTGTAAGTTTATTCTACTGCACTTGTTTTAATTTCTGCAAAGTTTTTAAATTCCGCACTAAAACGCTTAATATTTTTAAAACGCTATTCACCCCCCCTCTAGCGTAAAGCGTATTGTCCAACAGAGATGGTCAACTTCGACACTTACTAATGGTCCAATGATGGTATATCCATAATATATTAAATCGTGGATTTCTGTAAACATGATTTTTAATCCAAAAGAAGGAAACAAGTAAACAATTATTTCTCTGACAGGAGATTACAAAATTCCTTTTTTATTATTTATCCAAATATTTACAAGTCATGAAGAGGCAATAACAACTTTAATAAGTCCAAGGCAACAATACCAGCATGCACAAATAATCACGCCGAGGTCGACGACCTACTCTAACAGAAATATAAATTGTGCACTGCCGAGGGTCGAATGACGCGAACTATATATGCATCTATTTAATCTGCCGAGGCCTACGACCTGCTTCTATTTAATCTGCCGAGGCATTCGGCCCACTCCAACAGGAAATAAACACATACAGGCAGTCAATCAAGAAGTCATCACGGAACAATTATCCACAGAGAAGCCAACTCTCTTTTAAAGACTTTTGAAAATGAAGTTTAATCTTTTGTGGAAATTCATTTACTAATCTCGAGGCGATTTAATCAATTCAAATGTCGAAAGGTTTACAATTAATCCAAGTATAGCATGTTTTTGGGTCCTAGACTACCCGGACAATAGCATAATAGTAGCTACGCACGGACTCTTGTCACCTCGTGCGTACGTAGGCCCCCAAAAAATAGGAGCACATAATCAATTAACTCACTTATGGGGACAATTCCCCCTTACAAGGTTAGAAAGGAGACTCACCTCACTCCGAAGTTCCATAACCGACATTCCACGCCCTTTCAAAGACTCAAATCGATGCAAGAATGCTCTAAAACTAGCCAATTATTATATAAACCCATTAATATATACTCAATTATTCATTACAACCCAATTTGCAACAATTCCTAACCCCAATCGAAAAAGTTGGTGAAAACGCCCTCGGGCCCATATGCCCGGATTTTCAAAATTTTCGAAGAATAAGTTTAACCATTGTTGACATCCGATTTTGTCCCCCCTTCTTCCAATTAATTTTCTTGAGTTTTAAGTTATTAATAATTTATATACTTTACTTTTACTACTATTATTGTTACTTTTGTTACTATTACTACTACTACTATTAATATTAGTATTAGTATTTGAGTATTATTAATGTCATTATTATTATTATTATTATTATTTTATAATTGTTATTACCATTATTATTATTATTGTTAAGGTTATTATTATTATTATCATTATTATTCATTTATTCATTCGTTACTTCGTTCTTTACTTTCCTATCGCTTTTTGTGGAAAAAACATATCATTTTCCTTTATTTAGTTAAAAAGTAATATTCTTTTTTCCAATCTAACGTTTTATAAATATTTGTTCCAAGAACATTAAAAGTTTATACTTATCAATTAGTATAATGGGTATTTATATGCATTTACATAGTATTATATAATGTAGTTATTAAAATATTTTATTAAAATTAGAAGCCCAAAGAAATACTAAGAGAAAGGAATTTCAGGACTATTTTAGGCCCAAAGTTTCGGCCTAATTAGCCCAATATAACCCACTATACTAGCCCAATCCATAATTGTCCTATTAAATATCTCCAATTAATTATATTGATTAGTTTACCATAGCGTTTCAGAAGACGCTCCTTCACTTCCATCTCCCTTGACAGTGTTGGTAACTCCATTTTAATGTAAGCTCGGTACATATTTTCAGGCGTTCCCCAATCCTCCTCTTTCTTCTATTTTGATGAAAGATGGCATTTCAAAATCACGAGGAAATAAGTCCAAATCTCACCATTTCGGGTATGGTTAGAAGCATCACGTGAAGATGAAGTCCGTCCAAGCCTACAACCTTATATGTTTACTAAAATTTTGAATCCGTTATTTCGATTTTTGAAAACCCTAGCTCGTGTTCATCTCTACACATACTCGCATTCCAGAACTCTTTTAGGGGGAACAGAGAGATCCAGTCACTGCCTTCACCATTCAAAACCAAGCTCGGAGCGGCCTCCCCTTTTCTCTTAAGCTCACTGATTTTCCGAAAAATAAAAGAATAAAACTGTAGTTTGCTCTTCTTTTCTTCTCTTCTTTTTGGTGGTTTCCAATCCTGAACAAAGGCAATTTATTTTATATCGGGGTTTGATTCCGTCCGAGGTAGCGAGTTGGAGGTTAGAGTTCGATAGAGGATCAAAGACCCCAACCCAGTTCGCTGCCCGCAAAAAGGTCAGTAATTTCTTTTTGATCCGGCAGTTTCAAAGGTGTTTATGACTTTGTACATTTCATGAAAGTAGCTTTAGTCCCTCTTGCGTTCCTCTTTTTGATTTAATGTGGCTTTTGTTGATATTATGTTTAAGTGGCATTCTGTATGTTTTAGTTATCATGCTTTAGGATTTCAATTTCTTTTTTATTTTTTGCTTTATGAGTTAATCATGTCCTCAAGAAAAGTTATGTGATAGCCAACAGTCATGCATATAGATTAAATTTTTTTATTTTAACCAGGACAATTCGATAAGGTTTGTTTTGTCGCGATTCACATATTAGATGCCATGCCTATAACTCTATATGATAAGATTTAAGTTTGGTTTTAAATAGCTCGTAATGAAATGGATGCTGACAGATCTTTCTCAAATATTAACATACGTTTTGCTCATTTGGGAGTAACTTTAAGGAAGTGCCAACATGTTTTTGACTATTCATATCTCATTAAATCACAGAATATTCCTATAAGATGTTACTACTTTAATACTGCTGCATTTGTTTCTGTTGGAAAAGTTTAGGTTCTTTGGGATTATGGATAACTTGATATATGACTGGTTATACTATAATTATATCTTGTTTTATTTCTTTTTCTCGTCTTGTTATAAATCTGAACCTGCTCCTTTACAGGTTGATAATTAAAATGGACTTGAAGATAAATTTATATAGATGAACTAATTAATGTATAAGTCTTCGTTAGGATACCGATTTTAAGATAATCAAGTTCTAGCTAAACATCATATGAATTTTAAATGTGCTTTTGTATCAATAACAGAAGGCAGGCTTATGCCTATTCTTTTCATCATTAAAATATGCCTTTTTCAGTTTATGTAATAAATTCTGTCACCATTGATTGAGGAAGCTTTAAACAAGAATAGTACTTAACTTAAAAGAGTCTATTTGCACTTTGAAAAGGAAAAGATGTGACTTCTGTTGGTATAGAATTGAAAGTACAGTGCATGAGTTGTTATAATTTGAATAACTATGTAGTTTCATTTGTTTTGGTTTTCGTTTGTCCTGGTTTCTTTATGCACACTTAAGAATCGAATTTCTCTTCTACTTCTTATTTTGTTCTCTTCTTTCCATGTGTACTTTGGAGCAAATGGAGCCTTAATTCTATGAAGTTTCATAGAGACTCAAACATTGCCATCACCACCATATGGAGCCATTGCATACCATCTTTCTTCTAGCACCCAATAGCAAGAAAAATAAGCAAAACGTTTGAGGGTGTCTATGGGGTTTTTCTCATCTTTTTCTTTATATTCGTTTTGTGTAATTTCCTGATCACAACTGACTTATTTGTCTGTGTCTATCTCATGTTGAGCCTGGGTTTGAATAATTAGCTTATATAATTATTTATATCTTCTACTAGCAAATATAGTACCCATTTATCCCATAGGATTCGATCTGTAGATTAAAGGCAAAAATTTGAACTTATGAAGATTTGAAACCTTTTTATTAAATCCACTTTCTAACTCGTGAACTATTCGAAATCGTCCGAGGTCTTGGTAAGTATTTCAAAAAACAAAAACTCTGGCTTTATTGCATTTTAAACTGTGACTGTTTTCTTCCAACTAATTTTTATTATGGATTTCAAACAAACTATCCTTTAACTTTCAAGTCAATCTTTAATACAGTAGTTTAATTTTAGCGAATTCGTAAGTTCAACCAACGTAGATAAGCTGCTTAAAGTTTCACAAATATTTATCCAAATACCTCTTTTCAACTAGGAGAACTTTTACGCTTCTTTTACTTAGTTGATTTGATTATTTATTAATTTTATAGTTATTTTATACTTAACTACGAGCTATTTTTATTATTTACAAAATACCTAAAAGGTATGCTTATATTGTGACGAGACCTTAGATGAAATAACCTAAGTTTGGCCGGCTAACAGTTATTAACGGATCATATAGGATGCTTTAATATCTTTGTAAGATTAGTTAGAACACTTGCCCATAATCTTAAAGGTTAAGTATGCCATAAAACAGAGTTAACTTTAAGCACTACTTAGTTAAAATTGGTGTCCTAATTCACCGTTAAAATAATTGGGTGACGACTCTCCTTAACTAATTAAACCTTCAGAATTACCAATATGTCATACTTTAGTTTGACCCGTGTTAAGATGGGATATAACACCCGTATCCTCACAAACTCAAATATATGAATTACCCTCAATTTCATACCCAAAATCATGGTCAAATTCCAAGAACATCAATTTTTTAGGATTTTATCTAAACCCCTTGATTTTCCTTAATTTTCATGTTAATCTACCCATAATCGATGTATTTAATGGTCTAGATATCGAATTAATAGCTGGACACAGGCCAATGCGACATCAGGTTTGCAAATGCGAGGGTCGCAAATGCGACAGAAAACCTCGCAAATGCGAAGCCTGCTCCCTTCCTGCCATCGTCACATTTGCAACAAAGATCGCAAATGCGAGCTTTGCAAATGTGAAGAATTCATTACAAATGCGACCCCTGACTGATTTGGCCCACTTTACAATTGCAATAAGGGTTTCGCAAATGTGAGCCCTTCAAGCCTCGCGAAAGTGACCCCCAGTTGTCGTAAATGCAAAGAATCCCCTAGCTGTCTATGTTCGCAAATGTGAATGGAACCTCGCAATTGCGATGGTCGCATTTGCGACCAAGGCATCGCAATTGTGATCATACCAGCACCAATAACAACTTTTTCCCAATTTCAATTCGTCAACCACCCAAAATCCACCCGAGGCCCCTGGAACCCCAACCAATCATACCAACCAATCTCAAAACACACTACGAACTTGCTCGAGGCCTCAAATCCTAACAAACAACGCTAAAACCACAAATCAACATCCAATCCAAGCTTTATGAACTTTAAAATTTCCAACTTCTATTTTTGATGTTTAAACCTATCAAATCACGTCCGATTGGCTTCAGATTTTGTAGACAAGTCATATATAACATTACTGACCTACTCCAATTTTCAGAATCGAATTCTTACCCAAATATCAAAAAGTCCACTTTCGGTCAAACTTCTAAAAAACCTTCAAATTTCTATCTTTAGCGAAATGGCTCCAAAATGACTTACGGACCTCCGAATTCACTTTCGCCTTCATTGGTTAGACTTCAGCAGCCATGACCACACTTTTGTGAGTTGCTTCCTTTTCAGGAGACTCCTTGAGAGTCATTGAGTCCAACATGGAGGAGTTTATATATTGGTCAGGATCATCCAGGTGAAATTTTGAGTATGGAGAACCATAGACTAGGTCCTGCTGAGTTTATTTATTCGGAGGTGAGAAGTTTGCATATGCCAATCCTTCATGCCATGGTTGCGACTTCACTTATCTTATGCCACCAACTTGTGGAGATTCACACTTAGTTGGAGTGGATCTTCTTGTTTACTCTATCCACCGAGTTCACTTGGTGGGTTATCAGATTGTGACTACACTTTCTAAGCCACCCACATAGTGCACGTTCCCACTTGAGTGCCAAAAAATCTTTCTACCTTTTCATTCACCTTGAGAATGTACCATTTACTTCTTTCTTATAGATACATTCCCTTCCTGCAGGGCTTTTAGCAAGAAGAGATTCATGGTGTTTTCAGCTGCATGCTTTAGTCATCCACTGTCAATAGTCCATCGCAGTCAGCTTCTTCTCATTGCTCCCTGCACCTATACATCAATGGTTAGATTTAGGAACCCAAACTAGTTTGGGTCCCTTGTTAGAAAAAAAAGGATGAATGATGAATTTCCTAGTCCACGCAGGAAGTGACAGTGGACGCTTTGTTCTTTGCTAGTAGTCACTCTGTCAGTGAACGCTTCGTTCTTCTAAGAAGACTAAGCCGTGGCCTGACAATTTTCTTTAAAATGCCCATTGTTTTTGCAGTGGGTACATAGCTAGTTATCAGGTACAATAATATACTTGTTGTGTGGGTTTTAAGAAGTTTTCTCCTTTTGGAATCTGATGCCCTGCTTGTTCCCACTATTGTTGAGATACATAGCAGTAACAACATCTGAGAACCAGGTCCACTGTAAGGATTTCTCAAGATCAGTTCTCACTTTTCCAACTCAGCTTGGAGTTGCTAATTTCTCTCGAGTTCTTTGCAAAGACTAGTTTTTACGATATTTAACTCCTTTTCCAGCAAGTTGTGCGACTCACTGGCTATTCCCTTCCCTTTCCCAAGATTTATAATCCTATGTTCTTTATTAGGTCCCTCATTGGTTTCCTCTAGATCAGCACATATCACTAGAAGGTCATCCCCCTCATCTTCAATAGAGGCGACCTTTTCTTCTAAAGTATGTTTCTTACTGCTAAGACCCTCTATTGTTTCTTTCAAATCAACACCTACTACTATCAGATCGCCTATCTCATTCTCCACTCTAGTTATTTTTTCATTCAGGGCCTCCTTCTCTAGTTCAGGATTGGCTATGGTCTCATTTAAATCCACTACACAGACCACTAGATCATCTCTAGATTGCTCCGCCTCTCCAAGCTCTATGGTCAGGATCTCCTTGTCATTTATAAGACTGTGATAAGCATTAATTAAGACATTTGATAAAGACCTTAGCTTCTTGGAAGAATAGGATTTCATATTTCTCTGAACATCCCGGAAGCTTACCTCATCGTCTTCATCTTCTTCTTCTTCATCATCATCTGACTGAGCCATCAGCGTGAATAGTGAGTCATACTTTGTTGCTTTGGTTTCTACTGCCAACAGTGAACTGTTTTCTGCATCTGATTCCCTTTCAAATTTACTTGAGGAGTCTTCCCAAGCAAGAAGGGCCTGCTTAACGATATTATCTGCAGCAATTTTTTGATTGAATCTTATCTCTGGAACTAGGTTCTTTTTCCTGCTTTATCAGGATTGTTCTTGTACTGCTCCTATTTTGCAAGTTGGCAACCTTTGATGAAATGCCCTGGCTTTTCACGTCCATGGCAGAGATCGTTGTTCCTTGTTTTGCTTGAGCTTCCCCACTTTGGTATGTCACCATTTCTTCGAACCATTTTTTGAAATCTCTTAGTAAGATATGCCTTGTCACTATCTTCATCGCTTGAATCACTCATTTCAGCTTTGAGCACCAGGTTCTTTTCCTTCTTAGGCTCTCTCCTTTCACTGTCTTTCTTTCTCTTCATCTCGTACGTGTTCAGATTACCAATCAACTCATCCATGGTCAGCGTTTTTAGATCTTTAGCTTTCGTGATAGCATTTACCTTACTTTTCCAAGACCCAGGTAGAACAATGAGAATTTTTCTTGCAAGTTTGTTTCTGGGAGTGACATCTCCAAGCAAATAAGCTCATTTATGATGGAGGTGAATCTAGTATGCATGTCTTGTTTGGATTCATCATCCTTCATCCTGAACAGCTCATATTCTGTATTAGGCATGTCAATTTTGGATTGCTTGACCTAGGTGGTTCCTTCATGAGCGGTTTGCAATGCCTCCCATATTTCTTTGGCAGTTTTACACGCTGAGACTCTATTATACTCATCAGGTCCTATGACATACATCAAGATCTTCTTGGCATGGTAATTCTTTTCTATTGCTTTTCTGTCAATGTTGTTGTACTCTCTTCTTCCTTTAGGCACCAGTTGCTCTGTTTCTTCAATCTTTTTCATGGGAACATGTGGACCATCACATATGATGTCCCACAGTTTTGAGTCTTCAACCATTATGAAGTCATGCATCTGAGTCTTCTACCATCCGTAGTATTGACCATTGAATTTGGGGGGTCTATAGGTTGATTGTCCTTCTTCAAAACTTGGTGGAGTAGTCACTAAGGATTTCTCCTATGTGTTATCCTGATAGGAGAAACCTGCTCTGACACCAATTGATAGCATGTATGAGTCTTCCAACCTATAAAGTACCTACATAGAATGCAATAAAGATTGAATGTAAAGAAGGCCAGAGATTTTTTACGTGGAAAAATCCCACACAAAGGAGATAAAAAAATGATGGCCTACACTAGTAGGCTTTAAACTCAACTAACTTGTAATCTACCTATTACAAGCCAGTTTACAAACTCCCTTATGCAAAGACTTCAAACTAACTTGTGATGAACCACTACAAGCCACTCTATAACTCTTGTTACAGAGTATTTAACTTATGACTATTCCTAGTCACAACATACATTCTAAAGTTTACAAATTTGTTTTGTTCCTAAGACAACGTTTCTAAGAAAGCAAATTAGGAATTATAATGTAGAACAATTAACAAGATTACAAATGAATTATGGACATACAAAAGACTATGTTAGAAGCTGATCCTTGGTGGATTTGTCTTCTTGTTCTTGACACACCAGTGACTTTAATGGCGGATGAACGTTGTTAAGCTTGAGAGAATATCACTGAATGCACGAAAGAAGTATGTCTTGCGCCAGGTTAGTTTATCACAAAAGATATCACAATAGGTAGTGATGTCAACTCGCAGTATACTTTTTCTCAGAGAGAAGTGACTGCCGCACTGTTTGCACAGTCACTTCTGGGCAGGTGCGTTCCAGCTGGACTCTGTGCTTCTGTCATGACATATCAATGAACCAGGTCCTAATACTTCCGTCATGACAGACCAATGGACTAGGTCTTAGTATTGTTCCTCTTCTGTACCAGTTGCTTGATAGACACTTTCTTCTGCTACATTCCAGTTGTGCACTTTGACTTGTACTTTTGTCAGAGAATCCCAAGGGAGCAAGTCACTGTTGTGTTTCTCTTTATTTTGAATGTGTACCGTTACTGACTTGTGCTTTTGTCGGAGAACCCCAAGGGAACAAGTCACTGTTGTGTTTCTCTTTATTTTGAATGTGTACCGTTACTGACTTGTGCTTTTGTCGGGGAACCCTAAAGGACCAGGTCATCAGGTCCTTGTTGTGTTCCTCCATGTAGTCACCGATCCATTTGCTGATGTTCAAGCTTCAACCAGTTCATGTGAGATGAGTATCCCGTGGGACAAGAGTCTCTGTCTGGTTTTTAGACAACAAATTTGTTAGATCATCAAATCATAGGAAGTATAAGGCTAAGTCATTAAAAATCCATTATTGTGATTAACTGTGTCAAATCCGATACAAATTCACCACCTTTGAAATAATATTTTCTTGATTTGATAAATCAATTAAATTTGATCCGCACGCCGCTTATATTGAATTAATTATATGCCAGAATATATAATGATGATATGTTTGTATGATTGTATCTATCATCGGTTATCTACTTATGTTAATTAAAAAGAATAAGAAAAGCAATATCTTTTTTTTAAATTAGAAGAAACATTAGTTAATAATGTTCATTATTATATACTTTTTAAATTCAAGGCGGCATAGTATCACCTATGTAACACATATGCAATTTTTGTAAATTGAATTAACCTATTTAATATGATGGCTTTTTCTTACTTTTATCATAGAAAACATATAATCCGTCATATATAATGTTTTCCCTACAGATTTCAACAAAATCATTACATTTTATTAAAATATTGTATCAATTGTCATAAAAATAAATTCATAAAATTTTAATTTTGAAATCTCCTCTACATACAAGAGAATTCTTGAGCGGAGATCAACACGGTTGATCTTCACAACAAAAAATACAATCAGAACTTTGATCAGTGTCACAATCCCCTATCTGAAATTCTCCGCGAATACCAGGAGGTGGAGGGCCGCTACTGAACTTGCAAGCTATTGCAATTTCGTGCATCACAAGGCTTTGTGGTTGATGGTATGTACACATGACACCGGTTGAATATTCCATTCATTTTTTTTTGTAAGAAAAATAAAATAAATGTGAGAATGGAAAAAATATATTAAAATATTGTACCTCTAAATAATAAAATTAGCGGATAATATGATAAAGTATGTGTATTTTGTTATGAAATAATATAAAAGACAAGAACAATAACTCAAGAACAAGAGCAAATAGAGAGAAGAGTAGAGAGAGTTCTTCTTATTGATACTTAGAGAATGTTATGAGATGATTTACAATGGTAGAGGACACCTCTATTTATAGGGAGGAGGATGATTTATCTACCAAGAATAGAACTCTAGAATCTCTCTAATTAAAGACATTCACCTTAAATAGAAGTGTATTTATAACACTCCCCCTTGAATGTCTATTCAATGATGTGCCTCGTTAAAACCTTAAAACAAAACCCAATGGGAAAAATTAAAGTAAGGAAAAAGAGTACACATGTTTGAATATGCGCCTTATTGGTTGCCTCGTTAAAAACCTCGCAAGGAAAACCCGGTGGGACAAAACCTTGTAAGGGAAAAAGAGTGCAACGCGCCTTAACTCCCCCTGATAAGAACATCAATTTATGTCCTTAAGTCTTCGCATCCCGATCTTGTGAACTAGCTTCTTGAAGGTTGACTTTGGTAGAGATTTTGTAAACAAATCAGCCATATTGTCGCTTGAACGAATCTGTTGAACATTGATATCACCATTCTTTTGAAGATCATGTTTGAAGAATAACTTTGGTGAAATATGCTTCGTTCTATCTCCTTTTATGAATCCTCCCTTCAATTGAGCTATACATGCTGCATTGTCTTCATACAAAGTTGTGGGTAGTTTATCACACTTCAAACCACATTTGTCTTGGATATGATGTATTATAGACCTCAACCACACACACTCCCGACTTGCTTCATGAATAGCAATTATCTCGGCATGATTAGATGAAGTAGCCACAATTGATTGCTTAGTCGATCGCCAAGATATGGCGGTTTCTCCACAGGTAAACACATAACCCGTTTGAGATCGAGCCTTGTGTGGGTCGGACAAATATCCAGCATCAGCATAACCAACAAGATCCGGGCTGCAATTCTTGCCATAAAATAAGCCCATATCGGTAGTTCCCTTTAGGTACCGCAATATGTGTTTGATCCCATTCCAGTGTCTCCTCGTGGGAGCCGAGCTAAATCTTGCTAAGACATTAACTGAAAAAGATATGTCGGGCCTTGTAGTATTTGCAAGATACATTAGTGCGCCAATTGCGCTAAGATATGGTACTTCAGGACCAAGTAGCTCTTCATTCCTTTCTTGTGGTCGGAATGGATCTTTGTTCACATCAAGTGATCGAACAACCATCGGTGTACTTAAAGGATGTGCTTCATCCATGTAAAACCGTTTCAATACCTTTTCTGTATAGGTAGATTGATGAACAAAAAATTCCGTTTGCCAAATATTCAATTTGCAAACCAAGACATAGTTTAGTCTTTCCGAGATCTTTCATCTCGAATTCATCCTTTAGATAATCAATTGCCTTTTGGAGTTCTTTAGGGGTTCCAATAAGGTTTATGTCATCAACATATACGGCAAGTACAACAAATTCCGATGTTGTTTTCTTTATAAAAACACACGGGCAAATGGCGTCATTTATATAGCCTTCTTTTAACAAGTACTCACTAAGACGAGTATACCACATTCGTCCAGATTGCTTTAGACCATACAAGGATCTTTGCAATTTAATTGAGAACATTTCCCGAGATTTTGAGTTGTGCGTGTTTGGCACCTTGAGTCCATCGGGAATTTTCATGTATATCTCATTATCAAGTGAGCCATAAAGATAGGCAGTAACTACATCCATTAAGTGCATGTCAAGCTTTTCATGGACAGCAAAACTTATGAGATAACGAAAGGTTATCGCATCCATTACAGGCGAATATGTCTCTTCATAATCGACACCAGGCCTTTGAGAAAAACCTTGTGCAACAAGGCGTGCCTTATATCTTTGTACCTCGTTTTTCTCATTTCTTTTGCGTACAAAGACCCATTTATAGCCGACAGGCTTAACACCATTAGGTGTTTCAACTATAGGGCCAAAAACTTCACGTTTTGCCAGCGAATTCAATTCTGATTGAATTGCTTCTTGCCACTTTGGCCAATCCTGTCTTTTTCGACATTCTTCAACAGATTGAGGTTCGAGATCCTCACATTCTTGCATAATGCTAGATGCTACATTATAAGCAAAGGCATTATCCACCACAATATCCACTCGATTAATATTTGCCTCAATATTAATTGGATTTAGGGAATGTTCCGTATTTTCCAGAGTCTCGGGCTCAATGGATTCTTCATGAATCTCAGAATTTGTTAAATCATGAGATTCTTTCGTGGTGTCATTTTGATCGTTCTTTTTCCTCTTTCTAGGATTTCGATCTTTGGAGCCTAATGGTCTGCCACGCTTCAGGCGTGCATTCGACTCATTGGTTATGACACTAGATGATTGTCCAACAGGGACATCAATACGGATTGGAACATTTTCCGCGGGAATGTGGGATTTCGTTATCCTTTTCAAGTCCGTAAATGCGTCAGGCATTTGATTTGCTATTCTTTGCAAATGGATAATCTTTTGTACCTCTCTTTCACAAATAGAGGTATGTGGATCAAGATAAGATAATGATGCATTTTTCCACAAAATTTCCCGTTTGGTTTCACCAACTTCTCCCCCTAATTTGGGAAAAGTGTCTCATCAAATCGACAATCTGCAAATCGTGCAGTAAACAAGTCGCCTGTCAATGTTTCGAGGTAGCGAATGATGGAGGGCGATTCAAACCCAACATATATTCCTAACCTTCTTTGCGGACCCATTTTGGTGCGGGATGGCGGTGCAATAGGCACATATACTGCGCATCCAAAAATCCTTAAATGGGATATATTGGGTTCATGACCCAAAACCAATTGCAACGGGGAATACTTGTGGTAATTCGTCGGTCTGAGACGAATTAGCATTGCTGCATGTAAGATGGCGTGACCCCATACCGAAGTGGGCAGCCTCGTTCTCATAAGTAATGGCCTTGCAATCAACTGCAGGCGTTTAATTAACGATTCTGCAAGACCGTTTTGAGTGTGAACATGAGCTACAGAATGTTCAACTTTTATCCCGATTGATAAGCAATAATCATTAAATGCTTGGATGTAAACTCAGCAGCATTATCCAGTCTAATGGACTTGATTGGATTATCTGGAAATTATGCTCATAGTCGAATTATTTGTGCCATTAATTTCGCAAACGCAAGGTTGCGTGATGACAACAGGCACACATGAGACCATCTACAGGATGCGTCTATCAACACCATGAAATACCTAAACGACCCACTAGGTTGGTGAATAGGTCCACAAATGTCCCCTTGTATACGTTCCAGAAACGTGGGTGACTCAGTCCCAACCTTTGTTGGTGATGGCCTGATAATCAACTTGCCTTGATAACATGAAGTGCAAGGATATTCATTATTCGAAAGAATTTTGAAATTCTTTAACGGATGCCCATATGAGCTTTCTATAATCCGTCTCATCATGACCGATCCTGGGTGTCCCAATCGATCATGCCAAAGTACAAAGGTATTGGAATCAGTAACCCTTTGGTTTACTGTTGAATGTGCCTCAATTGCACTAATTCTTGTCCAATACAGGCCACAAGATAAAGACGGGAATTTCTCAATAACCCTCTTTTGGCCGGAGACATTCTTTGTGATGACGAGATATTCAAGATTATCTTCATCCATTGTCTCAATATGATGGCCATTCCGGCGTACATCTTTAAAACTCAACAAGTTTCTTTTAGACTTGGAGGAGAACATTGCATTCTCTATGATTAACGTCGTGCCCTTGGGCAGAGTTACAATTGCTCTTCCGGAGCCTTCAATCAATTTACTACTTCCAGAGATTGTAGTAACGTTTGCCTTACAAATATTTAGTTGGGAGAAATACTTCCTTTCTTTGAGTATTGTATGTGTAGTACATGAATCAATTAGGCAAATACTTTTACAGTTGGATGTTGATCCAAGTTCGCTTTGTGAGATATCCATATTTGCTATCCCATAGTTTGACATACAAAAGAGATACAAGAACATAAGAATAAACAAGTTCAATTCTTTTGTGTCACATAATATTTTCAAAATCTGCTGCTAACAGTTGACTAACAAAATCAGATATGTTATCCATTACTTTGCAGTTTGAAAATTTCAGTTTAAACATTTTTCACACACAATCGATTGTTTAACATTGACAATCGATTGTTGATTAATTTTGAAAAATACCGGATCACACTGTCTAACGACAATCGATTGTTAGACATAGACAATCGATTGTGGATGATTTTTGAAAAATTCCAGATTACACTGCCTAACGACAATCGATTGTTAGACATAGACAATCGATTGTGGGTGATTTTTGAAAAATTCCAGACCTCACTGTTTCAAGACAATCGATTGTTGGCTATTTTTGAAAAATTCCAGAACATACTGTTTCAAGACAATCGATTGTTAGCGAAAGACAATCGATTGTTGATCAATTGTTTTTCAGCTTTAATGCGGAAATAGTTGATAATCGACTAGTTTTTCAGGCTAGTCGATTACCCCCACTGGAAAATAAAAGTTTTATTGATATTTGAGCATATTGAAGATATTCTAAAGAACTACTGCTAACATTGCATCATGAACTAACTAATACGAGCTAATACTAATGACTATTAGTTTATTCACTAACTAATACAAATAAGTAGAACAAAATCAAATAACTCCATCTTCTTTCATCACGGATCCATCGCCGATTAGGTGGTCTATTTTCCCCTCGGGTTGCTCAAAGAAGTCTGCCACATCCAGGTGGGTGATGTCCTCATTGTCGTCATAGACAAAATTTGTTTCAGGGCCTTTTCTCTTTCGAGATGCTTGATAAAGGTCAACCAAGTGTCTTGGTATACGGCAAGTCTTTGACCAGTGCCCTTTCCCACCGCAACGATAACATATCGTTTCTGAACAATTTTCCTTAGGATCTTCATGACCCCGTTTCTGCTTTCGGCGGTTATCTCTCTTCGGGGGGTGACGGATTTCTTTGGAATTTCTTCCTTGTCTACGTCCCTGGCTATGACCCCGTTTACGACCATGACCATGGTCCTTTTCATGTTTGGCATAATGAGAGTGCACCTTATCTGCTTCAGGCAGTGGTGTAGACCCAGTGGGTCGATTTTCATGATTTCTCATAAGCAGGTCATTATTTCGCTCAGCCACTAGTAGAAGAGAAATCAGTTCAGAGTACTTTGTAAAGCCTTTCTCTCTGTACTGTTGTTGCAGTACTATATTGGAGGCATGAAACGTTGTAAACGTTTTCTCAAGCATATCATAATCGGAGATATTATCCCCGCATAGCTTCAATTTAGAAGTAATTCTGAACATAGCAGAATTATATTCAGAAACGGACTTAAAGTCCTGGAGCCTCAGATGAGCCCAATCATATCGTGCTTGTGGCAGAGTGACCAACTTCAGGTTGTCATATCTCTCCTTTAAGCCGTTCCACAAGACGAGTGGATCCTTGACGGTGAGATATTCAATCTTCAAACCTTCATCAAGATGGTGGCGCAAGAAAATCAAGGCCTTCGCACATTCTTGGGTGGATGCGTTTTCTCTATCTTTGATGGTGTCTCCGAGACCCATAGCATCTAAGTGGATTTCAGCATCCAACACCCATGTCATATAGTTCTTGCCCGAAATTTCAAGGGCAACGAACTTTCTTTTTGTAATGTTAGACATAATCGAAAATTAAATTAGGAAGAGGGAAATACCTTAGATTTCTCGAGAATGGTTCTTGAGACGGTAGAGTCTCGTGCTGATAACGTGTTATGAAATAATATAAAAGACAAGAACAATAACTCAAGAACAAGAGCAAATAGAGAGAAGAGTAGAGAGAGTTCTTCTTATTGATACTTAGAGAATGTTATGAGATGATTTACAATGGTAGAGGGCACCTCTATTTATAGGGAGGAGGATGATTTATCTACCAAGAATAGAACTCTAGAATCTCTCTAATTAAAGACATTCACCTTAAATAGAAGTGTATTTATAACATATTTCACTTTATTTAGAAGAGTGCGAAGCCGAAAAAATTTATTTATACGTCTTTTCTCTTATTCTTTTTTTAATCTTTTGTCATTTATTTCTTTTCTTCTCCCTCTGATGACAAAGCAACCATTGAAAGACGTTGAGCTCTATTTACAGCACTTTCCTTTGAAAATTTATTTTTTAAGTTTAGATGGGTACTTTTTCCATAATCTTTTATGGATTTATTCTTATTTTTATATTAAAAAAATAAATTAAAATTTGATCATACATACACATATCATGTTTTTATTGGATAACACACTTAATTATCTATGACATAAACTTAAACTAATGTTTTTCCCTTTCTTTTCGAAAATATACAGTTCTTTTCTTAAAAATTCGACAACAATGACAAAGAAATAATCATACTGGAATATCATCTTTTGAACAGAAATCAAAATCAGAGTGTTGAGCTACAAGATTATCTAGCCTCTAAGCCTAAGCATAGACATTAATACTGCTGTATATTCATTGTATATTTATTGTATATTCATTGTATATTTGGTATACTGTAGTTTTAGCCATGTATCTGAGCCTTAATGTTCTGATCCCAATTCTTTTAATTCTTTTACACTTGGGCCGCCTGACCCGACCCAAGTGTTATTATTTGTGTATAGAGGCAGATATTTTCATTAACCATTATTCATTTCTCTCTCGGTTGTTCCAAAGAGTTCTTCAGTTTCTCTCTCTTTCTCTCACTAAGTTCTTCATCAACTTTGCCATCAATCCTTACGTTTTTATGGTATCAGAGCGGGATGATCCTCGGATTCATCTCCGTTACTTGTTATCGATTGCGTTGGAAGTTTTGTTGAAGGTTTTTCTCGGATATTTGTGAGAGATTTTGTTTACCGAGAGAACGATGTGTACTGAACGGATAATCGGAGCTTTTACTGTTGTTTGATGCTTCGATCTTCACTCAGTGGATGTTTTGGGTGATTTTCCGATATCCCTGACCTTTTTCCGGTGATTCTTCAGATTCTAGGGTTTTCGGTGGTTGAACCTAGGGTTTTACTGCTATCCTATGGCTCGATCCTCACTCGGTGGATGTTTTGGGTGATTTTCCGACATCTCTGATCCTATTCCGGCAACTTTCCAGTACGGTTTCCGGTGGTTGGACCTAGGGTTTTATCTGGCGATTGAAGGCCGTTCTTCTCCGGTCGCGAAGAAGGAGGGTAACTATATCCTTGTTCTAAGTGTATGTTTTGCATGTGGGTTCTGAGACTGTTTTTTTTTATTTCAAACTGATAGTTCATGGCTTCTAATATGAATGCTAGTACCTCCTTAGTAGACTCTACCAGCCCCCCTTTTTGTTTACTCCTCTGATGTTCCTGGAGTCTGTCTTGTGTCTACTCCCTTCTCGGGCAGTGCTTATGGGGGTTGGAGGAGGAAAATGATTGTCGCGTTATCTGCTAAAAACAAAATTGGTTTTGTTGATGGCACATGTTCCCGGCCAGTCACTAATGTGACTCAGCAAAGATTATGGGACAGATGCAATAATATGGTGATTTCCTGGTTAACTGCCTCCCTCTCCCCTCAAATTGCTGAAAGTGTGCAGTATTCTGTTACTGCATAGAGTATATGGTCCCAGCTTCAGGCCAGATATGGCACTGCCAACAGGACCAAAATTTTTGAATTGAAAAGAGAGCTTTCTCACACCTCTCAAGGGTCCCTAGATGTAGCTTCATATTTTAATAAACTTAAAGGTCTGTGGGATGAATTAGAATCAATGTGTGCAAATCATGGGCAAAGATGTGTTTGTGCTGCCAAAGATGGTATAATACAGGAAAATAATGAAAATAAGGTGTTTCAGTTTCTAATGGGCCTTAATGAAGCATACATGGGGGTAAGGAGTAACCTATTGATGATGCAGCCACCTATAACCCTTGACAGTGTCTATAATATGGTCCTCAATGATGAGAAGCAGAGACAAGTCCAGTCCTCTTCTCAGTTTAATCCAGACTCTATGTCTTTCAATGTTCACACTAATAGATATTCAGTTGGATTCAATAAGGCCACAGTGCCTAATCCTTCTCCTTCTTTCAGACAGAGAGTCAATTTTGACCAAGCTAGAGGGCCTTTATTCTGTAGATACTGCAAAAAATCTGGGCACTTAATTGATAAGTGTTTCAAGATTCATGGGTATCCACAAAGTACAACATTTAACAAGGGGAGGAGACCTGCTGCTACTCATCTTACTGCTGGTGTGGATTTCCCTTCTTCTGAAGGACATGTGTCTGTTCCCCAAGGGAATCCTCCTGAAAGCCATCAATCTCTTACAAACATAGATGGCCAGAGTTCTGTGATACCAGGGTTGAGCAGACAACAGTATGATCAATTGATGAGCTTGTTACAACAGACCCAGTTAGGGGACTCCACTGCTCAGACTCCTCCTCCCATGTATGCTGCTAACTTTGCTGGTACTATGCTAACTGAGAGCCCTATTTCTGATTCCAAACTATGCATGCTTACCCATATTAATTCTGCCACCTGGATAATAGACTCAGGGGCATCTAATTATAGGACATATGATAAAAGTTTACTCTTCAACATAACCCATTTAACTGTACCCTACCTTGTCACTCTCCGTAATGGATATAAAGTCAAAGTGACATGCACAGGATCCTTTGCATTAAATTCAACTATCACTCTTCAAAGTGTCTTGTTAGTTCCTTCTTTTAAATACAACTTGATTCCTGTCCACAAGTTAGTGAAACAGTTGCATTGTATAGTTTTGTTCACTCCAACTTGCTGCTTCCTCCACATGATACAAGACCCTTCTCTGAGGAGGCCTCTGGATCTTGGTAGAGAGGAGGCTGGTCTATACAAGCTTGCATGGGCTCCAGCTTCCCCTTCTTCCTCTACTGGTTCCTCTACTGGTTGTTCACTTTCTTTTGTATACTCTAAATCTGACTCTTGTAATCTTGACAATTCTTCTTTTATTGGTTGTCATAAAGATGTTGCTTTACCTTCCAATGTAAATAGTTTGATCTGTAATAATGTTGCCGCAACTTACATGAATTACATCTGGCATTTGAGACTTGCTCATACTTCATTTTCAAATATGAAACACATTTCTGGATTATCTTTTCTCTTAGCCTCTAAGCAGCTTTCCCTTGTTCTATCTGTCATATGGCTAAACAGACTAGACTTCCCTTTCCTGATAGCACAATAACCACTTCTAGACCTTTCCAACTGATTCATGTGGTCACTTGGGGCCCCTATCACACTCCTACTTCTTCTGGTTGTAAACATTTTCTTACAATTGTTGATGATTTCTCTAGGGCCACCTGGACACACTTACTGGGATCTAAAAGCAATGCCTTCTGTCTGCTTAAATCATTTCTGTGTTTGGTTAAAACTCAGTTTAATGTTGTGGTTCAAATTGTTAGAAGTGATAATGCTTTGGAACTGGGGTCTAGCATTGAGGGTACTTCTTTCTTTAGTAATCAAGGGATTATTCACCAAACAACCTGTCCTCATAGTCCCCAACAAAATGGTGTTGTGGAAAGGAAACAATAGGACCTTTTTGACATGTAGAGCCTTACTCTTTCAATCTGGCCTACCAATCTCTTTCTGGGGGGACTGCTTACTAACTGCCACCTATCTCATTAATAGACTACCATCCAGACTTCTTCATCATAAATCTCCCTTTGAAGTTTACATGGAAAGGCACCAACCTACTCCCATTTGAGAGCTTTTGGGTGCCTTGCCTATGCTACTGTTCCAATCCCTCAAAGGGACATATTGAAACCTAGAGCTCTTTCCTGTGTCTTCATTGGGTATCCTTTTGCCAAAAAGGGTTATAAACTTTATGACCTTACTTCAAAGAAATACTTTGTTTCCAGGGATGTTATATTTCATGAAACCTACTTCCCTTTTAAGAATGTTTCATCTCCTGTTCCTTCATCCTTTCCCTCAGTTCCTTCTCTTGAGCCTTCCTTCTCTGACACTGACTTGTTGATACATGTTTGTTCCTCTCCTTCTCCTCCTTCTGCCCCCTCTTCTCCTTCTTCTGTTCCAGCCTCCATTCCTCCCTTCAATCCTGATACCTCCTCCTACTTTGCCTTCTTCTTCATCTGCTCCTGCTCCCAGAAGATCTGGCAGACAACATAATCCTCCCTCTTATCTTAAGGACTATTCTGTCAACTTCCTGTATTTTCTGGATCCTCTTCTTCTTCTTTGGAATTTGAACCTCTTTATTACTCTAAAGCTGCATCTGTTCTAGTATGGCATGATGCCATGAGAAAGGAGTTTGATGCCTTGGATGCCAACCATACCTGGGATGTTGTTCCTCTTCCTTCTGGTAAGAAACCCATAGGCTGCAAATGGGTTTATAAACTCAAATATAAGGCTGATTGCACTATTGAAGGGCATAAAGCTAGGCTTGTGATTAGAGGTGATACTCAGGTTGAAGGACTGATTTCACTGACACTTTTTCCCCAGTGGTTAAGATGTCCACTGTTAAGTGTCTTATTGCTGTGGCTGTTAAGAATAATTGGAAATTGTTTCAACTTGATGTTAACAATGCTTTCTTACATGGTGATTTGGATGAGGAGGTCTATATGAAGCTCCCTCCAGGTTTGGCTGTTTCTTCTCCTTCTTCTGCCTCTGTTTCTACTTCCTCTGCTCCTCCTGTCTGTAAGTTGAGAAAACCTCTCTATGGGCTGAGACAGGCTTCCAGACAATGGTATGTTAAATTGTCTTCTGCTCTATATTCCAGAGGCTACACTTATTCTTTGAATGATTATTCTTTATTCATCAAAGGTACACCTGGGTCTCTTGTGATTGTAGCAGTTTATGTGGATGACATTATTCTAACTGGGGATGACTATGATGAGATTGTTGCCCTGAAACTGTTTCTGGATGATCAGTTCAGGATTAAAGACCTTGAGTCTTTGCATTATTTTTTATGGCATAGAGGTGTCAGTTGTTCCTGGTGGGGTGATCCTTAATTAGCATAAATATATTTTAGATCTGGTGCATCTGTTTGACCGTGTTAACGTTTCTGCTATTGTTAGTCCTTTGGATATTAATGTAAAATTTCATGCTGATTGTGGTGATCCTTTCTCCTCCCCTGATGAATATAGGAGCCTTGTTGGTAAACTCCTATTTTTGACTCACACTAGGCCTGACATCTGTTTTGTTGTTCAACATCTGAGTCAGTTTCTGAAAAGTCCCATAGTCCTTCATATGCATGCTGCCTTTCATATCCTCAGATACCTCAAGGGCACTTCCTCTTTGGGTCTGTTCTACTCTTCTAGTTCTGATTTCTCTGTTACTGTTATTTTGACAGTGATTGGGCTGCCTGCCCTAATACCCGCAGATCTGTTACTAGTTTTTGTGTTCTTTTGAGTGGTTGTTTGGTTAGTTGGAAATCCAAGAAGCAACCTGTGGTTTCCTTATCTTCTGCTGAGGCTGAAAATAGGGCCCTCAGTAAAGTGGTTGCTGAATTGTCTTGGCTCTCTCGTTTGTTAACTAATATTGGGGTTTCTGTTACTCTTCCTTTCTCTATTTTTTGTGACAGCCAGGCTGCTATTCATATTGCAAAGAATCCTGTTTTTCATGAACGGATTAAGCATATTGAGGTGGACTGTCATTTTATTAGGGATCAGCTGACTGGTGGCCTCATCTCTATTTCACATGTCCCTACTTCTAGACAGCTTGCTGACCTCCTCACCAAGCCTCTGCCTGGGACCATCCTGCATCCTCTGCTGCTCAAGTTGAAGGTGGTATCCTCCTCCAACTTGAGGGGGGGTGTTGAGCTACAAGATTATCTAGACTCTAAGCCTAAGCATAGACATTAATACTGATGTATATTCATTGTATATCTGGTATAATGTAGTTTTAGCCATGTATCTGGGCCTTAATGTTCTGAGCCCAATTCTTTTAATCCTTTTACACTTGAGCCGCCTGACCCGACCCAAGTGTTATTATTTGTGTATATGTGTGTATAGAGGCAGATATTTTCATTAACCATTATTCATTTCTCTCTCGGTTGTTCCAGAGAGTTCTTCAGTTTCTCTCTCTTTCTCTCACTAAGTTCTTCATCAACTTTGCCTTCAATCCTTACGTTTTCACAGAGAACTTAAGTTTTGGTCTTTATTGTTGTTATGGTGTTGCTACTAGTTATGAAAGAATAGAATAATACATTAAAATAAGAAACATAATGAGAGCAAAAAAAGGAGTAACAAAATACACATAACAAGCGAGTATGTTTCACCTCTTAAGAAAAACCTGGTTATAATATTTTAAAAAAATATTTATTCCACTTTAAAATAATTCAAGGGTAATAGAACCCCCTATTACTTAAGTCATACGTTGGGGGATATTCATGCCTTTTTCCTTTATTAAAATATGATAAATCTTTTGTTGAATTCTAGTCTCACGAATGACGAATTAAATAGATCGCGTATAAATGAGTATGAAACTTACCGAGAATACTAAAGAGGGCAAATATAAAGAAAGCTATACTTGAGAAGTACTTCATGATTTTTTTATTAAAACACCAAGAAATTCAATACTCAGATTGTGTTAATGGATGCTGTCAGGATTAAGCTGTTGTAACAATTTATAGGAACAATTGAGAAACAAATATAAGGAAGGAAAGATAAAGTAAAGTAACTTAAAGTGACAATATAGGCAATACATTAATTTCAGATTAAGTGATGATTAACTTTCCTAGATTATTAATGAACATAAGTAAATTTACAAGATTCTTAATTAATTTTTGACTAATTTAGATATATACAGTTAATGTCTATCTAAAATTGACTACCAGAGATTAACTTTCACATGGAAGTAAAATTTCAATATGTAGTAACTAATTATATATTACATAAATCATTTTACAGCAGAAAATAATGAAACAAATAAGAGCAAAATAGTTTAGTTTCCAAAATGCAAGGATGCGATAACTGATGGCTATTGTTTACCCACAAAATTGATACAATTGAATTTATAACATGGTTTATCGATATATAAATTAAATTGACCCGAGAAAATAAAGTAATGAAGAACAAAAGTAAATAAATTAAGATTAATTGAAGAAAGATGAACTTGGGGCTTTAATTGAATTTCTCTGGAACCAAGAACAATAACAAGAACTAAGTACTAGCAACATAATGTTAGTAGAATAAGAGAGTGATATTAATCTTTTCAAACAAATATTTTGCAGTCCTTCAATGAGTATAAATTTTCCTATTTATAGCTAAATTAGGGGAGACAAGACCCCAAAAATAAAGCTCTTCTTTAAGGTGAATAGAGATCTTTCTTGATGGTAGAATAACGGTTGAGAATAAATATTACGATTTTCTATAATTGTCACGATCCAAATCCAATACCTATCATAATGGTGCCTATTATAGTACTAGGCAATCCGACTACTCAGACATTTACAACACCTTAAGCCTTTGAAAGATATTAATACGCTTTAAATAAAGGAAAAATTACTGAAGAGCATGGTAGGAAATCTGTAACTACTCGGTTGGTCATTTCGAGAGTTATAGCCTCATTCTCCCATTTTTTACTTTTTGTGTGTTCTATAGCTATATTATGACTTGCCAGAGTAGTTGGTTCGAGTCCGGAGTAGCTCCCGGAGTAAATTGAGACACTTAATCTCTTAATTGGAAGGTTAAGTTGAAAAAGTCGACCAGAAGTCGACATATGTGTAAACGACTATGGGTTTGAATTTTGATAGTTCCGTTAGCTCCGTTAGGTAATATTGAACTTAGGAGCACATCCTAAATGTGATTCGGAGGTGCATAGTAGAATTAGTCTTGAATCGATGAAAGTTAAAATTTTGGCGATTTTGGCCGGCAACGAAAATTTGATATCGGGCGAATTAGATTTACGGAAGCTAGGGTATGTCCGTGGTGTCATTATTAACTTGTATGCAAAATTTGAGGTAAATCGAACGCGATTTGATAGGTTTCGGCATTGTTTGTAGAATTCAAAAATTTCTAAGTTCATTATGCTTAAATCAGTGTGTAATTCATATTTTATATGTTTTAGAGACTTGATGGTATGTTTGGTTGAGGTCCCCTGGGCTTCGGGTGAATTTCAGGTGGTTAACAGATCATTTTTGAACTTTGGTTGATGGTTGATATCTTCTGGTGTATATTTTCTAATTTCCTCATACGTGTTAGCGAAGAAGAGGACGCGAAAGCAAAGGTGTGGTGAGCGTGTGCATCGTGAACGCGTGAGTAGTGTCGCGTTCACGAATAGAAGTGAGGCAGCCGGGGACCCAAGTCTTTGGTCTGCGTGTTCGCGAAGTATGTGCCACGTTCGCTATGAGTTGAGCTTGTAAAGTTTCATGTTCATAAATCGTTGATCGTGTTCACGAAGAGTAAACTGGGAGGTAGTCTGAGTTGGCCTATGTGAATGTGAGAGGATAGTTGTGTTCGCTAAGAAGGAAATCTAGGAAGACATTATTAATTTAAAAATGTGGGTTTGAGTCCATTTTATATTTTGAGCTAGAGAACACGAAATTGGGCAATTCTTGGAGAGATTCTCATGGAGTAGATTGGGGTAAGTGATTTCTAATTGATTTTGGTTAAATCACATGATTTCATCTTTAATTTATCATCTAATTTGTGATTTGGGCAAGATATTGGGAAAAAGAGAAAGAACTTTTGAGTAAGAATTTTGAGGTTTTGAATGGGATTTTGTTATCGGATTTGAGTAATTTTGGTATGGTTAGGCTTGTGAATGAATATGCTTTCATGTTTTGTGAATTTTGTCGGATTTCGAGATGTGGTCCCAGGGGCCGAGTTCGGGTCGATTTCTGGTTTGGGTAGAATTTCATGTTTTCTTAGTGGAATTTATTCCTTTAGCCTATATTGATCACCTCGTATTTCTTGTGACTAGATTCGAGGTATTTGGAGATCGATTTGAAAGGCAATGGCATTTTAGAGTAGGATTTTTGCGCAGTTGAGGTATATAACACTCTCAAATTTGGTTTCGAGGGTTCCAAAACCTCAAAATATGTATTGTATAATTGATATTGAGGTGACGCACATATCAAGTGACAGGCGTGGGAGCGTGCACCATGAGAATAATGGCCTGGCCGACTTTATGGCACTGCATAGTGATAATACCTTTTTGATATACGTGCTTCTATCATGTGATAAAGTAATTGAGTTGTCAATCATGTTAGATATCATGTTTAGGCTTATTGCCGGTACTTTTATGACCGAAAGTTGTCGTCTCTTGCTGTCAGTTTACTATTTTTACATATATTTTATACTAAGTCACATACATACATTTCATATCATATACTAGTCTTAGTCGCTATCTATTGAATCATCATATTACTTTTTGGCTAGTTTTATGGTATTTTGGGCCCATGAGTGAGACTGGAGAGGTTGATGACTGAGGGTCGAGAGCCGATTGTGAGTGGTAGATATTGGATCGGACTTCACGCTGCAGTAAATATATTAATGTTATGATAGCTCTTGGGCTGTAAGAGCCCCTCCGAAGTTTGTAACACACCTCCAGTGAGAGCAGTTGATATTATTTAGGGATGGATCTTCCTGAACGTGGATCTTGTTCGAAGTACTTGATACCTTGAGATGGATCTTCTCCACAGGGCTGGCTGGCCTTTTCCTCGGTACTGGGTAGCCTATGGTCAGCGTTGTATATATTTCAGGATGGATCTTCTCTGGACTATATAAGCCATAAACAATACCGAATGGTTGAGATATCGAGAGTATGAGCTCTTGAGGCTAACAGCATTGTGCATCCCTTACAGTTTGGTGCAATGGCATGTAGAGATTATATTCATTACTCTGTCTGGATCTGCTTTTAACCACAGGAAGCATAATTTTGGAGAAGCATAATTATTGAGTAAATTTAACCACGGGATATCCCTTCGAAATCCCTCTAAAAAATTGCCTAATCTCGAGCACCTGCGAAAAATACTTTGCCTTTGTGAAAATGGAGATGCAACCATCTTCCCATTTCTATGTTGCCCCTCGCTTTTACGTTCAACCTCTCTGCAACCAGGACCACGTAGGTGAGGACAATCCTTCACATATGTGACCACATACTTCCTCACTCCTGGCCACATATGTGCTTCCCAATTCGCACATGCGACCAAAGCTTAGTAGGTGCGGTTGCACTAGAAGACTCCAGCTTCAACAGTCACCCCAACTCCAAATTCGATCCATTAACCATTCGAACTCCATCAGAGTCTCCCAAGACTTCAACCAAATATACCAACAGATCTTAAAATATGATATAAACTTGGTCGAGCCCTCAAATCTTATTGAACCATGTTAAAACAAAGAATCATCGTCAATCAAGCCTATTGAACTTTTGAACTCCCAACTTCTACATCCAATGCTGAAACCTATCAAATCATGTTCGCTTGACTCCAAATTTTGTACACAAGTCATAAAGACATAAGTGACCTACTCAAACTCTCGGACCCCAATCCAAGCCCGGTAACCATAGAGTCCACTCTCAGTCAAACTTCTAAATTTCCAACTTTCGTTATTTCAAGTATGGTTGAGCATAATTTGGTAAATACCGAATTACCGTATTGAAATCGAAAACTTTAGTATTCGGTATTCGATATTTTGGTATTCGGTATGGTATTTGATTTAGTTTTAAAAATGAAATTAAGTATGGTATTTGGTATTTTAAAATAAAATACCGAAATACCGATACCATGAAGTATATATTATACTACACAATACAAATTCTATTAATTATAAAATAAGTATAAGAAATCTAAAATTTTACTTCATTTATTCTTTAAGCTAATCAATTAACTCTAAGCAAGTAACATGATATTTCTCTAAGTTTTCTCTCTCTAGGTTGGTATATGTTGGTTTTGGACAAACCTTTTGTCAACAACATTTTTATTTTTGTACTTTTTAGTAATTTAATTGAGAATATTATTGTATATGATTCTATGTGCTAGTTGGTATTCAAATAGAATAAACTGAAGTTACCAAACCATATAACCAAAATCGGAAGGAGAAAAATCGATTCATATTGAATTTAATTAGGTATGTTATTGGTATTGCATTTTATGAAACTGAATACCGAAAATACCAAGCCGAAATGTTTAAGTATCATACTGTACTGACCGATGCACACCTCTTATTTCAAGCCTAATTCAACTACTGACCTCCAAATTACTACCCGAACACATACCTAAGTTGAAAAATCAGCCAACGTAGCTAATGGAGACATCAAAACTCAATTCCAGAGCCGTTTACACACAAGTCAATATCTTGTCAACCTTTTCAACTTAAGCTTCAAACCTTGAGACTAAGTGTCTCAACTCTTTTCGACACCTACCCGGAACCGAACCAACAACTATGGCAAGTGACATAACAACTGTAAAGCATAAAATGAACAATGAATGAGGGTACGAGGTTACAACTCTAAAAACGACTGGTCGGGTCATTACAGTAAAGCTTGCTCCTTTAATGCTCCAATATTCAGCTGGTACATGCTTTCAAATTCTCCAAACCAGTTTTAATATCTTCGAAACTCATACAATACCAATCACATGCTTATAAACGGTGTCAATTATTTGCTGACTCATATCTTGCATGTTTTTACTGCCACATGTCAACTCGATGAACGTCCCTCTGTAATTCGTTAATTTTACCCATATGCAGCTACCTCAATGAGTATGGTGTGTGCGTGTACGTGCGCGTGCATATTGCAATGTGGTTAAACCAAATGTCAAGCTAAAAATAAGTCACTTGACAATTTTAGAAAAAAACTAATACTTATGACTTAGAAAAAAAATACTAATGGAAGTAATTGAATACACTAACAACATTTTAAATTTGAATTGTTAAAGAGAACTTCATTTTTTCTGGAGCTGAGTTTGGAGATTAACATTCCAAGGTTAATTATTTGGATTAAAGGTAAGTATTAAATGGCTTAATGTTAATTTAAATAGCATATATAAAATTATATAAAAGGAGAAAAATAGAGGTAATGTGAGGGTATTTAAATAACATTCAAAAATATTATTTATGTAAGCACGCGATTTTTTCTCTATATGAATTATTCATACAAAATCCCAAGAGAATAATTTTTTCTTACTTATTTGCTATTTTTAGGAATTTTGTAGATTTTTATTAATTATTTATATTATTCTTGCTTGTTTAATTTTTATTTAAACCATGAAAAATACCAAAAAACATCATGCATGGCATTTATGCTTTATTTTTACATTCTTAGGATCAATCGGTAGTTACTTGTTTTATAATAAATTGAAAATCACACAAAGAAAAATTGCTTCATTTGTATACTTTTTCCTTTTATTGATTTTTTCCTCTTTTAATTTAGGATTAGGTAGCTTTTATAATTTTTGCAATTAGTTTAATTTCACATTTTTAGATAACCTAAGATTTTAATTTTAGGTTTTTTTTCTTTTTAATTAAAGAAAAAGAGAAAGAAGGATAAGAAAAGAATTTGAAGAAAAGATTTAATTGGATATTGAGTTAGTTCTTGTACCCAAATTTCTTTACCTAACATATAATTCTCAAACTCATAATTCCTAAGCCCATACCCCTAACATAATCCATACCCTATATAATAGTACATAATTCCTAAATACAAAAGGAGAAAACCCCTAGGCAGGAGAAGAAAAGGGCACATCTGTACATTTTAGAGTCTTCTTCAATTCCTACAAGAAGCAGCGACACCTTAAGGAAAAGAGGGGAAACTTCAATTATATTGCACGCTATTGATGTTCGAGGAAATCCTTTTCAAAAATAGCTTCTTTAGTGAATTCTTGGCTTGGTTGAGGTAATTCTCCCTGAATTTGTACTTTATTTGCTTTAATAACCTTGAAGTCACAAGAATGTACATGCTTATGCTTGTATTTGTAGAAGCGCTGCGTCAAAAAGTTTTAAGTATAAACCCATGACTTCTTTTCTATGTTGAAAAGGAAATATCATTATATTTTGAACCTTTCCTCTTCTCCATCTGTATTTTCTTTGTCCCTTTCTTTTATATTTTAAAAAAATTGTGAAGAAAAATAAGAAAGATGCATTCTCAATAATATGAATACCATTTGATTCGTGATTATAAAGTTTGCCAAGGTTTCTAGCTTTTGGTAAAGTTCAATGGTGTATCTTAATTGGTAAAGCTGTGAATGTAATTATCAACAACAACAACAACTACCCAGTATACTCTCATCTCACCAGGTGGGGTTTGGGGAGGGTAATATGTAGACAAGCCTTACCCCTACCCGAAAGGGCAGAGAGGCTGTTTTCAATCGACCCCCGGCTCATAGGATAAAAGGAAAAACAACAGTAAAACAAAAACAAAGACAAAAACAAAAACAATAAAGCATTAGTAACTCCAGCAGAAATAGCGTAAGTAGCGTAAATAATTATCTAAACATACGAAACATAAATACAATCGCATGCAATAATATCATACAGTAACTACCATAACTAACAGTCATAGGGGGGACATAAGCTAAAACACAAATCATCTATGAGTAACCCTGCTGACCCACTCCCAACCCCGGATGAGGCGTACGACCTATCCTACAACCCTATCCTACAACCCTGATTCTAGACCTCCAGACTTTCCTATCAAGGGTCATGTCCTCGGAAACCTGCATTCTAGTCATGTCCTGCCTAATCACCTCTCCCCAATACTTCTTAGGCCTCCCTTTTCCTCGCCGACCGCCAACAATCTCCAGCCGCTCGCAGCTCCTCACAGGGGCTCAGGACTTCTTCTCCGCACATGCCCGAACCACCTCAGTCTCGCTTCTCGCATCTTCTCATCCACCGGGGCCACCCCCACCTTCTCCCGAATAACTTCATTCTTAATCTTATCTAGCCTGGTGTTTCCGCACATCCACCTAAGCATCCTCATCTCCGCAACCTTCATTCTCTGAACATGCGAGTTCTTCACGGGCCAACACTCCGCCCCATACAACATCGCAGGTCTAACCACGGCTCTATAGAATTTTTCCTTGAGTTTGTGTGGAACTTTCTTGTTACACAGGACTCCTGATGCAAGCCTCCCATTTGACCACCTCGCTCCTATACGATGAGTGACGTCCCCGTCAATCTCTCCGTCCCCCTGAATCACAGACCCAAGATATCGGACACTGTCCCTCTTGGCGATGGCCTGAGAACCAATCATCACGTCCCTGCCTACTTCGCTCGGCTCGGCGCTAAACTTGCACTCCAGGTACTCTGTCTTAGATCTGCTTATTTTGAAACCTTTAGACTCGAGAGTCTGTCTCCATACCTCTAACCTTTCATTAACACCGGCCCTCGTTTCATCTATCAATACTATGTCATCAACAAATAGCATACACCAAGGCACATCCCCTTGAATATGTCGGGTTAGAGCATCTATCACTAAGGCAAACAAGAGGGGGCTCAGCGCCGATCCTTGATGGAGCCCCATGACCACTGGAAAATGGTCTGATTCGCCACCCACCGTCCTAACCCTAGTCTTAGCTCCATTGTACATGTCCTTGATTACTCTGATGTAGGCTTCCGGCACGCTCTTCGCCTCCAAGCACCTCCATAGCACCTCCCTTGGGACCTTGTCATATGCCATCTCCAAATCGATAAGCACCATGTGTAGGTCCTTCTTCTTATCCCTGAATTGCTCCGCCATCCGCCTGACAAGGTGGATAGCCTCTGTAGTGGAGCGGCCCGGCATGAAATCGAACTGGTTCCCAGATATAGATGTCACCTCCCTCGCCCGCGCCTCAATCACCCTCTCCAAAACCTTCATCTATGACTTATTAATTTGATACCCCTATAGTTGTTGCAACACTGGATGTCCCCTTTGTTCTTGTACAAGGGCACCACTATACTCCACCTCCACTCATCCGGCATCCTTTTGGTCCTGAAGGTCGCATTGAACAACCTGGAGAGCCACTCCCCTCCTGACTTACCCATGCACTTCCGAACTCCACCGGGATCTCGTCAGGCCCGGTCGCTCGACCCCTACTCATCCTACGCAAAGCCCCCATGACCTCCTCCACCCTAATGCGCCTGCAGTACCCAAAGTCTCTATCTTGCTCTGAATGCCCCAGCTCCCCTAGATCTATGTTACGATCCCCCTCCTCGTTAAGTAAGTCCCGAAAGTACGCCTGCCACCTCTGTTTGATTTGAGATTCCTCCATCAGAACTCTACCATCCTCGCCGTTGATACACCTAACTTGGTCTAGATCACGTGCCTTCCTTTCCCTTGCTTTAGCTAACCGGAATAACTTCTTATCCCCGCCTCTCTCCCCTAGTTCCTCGTACATGCGACCGAACGCCGCGTCTTTAGCTTCTGTGACTGCCATCTTTGCTTCTTGCCTCGCCACCTTGTAGATCACCCTGTTACTAATGGGACCGTACCAATATTATTATTATGGGGTTACTAATGTGGAATATAGGGACTGTCCTTATATGGTGGGTAAAAACGACATAATGAAGAGTAATTGTCTTGTTTTTTTGTCAGTATGCTTATTTTTGTAGATTTTAAGGACTGTGAAGAGTCAGAGAAAAGACATGAACACATTACATAATTCAGAAAACCATGGGTCAAAGTGGATGACACCTTAGTAATTGATGAAATTCTATGTTTTTTTATTCATGTCTTTCTGAATTCTTAATCCTCTTATAATGGAGTTGTAAGCACGTTTACCTGAAGCATGAATGTGGGCAGTGACATACGCATAACTTTTGGTAAGTAATATTAATATTTGAAAAAGTGAACTAATAAATAAATCACTATAACAACTAACAATGTCAATTTTGTTATGAAATAATATAAGAACAAGAACAATAATACAAGAATAATATAGAGAGAAGTAGAGAGAGGAGTATTCTTACTGATACTTTGGGGTGATTTACAATGGGGTAAGACCCCTCTATTTATAGGAAGAGAAAAGACTTAGCCTCAAAGTAGAACTCTTCTATAAGATAGACATTCACTCTAATTAGAGTTCTATTTATAACACTCCCCCTTGAATGTCTATTCAATAATGTGCCTCGTTAAAAACCTTAACTAAAACAAAACCCAATGGGAAAAAATTATAGAAAAGGAAAAAAAGTACACATGTTTGAATATACGCCTATTGGTTGCCTCGTTAAAAACCTTGCAAGGAAAACCCAGTGGGACAAAACCTTGTAAGAGAAAAAGAGTGCAACGCGCATTAACTCCCCCTGAAAAGAGCATCAATTCACATCCTTGAGCATTTGCATTCCAATCTTGTGCACCATCTTCAAAACGATCTTTTGTAGAGATTTGATAAAATAAATCAGCCATATTGATTTGAATAAATATTCCGCACCTTGAAATTATCATTCTTGATAGATATGAACATCTTCATATAATGTCGTGGAATGACTCTTCAATATCTCCATAGAGGTATTCTCGATGCCATCATGCTTATAGTTATAGCAAGATACATATGTACACAAGTTGCACTTAGGATGTGGTACTTCAGGACCAAGAATTGTATATGCTTCAAGCAACTTCAATCTTTCATGGATTGACATATAAGTTAAGTCATATAAGCCATATAATAGACTTTAGATGCATATCAAGTTTTCATGTCATGCTAAACAAATAAGATATCGAAAACTGATTACACATACCATTGACTTTATACTTTCATGTATTTGAACTACATGTCCAAAACTACATGTCTTTCATATGGAATCAATTCTGCTTGAATTGTATCTCTTCCATTTAGCCAATATTTTTGTTTGTATTCGACAAACATAAGATCCTCATCGATATTTAGCGCTATCAGAGATGTCGTCGACGAACAGTTTATATCGGTTCCAATAAATTTTCATAAAGACATAACATGGAGATCTCTTTATTCATATATTCAGGTACCTGAATCTCTCATGAGATTTTATGAAGTGTTATGTCATGTGATCTTCTAGATCACTTGCCTCCTTATTATGATCACATTGATCATTTGCTCATCTTCTTTATTAAGAAGTTCTTTTTGAAACCGATTTGTCTATACGCCTTAAGCGTATCAAAGACTTTGTCCTTCTAGGACTTAATATGAGCATTTGCAGTGAGAATATAGTTACTTTCTTTGGGTCAGCAAATGCTTATAGCATGCTTTGCAATATTTTGCAATTGAATTATCCTTTTATGAACTTCAGGTTCATATTATGATATTCGAGGATCTATATATACAAATGATAATTTATCCCATGTAACCTTTTCTCAAGTGTTTATCATGTCTCCTCCTCATGTTAGAAAAGCTAACTTGTTTCCTCAACTTTGAGAGTCCATCTTTGTGCATTATGGTGCTAATGAAAATATACACCGCACGTCAATAATAATAAGATGAAATTATTTGGTTCCTGACCCTGAACCACTTGTGAGGGGAGAATATAATATACTCTCGTATACAACGTATATCAAACTGATATATATAACTTTGTTCTCATAAGAAACAGTTTAGCTATTAAGTGGAGGCACTCAATAATTATCTTGCTAAACCAACTATGATATAAACCAACTTATCAAGATGAACTATCTTGAATAGAAAATCTGGAAATTATGCTCGAAGTTATATTACTGAGCAATTTACCTCGCAAGCACCGGCCAGGCTGCGGGTTAATAACAATCGCACATGTAACCATATCATAGATGCATCATATGTGGTATACATGGCAGGTGAATGGGCCCATATTCACCTTTGATATTTCCAGAATTTATGGGATTCAACCCGAACTCTTTAGTTGGTCAATCAATTAATGAGAACAAGTAATATAAGAGAATTCGTAAAGAACTTTCTAGTTCTTTAATATTTACCCATGTGAATTCTCTATTACTGCACATCATACTTAAAATGAGATGGCTAACCCGAATGCCAACTGAATAAATTATCAATATTGATAAACTTCAAATTTACACCATGACGTGTGCAATTATCAATAAACTTCAAGTTTATTATGGTATGGGTTTTTATACCAATAAATATCCACTTTATTGTGGCATTCTTTTGTTTGTGTAGTACAAACTGGAGAATAAAGCGGGTAGCTTTTCATATACAAATTATCCCGCTACAAGTTGTAGTAATAGAAGATATCAAATCTTTCCTTTATTTATAGTCTCAATATAATCAATCGCTTTCGTATATACTTTGGAAACTGAATAAGTTTCTTTGAGACTTACTACCACACAATACCTTATTGGTAATCAATTGCGTTTCTCCAACATAGTAATAATTGGCTCTTCTAGAGCTCTCAATTAATTTTGTACTACCACAGATTCATCAACATCCATGTGGTGAATATCTCTTTTAAAGAGAAAGTTATACCATTATGGTCATGGTCAAAATTATATGCAAGATATGTTTCTTGCATTATCGTTGTCCTTTAATACTCATATTTCCAAAATATTTTGGCGTACAATAGGTACGTGACCAACGATCATTCATGCCATAACAATGATATTATTTTCATATATCATCTCAAACCTCCTTCTAGGGTTGAGTGTGGTATATTCAATACCAATGCGTCCGGCATTCGATTTGATATTCTTTGCAAATGGATAATATTTTGCACCTCTTTTTCACAAATAGAGGTATGTGGATCAAGATGAGATAATGATGCATTTTTCCACAAAATTTTCCGTTTGGTTTCACCAACTTCTCCCCCTAATTTTGGGAAAAGTGTCTCATCGAATTGACAGTCTGCAAATCGTGCAGTGAACAAATCCCCTGTCAATGTTTTGAGGTAGCGAATAATGGAGGGCGATTCAGACTCAACATATATTCCTAACCTTCTTTGCAAACCCATTTGGTGCAATATGGTGGTGCTACAGGCACATATACTGCACATTCACAAATTCTTAAGTGGGATATATTAGGTTCATGACTCAAAACGAATTGCAACAGGAAATATTTGTGATAATTCGTCAGTGAGAGACGAACTAGCATTGCTGCATGCAAAATGGCGTGACCCCAAACCGAAGTGGGCAGCCTCGTTTTCATGAGTAAATGAGGTATTCAAGATTATACTCATGTATTGTCTCAATCTGATATCCATTTTGAATGATATCTATAAAACTCAACAAGTTTCTCTTAGACTTGGAGGAGAACATTGCATTCTCTATGATAAACATTGTTCCTCTAGGCAGAGTTATAGTTGCTCTTCCGGAGCCTTCAATCAATTTACTACTACCATAGATTGTAGTAACATCTGCCTTACACATACTTAGTTGAGAGAAATATTTCTTTTCTTTGAGTATCGTATGTGTAGTACATGAATCAACTAAACAAATATTTGATCCAAGTTTGCTTTGTGAGATATCCATATTTGCTTTCCCATGGTTTGACATACAAAAGAAAAAACATGAACATGAGAATAAAAAAATTCAATCTGTTTGTTTCACATTTAAACAATATTTTCAAAATCTGCTGAGGTTAGTTGACTAACTAAATTAGATAGTCGATTATATGTTTTCCATAATCGATTACTTTGCAGTTTGAAAATTTCAGTTTAAGCACTGTCTCAATGTAATCGATTGTTAAACATACATAATCGATTATTTGCTATTTCGAAAAACTTCAGATCACACTGTCTTAATATAATCGATTGTTACACATACATAATCGATTATTTGCTATTTTGAAAAACTTCAGATCATACTGTCTTAATATAATCGATTGTTAAACATACATAATCGATTATTTGCTATATTGAAAAACTTCAGATCACACTGTCTTAATATAATCGATTGTTAAACATACATAATCGATTATTTGCTATTTTGAAAAACTTCAGATCATACTGTCTTAATATAATCGATTGTTAAACATACATAATCGATTATTTGCTATTTTTAAAAACTTCAGATCACACTGTCTTAATATAATCGTTTGTTAAACATACATAATCGATTATTTGCTATTTTGAAAATCTTCAGATCACACTGTCTTAATATAATCGATTGTTAAACATACATAATCGATTATTTGCTATTTTGAAAAACTTCAGATCATACTGTCTTAATATAATCGATTGTTAAATATACATAATCGATTATTTGCTATTTTGAAAAACTTCAGATCACACTATCTTAATATAATCGATTGTTAAACATACATAGTCGATTATTTGCTATTTTGAAAAACTTCAGATCACACTGTCTTAATATAATCGATTGTTAAACATACATAATCGATTATTTGCTATTTTGAAAAACTTCAGATCACATTGTCTTAATATAATCAATTGTTAACAAGTATATAATCGATTTTTTTGTAGTTTAAATGCGAAATATTAGATAGTCGACTAACTGTTAGGTTAGTCGATTATTTCTACTGAAAAAAAATATCTTTGAAATTTAAGCATATTGAAAAAGAACTAATACTAACATTATATCATAAACTAACTAATACGAGCTGATACTAATGACTATTAGTTTATTCACTAACTAATACAAATAAAATCAAACAATTCCATCTTCCTTCATCACAGATCCATCACCGATTAAGTGGTCTATTTTCCCCTCAGGGTGCTCAAAGAAGTCTGCCACATCCAGGTGGGTGATGTCAAAATTGTCGTCAGAGACAGAATTGGTTTCAGGGCATTTACCTTTTAGAGATGCTTGATAAAGCTCACCCAAATATCTTGGTGCACGGCAAATTTTCGCCCAGTGCCCTTTTCCACCGCAACGATAATATATAGTTTATGAACTATTTGCTTTTGGATTCTTATCGCATCGTGCTTGTGGCTGAGTGACCAACTTCAGGTTGTCATATCTCTCCTTTAAGCCATTCCACAAGATAGGTGGATCTTTGACTGTGATATATTCAATTTTCAAACCTTCATCAAGGTGATGGCGCAAGAACATCAAGGCCTTAGCATAGTCTTGGGTGGATGCATTATTTCTGTCTTTAATGGTGCATCCAAATGGATTTCAGCATCCAACACTCATGTCATATAGTTCTTGCCCGAGATTTCATGGGCAACGAACTTTCTTTTCATAATGTCAGACATGAAACAAAATTACATCAAGAGCGTGTTCATACTTACGGGCTTTATTATCACATTCACTTCAGGGAATGGATTATAATCATCTGTATGTGTTATATACAATCTCATGTCAAATATTACTTTCATAAAGTGAAAGATTATTTTGAGAATCTTTATTATTCTCATTATCACAATGATGACGATTATAATTCCGTCTATTGCCTCGTCCACATTAATTGATACCTTCATGGTAATAATTTTGTCTTCTTTCAGACTTATCACATACTGCTACCACATTCTCTAAAGGGAATGGAGCAAATTCAATTGGACGGATTTTGTCTTCTTTCAGACTTATCACATACTGCTACCACATTCTCTAAAGGGAATGGAGCAAATTCAATTGGACGGATTTTGTCTTCTTTCAGACTTATCACATACTGCTACCACATTCTCTAAAGGGAATTGAGCAAATTCAATTGGACGGATTTTTTAATTCTTTGCCCACAATCATACATGAATTTGATCATGGCAAGGCATAGAAATTTTACCACTTCATGTGAGTGTAATTTCTTACAAACTCCATTAGAGTTATAATCAAACTTTGTTGTCTTTGTTTGTATATGAAATCAAATCGTAGAATTTCAAGAATTTGAAAGAGAAAATTAAAATAATTACCTTTAAGGTATACCAATAAATGTTGTGATATCAAATATACCTCTTGGGTTTCCATCCCGTTGCATTACTTTATGATGATACCATCTCTTCTATTTTTTCGTATAGAAATTCGTCAAATCGCTAGACTTTGCGTTCTCGCTGCTTCGTTTATTCTCCTTTGTGTAACTTGTGAATTCTGTAGAACACCTTTGGTTGCCGTGGATGCTTGACTTCTAGATCATACCCATACTCCCAACCACATTCATCTTACTGGTGCCAACAGTCCTAATGCACTAGCTACCTCCAATTCTTGCAGTAGCCTTCAAGACCACATTTGAGGATACATGACCATTGATTCTTCGAGAAATAAGAGGTTTTTCCAATTGGTTAGAGACTCGTGCTGATAACGTATTATGAAATAATATAAGAACAAGAACAATAATACAAGAACAATATAGAGAGAAGTAGAGAGAGGAGTATTCTTATTGATACTTTGAGGTGATTTACAATGGGGGTAAGACCCCTCTATTTATAGGAAGAGAAAAGACTTAGCCTCAAAGTAGAACTCTTCTATAAGATAGACATTCACTCTAATTAGAGTTCTATTCATAACAAATTTCATATTTATATTCGTTATTTTAATCCTTATTATTTTTACATACATATTTATAAAAGTTTTTGATAAAAGCGGTGTCATATGATATCGCTTGAGCTACGTGCCTACGTCCTTGGATATGGGGGTCACTTCAAACAAACCCTAATATTTTATAGTCCATAGCCAAATGGTGGAAATTTAAGAATTTAACAACTGTATTATCCCAATGACTAAATGGATTTTTATTTGACCCAACTAGGAGGAAGCTGTTTCAAAATAGATAAAATAATATTGTATATCTGCTCTTAAAATAATAGTTAAAAATTGATATGTATATATTTATGTATGTTATATATAATAAATTATACATATTTTCTATATTTTTTGTGGCTATCGAAAGTGAATAATTTCTATCGCAAGTAGATCGGTTAAATTTGATCTGTATGTCGCTTATATTGGATTAATTACAATGCCAAAATATATAGGGAGTGGCTGGCATGAAGAAAGATATTTTTTGAAAAATATTTTTTAATTTTTCCATGTTTTGTTGGTTTTAATGTTTTTGAAAATCATTTTCCTTATGAACTAATTTTTCTAAGGAAAATGTTTTCCTTATCAAGAGAAAGGAAATGTTTTCCAAAACTCCTTCTCAATCTTCCTCATCCAATTCTCCACCCTCACCAATCCACCACATACCCCCACACCCACCCACCTACCCATGCCAACCTACCTCACCCATATCCCCAAAAAGGCTTTTATTTTTATTTTATTTTTAATTTTAATTTTTTTCCGTCATCACCCACCCTACTACCATCCTCCCCACCTTTACCACACAATTTTTTTTTATAACTTTTCTGTAATTTTCAAATTTTTTTTTCCTTTTTCCTGCACCACTCACCCCCCCCCCCCATCCCCCACCTCGCACAATTCTTTTTATACCTTTATTTCAAATTTAAAATTTTTATTTTTCCGTTTTTCTACACACCCCTCCCCCAACCCCCGGAGAGAATTTTTTTCTGTTTTAGTTTTTTTATCTTTCTGTTTATGTGTTCGAAATCTTACAAGTTCTAAAGTTATGAGTTCAGTGGTTTATATGTTTGGAAGTTTACGGGTTAAAAATTATAAAATTTACTGGTTTAAAATTTTGCGATTCAAAAGTTTAGCGGTCCGAAAATTCATGGCTTCATGTTTATTGTATCTAAAGTATTTATGAATACTTCTAAGAATTTATTCTTCTTAATTTACATACCAAATATCGAAAAATAAATAAGATTACTACATATTTTCAAGAAAATATTTTTCACGAAAAATATTTTTCACGAAAAATATTTTTCGTTATACCAAACACACCCATAATGATAATATATCTGTATCTATCATCGGTTATCTACGTATGTAAATTGGAAAAGAAAGAAAAGGAATATCATTTTTTGTTGAAACAAGAAGAAATATTAGTTTACAATGTCCATTGTTTTATATTTTTAAAATTTTAGGAGGTATAATATCACATGAATTGTAACAACTCGGCTGGTTGTTTCGAGAATTTAAGCTCCGTTCGGCGGTATAAGGTCTTGCACAACTCCGTGTGGTGATTTTAGATATAGACATACGTCCGAAGTTGGATATGGAGATCCGTAGGATATTTTGAAGCATTTTGGCGAAAGTTAAAAAAACTGAAGTTTGGAAGGTGTAAAGGTTTGACCAATATTTAACTTTGGTGATATTGGGGTCGGAATGCGATTACGAGAGTTGAAACAGCTCCGTTATGTCACTTGAAAATTGCTTGTAAAATTTGACGTCTACCAAGTTGTTTTAATTGGTTTCGGCACGAGGTTTCAAAGTTGGAAGATTTGAAAGTTCATAAGTTCAACTCATGGTGTGATTTGTCTTTTCATCATTATTTTATGTGATTTAAGACCCCGAGCGAGTGTGTGTCAGGTTATAGTACTTGTACGTGTGCTTAGACGGGGTCTCGGGGTCCTCGGATGTGTTCCGGGTGGGCTACGGGTCTATTTATCCTATTTTGAACCGTTGTTTCTGTTTTCTGGTGTTCTTCTTCGTGATCACGAAGTGTCTCTACTGATCGCCTCAATTGCCTTTTTCGCATTCGCGTAGTATGCCTTGCAATACGTAGCTCTGCACACTTCCTTCTTCACGTTCGCGTCCTACATTCTGCATTCACGCAGTAGAAACCAGGCCTTGAGCACCGGTGGTCGTTACTCTTTGTGTTCGCGTGTTCCCCTACACGTTCGCAGGTTCCCATCTTTTCTTCTTTGCATTCATCAGCATATTTTCGTGTTCGCGAAGCACTTCCTAGCATCCGTACTTTTCTTCTTCGCGAACGCGATTCTTCCTCCGCATTCACGATGCACCATTACCTGGGCAGAATATAAGATTTTCAAATCGAGGGTTAGGCTATTTTTATCATTTTTTGACTTGTAGAGCTCGATTTTGAGCGATTCTTTGTGGGTTTCTCAGGCATATCGATTGAGTAAGTGTTCTTCACCTAGACTTTAATACATTCCATGATTTTATATTTATTTTTAATATTTAATTTATGTTTTGAGTTGAGGAAAATATTGATTTTTAAGAAAGTTTTCAAAATAAAAAATCGTGATTTGAGGGACGAAATTGTATCAGAATTTGATTATTTTACTATGGTTGAACTCGTATTAGAATAGGCATTGGGGTTTGATCGGCTCCAACCCTGCACCACTATATAACGGCGAGGAGGGGTCGATGTAGCTTTTACCCGAAAGGTCGGGATCGATATCCACACTGAGTTATAATTGATTGGGAATTAGAGTCTTATCCGATCTGGCTATGTATTTAGTCTTTAATTACTCTTCAAATCATGAGTGCGTGTGATTCTATTCTAATTGCATTACTATTGATTACTAAAAATAAACTAAGTATAAAATTTTTGCAAGGGTTTTCTCAGTCGATAAAAAGCACTAGGGAAGTGACTTATACCTAGTGAGTATTTAAAAGGGTCTAAAATTTAGGACAAACGGGTCGTGATATATACTCACACTTAGTTACTCACTCTATACCTCTTGGTAGTTTGAGTTACTTTGCTCAAATTGGCTTTCTCAAGCGTAATTGGATGTTCAAACAGTGCAGGTGAAATTGGCTCAAGTGTGGTATTACTATCTCTAGGTTTAGCCCTTTTATTTGTGACTATCAATCTTTTGAATTCAACCCAATTTCTTGTTAGCTTATTTTACCTAGACTTGGGACCTCTTTCTAAAGGAAAGCCCTAGTAAAAAAAAAGCATGAATTAGTGATTGCAACCACTAATTCAATAAATAAAGTATGAAACAAGCTAAATATCACTAATACATAAACAAATAATCCCTAAAATTGATAACCCATTAAATACGCACACTAGGGTTAGGGTCATAACCCTAGCTAATGAGTCTAGCTACTCATAATTTAGGTAGAAATCAAAGTGGAGATTAAAGATAAGCCATAAATGTTAATTACAAGAACAAAATCTAAAATTACTCAAAATATAAAGGTGCTACCGTTCACGAGCTCCCTAATACAAAAGGTAACCTATAAATGTGAAAAAGATCTATTTATACACAATTAAATTTTAGACAAAAATACCCCTATGGAGGTCCCGCTGTCAGCGTAAAACTGGGCGCCTCAACGAATGCACTTTCGCGGCCGTGCAATAATAAGCGCGGTCCACGTTTTTTTTCCAGACTTGTTGGCACGACACTTAGACTTGCAGTTCGAAATCTCACCTCTCAAGCCACTAGATTGTTAAAGAGAATAGCGTTGAGGGCCCGCAACAACCCTAGCTTAGATTGAAAATTCACATATGGCCACAAAAACCACTTGATAACAGTTTTAGATGACTCAAGATTCTAAGGGTCACAACTAGAGCTAATCTCATCTACAACTTGTCTCTAACCACGAAGTCGAAGGTAAATATACTGGTGCCAAGCGAAGCTGACTTGAGTCACTTTTATTCATTACTATCATATATAAAAAGAAAAAAAATAGACTCAATCCCTTAATAAGGTCATCATACCATCCATCAGAGGTAAGAGCCACTTGGTTCACACAAAATTTCACCCTTGGAAAGAAGCGTGGGATTAAGAAAACCAAAGGCGTATTGATCACAAAAATGGAAAAAGAATCTATAAATTCGAAAAGAAGCTACTAATGGAAATATGAAGCTAAACTATTAAGGAAAATTACAAAAGAAGTTATAAAGAAAAAAATACGAAAAGTAAAATGAATATGTACAAGAGGAAATTGAGACGGATATACCTAAAAGGGGAATGAATATATACATGGAATAGCAACTTTATATACATATCAAAAGTGAAAAGTACAAAAATAAAGTATGAGAAGTAGAAAATAAAGAAAGAAAAATAGTATCAAGAGTTATTACAGACCAACTATCATCAAAATAAGAAACCTCCCTCCCCCCAAATTAAAAATTAGCATTACCATCAATGCTAAAAGCAAAAATAGAATAGGGGAAGGGTAAAGAGTAAAGAAAACTCCCTAAGATGCCTCTGTCTGCATAGGGTCACTAGCTGGGTCCTATGGCTGGCCTGAGTCATCTCCCTCGGGGTCCTCCAGCTACATCTCCAAACCTTCAGTATGGGGGATCACCACCCTCCTCACTGGATCACTGATGGCCTCCTGCTCTAGCATCTATGATGGTTGCGTCGTATGGGTTGCAGTGGTAGGCTCTCACATGAGGAGATCAAGAGGGATATCACCAGGTGTAGTGGGCCTAGCCACCTCCTTTTTCAAGTCATTGTGGCTTTTCCTCATCTTCCTTACCTATTTACCGAGGGACTTGATTTGCTTATAATGAACACCCAGCGACTCCAGAATCTTTCTCTGGTTTTCAAGGACCTTCTTCAATGATTCCTCCAATGATGGAGGCAACTGGACATGTGCTAGGGCTGCCTGGGATACTACAACATTGGATAGAGTATATAGCTTTGATATAGCTACTTGTAGCCAATTGTTAATGCCGGTCAATGTCTTTACCCTTAGAGCAGTCTGAGGGTATGCTGAAGAACAATGCACTAAGGTAGGTATGGAGGTAGATGGTCCGAAGAAAGGATGTGGCATGGCGGCAGACGAACCGTCGGTAGTGGATGGCTCGAAACCAGTGGCCACCACCCCTGGCTCCTTAGACTGGATAGTGGAAGCGGTGGCTTTCCCCTTGCACTTGGATTGTTCGGACCCTATAGGTTGTATCCGGTAAACGGCCTCTTTGGCTTTACCTTGGTGTCATAGTCCCTTCCCTCTATTCCCTGGTCCTCTAAGAACATAGTGAGGAAGATTAGGAATAAATATTACCTCTCTTCCTTCCTGATCGCCTTGGTAATCACCCTGGCCACATATTCCCGACGTTAATTGGGAACCCTTCTATAGTAGCCCCAACAATAATATCCTAGGATAGCGGCATGTCACTATCATGAGTAGTAGGGTCTATCCTACTGCAGACAAACGTAAACCACCCCTTCACCTTAAAGCTTAGGGTGTCCCCGTAGATAAGACCCCGGGTGTCAGCCAATTTGGGTTGGTCCCAAGAATAACATTCACTGAAGCAAGCCAAGGGCAGGCTAACTCATCCATCTCCACCTTCTCCAGATACAGGGACTCATCTTCATCATTGAACCCTGCATAGTCGTTCAGAGTGTTGCCATCAAATATAATCTTTTTGTTGTGGACTTTGGTCAAATATGTGCCCTTTTTTATAAGGGCGACATTTGCATAGAACTTATTGACCAAAAACTCATTGGCCTCTGGTAGGTTGCTAGTGAAGAACTCCCCCCCCCCCCCACTCTCTCGTTGAAGTGCCTCTTGACATTTGGGTTGTGGGGTAGAAGGCCTCATTCAATGAATACCCTCTCCAATGTAAGTGACCTCTAAGGCCACCACTATCGGAACTTATGGTATGCTTTCTTACTCATAAACCGGTCTTTCGATACCACCAGGTTCCAAGATCTCACCAATCCCCCTGTCTGTGTGTCACCACACCTCCCGTCATCCAGGATATCATTATTACTATTAATCTATACTTGGGCTGGCGTGGAGGATGGAGCTGCTGCACTGGGGGCCGGGAGTGGTGGAGTGTCACTAAGTCCCAAAATATTAAAAGAGTGGGACAATGAAGTTGATTCATTATGAGACGTCGGGGTTGGCATTGTGCCTCTTGTTGAGTCTGTCCTGCTTCCCCCTCTGAAATCTCCCAAAAGGGGACATAATCACTCGTCTTCGAGGTGTATAAAGTGGGCCTCCGGAGAGTGTGTTTGTCACTAATCAGCCATTTAGGGGCTAGGGGAGAAGCTGGTTGTTTTCCTCTCCCCCGCTGAGGAATCTCCCCTTCCTAGTTATTTATCTTGTCCACCTCTAGAACGAACCTTTCAGTTGTTTACTTTGTTATAGAAACTAGTATTGCTAAAGAATATGAATTCTAGATGCAACCGTGAGGTGATGAATAATGTAAAGGGGGTGTTTAGATGTGAGGGTGAGAAAAGTGTAAAAGAAGGAGGGCTCTCCTAACTATACTAAACCTTAAATACCCCCGACTTACCTGGCACAACTGTGGAATTTCACTGCGGTCTGGGCTCTGAAACTTTTGAAGAGCTGCAGAATTAACATCGCCACTAAGAGTAGAAAAACTAGCGCGACCACGGAATAGTGACCGCTGATTGCAAATAATCAACCACGGACCCGGACCAAACTTCAGAGATATTCTATTTTTTATTTTTGCGTCCGCGTCCGCTGCAGTATATCGCCCCTGCTTACAGCAAAATTTTGGGAGCAGTCAGCGGTCCAATGCACACTTAGCTAAATTTCTCCAGTATTTGTCTTGCACTGCATCAAAAAATTCCTACAAAAATCTGAGAACCAGCTAGTTCAACAGATCCTTATGTAAGTAGAAAAATGAAAGAGAAAGAAAAATCACTTAGGTTGCCTTCTAAGAAGCGTCTGATTTAACGTCGTAGCACGATGCGTGTTACCAATCATCATTGAAACTTTATCAAAGCCACTACGTGGTTGTCATCAAACTTTCCCAAGTAATGATTTACACGATGCTCATTCACTCGAAAGATTTCGCCATTTTTGTTCTTTAAGCCAAGAGCACCAAAATGTGTTATATGCACTACCTCAAATGGGCCACTCTATTTGGACTTAAGCTTTTCCGAAAACAGACGTAACCTGGAGTTGAAAAGAATGACCAAATCACCCTCCTTGAATTCCTTATTTCTGGCATATTTATCGTGCAAGTATTTTATCTCTCATTGTACAATGATGAGCTTGAATAGGCATGAAACCGGAATTCATCTAGCTCATTGTGTTCTTCTACTCGGAGATTTTCTGCAACATACCACTCAAGATTTAACCTCTTCAAAGTCCATAATGCTTTGTGTTCTAGATCAACCGGCATATGACATGCTTTACCAAACACCAACCAGTACGAAAACATACCAATTTGAGTCTTAAATGCAGTCCTATAAACCCACAACACATCATCTAGCTTTCTTGACTAATACGTTCTATTGGCATTCACAATTTTTGACAAGATGTTTTTGATTTCCCTATTTGAAACCTCCACTTATCCACTAGCTTGGGGTGATAAGGAGTAGAGATCTTGTGATTGACACCATATTTTGCAAGCAAAGTGTCAAATGCCCTATTGCAAAAATGAAATCCCATATCACTGATAATTGCCCGAGGAGTCCCAAACCATTTCTTTTGACGAATGCTACTACACTCCGGGCTTCATTGTTGGGCAAAGCCACAGCTTCGAGCCACTTGGACACATAATCAACTGCCATAAAAATGTAAGTATTTCCACACAAACTCATAAAAGGGCCCATGAAGTCTATGTGCCACACGTCAAAAATGTTAACTTCAAGAATAGTTATGAGGGGAATTTCATCCTTCTTTGATATTCCCCCAGCTCTCTAACATTCGTCACATCTATTGACAAGTTCACTGGCATCTCTATATAGGGTTGGCCAATAAAAATCACAACTAAGAACCTTAGAAGTTGTCCTTGTCCCATCGTGATGACCACCATAGGGAGAGGAATGACAAGAATCAAGTATGCTTATTTGTTTCTCCTCTGGTACAGACCTAGAAATCACTCCATCATTGTATATCTTGAACAATTAGGTCTCATCCCAATAATAGTCCAAACTATCATGTTTGAGTTTTTTTCTTTGGTTAGAAGAGAACTCACACAGAACAATTTCAATAAAAAGGAAATTGGAAACATCTGCAAACCAATGTATATTATTCATAGAAATCAAGAGGAGTTGCTCATACGGGAAAGCATCATTAATTTCAACACCATCTTTGGGACTTCCTTCCTCTTCTAGACGGGACAAATGATTCGCAACTTGATTTTCACTTCCTTTCCTATCAATGATCTCGATGTAAAATTCTTGAAGACAATACCCATCTCATCAATCTAGAATTTGAGTCCTTCTTTGTCATCAAATACTGGAGCACCGTATAATCAGTATCAACAATCACTTTGGCACCGATGAGATAAGGCCTAAACTTTTCCATAGCAAACAAATTGCTAACAATTCCTTCTCCGTCACTGTATAATTAACCTAGGCATCCTTCATAGTTTTGCTTGCATAGTTCACCGGATGAAATTTCACCTGTTGCCCCAAGATTTCTCCTGCCATAACATCACTTGTGTCGCAAAAGGATGAGCTCCAATTTGGTGTGATAATGATTGGAGTGGTTGTTAATTTATACTTTAAGAGCTGAAAGGCCTTCATTCACTCTTCATTGAAATCAAATTTCTCATCCTTCTCTAATAGATTGCTTAGGGGGTTCACAACTTTGGAGAAGTCTTTGATGAACCTACTGTAGAACCCCGCATGCCCAAGAAAACTTCAAACTGCCTTAACGGAAGTCGAAGGAGGTAACTTTAAAATCACTTCTATTTTAGCCTTGTCCACTTCGATTCCATCTTTTGAGATCTTGTGGCCGAGGACAATGCCATCCTCGACCATAAAGTGACATTTTTTCCAATTAAGCACAAGATTTGTCTCTTCACATCGGGCTAGAACCTTGTCAAGATTTTGCAAACATTCTTCAAATGAGTCTCCAACCACACTAAAATCATCCATAAAGACTTCGAGGAAGTCCTGCACCATGTTCGTAAATATAGCCATCATGCACCGCTGAAATGTAGTGGGTGCATTATACAATCTGAACGGCATCCCAGAGAATGCAACGGTTCCATACGAACAGGTGAAGGTGGTTTTCTCTTGATCTTCTAGGGCTATGAAAATCTGATTTTAACCTGAGTACCCATCCAAGAAACAATAGAAAGTATGCCTAGCAAGTTTGTCTAATATCTGATCAAGAAATGGTAATGGAAATTGATCCTTTCGGGTCACCTTGTTCAGCTTTCTGTAGTCCATGCATACCCTCTATCCAATCACAAACCGAGTAAGGATCAACTCATTCTTTTTAGTTCACCACAGTCATACCCTTTTTTTGGCACACATTGCACCGGCGAAGTCCATGCAGGGTCTGAGATTAGATAGATAAATCCTGCATCAAGCCATTTGATAATCTTCTTTTTGACCACCTCTTTCATAGCCTCGTCCAAGCTCTATTGATGTTCCACATATGGGTTTTCATCATCCTCAAGTATAATTTTATGCATGCAAAAGGCAGGGCTTATGCCCCGGATATCAGCTAAGGCCCATCCAATTACCTTCTTTCTTCTTTGAAGTGCTTCAAGAGTGGATTTTACATGCACTTTGGTTAAGTAAGCGAAAAGAATAATAGGTAATGTAGAAGAAGGGCCCAAGAATTCATACCTGAGGTGTGATGGGAGAAGCTTCAACTCCAAAGTTGGTGGCTCCTCGATCAAGGGCTTTGTCAACGGAGTCTCCCAATTTTCCAAGTCCAAGGAGAGCATAGGGAGAACATAAGAGTAGGATCCCATTCCTTGAAACGGATTAGCACATTCGACCAAGCTATCCCTTACATCATCCTCGTGGTTCAACAAAACAGGTTCCATGGGATCTTCCACATTAATCATTGCACTTGTATCATCAATTATCACTTCAGTCACCAGATCCACAAAAGATTAAACCTCAGTACTATTACCTCATTGATTTGCATACATGGAAAATAACCTTTTCATTGCCCACCCGAAAAGTGAGCTCACCGGCTTTCACATTTACCAATGCCTTCCATGTTGCTAAGAAAGATCTTCCCAAGATTACATACACCTCATAGTCGACTTCACAATCTAAGATCACAAAATCAGCAAGCAAGATAAACTTATCGACTGGTACAAGAACAATATCAATAATACCTAAGGTCTCTTCATTGTTTTCTCCGCCATTTGAAGTCTCATTTAATTTTCTCTTGGTTGACCAATACCCAAACTTTTGAATATGGAGTGCGGCATCAAATTTACACTTGCACCCAAATCACACATGGCCTTTGCAAAATCCGCACTCTCAATGGTACAAGGGATTGTAAATGCGTGGGGGTCTTCTATCTTATCCATTGAGTGCCCAATGGCACTCACTTGATGAGTCATTTTGATGGTCTTGCATTCCATAGATCTCTTTTTAGTCACCAAGTCTTTCATAAACTTAGTGTATCCTGGCATTTTCTCAAGAGTTTCCACTAATGGCACATTGATTGACAAGCTCTTCATCATTTCTATGAATTTCTTGAATTAATTTTCGTTCTTTTGTTTTGCTAGCTTTTGAGGATAGGGTGGAGGATGCCTTGGCAAAGGAGCCTTCACTTTTGGAACTAGCGGCTCCGATATGTCTGTCACGTGTTCCCTATATGGGTTCACGTCATTTTTAGTCTCCTCCTTGTTGTCATGGATATCAATCCTCACTTCACCATTCAATTTCTCTCCACTCACTTGCTCATCAACTATAGGAACATCATCATTTTTCATTTCATCATCATCACACACAACTCTCTTTTGCTTGGAGGTGCTTGCTTCACCACCTCTACAACTCCTTATGGTCACTGCCGTTGCATGATCAACATTTTTATTGTTCCCACCCTTCGGGTTTACTACCGTATCACTAGGTAGTTCCCCCTTGGGGCGATTGTTCCATGCTTGCGATATTCGACCCATTTGGACTTCAATATTGCGGAAGGAAGTGGTGTAGGAGGCAATTTGAGCATCAAAATCGGTCGTCCGTTCCAACATCTATTTGAACATATTCTCAATCTGCCCATTTCATTGCTTGACAAACTTTGACCTTGAGATTGATACAGAGGTAGATTGTTAGGTTATTGATACATCGGGGGCCTTTGAAAGCTCGAACCCTGATTTCCATTTCTTCCCCAATAGGTGTTGTTATTGTTATTCCAATTGTTGTTGCCACCCCAATTTTGATTGTTGTTCCCCTAGTTGTTTGTGTTATTGTTGTTATTTTTCTAGTTCCTTGTCCTTGATTATTCCAATTCTGATTATTCCCTTGAGATCGCCATTATTGATTTGGAGCCTTGCTCTGCTGTCCTTGATAGTTAATTGCATACATCACATCCTCACTTTGGTCATCATATGAATCATCATTATCGTATCCACTTCCACGCAGCTCATGTTGATCATTATTGCTTTGTATTTGTTGGCCACGTTGTCTTCTCCTGTTGACCATTAGATTGACCTCGTACATTGTATTTAGTTGTTTTGGTCCTTGGATTTACTAAAGTTGTGCTTTGACAAGTTGGTTCATAGTTGTTATTAACTCAGCTATGGCTTGTCTGTGTTCTTGGAGTTCCTTATGAAGAATTATCACACTCGGGTCACCTTGAGGAACATCTAACCGACTTTTCCACGCTGAAGAAGTGTCGGTCATTTCATCAAGAATGTCATAGGCTTCTGCATATGTCACCTTCATAAAATTCCCCAAGCTAACTGTTTCACCACACATTGATTTGTTGTGTTTATACCCTGGTAAACGTCTGTTGAATCATAGCTTATGTCATGTCATTATTAGGGAATTACTTGACCATAGTTCTATATCTCTTCCAAATATCATGAAGAGGTTCATTGGGTTCCTGTATGAATGCTAAGATTTCATCCCTTAAAGCTACCATATGTCAAGGTGAGAAAAGGTTGGCAATACACTTGTCCGCCAACTCATCTCACGTAGTGATGGAATAGTTGGGGAGTCTTTCGAGTCAATCCAATGCTTTCTCTCTAAGTGAAAAAGGGAACAGTATCAGCCTTAATGCATCCTCTGATATGTTTGAATGTTTTCTTCCCCAACAAGTATCCACGAATCCCTCGAGATTTTTATATGCATTTTGATAGGGAGCACATGTGAAGTAACCTCGCTGCTCCAATAAGGTCAATATCACATTTGTAATTTAGAAATTTCCAACCCAGATTCGTGGTGGGACAATAGCACTAGCATATCCTTCATTTGGAAGCACCGGAGGAGCTGCTCTTAGAGGAGGTGGGGCAGGATCTAGAATATTTTCATCAGCCTGGCGGCATTAATCGAGCCCAACCCTGTACTACAAAGTAGCAAGAGTGGTCAAAGCAGCTTTTACCCGAAACGATCGGGATCAATTTCCAAACGGAGCTAAATATTGGAGTTGAGTTTCTATCTAAATTGGACTTGCATAATTGTTCCTAATTACACTTCTAAACATTGTTGGTTTCGATTTTACTTCTAATTATATACTACTAAGATGCTAAATTAGGCTAAGTAAAGCTAAGATTAAACTATTGAAAGTTGTCTAAATAGGTATAAGGCATTAAGGAAGGGACTATCTCCTAGGTGGATAATTAACGGGTTCTCGAGTCTAAGGCTAGATCGTCATATTTGGGGAGTATGATATAACCATTGCACAATTCTACTCACTCTATACCTCTCAGTAGTTCGAGTAACTTTTCCCTAATTGAAATACCAATTAGGTATGCTAATTTGTGCAAGCAATCGAGGTTCAAGTCGGGTATTACTCTCTCTAGGTTTCACCCTTTAATTGGGGCTATAAATCTCTTAAATACGCTCAAATTCCTTGTTGGATCAATTTCATAGACTTAGGTTCTCATTCTCAAGAAGAGCCAAAGTCAACTAGGCATAAACTAATGTTTGCAACCACTAATTCAACATTAAAACCCTAAATTGGTCCAAATATCAAACATTGCACTAAAACACAAGACCAATCAATTACCCACACTAGGGTTGAGCCACAATCCTAACTAATGGGTCTAGATACTCATTATTATAGAAAAAATGAAAAAATAGATGAAGAAAAGCCCATAATAATTAATTAGAGATAAAACTTGAAGATTCAATGATGAAAACTAAGCTAAAATTACTCAAAATAGAAAATAAGAACTGATCACGAGCGCAGCTATTCGGTACAAAAACTGATAACTTAAAAATGGGAAAAGAAATTATTTATACTAGGCTGAAAATTCTGGATAAAAATACCCATACGGGGCTAGTGCGGCCCGCACAAAATCGAGTACGACCAGACTAAGGCTCTTAGCTGACTAATCTGCTCTCTGAAGTTGGCTACCGCGGACCACACAAAATTCACCACGGCCGCGGTGGATTTTATTGCGGTCCGCACAAAATGGACAACGGACCGCATTGGGCATCATCCTCCAACATGGAAAATCTCTGATCTTTGGCTCCGCGAATCGCACAAAGTCGAGTGCGGGCTCAATGAAATCAATGCGGTCTGCACAAAATACTTTGCGGCCGCATTGCTTGGATGCCTGAAATGCTTACTCTCCGAACTTCATCTTTGTGGATTGCACAGAATGGTGTGCGGCCGCACTAGTCCTATTTTGCTGAGCTTGGCCTTGTCTTGATACTTGTGCATGTTTCACTCCTTTTGGAGCTGGCTTTTGACAAATTGTCACCTTGTTGATCAAACCCTGCAATCAAGTACAACATGTGAGCCTTTGAGACTATTTTGTACACATTTATAATCAAAACTTAATCAAGAAGGAGTGTAAAATGAATTATAATTCCTAGTTATCAAGTCCCCCAAACTTAATCTTTTGCTTGCTCTCAAGAAAACAAAATAAGACACATCCTTTAAGAGTCAATCCAAAAAAAATTAGCCGACCTAAAGTGACCTCATCTAGCAGCAATTAGGACTAACAATTGCCCTCAATTGAAATGAAAACATCATCGATTTAGTGCGACACAAGGTCATCAAGAGTTGACTCAACACATTAAAGAAACTCTTTCTATTACTTTGGTCATTGTGGAACGCAAATTCGTATATCCTCGACTCTCTCTAAGAAAACCCCACCTTTAAGATAGTAGCACTCAGAACGAGGTTAATGGAAATACACTATCTCCCTTAAGAAAAAGTCACAAGTCTGGCTCTAAGTACCATATGTTTTCCCTTATGTGAGTCACCACTAATGCAAGCTTCATTCAACCCGAGATCATATAGGGCTTTTGTGGAGACATAGTGAAGGCTATTGGTTCAGGATAGGAAATGTTTGGTCTAAGTAGGTTTCATCTTCCCTTTAGCACTTCTTTTGCTTTATTTTGGAACGCATTCACTTGATTTTTTAAGTCATTTCACTTTTTCTTAAGGGGTTAGAGACACACACTATCACTCTTTCTTGCTCATTTCCAATCTTTTCTCCTTATCAACTTTCCACACCGTTCATTCTTTGATTTTATTGAATCCCTTTATTCCTTTATACATTGAACATTCATTTAGTTTTTGCTTTTCTTTATTTTTCATTACCTTTCTTTTTCTTCATTTTTTATCTTTTTACCACTTTGTTTCAATCCGCATCTCTTCTCCCAAACTTATAGTTTTGATATGTGCTAAGGAAAGATCTGGTACCATGAGATGGTATATTTAGAATGGGTAAAGACTTGTATCGTGGTTCTTGAAAGAAAAAGTTCTAAGGCTCAAAAGGGTTGTCTAGGGATTTTATCATTGGTAGGATATAGAAGTGTTCAAGATATCATTCGGATCAAAGAGAGCCTATATTCATGTCTCAAGTCAAATTACACTTAGATTTTTCCTACACGAACATTCAGGGCAAGTTCTAGATCAATATCTCGGAACTTGGACATGCAATGCAAATTCTTATTACACAAGCTATGGGATTGCTAAAGACACAGATTCGGGGGCCGAAAACAACCTTAGATACAATTTGAGCACACAATGGTCTCGAAAAGCCACTTGTTGATTATCGACCAATACAAGAGTCTCAAGGTCACAACTTTCACAATCATATGCACAACGATTTGTTTTTTGACCATAGGATCAAAAGAAAATATGCTAGGACCGAGTGAAGCTTGCTAACTATGAAAAAGCAAAAAGAAAAACAGACTCGAACCCTTAAGAAGGTTGCCCTGCTATCCATCATCGAGAAGATCCACCTGGTTCACACAAATTTCACCTTTGTAAAGAACTGTGGCATTAAGAAAACCAAAGGCTTATTGCAAAAATTCAAAACAAAAAGCTACGAGCATAAATAAGAAGCTAAGAAAGGAAAAATAGGTAAAGTAAAATGAATATGTACAATAGGGGATTTCATCGAATATACAATAGGGAGATGAATATATACATAAGAACGAAACATTTATATATAGACCCAAGGTAAAAAATACGAAATATGTAATGAAATTCTGAAATTATATACATACCAAAGATTTAAAAAAAGCATAAGATCTATCATATGTATAGTCATCCAAATGTCTAAATAGGGCTACCCAATGAAAGCTGGCATTGTTCTCAATGTTAACTAAGCAAAATAAGCACAAAAATAGAGGAAAGAGGAAAAAGAAACTCCCTATGGGCCGTCCGTCTGCATGGGGTCCTGAGTCTAGGTCCATGGGTCCTCTCTCTGTTAGGGAACCTAGGAATGGCTCCCTGTGATCTCTGGCTCTACTGGGACATGGGCATGGACTGGCTCCTGGGCTGCATCCTGGGTCTAGCTGGAGGAATCTCCTGGCTGTTCCGCCAACTGAATGACTGCATCGTTAGACTGGGGGATCACCCTCTTCCACTTAGGAGGCCTCTCGGACTACTCTGGCTGGGGCTAGGCTGCTAATGTTGGGTCATGTAGTAGCAAATCTAGAGGCAGGTGATCCGCCTTCAATCTCTCAACCTCGACCCTTAGCTCCTTCACCGACTCTTTTAGAGCCCGAGTCTTCCTCATCTTCTTTGTCTCCCTATCAAGCTCCTTGAGAGCTTTTCCATGTGAACTAACAGCGTCCGTGAGCAATTTCTAGTTCTCAAGGATCTTCTTATTGTTGTCCAGAAGATGTATGAGAGTGTTCTCAATAGACTGTGGGGGCTGCGGAGGAGGAGGTGCTGACTGAGCTGCCACAATCGTGGATAATACAGACAGCTTAGAAGTAGTTGTCTGCATCCAGTTGTTGATGCTGGTGAGGGCCTGGCTCAAACGGTGGGCATCCAATGGGTAGGCAGTGGTGGAGGGTATCTCTGGAGCTGTTGAAGTGGATAGACCTGGGGCCATGTCTGCTGCAGTGGAAGGAGGCTGAGTAGGGGCCACTACCACTATTGGTTGTTTAGACTGGCCAGTTGAAATAGTGACTTTGCCCTTGGAGTGCTTCCGTTTATGCTTGTCATCACCCTATAGGCTATACCGTGATAAAGGTGCCTTTCCTTCACTCTCACATCAAATTTGCGCTTCTCCGTGTTTTGGTCCTCCAAGTACATCGTCAGGAAGTTGGGGAATTGATAATACATGTCACCTTCATTCACTACCCGTGTATCCCGGGACACCATATTCCCAACATTTATCGGGTACCCCGCCATGATAGATGATACCAAAATCGTCCAGTAAATAGAGAGTGAGTTGTTATGGGTGGTAGGGTCTAGCCTACTAAACTCAAATGTCTCCCACCCTTAGCCTCAAAGTTCAACGTTCTCCTCAATATCTTCACTCCCCCATTCAACCACTCGGGGGTGGTACCTAGGATTGCCAAGTACTCCGCCAACCACAGACGGGCTTCTTTACCCAACTTCATCTTGTCCAAGTATAAGGACTCATCCTCCTCCATAAATCCTAAGTAGTCATTGATGGTCTTGCCATCAAACTTCACCTTTAAATTCCACACTTTGGTGACTATGGTACCCTTTTTTATGTGGGCCACATTGGTGTAGAATTCTTTCACCAAGTGCTCATTGGCATCATCTATATGGCCTATGAAGTAGTCCCATCCAGCTCTATCTCTGAATTGACTCAGCACATTAGGAATGTGAGGCAAAAGATCCCATGTGATAATTTTATGCTCAGGTATCAACCTCTTTTCGAGCCATCAGGTAGGCAACCTCAATGAAAAACCGATCCTCCCATGCCTCCAGGTTTCTAGTCCTTTCTACCCCACCTACATGGGGCTCACCCCTTTTCGCTTCTTCCCTTTCTTCTACTACTGCACCCTCTCCAAATAATGAAGTTGTATGAGAGATGGAATATTCATTTCCACTGCCTTCAGCTAAGCCCTCAGACGACTTAGAAGATACATGAACTAATGCTTGGGCAGTGGGGGAGGCTAAGGTGTATCTCTTAATCTGTTTCTCTCCAGCCAGTCAGGATAATACTCTGGCAAGGAGTCTAAATATGCCTTCGGGGAGGGCTCATACTCACTTCCCGACTGGTCAATTGCTCTGTCTGTAGCTCTTATGATTGTCCTTATGTTTTTAGTGTTTTGCCTGACTTGTGGGGTCAATCTTATCATTCCTTGTTTCCCACCTTGGGAGGACTTTCTTCTTCCTATTTTTTTACCACCTTTTCCTCTTGATTTCACCATGGTATGCAAACAATATTTAGTCATGCTTTTTTATTCTCAATTCAAACAATGAAATTCCAAAATGTAGGAAAAAAATATTGTAGACAGTTTAAATATTGTAGAGTGCAGACCGCACAAAATACAGTGTGGCCGCAAAGAGGCCACCACAGACAACACAAAATCCATTGCGGTCCGCATAGAGATAGGGTTCATACTACCCAGTCTCTGAATCTATGCACCACGGATCGCATAAAATGGCAATGCGGTCCATATTGAGGCATCGTGAACAGCACAAAATCCAATGCGGATGCGATCCTCAAATGTCAGCATTCAGAATTTTGATCATTGCAGTACGATAGCATTGCGGACCGCGCAAGGGCACCGCACATCGCACAAAATCCACCGCATTCAGCACTAAGTGCCCAATAGCAATACCAACCTAGGGTTCATGTTTTGTTCAATGGTTGTCCAACTATGCACCTATTAATGACTCCCAAAGTGTTTGCCCAATGTTTTAACTACCTAGCCCTACTTAAAAAAAAATTTAACTAACCTATGCTAAATGTTTGAAAGAAATACAGATAGAGAAAGAAGAAGAAATACGAAAAACAAAAATTCAAAGAAAATAATAAAATTGAACTATTAAGAAGAAGTTAACATTACCAGAAATGAGATGCAAAGTTGATTAGTGAACTTTAGCAGTTAATATCGTGCATATTAGAGAGATGAACAGTAACTTTTGTGCCTCTGAGAGAAAAGGGTCGAAAAGTTCAAATGTAGGGCCTTAGGTCCTATTTATAAAAAAGGTCCTCGGTCCCAGCGTACCTAACCACCGAGGATCGCACAAAATGGCACCGCGGTCCGTGGTGCTCAGAATCATGAGGCATAGACAAGTTGACCACTACAGACCGCAAAAAATCCAGTGCGGCCATAATAGACCATCGCGGACCGTACAAAATGCATTGTGGCCGCGGTGGGAGACTTCAGAGAGTCCCAAATTTTGTCAATTAACTAGTGCCTTCTGTATTGATTTCTTGCCCCCGCACAAAGGCCTTTGTTTCCACACAAAATGAGTGCGGCCGGCATTGCCAACTTCAAAAAGTGAACATTTCCAACTTTTTCCTGCATTGCATCAACACAATCCTACAGCATCTTACAACCAGTCAGTTCAAAAATAAATCCTACACTATAATGAAAATCAAAAAAAAATAAGAAGAAAAGTATATGGGTTTCCTCCCAAGAAGAGCCTGATTTAATGTCACGGCACGACGCAGGTTACTATTAAATCACTTGAGATGAAGAAGTGCCACAAAGTGGCCGTCATCAATCTTTCCTAGGTAATGCTTGACCTTGTGCCCAGTCACTCTGAAAACTTTCCCATTTTTGTTCTTCAAGTCAATTGCACCAAAAGGAGTCACAAATACCACTTCAAAAGGTCCACTCCATTTTGACTTAAGCTTTTCCAGAAACAGACGTAACCGAGAGTTGAACAAGAGAACCAAATCACCCACTTTGAAATCATTGATATAAGCATTTTTATCATGAAGGTACTTCATCTTGTCCTTGTACAAGGACGAACTAGAGTAGGCATGGAATCAAAATTCATCAATTTCATTAAGCTACTCCACACGAAGATTTGTTGCCACATCCCATTCAAGATTGAGCTTCCTCAAAGCCCACATGGCCTTGTGTTCTAACTCAACCAGTACATGGCAAGCTTTCCCAAACACCAACCGATACAGATACATATCAACCAGAGTCTTATAAGCAATCTGATAAGCCGATAGAGCATCATCCAACTTCTTTGACCAATCGGTCCTATTTGCATTGACCGACTTTGACAATGTACTCTTGATTTACCTGTTTGAGACTACAACTTAGCCACTAAATTAAGGATGATAGGGAGTAGAAACTTTGTGGTTCACACCATACTTTGCAAGCAAAGTATCAAAAGCTCTATTACTAAAATGAGATCTCCCCCCCATCACTTATGATTGCACGGGGAGTGCCAAACCTCGTAAAAATGCTCTTATTGAGAAATGAAACAACACTCTGAGCCTCATTTTTGGGTAGATCCACGACTTCAACCCACTTTGAAACATAGTAAACTGCCACAAGAATGTATGTGTTCCTATATAAGATAACAAACGGGCCTATAAAATCAATGCCCCATACAAAAAAAATATCAACCTCAAGAATGGTATTGAGAGGAATCTCACCTTTTTTCGAAATTCCACTCGCTCTTTGACATTCGTCACGCCTCTTCACAAGTTCACGTGTATATTTGTACAAAGTTGGCCAATAAAACCCACAACTAAGAAATTTGGAAGTCATCCTAGTCCCGCCATGATGGCCACCATAGGGATATTAATGACAAGCCTCCAAGATACTCAATTGCTCTTGCTTCGGGACACACTTTCGGATCACACCATCCGTGCAAATCTTGAACAAGTAAGGCTCATCCTAATATAACTCCAAACTATCCCATTTGAGCTTCTTCCTTTGGTTAGAAGAGAGCTCACACAGGGTTATACCAGTCAGAAGGAAATTAGCAACATCCGCAAACCATGGTATACTATTCACCGACACTGAAAGGAGTTGTTCGTTAGGAAATAAATCATTGATCTCTAGGCTGTCACGAGGCCTCCCCCCCATCCAAGCAGGGCAAGTGGTCTGCCACTTGGTTTTCACTACTCTTTTGGTCCACAATCTCCAAATAAAACTCTTGAAATAACAAGACCCATCGCATCAGTCTAGCTTTGGAATACTTCTTCGTCATCAAGTACCAGAGTGCGACATCATCGGTATGGACTATGACCTTGGCACCGATAAGATACGTCCAAAGTTACTCCATTGAGAACACAATAGCCAAAATTTCTTTCTCGGTCACCATCTAGTTCACTTAAGCATCATTCATTGTCTTGCTCGCATAGTACACCGGATGAAACATTTTTTTCACTCTTTGACCTAAAACCGCCCCAACCGCAACATCTCTTGCATCACACATGAGCTCAAAGAGCAAGCTCCAATTAGGTGCGGTAATGATAGGAGTGGTGGTCAACTCGTGCTTGAGAATTTCAAAGGCTTGCATACATCTTTCAACAGACAGAAACTTGGCATCCTTTTTTCCAATAGCTTTCATTAGGGGTTCACTACCTTCGAAAAGTCTTTGATAAATCTCCGGTAGAATCCCTCATGACCAAGAAAACTTCCAACTCCCTTGATAGAGGTTGGGGAGGGAGCCTTGAAATCATATCAATTTTTGCTCTACCTCAATACTATGCTTTGAATATTATGCCCAAGAATTGTGCCCTCTTAACCATGAAGTGGCATTTTTCCCAATTAAGAACAAGATTGGTTTCTTCACAACGAGCCAAAACTCTATTAAGATTTTTCAAACACTCATTAAATGAATCACCCACAACACTGAAATCGTCCATGAACACCTCCAAAATATCTTCCACCGTATCAGTGAAAATGGCCATCATACACCACTGAAATGTAGTAGGTGCATTACACAACCTAAAAAGCATCCGAGAAAAGGCAAAGGTGCCATATGGACAAGTGAATGTGGTCTTTTCCTGATCTTCCGAAGCAATCAATATTTGGTTGTATCCAGAATACCCATCCAAGAAATAGTAGAAGGCACACCCAGCAAGTCAGTCTAATATCATCAAGAAAAGGCAATGGAAATTGATCCTTGTAGGTCACTTTATTCAACATGCGATAGTCTATGCATACCCTCTAACAGTGACGGTTATGGTAGGAATCAACTCATTTTGTGAATTTGCAACGACGATCGTGCCACCCTTCTTCGATACACATTGCACCGGTGAAGTCCAAGAGCTATCAAAGATGGGGTACACAACCCCGGCATCCAACCACTTGATCACCTTTGTTTTCACAACTTCTTGCATTGCCTCGTTCAACCTCTTTTGATGTTCCAGGGAGGGCTTTGCATTATCTTTCAAAATAATCTTATGCACACAGAATGATGGGCTTATCCTCCGAATATCAACTAAAGTCCATCCAATTGCCTTTTTCTGCTTTTTAAGCACAACCAATGTGGCGTCAACCTGCATGTTAGTAAGATAAGAAGAAAGAATAATTGGCAAAGTAGACTTAGGACCTAAGAACTCATACCTGATGTGTGGATGCAACGATTTTAACTCCAACACTGGAGGTTCCTCAATTGAAGGTTTTGTTGGTGGAGTCTTCCTATTCTCAAGGTCCAAAGATAGTTTTCTAGACTCGTAAGAGTAAAAGCCCATCCCATGTAAAGCATTCACACACTCCACTCAGCCTTCATCCTTATTGACATCAAGAATCAATAATACGGTCGCTAGAGGGTCATATTGATCATTGCACTGATATCATCAACTATTACTGCCATGACAAGGTCCACAAAAAAGCACACCTCGGAACTGTCGGGCTGCTACATTGACTTATACATATGAAAGACCACTTTTTCATCACCCACCTGGAAGGTGATTTTCCCTTCTTCCACATCAATCAAGGCCTTCCCAGTAGCAAGGAAAGGTCTCCCCAATATGATCGGAACTTCATAATTCACCTCATAATCCAAAATCACAAAATCAGCTGGCAAGATAAATTTGTCCACCCGGACAAGCACATCATTAATAATACCCAATGGTCTCTTCATTGTTTTATCCGCCATATGCAATCTCATGAAAGCCGACCTCGGTTTCCCAATACCCAAAGTCTTGAAAACTAAGTAGGGCATCAAGTTGATACTTGCCCCCAAATCACATAGAGCTTTAGCAAAGTCTGCACTCCCTATGGTGCAAGGAATGGTAAAAGCACCAGGGTCTTTAAGCTTCGAGGCCACTGAGTGCACTATTTCACTAACTTGGGGGGTCATCTTTATAGTTTCACAATCCATGGATCCTTTCTTTGTCACCAAGTCCTTTATGAATTTAGCATAGCCCGACATTTGTTCAAGAGCCTCCACCAAAGGCACATTGATGGATAAGCTCTTCATCATATCAATATAATGTTCAAACGGATTCTCATTTTTCTGCTTCACGAGCCTTTGAGGATAAGGTGGAGGTGACTTTGGCAAAGGAGCCTTGGCTTTAGGAAAAACCGGCTTCGGCATGTCTAATACGTGTTCCCTAGACGAGTTCATGTCATTTTGAGTTTCCACCTCGGCATCTTGAATATCAATCCTCACTTCTTAATTCACATTCTCATCAATCACATTTTCAACCACCAAAGGAACTTCATCTTCTTGAAACTCAACTTCATCCCCCAAAATTTGCTTTTATTTGGAGGTATTCACTGTTGGAAACACGTTCTCAAGGCTTTATACTAAAACGTGTGTTCTTATGTGTAGGTTTTGATGAATGACAAACAAGCGCAAATTGATATATGACGAAGTTCAGGTACAAGCGCACAATTGGTGGATAACGAGAGTCAAGCACAATACAAAGTTTTATAGTTTAAATGAGTCGTTCTTAATTGTGATCTTGATCCGACAACTTGACTCATGACATGGCTTCTCTCGTAAAACTATTTTTACAAAATCATGCATATTTAATTTAATGCTAAATGATTTTAAATCATGCATATTTACTTTAGTCAAAATGATTTTTAAACATGCCTCTAAAATCTGGACTAAGATAATCGATTATGTACTTATGATAATCGATTATGTTAAGCCAAGACTGCATGCCAATCGATTGTGAACTAATGACAATCGATTGTGTTAAGGCAGTGAGCATCAGGTTTTTCAAACCTGCATGACAATCGATTGTGAACCTTATGACAATCGATCGTGATGAGGCAGTGTACATCAAAGTTTTTCAAAACTCAAAATAATCGATTGTGAAGCTAATGACAATCGATTGTGAAAAGACAGTGTCCATCAGATTTTTCAAAGTCACAAAATAATCGATTGTGAACATATGACAATCGATTGTGTTGAGGCAGTGTCTTCCAGACTTTTTCAAAGTTATTAAATAATCGATTGTGAGTATATAACAATCGATTGTCACGAGGCAGTGTCTAAAATGATTTTCAAAGTCTGATAAATAGTCGATTGTTAACATTGCACAATCGATTGTGAAGCTGACCGTTGTCGTAAAGTTTTCAAATACCGTCAGGTTATCGATTGTTGATTTTGTACAATCGATTGTTAAAATTAAAATCTGGAAAAGATTTTTTGAACGTTGCTGAATAATCGATTGTCGATTTTATACAATCGATTGTTGAAATTAAATTCTGGAAAGAATTTTTTGAACGTTGCTGAATAATCGATTATTGATTTTGTATAATCGATTGTTTTGCATAAAATCTGAAAATGATCTTTTGAACGTTACCAATAATCGATTGTTGATCTTGGACAATCGATTGTTAAGCGTAAAATCTGGGATTGATTTCTGGAACGATTGGCAAACAATCGATTGTGACTTCTTGAAAATCGATTGTAACACAGTAAAAGCAGCAACTCTTAATTGGCAATTAGGCAACGGTAATGCCAAGTTTTTCAACTATAAATACAGCTTCATTTCAGTGTTTTAAATACAATAACACACAACAACTGATCATACAATTGCTATAAGCTTGCATACTCTATTGCTAATCATTATTCATTACATAAGTTTTGAGAGCCATATTCTTGTCCAAAGTTGTTGTGATCTTGAGCTTACTTCTTTTACTCAAATCTACTCATTAAGGAGTGTTTTGTTTGAGTGCTTAGTGTTTTGTACACTTGTAAGAGAATTGTGATTCTCTTGTTGTAAGGAACTTGTGTTTCCTTGGTTGAAGTCTTGGAGTGTTGTATCTCCGAGCAAAGGTGTTAAGGCGTGTGTCCTTAAGTTGTAAAGGTTTGTTGAGCACCCGTAAGCTTGACAAGTTAGTGGAAAATCTCGAGAGAGTCTCTCGGGGACTGGACTAGCCACGTGTTGTGGTGAACCAGAATACATCGGTGCGTACTTTATTATTTATCGCACTTATTTACTTCCTGCAAATTTTTTTAATTCCGCAAGTTTACACTAATTTTTATTGTAACGCTATTCACCCCCCCCCCCTCTAGCGTTAAGCGTATTATCTAACAATTGGTATCAGAGCCCAACTCTCTGAAGACTTAACAGTTTGAGAGAACCATCCATGGCTTCTACTCGTGACTCTTTTGCAGGAATTGATGAAGGACAATGCTCTACACGACCACCTCTATTCAACGGTACAATAACACACAACAACTGATCATACAATTGCTATAAGCTTGCATACTCTATTGCTAATCATTATTCATTACATAAGTTTTGAGAGCCATATTCTTGTCCAAAGTTGTTGTGATCTTGAGCTTACTTCTTTTACTCAAATCTACTCATTAAGGAGTGTTTTGTTTGAGTGCTTAGTGTTTTGTACACTTGTAAGAGAATTGTGATTCTCTTGTTGTAAGGAGAGGATGAAAATCTTCGTTCAAGCAAACAATTTTCTTCTTTGGAAGGTGATAACGAAGGGAAATAAAATTCCAACCAAACAGGTTGAAACCGAATGGGTTCCCAAGTCCGAAGAAGAATATGACGCGGATGATATCCGAAAGGTGCAAAATAATGCTAAAGCAATTAATTTATTATATTGTGCTGTAAATGCTGACGATTACAGGAAAATATCGTGTTGCACATCGGCGAAGGAAATGTGGGACAAGCTGGAAATTACGTACGAAGGTACGGACCAGGTAAGGGAAGCCAAAATTGATTTCCTAACCCATGCTTATGAATTATTTCACATGAAGGAAGGTGAAAAGGTGGATGAAATGTTTGAACGATTTTCAATAATCGTAATTGATCTACATGCTCTCAAGAAGACATTCACGGATAGAGAACTTGTTCGAAAAATTCTTAGAAGTCTCACTCCGGCATGGCGATCAAAGGCCGACGCAATCCAAGAATCCACTGGCGTCTCAAATGTCACCATCGATGCATTAAGAGGTAACCTTAAGACTTATGAGTCTACTATACTTAACCCTCTTGGTGATGATCAAAGGAGGCAAAGAATAGCGCTTAAGGCAAGCACAAGCCAACCTCAAGTTGATGAGGACGGAGACAACGAGTTTGGACAAGTTATCAAAAGATTTCAAAAGTTCATGCGAAAGGAGTATGAACGAAAGGGCAAAAAGCAAGGCGAACAAATAAAGTGCTATGAATGCGGTGAAACCGGGCACATCAAATCAAATTGCCCAAACATCAAAAAGGAGAAGAAACCTTTTAAGAAGCAACGTGCATACATTTCTTGGGGAGGAGACTCCGGAGATGAGTCAAGCGAAGAAGAAGAAGACGAAGCCGCAAACCTTTGTCTTATGGCGCAAGAAGACAAGCAAGATGAGGTATGTCAATCTCTTCTAAAAACTTCTTTACTCTTGAAGAAATGCGAACTGCTTTTGATGAGCTATATACTGAATTTATTAAGGCTTCAAAAACTGTCAAGAGCATAAAAGAAAATGCTTCTCTAAAAGAAAAAGATTTTCAAAAACAGCTTTCTTTGAAAGAAAAGGATTTAGAAAAACTGGTTTTAGAAAATGAGAAGCTGAAAGAGGAAAACAAGTTTTTCGGAAAAAGAAGCGCCGACAAGCCCGAAAGTTCTATTAAAAATTGTTCTTCTTGCATGCATCTCGAAAATGAGGTAGATAGACTTAAAGGTACCTTAGATAAGTTTAATTCTTCCCACAAAAATTTGAATAAGGTCCTTGTTAATTTGAAATCAACCAAGCATGGCATAGGCTTTAAGAATGAGCCTAAAGAAAAGGTTGAAGCCAAACCCCAACCACCTAAGGCTCAACCTAGGATTAATAAAACAAATGCTTATCCTAGAAATAGCAATCCTAGAACAAATATGCATGCTAGACCAAATTTTGAACATTTTAGAAGACCTAGAAATGACTTACCACCTAGAAATGACTACCCTAGAAATGATGCATATTCTAGGCCAAACACTAGAAGGAGTTTTGAGTCTTTTAGAAAATCTAGACATAACCATTACTCCAGAAATGCTGCTCATTTTAGAACTAATAGTAGGAGAAATGGTTCTAATGAAATGCGCAATAGTCATAATGAAAATAGAGTAAATCATTTTCGTCCATCAAGTTACTATGAACCTAGAAGGATGCATAACCCCAACGTGACTTGTCATTATTGTAGACGCATTGTTCATATTGCTCCTGCATGTTTTACACGACATAGAAATATCATTCAATCGCATCATTATAATATGCCTAACCCTCAAGGACCCAAAATGGCATGGGTACCTAAGACGCATTAATTTGTTTTGTAGATATGTTTGAAGGGATCAAGCGTACTATGGTACCTTGATAGTGGATGCTCCAAACATATGACGGGAGACGAATCCAAATTCCTTCAACTAGAACACAAAGAAGGAGGAAGTGTGATTTTTGGGGATAACAATAAAGGAAAGATTATTGGCATCGGATCGGTCGGTAAGGATGAAAATTCCTCTATTAAGCATATATTACTTGTGAAAGGTTTAAAGCATAATCTCTTGAGCATAAGTCAATTATGTGACAAGGGAAATCTTGCCCTATTTGATTCGGATGAATGCTTAGTGTTTAGACGTAGTGATTTTAAAATTATCCTTCGTGGTTCTAGAGTGGATAATATTTATATGGTTGATCTTGCTAATTCCTCACCCGAATATGTTGATTGTCTTATGAGTAAAGAGGATGATACTTGGTTATGGCATCGTAGAGTAGCACATATCAACATGCATCTTTTGAACAAATTGATTTCTCAAAACTTAGTTATTGGTCTTCCCAATTTAAAATTTGAAAATGACTCTATTTGTGATTCATGTCAAAAAGGGAAGCAAACAAAAGCATCTTTCAAATCCAAAAATATTGTTTCAACTTCTAGACCATTGCAATTGCTTCAAATGGATTTATTTGGACCATCTCGCATTGAAAGTCTAGGAAGAAATCGTTATGCTTTTGTGATTGTTGATGATTATTCTAGATTTACTTGGACTTTATTTCTTGCCAATAAAAGTGATGCTTTTCAGAATTTTAAATATTTTCTTAAGCGTGTTCAAAACGAGAAGGAAACAACCGTCACTTCAATTAGAAGTGATCATGGGGGAGAGTTTGATCACAATCTCTTTGTGGACTTTTGTGACGAACTCGGTATCGAGCATACCTTTTCCGCTCCACGTACACCACAACAAAATGGGGTGGTGGAAAGGAAAAATAGGTGTCTCGAAGAGATGGCTAGAACCATGCTCGAAGAGGCCAAGATTCCCAAACATTTTTGGGCGGATGCCGTGAGTACCGCATGCTACGTCTTAAATAGAGTAGTAATAAGGCCTATACTCATGAAAACTCCTATGAACTCTATAAGGGAAGGAAACCAAATATCTCCCATTTTAGAGTATTCGGTTGTAAATGTTTTATTCATAACAATGGCAAAGATCAATTGGGAAAATTTGATGCTAAGTCCGATGAGGGAATTTTCATTGGTTATTCTTCACGTAGCAAAGCATATAGGGTTTTTAAAAAAAGAACCGAAACTATGGAGGAATCCCTCATGTTGTATTTGCCGAAAATAATGCTCGCTTGGCGAGAAAGGATTCCGGTTTTGATCTTGCAGGTATTTTAGATAGCTTGAAAGACAAAATACAAGCGGAAACGCCTAAGGAAAATCAAGACGAAATTTTGAAACAACCAACGGAGGAAGCTCCACAATTGGAAAATGAAACGAAAACGCCTAACGAGTGGAGGACAGTCAAAGATCACCCTCTCGAACAGGTAATTGGCGACGTCGGAGAAAAGGTAAGTACCCGAAACTCCCTTAAGAACACCTTAGGACATACTGCTTTTGTGTCTCAAATTGAACCAACAACCATCTCCGAAGCAATTGGGGATGAATTTTGGACCTTGGCAATGCAAGAGGAGCTTAACCAATTCAAACGGAATGACGTTTGGGATTTAGTGCCAAGACCCGAAAATCATACCATAATTGGTACGAAATGGGTTTTTCGAAACAAACTAGATGAAAATGGTGTAATCACTAGAAACAAAGCTAGGCTTGTAGCAAAAGGCTATAATCAAGAAGAGGGTATTGACTATGAAGAAGCATATGCTCCCGTAGCTAGATTAGAAGCTATTCGTCTATTGCTCGCTTTTGCCTCTTCTATGAATTTCAATTTATATCAAATGGATGTGAAAAGTGCTTTTCTACATGGTGTTATTCAAGAAGAAGTTTATGTTGAACAACCCCCCGGTTTTGAAGATTTTAAATCTCCCGATCATGTTTTCAAACTCAAAAAGGCTCTCTATGGTTTTAAACAAGCTCCCCGAGCTTGGTATGAAAGATTGAGTAAATTTCTATTGGAAAATGATTTCATTAGGGGGAAAGTTGACACCATCCTTTTTGTTAAGCATAAAAACAATGATATTTTATGAGTTCAAATATATGTGGATGATATCACATTTGGTGCTACTAACAATGTCTTATGCAAGGAATTTTCCGATTTAATGACAAGCGAATTTGAGATGTCTATGATGGGTGACTTAACATTCTTTTTGGGATTAAAAGTAAAGCAAATGAAAGAAGGTACGTTCATTTGCCAAGCAAAATATTGCAAAGAATTGCTGAAACGATTTGAAATGAACAATGCAAAAGCAATGGCGACTCCCATGAGCACATCCGATCATCTAGACAAAGATGAGAAAGGTAAGGAAGTCGACACTAAGAAGTATCGAGGTATCGCCCTAAAGGTAGGGGGAATTATAAAGCATGACGCACAATAATCGAGTCTTCTTCAGAAAAATCGGTTTCTGTCGTCTAATAATCGATTATCTCGTATCAATAATCGATTGTTCTGCTATTACTTGAGTTATTGTACTCTCTTTAAGTAATCACGTTTTCTTTCCAATAAATAAACAAGTTTTATTTACATCTTTGGCATCTTCTTATATTATTTTTGCTAATGGCAAAAGGGGGAAGATAACTGGTATACACTCTCAATATTTATAAGCTTAAATTGAGGGGGAATACATATATTGAGGGGGAACAAATGCATGTCTTGAATCGTCATTATAAATTGTTTAAGTTGCATATCCCGCTTAAAGTTTGCCATTATCAAAAAGGGGGAAATTGTTGGAAACACGTTCTCAAGGCTTTATACTAAAACGTGTGTTCTTATGTGTAGGTTTTGATGAATGACAAACAAGCGCAAATTGACATATGACGAAGTTCAAGTACAAGCGCACAATTGGTGGATAACGAGAGTCAAGCACAATACAATGTTTTATAGTTTAAATGAGTCGTTCTTAATTGTGATCTTGATCCAACAACTTGACTCATGACATGGCTTCTCTCGTAAAACTATTTTTACAAAATCATGCATATTTAATTTAATGCTAAATGATTTTAAATCATGCATATTTACTTTAGTCAAAATGATTTTTAAACATGCCTCTAAAATCTGGACTAAGATAATCGATTATGTACTTATGATAATCGATTATGTTAAGCCAAGACTGCATGACAATCGATTGTGAACTAATGACAATCGATTGTGTTAAGGCAGTGAGCATCAGGTTTTTCAAACCTGCATGACAATCGATTGTGAACCTTATGACAATCGATTGTGATGAGGCAGTGTACATCAAAGTTTTTCAAAACTCAAAATAATCGATTGTGAAGCTAATGACAATCGATTGTGAAAAGACAGTGTCCATCAGATTTTTCAAAGTCACAAAATAATCGATTGTGAACATATGACAATCGATTGTGTTGAGGCAGTGTCTTCCAGACTTTTTCAAAGTTATTAAATAATCGATTGTGAGTATATAACAATCGATTGTCACGAGGCAGTGTCTAAAATGATTTTCAAAGTCTGATAAATAATCGATTGTTAACATTGCACAATCGATTGTGAAGCTGACCGTTGTCGTAAAGTTTTCAAATACCGTCAGGTTATCGATTGTTGATTTTGTACAATCGATTGTTGAAATTAAAATCTGGAAAAGATTTTTTGAACGTTGCTGAATAATCGATTGTCGATTTTGTACAATCGATTGTTGAAATTAAAATCTGGAAAGGATTTTTTGAACGTTGCTGAATAATCGATTATTGATTTTGTATAATCGATTGTTTTGCGTAAAATCTGAAAATGATCTTTTGAACGTTACCAATAATCGATTGTTGATCTTGGACAATCGATTGTTAAGCGTAAAATCTGGGATTGATTTCTGGAACGATTGGCAAACAATCGATTGTGACTTCTTGACAATCGATTGTCACACAGTAAAATCAGCAACTCTTAATTGGCAATTAGGCAACGGTAATGCCAAGTTTTTCAACTATAAATACAGCTTCATTTCAGTGTTTTAAATACAATAACACACAACAACTGATCATACAATTGCTATAAGCTTGCATACTCTATTGCTAATTATTTTATATTCATTACATAAGTTTTGAGAGCCATATTCTTGTCCAAAGTTGTTGTGATCTTGAGCTTACTTCTTTTACTCATATCTACTCATTAAGGAGTGTTTTGTTTGAGTGTTTAGTGTTTCGTACACTTGTAAGAGAATTGTGATTCTCTTGTTGTAAGGAACTTGTGTTTCCTTGGTTGAAGTCTTGGAGTGTTGTATCTCCGAGCAAAGGTGTTAAGGCGTGTGTCCTTAAGTTGTAAAGGTTTGTTGAGCACCCGTAAGCTTGACAAGTTAGTGGAAAATCTCGAGAGAGTCTCTCGGGGACTGGACTAGCCACGTGTTGTGGTGAACCAGAATACATCGGTGCGTACTTTATTATTTATCGCACTTATTTACTTCCTGCAAATTTTTTAATTCCGCAAGTTTACGCTAATTTTTATTATAACGCTATTCACCTCCCCTCTAGCGTTAAGTGTATTATCTAACATTCACATCACCGCCCCGTCCACTCCTTGTAGTTACCACAATAACATGACTATTTCCACCCTTCGGGTTTACTACCATATCATTTGGTAGAGCCTCATTAGGCCAAGTATTCAAGGACTGTGAGATTTGGCCTAACTGAACCTCCAAATTTCTTATTGAAGTATTGTTGGAAGACAACTAAACATCAGAAGCTGCATTCTTCTTCATCGTCTGTTCAAACATTATTTCAATTCTCTCCATATCATTGTTAGAAGAACTAGGACCTTGGGATGGAAATGGGGGTAGATTGTTCAGTTGTTGGTACATTGGGGGCCTTTGAAAGCCTTGCAGTCGGTTTCCTTGATTTCCATTGTTCCACCCACCCTGATTGTTGTTACCACCCCAGTTGTTGTTGTTACTAGTCCAATTACCCTGATTGTTCTGATTGCCCAATTGGCTTGGGGTCTCCATTGTTGTTGGTTGGAAGAATTGCCCCTTTGTCCTTGATAATTTTTCACATATTGTACCTCTTCATTCTACCCATCATAACCATCATCTTGGAATCCACCACAATTATTGTCAAATTGCTCTGAATTCCTTTGGTTCTGTTGACCTTTTTTCTTCTTTTGTTGACTAGAATGTTGACACCCTCCATAGCATTCACTTGGAGAGGATTTTGAACTTGTTGAAACTGTGCCTTTGCTAGTTGGTTCATTGTAGTTGTCAACTCAGCTATAAGCTGCCCATGATAATGTAACTTTTTATGCAAATGAGTGATCGTTGGGTCACCCTGGGGCACATTGGCTCTACTTTGCCAAGCGGAGAAAGTGCCAACCATCTCATCAAGAATGTCACAAGTCTCATCATAAGTCAGCTTTATAAAGTGTCCCCCGGCAAGTTGGTTCACTATACACTGGTTTGTTGTGTTAATGCCCCGGTAGGAATTCTGTTGGATCATCGCCTCAGTCATAACATAGTTAGGGAATTCCTTTATCGTTGTCCTATAACGCTCCCAAATCTCATGCAATGGTTCAGTGAGCTCCTACTTGAAAGCCAAATATCATCTCTCAATGCTGCCATAAGCCCCGTGAGAAAAAATTTGCAATGAACCTGTCCGCCAACTCATCCCAAGTAGTGATGGAATGGTTGGGAAGTCGCTCGAGCCAATCTAATTCCTTCCCTCTAAGTGAAAATGTGAAGAGTCTCAACCGAAGTGCATCCTCGTATACATTTGTTTGCTTGCTCTCCCATCAAGTATCCACAAAACCCTTGAGATGTTTGTAAGAATTTTGATTGGCAGCACCCGTGAAATACCCATGCTGCTCCAATAATGTCAGCATCACATTGGTAATTTGAAAATTGCCCGCCCGAATCCGGAGTGGGGCAATTTCACTTGCATAGCCTTGATTTGGAATAACTCGAGTAGCCACTCTTGGAGGTGGCGGAGGAGGGTCTGGAATATTGTCATTGGCATTAGCATTGGCCTGGCATACTCTACGTTGTCCTTGAGTTACAATAGGCACCTCATCATCTGCGACATCATCTACCTCTTCCCCGGCAATCACATTTCCAAGAGGGTCATTGTTGTTTGCTGCAATTTGGTACTTGAAGTTGTGACACACACAAATTAGTAAACAGAATGAAAGAAGAAAAATACGCAAAACTTGTTAGATAGAAAGCAAAAACCGTTAGCTCCCCGGAAATGGCGCCAAAAAGTGATCGAGGCCAACCCTGTACTACTACGAAGTAGCAAGAGTGGTTGAAGCAGCTTTTACCAGAGAAGGTCGGGATGATTTTCACAGGGAGCTAGGGATTGGAGTTGAGTTTCTATATAAATTGAAGTTGCGTAATTGTTCCAAAATTACACTTCTAAACATTGTTGGTTTTGATTTTACTTCTAATTTTATACTACTAAGATGCTAAATTAAGCAAGTAAGGCTAAGATTAAACTATTGAAAGTTGTTTAAATAAGTAAAAGGTACTAGGGAAGTGACCATCTCCTAGGTAGAAAATTGACGGGTTCTCGAGTCTAATAAGGCTAGATCGTCATATTTGGAGAGTGTGATATAACAATTGCATGATTCTACTTTCTATATACCTTTTGGTAGTTCGAGTATTTTGCCCGGTTGGCTTTCTCAAGACCAATTGGGTATGCTAATTTGTGCAAGCAATTGAGGTTCAAGTCAAGTATTAATATATCTAGGTTTAACACTTTAATTGGGGCTATCAATCTCTTGAATACGCCATAATTCCTTGTTGGATCAATTTCATAGACTTAGGCTTTCATTCTCAAGAAGAGCCAAAGTCAACTAGGCATAAACTAGTGTTTGCAACTACTAATTCAACATTAAAACCCTAAATTGGTCAAAATATCAATCACCCATAGACAATCAAGCATTAAAACACAAGACCCATCAATTACCCATACAAGGGTTGAGCCACAACCCTAGCTAATGGATCTAGCTACTCATGATTATAGAAGAAAACAAAGAAATAGATGAAGAAAAGCCCATAATAATCAATTAGTAGATAAAATTTGAAGATTCAATGATTAAAACTAAGCTAAAATTACTCAAAATAGAAAATAAGAATTGTTCATGACCGCAGCTATTAGGTACAAAACAACTAATAACTTAAAAATGGGGAAAGAAACTATTTATACTAGGTTTAAAATTATTGACAAAAATACCTCTGGGGGGCTAGTGCGGACCGCACAAAATTGAGTGCGGCCGCACTAAGGCTCTTGGCTGACTAATCTGCTCTCTAAAGTTGGCCACCGGGGACTGCACAAATGCACTACGACCGCGGTGGCTTCTATTGCGGTCCGCACAAAATGGACCGCGAACCGCATTGAGCATCATCCTTCAACTTGGTAACTCTTTGATATTGGGCTCTGCGGACCGCACAAAGTCAAGCGCAGCCGCAATGAAATCAACGCGGTCCGCACAAAATAATTTGCGGCTGCGTTGCTTGGCTGTCTAAAATGCCCACTCTTTAAACTTCATCTTTGTGGATCGCACATAATGGTGTGTGACCGCACTAGTCCTGTTTTACTAAGCTTGGCCTTGGTCTTGGTACTTGTGCATGTTTCACTCCTTTTTGAGTTGTCTTTTGACAAATTGTCACCTTGTTGATTAAACCCTGTAATCAAGGACAACATGTGAGACTTTAGGACTATTTTGTACACATTTCTAATCAAAACTAAGCAAGAAGGAGTGTAAAATGCATCATAATCCCTAGTACCAGGCCTTTTCTTTGAGCTTGAGGCACCAAATGAGCCTTATCGTCACCATTATCGTCTACCTCCTCCCCTGGGAGAACATTTCCAAGAGGATCAGCCATTTGTACCTAAAGCAATTAAAACACAAGTTAGTAAAATAAAAGGAAAGAAAAACAATGCACACAACTAGTCAAATAGATAGCCAAAATCATTTAACTCACGGTGCCAAAAAAAGATCGGCTCCAACCCTGCACCACTATCTAATAGCAAGGAGGGGTCGATGTTTCTTTTACCCAAAAGGTCAGGGTCGATATCCATAGGAATTGTAATTGGTTGGGAATTGGGTTCCTATCCTATCTAGCTATGTATTTTGTCTTTAATTACACTTCTAATCATGAGTGGGTGTGATTCTATTCTAATTGTATTACTATTGATTACTAAAAATAAATTAACAATAATGTTTTTGTAAGTGTTATCTCAATTGATAAAAGGCACTAGGGAAGTGACTTACACCTAGGTGAGTATCTAATGTGGTCTAGAATTTAGGAAAAAATTGTTATATCTGGGGTCGTGATATAACCTCACACTTAGTTACTCACTCTATACCTCTCAGTAGTTTGAGTGACTTTGCCCGAATTGGCTTTCTCAAGCCTAATTGGGTGTTCAAACAGTTCAAGTGAAATTAGCTCAAGTCGGGTATTACTATCTATAGGTTTAACCCTTTTATTTGAGGCTATCAATCTTTTGAATTCATCCGATTTCTTGTTAGCCTATTTTACCAAGACGTGAGCCCTCTTTCTCAGAGAAACCCTTAGTCAAAAAGGCATGAATCGGTATTTGCAAGTACCAATTCAACAAATAAAGCATAAAACAAGATAAATATCACTAACACATAAACAATAAGCCGTAAAACTGAAGATCCATTGTATACCCACACTAGGGTTAGGTCATAACCCTAGCTAATGGGTCTAGCTACTCATAATTAAGGTAGAAATCAAAGATGGAGATGAAATATAAGTCATAAATGTTAATTCCAAGAACAAAATCTAAAGTTATAGGCTAAATATACTCTAAGATGCGGAAAAGTACTGTTGTTCATGAGCTCCCTAATTCACAAGATAACCTACAAATGTGAAAAAGATCTATTTATATGCAGTTGAAATTACTGGATAAAAATACCCCTATGGAGGTCCCGCAGTCAGCATAAAACTGGGCGCCTCAATGAATGAACTTTCATGGCCGAGCAATAACGAGCGTGGTTCGTGTTTTTCTTCAATTGAATCTGGATTGGAGTAAATTTTGCGGACCGCATAAATACAATCACGTCCGTGTTGGTAACAATTGCATCCGCAAAAAAATGTTCGCTGACTGCGTCTCATAAGTTTATTTCACTTGTAACTCTATGAACCCTTAATATCGCTCTCCGCGGAATATCATCTACGTCCATGTCAGGTGGCTTCGCAGCTGTGTAATAATGATGTGCACAGCATTCTTTGTTTGGCCCCAAGTTGCTAGGTCTCTGATTCTTAATTTTCGCTCTCAGCGCAATTTTGCTCACGTCCGCGCCAATGGTTTTGTGGTCGCACTTTTGTGATGCGGTCAGCGATCCACACTGAGTCCAATTTCATCTCTCTGAACCTCATTTTGCGGCATCCCTCCTGTAGTTCGCCTCACCAGAAGAACGTACGCTACAGCATATTAATGGCGTCGACAATGCTTTAGTAATGTTTAGGGCTTGTGCAAGTTTGGCTCCTTTATATGTTCGGTCTGGCTTCTTTGCCTCATTTTGACCAAAACCTGCAACTAAGCAATTTGAATTAGTTTTCGAGAATACGTTAACGAATTTTGGACCCAAAACCTAAGCAAAAGAGAGTAAATAGTAGGTTAAAATCCTAATTATCAAGGTTTTGTAAAATTTGTTGGTTTTCGAGGTCCAGGCCTGGGGGTCGACTTTTGGGATCAATTTTTAGATTTTGATAAAGATTGAGATTTTATTATCCAGAGTAGTTCCTTAATATTTTTATTTGTATTTTGAAGTTATTTTGGTTAGATTTGAGTTGTCCAGAAGTCATTTCACTCGAGAAGTTCATTTTTTTAGTATCGAAATTTCTTCTTTGAGGTAAGTATCTTAACTAACCTTGTGTGGAGGAACTACCCCTTAGGATTTGAGTCTTCTATGTTTGCTATAGTCTGTACACGTGAGGTGACGAGTACGTGCTCGGAATTATTAGTAGAAATTGGCCTTTTAGAGTTCCTAGGTCCTTGTATTCATTGAATATGCAATTGTTCTAGTTAAGATTATGTTCCTTAATTACTAGTTTCAACTTTGTCTGCTCAATTAGATTCAATTACTTCATGATCCTCTCTTGTTGTTATTTGATTCATATGTCCCTTAATTGAAACTGTTATATCTTCCATTGCCCTGTTATCTTTTCCCTGACTGCTTATCTTTACTTGAAGTACTAGGTATCCCTTTTGTAAATTTTCTCCCTTAATTGAAGCTATGGTGATCTTCTCGTTGCCTACTTTTTTTCTTTTGAATTGGTTGTATCTCTCACGTAATTTCCCAAACATAAAAGAAGATTGCATATCCTATGCCTTATTGGACTCACCCTTATTTGGAGTTATTTGACACGTGTTAGTTTCTTGTTGTTGGATTGTATACTTTTGGGCCATTGTTATATATTATTTTCTTCCATGTTGAGCAGTTCTTGTTACGCCTACCATTTTTTATTCTAGTTATTCCTTGTGAACTAATTCTACTATTTCTTGCGATTGAAGTTTCTTGAGTTCATTTACTTGCCATACTTTATATTATTGTCATTGTTGTTGTTGTACCTTTTGTGGTAATGCACGAGGTTCCTTCCGTGTAGTTATTGATATGGGGTTCTACGAGGTTTCTATTGTGTGTTGTTACTATTGATATTTGCACATGCAGCATGACAAGGCATATATATATATATATATATATATATATATATATATATATATATATATATATATATATATATATTGATATGCACGAGGTTTCTTCCGTGTAGTTATTGATATGGGGTTCTACGAGGTTTCTGTTGTGTGTTGTTACTATTGATATTTGCCCATGCAGCATGACAAGGCATATATAAATATATATATATATATATATATATATATATATATATATATATATATATATATATATATATATATATATATATATACACACACACACACAGACACACATTGTTCAACTTGTTTTTACGAGTCATAAGCGAGTTTAGTAAAGTCTTGACAAGATGATGAGAAAGTTATACTAATAAAGCTCACACAATGACTGCTATAATTGGTGTTAATGGTGATTAATGGTGACATTTAATGAACAATATCATGAACCTTTCATTGCCAAGTTGACTAGGAATGACACCAGGTAGCCACTTTAATGAGCTATTATTTAGAAATTAGCTAATATATCCTAAATTCAGTTAAATTATAGGGACACAAATGTATTGAATTGTCCTAAAATTAATATTTTTAGTATAAACTTTTAAGACAAAATAAGTACTGATTAATCCCTAAATAGTAGCCCTAAGAATGATTAATTGTGCACTATGCCCAACACTTGACACTCCATGTCCTAAGTCTTAATGATCGGAGTGGAGTTTCAAACAATTATTATATGAATATAATGAGGATTTCTTGGGGGGTAAAGTACACAAATAGCCTTAAAGTAGACAATACTTTTAACTTTTGATCTTAAAGTTCTGCCAATGAGATAAGCGGGGTATAAAATTAAAAAGCACCCCAAAAAGTATCATATTTCTGCAAATTTTTTAAGTTAAATGAGGTAACATTTTATGAACTGTATCTTGAAAAGGATGTATGGAAGGAGCAGCAGATAACCTTTATGGTTTGAGAAAATGATAAGAAGGTATTGTTCTTCAGACATGATGTAACGATTCGACCGATCATTTGGAACTCTAGCACATCGTTCAGCACTTTGAGGCCATGAACATCTTAACTTCAAGTATTATGACTTGTACGCATGATCAGAATTAAATTTCGAGAAGTTCAGAGTTGATCTGGAAAGAGAATTCTCATTTCAGAAGCTTTAAGTTGAAAGAATTAACGATAATTAGATTTTTGAGTAAACGACCTCGAAATCGGGATTCGACGGTTCCAGCAAGTTCGTATGATGATTTCGGACTTGGGCGTATGTCTGGATTGTGTTTTAAAATACCCCGGAACATTTCGGCACCTATTGTGAAAGTTAGCATTTTTGAAAGAATTTCATAAGTTTGGGTTGAAGTGCATTTCAGTGTTATCAATGTCTTTTTGGGATTCTTAGTCTGGGAATAGCTCGGTATGGTGATTCTGGTGTTTGGAGCGTGATCGAAAGTGAATTCGGAGGTACGTGGATCATTTGGAGTCATTTAGCTAAAAAGAAAATTTTGAAGCTTTTTGAGGAGTTTGACCGGAAGTGAAATTTTTTATATCGGGGTCGGATTCCGAATTCTGAAAGTCTTAGTAGGTCTGAAATGTCGAATATGAGGTCAATCAGACGTGATTTGATAGGTTTAAACATCGAATGAAGAAGTTTGAATTTCTCAAGTTCATCAAGTTTGAATTAGGGTGTGATTCGTGATTTCGAGGTTGTTTGATGTGATTTGAGGCCTCGAGCACGTCCACATTATGTTTTGAGACTGGTTGGTATGATTAGTTTACGTCCCGGAAGCCTCGATTGGATTCCGGATGGTTAATGGATCAATTTTGGAATTTGAGAAAGAACTGAGGCAGCTGATATCTGGTGTAGCCACACCTGCAAGGTTATGGCCGCAGGTGCGGTGCCACAGAAGCGGCCATGGGGCCGCAAATGCGGTTTGGGCAGAGAAGGGCAGTGACCGCAGGTGCGGAACTTTACCAGCAGGTGCTGGTGCGCATCTGGACCGAGGAGACTACAGAAGCATATTTTTGGACTTGAGCCTGGGACCCAGAAGCGGAATTGGAAATGCACCTGCAGGACCGCAGAAGCGGTCAAGTGATCGCAGGTACGAGAAGTGGGTTGGGCAGTGTGTTCTTTTAAAAATGAGGGTTTGTCTCATTTTCACTATTTTTCCTCCATGGGAGTCAATTTGGAGAAACTTGGGAGTGCTATTTTCACCACCAAGCATGAGTTTTGGAGTGTTATGTATCAATTTGAGTCATCGGAAGGGCGTGGAATACAGGTTATGGAACTGCATCTCTCGAGGCGACCCGCAGCCGGCGTAATCTCTTTCAGTGTATTTACCTTTTGTCCAAATCTATATTCTAGACAATTATTGTACTTTATTTGATTTCCTAGAAATAACTCATGCACTTGTGATACCGGATTTTGAAATGATTATGGGATTATTCAATATTTAGTTTGATAAAGACGCCATCTTATTTTAGTGAAATTCATTATTTATTGTTTAATGTATAAAAGAGATAATTTTAATAAATATTAAAAATAAAAATTTAATTAACTTCTTGATGTTACTTCACCTGATATATTCAGCGCTATCATAAATTTTAATGAGATTTGGATCGTGACACATGAGTTACCTTTGTATCCAAATGAGCCAATTTTTTAAATCAGTTAAAGGTAGGATAAAAAGATGGGGTCATAACTTCCATTTTTCGTAATAAAAATAAGCCATACTCAATAGAAATCAACCCTTAGTCATTCTTAAATGTGGAAAAAATATGTGGACAAAAATATTCTGACCTTAAATAGGATAAACTTTCATCGCAATATGTAAGAGTTTAAAGCTTGTACATGTGAAACTTCAACATAGTATGTTTGAAGGTTAATGTGACAAATAAGCATAAATAGTTTAGAATAGACGTAAAATAAACTACCCAATATACCTACATAATATAACTACCCATATTTACATATTGTAAAAGTAATTTCATAAAATACTTATTTTATTACAACTAATTACCCGTCCAACCTAATACATAATCAGCTTTACTCTTTCATCACATTATTAATTTTCATTTGTCACGACTCCAAATTCATTAATTGTGATGGTACCTAACTTAACCCGCTAGGTAAACTAACTAATAACTGTCCAATTTCAATAACATTAATAAGTCAATTAATCAAAAATAAATTATATGGAACTATTTCATTTTCCAAGGGTTGGTAGTACAGGTCATGAGCTTCTAAGAATAGAGTTTACAAAACAAAAACGAAATAATACATAGTCTGTTTGGAAAGTACATATACAACACAATTTAATCTAAGCCTACCCTGAACAACATAGGCAGTTGCAACAAAGACGCGGGTACATCTTCAAATTCAGCAACCCTCGAGCCCAGCAACAACCACATCCAACACCTGCAAGCAATGTGCAGAAGTTTAGTATCAGTACAATCGACCCCATGTACTAAGTAAGTAACAAACATAACCTTAAGCTAAAAGTAGTAACGAGCTGGAACATGATCGGGTCCAACACAAAAAGTCAACAACAATTCGTAACCACAGAGAGAGCATATGAATAAGGAAATAACTCAGAGATAAAATACTCAGCTTTCCCGAAATTTTCCAAAAATAGTTCCGCATCTCAAGAATATTAGTAAAAATTCAAATTCTTTACCGAAAACATCGTGAAATATGAGATGGTTTAAAAATTGTATTCTATTTCAAAACTTATTTTCACAATAAGTAAGATGCTTTATTTTTCTTTCCAGAAAGCAAGTGTGAGATACCTCTCTATGACTACATACCAATGTGTGTAAAATATCATGAATAATATGATACCATGCAGCATGAGGAAAATGCATCTCTATGTATGTATGTCATATATGCATGCTAATGCCATATATCTCATAGATAGAATCATATACTCACACTCTCAAAATACTCAACCTCACGGTATCACACCTTTCACTCATCATAATCACTTGCTCGGTTCTGTGTATGGCCCATACGGCCCAGAAAAGGTTCATCACAGAATATATATACATCGGTAACTATATGTCACCTAGTACCGAGGAAACAGGCCAATCCAGCCTCATGGCAAAGATCCACCTCCAGGTATCAAGTACTTTGGAAAAATCTATATTCATAATATGAAATGTAATTAGTTTGATGGGTAAAAAATAAATGAATAGACAAGGATAAATAGATTATTTTTGTGGGTAATTGTGTCTTTCACCCCTAATTGAGTTCATTGTTTTTTGGACTAGCTATTAGAGTTTAGCCATATTTTAAATTATAACGGAAAAGTAGTCATTGGCCCAGACTATGGAATACAATTCCAACAAATACTGAAGTTTGAAGCTTTGACAAGTAAAACCCTAGTAAAATATGTTGAGATACAACGAATTAAAGAATTTTTTAACCGAAGAACGATTCCTAATTTTTGAACATTTGCTAGTGCAAAATTTTGAAAAATTCAGGAACGATTCATTATTTTTGTATTCACATTATACTTCAATAATTTTTAACCTTTAAATACAAATCTAGGATAGATTAATCTTTACAATTTCAAAATCGAGAAAAAATTCATGAATAATTCATGGTTTTGAACTCACATTTGAGAGCTACTGCTTTAGATTATTCAAACTCCAAGAATAATTCTTAAAATTTTAAACTTATAAATATTCAATGTTCAGTAGTCACTCATGGAATTCTTTCGTGCTCTAGATAAAAATAATTTTGCCAAACTTGTATTTCCGCATTAATGAGTGACTATTTTGCCACTAGAATTTAAAGTATGACTAACTCTAACCGCCGACAAAAAAATTGGTGTTTTTTTCTAGATTGTCATTTTAAATATTAATTTTATATTTCCTCAGTCCATTCTTATTAGGTTCTTTGGGGTTATACCAAGGATCTGCGCTCAGCTTGTTCTTATTTGCTATGGCGATGAACGCACTAGCACGCTACATCTAAGGAGAGGTGTCATAGTGTATGTTATTCGCTGATAATATAGTTCAGATTGATGAGACCCGAGACAGCGTAAATGGGACACTGAAGATATGAAGGCAGGCCCTAGAGTCGTGATTATTTTTTTTATAAGGATATCATCCTTAACGTGGCAGCAAACTACCCAAATATACATACATAAAGTAATAACAAGAGCGTAATGGTTTCAAGTTGGGTAGGACTAAGACGGAATATGTGGAAAGTAAGTTCAGTGACGTGACAAGGGAAGCGGATGTGGAAGTCAGGCTTTACTCACATTTCATCCTCAAGAGAAAAAGTTTTAAGTACTTAGGGTCAATTATCCGGGGAGATGGGGAGATCGATGGAGATGTTATGCACTATACTGAGGTGGGGTGGATGAAATAAAGGTTACCGTATAGAGTCATGAGTGACAAGAATGTGCCACCAAAACTCAAAGGTAAGTTCCATAGAGCGATGGTTAGACCGGTCATGTTGTATGGAGTTTAGTGTTGGCCAATCAATAATTCACATAACCAGAAGATGAAAGCAGCAGAAATGAGGATGTTGAGATGGATGTGTGGGCACTAGGCTGGATAAGATTAGGAATGAAGATATTCGGGAGAGGGTGGGTGTGGCTCCCGTAGACGACAAGATGCCGGAAGCGCGACTTAGATGGTTCAGATACGTGCAGAGAAGAATCCTAGATCACCGGTTAGGAGGTGTGAGCGATTGGCTTTGGCAGGAACAAAAAGAGGCAGAGGGAGGCCTAAGAAGTATTGGGGCAAGGAGATCAGGCAGAACATGGCGCCGCTTCAGATTTCCACGGACATGGCTCTTGATAGGAACATATGGAGATCGAGCATTAGCGTGGTAGGCTAGGAGGTAGTCGTGAGTTCTTTCCTCTTGTATCATGTAGTCTGATAGAGTTTTTGTTTAGGTTTGTTTAGCGGTCTATGTTGTGTTCACATTGTTGTTTTGCATAGTTTTGTGTTATTATCCTTTCAATTTTTATTTTCTTTTCTGGCATCTTTTGTTATTACATGTCTTTTCTTTTATTTTTTTCCTGATATTATTGTCTCTCTTGTTGAATCGAGAGTCTCCGGGAAACAGTATCTCTATCCTTTTCGGGGTTAGCATAAGGCCTGCGTAAACTCAGACCCTATTATTAGGATTTTACAATATATGTTATTGTTGTTATTTTGAATTGACAATTGAAAAATGCATCTTACGAGGCTTTGAAGGCTCCCTTAATTTTTTTTTTCTTTTTGCTAGTTGTGTACCTTTAGCTAGACCCCTACTAATCAGAGTAGTGTATTGATAAACTACTTTCTCAGGTGAAATATTGATAATTTAGTTTCAATTATTATACAAGGTAAAAATATAGTTCTTCCTCCCTTTCAAATGTTGCAACAGACTGAAAAACTGATGTACAATGCACCTAAACCTCCACTCGTTTTCCATGCACCAAAGTTAATATACCAATTATAGTACAGACGAACTCTTAGGCCTTCAAAAATATAAAATGCATTTTCTGAAAATATCTTACGTGGAGATCTTTAAATTAAAGTTGACTTTAAAGTCATTGCTCTATGTTCGGGTAAAACATGGAAAGTGGTCTTTAACCAATTTCATCAGCAAAAATAGCTGTCTTGTCACTTGAACTCTCACGTCAACATTTATCCATCCAGCTACACTGTTTTCTTGGGGTGTTTTTGGTACAAAGAAAAATATTTTCTTTAAGTGATTTTCTTACTCTTTTTTTTTTTTTTTGATGTGATTGGTTTGGTAGCAGAGGATAATTTTTCTTAAAAATATGTAATTTAGGCAAAACCAATAAAGACAAAATGTATAAGAGTAAAGAGTGTGGCAGGTCAAGATCTAAAGGCCGTGGGTGAGGGTAGGGGTGCGTCCGGCAAGGGTAGAAGGTGGTTGAGGGGCAGGGGTGGGATGGGGGTGGCACGAGGAGAGGGTGGAGTACGAGAATGGGGCTAGCAAGGGAGGTACGGCGTGGAAAACAGGGTTGGGAAGGTTTAAAAACAGTTTTAGAAAATATTTTCTCCTAACAGGAAGTTAGAAAAAAATGAGTTCATAAAAAAAATATTTTCCAAAATATTTAAGTCAATAGAACATTGGTCATTTCTTCATGCCAAACACAGCTTTAATTTAACAATAATTCTGAACACAGCGTTGTATAATAACCTTATCAAGAATACTTTTCCTGTCAAGCCAAGCACACTGCAAACGCCACCTCATGAAAATTGATATGTTCACTACGAATAACCAAATAATCAAAACCATTAAAACATTATGTGGATTACTAATATTCTTTCTCCCAACTATTACATGCATCCCTTTTTTATTTTTTATTATAGCAATATTATTTAACTTAAGTATTAACCATTCACATTAATCATATCAAGACAAGTAAATCCCTTATGTTGACATAGAACAAAGAAATCAATAAAGTATCTTCCAAAGTGAAAAAATAAAAAACGATCTAATAAAGAAAGCAATAAGAAACCAGAAAATCTTAGCTTTAACTTGGGTTTGGCCCTTATTGCAAAAAGATGCATAAGAGAATGTAAACAAAATTCATGAGCTTAACTTATCTTTGGCAAAGCTCCTTCAAAATCCTACTTCGTTTCATTTTTCCCCGGTTTCCCTTCTTGCCTGCTGCCGCCGAAGCCTTCCCTGAGCCTTTTCCTGTTTGTTTACCCTTCTTCCGCTTGCCCTGCTGCTTCTTCTTGTTCACTCCATGCTTTCTAGCATCTTTTTTCATTCGTGGATCGACAAGGACTTTCCCCTTGCCAACCTTAACTTGAACACCCTTCTTTGCTACCACATATTCCCTTTCTGGTTTTTTTGGTGTTACCGCCTTTTTGTATAGCTGTTCAATCATTTTTCTCTTTGAACGATTGTTAATATCAGCTTGGTCAGATATTGAGTTAGCTTTCTTCCGAACCTTCTCTAGCTTTCTATGTGCTGCCCGTTTCTTACGAGCTTTGGCTTCTGCGACCTTCTTTGCAGGCCTAGCATCAATTGCTTTAAATTGAGCTTTCATTGCAGCAATCTCCTCTTTTGTCACGGGTTTCTCTGGCTGGCGATGTCTCATTTCCTCATCAAGGAACCACTTCGGCAACCCCTCATCATGAAACATATATCTGTTGTAACCATCATCAATCATATCTTCCCTAGGCCTTTTCCTCAGCATCCACTTTGCTGTAGCTAATATTTCAGCTTTTGTGTCAATATCGTCATCTGATTCATCGGATGACGAGTCACTTGAATCAGAAGCAGGAGCAGGAACAATCTCAAAATCCTCTTCTGTCTTGGATGTTGAGACTTGTAAACTGCCATTTGTTTTCCTTGTGAGATCCTTAGTTTCTCCTTGTTTATCATTTGTCAGCTCCTTAGATTTTGGGGCTTGCTTCGCCCCTCCATCTATTTGCATCTCATCTTCACTATCATACTTGTCCAGGATATCTAGCTCTTCCGCTTCATCAAAAACATCTTGCGTAAACCACTTTTTCACAATCTCCTCCTGAGGCGGTGGTGCATCCTCGAGGGGTACAACAAGAGGGTTGACTTCATTATCTTCCTTGTCACTGTCAGAGTCTGGAGAAGAATGAGTCATGCTATCATCATTGCCATCCTGGAAAAGAAAGAGCAGCACTACCATTAATGCAAAGAAAGAAAGAAAGAAAAGATAAAACTTTGGAGAATCTAGTAGAAGACGTGAAGAAGCCAAACATTTTTTTAGATGATTCAGTAAGGCTCTATTTGGAAAGTTTAGGATAAGGATCAAAAATTGATTCAGTCCTTCTTTGTAATCTAGTTTTAGGTCAATCTAGATTTAGTTTAATCAATGTGGAAATGACTTCTCTTCTGGTAAAAAGTGGATCTTAACTAAGATTTCGTAAATTCTAATTTAGCAAATTTACAAATCTCAGTTGTAATATATAAAAAATATATGTGAATGGTAAAAATTAATGATTTATCAAGTATATAGGAAGGAAATTAAGCTTGTGCTTAGTATTCCCTGGGGCACACACAATCCAGATTTGGCGTCTTTTACAAATAAAGTTTGATCCAGAAAAACAGGTCTACACCAAACTCGGGAAAAGCATGTACAAGTTAGCTCCCACCAAATCCGAGATCCAGAGCTTCATCATACAAGTACTAAAAGAATGACATCAATCGAATTTCTAAGCAGGTACATATTGAAGGAAAAAAAGAAACTCAGCCCCATAACAAAAAGAAAGAGGAAAAGAACAAACGCGGATATATGCAGATATGAATTTTATAGTGCAACTTAAACCTAACTACAACCTGCAGGAGTGGACCATCCTTCAAGTACGCTTGTTTGGTTCGCTTTCTCTGCTTTGATTTTCCTTCCACTCTACCCAAATATCGTTCGTAAGCCTCGTCAAACAATGCCTCTATATTTTCATCATGTCTGAAAATGAAGAAAATAACATGCAGCTTCAGAAGTGTACAAGCAACAATCAAGTTTAGAAGCAGAAGTCCAAAAAGCTGGCCATAGTACCTTCTGCGTTCGTCTTCAGAGTCCAGATCACTAGAGGAATGCTCCTCGGCTTCCTCATCACTTCCATCATTTTCGTCACTTACCTCAGTAGTTCCTTTGTCATTTTCACTATCAACAGCTACGAGATCTTTCTTACCCTGAAATGTTTTTCCAAATGTACGTGAATCATATTATTAACAAATTTGTAGGCAGATTCCAAAATAGCAGTAAAAATGAATTAAATTGGTGGCGATTGCACCATAAGTACATGCCGAAACAAAATTAACTCTCAACTCGTATGACTGAGCACTCAATCCCTTCAAAATTTCATCTCCATTTCAACCAAAAACACAAAAATCGAGCCATCCTTAACCACTTTTGCATAGTCTCCAAACTGTGTGTCAACTTTTCATCATTTCAACCAAGAACCCACTGAACATTAAGCAAAAAAATTATTAATTTCCATAACTCCATAAATGTGGTCTACATCCTCCTCATATCTTTTATATATCTCCTCCTCAAACTATCTGATTTCAAATAGCATCTCACTTGATCCACCCACCCCCCCCCCCCCAACCGGATCAACTTTCAGGAAAACCATTTTCTCTGTAAAGGCCGCATTCGGTACACTAGTACAAACGACAGAACATGGAAACTGAAGTGTGAACACACCTTGATGGAAGATAGAGAAAACAAATCCTGATCACCATAACCATCCTCTGTTGCATCTACTTGAATCCCAAGTGCCTTGCGTGCTTTCTCCTGCCATTAGAAGAATTAAAGGAAAATAAATATCAGCAAAAATGTGACTTAGATAAGAAACAGAACCTGGTAGAGGGTACATATCAATTCAAGAAACTGTCCCAGCGCTTTGGTCTAGTGATAAGAGCACAACAAGTGATGTAAGGATTAGGCGGACATCATAGGTTCGAGTTTCAAACCGTACACAGCTAGTCTCGGGGATTTCTCGGTTATCAGAAAAAGGACAAGAAACCCCTAGTAATTATCAAGACTTTCAAACCATACACCACTAGTCTCGGGGATTTCTCGGTTATCAAAAAAAGTACAAGAAACCCCTAGTAATTATCAAGACCTTCAACCAAATAATAATTGGTACTAAGATCTCTTTTTCCAGAGTGCTTAGGTGTAAATTCTAGTAATTGACAGACAGGCAATTAAATAAGTGTTAAACCTGCTCTGAACTGCAACTTTTCCCTGGCTCTAGTTCGACTAACTAATAGCTAAAATACCCTGACGAGAATCAGCGTAAGTGTGCATTCAGAAGATGAAGAGGAGCCACCATAAGTTTTTTCAAACAAAGGAGGGCATGGACACTTGCTTTCATAAGGGAAAAGCACGGAATTTCACGATTTGGGTCACTTGTTCTCTCTATTAATTCTTCAAAGCTCAACAGAATAATCACTCACACATGCTGTCTTATGGCATACATTCTTAAATTTGCATAAACAACGGAAAACCAAAGTAGAAAATGAAAGAGACTTGGTGGAGCATATGCATAAACCTTGGCTCGTCTTTTTGCTTGAAGTTTCTTCTCTTTTTTCTGCCTTCTCTCCACGATATTGGCTCTCTCCTCTATTTCATTAAGAACTCTTTCATCTTCATCTTCATCTTCTTTGTTCTCACTTTCAACAACAGCTGTTGGGGTTTTAATCTTTTCAGGAGATAAAGCTTTTCTTATCTGCATACGCCACCTTAGCAAAACAAGGTTTGGATTCAATAGATTATAAGAAAAGTATAAGGCACAAGAATAAGAACAAAGGATAATGTAATTAAATTTACTCAAGAACTTCGATCATCTGTAAACAAATAGGTTCTCAGAAGGTTTCTGTTTCATACTTTAAGAGATGCTTGAAGTCTTGCTTTGCAAGAAGACACAAATCATCACATAGAGCTTTAACCTGGCACAAACATCTAAGGGTAAGGCTGACAATAGGAAACAACTACGCCATCTAGCAACAGGCTACAATAGGTCACATGAAATATACCTCCTCTGTTGTAAGAGCATGATCTCTAATGGGCAAACAAGCAGGATCATCAAAGCTCATTGAAGTAAAGGAACCAAGGATATGAATAGGGTTATCAGCCCAAACAAAATCTGCAACTGAGCAAACCTTCCTTAAGATTGTGGCTCCATCTTCATACCTGCAAGGTTCATTTTATACAGAAGTCATATAGAGGTATTAGGCGAAACTCAAATGTCTGAAAATAGAATGAAGAAATCAATTATATCAAATCTTCACCGCAGCTCTAAGAATGACAAACCCACTAAACTGAATCAAAGATAACATCAATCATTTGAAAGCTGGCAGTTAGTTAGAAATTCAAATTTCACACGACACAATCTATTAATAAAGTGCATAGTAAAAAAGATAAGGCCCAGACAGTTTCACATGTGCCCAAACAATTATAGGTTCCAAACTGATTAGTAGAAGTAGAGGCTGGGGCAAACCAAGTAAACTATGAATTTGAAGACAAGTTATGCTGGAATTAGTTATCATAATATTATTTCTTATTGACCGTTTGGTATGTTGCAGTAACCTGGGGATTGTCAATTTTACTGTTTTATCCTAGGATTACTATTCCACCCCAGGTATAACTGATATGCAGGAGTGCCCTCATCGATCTGTCAGTATAAGTTATCTTAGTAACCAAACAAGGGATAAGGCGATACTTAATTTTTATCCCGGGATTATGTTCGCTTATCCATCATACGAAACGAAATGCAAAGAAAGAGGCAGGGAGTAAAATCTTCAGCATCACATCAAGAGACATAGAATCAGTCATAATCCGCTGTCCTGGGAGACGATTAAGGAAGTGAAGTAGGTCAAGCATTAGGAAGAATGAAGAAGCAGTCCGTTCATAAATTGAAGGTATTGGGGAATCCAAAGGCAGCAGCACTTCTGAGATGCTGAGGACTCCCAGAACCAAAAAGCCTTCAATGGCAAAAGCCAAAGCCTCTCTCTCTCTAACTCCTGCCTGGTATCACGGCCTACTGTCAGATGTTTGCTTTTCACTTTGCTAAAACTTCCTCCACAAAAATCTCAAAAGAATACAAATACCCATGTGAGGAAACCGAAAAGAAAAGGGAAAAAGCAACTTATTTTTCACAATCTGTTTCTAGGTTATATGTGTATATAAATATACATGTCATTGCATCTGTTTAAATGAGTGGCACCTATTATCATGATTTGACAGATAAAGCTGTGATCAATGCACACGTGCTGCTGGAAATGAACCCGGTTTCAGATTCTTCTCACAAATAAATATACACATCATTGCATCTGTTCAAATTAGTGGCATCTATTATCATGATTTGACACATAAAGCTGTGATCAATGCACACTTGTTGCTGGAAGCGAACCCGATTTCAGCTTCTTCTCACAATACACGGTTGTACAAGGAAGCAGGTCAAGCATCCCCCTAGCAATCTACATCTGGTCATCTAGTGAATTGTTTGTTTATCAAAAAAGACGAACAGGTCATCCGTTTCACTTCATCATTTCTAAAAGGCCAGATTCTGGAAAATTTTAAAGCAGATTGGTTCATTTTACAAAGTTCAGTGTCCCAAAAACCTATGCACAAATACCAAGTTTTGTAGTTTGATTATAGTCAATGGAAGGTCCAGCTCTTTCTGATGGACTAGACACAACAATTCAAATGCATAAATACACTGCAAAATAGGATATACCCATCACGATGTCTCTTCTGTTTCGGCCCCCTGAGTACGTCAATCACCTGATCAGGCACACACAAGAAGCTCAATTAGATTATAGGAGCGGCTATATGAAATGGGGAAGGAGAGTTTGTGCACCTAGCATGCAAATGAGAGAAAGGGGGGATGAAGGGGCAAGAGAGCATGACAGAGGACCATAATCAAAAGCTTTTCCAGTACCTTGGGGGGTTCTTGACCTCCTTGAAAGAGGTGCTTTACATCAAGAAGTCGTGGATCAATCTTTGCAGGAGCTTTATATTTTAAACCTATAATATAAATTTCTGCAGATGCTGAACGACTTGCCAGAGGTTTGTCCACCTCAACCTTCTCAAAAAGCTGCCGATAAAACCCAAAAGTGAGGGATCATTTGATCTCTGTCTACTTGGAAAAAAAACTGGGTATAGAAGTGGAAAATTACCTGTCTTAGACAGTAAAGAACTGCGTTATAATCTTGAGATCTGAAAATCTAAAAGAGGAGATCTTATTAGTCTACTTGACAACTCCGCTAGTATGAGCATGAAAAGAAGCAGTTTCATCACAGGATCTCAATATTTAAATTGGGTGGCAGCATATGCTGGCATGTCCCTTTCTACTTACATCAGAATCGATAGAATGATGGATAAAATCACAAGTGCATGCTCGAGATTCCCAAATACCACATATTCCAGGATTATCGCCTCCCACCAAGGAAACGGGGAAAAAAGAACACATGCACATGAACAGAAGATGAACCTAAAAATGCCAATGATCTGATACTTCTTTCTGGACAACAGAAATGCACTTAAATATCCTCAAGGAGACAATAAAAGCCACATGCACATACCAAGAGTAGTGTTAACCTAAGATGCAGAGAACTCTGGCACAAGACGTAATCAGCAATGGAAGAAAGTAAAAGCAAGAGAACCCGCAGAATACAGCCAAATACACTGTTGGCCATCAGAGCTGCACTCAACCAATCAAAGCATGTTCATTGACAAAAACAGTGAAGAAATTACACATCAAGAAAAAGGCCATTCAAAGATCATATGGCATTGATCAGCAACATTTTGGAAGATTGGGGGCTCCACAACCCTGTAAACATAACTGAATTCTTCCTTAATTTTACGATAGAGCATATCTCAAGCTCGATCAGACCTAAGGGAATCTACAGAATGGCTACTTTGGGCATAAAACCAAGATCTGCCAAGTTTCTTGGATAAAAGAGGCGACATGAGCATCAAATTGGAATTTGAACAGTCCTAGCAAGATCATCATTTCTACAGGAGATGATGCTCGAAAATACCTCAGAATGCACAAGCGCTGACACAAATGCATTTTCACTTATTTTATCATGTAGAGGAGGGAGGCATATCAAAACTAAGGAAATAATTTCTTTTTCACTTGAGAATGATAACATAAAACTAAGGAAAGACTATTTACTTGCAAGACATATAATTTGCAGTACTCTTTACAAGGGAAGGAAAGCGTGATCAAGAGGACCCTCTGCTCTAACCATGAGTTTAGGGTCTGTACCAAGGCATTAAAAGTGAAAGCACCACGCAGGGTTTACCATATGAGAGAAAGATCAAAGGTCAATTACCAACATTGTCAAAAAGAATTTCCAATTTTTTTCTACTTGTGCTAGCCAAAGTGGCTGGGCTAAATACAGTTAAAATTCCAACAGTACAGATCAAGGATTATCCTATCTCAAAAATGACAAGTCATATACTACTAGAGCTTTCTAGTATTACTCCAAAAGAGTTATATAGACACAAATAACAATGGAAAAAAGCCAGTAACAAGTTTTCATAAAAACAACAGATATTCATAAACTAATTAAGAAACACATCAGCAAAGATTCGGGCTTTTATCCCATATGGTAAAATCCCCAAGCTCATAGTTGTAGCTAAATGGTCCGTTCTATAAGTCCATTCTTCATCAATATTCGTAATAACATCATTTACATAACAAGCAAAAATGATTCAATTTAGAGTAATACTCTAAAAGAGCTACATCGACACAAACAACAAGGGAAAAAAGACCAGTAACCATTTACATAACAACAACAACAACAAATATTCATAAACTAATTAAGAAACTCATCAACAAAGATTCGGGCTTTTTTCCACATATGCAAAATCCCCAAGCTCATAGTTGGAGCCAAAGGGTACGACCCATTAAGCTATTCCTCGCCAGCGTTCGGGCAGTTTTGAACATAGATGAAGCAAAATATTCATAATAACATCATCAAGCCAGCATTTGGATACGTAACAAGCAAAAAGATTCATACCTTAGTAACAAAAGTGCCTTTGGGAGCCAACAATTCAGTAGCAAGCTTAACAGAATCAATAACCAAAGAATTCTGACTAGTAGCTTCCTTAGCCCAAGCACCACCAACATTAGGAGACCCATCATGAAGTACCAAATCAAAAGTTCTACGCCCATTTTCAGCCATTATTCTTTTAATAGTCGCACGACATTTAGGGGTTGTAATATCCTCTTGAATACATATACCACCACGAAGTGGTTTAATTGGAACTAAATCAACGCCAAGAACAAGACTGCCAACGGGTACATTCTTTAAAGCGACTTGCATCCAACCACCTGGCGCTGCACAAAGATCGAGAACTGCGGAAGATGAACGGAGAAAAGAAAATTTGGAATCGAGTTGGACTAATTTCCATGCTGCTCTTGAACGGTAACCGTGATCTCTGGCTAAGTGGTAGTACTTGTCCAAACGATGCTTTCCTTTCACTTTTCCCATTTGAAGAGAGAAATCTGCTCTCTGTTTCTCTGTACGTGGGATTGGGGGTTTAGAGAGTTTACTAGGGTTTTGGCGCTGGGAATTTATACTGGCTTCTGTATGTATACCTTCTCTCACGTGCTACTCACGTGACCCAACCTAAAGCTTAATTTGGGAAAGGACGTTCATGTCAGTTGCAGGTAAGGCTATTTTGTGGGTCGGGCCCAGCACAGGATCGCTCCGAGATCACAGGTTAAATGGGCCGGTTCCAAACAGTATTAAAAGACTATTGTGGGGCTAGTCCTCCAGATTGAGACTGCAAGCTTGAAAATGTTTAATTCGGGACCCCCTGGCGGGCCTGGATCGGTTCAATCGGACCTAACGGGCTTAACGGCTATTTTCTAAAAAAAATTTAAAATTGGTCAACGGTTGAAAGTTTAAAAACTAGTCGTTGGTCTGACAATTTAGCCATTTGACTTTTTAAAAATAGTTATTTAGCCCCCAAACTTTTTATAATTACACTTTTCCCTATTCCTAACTATAAATACCTCGTCATTCTTTCATTTTTACTCACAAAATCATCGATCTCTCTCAATCTCTCTCTAATTTTCTTCTATAATTGCTTACTTTATTATTGTAATTTGTGAAAAATTTTGAAGTTGGTGAATTCAAGTATTCAAGTCTTCAACTCTTCAACGATATACAATTTTCAAAAGATGTTCGTCAATTCAGTAAACTCGTTCCAACTTGTAAATATTAATATTATAGTTTTGTTTGTTTTAGTTTGTATAATTATAATTAATAAGGACTTTTCGTTGAAAAAAACTTGGTGGTAAGGGTAGGGGAAAATCCAAAATTGGTGAATCTAGTCGACAAGCTACTACTTCTCCCCGGCTCCCCGACCCAGACATGTTACCCGTCCTTCTCCACCTGTTATTCTTGATAGTGATAACCTTTTTTTTCAATTTACCTATAGTCAATTTTGCCATGATGTTGCACCAGGTCAACAATTAAATGATGAATATATGAATGCTCTTTATCCTAATGAAACTATCGATGAAAATGATGAGGAAAATGATGATTTAGATTAAATGCAACCGGATTTAGATAATACACATACTAGTCATGTTGTTAACTTAACTGATAATAATCCAAATGATGTCTCGCCTAACCCTCCTGTAGTAACCCCTACTTTTAATAGACAACCTTCTAAACGACCCGAACCATCTCTTGTTTGGTACTTTTTACTCAACTAAGAGATCCAAATAATGCTAAGAGTAAAACATGTGGGTCTTTGATGGCTCATACATATACTTGAGACTATAGCGGTACGGGTAGTTTGGCTAGACACATAAAGAAACACCCCAGAGATAAAATCTAGATATCTTCAAATGAAAGCTCCGCAAGAGGAGAGAAGTGCAAGTATTGAGATTAACCCTAGTACCGGATCAAATCTAATTCAACCAAAAATTAACACTGCTACCGGAGGCATTTTATATTACGATCCAAATAAAGTTCGTGAAGAACTGCTATGTGCTTACCCTATATTTTTCTTTCTAACTTCACTTTGTGCATTATATTATAAAAGTTTTTAATCTACTTATAAAGGAGGGCCTCGGGCAACCCATATATATATATATATATATATATATATATATATATATATATATATATATAAGTTAGATGAAAATGTTGCTACAGTTAGCATCACAGAGATTAATAATTTAGTTTCTCAAAATAATTATTTGAGTTTATATGTTAAAGTTTTGGGAAAACATATTAGTTCCCTTGACAAAAAACTTGATGAATTAACTGTTTTGGTAAAGGAAATAAGTAAGAAGACGACTGATGTTGCTTCCACTTTAGGAAGCAAATCAGATGTCCAATATGTTCCTACTCATGTTCAAAGACCTCCTGAGATTTAGGATTTTAGATTTAAATTGCTTAATGATTTTGAAGAATTTCTTGATAAAAAGTTTTCTAGTCTAAATATTAAGCCAATTGATTTATCAAATGATTTTGCAGAAAAAATCGAGACCATTTCTGATTATAAAAATGAAACTTGGTCAGAGTTTAATAAACTCAAAGGCTTAATCAAACCAAATAAGTATGATGATAAACCCAAAATGCAAACTTATTATTATTATTCCTGTCCTTCTCCTCAAGATGTACTAATAGAGGAACATGTTTGGAAGCAGACTAATACGTCCTACAGTGGTTCCGAAATTTATGAATGGAATCTTGATGGTTCGATTGATGACAATTGACTATTCTTGTACTATTCTTGTACATAGAATGCTTATGTGTGCAACTATCTATAAAAGTATAAAAAATACAGATAGAACTATTTGTAAAATGATTGTTGCAGGTTTTACTGGCCAGCTTCATGGCTGGTGGGATAATTATTTATCCGTTGAAGAGAAGGCTTCGATTATTAATGCAATAACCACTGATCAAGGAGTTGATAACCTAGACATGGCTCTAATTAAAAATGGAGAAGATGTTGTTTATACCCTTGTTCTTACAATTCCAGAACACTTCAATGGTAGATTTACCAATCAGAATGAGATTGTTCGTACTCTCTTAAATGGCCTAAGGTGTAGAACCCTTAGTAAATTTAGATGGTATAAAGACACCTTTATGAGTAAGGTTATGCAATTGCCCGAAAATAAGTTTGAACATTGGAAAGCTATGTTAATAGATGACCTTCCCTCCTTATTTTCTGAAAGGGTAAGAAAAACCCTAAGGGGTAACTATGGTGAAATTCCGTATAAAGATTATACATATGGAAAGATTATAGGAGTTTGCACTCAAGAAGGATTAAATTTGTGCAATGAGTTAAAATTCTCTAGACAGCTTAAGATATATAAGCTTAAGGAGAAATCTCAATTAGGATATTTTTTCTCCTAGTTCGGTTTACCTGAGATTTCTACTCATAACAAGAAGAAGAAGAAGAAGAAGAAGAAGAAGAAGAAGAAGAAGAAGAAGAATCTAAGCGAGATCTTGTCGTTATTAAGTGCTACAAATGTGGAAAACTTGGCCATGTAGCTCTAAATTGTAAGCTTCAAAAGTTGAAAGCTTTAGAGCTAGACGATGAGTCACATAATAAGGTTTATAGTTTGTTATACACTTCTTGATCAGAATCTGATTATAATTCTGAGTCAGATAATGAAGTCGAAGTCGATTTACTTGATTTATCGAATAGTGATAAAAATATTGAGAATACTTGTACAACTTACAAAGGTGATACGTGTACTGATGATGATGAATTTTATAAATTAAAAGCTCAATTTCAAGATTTGAACATGAAAACTATTATATATGATAATGTAATAGAACTTTTAAAAGAAGTTACTGCTGATGAACTTCGTAAAAAAATTGTTGATTTGGCTGCAAGTTCTAGTTCTAGTTCTTTGAAATCTTTTGAAAAACGAAAAAACGAGTTTGAATATTCTGCACCATATTCTTTTTCCAAAATTAATAAAAGTCTTGATAATAAAGTGATAGCTTATATGTGTCCACCAAACAATAGAATACCTGGTTCTATATTAGACTGATACATTAAAAGCAGTAAAGACTGAATGTAAAAGAGGTCAGAAGTTTCTCTACGTGAAAAAATTCCACATAAGGGGATAAAAAAACCACGATCTACACCAATAGGCTTTAAACTCAACTAACTTGTAATCTACCTATTACAAGCCACTTTGCAAACTCTCTTTTGCAAAGACTTCAAACTAACTTGTGATACACCACCACAAGCTACTCAATAACTCTCCTAGTTACAGAGGATACAACTTATGACTACTCCTAGTTACAACATAAACTCTAAAGTTTACGAATTTGTTTTGTTCCTAATATAGTGCTTCTAATAAAGCAAACTAGAAATTACAATGTAGAACAAGTGACAAGATTACAACTCAACTAAGGACATACATAAGACTTTGTTAGAACTAATATGTAATGGAGTTGTCTTCTTGTTCTTGACACACCATTGACTTCAATGCCGGATGAAAGCTTTTTCAGCTCAAGAGAATACCACTGAATGCACGAAAGAAGTGTGTATTGCACCATGTTATTTTATCACAAAAGATACATCTATAGATAGTGATGTTAACTCTTGGTGTACTTCTTTTCAGAGAGAAGTGACAGTTACACTGTCTGCACAGCCACTTGTGGGCAGGTGCGTTCCAGCTAGACTTTGTGCTTCTGTCAGGACATACCAATGAACCAGGTCCTAATACTTCTGTCAAAACATACCAGTGGCCCATGTGCTAGTTATGTTCCTCTTCTATAACAATTGCTTGATGGACTTTCTTCTCATACGTTCCTGCTGTTCACCTTGACATGTACTTCTGTCAGTGAACCCCAAGGGAGCAGGTCCCTATTATGTTTCCCTTTATCTTGAATGTGTACCGTCACTGACTTGTGCTTTTATTGGAAAACCCTATGGGACCAGGTCATCGGGTTCCTTTTGTGTTACTCCAGGTGGTCGTTCATTCATTTGCTGATGTTCACGCTTCGACCAGTTCATATGGGATGTGTATCCAGCAGAGCGGGTTCTCTATCTGGTTCTTTACAACAAGTTTATTAAATCATCAAAATATAAGAAGCATAAGATTAAGTACAACTCATCAATTTCTCCCTTTTTTGATAATGACAAACTTAAGTATAGACAACATTTGTTTAGAGTACAAAATAACCAGATACCAGATGTACACGAAGTTCCCCATTAATCTCAGTTGTTCCAGGAAGTTCCCCCTTAATCTTAGATCCCTTTAACTCCTTTAATCTGTCACCAGTATCCAAATTCTTCAAATACAATCAATACTTTATTTCCCTCTTTGGCATCTTTAAAAAGAAGCACAAGCAGGTAATGAAGCATAAAGAAGTCTAACAAAGCAAGCTCATGCCACATATGTGTACACAATATGACAGAAAAGAGAATCCAAAGGAACATAGTATTGTACAAGCAACGAATGTGAAGTTGTTTCATTTGTGTTTACACTGGATTGAGAAAATCAGGAGTAGTAGTGGTTAAGATCAACGTGCTACCATACCAAACAAAAAAAGTAAAATAGCCACCATATATCATTGGACAAAAGCAGCTTGACACTAAGAATATCATAGGAAATAATGGAGGAATGAGGCTTAGAGGAAGAGGCAGTAATGGTTTTGAGAACTAGGTCTAGTCTAACATTTGCAGCCAATTGTTCTTCAAGTAATTGAGCCCATAGATTCTCATTTTCCTTTCTCAATTCCTCATGCACAAAGTCAGACCCCTTAGCTGCTTGGTTGATATGGGTTTCCAGTATTGCCTTTCGAGCCCTCAACTTTCTCAATTCCTTAGAAGCTACATTTTGAGCGTTTATCACTGAGATATGGTCGAGATACTCCCACTAAATCTTTCTATACATTCAAATTCCTCTAGAGTGGTCTTTGAGAATGACTGTTTGTGCATGCCCGCTCTGGGATTTCCTAAGGGAACCTTGTACAATTTGAACACTTGAGTCAGAAGAAAGCCATAGGGTAACCCATGATTTCCTCCTTTGAAATTTGCCATTGTCTGCATGTGATCAATCATGATGGCAGGCAAATTTATTGGTACATACTCATCAAGTTCTTCCATTAGGACCATGTCCGATCTTTTGGCAATGGTGTGTCACTCAGAGCGAGATAAAAGTACTTTATTGACTATCTCGAAGAGAAGCTTGTACTCAGGAAGTAGGATCTTCTTATGTACCTATTCCACCTATTGAATAGCTTGTTCTTTCATAATGGCTCTCCGAAATTTTACTGCACAGACGCCCGTAACTAAGTTCATACCTTCACATGGGATTTTGAGAACCTTGTGCAATGTTGAAGCATCTAGCACAATGTCAATTCCATTTATGAGAGCACAGATGTGGTTCCCCTCAATAGTGAAAAGAGATGCATAGAAAGCTTGTACTGCGTCTTCGTACACTAGAGGCATTCTTTCTTCAAACAAGTGTTACAATTGTTGAAACTCCACAATCTCAAGAATTTGACACATCCTTGTCATTTCTTAAATAGCTGGATCAAAAATGCGTCCCCACAACACTTTTTGAGTTCTTAGTCTCTGTTTCCAAAGACCATTATCATTGGACATGGACCTTAATGCACTAGGTTCCTTCATAGTTTCCTACTTTCTTTTGCTACAGCCTTCATCAATCTTTCCTTTCCAGCTAGCTATCCATATAGTATTTTCTTCAGACACAGCTGGCTCAATCTTACTTCGTTTTAACCTGCTTCAATACTTTAAAGATGACCATTTCTATTTCTCAACAGTTTCAGTGACTCCTTTTTCCGTGGGCTTTCGAGTTGTCACATGTTGCTGTACTGAAGAACCGAGTTCTTTGGAACGATCTTTACCTACTTGGTTTACTGTCCCACTCTTGATGAAATCCTTTGGATTCATTCTCTTCCTTTTTCTTGGCTTGATACTCATTTTAATTTTCTAAAATGAAGATTCAGAGCTATCTTGCTATAGTGACCTAATAGTGATAGATTTTAAGGAATACCCTAAGATTTTAGAGGAAATGGGAGGTACAGAAGTGGGTTTGCATGGATAAGGAACGGGTTCATCAGAGGGCTTTTCTGGGAGCATCTCATGAGTTAGAGACTCTAGGAGTTCTACAGTTCTTGCATTTTCTAGATGAGAGATATCTTCCCTCTGATACTCAGAAGGGACATAAACTTCTTCATTCGTCAAACTTTCAGCAGCTATGGCCATGATGTTGTGAGCCGCTTCTTTTTCAGGTGACTTCTTGAGAGTCACTGTTACCAACATGGAAGAGTTTATGTACTGGTCAGGATCATCTTCATAAGCTTCCGAAACCATAGAAGTGAAATCTTCTGTTTGTTTTTTGGAGAAGTCATAGGATTGACTAGACATAGGGTTCTCAAGATAGTGGTAAGTAGGATTAGCAGGAATAGAAAGACAGTAAGAGTGGAGAAGAGACTAGAAGTGTACAGAGTGGTAGAGTGCGCGAGACTGTGATGACCTGAACTTGATTTTAAGGAAGGCGATGAAATAGTGATGGTGCTAGAAGTGGTGGACTGAGATGATTGTTCGATCTCCATTAGATGAATACTTTCCAGATAAGTAGCTTAAAGAGAGTGAAAGATGAAGAATGAGTCCTAGCTGAACAACAACAGAGAAGGTTCATGACTTGTCATAAGAGGGAAGAAGAGATTTATTGGAAGAGGGTCTAATGATGAGTGAAGAAAGAAACAAGTTCTGAATAATCCTAGAGACAGTGGTAGGTTTGTGGGGAAATGGTGCCGTACAAATAAGGTGAAAGGATTTGACAGACAAGACATGGCACACAAACCTTGAAAAGTTGCTGATGTGGCAGCTGAATCACAGGATAATTATTATACACTCTTTGTTTAGAGAGGGCATGCAAAAACTAACCTCGTTACTATTAACCGGGATACAAGAACCTGATGCCGGAGCAATTTTTTGAACATAATTTCAACGGCTCCCCCTTTTTGCAGCTTATAACGTACTTTTAGCTTTAGCTTCCATAATCGTCATGTATGTTTACCTACAACAGTATTGATGTAATTCAAGCTTAGTCATAAAAGCTTTAGCTATCTTTACCTGAAGATGTTCTTACGGAGCTGCCAGAAGGGGAATCAGTTCTTCATTAGATTCTTGTGGCCTTTGTTTTCGTCTTGATTCATCAGAGATATTCTCAACTTTGAGACATTGATGTAGATATCTAGAGTTTTGATCTCTTGTTTTTCAAGGCTTTCCCAAAGGTACTCCTTTTTTCATGTTTATCCTTAGAAGAGAATTTCGCCCCTCAGTGTGTTAGCCATTTTTCTCCAGTTGTTGATGATTCCATAAAGCTTCCCAGTTGCATTTTGGTTTATCGATTTGAGACACAAGTTGGTTGAAGAGGGAAACATGAGGGTTAATTTGATTTCCCAAATCTTTGTGTTTTGTTGCTTAAGTAGTATCATGAGCTTCATTTCTTCTTCTTTTAGCTTCAGCGGTAACCAGTAATGTACCCGGTTCTTTATGATGGTGCATTGTGTCTCGCCATTCTTTTACACCTGCTCACTTTGTCACCTTTCTGATTTTGAAACCTCAGGCATTTCCCAGAGTTGGGATCACTTCATCATATCAATCCTGAGAGTTTCTTTCTTGACAGAAGGAGAGTTCCCTGTGAAATATTCAATGAGCATCTCGTGCCATTTAGAGCTTCCTTAGTTAGAGACCTTTTTGACCTTGTTTTGTGAGTTGTTTCTTAGGAGCATTCCTTCTCTTATCTGTTTTCATAGCTAATCCTTCCTGTTTTTCTAGAGCAAGGCACTTTCCTCCAGTTGGTGGTTCCTTGCCAGTTTTTCTTTGAGGAAGGACTTGGTTCGGCACATGTTCTTCAGTAAAAAGCAGTGTACATTTTTTCCAGCACCTGATGACGAGCTAAACTCCAAAATCTCCACCTTTTTCTATTCAAGATCCAACGGAACCTCTTTTTTTTTTATACTGAGAATGTACCTTCTACTTTCTTCTCAATGATACATTCCTTTCCTGCAAGGCTTTCAATGAGAAGCATTTACTGTCCATAGTCCATCACGTTCTGCTTCCTCTCACTACTCTCTGCACATACACATCAAGGGTTATATTTAAGAACCCAAACTAGTTTGGGTCCATTGTTCTATAAAAGGGGTGAATGGGAGGTTTTTTGTTCCATATAGGAAGCATCCGCTTTTTGCGAGTGGTACTTGGTCCTGTGCTAGCATTCACTCTATTTGTGAATGCTTTGTTCTTCTAAGCATATTTAAACCCGACTTACCAATTTTCTTTGAATTGCCCATTGTTTCTACAATGGGTACATAGCCAGTTGTTAGGTACAGTGACATACTTGTTGTGTGGGTTATATGGAGTTTTCTCCCTTTGGAACTCGATGCCCTGCCTATTCCCACTATTGTTGAGATACATGGCAGTAGCAACATCTGAAGACCAGGTCCACTTTAAGGATATCTCAAGATCATTTCTTACTTTCTCCAACTCAATTTGGAGTTGCCAATTCCTCTCAAGTTCTTTGCAAAGACTGGTTTTTACGATATTTAACTCCTTGTCCAGCAAGATGTGCGACTCACTAGCCACTCCTTTCCCTTTCTCAAGATTTACACTCTTATGTTCTTTATTAGGTCCCTCATTGGTTTCCTCTAGATCAGCACATATCACGAGAAAGTCATCCCTTTCCTCTTCAATAAAAGCAATTTTTTCTTCTAACGTTTGTTTCTTACTACTAAGATCTTCTATTTTTTCTTTCATATCGAACACTAGTACCATCAGATCGTCTCTCTCATTCTCCACTCTAGTTATTTTTTTCATTTAGGGCCTCCTTCTCTAGTTCAAGGTTGGCTAGGTCTCATTTAAGTCCACTACACATACCACTAGATCATCTCTAGATTGCTCGGCCTCTCCAAGCTCTATGGTTAGGATCTCCTTGTCATTTACAAGACTGTAGTAGGTATCAATTAAGACTTTTTATAAATACCTTAGTTTTTTTAGAGGAGTAGGAATTCAGATTTCTCTGAACATCCCTGAAGCTTACTTCATCATCTTCATCTTCTTCTTCTTCATCATCGGACTGAGCCATCAACGCGAATAGTGAATCGTACTTTGTTGCTTCAGTTTTCGATGCCATCATGGAACTATTTTTTGCTTTTGATTCCCTTTAGGATTCAGTTGAGGTATCTCTTCAAGCGGCAAGAGCCTGCTTAACGATATTGTCTACAACCCTTTTTCGATTGAATCTTTTCTCTGGAACCAGGTTCCTTTTTCCTCCTTTGTCAGGATTGTTCTTATACTGCTCTTGTTTTGCAAGTGGACAATCTTTGACGAAATGCCCTGGCTTTCCACATTTGTGACTGAGATCATTGTTCCTTGTTTTTCTTAAACTGCCCTACTTTGGTATACTATCGTTTCTTCGAACTATTTTTTGGAATCTCTTACTGAGATAGGCCATGCCACTATCTTCATCACCTGATCACTCCTTTCAGCTTTAAGCATAGGTTCTTCTCCTTCTTAGGCTCTCTTCTTTTAATGTCCTTCTTTCTCTTCATTTCGTACATTTTCAGGTTACCAATCAACTCATCCATGGTCAGAGTTGTAGATATTTAGATTCCGTGATAGCATTCACCTTACTTTCCCAAGACTCTGGTAGAACACTGAGAATTTTTTGACATGCTTGTTTTTGGGAATGACATCTCCAAGCGAGTGTAGCTTATTTATGATAGAGGTGAATTTGGTCTGCATGTCTTGTATAGTTTCATCATCCTTCATCTTGAAGAGCTCATACTCTATGGTAAGCATGTCAATTTTGGATTGCTTGACTTGGGTAGTTCCTTCATGAGCAGTTTGCAAGCATTTTCACAAGCTGAACTCTGTTGTACTCATAAGATACTATACCACACATCAAGATTTTCTTGGCACGGTAGTTCTTTCTACAACTTTTCTGTCAACGTCATTGTACTCTCTTCTTCCTTTGGGCACTAATGGTCATGCTTCTTCAAGTTTCTTCATGCGAATGTGTGTACCATCACAAATGATGTCTCACAGTTCTGAACCTTCAGCCATTATAAGGTCCTACATCCGAGTCTTCCACTATCCGTAGTACTGACCATTGAATCTGGGAGGTCTATAGGTTAATTATCTTTCTTTAAAGCTTGGTGGAGCAGCCATTTAGGATCCTTCCTAGGTGTTAACCTATTAGGAGGAACCTGCTCTTATACCAATTGATAGCTTATATGGGTCCACCAAAAAATAAAGACCTGGCTCTCCATTAGACTGATACGTTGAAAGCAGTAAAGACTGAATGTAAAGGAGGCCAGAGGTTTTTCTACATGGAAAAATCCTACACAAGGGGATCAAAAAACCACGACCTACACCAGTAGGCTTTAAAATCAACTAACTTGTAATCTACCTATTACAAGACACTTTGTAGACTCCCTTTTGCAATGCACCACCACAAGCCATCCAATAACTCTCCTCGTTACAGAGGATTTAACTTATGACTACTCCTAGTCACAACATAAACTCTAAAGTTTACGCATTTGTTTTGTTCCTAATATAGTGCTTCTATGAAAGCAAACTAGGAATTACAATGTAGAACATTTGACAAGGTTACAACTCAACTAAGGACACACCTAAGACTTTGTTAGAACTAATCCGTAGTGGAGTTGTCTTCTTGTTCTTGACACACCATTGACTTCAATGCCGGATGAAAGCTTTTTCAGCTCAAGAGAATATCACTGAATACATGAAAGAAATGTGTCTTGCACCAGGTTGTTTTATCACAAAGGATATCTCTGTAGAAGTGATGTCAACTCTTGGTGTACTTTTTTTCAGAGAGAAGTGACTGTTGCACTATCTGCACAGCCACTTCTGGGTAGGTGCGTTCCAACTGGACTTTGTGCTTCTATCAGGACATACCAATGAACCATGTCCCAATACATCTGTCAAGACATACCAGTGGACCATGTCCTAGTTATATTCTTATTCTGTAACAGTTGCTTGATGGACTTTTTTCTGCTACGTTCTAGTTGTGCACTTTGACATGTACTTCTATCAGAGAACCCCAAGGGAGCAGGTCCCTATTGTGTTTCTTTTTATCTTGAATGCGTACAGTCACAGAATTGTGCTTTTGTCAGAAAACCTTAAGGGACCAGGTCATCGGGTCCTTGTTGTGTTTCTCCATGTGGTTGTTCATCCATTTGCTGATGTTCAAGCTTCGACCAGTTCATATGGGATGTGTATCTGGGGGAGCAGGTTTTCTATATGGTTCTTTACAACTAGTTTGTTAAATCATCAAAATATAAGAAGTATAAGATTAAGTACAATCCATCATAAAGTTACATCAACCAGAGATACTTGTTTTAACGATTTAAAAATCGAAATTGAAAATTTGAAAATGGATATTAAGTCTCTTAAACAAAATCAAATGATTTGTGATCACAGGGTTACTTAGATGGAGAAAAATAATTCCCTAGCTGAGTCATCCACTGATAAAAGTAAAGGTACTCTTGATAATAGCGATAATGAAAAATCTATTTATTTCAATGCTAAACATGATATGTTTTTGGGAATGATGCAAATTGTTACTGCTCATAATAAATGGTACATTAAATGTACCATTTTGATTGATAATAGTTTTTCCATAACTGATGTTGCTATGATGATAGTGGAGCAGATGTAAGCTGTATTCAAGAAGGATTAATTCCTACTAATATTTTCAAAAGGCCACTCATATGGTTAAATCTGCTTCTGATCATGCTTTAGATATAAAGAATAAGTTACCTAATACGCATATTTGTCAAAATGAAGTATGCATTCCTCAATTCTTTTTTGGGAAAAAATCCAATTATACCATCCAATTATACTTGGAACACTTTTATTAATGCTATTTATCCTTTTACTAGCATAGACTCAAAATATTTTATAGCTACTTACAAGGATAAAAAAATAAAGTACTCTTTTGTTATAGATCCCATAACTAGAGATATTAATCTTTAACTGTGTGAAGCAAATACATACTGGTTCTTTGTTTAAGTAGCCAATTACTTCGTTTCTCTCTCAGTCGTGACTATGTTTGGCTAAAAATTCATGTCTATGTTGAATATCTAACTTCTCTTGCATATTGACCATGAAAGATCTAGACTTTATCAAAATATAAGGGAATTTTCATAAGTTTCTTGACTTGGTTTCGAGATGGTGGTACAGTCAAATCTAGTACTATTCTTATTGGCTTTGCCTTAGAGGCTTTGTCTAGCAAGTCGTGACATTAAAGCCCGTTAAAATTGTTTTATTAAAGGGCATCCTCTTTTACTGTTCGAACCGCTAGACACATGGTCTCATAAGAATATGTGTTAGATTTAGACAGACCCCTTGCTCGGGTAAAAGGATACTTCCACACAGTTATTAAGCTCTACAAAAATTCTTCTATATTTCAATTCTTATATCCTTATTGACCTTACGGATTACCGCCAGCCTTTAAATTTAAGGATACTACGTTAGCTAGATATGTGGCCGTGCAGATTACTGCCAGTTGATAAGATCCTGTCAACAACCCGGTATCAGAGCCTAGGAACTTTCATGGTAAATATGTGATAGATATGAAGCATTCGACATAGATATGAAGTTTTTGAATAGATCTGGGAGAAACCAGTACTAACAGTGCTAGACTTGAAGAGGTAGATATACCTCAAAACCTTGATTTGTTAAGCAAATGGAATATTCCTAAAGTCTCTATTAAAATAATCTATGATTATGGTTGGTTTGATAAACTATCTTCAAAGCAATTGATAAAACAACTGAGCAGTCTGTAGCCTTAAGTTCGTCAGAACAGACTATTCGTTTATTAAATGAAAATGATATTAATTTGTATAAAAATAATTATAATTATCTGCATATTGGTATGGTTCAAATTGCTTTTAAACCATTGCCTTTAAAGGATTACCCAATCTTCAGTTATATCTTTGTGATATTAATATACTTGGTGCATTGACATTAAATGTGAAACTCATGGTTTTAATTATGCACCTAGTTCTGAACTTATATGTTTATCTTATAGACTATATAAGATACATCGGATCAGACTATATTGGTGAAAACCAATTTTGCTAAGGCTATGGTCACCAAAAGGAGACCTATTAAGTGGGAAGAAATTAATTTTCCAATTACTTGGACTTTAAATTCGGTTATATCCCCAAGTCAAATCATTGACGTTGTGTCCAATAGTGAATTTTCGCATGTTACTCAAAATTTGGATGGTAGGATTTGTATTCAATTTGATGATAAGTCCACTCTTTATAATAGACATTCATTTTCTGCTCGCTTACCTGCTATTCAACATATAACTCTTGTTGAACGGGTCTATGGACCAGCCCGAAATCGATCAGCTTCTTTGCACACTATCTCTACTAGGTTAGTGATAAGCTTATTGAAAGGGTTAAAACTAACCCTCAAATAAATATTGTTCAGGATAATGATAATATTTCTGATAAGGATATTCCATCTGCATCCATAATGGATTTCAACGCTAATGATACATAATGATTCCATAGCAAATCGATTTCAGTCCAGGGACACTAGAAAGAAAGTATATTCAAAAGGATTTCTTTAGTGATAAATGGAACCAGTTTAAAACTTGGTTTTTTGAAACTTATAGTAAAGAGGATTTAAATAATATTTCTCAAAATTTTTATGAAACTTGTGCATTGCATAATCAAATTATGTATTTTGTTCCTTGGTTTATAACTACTTATTTACCGCTTTACTAAAGGTTTTAGAAAAATATTATAAAGATGGTAGCCGTAATATTATTAAAGCAATCTACCTTCCTCAATCACCTTTTATTTTACCTAATAATACATGTATCACATTTTCAAAGTTTTAAAACTTTATTGATGAAAATGTTGCTGCAGTTAGTATCTCAGAGATTAATAATTGTTGAGAAGTTATAAACTTTCTCATTTGTATTATAACCAGAAAAGTGTTGAAATTCTGCACTGCATGTATTGGTGAGAATATTCTCATAGTAAGGACGGGTTTTGTATGACACACCGGGATAATATAATCCATTAATAAAATACCTCTGCAATATCTTTCATGGCTCTTCTTTTCTTTGAATCTCAGAGTTTTCTAAAAGAAATATTATTTCTTTTTTTGGGTAACTTTTCGTAGGACTTGATATCATCATTGTCCTCTTCTCTAGCGATTGAAGCAAAAGTATCTTTTTTCTTATGGGTGGCTAAATATACCTGTAAATATCTGTATAACGGGCTATTTTCTGGAATATCTTCCAAGTGAATTGAATTAGTTGACGAAGATTCGCCTTTGAAAGATATCCTTTCATTATCTAAACTCCTTTTTCCCATGTGTATCACTGGGGAGTTAGTTGAAGATCCGTTTGATTAGTTTGTTGGGGATGATCTTCCCCCTTTTCCTCTGCCTCTTCTTCTTGCACACGGAGGGTCCATGCTGCAAATATAGTAACTCATATTATTCAGACAAATAATAGCTCTGATACCAGGTTGTTGATAGGATCTTATCGGCTAGCGGTAGTCACACGGCCACAAATCTAGCTAACTTGGTATCCTTAAATTTAAAGGTTGGCGATAATCCGGATGGCCAATAAAGATATAAGAATTAAAATATAGAAGAATTTTTGTAGAGCTTAATGACTGTATGGAGGTATCCTTGTACCCGAGCAAGGGGCCTGTCTAAATCTAATACATATTCTTATTGCGCCCATGTGTCTAGCGGTTCTAACTGTGAAAGAGGATGCCCTTTGAAAAAATAATTTCAACGGGCTTTAGTATCATAGGTTTCTAGACGGAGCCACAAAGGCAAAATCAATAAGAATAGTACTAGATTTGACTATACCACAATCTCGAAATCAAGTCAAGAAACATATAAAAATTCTCTTATATTTTGACAAAGTCTAGATCTTTTATGGTTAGTATGCAATAGAAGTTCGATGTTCAACATAGAAATGAATCTTTTAGCTACATAGTCATGACTGAGAGAGAAGAGGACAACGATGATATCAAGTCCTATGAAAAGTTACCCAAAAAAGAAATATTATTTCTTTTTAAAAACTCTGAGATTCATAGAAAAGAAAATCCATGGAAGATATTCCAGAGGTATTTGATTAATGGATATATTATCCGGGAGACTCATACAAAACTTGTTCTTATTATGAAAATATTCTCACCAATACGAGCAATGCAAAATTTCAGCACTTTTCTGGTTATAACACGAATGAGAAAGTTTATAACTTCTCAAAAATTATTATTAAACAGATTACATCTGTTGAAGATTGAGGGATTTCACAATGAAAGAAAGGCAAATAAGCCTTAAAAAATCCCTTATAAATTTCACATATTGGGATTAAATCTAATCCTTTGATAAAGTGCTTTTATAATAATGAAAGACATAAACATACTTGGTTCGTAAAGGTATGTGCAAAGATATTTGCAGGACCCATACATAAATATTTTGTATATATATGGGCATAATATTAGCACTTTATTTCAAGCCACAACACAAATAGGAAAGCTCCATAAAATCTTATACACGACATAATACTATATCGGTTACAAGCCACAACACAAGTAGGACTCATAAATCCTCCTTTATTTAATATATATTAATATGAAGGATTGAACACCATGCATAACACACGCACCAACATAAAATCTATATTGCTCGGAATTTTTAAAAATATTGTCAGATACATATCAGATTCTTATATTTATGGAAAATTCGCACAACATAGTATAAAACAGAAGCTGACACTTCAATTTTAAACTGTAATAAATCAAGCACCAAAAAAAGACTTGAGCTCATTAGGAATTCCAAGATTAGCTCTAATTGCAATATACTGAGCATAACCAAGAAGATCATATGGCTTGAAAAGTATATATACTATACATAATATATATACATAATATATATACATACATACATATATATATATATATATATATATATATATATATATATATATATTGCCACACATCCTTTTTACCCACCCGAGGGGGATATAAGGGAGGTGTTTCCAATTTAAGTGACATTATTTGAAATGAGATTATTTATCCGATTTTATTCAGAGTCGCCACTTGAGATGATTTATTTTCTGGTGTCCCAAGTCACCGATTTATTTTAAAATCCCAAATCGAGAAAAATTTGACTTTCCTTTTGATGTCTACGAACTAGAAATTCTGAATAAGGAATTGTGTTTACCCGAGGGAAGGTGTTAGGCACCCCCCCCATTTCGTGGTTCTAACACGGTGGCTTAAACTATTACAATTGGCCTATTATCTGATTTTAATACATGTTTTAGACTACAATATATTTTAAACTATTAACCGCTTTTATTTATTTTAAGGAGGATTTTAATATCATCTAAAACACGTCTTTGGACCACGCCAAGTAAAATGCACCCGGAGTTCGCGACACATTTTATTTAACATTGTTAGATTTGGATTTGGGTCACATGAAATGCGCAACCGAGTTTAGAAAGGTAAATTATTAAAATAACGCGCCTAAAGCAACTACGCATTTTTAACTTTGTGAGGTCCATGGAAAATTTAATAAATGGCACGCCTCGAATTCTAAGGATTTTAAGAGAAATAATTAAATGAGGACCATGCATTTTGAGATTTTATTTGGCACGACGCACCTCAATTTCAGTTTTAAAAGGGAATTCAGAACAATTTTTTGGTGACCATAAACTTTTATATTATTTAATATGGCTCGCCCAATAATTGATATAGGAAAAAAATTAAAGGATTCTAATTATTTTAGGCTAGTTTCAATCTTGGCTTAGAAATTAGAGGCCTGCATTAAACTAAAACAAAATTTGACTTTAAGGGCTTGGGCTAACAATGAACCCAATTGAAACTCGATAAGTCCTTTACGAGCACAACAACACAACTAGACTTAACGTGAAGCCCCAGGTCAAGAAACGATGAATGCTAATGAGCATAACTGGGCCAACATTGGCAGTCCATATCCTATTTCACACTAACACTTGGTGAGAAAATAATGTTTTCTATGAAAATCTTGAATTGAAAGAAATACAAATGTGCATTAAATCATACATCCTTAAATGAGGATTCAATTCCTAATGTGATAGCAACTCTTACACAATTTATTTCATTATTTAACATTGCAAATTCATTAGTTAGAACTCATGCGTCCCCTGGTTCAAACCAACATCTTTGACTCAAACTTTTCGAGAATGAACAACCTATAAATAGTCAAGCTAAGTATGAAAAATCTCAGATTCAAAATGAAATTCAAATTCCATTTTTGAAATCCTTTTTGATATTCACAGCTTACATACGAACATAGGCAAAACTAAACTATAAACTTCTGAACTTAGTAGACTGCGCTTCAAACTACATATAAACAAGTCTAAATACATGATCAATGAAAAGCAAAACTTAGCTCAGATTTACTAAACTAGGAAGGAATGGTTTGAAATGATCAACATGCAATACATAACTATGAAATACATTCAGAGCCAAACAACTTCACAATCAAACTAATGAGTGCAACCTCCAGTTCATACTTATTACACTAAATTTAGAATACTTTCATGAATCAACTGTATTCAAACAGAAGACTCATATCTAACCCTTAGGACAAAACATGTAGCTGTGGTGACATGAATGACTCATAAGAAAGCTGAGCTAAAGAAACCCAGAACAAAATACAAAAAACTAGTAAAAAACAATAAAGAGTCTACATGGAATTAACAATGGTCATTTCATCAACTTGAGTTACATGACTTCACATACAGCTCAATCGAGCTTCCTTTCCATTCATAGTTTGAAGAAATACCTGGAAACGAACAGAAATAAGAAGTAATGGGTCAGTAGTAGCAAGAGCAGAAGTCAGCACCAGTAGAACCACTTTCAAACAGAAAAAATGATTTAGTTTCTATCGAGCAATAACCGCAGGAAACTTCAAACCAAGCTTTTAAAACCCAAATTTAGTCCATTTTTACCCCAAATAGATCAAAAATTGTTTCAAAAATTGAAAACTTCAAGAAACCTCAGATGAAAAATCAATAGAACAATAATTTTATTGAAATTTCTTAGCTGTTTATGATTTTTTTTTAATTTTATGCCTTCAAAATCTCTTCTAAAATCTGATTTGAATGTCAAGTTTCAGAAAAAACTTCAGCTTTTGCCTATTAAACATTTTCTAATTTTTGTTTTTACTACTTAATCCCTGAATTTTGACTTGTTTGCCAAGTAAGTCTTTTTTTCACCTTCCAGGTCAGTTATACTAGATTCCCTTTTGACTAAAGTCCCTAAACTAACCTTTAACACCCTGTTATTTACCCTCAAGGCCAAACAGTTATGGGTTATGAGTCCAATGGACTCAATAATTCAACTAAACCCGGGATAAGATTCAAACCAAACAAAAATCTCTTGGAGTGGGGTCTAAGCTAATCTCAGAGCCCAATCTACAAAGATGACCCAAACCCAATTTAGGGGTCCGATGCATGTAAAAATAAAATACTTAAGTAAATTCAGAAAACTAAAAACTAAGGTAGTTGACTAATTAATTATCACAAACAGGCAGGGACTAATTGAGCTATTAAAATAACCTAATTAAATTAAACTAAATAGGCTAACATAATGAAAATGAGAAGCTTAACATTAATGAAAACTCAACAAGCCAAGGATAAACATTTTTGAAAAAGAAATAGAGGGAATAGGGAAACAATTCGAACATCAGAGGATTGGTCAAGTTTTCAACAAGGAGAAGAAAAGAAGATGGACGAAAGAAAAGATGCACTAAAAACCAAAAATGGAAACAAAGATGGGTAGAAACTTACCTATTCAAACTCGAACTTGATTGACCTTCCAATTTAAACCGCGAGAATATGTCAATCACCTGTTCTTTGTCAAGAACAGGCAAACAACATTATTTCACGATAAAATTGGCTCTAAAACTCGTAAATACTGGAGAAGAAGCCTTGCATGTGCAGGTTCAAGTTTGAACTCCTAAGGTTTGAACCTCGGATTCAATATTCGAGGGTAAAGGGCTATAAATTTGGAAAGAGAGGAGTGAGACGATCTTGTGGTGTAAAGTTGGGGTCGGTTGGAGGTTGCGCTGCCACCGAAGAATATCAGGGCGACGTTAGTGTTTGGCTCTTTGATCCGAAATTCGAAGGATCCTAGGGGGATTTGAGATGAACGAAGTGGGGATTTGAGTTGAGTAAGTGGAGAGGTGTCCATGGTGTTGTTTTGGAGGTGATTGGCCGCCGGTCACCGCCATGGGCGATTTCCGGCGGGTAGCAAATGGTGGTGAAGATTTGGGACTCTGATGGGTGTGAGGTAAGAGACGATTGGGGGGGGGGAGGGAGTGTTTGGACATATAAGTACAAAATGGTGGTTCAGTTCTGGGCCGTCCGATCAAACGAGATCGACGGCCCTGAACAAAATTTTTTCAAACGACGTAGTTTGGTCCTGGGTTGGGGTAGACCAGATTTTGGAGACGGGTTTGGGACGGTTTTGAGGGTATTTGGACGGGTTAAAGGGCAAACTGTTTGGTCTTGAGGAATTTTGGCCCAAAATCCAAGCTTCTCTTTATTTTAAAATCTTTTTTCTTTTTCAATTTCAAATTTTCTTTTTCTTTTCAAAAATATAAAATAAAAAATCCTAAAATAACTAAATTAACTTAACAAATACTAATCAATTTTAAATTATAACTATCATAAATAATTAAAAATCAAATTTAAAGGAAAACTACCAAAATTTAGAAAAAAAAAATTAATTTATTTTTGTAATATTAATTTACTAATTAGTCTAAAAATGTAAAATTGGATCCTAAATTCAAATGCAACATATTTTATAATTTTTATGAATTAAATAAAAATTAAACATGCACACAGAATGCAAGCAAACAGGAAAAATTGTACAATAACTCCTAAAAATAGCAAATAATTAAAGGAAAAATCTAGTTTATGTAATTCTGTAGGAGTACTTTATGTGAGGCAAAAAATCACATACTTATAGCTGACCCTCTTTGCTCGGAGACACGAAGGGTTTTAGGGCAAAGATAAACTAAGCAATTTGAGGGATTTTTGCCTGCTTGACACTCCATGAGAAGCATTTTTGAAAAGTGTCTGATCGAACGTTGCTTCAAAGGTTGCATACATATCCTTGGCTATGAAGGAATCAGGTTAGTGTAGTTCTGGAAGTTTTGGTAGCTGGGACTATTTGGAAGCTGTGATTTCACTATTTCTACTGCTGCTACTGCTTGCCGACCTCCTTATTACAACAAAAGGAAAATCAAAAGCTAAGCTAGCTAGGCCTATCAACTATGAGTTACAAGATTCCTATCGATAAATATTGAAGCTTGATCTTGAGTCTTAGCTTGTTCGTGCTACAGACTCCTATCCGAACCTTGATGCTCGCAAGCTGTAGGTGCTGGTTCCTTCTTCAGCATTGGACCAAGGTGCGACAGCGAAGCTTGTGACTTCACTCAACTCAAGGATTGGAGCCCTAATGTTGGTAAAAGGCGACTAGGGAATGGAGAATCTATGTCTAAAAATCTCAACTGAGAGATTGGAGCCCTAATGTTAGTAAAAGGTGACTAGAGAATGGAGACCCTATGCCAAAAAGTCCAACTCAGGGATTAAAGCCCTAATGTTGGTAAAAGGCAACTAGGCAATGGAGGCCCTATGTCTAAAAAGTTAACTTAGGGATTGGAGCCCTAACGTTGGTAAAAAGGCGACTAGGGAATAAAGGCCCTATGTCTAAAAACTCAACTCAGGGATTGGAGTCCTAATGTTGGTAAAAATGGCAACTAGGGAATGGAGGCCCTATGTCTAAAAATGTCAACTTAGGGATTGGAGCCCTAATGTTGGTAAAAAAGGCGACTAGGGAATGGAAGCCCTATGTCTAAAAATCTCAACTCATGGATTGGAGTCTTAAAGTTGGTAAAAAGGCAACTAGGGAACGGAGGCCCTATGTCTAAAAATCTCACTCAGGGATTGGAACCCTAATGTTGGTAAAAGGAGACTAGGGAATGGAGGCCCTTTATCTAAAAACTCAACTTAGGGATTGGAGCCCTAATGTTAGTAAAAGGCAACTAGGGAGCAGAGGTCCTATGTCTAAAAATCTCAACTTTGGGATTGGAGCCCTAATGTTGGTAAAAGGTGAATAGGGAATGGAGGCTCTATGTCTAAAAACTCAACTCAAGGATTGGAGCACTAATGTTGGTAAAAGCCGACTAGGGAATGAAGGCCCTATGTATAAAGACTCAACACATGGATTGGACCCCTAATATTGGTAAAAAGACGACTAGGGAATGGACGCCCTATGTCTAAAAACTCAATTCAGGCATCGGAGCCCTAATGTTTGTAAAAAGGCGACTAGGGAATAGAGACTCTATGTCTAAAAATCTTAACTCAGGGATTGAAGCCCTAATGTTGGTAAAACGTGACTAGGGAATGTAGTCCCTTTGTCTAAAAACTCAACTCATGGATTGGGGCCTTAATATTGTTAAAAGGCAACTAAGGAATATATGCCTTATGTCTAAAAGTCTCAACTCAAGGACTGGAGCCCTAATGATGGCAAAAGGTGAATAGGGAAAAGATGCCCTATGTCTAAAAACTCAACTCAGGGATTAGAGCCCTAATGTTGGTAAAAAGGCGACTAGGGAATGGGGGCCCTATGTCTAAAACTCAACTCATGGATTGGAGCCCTAATGCTAGTAAAAAGGCGACTAGGGAACGGAGGCCCTATGTCTAAAGACTCAACTCAGGGGTTGGAGCCCTAATATTAGTGAAAGCCGACTAGGAAATGGAGTCCCTATGTCTAAAGAACTTAACTCAAGGATTAGAGCTTTAATGTTGGTAAAAAGGCGACTAGGGAATTGAGGCGATATGTCTAAAAATCTCAACTCAGGGATGAGCCCTAATGTTGGTAAAAGGCATAAAAGCTTGAGGTTGGGAATCCTGCACTATCAATTTTTTTTGGATTTTCTTTTTATTTCTCTCTTCTTTTTCATTTTCATTTCATTTTTACTTTAATAAAACACAGAAAAGAATTTTAGAGGAAACTTATTTTTTGGGTTGATTATTACTGCAAAGTTGTTTCTAGATTTTGCGCAGCTTTTTCTTTTGGTTGCACCTGCTTTTGCACGGTTGCTTTGGGCTGTAACTATTTCAATTTTTTCAAACAAAGAAAAATTGTTAGTTTGAAACAATGGTTGGGTTTTTGGCCTTGATTGCTTCGATCATTTGATCTCGACCTGTTCTTTTGGTGAGAACCTCTGCTGCTTGCTAGCTTTTCTGAAGATTGATCTCTCTCTTAAAACCCATGAACTCAACTTTTCAAAATTTCTCATGACGGCTCACCCATATGAGGCTTTAGCCTTTTCACTTCATTATGCTTCTAAGGGCTTTTGACTTCAGATTTCTTTTTCATTTTTCATAACTTTTATTTCAGAGCATCGGCCATCATGACCAGTAAGGATCGACTTGATGCACTCGCTGAGGCTGGGTACTTTTCTTTGGTTTTTTTAGGCAGAACCCTATAAAGCCAACTTGCCACCTTTTCTTTGTATTAATTTTGGAAGCGGAGTTAGACCGAAATGGATTCAAGGAAAAGTAAACATGAGGAAAGTAAATGAATTTAAATAGAAGTGTCCCTTTCGGGGAGGAATGAAGGACCTATCTGGGGTACATGTAGACTTCAATAGACATGACATGCTTCTTGGACTGGATTCCCGATCCTCAGAACTATACCAACTTCTTATAAATTCATCGCGACCCACGTTTCCAAATCGAGAAACCTTGCCAAGACTTTAATGGTGGTGAGGGGTGTGTTCTTTTCGATCGACGGTGCCCTTTGCGGGTTTTGGCCAATCGACCTCTCTAATTTCTCTTCTCACTGTCGCCTTATAGTGCTCTTTATGGGTTTTCACTAACCAGGCTCTCTCATTTTCAATTACTCTGCTCACCATCGCTTTACGGTGCCCAAAGGTTTTTACCAATAAGACTCTCATTTTATTTCTCTCATCTTGATTGTATCATATCAAAACACTGTATATTCTGATTTTGAAAACCCTTTGCCGATTGATCGGAAGGATTGAGTTACAACCTTTGAACCTTTCGAGTGGGAACATCGCCGAACCCATATATCATTTGCCCTAATTTCACTTTTTGGGGAAAATTAGATTTTTATTTTGTTGTGACTGAACCCCAGAGAGAGGCTGCCTATGTATGCTTTCAAAATCAAGTCGAATGTTGTTCAGGTAACATTTGTTTTTTGTTTTTTTTTCTATTTTTCTTTTTCTTTCTTTTGTTTTGATGTTTTTTTTTCTTTCTTCATTTTTTTCAATAACACTTTCAGGTTCCAAAGAGGATAGTCAAAGAAGAGTAACTGACTCAAAGGGTTTGCAAAAGGTTGATATTGCTTGGTTAGTGGGAATGAAAGCCTTCGTCATCCCAACAGAATAATGTTGTCTCTACAGAAAGCCTATACATAGTACCTTTTCACTGCGTCTGCATTTACAGCTGCTTTGGGATCATTTCCTTCGACATCCTCCAAGTATAATGCCCCTCTTGGCAATATCTTTCTGATGGTTTACATGCCTTTCTAATTAGGAGCGAATTTTCCTTTCGATTCCTGATGATGGGGAAGAATGCGCCTTAACACGAGTTGCCCCACTTTGAAATTCCCGGGGGCCACTTTCTTGTTGTAAATGGTCCATTCTTTTTTGGTACAACTGCCCGTGGCACTCTGCAGCTATTCGCTTTTTATCAATCAGGGTCAACTATTCTTCATGGGTCTTGACCCACTCACTATCTTCAATTTCAACTTCAACAATGATCCGAAGAGAAAGGATTTCAACTTTTGCAGGGTATTACGACTTCAGTGCCATAGACCAAGAGGTATGGGGTTGCTATGACCGATGTGCACACCATAGTGCGATATCCCAGCAATGCAAAAAGCAACTTTTCATGCCACTGTCTGGAGCTTTGAATCATGTTCCTCAAAATATTTTTGATGTTATTGTTTTTACTGCTTCGATGGCGCCATTGGCTTTAGGACGATAAGGAGTGGAGTTTCGATGCATTATTTTGAATTGCTCGCATATCTCCTCCATCAATCGATTTTTCAAGTTTGCAGCATTATCTGTGATGATAGTTGTCGGAATACCAAAACGGCAGATAAGATTAGAGTGCACGAAATCTACCACAGCTTTCTTGGTGAATAATTTTAGAGTGATGGATTCAACCCATTTCGTGAAGTAGTCAATAGTGACCGATATGAATCTATTCCCATTTGAGGCTTTCAGCTCGATTGGCCCAATGACGTCCATGCCCCAAGCAACAAAGGCCCAAGGTGCTGACATAGGATGCAGTTCTGTAGGTGGTGCATGAATCAAATCGCAGTGTACTTGACAACGACGACACTTCTGAACAAAACTCTAACAGTCTCTTTCCATGGTTATCCAGTAATAGCCTGCTTGAAGGATTTTCTTTGCTAAAACATACCCGTTTATGTGCGTTCTACAAACTCCCGCGTGTACTTCATTCATAATTCTTCCAGCCTCCTCTGTGTCAACACATCTTAACAAGTTCAGGTCTGGAGTTCTTTTATACAAGGCATCACCACTCAAAAAGAAACCACTTGCGTGCCATCTAATGGTTCTCTTTTGGTCTCCACTGCTTGCTTGGGGGTATTCGTTCATTTTTAGAAATCTTTTGATTTATGATACAGTGTCTTACTATTTGGTTCTGCCTCAACCGTATTAGAGCAACCATGTCTATCTCGGATTTGGATTCCCAAGGGATCTATGTGAGCATTGCCCGGGTACGGAAGCATTGAGGCCAATGTAGCAAGTGCATCGGTCAGTTCATTGTGACAACGAGGGAAGTACCTGAACTCTATTGACTTGAATCGCCTACCAAGATCTTCCACATGCTGCCTATAAAAGATAAGCTTAACATCTCGGGTTTTCCATTCTCCTTGCGCTTGCTGGATAATCAAGTTTGAGTCCTCCATGATTAGCAACTCTTTGACATCCTGGTCGATTTCCATTTTTATACCCATAATGTAGGCTTCATACTCGGCAGTGTTGTTTGTGCAGAAATTTCGAAGCGGAGCCATGGCTGGATAATGCTAACTAGTGGGTGAGATCAAAACTGCCCCAATCCCCACACCATTCACATTTACCGCTCCATTGAAGAATATTTTCTAAGCAGTAGTATCCTCAGATATTGCCTCGACCGAACTTACCTCTTTATCCGGGATAAGTGTTCAAAGGTTGGTATTTATCATCAACTGGGTTTTTAGCCAAATGATCCACCAACGCCTGAGCTTTCATTGCCATTCGAATGACGTAGACTATGTCAAATTCAGTGAGCAGGATCTGCCATTTTGCTGACCTTCTCACGGGCATTTGTTTCTGGAATATGTATTTCAAAGGATCCAACCTGTTTATGAGGTGAGTGGTGTAGGCTTGCAGATAATGTCTCAACTTCTGAGCGACCAAGTTAAAGCACAACAGGTTCTTTCCAACAAAGTATACTTAGATTCATAACTGGTGAACTTTTTACTCAGATAGTAGATTGCCCCGCTCTTTCTTTCCGGTCACATAATATTTCCCGAGGACACAACCAAAAGAATTTTCCAAGACTGTTAGATACAGGAACAAAGTCCTTCCTGGTTCGGGGGGACCAGGACTGGTGGGTTAGACAGATATTTTTTGATTTTGTCAAAAACGTTTTGACATTCATCTGTCCATATAATTGCCGCATCTTTCTTCAACAATTCAAATATGGGTTCACACGTGGATGTCAATTAATGAACCAGCTGATATAGTTTAATCTGCCTAGTAAGCTCATCACATCTTTTTTGGTTCTTGGGGGAGGCAAATCCCGAATAGACTTTATCTTTGTTGGATCTCATTCAATATATCTCCGGCTAACTATAAAGTCTAAAGGCTTGCCTGATGGTACCCCAAATGCACATTTGGCTGGGTTTAGATTCAAATCATATTTACGCAGTCGCTCAAAGAATTTCCTCAGGCCCCGAACGTGGTCGTCCTGGGTTTTGGATTTTGATGATCACGTCGTCCACGTACACCTCTGTCTTTGGTGCGTCATATCATGAAAAATGGCAGTCATGGCCCTCATGTAGGTTGCCCCGGCATTCTTCAGACCAAACGACATGACTCTGTAACAGTATGTACCCCAAGGTGTGATAAAATCTGTCTTTTCTGCATCTTCTTCATCCATCAACACCTGGTGATATCCCACGTAGCAATCGATGAAGGACTGTATCTTATGTCTGGTGCCGTTATCAACCAGGATGTGGATATTTGGCAAAGAAAAGTTATTTTTGGGACTTTCCTTATTTAGATCTCTGTAATCCACACACACTCGAGTCTTCCCGTCTTTCTTTGGCACTGGAACTACATTGGCTAGCCATGTGGTGTATCGGACCACTCGAATCACCCCTGCTTTCAACTATTTCGTGACTTCTTCTTTGATCTTATCACTAACCTCAGTTTTAAACTTCCTTTGCTTTTAATGGATAGGGGGTAATCGGGGTAAGTTGGGAACTTATGAAACACCAAATCAACATTAAGTCCTGGCATGTCATTATATGACCAAGCAAACACATCCTTGAACTCAAATAAGACTTGGATTAATGCATCCCGGGGATTTTTGTTTGTGTGAATGCTTATCTTGGTTTCCTTGATTTCTTCAGGGTTGCCCAAATTAACCGGGTTAGTGTCATCTAAGTTTGGCTTAGGTTTTTTCTCAAATTGTTCGAGTTTCTGATTTATTTCCCTAAAAGCCTCTTCTTCATCATATTCCGGTTCTTGGTTCATTATTTCACAGTTAGACAATGTGCGTGGATTTGGGCATGAAGTCCGCAAGAATGTCATGTTATTTAAAACCGCATTATTAGAACTGAAACAAAAAATAAAAAATAACAAAAATCAGAAGAAATAAAGGAAGATGAGCGATGAAATATTGGTTTCATTTCATTGAATTTGAAGATAACAAGGTTTACATTGGAAATTAAAAGACATAAAACTAAATAAAACATTCGAGTTACACCCTGGAATAACTCGTGATGCCGAAAAAGTGGTAGGACGGGTCCACCGGGACTCCCGCCTGATTGAGAATGTCGTAGCCTTCCAATTTTGCAGTTTGACACTAGGTCCCGTATACATCACCTCAGTGGTGCTTGAGCCTTCCCTTTGCTGGACTATGTGGGTTGCATACGGTATTTTCCTCATTGCCTACATATTTTTTCAATCTCTTCGGTCGTAAAGGCCTCATCTTCTTCTTCCTCATTGTATTTGGGCTTGACAAATATTCTATACACATGTGGCACTGGTTGAGGAAAGACCCAACCATCATTCTTTCTACAGTCTTCCTATTTTATATCAACTGGTGTGGGTCAGAAGCCTACCCTAAAGAACTTTTCACTGGCAATCAGGGTGACAAGTTCAGCTATTCCTTGTAATAATTTCCCGAGCCCCTTCCCAGATTTATAGCAATGCCTGACAATTTCCTTGGCAACTATGATTGATGCATTTGAAAGGAAGGGTTGAGGGCAAGGGTTTCCTTCTTTGCTCTGGTCTGCGACGACGATCGCAAAATCCTTATAGACTATGTGTTCGCTCCCCTCTCTTGATTCAAGACATAGGACTGACAGGTTCTAATAAATAGATTGCTCATCTTTCCCGTGGACCACAATCTCTTGATCATCATGCTCGAATTTCATCATTTGGTGGAGAGTAGAGGGCACAACTCCCACTGCATGAATCCACGACCTCCCCAAAAGAAAGTTGTAGGAAGTGTCCATGTTTAAAACTTGGAAGGTTACTTCGAAGTCTACTGGGCCGATAGTCAGAACCAGATCAATCTCTCCTATAGTAGCTCTTTTTATTCCATCAAAGGCACGCAAACATAGTTGAGAGTGGGAAAATATCTACCCTAGAACCACCATCCAGCATGACCCTTTTCACATAGTGCCCTTCGCATTTGACCGTCAGGTGGAGGCCTTTGTTGTGTGAGGCCTCTTCTGGGGGAAAACTGTTCTTGCTGAAGGAAATTTGGTTGACTACAAAGAACCTTTCTGCCATCCTCTCCAACTGCTTTATGGTGGTTTTAACGAACACATATGCTTCGTTGAGAGTCTTGATCAATACTTTTTGATATTCAGTGGAGTTCATCAACAGAGATAATAGAGAGACTTGAGCAGGAGAGTTTCGAAGCTGGTTGATTTTCTCGTAATTTGCCATTTTCATTTTTTGAAAAAACGCTTCTGCTTCTTCGGCACTCACCGACTTCTTAGGCGGGAAACACTTTCTAGTCGCATTGTTCACCTATTCCAAATTGAAATACTTCCCAGCCCAGTTATATTCTTGAACTTCTTCTGAGATCTCTTTGCCTTTGTAAGTCACTACAGATTTGTTATAGTTCCAAGGAACAACGGTAGGATCTGTCATGGGCTTTTGTTGTGCGCGATCAATAACCACGGGCTCACTCAACTGGTGGAATTATTGGCCCCCGCACCACGTAAGTCCCCTTTGACTCATACATTTTGGCTGTCTTGTTTAGCTTGAACCTCTTTGGAGGACGCACTGACATATGTTTTTCTTTGCGGCCTCGAGGGACATAGAGAACGAAATCTTTGGGGGCGCTGCCCCAGTTTCAACTTTTATTTTCTTCTCCGACTTCTGAGGGGTGGATTTGTTCTTTTGTCCCCCTTATCTTGCTTTGGGGCAGCCTTTGGTTTCTTTTCTATGTCAGTTATGGCAATTATGGCATTCAATACAGTTTTCTTATCCTCACAAATCATTCCGATTACCGGCCCGTTATTGTAGGCCGGTAGTGGGTTGTTGGTTACATTGGAAATATCTTCGTTTGTCAGCACTATATTTCTTTGTTTTATCAAGTTCTCTACGGACCTCTTTATAGTCTAACAATTATTCGTGTCATGCCCTTCTGCCCCTGAGTGGTAGGTGTATCGGTCACCAGCTCTATAAGCGGGTGATGTCAGGTTCTGCCTAGTTTGGGGAGCTGGCTGTAGCAAACCCATTTGAACAAGTTTAGGTAACAGAAGAATAGGACTCACCAATGGGTGTGAAATTTGGCCTCTTGGGAGGTTCATGGGCGTGGAATTTATTTTGTGGAGGCCGAAGTTGTAGTGATATTGGTAAGGAGGTTGGTTACTAGGGAATGGAGCTTGGTTTTGATTGACTTGTTGTTATGGCATGACATAAGGTTGAGCATTCGTTACCGTATATGGCTGAGGAGCATAGGTCACATCTTGGTGGGGGTAATAGTACTGTGGGGTTTTCTAAGAGAAAAGAGATCTAGGAGTATAGTGTTTTCTTGTGCTCGATGCTGCCATTGATGTTCCTTTTTCTTCCTAATTGCTACTCCTCCAAACCCATCCTGGATGGCTTGGGAAGTAGCCTTTATAGCAGATTGGATCAACATTTGACCTATTTTTAAACCGTTTTCAACCATTTCGCCAATCTTGATGGCTTAAGCAAACAACTTACCCATTGCGGACATCATGTTTTGGAAGTAGTAGGCCTCTTGGGCTTGGAGGAAAATCGTGACCATTTCAATCTCGTCCATTGGAGGCTTTACTATGGAGGCCTGCTTATGCCATTTAACAACGAACTCTTGGAAGCTTTCCGAGGACTTCTTCTTTAAATTTGTCAATGAGCTCCTATCAGGGGCGATATCAATGTTGTATTGAAACTGCCTGATGAAATCTCGAGCAAGGTCATCCCAAATGTGCTTGCGGGATATATCTTGGTCCATATAGCATTCAGATACGATGCCAACCAAACTTTCTCCAAAGTAGGCCATGAGGAGTTCTTCCTTTCCTCCTGCTCCATGCAGTTGGTGTCATTATCTTTTGAGATGGGCAATAGGATCCCAGTGCCCATCGTATTTCTCAAACTTTGGGTTTTTTTATCCCAACGGTAGATGCACATGATCGAACATACATAAGTTGGCATGTGATAAACTTTTGTGTCCACTCAGTCCTTGTATGTTTTTAATACTCTGCTTCATACTCCTAATCTTTCTTGCAATCTCTTCTTGCTCAAGAGTTTTGGTAGTCTTTTCTTGCCCTGTGGTGAACTCATACCAGGTTGGTTGAGAGTAAGTATAGGTGGGAAACTGTTTAGGTTCCAATGGGAAGGATGGTGTTTGGAAAGTTAAAGATGATGAGTCAAAGCTAGGCCTGGGCAGTGTAGGCTGTGCCGTAGCCGAGCAAGGTGGAGCAGTAAAGATATTGAAGCTGCATCGGACATTAACAACTGGGGCGAACCTCAGAAGGTAATCCCACAAAATAAGCTGAGATATTAGGGCATCCTAGCAGTGTATTTGGGTGACTGATCGGGACGTTGGAGGCACCACTTGCAATAGGAAAGAGTTCAGGGAATCCCGAGATTGCGCTTGGTGGTTCTCTTCCATTTGCCCATGCGTCCCACATTTCTATTACACAGAGACGCAGAATTTTATTTTCTTCGGCAGTTGCCGATTCTGAAGTTGATGCCCGAGATCGGACTATCCTCCTTGATAGGAATTGTTGGCATAGTCATTTCTGAAGACATTTCAATGCTTCCTTTCGATCTTGTGAAGTATGGATGCGAAGACAGATCACTACACAAACCAACCACCTGACTATAAAAACCTGGATTGGATCACAACAACAAAACGGTTAGTTTGAAACAAATAACACATAGGTAATCGCACGTTGGGGGTGTGATGTACCTATACAGTTAAATGTGTTTCTACATGTTTCAATAACATGTTTCATCTTGGCTTTACCTTTTCTTACCAATTCTTCTTCTTTCCACTTTCAAACTTCCACTCTTTCCCTTTCATCTTTTTTTTTCTTTTTCACTTTTCTTTTGCTTTTTGTCTCTCATTTTATTTTGATCTTTCTTCTTATTTTTTGTTTTTCCTTATTGGAATGACTCATAAAATTATGATCGAATGCGATGAGGATTGTCTACGTATCACGCCGCCGTGTGAATTAGATCATTACATAGTTTCAGGAAAATAAGTGAAAAAAAAGAAACCTTTTTTTTGGAATTTTCAATTTTCATTAATAAAAACTCCTAAACCTCTATTACAAATATTTCAAACTACTCATTTTCTTTGAATATAAAACTATGAACATACTCAAAATAAGCCAAAATACAGACTCGATAAATAGAACATCATGAATACATTAAAGCTTCAACTCCTAGGGCCTGCGGGACATCATTCTGTCTCGCCATGGGCCTAAAATATCCCCTTGAAGCTGCTCCAAATCACTCATTATCTGGTAGACCAATGTCATCACTACAACAAATAAAGTGGTTCGAGTTATATCCTCACATGCTTGGCATTTTGCGATGATGTAGTCGACAATGGCTCTAACCCTCTCTCGGATCCTACCTTTTCCTGAAATAGCCGCCCGATTTGCTTACTCCTGGATTCTAAAACTTGAGTTTTGTGATGGTTTTGATCTTGCAGTTGTTGCATTTCCTCTTCCATCTGAGCCATCAGAGCATAGCAATGTTCCCTGTTAGCTTTAAAGTCTTTGGCCTGCTTGGCTGCCTCACTCTCAAGGGAAGTTAGCTTTCTTCTTAGATTAGTGATTGTCCCTTCATATTTTCTCTTTATTTGTTGCACAAATTGTGTCCTCCCTTCTGCATTATTTGCCAATTGGGCCCGAACTTTTGCTTGACTGGCTTCAGATTTTTCTAAGTCATCTTGACTCTCAAGCGCTTTCTTTATCAGATTGCTTATAAGCCTTTCTTCCGCTCGGCTTCTTTCCGAGTTTCTTGCTGCTATTTTCATTTTTTGGATTTGAGATTTGAGGGCTTCCTTTTCCTGAGTTAGATTTTTCTTTTCACCTTCATTCGTTGCAGCTTGCATAGTTTTGGGAAATTCGAGGTCCCTGATTTGTCCTTCTAAATTACCTATTTTGGCCCTGTAGCTTTCTTCTTTCACCAACCAGCCCCACTGCTTTTGTGAGTCGTTAGTGAATTGTTGAATGGGGGCTCTCTTAGCAGGTCTCTCAGGAATCTAAAACCTTTTTCCGAACCAAATAATGTACTTGGGGTCTAACTCTCCTCTAGTTAGATCCCGAACCATAGTCTTAGATTCAAGAAATCTGCATTCATTCCACACCTAGCGAATACTTCCTTTCGAAAATACGGCTTTTAGGCCCAATTTGACGACATGTCTACTCAAATCTTCGTCATAGGGAATGGTTTGAAATCGGCCCAGTTGGCGAAAAACCCTATGAGGAGCATATGGCTGGATGCTCTGGATTCCCATTAGAAGGAGATAACATACTTCGGCTGACATGTATACTGCTTCGGTGATAGGAAGCCATCCGAACACCCACTCAATTTTATCGGCAGTGAAAGAGCTCAATTGTGCAAACCAAACCTCAGTATCCTCAGAGAATTCAACACCCACTACTCGGCTTTCAAATTCTTCAATGCAACTCAAACCGGTCATATCGTAATTCATATACCCAACCCAGTGGTAGGGATGCTCATGTGTCCACAATTGTAGTAACAAATTGCAACCTTGGAAGAATTTTCCCCCTTCTTGACAGATAGTTAAGGCTCGGTAAATTTCAGACAAGATCAAGGGAACCAAAGTGCCATTAGCTTTCTTGATTGCAACATCAGCCATCCCTACGAGACCCATTTCTATATGTCCATCTTCTCACGGACAGATTACAACACCCAAGAATGCCACTATAAAAGCCAAACCCCGCATTGCCTCCCATTTGTCTTGATTTCCGACGTGGATCAAACTAGTATTTGGTGCTTCGAAACCTTGAGGTTTACCATACCATTGATACAAGAACTGGAAAGTGCAATACCCTTCAGATAAATTTCGATCCTGTGTGAGCATATGATTTTTACCCGGTTGAAACAAGCTCCTACAGGACTCTTAAGTTTAGGATTTTCTTTAAAATATTAGGATTTTAATTTTTAGGATTTAATTGCATGCACATGTTCATTACTACATGTTTAAGATTGATTAGGATTTATTTGATAAATAAATTTGTTTTATAAATTAAAATACAAAAAAAAAATATATTTCCGGCATTTGAAATTATTTTTGTATTTGTTTAATTTCAACTTGGTGTAGTTTTATTTGTGATAATTAGGAATTTTTGGTTTTTAATAAAGTTAGAAATTAATTTAAATAAAAGATAAAAGACAAAAAAATATATGTGTATATATACACAGCCACTCAGGCTGGCCACAATTAGGCCAGACCTGAGTGGCCCAAGCCTTTTCCCTTTCAAAACACACACACAACCCAACCTAAACCATAGACCCTAGTCGGGTCCATACAAGAACAAACCAAACGACGTCGTTTCAAAAGGGTTCATCACATCCGTCAATCTCATCTCATCCAACGGCCATAAAACCCCCTCCTAAACCATATATATGTCCAAACGTCTCTAATACAATAGAGACCAAACCCTCTTCCTCATACCATCTTCCCTGGCGTAACACTGCCGTTGACCACCCTTCGACCACCCCACTACCACCATTGACCACCCACCTACCACCCTAAGCCGCCGCCGGAAATCGCCTCATTGCGGCGGCCGGTAACCAAACCTCCCCGGATTAATACCACCAAACCGTCACAACCTCCCCTATCCCATCCATTGGTTAGTTCTCATTGAACAAGTCCCCTCCATCTTGAATATTCAAAATAAGGTTGTCGGAACCACCGTCTCCGGCGACCTTATTTCAATCTTCCCCAGCTTTACACCATAGGGCCATTAGAACCTCCCCTTCCCCGTCCTGCATCCCACTCCCTTCGAACAACCCTCCCCCCCCCATCGGCTCGAATATTCACAAAAAGGTCGTCGGAAACCCTATCTCCGGCGACCCAATTCCAAAACCCTCCAAACTTACACCCCTGAGGCATCTTGATATCCTCTTTCCAACCATGTGTGTAACCTCTTTCGAATCAGCCTGAAACCTTTTGAATATCGATTCAAAGCTTAGCCTTAAAACTCAAAAACCTTCAGAACTTGGTCAAATACCTCATAGACAATCTTTGGCCTTTCCATTCCCCAACCACACCACCCATGACTCCCAAACAGCTTCAACCACTAAATAAATCCAGATCTGTGACCTCATTGGGGTCTCAGAACCACAAAGCCTTTTCTGAGCTCTAAACCGGTTGCACAACATTGTCAGTTATCCCAGGATGTTAAAAACCTCTACAAAGGGGTCAAGAATCGGTGAAATGGTCTAAATTGGACATGCATAAGAAAAACTAAGTATTCTGTATATTTGCTTCATTCCTTTAGCTGTTAGATGTTTGATTGCTTTTAATAAATTTTAGGTTCAGTAGTTATATGCCTAATAGTTTGAAGTCCCTTCATTTGATTTGTTTTGGCTATTTGTCTGTTTGTCCACAATTTCATATGAAATAGGTTTCAATATTCACATGCCTTTGTTTGTCACTAGTCTAGAAATCTCTTCGTCTTTTGAATGGTTTAACATCCTATTAATGTTAACTTTTGAGTAGTGTGATTCTCATAATTTGTTAAACTCCATCTCATGATCTTCATTCGTTTTATTCCCTGATAGTCTGATTGGTTAGGTTATTTGTTTATGCTACTGAGTGCATGATTATTATTTCACAAAAACTTTGGTATTCAGTACTTATGCATAATTAAGCTGTTCTTTCTCGCTGAACTTCTACTTGTTTCCTCATTTTGTTCATGAAATTAGTGCTTATTCCCTGCTATGCGCTTCTAAATTTTAAGAATTTCTGAGTACTTTGATTGAGATATTTCTGAAAAAGTTAAGTGTGGATCGATATATGCATTCTTCTGGTTATCTTGATCCTTTGTTTTGATAATCCGGAATAATGTTTGTGTGGTGAAAGTCTACATTAAGGCATTTGTTTTTAAAACTTGGTAGTTTTGGCTGATTTAAACCTTGTTAAGTATGTTATTCCAAGATTGATTGACCAGGGTCAATTGTAACTAAACTAGGGTCAAGGAATAGTTGAGATTAAAACTTCAGATGGGTAATTTAAGAAATGAAGTAGGGGTATAAGAGGGATTTGAACCTTAAGGAATCTGATAGTAATCCCCTAGAACCTTCTAGCAAGGGACTGAAACACAATTTCTGCCTCAAGCTTGAGGTACAAGTTAGGAAATGAAGGACCATTTAGGAAAAGTGCAAATCTGAAGCAAGGACTAAAAGAAAAACAAGATAAAAAAACTGATGCCCTAAGGCTCCATTATAAAAGGAAACCCCTGAGCACAATTTAAAGGGTCCGGAACCTTCTCTTTGAGTCCTATAGCTAAAATGCATACTAGCTTCTCCTATATCTGCAAAATATACCATTAGTGCTGTTTGAATCATTTTTCAAAAGACTTAATTCTCTAAAGACTCTGCTGAAGTCTTGGATGCAATATGTGTTTGGCTGCTGATTGCTTAGCTGACTCATTACCATTACTCAAAGGCTTGTTTTCTGCTGAAATACAGGTAACTTCCAATGTTCATTGATGTATTTGAAGCTCAAGCATAAAGTACTCATAAATGTGCAACTCTGAGTTTATTATACCATGCTAAACTCTTTCCCTGTTTTCCCCTTATTCAGTTTTGAATATAACTGTAGTGATAGGATAATCATCATGTCGTAATTAAAGTTCGACTGTTTCATTCTATAATAACTGGAATTTAGAGACTGATTTATTTATAATAATCAAGACATTCAACTATTATTTTAAGCATGAATAGCTGATAGTATAGTTAACTAAGTGATGTGGTTGTTTTAGATGCTTATTTCCTGCTTTGTTATAAATGAAGGACTCAGGATATATTATCTTAATTACTATTTGAAGTCCAAATACTGTGTAATATTCTAATTCGTTTAGATTTCAACACATTGGCCATGCTTTGTTTCAGATCTATAAGCTGTAATCAAATTCGTAATTGAATTTTGAAAAAAAAATTAGATTCATATACTCTGACTGACGAGTATATGAATCATTTAGTTCAGATCCAATGTTAAAATTGATATAAAAACGATTGTTAGTATTTTCTTTGTGAATGTGTAGATATTCGATTTTGTATATAATTTCGAACCAAAAAATGGTTATTGAGAATTGGACTCTTTCGTCCAAATCAACAGTGGCCTCATTCGCGAGGACCAGTAAGCACCAAGGAATGTAGTATTACGTGTTTTTGCGCTGGATGAATAAAAGGTTCAAGCCAATCACGAACCAAGCCCAACAGCTGTTAGTCACAGCAAATACAATGTGTATCCTGGGTTGGCCCAAACTTGAATCAGTGTATGCAATTAGCCATGAATGAGGCTAAGGTGCACGTATTGTTTTCCCAAATATACTGCATATACAAATGATCAATACTATTAAACACAGCAATAACGGAGAAATTAAGATACGTTTGAATGTCCTTATAAAATAAAGTGAGCCACGTTATTCCATTCAAATATCATGCGACGGCTCTTTAATTCATTAAAACACATAGAAAAATAGGAAGTGCTATTTAGAAAATTTCCCGGCCTTCCCATGAATTTTGAAGACGTAGCTGCTATAGGCGCGTGTTTAATAAAAATACCTTCCTAAATTTAGGTGCGCATTTATGTGACACAAATACCATTCTCAATGGAATTAAAATATGTCTAAATTGCGGGTGCATTTATGTGACACGATTCGCAACGTGTTTTAATGACATTGCAAATCTCCCTAAAAAGATGTTAAAAGCGGTAAATGATCTAAAATTGCAGGTTAATAAGTATAGCAAATAATTATTTTAGCCACTTATAATGAGGTTAAGCGACCATGCTAGAACCACGGGATCCGAGGGTGCCTAACACCTTCCCTCGGGTCAACAGAATTCCTTACTCAAGAATTTCTAGGTCGCAGACTCCAATTGGGCAGTCAAAATTTCCTTGATAGGATTTTAAATCGGTGACTTGGGACACCAAAATCCAAACCTATCCCAAGTGGCGAATCTTGAAACAAAATCCCATCTCGAATAATGTCACTTTAATTGGAAAAACTCCAATACGCGTGTCACCTTTCGGGGTAACCACGTGTAAGCGGCAAAAGGAGGTGTGACAGCTCTGGCGACTCTGTTGGGGACTAGAACCCAGAATCTCTGGTTTAGGGTTCAAGAATTTGAGCTTACAGTAACTGTTATATTTGGCTTCTTCTGATATGCTTACCTGTTCTGTGCTAAATGCCACATCTTTTACCGCTTTGATATTATCTGAACTGTATATATAAACTTTTATAAACCCTTCACTTCTCACCTCGGGGGATGTGCTTACTGGTTGAGACTCTCTATTCTGTTAGTGTCTTACCCTGAAATAAGAAAGAGGCCGGACAAGTTACAAAGCCGGACGATCTCGCAGGTCCCTGGTACGTAGCCCCCTCCTCGACTCGAGTAGTCCACTCGGGTACACAGTCTATACCTATACCGAGGTTCTCAACTTAGCATAACTAAACTTCATGCCGGATCCCTAGTAGGAGGTTTATTTTCATCACGCATTTTGACTTAGGGGACCCAACACAGGGTTGGGCTCGTCTAGGACAGGTGCCCTGAAATAAAAGACCACCATGATGCATTTTTACGTGCTACTTGCGCATTTATTTGCCTTGGATTCGCATGTTGACCAGCCTGTAAACAAAGGGAATAATTGAGAAAAATAAGCAGTGCTAGGGTAGTTACTTTTAAAAACCAATGCTAAAATAGTGCCGAAATGCTGCTGTATTTTAAAAAAAAGAAAAACACAAAAGAAAAAAGAACAACAAAAACCACAAGACGAATTTTTTCAATAATGGCCCGGGTTTTGATAAATTATTTTCTCTAGCCCGAGTTTATTTTCTTACTTTGGAAAAAGTCGGATGGTGCCATGATTGCAATAATAGCTGAATGTTGCTTACAAGGAAGCCGGAAGGCTGATCTTGCGCAAATGACTACCTCTGAATTTTATTCGAGCTGGTAAGAGAACAGCCTAGAAAACCTTCTCGCCGAAGTGTCAGAAGGCCGTATTTGCAAAGTCGGTCCTATTTTAAAATACAATGTCATTTTTAATGTTTTGAGAATACTAATTCGCCTAATGAATGTGCAGAATGAGCACAATGATGAACAAAATTCCTTTGGAGCTGCGGCTATGGTGGAATGACCTCGGGGAAGTAGGATGGAAATGGTCAACACGCATCTAAGAGGCCTCACTGACTTATTGAAAATCAACCCTAGGGGAGACATCATAAAGACCTTAATCACATTCTGGGACACGCCACAACGTCTTCCACTACTCATATTTTGAGTTAACCCGGACTTTAGAAGAAATGTCTGGATATATCGAGACCCATACAATCCCTTTGAGGCATCAATACTTAATTGCACCTAGAGCCCTCGCTGTGCACAAATTTCTGGATGTTTTGAAAATTAGTTGAAATATTCACAACCCCGACTTATCGGCTGGCCTTTACACCCTCCAGCTTATATACCAAAGATATGTCCACATCGGAGGATTCAACAAACCTGAAAACCTCATGTGTAGCAAGGGTAATCGGATCAAGTGGGAGGAGCATCGATGCTTCGCGTTCATGTTATATTTCTTGGGTATTTTAGTATTCCCGCGAAAGGACGGGAACATCGATATACAGATAGCAGGGGTCGTTAATACTTTGAAGACTCAGGCAAAGAGTACTCTTGCTCCAATGATCCTATCCGATATCTTCCGAGCCCTTACCATTTGTAAAGCGGGAGGGGATTTCTTTGAAGGCTGTAACTTGCTATTGTAAATCTGGATGATTGAGCATTTATGTCACAGGCCTCGGTTCATGAATTGTGGGATGCCGACAAAAGGTTACATAGAAGAAGTTGACAATAGGGTGAATGGCTTAAATTACCAGAGGGTGTCGCAGAGTGGGAGTCACGTCTCCGGGCTATTCTCAGTTGGCTCTCCGTGGACGAAGTTGTGTATATGCCCGCAACAGAACCACATTTTCTCTTAATGGGCATTAGAAGTATACAGCCTTACGCCCCGCATCAGGTCTTGAGACAACTCGAAAGATGCTAGATAGTGCCAAAAGACGAAGATCTTAGCATCCGGGTAGTCAAAATTGGGCTTGGTAGTCAGTTCCCCAAAGCAATGGTTCGCAAAATCTGGAATGAATGCCAATACCTAGCCGCTGACACTTGTGTACAAGATCCTTCAAGAGATGAAGTGTCTCCGGGGTACCTCGCTTGGTACATGAGAGAAATTGAGCACGAAAGACCATCCAAAAGGCCTCACCTCCAAGAGTTCGTTAGAACATCACAAGAGCAGTGGGATTGGTTAGCAAAAGAAAATGAATATCGTGCTACTATAGGAAGGCTAGAAAAGAAAATTCAAGAATTATAATTCTAAAACAGCCTGCAAACTGCTGCTAGCTAGTGAGAAAAGAAGGTATTGGTTAAAGAAAACGAAACCCTGGGAGCCCATATTCAGAAATTGAAGACAGCCGCAGAACATCCTCTGAGGAGCATAGAGGATGAAAAGCTCATAGAGAACCTGCGCCGAAAAGTTAACGAATACGGTTTTGACCTGAAAAAGGAAGAGGGTGAATTGTCCAGAGCTTGAAAGAAATTAATTAAAATGCTGAAGAAAGGGCCCGCATACTGGAGCAGTTAAAAGAAGGAAGCGGCAATGAAAGCGGTGGTCTAAAACAAAGGGTTATCATAGCTGAAAGCAAAATGGCCAAGCAGGCCAAGGATTTCAAAGCCGAGAGAGAGCATTGTTATGCGATAATAGCAGGGTTGGAAAGATATTTGAGGCAGTTTCAAAAGCTAAATCAGGCGGCCGAACGGACTTTATAAGCATGTGCCGAACAAATAGGACGTCTGCTACAAGAAAAAGGGATTATCTGAGAAAAGGTGCGGGCAATTGCAGACTATATTACCACTAGATGCAATCACTGTGAGGACATGAAAAAATCCATGTTTTTCGCCTCTGCTATCACATTTGTTCGACAAGTAATGGAAGATCTCCACTATCTCCACGGAAGTCTAGCACAAAAACCTGCGACAAGGCCGTATGATGCCTCGCAGGCTCCAAAAGCATTTGACTTGTTAATGTACTCATAGATTTGTATTTTTCTGGAAAAACAGTCTGTTTGTTGTCCTTTCGAGTCTGTAAGGTTATTAAGTCCTAGTATGGTAGTTGCTTTTCGTTCTATCATCCATTCTAATCGAAGTTTATATCTTTATCAAAACCCCAAAAAATATTTTGCTGCGCACTTCACCATTTATTTCCATGAACTACGCTCGGTCTGATTCATGCAAAGTCGTGATATGTAGGCAATCTCTATAGGATTCGACCGTATTCTTTAAAAAGCTAAAAATAAAATAAATAAAAACAACAAAAAAGAAGAGGAAATAAGAGGGCAGAAACAAAAGGAAATTAAAATAAAAGTGCAAGGTTGACACATGCGACCGTGGCAAGCATATAGAAACCCATTATTTGCATAGGTGCATCATGCTCAACGTGTGATTTCCTATTTGTCATCTACCCCAAACTAACTACGTTTTCTAGTATTACAGTTCAAGTGCTTAGAATAGTGGTTGGTTTTGCGGTAAACTGGCTTCACACGGATACTTCACTCAATCAAAGGGAAATATAGAGATGTGGACTGAATTGGCTTTACCCACCGTCCCTATTCCAGAAGACAGTCCAATCACAGGAGTACCGACCTCTGAATCTGCAGCGGCCGAAGAGAACCGGATCCTGCGGCTCCGAGTCATGGAAATGTGGGACGCATGAACCAACGGGAAGGAACCTCCCAACGCCGTCCCTGGATTTCCTGAGCTATTTCTACTGCCAGGGGGTACCTCTACTATTCCTATCAGTCACCCGAGCATTCTCTTGAGGAAGCCCATTATTTCAACCAATTTTGTTGGGGCGCCTTCTGAAACCCACCCTCCAGTGTTGCATCCGGGCCAGTTCCCAATATCCATACGGCCCCTCCGTGCGCAGCTACTACACAGCCTGCGGTACCGATGCCCGTGTTTGACCCTGCAGCCTTTACATTCCACACTCCTAACTACCAAAATGTGCCTCCCCCGTACCCTACATACAACTACCCTCAGCCAACATATGAGCTTACCTCTGTGCTAGACAAAACTTCCAAAGCAGCCGAGCATGATGAAATTACAAAAAGAATGAAGAGTATTGAGCAGAGCCTGAAGAATTATGCAAGGATTGAGCGAACAGAAAAGTGTAGCCTATTCAGACCTGTGCATGTTCCCCCATGTACATCTTACTTTGGGGATTAGAATACCGAAATTTGAGAAATACGATGGCCATGGCGACCCCAACGCCCATCTAAAAAAGTATTGTAATTAATTACGTGGGGCCGGCAGGAAGGAATAACTCCTAATGGCATACTTTAGGGAGAGCTTAGTGGGTATTGCCTCCAAATGGTACATTGATCAAGATATTACCCGATGGCACATACGGGACGACCTTGCCCGGGACTTTGTAAAATTCCAGTATAACATCGACATCGCCCCAGATAGGAATTCCCTAGCCAATTTGAAGAAGAAACCCGTTGAAAGCTTCAGAGAGTATGCTATTAAATGGCGAGAGCAAGCATCGAGGGTGAAGCCTCCTATGGACGAAACACAAATGGTCACCGTGTTTCTGCAAGCACAAGAGGCATACTATTTTCAGAACATGATGTCCTCAATGGTCAAACCATTCGCAGAGGCAATAAAGATTGGATAGATGGTGGAAAATGGCCTCAAAGCAGGGATGATTCTAAGTCAATCCGCCGTAAGAGCCACCTCCCAAGCCATACAAGGAGGGGCGGGAGGAATCCCAAGGAACAAGAAAAAAGAGAAGCATCCATGGCAGCCCCGGGATGAGGAAACAACATACCCACAGGCATGCATTCTCTGAAAGAGCGCATCAACATTACTATCCTCACAGAGACATGCACTATGTCCCTCAACCCTACACAGTTATGAATGCTCGACCTTTTCCCCGACCTCAACAGTAAACAATAGATATCAAGCTCCAAGGAATCAACTTCCTCATAATCATTACAATCCCCGCCTTCAGCAAAACAATTATCGTCCCAGGGAGCCACCCCGGAGGCAGAACTTCACCCCAATAGGAGAGTCCTACACCAACCTGTTTCCTAAGCTAGTCCACATGGGTCTCCTCTAGCTTGTACCCCCTAATAGACAGAATCTTGAATCATCGTCTTACGAAAGGGGCATGCGTTGTGCCTACCACTCTTGGGAAGAGGGACATGATACTGAAAATTGTTGGACCTTAAAACGAGTAGTGGAGGACTTGATTGATCAAAAGAAGATAGTTCTAAGAGATGATGAAGTCCCAAATGTAACTGATAATCCGCTACCGGCTCATAACAACTGGCCGGTCATCGGAATGATTTGTGAGGACAAAGAATTTGATCCCACTCTGAAAGCCATCATAGCCATCACCGAGGCAGATAGAAAACCAAAAGTCACCCCAAAGAAGATGGAAGAAAAGAAAATAAATGAAGTCAAATGCCCTGAAGCAGAAAAGAAGGCTGAGGTGGAAGCTGAGACAACCCCTACCAAAGAAACAATACTCTACATCCCACGGGGACGCAAAGAAAAGCAGCCCACTTTAAGCCCTTCGAAAAAGTTCGAGCTGAACAAAACCATGTATGTGCCCAAGAAGGCCTATGTGGTATGGGGATCGATTAAACCACCAGTGCTAAATGAGCCAGTGGTTATTGGTCGCGTGCCACATAAGCCCATGACTAACCCTTCAGGCGTCCCTTGGAACTATTAGGAAACCATTGTTACATACAAGGGAAAAGAAGTCCTCGGAGAAGCCCAAAATGGATGTACCACAAAGAAATACCTAGACATGGAAGAGGTGAATGCCACTACCAAACGGCGATTTCTGCCAAAGAAGCCAGTGAATGCTGAGAAAGCTGAAGATTTCTTCCAGAAAATGAAAATGCCGGAGTACGAAGTGGTAGATCAACTAAGAAAATCCCCAGAGCAGATTTCTTTACTATCACTCTTGATGAAATCTCCCGAGCATCAACAGGTGTTGGCCACGACATTGAACAAAGCTTATGTGCCAGCTGAGACCTCTGTAGAACATCTAGAGAAAATGGCGGAGAGATTCTTTGCTGTTAACCAGATATCGTTCAGTAAGAATGACTTACCCCCGGAGGGAGCTGCTCACAACAAGGCTTTGCACCTCACTGTCTAATGTGAGGGATATTATGTCAAGAGAGTGATGGTCGACAGAGGTTCCAGAGTAGACATATGTCCACTATCTACCTTACAGAGAATGGAGATCGGGACGGGGAGGATCCTCCCTAACAACATATGTGTCCGAGCCTTAATGGAATAAAAATGGATACCATAATCGATTTAGTGCTCACTATTTGTCCAGTTGACTTCGAAGTAACATTCCAGGTGTTGGATATGGACACCTCCTACAACTATCTCCTAGGAAGGCCGTGGATTCATGCAGCAGGGGTAATGCCTTCGACCCTGCACCAAATGCTGAAATTTAAGTATGAAAATCAGGAGATTGTAGTTCATGGAGAGGACGAACAATCGATTTACCGGGACCCCTCTGTCCCCTGTCTCGAAGCCAAGGAAGGCAGTGAACTCATAGTCTATCAAGCTTTTGAAGTCGTAGTCGCTGATCAACATGAAGAGGGCAAGCCGCTTCCTCAGCCTTTTATGTCAAATGCTTCAATTATGGTAGCAAAGGAAATAATGCGCCAAGGCTTCAAATCAGGAAAGGGAATCGGAAGCTCCCTACAAAGCATAACCGATCCGGTCGCCTGCGTGCCACAGAAAAGTTCTTTAGACTGGGATTTCATCCAACCACAGAAGATATCACATGGGCTAATCGCAGAAAGCTCCAAGGATGGGCCTTAACATGACCCCTGCCTCACTTGTACAAAACCTTTATAAAACCAAAGTACAGTGAAGAGCAGGAAGAAGAAACCTTCACGGCAGAAGAAATTGATGAGATCTGCGGGGCTATGAGGGAATTTCTCTATAAGGTAAACATGGTCCAACCGGGAGAAGATTCAAGCACCGCTGAAATGCTGTATATGAGGACAGAGGCCAAACTTCAAAATTGGAAGGCCACACCTTTTCCGGTCAGAAGGGAGACCTGGTAGTCTCGCCTTGATACCTCTTTCCACATCACGAGCTATTTCAGGGTGTAGGTCAGTTGTTTTTCTTCCTTTTTATCACTTTAAATCTCAATTGTGAACCATGTTACCTTTCAAGTTCAAAGAAATAAAATCAATATTTTGTCATTCGCATTTCTCTGCCTTTCTCTGATTTTTGCTTTTCTTTATTTTTATCTTTTCTTTCAGTCCCAATAATGTGGCTTTAAATAAAATGACATGCTCGCGAACTTCTTTCCACGACCCAAACTCGCTGCATGTCTATGAAATAACAAATCAGGGACCGGAATTCAATGAAGAAGAGGCTTTTAGGGAAATCACTCGAGAAGTGGAACACTTTGAGAACAAACCTAACCCTAACTTAAATGCTACTGAACTGGTTAACATGGGCGATCTCGATGAAATCAATGAAACTAAAATGAGCATCCACATAAATAAAGAGATACGAGATTCATTGGTTCAACTCCTATTGGAATTTAAAGACGTATTTGCGTGGTCCTATGACGACATGCCTGGTTTGAGTATGGATTTGGTGGTTCATAAGTTACCTACATACCTCGAATGCCCTCCGTAAAACAAAAGCAAAGAAATTTCAAGCTTGATGTCAGTGATAAAATCAAAGAGGAAATTACAAAACAGCTTGAAGCAGGGGTAATCCGGGTAGTGCGATACACCACTTGGCTGGCTAATGTGGTCCCGGTGCTGAAGAAGGATGGGAAAACCTGAGTGTGTGTGGATTATAGAGATCCGAACAAGGCGAGTCCCAAGGATAACTTCCCTCTACCCAACATCCACATCCTTGTCGATAATTGTGCCAAGCATGAGATTCAATCCTTTGTAGACTGCTATGCAGGTTATCACCAAGTGCTGATGGATGAAGAAGATGCTGAGAAAATCGCATTTACCAAACCTTAGGGAACATATTGTTATAGAGTTATGCCTTTTGGATTGAAAAATGTCGGGGCAACATACATGAGGGCTATGACCACCATCTTCCACGACATGATGCATAGAGAAATAGAGGTATACGTGGATGACATGATTATCAAATCTAAAACTCAGGGCGATCATGTAAAGGATTTGAGGAAATTCTTCGAAAGGCTCCGCAAATATAATTTGAAATTAAATCCGGCAAATGCGCATTTGGAGTTCGGTCGGCAAACTTCTGGGGTTCATCGTCAGTCGGAGAGGCATTGAATTAGATCTAACCAAGATCAAATCCATTCGAGAACTGCCCCCGCCAAGGACAAAAAAGGATGTGATGAGTCTTTTAGGAAGATTAAATTACATCAGCCGCTTCATCACCCAATTGACTTCAACATGTGAGCCTATATTCAAGCTACTAATAAAAGATGCGGCAGTTAAGTGGACGGTCGAGTGTCAGGAAGCTTTTGATAAAATAAAACAATACTTGTCCAATCCACCGATTTTAGTTCCGCTAGAACCAGGAAGGCCGCTGTTTCTCTATCTGACGGTCTTGGAAGGCTCTTTTGGTTGTATTCTCGGGTAGCATGACACCACGAGAAATAAAGAGCAGGACATTTATTATCTGAGCAAGAAGTTTACCGCCTATGAGGCCAAATACACATTTTTAGAAAGAACGTGTTGCGCCCTGACATGGGTAGCTCAGAAACTAAGGCATTATCTGCAAGCCCATACCACGTACCTCATAACCACACTGGATCCACTAAGGTACACATTCCAAAAACCGATGCCCACAGGGCGACTGGCTAAATGGCATATCATGCTTACCGAGTTCGACATTGTTTATATCACTTGTACTGCGATGAAAGCTCAGGAACTAGCAGATCATGTGGCAGAGAATCCTGTAGATGATGAGTATCAACCTTTAAACACTTACTTCCTTGACGAATAAGTGAACTCATTGGAAATATCAACTGAGGACACCCCCGTTTGGAGAATGTTCTTCGACGGAGCAGCAAACGCAAAGGGCGTAGGGATCGGGGCAATCTTAATCTCACATACAGGCCAACATTATCCCGCTACAGCCAGACTTTGGTTCTTTTGCACCAATAATAGAGCTAATATGAGGCTTGCATTATGGGCATGAACATGGCTATTAACCAAAATGTTGAAGAATTGCTAATCATGGGGGATTCCGATCTAATCATCCGACAAGCTCAAGGAGAATAGGAGACAAGGGACATTAAGCTCCACCCATATAGACTGCATGTCGAAGACCTCAGAAAACGGTTCAGGTTGGTACTGTTCAGGTACATTCCCCGTTGCAACAATGAGTTAGCAGATGCACTTGCAACCTTGGCTTCCATGTTGCCATATCCTGGGAATGCCTATGTTGATCCTTTTACAAATCCAAATCAAAGAAAGACATGGGTATTGCAATGCAACGGAAGATGAGCCTAGCCCATAGCCTTGGTACTACAACATCTTGAGATTCCTAAAATCACAGGAGTACCCTGAGCAAGCCACCAGAGAACAAAAGAAAACCATCCGACGGCATGCGAGTAATTTCGTCTAAAGTGGTGACACTTTGTATAAAAGAACTCCAGATCTTAATTTGTTGAGATGTGTGTGTGGGCATATGATTTTTGACCGGTCGAAACAAACTCCTACATGACTCTTAAAGTTTAGGATTTTTCTTTTAAAATATTAGGATTTTAATTTGTGAATTTATTTGCATGTGCATGTTCATTACTGCATGTTTAGGATTAATTAGGATTTAATTGATAAATAACTTCTTTTACAAAATTACAATACAAAAAAAAATATATGTACATGTCCGGTATTTGAAATTATTTTTGGTTTAATTTTTTAACTTGTTTTTTTTAATGATAATTAGGAAAAGGCAAAAAAATACAATGCATGTATATATATATATATATATACAACAACTCAGGCTGGCCACAATTGGGCCAGACTTGAGTGGCCCAATCCGTTTCCTCCTCTAAATTAATATACAATCCACCCCAAATGACCAGCCTAATCCAGTCCTAAACCAAAACGACACCGTTTAGGACCCCTACCATCACAACCATTGATCCCCATCTCATCCAACGGCCACGGAAGCCTCCTTCATTTTGTATACATATGTCCAAAACACCTCTAATACACATTAGAGACAAACATTACCCTTCTCGTACCATTCTCCTCCGATTAACAAACACCCATTGACCACCCTGTCACCACCCTTTGACCACCGGCTTACCACCCTATGGCTGCCGCCGGAAATTGCCCCACGGTGGCGGCCGACAACCAAACGGTCCCAAAATTACACCCCTCAACCGTCATGACCTCTCCTACCCCGTCCCATGGCCAGTTTCCCTCGAATATGACTCCTCTTTCTCGAAACTTCAAAAACAGGGCCGTCGGAACCACCGTCTTCAGCGACCCTGTTCCAAACACTTCCACCTTAACACCACAGGAGCACTAGGACACCCCCTTCCCCGTCCTGCATCCCATTCCCTTCAAATCCCCCTCCATCATCTCAAATGTCCCCTGAAAGGTTGCCGGAAACCCTATCTCCAGCGACCCGTTCCAAAGCCGTCCAAAATTATACCAATAAGGCACCTCCACCCCCTTTTTTCAACCATATATGTCGCCTTTCTTGAATCTTCTTAGAATTCTTCGAATATTAATCCGAAGGTCAACCCTAAGTCACAAACCTGCCAGAAAAGCCTCAAAACTCTCCTAGGCGATCCCTGATCCCTCCAGTCCCCAATTAGGTAACCATGAGTCCCAAAACAACCCCAACCGTTGAAAAATCCATAATCTTCATGAGTCTGTTAATCTAAATATGACCCAAGTTGATTGACCAGGGTCAATTGTAAGTGAACTAGGGTTAAAGAGCTGACTAAGGTCAAATTTCAGGGTTAGGTAATTTGGGAAAGAAACTGAGGGTATAATAAGGATTTCAACATGTAAAAATCTGATATGAATCCTTTAGAACCTTCTAGCAAGGACTAAAACATAATTCTTGCCTGAAACGTGAGGAAAAAGTTAGGAATTGAAGGACTAATTAGACAAAAAATGCAAGCTGAGTTAAGGACTAAAAAGAAAACAAGTTAAATCTGATGCCCTAACAGTTTTACTATAAAATGAACCATTTGGGGCATTGAGGGGGGATCCAGAACCTTTCTCTTTAATATTAGAGCAGAAATACTTATTCCACATCTGAGAACACTATTAGTTCTATTTTGAATCAATTTATGAAAACTGAATTCTCTAAGAACTATGTTGAAGTCCTGGGTGCACTTTTCATTTGGCTGTTGATTGCTTAGCTGGGCTCTTCTATTTTACTCATAGACTTGTTTCCTTTGCTGAATTACAGGTACCACTTAAAGCTCATGTATATGTGAAGTAAAAAGTGAAATATATTTACAAATGTGAAGATCTCGGTTGTCATTTACATTTTCGAATTGTTTACCTCCATTTTTCCCTGTTTAGTTTGAATACTGGTGTAACAACAAAGTGATAATCATGTTGTAGTGTTAGACTGATCCCTGTCTGTAATAATTAGACATTCGGGACTATTCCAACATATAATAATTGGACATTCGACTCAATTTTTTTCTTGTATGTGCCCAATTAATAGCCAGTTCCAACTCCAATCTAGTTGGCTCAAGTGATAATCCTATGGAGTTATAGCTACTAGACTTAGGAAACAATAGTTTTGACAATCATGTAAAAGAAATAAAAAATGCTGCGAAACATTGCAGTTTATTTAAATCCCAGTATGCTTAGTAATAATTTATATTTAGATTTGTCCATCTAGTGTAACTTGAAGCACAATTGAATTTTGGAAATTAGACTCATATACTCCAATTGATGAGAATATGAATCATCTAATTCAAAGCTAATGTTAGAAATTAGTATAAAAGTGGTTGTTAATATTTACTTCATAAAAGGGTTGAGATTCGATTTTGTATATAATTTTGAACCAAATTGGTTATTAACAATTGGGCTCTTTTGTTCAAATCAGTACTGGGCTCATTTGAGAGGCCCAGTAAGCACCAAGAATTTATAATATTACATGCTTCTGAATTGAAAGAATCAAAGGTCCGGGCCTGTCATGAACCAGGCTCAACGGCTGTTAGTACAGTGTGTTTTGGGCTGGCCCAGACTTGATTCCATGCACACGGTTACCCATGAATGAGGATAGTTTCAGGTATTACCTCTCCAAAATACACAATCTATCCGTAAATTGTTTAGTCCATATAAGCACTCGCAGAATAGAAAATTTAGCATGGATTAGGTTGTCCTTGTAAAAAATAAAGTTAGTCGCGTTAATTCAAGCAAATACTATGCGATGGCTCCTTATATTCAATAAAACACTTAGAAAATTGGAAGTGCTGATTAGTGAATTTCACGATGTTTCACGAATTTCTAAAGACGTAGTTGCTATAAGCCCGAATTTATTAATGAAATATTTTCCTTAATTCGGGTGCAAATTTATGTGACCCAAATCCAAATCTCAACGAAGTTGGAATGTGTCAAAATCCACGGGTGCATTTATGTGATGTGGTTGAGGCGTGTTGTGACGACGTTAGAATTCTCTTTAAAATAATAATAATAAAAGCAGTTTAAAGTTAAAAAGCACATAAGTTAAAACATGTCCTAAATTAGATAATTTAATCCAAATATGACAGTTGAGCGATCGTGCTAGAACCACGGAACCCGGGAATGCCTAACACCTTCTCCCGGGTTACCAGAATTCCTTACTCAGAGTTCTGGTTCGTGGACTGTAAACAGAGTCATTCTTTTCCTCGATTCGGGATTGTAATCGGTGACTTGGGACACCATAAATCTCCGAAGTGGCGACTCTAATATCCTCTTAAGTAATTGAATCCCGTTTCGATTGTCCTTTAATTGGAGAAACTCCCTTATCTACACCTTTCGCCGGGTTGTAGTAGCAAAAATGAGGTGTGACAGCTCTGGCGACTCTGCTGGGGACTAGAACCCAGAATCTCTGGTTCAGAGTCCAATAATTCGAGCTTTCAATTACTATTATATTTAGCTTCTTCTGATTTGCTTACCTGCTCTATGCTAAATGCCGCATGTTTTACCGCTTTGATATTATCTGAACTATATATATAAATTGTTACGACAACCCTTCATTTCTCATCTCCGGGGATGTGCTTACTAGTTGAGACTCCCTATTTTGTTAGTGTCTTACCCTGAAATAAGAAAGAGGCCAGACAAGTTACAAAGCCGGACGATCTCGCTGGTCCCCGGTACGTATCCCCCTCCTCGACTCGAGTTGTCCGCTCGGGTACACAGTCTAGACCATATACCGAGGTTTTCAACTTAGTATAACAAAACTTCATGACAGATCCCTAGTAGTAACGTTTATTTGCATCATGCATTTTGACTTAGGGGACTCAACACAGGGGTTGGGTCCGTCTAGGACAGGTGCCCTGAAATAAAAGACCACCCTGATGCATCTTTACGTGCTACTTAGTCATTTACTTGCCTTGGATTTGCATGTTGACCGTCCGTAAACAAAGGAAACAATTGAGAGAAAATGGGCAGCGCTAGGGTAGTCACTTTTAAAAACCAATGCTCAAATAGCGCCGAAATGCTGCCGGATTTTTTTTAAAAAAAGAAAGAAAGAGAAAACAAAGCACAAAGGCATAAATACAGAAACAAAGGCACCAAATTTTTGAGTTCTTCAATAATGTCTGTGGGTTTTAGATAAATTATTTTTGGCCAGCTCCAACCTTTTCTGTAAATATCAAGAAATGCCAAAGTTTATTTTTCTTACTTCAAAAATGAGTCGGATGGTGCCGTTAGTGCGATAATAGTTGAATGACACTATAAGGGACGCCGAAAGGCTAATCTTACGCAAATGGCTGCCTCTGGATTTTATCAGGTTCGGTAAGCAAGCACAACCCAAAAACCTTCTAGACGAAGTGTTGAGAGGCAGTATTTGCAAAGACGGTCCCTATTTCAAAATAAGTTTCATAAATGTCAACTTTAAATGTTTTGAAAATATTAATTCGGCCTAATAAATGTGCAGAATGAGCACGATAATCAGCAAAATCCCTTTGGAGCTGCGGCTGTGGTGGAATGACCTCGGAGAAGCCGGACAGGAAAAGGTCAAAGCACATCCGGGGGGCCTCACTAGTTTGCTGAAAATCAACCCTAGGGGAGATATCATAAAGGCCCTAATCACCTTCAGGGACCCGGTCCACAACGTCTTCCACTTCTCATATTTCGAGCTAACCCCGACCTTGGAGGAAATGACCGGATACATCAGGACCCATACAACCCCTTTGACACATCAAAACTTGATAGCACCCAGGGCCCTCGCTGTGCAAAATTTCTGGATGTTCTGAAAATTAGCAGAAAGATTCACAACCCTGATCTGTCGGCTGGATTTTGCGCCATCCAGTTCATATACCAAAGATATGGCCACATCGGAGGATTCAACAACCCTGGAAACCTCATTTGTAGCAAGGGAAATCGGATCAAATGGGAGGATCATCGATGCTTCACGTTTATGGTATCCTTTTTGGGTCTTTTGGTATTCCCATGAAAGGACAGAAACATCGATATACGGATTGTGGGGGTCGTTAGTACCTTGATGACTCAGACAAAGAGCACTCTTGCTCCGATGATCCCGTCTGATATCTTCCGATCCCTTACCACTTGCAAAGCAGGAGGGTATTTCTTTGAAGGTTGCTACTTGCTATTACAAATCTGGATGATTGAGCATCTATGTCCCAAGCCTCGGTTCATGAATGGTGGGTTGCCAATGAAAGGTTGTATAGAAGAAGTGGGCAACAGGGTAAATGGGTTTAATTACCAGAGGGTGTCGTAGAGTGGGTGTCACATCTCCGGTCTATTTCGGCAAATCAAATACAATGGACGCTCACTTGGCTTCCATGGACGAGGTTTTGCATATGCCCGCGACAAAATCGCATTATCTCTTATTGGCCTTAAAAGCATCCAGCCTTACGTCCCGCATCGGGTCTTGAGACAACTCGGAAGATGCCAGACAGTGCCAAAAGAAGAAGATCTCAGCATCCGGGTAGTCGAAATTGGGCTTGGTAGTAGTTCCGGGAAGCAATGGTTCGCAAAATTTGGAACGAATGCCAATACCTAACCGCTGACACTGGTGTACAACATCCTGCTAGAGGTGAAGTGTCTCCGGGGTACCTTGCTTGGTATAAGAGAGAAATTGAGCACGAAAGATAATCCAAAAGGCCTCACCTCCAAGAGTTCATCGGGACATTGCAAGAGTAGTGGGATTGGTTAGAGAAGGAACATAAATACCGTCCTACCACAGGAAGGCTGGAAAATAAAATTTAGGAGTTGCAATAAAACAGCCTGCAAAATACTACTAGCAAAGGAGAAAAGAAGGTATTGCTGAAAGAAAAAGAAACCCTGCGAGCCCATATTCAGAAAATGAAGACTACCGCAGATAACCCTCTGAGAAGTATAAAGGATGAAAAGCTCATAGAGAACCTGCACGAAAAGTAGCCGAATACGATTTTGATCTAAATAAGGCAGAGGGTGAATAGTCTAGAGCTCAGAGACAATTAGCTAAATGTGCTGAAGAAAGGGCCCGCATACTGTAGCAGTTAAAAGAAGGAAATGGCAACGAACGTTCTGGTCTAAAACAGAGGGTTATCATAGCTGAAAGCAAAATGGCCAAGCAGGCCAAAGATTTCAAAGCTGAGATGGAGCATTGCTATGCGGTAATAACAGGGTTGGAAAGAGATTTGCGGCAGTTTCAAAAGCTAAATCAGGCAGTTGAGCGGACTTTTGAAGCACGGGCTGAACAAATAGGGCGTCTGCTACAAGAAAAAGGGATTATCAGGGAGAAGGTGCGGGTAATTGCAAACTACATTACCACCAAATGCAATCACTGTGAAGACATGACAAAGTCTATGTTTTTTTGCTATTGCCGTGACCTTTGTCTGACAAGTAATGGAAGATCTCCATTATCTCCAAGAAAGTTTAGCGCGCAAACCCACAAGGCCGAGTGATGCCCTGCCAGCTCCAAAAGCATTTGAAGTGTTGATGTACTCAAAGATTTATATTTTGCTGAAAAAGAAAAAAAGAGTCTGTTTGTTGTCCTTTCAAGTCTGTAAGGGTGTTGAATCCCTTTCTGGTAGGTTCTCTTAATCATTTTAACTAAAGTTTGTATTGTTATCAAATTGAAAATCCCAAAAATATTTTACTGCGTACTTAACCTTTTGTTTTTGCAGGAACTACGCTTGGTCTGATTCATGCAACTCACTCCTACAACACACGGTCAAAAAGCAAACAAGACATGGCCAACCAAGAAGCTGATGTCAGCATTATGGAACCCTTGAAGGAGGCAGAGGAATTGGACGTTAATGCTATGAAGGAGGAAATGTATAAGCTTAAACACCAAATGGCTGAGATGTACCAGGATTGGGCAAGAGGAAAGTCGCTTCCGACCTATCTTTCCAACCCACTCTTCATCTTGCCACTGGCCCAGACACCTAAGCAGTCCGTTACCGATCCGCCTCTAGGTTTTCCTATATACTCACAACATCAGGGTGCTGCCTCCCAGCCTCCATCCCAACTACCCAAAGTCAATCCTCACCCTCCCCCGCCAATCGCTCCTATCTATGTGGCACCTCCGCCCCCTGCACTGCACAGGTCATCCAGCAAACAACTTCTTCAAGCCTATGACCCTCAATACAATCCCCTAAAACCCGCCTACAAAGCCCACGAGCCTTATTCTTATGCTCCTCATCTTGAAACCCCAATAAGAGTTGAAAATCCGATAAAATATTCCGAACAGGAAGAAATGCTCAGAAAGGTCCGGAGTCTGGAACATGCGTGGATTAGGTGGCCAGGTGATCGTGGCCTTAAAATATCTTTGCTTATTCCCGGACGTACAGTTGCCTCCAGGTTTCAAAATGCCTAAATTTGACCTATATGATGGTCACGGCGATTCTTCGCACATTTGAGAGGGCTTTGCAGTAGCATGAGGGGAGCAGGAGGAAAAGACGAATTGCTAATGGCATACTTTAGCCAACGTTTGAGTGGATCGGCATAGAGTGGTATACTCGACAGGATCCCAATCGGTGGTATATATGGGATGACTTAGCGCAAGCATTTGCATGCCACTTTCAATATAATCTCAAGATTGTCCCGGATTGCCTATCTCTGTAAAAGATGGAGAAGAAACACAACGAGAGTTTCAGGGAGTACGGTTTCCGGTGGAGGGAACAAGCAGCCAGAGTTGATCCTCCCATGAAGGAGAGTGAGATGGTTGACTATTTTATGCAAGCTCTAGAACCTACTTATTTTGGGCATTTGGTATCAGCGATAGGGAAGTCTTTCAACGAAGTGGTCAAGATGGGAAGTATGGTTGAGGAAGGCCTCAAATCCAATAAAATCATGAGCTACTCAGCAATTAAGGCAACTAATCAATCCATCCAGGGTGGAGCTGGGGGAGGTTTCAGTAAAAAGAAGAAAGAGGAAGTAGCAACAGTGGAATCGGCAACCTGGTTCGGGCCTCGGGCACCATCTCACTACGGTCAGCCCCGTCCTCACTGCCAAATATACTCACATGCTCCATATGGCCCACCGAAACATTACTATCCGCCACCATAACCTCTTTTCTGAGTCCATCATGCACAGGCATATACCCTACCTCCCCATCACACACAATGGCGTGCACTACCCCCTCAAAACACTTATCGAAATCCACAAAATCAATACCCGCCTCCAATAGCTTACCACCGAACCCCGAGGCCCGCCCTCCGAGGAAATCTGGCCATGAGAAATGAGAGGGTGCAGAAAATGAAGACTTTCACTCTGCTGGGAGAATCTTACACTAGCTTGTTCCACCGGCTGCGACAACTGGATATGTTAAGACCAATTGAGTCTGCCAAATCCTCCCCCAAAGAATTTAGATTATTTGGTTAGCTATGAATACTGTTCTGGTGCGCCAGAGAATGACACATAAAAATGTTGGCATTTAAAGAACACCATCCAAGAACTTATTGACTCTCACAGGATCAAGGTGCAGACTCCGAAGGTGCCCAATATTAAACAGAACCCGCTGGCAACCCATCCGAAAGCCAACATGATCGAAATTGAGGAAAGAAGGGGAGAGTCTAGAAGGCCTTCGCAAACAGTAATGATGATCAAAGCCAATGAGCCTACCAAGGTTGTAAGCAACAAGAAGCTGGTAACTAGGGCAAAAGAAAGCAGTAAAACTGTCATAGTGAAAGGGAGCTCAGCATGTACGGTCACGCCAAAGCGAGAACAAGCAAAGATAACAATACAAGGGGTGGGTAAAGAGCCTGTCGTGGTTGTGGAAGGTGTCCACATAGAGCCAGTTATTGTAAAGCCAGTAGTCCAGCCACCAATCATCAACAATAGAGTCGTTCCTTGGAGACATGAACAAGCAATGGTGATGTAAAAAGGGAAAGAAGTTAGAGAGAAAGTATGTGAGGCACGAGGCTTAACTCGATCAGGAAGGTACTTCGCCCCAGAAGAACTGAGAAAGGGTAGAATCTCTAAAGATAACCCGAAACCAGTAAAGAAAGCTGCATAAGAAGAAGAGGCAGAAGAATTCTTGAAGAAAATGAAAATGCAGGACTACTCCATCATAGAACAGTTGAGGAAACGCCGGCCCAGATCTCTTTGTTATCCTTACTAATCCACTTAGATGAGCACCACCGAGCGTTGATAAAGATTTTGAATGAAGCTCATGTCCCAGATAAGATAACGGTGAATCACTTGGAAAAGATTGCAAACAAGATATTCGAGGTAAAACGGGTCACATTCTCTGACGATGAATTGCCCATGGAGGGCACGGAGCACAACCGAGCTCTTTATCTGACTGTGAAGTGTGAAGATGCCGTGGTCACTTGAGTTTTGTTCGACAACGGGTCCAGTGCAAATATTTGTCCACTATCCACATTGACCAAGTTAAAGGTGGAAATTGAAAGGGTCCGCAAGAATAACATCTGTGTTTCGAGGGTTTGACGGCGGAGGAAAAGACACCGTAGGGGATATAGTGCTGGAAGTAACTATAAGGCCCGTCGAGTTCATTATGGAATTCCAAGTGTTGGATGTATCAGTCTCCTATAATCTATTATTGGGCAGACCATGGATTTATGCATCCAAAGCAGTACCATCTACACAGCACCAGATGGTCAAATTTGAGTGGGACAGGCAAGAGATTGTCGTGTATGAAGAGGATAGCCAGTGTACCCCGGGTGACGCGATCGTGCTTTTCATTGAATATAAGGACAATAAAGGGCCATGGGTTTACCAGGCGTTTGATACAGTGTCAGTTTAGAAGGTCCCAGAAGGTGAGATTGTCGTAACCCCAAGGATAACAACCGCATCTGTCATGGTAGCTTCAGAAATGTTGAGAAATGGCTTTATTCTCGACAAAGTGTTGGGAGCTTCTCTGCAAGGCATTGCGCAACCAGTGTTTCTTCCCAAGAATGTAGACACTTTTGGTCTAGGGTTCAAACCCACGGCCGCAGACATAAAGCGAGCCAGGAGGCTGAGACAGAAATGATGGGTTCTCCCGAAACCTATCCCAATTTTATCCAAGTCATTTGTCAAATAGAATAATGGCCCTAGACCCAAGATTTCTGGCCTGCTAATCGATGTGGACGGTGATCTTGATAAGGGGATAGAAAGGTTGTTCAATGAGGCGAATATGATAGAGGCGGGAGAAGGATTGAGCAGAGCAGATATGCAATTTGTGGGGGCACGCGCAAGAATCAATAACTGGGAAGCCACTCCTCTTCCCACTCGGAGGGAGTCTTGGTAGTTGGCTTTGATTTTCCTTTCAGTCTAGTTTGTATTAGCGTCATTCAGTTGTCACTTCCATCTGTTTGGATGCACAAACTCTATTATCTTTGATTCTAATGAATTGCAATTCCCCTTTCAGCAATGCTGATAGTTTCCATTTTCGATTTACTTTTCTTCCTTTTCTCTTTTGTACAATTATTTTTATGCTGGTTCCAGTGATCTGATATGCATAAGGACTCCTCGGCCCAATATTTGCATCAAGCCTATTCCAGAAATAATAATTCAGGAAATAGAACATGAGGACGAACCAGGGTACGATGAGGAAGGGTCATAGGATGAGATTGGTAAAGATGACCCAATTCGAATAGAAACCCAAACCAAACCTGAATGATACAGAGGCAATCAATCTAGGAAGCCCGGATAATATCATAGAAACAAAAATAAGTGTCTATCTGGAGCCACAGCTTAGGGAGGAAATAATCGAAGTATTGCTGGAGTACAAGAATGTATTTGCATGGTCCTACGACGACATGCCCGAATTGAGCACTGACTTTGTAGTCCATAAATTACCTACTGACCCAGCCTGCATTCCCGTCAAACAAAAGTTGAGGAAGTTTAAAACTTATGTAAGCATGAAAATCAAAGAAAAGGTGACCAAGCAGTTTGAGGCGAAAGTTATCCGAGTCACACGATATCCCACCTGGTTAGCTAATGTCGTGCCTATTCCAAAGAAGGATGGTAAAACCATAGTATGCGTTGATTACCGTGACCTCAACAAAGAAAGTCCAAAAGACAACTTCCCCCTTCCGAACATCCACATATTGATTGACAATTGTGCGAAGCATGAGATCGGGTCATTCGTGGATTGTTATTCAGGCTATCATAAGATTTTAATGGATGAAGAAAATGCCAAGAAAACAGCATTTATCACACCGTGGGGGACATACTGCTATAGGGTCATGCCATTTGGTTTGAAAAACGCCGGGGCAACATACATGAGGGCAATGACAACCATTTTCCACGATATGATGCATAAATAAATCAAAGTCTATGTGGATGACGTAATTGTGAAGTCCAGAAAGCAATATGATCATGTCAAAGATCTGAGGAAATTCTTCCAAAGGCTCTGCAGGTATGATCTCAAACTCAACCCGGTAAAATGTGCATTTGGGGCTCCCTCGGGAAAATTGTTAGGGTTCATAGTCAACCGTTGAGGCATCGAGCTAAACCCGTCTAAAACCAAAGCCATACAGAAGTTGCCGCCACCCAGAAACAAAACAGAAGTAATGAGTCTATTTGGAAGGCTGAATTACATCAGTCGATTCATTGCCCAGCTCACAACCATCTGCGAGCTCATCTTTAAGCAATTAAAGAAGGATGTTGCGGTGAAATGGACAGGAGAGTGCCAAGAAGCTTTTGATAAGATAAAGGGATATTTGTCAAACCTACAAGTACTGGTCCCGCTAGAACCAGGGAGGCCTCTGATCTTATTTTTGACAGTCCTGGACAATTCATTTTGGTGCATGTTGGGTCAGCACGATGTTACTGGGAGAAAAGAGCAAGCCATATACTACTTTAGCAAGAAATTAATGGCCTATGAAGTTAAGTACAGTTATCTTGAAAGGACATGCTGCGCCTTGACATGGGTAGCCCAGAAGTTGAAGCATTATTTGTCATCATACACCACTTATATCATCTCACGACTAGACCCGTTGAAATACATTTTCCAGAAGGCAATGCCCACAGGGCGGCTCGCGAAGTGGAAAATCTTGCTTACTGAATTCGACATCATCTACATAACTAGGACTACTATGAAGGCACAAGCATTGGCTGACCATTTAGCAGAGAATCCCATAGATGAAAATATGAACCCTTGAACACATATTTTCTGGACGAGGAAGTGATGCACGTCAATGAAATGGAACGGGATGAGAAGTCGGGGTGGAAATTGTTCTTCGATGGGGCGGCCAACATGAAAGGCGTCGGGGTAGGAGCGGTACTCATTTCTGAAGAAGGGCATCATTACCCAGTCACAGCTCAACTTCGTTTCTATTGCATCAACAACATGGCTGAGTAGAAGGCAAGCATTTTGGGTTTTAGATTAACACCAGACATGGGTGTCCAGGAAGTATTGGTCTTAGGGGGCTCGGACCTTCTGGTACACCAGATCCAAGGGGAATGGGAGACAATAGATTTAAAACTCATACCTTACCAGTAATGCTTACATGATCTTTGTCAACGATTCTGGTCAGTAGAGTTCAGGCACATTCCCAGAATTCACAATTAAGTTGTCGATGCCCTGGCTACTTTGGCATCAATGTTACATCACTCGAACCAGGCTTATGTTGACCCAATACATATCCGGGTCCATGACCAGTATGCCTATTGCAACATAGTGGAAGAAGAGCTTGACAGCAAGCCTTGGTTCCACGACATCAAGGAATTTATCAGCAAAGCTGTGTACCCAACGCAAGCCACGAGTGGCCAGAAGAGAACAATCCATCATTTGTCAAGAGGGTTCTTCAGTAGTGGAGGGGTATTATATAAGGGAACGCTAGATATGGGTTTATTAAGATGCATAGATGCTTGGAAGGCGACGGTCATCATGAATGAGGTACATGATGGCGTTTGTGGGCCGCACATCAGCGGATATGTCTTTGCAAAGAAGATTCTCCGGGTAGGGTATTATTGGATCACCATGGAATGGGATTGTATCAGCTTTGTGCATAAATTCCACCAGTGTCAGGTACACGGAGACCTAATTCACTCTCCTCCGTCTGAAATGCACACGATGTCTGCACCTTGGCCTTTCGTTGCTTGGGGCATGGACGTCATCGGACCCATCGAGCCAGCAGCTTCTAATGGACATCGATATCCCCATTGCTATTGACTATTTCACCAAGTGGGTTGAAGCCAAAACCTTCAAAGTAGTGACCAAGAATGTTGTGGTCGATTTCGTGCACACAAACATTACTTGTCGGTTCAGGATCCCCAAAACGCTCATCACGGATAATGGGGAAAATCTCAAAAGTCACCTAATGAGAGAGGTACGTCAGCAGTTCAGGATCGCACATCAAAACTCTACCCCGTACCGCCCCAAGGCGAATGGAGCAGTTGAGGCAGCAAATAAGAACATAAAGAAGATACTTCGGAAAATGGTGGAAGGATCCAGGCAGTGGTATGAGAAGCTGCCTTTTGCATTGTTAGGCTATCGCACTACTGTCCGCACTTCAGTGGGGGCTACTCCATACTTGTTAGTATATGGAATAGAGGCGGTGATCCCACCCGAGGTTGAAATCCCCTCTCTACGGATCGTGGTCGAAGCAGGAATTGACAACTAAGAATGGGTCAAAGCCCGTCTGGAACAATTGAGTTTGATTGACGAGAAAAGATTGGCGGCAGTCTGTCATGGCCATTTTTATCAATAGAGAATGGCTAGGGCATATAATAAGAAGGTGCGCCCCAGAAAGTTTGAAATAGGTCAACTGGTACTAATGCGCATCCACCCTCACTAGGCCGAGGCAAAAGGCAAGTTCGCTCCGAACTGGAAAGGACCATTCATCGTATCAAGAGTGTTATCCAATGGAGCATTGTATCTGACGGACGTGGAAGGGAAATGTGCGGAAATGGCTATCAACGCGGATGCTGTCAAAAGATATTATGTATGATTTTTCTCAGATCGTTTTCTATACTTGACACTTGTTATTGGCATATTTTGAAGATTGGAATGACGAAGACATTTTGTTCTGCTATCCAAACACTTTATCCTTTGCCAACCTTTTTGAGCTTTAATTATTTTCTTTCATACCCCTCTTTTGGAATCAGTAACAAAAGTTAGAAACACAAGTGTTAGAAGGCAGTAAAAGGAAAAGAAAGGGAAGAATGAAAAGAATGAAAATAATAGTAATAGTAAAGAGAAAAGGAAAGGAAAAACAAGAAAAGAAAAAAAAGAGAAAAGGAAAAAGAAATACAGGAAAAGAAAACAATAAAAAAAAGAGAGAGAGAAGAAAAACAGAAAAAAGGGAGAGGAAAAACAACAACAAAAACAAGGAATCGGCATGAACTACGTTTGACCTGATTCCTTTTAAAAGGACACGTAGGCAGCCTCACGGTTCGGTCTCACCAAAACAAAAATCTAAAAGTTCCCAAACAAGAAACTGGGGCAGAAGTTGTGTTTGTTGTAAGAAATCTTATTCCGAAGATGTAACTTTTAACCCGTGCGAACTACTTTGAGCCCTTAATAACCATTCTTTCCAACCTTATCCAAAAGCCCACATTATGGTCCAAAGAAAGACCTTCTGATCAGTCTTTAAAAGATGTCGAGTCGAGCAGGTAGAGGGTACTCATGTCAGAGACAACACTTTGAGCCAGACAACAGAGATAATGAAATGAGAGAGTCTTATCGGTGAAAACCCTCATGGGCACCATAAGTTGACGAGAGTCTGAGAGAGAATAAAATGGGAGAGTCTTAACGGTGAAAACCTTCACAGGCACCGTTAGGCGAAGGTAAGATAAAGCAAAAATCAGAAAGGGGCTACTGATGGATGAACACCGCAGGGGAAGATGTGTTAGGAATTGGTTTGGAAAGGTCACAACGGCAAAGGCACGGTAGCAGAAGGCCGGTCATCGAAATAGATTGGGTTGAATAGGACGAAGTGCATGTCATGATTGCAAGAACCAGTGGCTCTCTTTAAGACAAGTCTTCTTCTTTGTTTTTCTTCAACAACAATTTTGGAATTCTTCATTCTAAATACCGTTCGAAGTCTTCGCATTTCATTCTTCTTTCAAGTCTAAATTCTTTTGTTTAAACGAAAGGAATGTCAAAGCCGATTATCAAACTCCCAATGGAAGAAAGCGCATGACGCCCCAAAAACATAACAAAGATAACAAGTGTGTAACAGCAAAGGGAAGGATTCACAAAGCTACAACCAAGGGAAGAGACAAGAATCGGTAAAGAATTCTGGTAAAGAGTCGAGAGGGCGATATAAGGTGAGGAGGAAGTAAAAGTCAAGAGTCTCTCAAGCATTACAAAGAGACCAGGTAATCTCGAGAAAGGGACAAGGATTTTGGCAAGGGATTAGAATGTAACACCAAGATGAGAAACAAAACAAAACCACAAGGATCAGGGGACCAGCCAAGCATAACATCCTAACTCATCAATCCTCGAAAAAGAAGTATAAAAGCATTCCAGATAAGGGTCGGAAGTGCAACACAAAGTACAGAGTGACACCGTAGATAGATTGGTTGATTCCGGGAAAGGGGAAAGGTTTCCGCCAAAGGAATAAAAGGGTAACACAAAGATAAAGAAAGGGCGAAACTACAATGAAGGGAGGTTTTACCAAAGCATGGAACATCAACACATCAATCATGGGGGAAGGACACAAAGACTCTAGCAAAAGGGCTAGAAATGTAACAATAATGGGAAGCAAGGTGAAGCCATAAAGGTTCAAGGGGTCAGCCAATCAACTCAGGCAACTCATCATCAACATAGAAATTTGAACACAACAGAACATGACAGTGAGGAGGCCACTTCCAACAAGAATGCCGCAAGCCAACCACCACTTTTCAAACTGACAAGTTTTCTTCGATTAACACAGGGGCAGGAAAATTGCAGAAGATCCTAAGGGGGGGCCACCCACAAGGGAAGGCAGGCACATGGTAGGTATGATAAAAATCTGAGAATCCACCTGGTAGTGGAACTCAATTAAAATTCCAAAGGGACATAGTCCGTTATAAACACCCTCCCAAGCAAAGAGCACAATGGGACAAACTTTAACTAGCAAAACCCAATAGAAACAACTGAGGGTTAAAAGAGGCACGGAATTGAATGGAATTCAGTTTAAAACTCAAACAGGTGTGGGTAACATGGGCAAGCACCAATACCTCCCCAGTAAGAGTCGTAGAAACAACCAGAAATTAGAATTGGCATTTAAGTTGGAACCTTCAGGACCCTCCTGAAAAATGGGAATTAGAGCCAAAATCTCCCCAGCCAGAGCCAAGAAGAGTCAATAGAGTCATTAGGACTCTCCTAAAAAATGGGACTTAGGGAAAATATTCCCCCCAGCTAGAGTCGGTAAGAGTCAAGAAAAGTCATCAGGACCCTCTTGAAGAATGGGATATAGAGCAATTAGAACCTCCCTGAAAGATGGGACTTATATATTTCCCCAACCAGAGTCAGCAAGAGTTACTAGGACTTCCTTGAAAGATGGGACTTAGATATTTCTTCAACAAGAGTGAATAAAAGTCATCAGGTCCCTCCTGAAAAATGGGACTTAGATTAGAAACTTCCCCATCAAGAGTCAACAAGAGTTGTCAGGATCCTCCGAATAGTGGGATGTAGCCCTAAATACTAACCCCCAGTTGTCACCTTTTGTCATCAAATCAAGAGTTGTCAGGACCCGCCTGGATAATGGGATGTAGTTTTAATCATTAGTCACCGGCAGATCCCCAGCAGATGTAACTCATAGCAATACATATTGGAAACTAATACCTTTTTAGAAACACAACATAGTCTTGAAATTGTCAGAAGTTGAGAATTGTCAGGGCCAGTCTTGTAATCAGGCGCCCACCTATAGAACAAGGGAATATTTTTCAAATTTTCAAGTTTTAGCAATCAGGTGCCCACCTATAGAACAAGGGAATGTTTTTTAAGTTTTAGCAATCAGGCGCCCACCTGGAGAACAAGGGAATATTTTTCAAAATTTCAAGTTTTGTAATCAGGTGCCACCTAAAGAACAATGGAATATTATTCAAAATTTCATGTTTTGTAATCAGGCGCCCACCTAGATAACAAGGGTATATTTTTCAAAATTCTAAGTTTTTGTAATCAAGTGCCCACCTCGAGAATAAGGGAATATTTTTAAAAATTTTATGTTTTGTTATCAGGTGTCCACATGGAGAACAAGGGAATATTTTTCAAAATTCTAAGTTTTTGTAATCAGGCGCCCACCTGGAGAGCAAGGGAATATTTTTCAAAATTTCAAGTTTTGTAATCAGGCGCCCACCTGTAGAACTAGGGAATATTTTTTAAGTTTTAGCAATCAGGCGCCCACCTGGAGAACAAGGGAATATTTTTCAAAATTCTACGTTTTTGTAATCAGGCGCACATAGGGAGAACACGGGAATTTTTTTCAAATTTCAAGTTTTGTAATCAGGCGTCCACCTGTAGAACAAGGGAATACTTTTTTAGGTTTTAGCAATCAGGCGTCCACCTGGAAAACAAGGGAATATTTTTCAAAATTTCATGTTTTTGTAATCAGGCGCCCGCCTGGAGAACAAAGGAATATTTTTCAAAATTCAAGTTTTATAATCAGGCGCCTACCTGTAGAACAAGGGAATATTTTTCAAAATTCAAGTTTTGTAATCAGGCACCCACCTGTAGAACAAGGGCATATTTTTCACAATTTTAGGTTTTAAAATCAGGTGCCCACCTATAGAACAAGGGAATATTTTTCAAAATTCAAGTTTTGTAATCAGGAGCCAACCTGTAAAATAAGGGAATATTTTTCAATATTTCAAGTTTATTCAACCAGGCACCAACATGTAGAACGAGGGAATACTTTCAACGGAACACGTGCCAAAGTCCTAACAATTCAGCATCAGACATGAATGAAGAAAAAGGCAAACAATCAGCGAGGCCACAAGGAGTTCGCAGAAAGAAATACAAGGCAACAAAGCAACAAGGATCAAGATTGAAGACGTAGATAGGCTTTTCTTTGTAATCCATAACCTCTAGCTTAGTCTAGTTTTTTTTTATTTTTCATAAGGAGTAATAAGGAGGTCAACAAGCAGTAACAGCAGCATCAACAGTGTAATCAATACTTCTGGTAGTCATAGCTACCAAGCACTCCAGAACTACACTGACCTGATTCCTTTATTGGCAAGGATATGTAGGCAACCTCTGAAGCAAGGTTCGGTCAGGAATTTTTCAAAAAAGCTTCACATGGAGTATTCACTCGGACGGAAATCGCTCATATTTCCTCACTTGTCTTTGCACGAAAATCCTTCGTGCTCCCGCGCAAGGGCAGCTGTGAGCATATGATTTTTGACCGGTTGAAACAATCTCCTACATGACTCTTAAAGTTTAGGATTTTTCTTTTAAAATATTAGGATTTTAATTTTTGGATTTATTTGCATGCGCATGTTCATTACTGCGTGTTTAGGATTAATTAGATTTAATTGTTAAATAACTTGTTTTACAGATTAAAATACAAAAAGAAATATATGTACATATCCGACCTTTTTTTGGTTTAATTTTTTATGATAATTAGGAATTTCTGGTAAAGTTAGAAATTATTTTTGTTAATTAAAGTAAAAGGAAAAGGCAAGAAAAAATACAATACATGTATATATATATATATATATATATATATATATATATATATATATATATATATATATATATATATATATATATATATATATAGCCACTCAGGCTTGCCATAATTGGGCTAGACCTGAGTGGCCCAATCTGTTTCCTCCTCTAAATTAATATACAATCCAGCCCAAACGACCAGCCTGATCCAGTCCTAATCCAAACGACACCGTTTAGGACCCCTAACCATTGATCCCCATCTCATCCAACGGCCACGGAAGCCTTCTTATTTTGTATACATATGTCCAGAACACATCTAATACACATCAGAGACAAATGTTACCCTCCTCGTACCATTCTCCTCCGATTAAAAAACACCCATTGACCACCCGGTCACCACCCTTTGACCACCGGCTTACCACCCTATGGACGCCGCCGGAAATCGCCTCACGGCGGCGGCAGACAACCAAACGGTCCCAAAATTACACCCCTCAACCGTCATGACCTCACCTACCCCGTCCCATGGCTAGTTTCCCTCGAGTATGACTCCTTCTTCTTGAATCTTCAATAACAGGGCCGTCGGAACCACCGTATCCGGCGACCCTGTTCTAAACACTTCCACCGTAACACCACATGACCACTAGGACATCCCTTCCCCGTCCTGCATCCCATTCCCTTCAAATCCCCCTCCATCATCTCAAATATCCCCTGAAAGGTTGCCAGAAACCCTATCTCTGGCGATCCTGTTCCAAAGCCATCCAAAATTACACCACTAAGGCACCTCCACCCCCTCTTTCTAACCATATATGTCGCCTTTCTCGAATCTTTTTACAATTCTTTGAATATTAATCCGAAGGTCAACCCTAAGTTAAAACTTGCAGGAAAAGCCTCAAAACCCTCCTAGGGGATCCCTGATCCCTCCAGTCCTCAACCAGGTCACCCATGAGCCCAAAACAACCCCAACCGTTGAAAAATCCGAATCTGAGACTTTATTGAGGTCTCAAAACTTTGAAAGCCCCTATTGAACCCTAAGAGTTGGTGGAACACTGTCTTGAGATGTTCAGAACCCTGTGGAAAGGTCCAACTGAAATGGTTTGAATGGGAACAAAAATGAAAAGCTAAGTTCTCTGTTTGTTTGCATTCCTATAGCTGTTGAATGTTTGTTTTCTTTAAATAATTGATTAGTAGTTACATAATTTGAAGTTCCTTTTGTTTTATTTTTCTTTGTTTGTTTTTCCACAAGTTCATATAGAATAGGTTTCAATATCCATGCGTTTTGTTTGACACTAGTCTGAAAATCCCTTCACCTTTTGAATAAATTGTGTATTCAGCTTCTTGATCTTGAAAGCTTACTTAGTTCCTTAGTATTGTTATTTTTTGTGATTTAATTGACATCTATCTTCTGATTCTATGTTTTTTGGTGCTTTCAAAAAGGATTCCTGAACTACATTGCTATGTGTTTCTCATTGTTAAGTATTGCTGAAGCCTTTTGATTGAGCCATTTCTGAAAATAAAAGTGTTGATAAATGTATGCATTCTTCTAGTCCTTTGTTTTGATAGTCTGTATAATGTTTGGATGTGGAAGTCTGTATATGTTGAAACTTGTTAATTTTGGCTAATTCTGATCTTCATGAGTCTGTTAATCTAAATGTGGCCAAAGTTGATTGACCAGGGTCAATTGTAAATGAACTAGGGTTAAAGAGCTTACTAAGGTCAAATTTCATGGTTAGGTAATTTGGGAAAGAAAGTGAGGGTATAATAAGGATTTCAACATGTAAAAATATTATAGGAATCCTTTAGAACCTTCTAGCAAGGACTAAAACATAATTCTTGCATGAAACTTGAGGCACGAGTTAGGAATTGAAGGACTACTTAGGCAAAAAATGCAAGCTGGGTTAAGGACTAAAAAGAAAACAAGTTAAATCTGATGCTCTAAAAGTTTTACTATAAAATGAACCATTTGGGGCATTGAGGGGGGATCCAGAACCTTTCTCTTTAATATTAGAGATGAAATACTTATTCCACATATGAGAACACTATTAGTGCTGTTTTGAATCAATTTCTGAAGACTGAATTCTCTAAGAACTCTGTTGAAGTCCTGGGTGCACTTTGCATTTGGCTGTTGATTGCTTAGCTGGTCTCTTCTATTTTACTCATTGCCTTGTTTCCTTTGCTGCATTACAGGTACCACTTAAAGCTCATGTATATATGAAGTTCAAAGTGAAATATATTCTCAAATGTGAAGATCTTGGTTGTCATTTACAGTTTCGAACTGTTTACCCCCATTTTCCCCTGTTTAGTTTGAATATAAGTGTAACAACAAAGTGATCATCATGTTGTAGTGTTAGATTGATCCATGTCTATAATAATTGGACATTCGGGACTGTTCCAACATGTAATAACTGGACATTCGACTCAATTATTTTCTTGTATGTGCCCAATTAATAGTCAGTTCCAACTCTAGTCTAGTTGGCTCAAGTGCTGATCCTGTGCACTTATTGCTACTAGACTTAGGAAACAGTAGTTTTTACAATCATGTAAAAGAAATCAAAAATACTGTGAAACATTGCAGTTTATTTAAATCCCGGCAGGCTTAGTAATAATTTTTTTTTAGATTTGTCCATGTAGTGTAACCTGAAGCACAATTGAATTTTGGAAATTAGACTCATATACTCCGATTCATGAGAATATGAATCATCTGATTCAAAGCTAATGTTAGTAATTAGTGTAAAAATGGTTGTTAATATTTCCTTCATGATGGGGTAGAGATTCGATTTTGTATATAATTTCGAACTAAATTTGTTATTAACAATTCGGCTCTTTTGTTCAAATCAGTACTGGGCTCATTCGAGAGGCCCAGTAAGCACCAAGAATTAATAATATTACATGCCTCTGAATTGAAAGAATCAAAGGTCCAGGCCAGTCTTGAACCAGGCTCAAGGGCTGTTAGTACAATGTGTTTTGGACTGGCCCAGACTTGAGTCCATGCACACGGTTAGCCATGAATGAGGCTAGGTGCAGGTATTACCTCTCCAAAATACACAATCTATCCGTAAGTTGTTTAGTGCATTTAAGCACTCACAAGAATAGAAAATTTAGCATGGATTAGGTTGTCCTTGTAAAAATTAATGCGAGGCGCGTTAATTCAAGAAAATACTATGCGATGGCTCCTTAAATTCAACAAAACACTTAGAAAATTGGAAGTGCTGATTAGCGAATTTCACGGCATTTCACGAATTTTTAAAGACGTAGTTGCTATAGGCGCAGATTTATTAATGAAATACTTTTCTAAATTCGGGTGCGCATTTATGTGATCTAAATCCAAATCTCAATGAAGTTGGAACGTGCCAAAATCAACGGGTGCATTATTGTGACGTGGTTTGAGGCGTGTTCTGACGACGTTACAATTCTCTTTAAATAATAATAAAAGCAGTTTAAAGTTAAAAAGCACATAAGTTAAAACATGTCCTAAAATAAGATAACTTAAGCCAAATATGACTGTTGAGCGACCGTGCTAGAACCACGGAACCCAGGAATGCCTAACATCTTCCGGGTTAACAGATATCCTTACTTGAATTTTGGTTCGCGAACTATAAACAGAGTCATTCTTTTTCTCGATTCGAGATTTTAACCGGTGACTTGGGACACCTTAAATCTCACAAGTGGCGACTCTGAAATCCTCTTATGTAACTGAATCCCGTTTCAATTGTCCTTTAATTGGAGAAACTCCCTTATCTACACCCTTCGCCAGGTTGTAGTAGAAAAAAGAAGGTGTGACATTGTGGATGCCGAAGAAGCGGGGAGAATTATGCACGAAGTACATGCGGGCGTATGTGGGCCCCATATGAATGGCTATATACTGGCAAAGAAGATACTTCGAGCTGGTTATTACTGGATGACCATGGAAAAAGACTACTTCAGCTTTGTTCGAAAATGTCATCAATGCCACGTGCACAGTGATCTGATTCATGCACCACCAAATGAACTGGATCATATGTTAGCGCCTTGGCCATTTGCCACCTGGGGTATGGATGTCATTGGACTGATCGAACCAAAAGCCTCAAATGGGCACATATTTATATTGGTTGCTATTGATTATTTCACAAAATGGGTTGAGGCCATCACCCTCAAGTTTGTTACCAAGAAAGCGGTAGTGGATTTTGTGCATTCCAACATCATTTTCCACTTTGGGATTCCCACTGTCATCATTACTGACAATGCAGCTAATCTAAATAGTCGGATGATGGGAGAGATATGTGAACAATTCAAGATAACACATAGAAACTCCACTCCCTATTGACCTAAAGCTTATGGCGCGGTCGAAACACCCAACAAGAACATCAAGAAAATCTTGAGGAAAATGATCCAAAGCTCGAGGCAGTGGCATGAAAAGTTGCCTTTCGCACTGATGGGATATCGTACCAGAGTACGTACATCTGTAGAAGCAACTCCCTATTTGCCGGTCCATGGAACTGAGGCTATTATACCTGCCGAGGTGGAAATCCCTTCGCTCTGAGTGATTGTCGAAGCAGAAATCGAAGATAGTGAGTGGGTCAATCTCGACTAGAGCAGTTGGCATTAATTGATGAAAAATGAATGGCCGCTGTATGCCACTGGCAGTTGTACCAACAAAGAATGGCCTGTGCCAACAACAAGAAAGTGTGCCCTAGGAATTTCGAAGCCGGGCAGCTGGTTTTGAGATGGATACTTCCCCATCATCAGGAAGCCAAAGGAAAATTCACCCCAAATTGGAAAGGCCCATACATCATCAGAAAGATATTGCCCAGATGAGCCTTGTACTTGGGCGACGTTGAAAGAGATGAGCCCGAGGTAGCGCTAAATGCTGACGGCGTAAAAAGGTATTATGTTTAATTCCCCTGCAGCAATTACCCCGGTGGATTGAAAGGACAAAGGCTTTATTCTCCCGCTATCCCCACCCTCTTTGCAACCCAGAAAGAAAAGAAAAATAAAATTCAAAAAAAAAAAAGAAAGAAAGAAAGAGAAAAAGAAAATTAAAAAAAAAAAGAGAAAAAAAGAAAAGAAAATTCAAAAAAAAAAAAAAAAGAAAGAAAAAGAAAGAAAAAGAAAGAAAAAAGAGAATACAAAACAAAATTAGTTTAGGAAACACTTCCTGAACTATGTCTGACTTGATTCCGAAAGGATACGTAGGCAGCATCTCCCAGAGGTTCAGTGACATCAAAACGAAAATCCCATTGACCCAAAAGAATAAAAACTGGGGAAGAAATGCATTGGTCCAGTTACAAATCTGTCCGAGTGGTTACAAAGTTATAGATTCCCAGGGAGGACAATACCATATGTTGGGGTTCAGCACCAATCAAATTTTGAGAGAAATATAATGAGAGAGTCTTATCGGTGAAAACCTCCTGGCACCATATGGAGATGGTGAGCAGAGAAAAACAAAATGAGAGAGTCCGTTTAGCAAAAACTCGCAAAGAGCGCTATCGGGCGACGGAAGAAGAGAAATGAGAGAGGCCGATTCGCGAAAGCCCGCAAAGGGCGTCCTCGGCCAAAAAGAGGAAATATTGCTGCCCAGGTCTGAGTAAGTTTCTTCGGTTTTCAGAAAAGTTGAAGTCAGAATGCAGAAATGGATTTGGGCCGGGTATCCACTCCAAGAAGCATGTCGTCGCCATTTAAATCCGGTTCGTATTTCCAGATAAGTTCCCTCTTCTCCTTCAAAGTTCATACCTCTCTAAATTCATTCTTCACTCCTTTCCACTTTAATTTACTCACCATTCCTTAAAGAAAGGTAGCAGGGCCGGCTTCACGGTTTTCTCCTGGAAAGAATTAGGGGAACGACCGACATCGTCAAGTATGTTTGGCCAATTCCGGTTGATCATGACAGTTAATGTCCCAAAAATAAGGAAATAAGAGAAAGGAAATTCAAAGGTGAAAGGGCGTGAAGTTGAAGCAAAGTCGGGGGTTTTTAAGCCGAACAGGATGTTGATTCTTATAAAAAAAGTCCCAAAGCAAGCCCAAAATCGAAGGCGCGACAAAACTCACAACCCAAGACCTGAGAAACAAAGATCAATCGTAATGAGGACCACCTGGCCAATTAAGCAAGGATGGAAAGCCGAGGGTCCGCTTTTAAATACAAAGGAAGTCAAAATCAAGCGTGACAAGGCTGCAAAACCAATCATTGTTCAAACTAACAGTTTGTTTGTTTCTGAACTAAAATAGATACATGTGCAACTTAGAAAAGCAAAAAAGGAACATAGGGTAAATACAAACAAAGGATAGGAACAAGGACCAAAGATGGTTGTGCGTCAACGACAAAAGGGAAGTTTTCTTTTCATTTTTCTGCAAACTCGTAAATAAGCATGATAGCACGGGATCCTAATTCTTAGCTCCCCATTGTGCAGCTTGTGGGTGTACTGGGCATTACCTGGGGATTGCTTTCCACCCCCTCCAGCATAAACCGAGGAAGTTTCCCTCCACATCCCAGCATAACCTGAAGATTCACTCCCTACACTTTCCACTCCCGAGCATAGTGCCGGAGCTAACACTCCCCTACCCTTAGCATAACCTAAGGGTAGTTTCTTTCCTCTTCTATCCCCAACACAGTCAAAAGGATCTCTAATGTCCTCTATTGCCTGGCATTACTCCCAGGCATAACCGAGGATCTCCTTCCAATCCCAGCATAACCCGTGGATTTCCCTAGCATAACCTAGGATATTTTACTCATCCCAGCATAACCCGTGGATCCCCCTGGCATAACCCAGGATCTCCTTCCAATCCCGGCATAATCCGTGGATTTCCCTAGCATAACCTAGGATTTCTCCTTGCAATCCCGGCATAACCCGTAGATTCCCCTGACATAACTCAGGATCTCTTTTCATCCCGGCATAACCCGCGGATCCCCCTAGCATAACCTAGGATTTTTCTTTTATCCCGACATAACCCGTGGATTCCCATGACATAACTCAGGATCTCCTTTCATCCCGGCGTAATTTGCGGATTCCCCTGGCATAACCTAGGATCTCATTCAATCGCGGCATAACCCGCGGATATCCCTAGCATAACCTAGGATTTTTCACTCATCCCGGTAGAAACCGTGGATTCTCCTGACATAACTCAGGATCTCCTTTCATCCCAGCATAACCCGTGGATTCCCCTAGCATAACCTAGGACTTTTCATTCATCCCGGCATAACCCGTGGATTCCCCTAGCATAACCTAGGACTTCTCATTCATCCCGGCATAACCCGTGGATTCCTCTAGCATAACCTAGGATTTTTCATTCATCCCGGCATAACCCGTAGATTCCCCTGGCGTAACCCAGGAATTTCTTCATAACCCATCCTTAGCAGGAACTTTCCTATCCCGGCATAACCCGCGGTTCTTTTCTTTCTATCCCCACAGAGACCTTTTCATTCCTATCTTGGCATAACCCGAGGATTCTCATCTTATCCCCAGCAGAAACCATTTCTCTTGCCCAGTATAACCTGGCGATATTTCCAAGGGATACACAATTCTGATTCTTATTGTTTTTAATAAAGAGTAGCATAGATGTGTTACAAATAACTCACAAAATTTTCTAGTGAAACCTGGGGTAGAAAATTTTGTTCGTTTGCTTGTGTTGCTCTCTGAGCAGGTGTCACCTTAAGACACAAGATTCAGCATGATTGAAAGCATGAATGTCAATTCAGAACAGAACAAAAGAAAAGAGACAAAACGTGAACTCAAAGTGATGAGGCGGACAAAGACGCGGACTGCTCAAAATATAATCGAAGTCACAAGCTCAACATGTCCCGCGTTATTTTAAAATTGAAGACTAAGCCACCGGCTGCAATTAACGAGCATCAAGATTCAGATCGGAGTCTGCCGCAAAAGATAGCCGAGACTCAAGATCAAGCTTCAAGAGACTCATAGATAGGAATTTAGTAACTTGCAGTTGATAGGATTAGCTAGCTTAGCTTTTAATTTTCTTTGGTGTAATAAGGAGCTGAGCAAGCAGAAACAGCAGCAACAACAGCCAATCACAGTCCCCCGGTAGCCCCAGCTACCCAAACTTGCAGAACTACACTGACCTGATTCCTTTATTGCCAAGGATATATAGGCAACCCTTTGAAGCAGAGTTCAGTCAGAAAATCTTCAAAATGCTTCACATGGAGTACTAAATCAGACGGAAATCGCTTATAGTTGCTCAGTTGTCTTTGCACGAAAACTCTTCGTGTTCCCGCGCAAAGAGGGGCAGCTGTGAGCAAATGATTTTTACCCGGTTGAAACAAGCTCCTACAAGACTCTTAAAGTTTAGGATTTTCTTTAAAATATTAGGATTTTGATTTTAGGATTTAATTGTATGCGCATGTTCATTACTGCATGTTTAAGATTGATTAGGATTTAATTGTTAAATAAATTTATTTTACAAATCAAAAATACAAAAACAAATATATATTTCCGGCATTTGAAATTATTATTTTTTGTTTAATTTAAATTTGGTGTAGTTTTATTTGTGATAATTAGGAATTTTTGGTTTTTTTAATAAAGTTAGAAATTAATTTAAATAAAAGAAAAAAGACAAAACAAATATATATGCGTATATATACACAGCCACTCAGGCTGGGCACAATTTGGCCAGACTTGAGCGGCCCAAGCCTTTTCCCTTTCAAAACACACACACAACCCAGCCCAAACCATCGACCCTAGTCTGGTCCATACAAGACCAAACCAAACGACGCCGTTTAAAAAGGGTTCATCACAGCCGTCAATCTCATCTCATAACGACCATCAAACCCCCTCCCAAACCATATATATATGTCCAAACGTCTCTAATACAATATAGACCAAACCCCCTTCCTCGTACCATCTTCCCTGGCGTAACACCACCATTGACCACCCTTCGACCACCCCACAACCACCATTGACCACCGACCTACCACTTTAACGCCGGCGCCAGAAATCTCCTCACGGTGGTGGCTGGTAACCAAACCTCCCCAGATTAACGCAACCAAACCGTCACAACCTCCCCTATCCCGTCCTATGGTTAGTTCCCGTCGAACAAGTCTCCTCCGTCTCGAATATTCAAAATAAGGTCGTCGTAACCATTGTCTCCGGCGACCTTATTCCAATCTTCCCTAGCTTTACACCATAGGGCCATTAGAACCTCCCCTTCCCCGTCCTGCATCCCACTCCCTTTAAACACCCCCCATCGGCTCAAATATTCACAGAAAGGTCGTCGGAAACCCTATCTTTGGTGACCCAATTCCAAAACCCTCCAAAATTACACCCTGAGGCAGCTTGATATCCTCATTCCAACCATGTGTGTCACCTCTTTCGAATCTGCCTAAAACCCTTCAAATATCGATTCAAAGCTTAACCTAAAACTCAAAAACCGTCGGAACTTGGTCAAATTCCTCATAGACAATCTCTGGCCTTTCCCTTCCCCAACCACACCACCCACGACTCCCAAACAACCTCAAGCACTAAATAAATCCAGATTTAAGACCTCATTGGGGTCTCAGAATCACAAAGCCTTTTCTTAGCTCTAAACCGGTTGCACAACATTGCCAGTTATCCTAGGAGGTTAAAAACCTCTACAAGTGAGGTTAAAATTGTGAAAAGAGAAGATGAGAGCATTTATTTTTGTTGAAGGAAGGTATTCATCTTGGTGGAGCTTTGGACTTAACAACTTGTCCAGAGTTTGTTCGAGTCATACAACGCGATCAGACTATTATATTCTGGGGAAGACAAGTCAAGAGGATTACTGCTAGATCAGTAAAGACTTTGCTGCAGTGGGCTTGAATCTCTTTAAAGAGAGCGAGACATTCGCGCCTTAGCTTGAAGTTATTTTATTTTCTTCATTTTAGTTTTCAATTGTAATTATATTTTCACCAACAATTTTAAGGAGATTCATTATGGCTATAGTTGAAAATTTTGCGGATATCAAGGTGGGAGTTCCCAACAAGCCATTGCGTTTCAATGGTACTCATTTAAAGAGATGGAATGGTAAAATACTTTTTTATTTTAGTCTTCTCAATATTTCTTACGTTTTAACTGAGAAAAATCCAAGCAAATTAGACAACTCCTCCATGAATAATGATGAGCTAATTGCCCTTCAAGAAAAAATTAAAAAATACAATGATAACTCATACAAGTGTTGGTATTATATTCTTAATTGTCTATCTGATAATTTTTATGATTATTATGATAGAACTTACTCTACTACAAAGAAATTTGGAAAGCATTGCAGAGCAAGTATGATACCGAGGAGGCAGGTGCGAAAAAAATATGATGTTAGCGGATTTTTTTATTTTCATATTGTGGACAACAAATCTGTAATAGACCAAGCTCAAGACTTCATAATGATTGTTGGAGAGCTTAGGTACATGATATTAGAATTGGAGACAACTTTATTGTTTGTAACATAATAGATAAACTTCAACCTTTATTAAAGGAATTTCAAAGAACTATTCCCCACAAACAAAAAGAAACTTCAGTTGAGACGTTGATCATGCAAATTCGCATGGAAGAAGAGGCAAGAGGTCAAGATGCAGTTATGCAATCCGAAGAGAGCACTATACAACCCGTCACTAAAATGGTAAATTTAATTTCTTTAAATAATGTTACTCCTAAAAATCACTAAATTACTTCTTTGAAGTCGAAGAAGAAGACTTTTATGAAAAAAAATTTTCCGAAGAAGAATAATAATGCAAACAATCAAGCACGGAATCAACAAGTTCAAATTGTGAAGCCATGCTTTGTTTTTTGCAAGAGTGGGCATATTGCTCAGTTTTGCAAATTTCAGAACTGTGCTCCTACAGCACAGGAAAACTACTGAAGATCCACTTATGGCAGTGGTAACACACATTAATATAGTAGAAAATATTGATGGATGATGGGTTGATTCTGGAGAAAACTGTCATGTTTGCTATGATAGAAAATGGTTTAAAGTATATACTCCATTTGAGGATCCCAAAACCATTTGTCGAGTTGAAGTTTACTTCAGAAAGAGTATTAACGTTGAAAGATGTACTCTATACTCCTTCAATGAGAAAATATTTGATGTGTAGTTTTCTTCTTAACAAGGCAGGCTTCAAATAAATTATTGAGACTGATCCATATATAATAGTGAAAAAGGGTAATTTTGTGGGTAAGAGATATGCATGTGATGAGATGTTCAAGTTGAATGTTGAGATGAATAAAACTTCTTCTAGTTCTATTTATGAGCTTTCTTCTACTAATTATTGTTATGTTCTTTTGTGTCATATTAATAATAGTTTAGGATTAATCTTTATAATTATATTTTTTTTTGTAAAATGTGCGGCTTGTAGTAAAGCTAAAATAACTAAAAAATCTTATTTTCAAGTTGAACGAAAAATTAAATTGTTAGTATTAGTTCACACTGATATTCATGAACTTGGAGGAATTTTAACCCGTGGAGAAAGCAAATGTTTTGTTACTTTTATTGACGGTTTCTCCAAGTACGCATATGTTCACTTGATGAAAAATAAAAATGATACATTTGATAAAAATTATCTCTATGAGGTTGAAAATCAATTCGATGGAAAGATAAAAAGAATTAGAAGTGATAGAGGTTGTGAATATGAGTCTAATAAATTTAATTTTTACGTTAGATCATACGGAATAATTCATGAAATTACTCCACCTTATTCTTCTACATCAAATGGTGTGACTGAAATAAAAAAATAAAACTTTGGTAGAGTTAATTAATGCACTATTTATTTAGTCAAATGCACCTTTAAATTTGTGAAATGATGCTATTTTGACTGTATGTTATGTGTTGAATATGATGCGTCATAAGAAAACAAAATTGACATCACTGGAGTTGAAAAATCACATACCAAATTTGTGTTATCTGGGAGTTTGAGGTTGTTTATCCTATGTTAGGGTAACGAATCCAAGAATTCAAAGTTAGGGCAAAAAAGTTTTCACTTATGCTTTTCTTGGTTATGATTCTAATAGTACAATCTAGAAATTTTAAAATCTTGAAGAGAATAATAATTACATAATCGGGTGATGCTATTTTACATGAAATAAATTTCTATTTAAGATGTCTAGTTCTTCTACTTCCATTTTGCAAAATGAAGAAAATAATATTTTTGAGTTAAGATGAAGTAAATGAGCTAGAACAGAAAAAGATTTTGGTCCAGATTTTATATTTTTTATATTAAAAATGACCCTCTTACTTTACAAGAAGCTTTATTGTCATATGATGCTATTTTATGGAAAGAGGTTGTAAATGAGAATCACTAATTTCTAATAAAACTTGGTAGTTGGTTGATCTCCACCGGATTGTAACACAAATGGGTGCAAATGCGTCCTAAGAAAAAAGTTAAAACAGGATGGATCCATTAATAAGTGTAAAGCTATGTTAGATGCCAAAAGTTTTAAGCAACTAGAAAGACTAGAATTTTTTGACACTTTTTCTTCGGTAACTATAGTTGCATCCATTAGACTTTTAATTGTTATTGTTGCAATTTTTTATTTGCATATTCGTTAAATGGATGTACAAAGTGTATTTTTAAATGGGGACCAAAATGAAGAAATTTATATGGATCAACTTGAGGGTTTTATAGAAGCAGGCGAAGACATAAAATTGTGTAAACTTAATAAATCTTTATATGACTTGGAACACACACCTAAGCAATCGCATGAAAAGTTTCATTCCGGAATGATTGAAAAAGATTTTAAATGAAATGAGTGTGATAAGTGCATCTATCATAAGTCTTGGAATAATTCATATGTAATTGTTTGCCTTTATGTTGTTGATTTGTTAATATTTGGCTCTAACACGAATGTTATTAGAGAAACTAAAAGCATGCTTAGTAGCCATTTGGATATGAAAGATTTGGGTGAGGCAAATTTCGTTCTTGGAATGAAGATTACTAGAACCTGTGATGAAATTTCCCTTGAACAGTCACTTATGTTAAGAAAATTTTTAAAAATATATAATTTTATTGATTGCAAGCATGTTGTGACCCATTTTGATTCAAATGTTAAGTCATTTCCTATACAAAGTGACAATAATATGATAAATTAAAAGGAATATACTAGCTTAATAGGAAGCTTGAGATATGTGACTAATTATATTCGGCCTGATATTGCATATGCAGTAGGAGTACTTAGCAGGTATACAAGCAAACCAGATAATAAAAATTTCTTATGCCTCAAACCTATAGAGGCATGGCCGTCACCCGATGCCATACTCGGCCCAAACATACAACTCTGTAACCGTGAACTATGGAGGGGAAACACTCAACTTAGGCCGATGAGGCCACATTCGGAATCATCTGAAAATAATGTCTCTCTCATCTAAGGGGTACACATACCCAAAAGCTTATATATATAATTGTGCAGGCCGACGAAGCCGTCATAAACATCCACTGCTATACAAAATATACAGAACTCGTATACAAGCCTCTAGAGAGAACATGATTATACCATAATAAGTATAGGGCCTTGACTTAGCCATCAAACTTGTATATATAAAATAGACTCCAAGGTCTAGACTTAGTAACTCCGAGGAAGTAGAGCTTACTAACCAAGCTAATGTTTGACTTCGTCTATTATGAGGGTCTGTCAAACTATCAATCAGGACCTGCGAGCATGAAATATAGCATCCCCAGCAAAAGGAACCAAAGTACAAAATAGCATACCGAGAATGTAAGGCAATAAAATAATTAAAAGTTGAAACTGAACAAATAATATATGACTGAAAGTAAAGGGGAGTCAAAGACAATCTGAAGATATGCTTACATATTGATACTGACTCAATTCACTCATATATTAAGTAAAGTAGATTTCTGACATTATATGGCTCGGTATGTGTAACTGCTCTGCTATAGTAAGCTCGCTTATAGGTACTCGACCATACTAGGCTTTGTATCTCGGCCATTCTAGGCTTGCTCATAGGCGCTCGACCATTCTGGGACAATATGGCTCATGATTTTGTGCGACACTTTCAGCATGATATAGACATAGTCTCAGACCGCTCCTCCCTACCTCATATGGAAAAGAAACCCAAGGAAAGCTTTAGGGATCTTTGGATCAGTTGGAATGAACAAGTTGCTCGGGATAGCCCTCCCATTGATAGAAAAGATATTGCTGAGCCCCGTCGATGACAAGGTCCAGTGGTTGTTCTCGCAAAGCGCTTTTAGCCTCGATAGCGGCCCCATGGATATCCTTGTGCACCACATGACCCTCCCCAATGCTACTTTTCTCCACAAAACCCTCAACGTCGTGCATCACTTTCCCAGTACCCTATCCGCAATGCATTACCATATGCTTCACACCCACGAGGCCCGTGATGACCCACACTATTTCCACAAATGTTGCGCCTACACTCTCATGCATATTAACCACCTGCCCACAAAAGATTCAAACCAAGACGAGAGTATAAAATGAAATGACTATTGAAAAAAAATGCTTTCACACCTATAAGAGAATCCTATACAAGCTTGTTCGAAAAGTTAAAGCATGTAGACCTGATTAAGCTGCTCCTCGGTGACAGTGATAGGGAGCATGCAAATTCTCTCGGTAACTTGTTGGTTAAAGTTGATAATGGTCTTGGCAATATTGATGTAAAACGCAGTGGCTCAGATGCCGTGCTTGGTAATGGGGAAGATGCTCCATTTCTTGGTCAGCCTGAGTGGAGTTTTTGGTGGTTTATTTTGTCTCATTTCTATTGTTCGAGTTATTTCAAGGTTGCAATTCAGATATTGTGTTGTGACTCAAACCCTTCTATCCTTTCATTTGGCCTAGTTTGTTTAGTCACAGTAGTTCGTTTTGTGTTGTCTTGGTTTGTAACCCCTGTTTAGTTTGCTTGAATTGTTGTCCAATCCCTTTCACAATTTGTCTAATGCAATTTTCTGTTTTCTGTAATTTCCAGTCATTGTTGTTTAGTTCTCTTTTTTTATAGTCCTTTTCCTATTGACTCTAGTGACATGACATGCACGCGTAATTCTCAGCCTGGTTTTAGAAAGTTAATTTACACATGATGTAATGAAGCAATTTTGAAAGAAATAAGTACATAATTTTGAGATCACCTCAAGCCTGAACTGTGTGAAACTGGGAAACACTATTGAAATACGCCATGCTGCATTGAGTTGAAACTAACGACAAGTTTGCCGCAAATTGGCAAGGGCCATTCGCGGTAATGAGAGTAAGGGTGTTGTACAATGGTACTTTTAGTTAACAGATGTAGAAGGCGAATATGTATGGTTAGCAAGTCTGGTATAATCAAAAGATGTTACAAAAGTTTTCTGTAGTTTGTTTAATTGGGTTGTTTGTATTTGGCATATTATTAATATTGAAATGACGCAGGCATTTTATTATGCTATCTAAACATTTTATCCTTCATTACCCCTTTGAGCCTTATTCCATACCCTTTTTTCGGAATCGGTAGCAAAGATAAAAAATACAAGCGTGAAAGATAAGTAAAAAAAAGAGAAAAGGAAATGAATGAAAAAGAGAAAGAAAAGAAAAAGAGAGAAAAAAAAGAGAAGAGAAACAAACAAAAAAGGAAAGAAAAGAAAAGAAATGAAAAGAAAAATCACAACATACAAAGTAATTCTTATGAAATGAACTACGTTTGACCTGATTCCTTATAAGGATACGTAGGCAGCCTCACGATTCGGTCCCATCAAAATAAAAATCCAAGAGTCGCCAAGCAAGAAACTGGGGCAGAAGTTGTGTTTATTATAAGAAATTGGATTCCGAAAGTTGTAATTTTGAATCCATATTGAATTGTTTTGAGCCCTTGATACCTTTTCTTTCTAACCATATCCAAAATCCCACATTACGCTTCAAAGAAATACCTTCTGATCAGTCTTCAATAAATGCCAAGTCAAGATAGAAGAGGTGATTCATATCAGGGGAGACACTTCGTGCCAAGCAGAAAAGTAGTGAAAATGAGAGAGTCTTATCGGTGAAAACCCTCACGGGCACCATAAGGCGACGATGATTTAAGAGAAAGACCAAAATGAGAGAGTCCTATCCGTGAAAACCTTCACGGTCACCATAATGCGACACTGAGTTGAGAGAAAACCAAAATGAGAGAGGCTTGATGATGAGAACCCTTTTGGCACTACAAGTCGAATAAGGATTGAGAATCAAATGGAAATCACCAGATTGTGATTGTGAAAAATGACAAACGACAGAACGTGGAAGCCCAGTTTCATGGTTAAGGGTATACCGGGAGCTGAACATCAGATTTTCTTCACATGATAGACCGCATGCGCATGTCATGGTCATTAGAGTTAGCATCCACATTCGATAGGTTTCTACTTCATAGTTTTTTTGTTAGGAATTATCTATTTGCTGTTTTTGTCTTGTTTACTTCCCCTTCTTGAGTCTGTTGGGTCAAAACAAGAAAGAAATGACTTCAAAATTTGCCACCAGCATTTCAAATGCACAAAGCGAGATCTGGTTAGCACAACAATACGTCATAAGTAAGAAAAAAACACGCGCATTGAGCTGGTAACAATGAACGAGCTTTGGGATTCGTGTGAAATACACATGCTTGGTATATATCAATCCATAGAAAATGCAATAAAAGGGGGGCCTAGGGCGAATTGATCAATAGTATTTTCCGCGATAAGATTGACAACAAGGGTGGTTAATTAATAACAAGCAAGACCTTCCAATCAGAAAGAGAAGTTCTCATGCTAAATGAGAAGACGTAGACCTCAAGGACAAAACCAGCGGGTTAAGTCAAGAAAGAAAAGCATACGCAATGAGGGGTGACAAGTGTCGTGCGTTGGGGTTCATGTGAGACCCAAAGGTTGGTTAATGTTAGTTTAGGAGCAATGCAACAGATAGAAGGTATTAATTTGAACGAATAAGAAGTATTTTCAAAGTTAAGGGTTGCAAAGGAAGTGGATAGTCAAGCAACGAGCAAGGTCTTCGAATGGAAATCAGTCATCGTGGAAGTGAAGCATCAATCACCCTCAAAATTCAAAACCATACACCAACCACCACGTTTTTAATACAACAAGATTTTCTTTGATTAAAACAGGGGCAGGAAATTTTGGAGGTCTCGACGAAGTCTTCCATTGAAAAAGCAAGCACCTAGCAGGTATGACCATGAACTTCTGGACACTCCTGAAAAATGGGACCTATTTAAAGTTTGAGATAATCGAGAATAGCAAAGGAGCATACATGGATTTAAGAATTTGCATGTTTAAATAGGATTCAGCTAGGAGTTGTCAGGACCCTCCTAGAAAATAGGACTCAGTTTAAAATTCAAACAACCATGGGTAACATAATCTGGCATAAATATTCCCCAATGAATACAAGAGATAGGATTCATATAGGGGTCATCAGAACCCTCATTATCAGTGGGATATAACTTTAATCAGAGATCCCCAGCAGAAATAACTGAGAGTTAAAATAGGCATTTAACTTTAATTATTGGTCCCCAGTAGATATAACTTAGACTGAAAACTAGATTTTATTAAGAATTGTCAGGACCCTCCCAGATAATAGGATTTGGCTCAAAGTTTTAGAGATATTGGATAATGGGATTTAATTAACACTCGCAGATGCGACCAACACCAAATTGGGGCAGGAAAATTTATTTTCTTTTATTTTTTTGTTGTAATCAAGATTAAAGGCAGCAGTTTCAGGGAATACAATTCACGTTTTGGTAATAAGGCGCCCACCTAGAAACAAGGGAATACAGTTCACGCTTTTTGTAATCAGGCACCCACATGAGAATAAGGGAATATAATCCGAGTTTTGGTAATTAGGCGCCCACTTGGACAACAAGGCAATACATTGAAGTTTTGGTAATCAGGTGCCCACCTAGAGAACAAGTGAATATAGTTTCGAGATTTGGCAATCAGGCGCCTACTTGGAGAACAAGGGAATACAATTCAAATTTTTGGCAATCAGCCGCCCATCTGGATAACAAGGGAATACATTTCATGTTTTGGTAATCAGACGCCCTCCTGGAGAATAAGGGAATACATTCAAATTATGTTAATAAGGCGCCCACCTAGAGAACAAGGGAATACATGTTCAGTTTTTGGCAATCAGGCGCCCATCTGGAGAACAAGGGAATATAATTAATGTTTTTGGAAATTAGGCGCCCACCTGGAGAACAATGGAATACAATTCAAGTGTTGGTAATCAGTCGCCCACCTGGGGAACAAGGGAATTCAATTCAAGTTTTTTTATCAAGCGCCCACCTGGAGAACAAGGGAATACAGTTTCAAGTTTTGGCACGGCCACCAGGAGAACAAGGGAATACAATACAAGTTGTTGGCAATCAGGTGCCAACCTGGATATCAAGGGAATTTATTTTAGGTTTCGATAATTTGATACCCACCTGGAGAATAAGGGAATACATTCAAATTTTTGTAATCAGGCGCCCACCTGGAGAACAAGGGAATAAAGTTTCAAGTTTTGGCAATCAGGCGCCCACCCGGAGAACAAGGGAATACAATTCAAGTTTTTGACAATCAGGTGCCCACTAGGATAACAAGGGAATATAATTCAAGTGTTAGTAATTAGGAGCCCACCTGGAGAACAAGGGGATACAATTCGAGTTTTGGTTATTAGGCGTCCACCTGTAGAACACGGGAATACATTCAAGTTTTGGTAATCAGGCGCCCACATGGAGAAAAGGGAATACAGTTTTGAGTTTTGGCAATCAGGCACCGCCTGGAGAACAAGGGAATACAATTCAAGTTTTTGGCAATCAGGCGCCCACCTGGAGAACAAGGGAATATAATTCAAGTGTTGGTAATTAGCCACGCATCTAGAGAACAAGGGAATACAATTTGAGTTTTGGTAATCAGGCGCCCACCTGGAGATCAAGGGAATATAACTCATGTTTTGGTAATCAGGCGCCCACCTAGAGAACAAGAGAATACAATTCAAATTTTGGTAATCAGGCGTCCACTTAGAGAACAAGGGAATATAATTCGAGATATTGTAATTACGCGCCCCCTGGAGAACAAGTGAATATAATTCAAGTTTAGGTAATCAGGCGGCCCACCTGAAGAACAAGGAAATTCAATTAAAGTTTTTGTAATCAGGCGCCCACCTGGATAACAAGGGAATACAAATAAAGTTTTGGTAATCAGGCGCCCACTTGGAGAACAAGAATACAATTCAAGTTCAGCAATGAGACATCAACCTGGAGAAAGGAAAACATAGCAACCAAGCAACTAGGAGTTTCACATAAAGAAATACAAGTAAACAAGGATAGAGAACAAGCTTGAAGACATAGATAGGTTCTTTTGTAATTCATAGGACATATGCTTGTCTAGCTTTTTATTTTGGACTCGGTGTAATAAGGGGATCTAGCAAGCAGTAGCAGCAGCAATAGCGAGATCACAGCTTGGGTAGTCCCAGATACCAAACACTCATGAACTACATTGACCTGATTCCTTGTTAGCCGAGGATATGTAGGCAAGCTCCGAAGCAGGGCGCGGTCAAGCTTTTCAAAAATGCTTCTTACGGAGTATTCAAACAGGCTAAAATCACTCGTATCCACTCACTTACCTTTGCACGAAAACTCTTCATATTTACCGGCAAAGAGTGGCTGCTGTGAGCTTATGATTTTTGCCGTATATGAATTACTACCATAAATAAAAAAAAATATTAATTTTTTTCTTTATTTCCAATTTCATGGATTTTCGTGGCAGTTTTGTTAATTCTTTGCATTTTATTTGTGCATTTTAATTAGTGAAAATAAAAAAAATGTGTTGCATATGTATTTGGAAGTTGATTTGACATTTTCCAAGAATTATTAGCAATTAGTTATTTTATAAAATAGGGAAAATCAAAAAAATATATAGTTGAATTTGAACCTTCAATATTAACTTTGATTTTAGGTGATTATTCTTCCAATTTATTTTAATTGTTAGGGATACTCATTATTTTGAATTATTTAGCATTTTGGGTGGTTAATTTGGTTTTATAATTCAAAATAGATTTTTATTTCAATTAGAAAAGAAAAAGGATTTTTAATTTGAAAAGAAAAGAAAAAGAAATTAAAAAGAATTGGTCTTCTTTAATAAGAGACCCAAATTAGGCCAATTTTTGGTTAAATTCCCATTCCAAAATCCGTCAACCCTGCACAGAACCGGTCCATTTCCGCCCTATTACCCTGTTCAGTTCCCCTAATAACTAAACGACGTCGTTTCATTAGGATGAATCCCAACCGTCGAGGTTTAATGATCGAATGGCTGGGAAGCTTGGTATAGATGATATATATCTCCAAACGGACCCCACCCCCTAGAATCCCCCCACCCCTCATCTTTATCACCTCTCACAAGACTAGACCTAATCCCGTTATCCATCGTCATGAATCGCCGGCCAGAAATCGCTTCCGCCGGTGGCGATCATCCAATGACCTCCATTTTTACACCATAGACTCGCCTTGACCTCCTCATCCTGCATCTGCCATTGGATTTCCTCAAAAATCTCCCAAACCTCTCAAAAATCTTTGAAACCCTAGGGCACCACCACGGATTCCTTCGCCGTGTATGGCGGCGCCGCTTCCAAATCACCCCAAATTAACACCAAAGGGCCCATGTCTCTCCCTCATTCCAAATCCTCACTCATAGTCCTTTGAACATCCCTGTAGCTGCTCGAACTTCAAATCAAAATCAAGCGCTAAGAGCCTAAGCATGGATTCGTGCATGCAAGTCAAACTAGTGCTTCAATATGGACTTCAAGTTCGATTGGTAAGTTCTTCTCTTCTATTTGTTTTACCTCTCGACCTTATTCCTTTATTTTCCATTACTGCTTCAATTTCAAATTTGTCTTCTATAAATAAGTTTATATTTAGCAGTCATGCTTTTAGATTAATTGGGAGGTGGTGCTTAATTCTGGTCGTTTTTAGTTTGTTTTTCTCAAATCCCTAAAACATGTTCATTAAACCCCAGATTAGTTTTCTTTTAGTTTATATTGATTTAGTAATCTAGTTAATCCCTCACCTAGATGTGAATTGCTCTTTGTTTTGAGTTAGGATTTCATTTAAATCATTGTTGATATTTGGGTCTGTAATATTTTCTTTCGATTGGTTAAGTGCAATTGGGTTTTGGGCTGTCTCTCAGACAGTTGGCAAAGATCATCCCACCCAATTTGATTTAGTCTATTGGGTCAAATTTTGACCCATATTGGCTTGGTTGTTCAAGTAATTTTCAGGGTATGGGAGGGTAGTATAGGTAATATGACTAGGAAATCTTTTGTAACAAGAATGGAAAACTTCTAGTAGCGGTTTCCTGTAAATTTTACGCTATAACTTGGTTACCAAGTCATAAAATGAGAGACTAAAGGGATAAATTAGTTCCTAAAGTTTGTCCTAACACTGAGCCTATAAAGGGCTAAGAAATCCAAAGAATAAAAAAAGGGAATATGAAAATAAAATAAAAAAGAGGAAAATATATGAAAAACCTAGAAAAATACAAGCTGCATTTTACTATTTCATAAAGACTTGAGAGCTAAAATTTCAAAAAAACAAACTTCAGATGGCAAAATGGCTACTGCTTCATCGATCTCTTTGTTGAGTTTTTTTTTAAAATTTTCAAGTCTTAAATACCTTCTAGTTCCTTTAAGATTCTTGTTCAGAAATAGATTTAAATTTGAGGTTTGAAAGTTGGTTTTCGGGTTATTAAAGGGTTTCTACTGTTCCATTGAACACCCACTGAGGTATTGAAAGTTTGAAATTTTGAAATAATTACCTGATTCTAATATATTAAGATGAGCTAAGTGTTGGGTGTTTAAAGTTTTGTGTTAGAGTCAGCTGGGTTTATATTAGGCTGGTTTATTTTGAATTGTTTGAAACCATTCATTTGCTTTATGCTGGTGTTGCTACTGCTGTTGCTGAGCCTACTGCTGCTTAAATCCTCTTTGCTTCTTCTTTTCCTCATACATTTCGATCCACATGGATGTCACTTAATGTGTATCGTGAAACATGATTCGAAGGCAAGATAAATATAAAGTTATCTATGGGTTTGACCTCCTTTCTTCTGTTTATATTCATCATGTAGCTTTGAAGTTTGGTTTACGTTATTTGTCAAAGATTGGTTGTAAATAATTAGATCCTTTTAGTCTAGTCTATTGGTTTCTTTCTAGTCATGTAATTGGTGTTGAATTTCTTCTGCCTTTGTTCATTTGGCTCCTATTTCCCAAGTTGGCTTGCATTAATGTGGTAAGTTAGGCTATTAAGAATGGATACGAGTAGCGTGTAGTGTAGACTGTTAATATCGATGTAGTAGGTAGTTATCTTACTTGTGTAATTCAATTCCTTATGTTTTCTTGTTGTGGTGTTTTCCCTTTTCTTTCAAATGGCGTAAGAGATAGATATAAATCCTTGAGAATCCAGTCCAACAGGCCTGGTTACAAGTTTACACAAATTTGTTAGATTTAATGTTTATGTGAGGATCTCACCCGTAGCTTTATTCAAGTAATATGTACATATGCATTAATATGAGTATGCGCTAGTATACACCCCTTTAGTATTATTTGATTTATAAGTGATGAGATACACGATGTCTTAAAAATGAAAAGGATCTGACGATTATATCTCTATAAATATTAGCTTGAATTGTGTATCCAATTTTGGATTTATTTAGTTGGCAGGTGGCTTGAACAATAACATGTTAGTATTAAACATCTTTCAAATGTGAATTTTCAATCATTAATTGTTGGATTTTGCGTAAAACAATTTGAGCAGTAATCTCAAATGCTAGTGATAGGCATCGGGACTTCATAGGCTGTTGAATTGGGCTCCTTATTGGGCTGGCATAGAATGGCGTTGAAATTGGCATCTAGAGTAGTCTTCAAGTGCATAGGGTATTGGGCCTCATGCTAGGCCCAATTCTTAACCCTTGACCCCCTTTCCTTTATATTAAAATAAGTTATCAGCTCGAACTATGGTGGAATTTGTGCCCATTAATGTTTGAGTGATTTATTTTCTCCAACTAAGCGGAGGCGAACTATATTAGACAACACCAGTAGTATATAACATATCCTAGTTTTAATTAACTTCTAAAATAAATTGAGGTGCGCCGCGTCAAATAAACTTCAAATACATGGCCCACCCTTAATTGTTTGTTTTAAATCCCTAGAATTCGAGGTGTATCATTTAGAAAATTTTCATGGCCCTCGTGAATCTGAAAACACGCAGTTGCCTTAGGTACGCTAGTTAAATAATTTACTTTTCCAAACTCGGTGCACATTTATATGACCCAAATCCAAATCTCAATGTTAGGTAAAATGTGTTGGGAACTATGGGTATATTTATATGACGTGGTTGAAGATGCGTTTTAACAACGTTGCAATCTTCTTAAAATTAAATAAAAGCGGTTATAAAGTAAAAAATGTGCACATAGGTTCATAATTGTAAAATCATATAATTAAGCCGAATATAACAGTTGAACGACCGTGCTAGAACCATGGAATTCTGGAATTCCAAACACCTTCTCCCGGGTTAACAGAATTCTGTTAACCCGAATTTCTTGCTCGTAGAGTGTATTACTGAGTCAAAACCTTCCACGATTCGGGATTTTAAATCGGTGACTTAGGATACCATTAATTATCCCAGGTGGAGACTATAAGATCTTTAAATAAATAAATCCCATTTCAATTTTTCTTTAATTGGAAAACTCCATTATCTACGCCCTTCGCGGGGAGTAGTGGTAAAAAGGAGGTGTAATAGCTTTGGCAAATGAGGGAGGCACCGCTCGAAAAGCGGATCGGTGAACTTGATAGGGATACTTCGAGCCCGGGAGACTGAGTTACAGCTCTCAAGGCCGAGAAAGCACAGATGTTGGCTCAGTTGGCTCAGGCCCTGCTCAAGAATCTGCCTCTACTACTGTCCTCCGTCATTTTTACTAGCTATGGGTCCATGATGAGGCCCAACGAGATATATAGAATGGTTTGTGGGAGGTACGGAGCTTTCCTAAGGCTACTTTTAAAGATGCTCGGGCGAAGGTGTGAGCACGTGATTTTCCCCCTACATGAATTACTCCCATAAATTCAAAACAAAATAGTTCCAGTGTTTGTAATTTTGTGGGTTTTTGTGGCATTTTTTGTTAATTATTTGCATTTTTGTCTGTGCATTTTAATTAGGGAAGAATACAAAATATATATGCATTTTAATTTAGGGTCCTATTTTATATTTTTACATTAATTAGTTAATCAATTGTGGCAAAATATGAAAGGAAATAAAAAAATAGTTTATTTTGCATATTTTACTTAATTTTTGAATTTATTATAGTTTCTTTTAAATTTAGAACTAAATTAATTTTTGAAGAACCAATTAGTTATCAATTTAATTTCTAGGATTAGATCAGATTTTTCTTACCTTTTTATTTGTAATTACTTAATTTTGAAAAAATGAAAAAAAAGAGAAGAAAAGAAAATGAAAAGAAAAAGGAAATCTTTAATAAGAGACCCAATTTTGGGCATGTCAAAATCGAATACCTATCCGAACTACTTGTTAAGCTTGCCCAAATTTCTCCCCTACCCGATTGGTTTCCCTATTTGACAAAACGACCCCATTTGGCATTAAATAGATCCTAGCCGTCGAGGTTCCCTAGATCTAACGACTCTAAGGTGGGGGACACTTGATATAAAAGTGTCTGAATCATCCCCCACCCCCTCTCAATCGTCCCTCTCACAGGCCACCCAGCAACCCTAGAGATAAGCTAGCCACCGCCTAGAGATTCCCGTGACCACTGGTGGCGGCACCACCTCCAATCGCCCCCATCTTTACACCATAACATCTCCTTCCTCCCCTCTTAATAAATCCATCATTGGTTTTCGTCGAATCTTCGACCAATGTTTGGACCCTCAAACCTAAATTTCCCAAATCATACCATGCAATACTCATGACATCCTAAATCTTATCCCCACGTTTATTTCCCAAATCCCCCCAGTTCCGAATCTAGAAAGTCAAACCCTAATTCATCCTATTTTCTCTAGTTCGGCATAAGTTGCAGCTTTGATCTATAACCTACGCTAATTGATTGCTCTTAATGAGTGCAATCTATTAGCATTGGTTTTAATTCATTTTGAGGACGCCGAATTCTTACGAACCCCATCAAATTCAGGCCAAGTGTTTTCTCCCGTATTTGTTCGTTGGTTGGTGGCCTGCTGTCAATACATTCTAGCGTGATTTGGTATTCTCCTATTTTTCTAACTATATTTCTTTTATTATTACTATTTTATGTTTGCTTCATTTTTTTTCTTTAGTAGTTGAATTCGTTTTAATTTGGCAATTACAATAAGTTTAATCATGAAGTCCGAATGGTCAATTTTTTTTTACTTTCTGGATTTTATTTTCAATTTATGTGTCTTTAATCATTTCTCATAGTCTTGGTTTCTTGTGTTAACTGTGGTCATTACTGACCTAGTTAAAAGACCATTCATTTTGGTGTCTTGGGTTAACTCAACCCAAGTTGGCACTCTAAAGGTAAATAAAGGGCTGTCAAAGGTCAATTTGGGGTCTAAAGGAATTATTTTCTGTTACAGGGAAGGTTCTAGAGGATAAGATAAGAGCTGATTTGTTAAGGGGAGGGACTGTGTTAATAAAATAAAAACTAAATAACGCTAGCTAAGCAAAAAAAATTTGAAAAATGGCCTATATGCAAAACTAATAACATGAGGCTGACCTATTTGCCTTGCCTATAAAGGAATCCATTCATGCCTTTCAAGGTGGGTATTTTAAGTGAAAAAGTCAGATAAAGGAAACGACTAAGGTTTTTTATTCCATTGAATCCCCTTGTTTAGTCGATATTAGAAGTTTTCAAGTCTTGGCATATTTTCTAGTGTGTTCTGAGAGTTCATATGGAGTGGTATTGAATTTGAGAAGAATTTTTTGTTTCAAGTTGCTAAGGACCATTATTCCATTGAATTTTAAAGATAGTTTTGAGTGTTTTAATCGTTGAATCTGGGTTGTGTTATTGCTGATCCATTTTGGTGTTACTCTGCTGACCCTCCGCGTCTTCTTTTCCATTTCAATCACTACGTATACCTTCAAACTATAATGGAGCGGAGTTTTGAATAGTTTGTATGAAGATTTGGATTTAAGTTGGAGTTTGAGTCGAAAACTGATTCCTGGTGTAATTGTGTGTAATTCCAATCATTATGTGTGATAGAATTGTTCAGTTTCTTGTTTATATTGGATTGCTTATTCATGCTAGTTAGCTTAAGAGGATCTGGTTGTCTAGATGAAGTGTTTGAATGTAAGCATTATAATAGTGTTTGGATGCTACTTCTATGAAGGAACTGCTAAACATTTTGTGGGGAAATGGACATGATGTTCAATCTTGGACGAATGCACTGACGACCAGTACTGTAAAAATAGACTTGGTCATGATGCTTTAAATCTGCTTGAAAATTGGAACATAATGTTTTCTTAGTCGAGTAAGTAAGGAAGTTTTGCATATAATTATGAGTAATAATTTGCTTAATTAGATGTTGAATGACCAAAAATCAATCGAGATAGTAACTTCGGTGCAGTAGTAGTATGATTGGCTGAATTGTTATGAAGCTGAAATTGTAAAGTTCCACTGCCTTTTGTCAGTCATTAAAATTTGAATCCGCAATTGCTTTCATGATCAAACTATTATTGGGTGTTATTTGATTGGCTAATGATAAGTTAAACCATTTCTTAGTTTGCTTGCATATGTATTGGTTTCGTCCTTGGTTCATATTGAATTCATTAATATTCTCAAGTGTTTTTCATGTGGTAAGGATTCGATGTTGGGTCTTGAATCAACAACTTCAAGGATCCACATTTGGGCCTATTTTGAGGCCCAGCTCTGAAGGTCCTCTTGAATTACAGATGGACCATCTCCTCTTTTGGGGCCACCGATCCTGTTTGGTGGCTCAAGTTTTTCTTATACAATGCATTAGTTTTCCCCTTGTATAATCCACCCCATCTATCTTAGATAGAGCCTTTAATTACATCTAGTATTAATTGACTGGACTATTAACTAGTTGAGGCGAGCCATATTCAATAACATAAATAGATATGGCCCTTGTATTAATTTGATAACCTAGATAAAAATTGATTAATATTCGTAGAAAAGATTTTAAGGCCGTTTAAAACACCATTGTGATTATGATACGTTCGCTTAACATAATTACGATTTACAAACAAAACTGGACTATGTGTTCGTGCAGTTGTGGCTAAACTTCCTTAATAATAATAATGCATTATTAGATGTGGATACGTCTACATGACATGATTTTGACGTACCAAATAAATGGGTATATGTACGCGTAACCCATTTCAAGATAATTTGATTAACTAAAACCAATGAAAAAAAGCAAAAAGCACGTAGGTTCTAAAATCAGTAATTAAGCAATCTAATAAGAAAAGTATGATCAGAGCGACCGTGGTAGAACCATGGAACTTGCGATTGCGTAACACCTTCTCCCGGGTTAATAGAATTCCTTACCCGGGTTTCTGGTTTGTGGACTATAATACACAATCAATCCTCTCCTCAATTCGGGATTTGAAACCACTGACTTGGGGCACCATAAATCTCCCAAGTGGAGACTCTGAATTTGTAAATAATAAATCACGTTTTGATCGTCCTTTAATTAGAAAACCTCCCTTGTATACACCCTTTCCGGCAGTGTAGGAAAAAAGGAGGTGTGACAACTCCGGCTAATCTATTGGGGATAAGAACCCAGAATCTCCAGTTCAGGGTTTAAGTATTCGAACTTGTTTTATGATTTTTACTTGGCCTTATTTATTGTTCATGTTACTATATTTAATGAACCTTTTTTTGCTAAATGCCATATGTTTACCTTTTTAATATTGTTTGAATTGTATATAACTGTATCCTTACACCACCCATCTGAGTCTTCTGAAAAACGATGCATACGTTCACGTAGCCAGATTTTTCTGTAGAAATTATACCAAATAAAATGAGGTTGGGCTAGCGCCAAGGCCAGGAAGACTTTAGTGCTCCCGGTACGTTGCCCCCTCTTCGGCGCCATTTGTCTCCTCGGGTACCCCATGTCTAGACCAAAACCTTAGGTTTTAAAACCTAGAAGAACAAAACCACATGCCAGATCTCTACTAGGAGCGTTTGTTTGCATCATGTGCATTCGACTTAGGGGACTCACATAGGGGTTGGGTCCATCTAGGTCTGGTGTACCCCAAAACATAGCAGACAATCGTGACGCATACTATCTGCTATGTGAACATTTGTTTGTTTCAGCTCGCATGCTGACCGGCTAGGAAAAATAAAGCAAAAGAAAAACCAAGAGTGATGTAGGAAAAGGAATAAAACCTAGTTCTAAAGATAACCCCCATATTTGAAAATATCCCGAAACTAGGCAAAAATTTTCAAAAACAAATGTAATAAAAAGGTTATTTCAAAAGAGTCAAAGTCACCGAACTACACAGATCTGATTCTCATCGGATGTGAGTAACGTAGGCAACCTACATAAGGTTTGGCCTTATTTTTTAAAAAATAAGAGAAAAATGACTCAGGGGTCAAGTGAATGTAGTTTTTGTCAAAATAAGCTGATTCAGCTTCGGCCAGGTTTTAAACTGTTCTTGCTGAGATGGCCTTTTGTCAAAGGGATGTTCTCAAAATGAGTGGATAATTTTATGAAGGTTTCATGAAATAGATTCCCCCAGCCTCGAATCTATGTGGAATTGGGATGGGGCCACGTTTACAAAAATGGTCGTTTGACTAAAATTTGCATGTAAGGAAAGGAATCATTGGTTCTTTTATTAGAATTATGTTTTACAAAGGTCCACTGGAGTCAGCCCTCACTTTAACCTTCCATAGAACAAATGATATTATCCAGGATCCGCCAGAAGTGGTCAGGGAGCAGGCTAGGCTACACCTGCGTATGAGGTGGAATGATCCAGAGGAAGACGATCAGAAATGGGAAAAAAAGCAGGTGGGTGCCCTTATAAACATTCTTGAGATCAGAGCACAGGAAGATTTAATCAAGGCTTTGGTAACATTCTGGGACCCTGTCCATAATGTTTTTCATTTCTCGGACTCTGAGATCACCCCTACCCCGAAGGAGATTACCGGGTACATTGAGTTTTGTCAGGACTTGAGGAAGCAGCAACTTATATTTCCAAGGGCTCCATCAATGCACAAGTTCTTTGACCTCTTAAACATTAATAAATAGATGAAGAAAGCCCACATGAGTAAAGGATGTTGTTCTTTTCATTTCTTGTACTCCGGGTTCGTGCATTCCGCTGGGTTTGAAACACATGAAAATGGTTTAAGCAATAAACAAGATAAGGTCCTTTGGCAAATTAATCATTGGTTTGCATTAATTGTAGCATTCTTGGGAATCATGGTCTTTCCAAATGAGGAGGGTTTAGTGGATACTCGTATGGTTCGAATTGCACAAGTCCTCACTATAAAGAAAGATCACACACTTGTCCCATTGGTGTTGGCGGATATTTATCGAGAATTGGCATTTTGTAAATCCGGGGATCAATTCTTTGAAGGTTGAAAAATTCTTCTACAAATGTGGTTAATCGAGAATCTTCACCATCATCCCAGATTCATGAGTTATGGTTCCAACCCGAGTAACTTCATCGCTGGTATGAGAAGAGGGTAAAGGATTGCGACATGCTAGAAGGAATTAAAGCATGAGTCTTCCACTTGAAAGCTCTCAAAGCGGGACAAGTCGAGTGGGCTATAGGGTGGCTTCCGAAGACTGAAGCCATATACATGACTGCTACCAAGGGCTACTTAAGAATAATAGAGGTAAAGAGTATCCACACATACGCACCGCAAAATGTTTTGAGGCAATTAGGAAGATATCAAATTGTTCCCGAGGATGAAGATATAAGCATCTTGGTCATAGAGTTTTATCTGGAAGAAATTTCCTAAGGCTTTAGTTTAGCAGGATTGGAATAACTGCCAGTATCTAAAAAATAGCACTCATTTACGGACATGGAAAAGGGGGAAGTAGATCCAATCTATGTTGTTTGGTTTGAGAAAAGGGCTTGCACAAACAACGAGACGAAGTCCGAGCTTGAGAGGCCCACCAAAAGACCTTTTATTCAATCTTCTGACGACAAAATCCAAGAAAGGTCTGCATGGGGAGAAAGAGAGAAAACATATCAAGCCAAGATTCACACCTTGAAAGAAAAGGTGAGAAACATGGAATTAAACAATGACCTCTAAGCACAAGAGGCTGAAGGTTAAAAAAAGAAATTGGTCAAAGAAAATGATGCTCTTCAGTCTTAGATTCAGAAATGCAAGTGGCAGCTGAAATACCACCCGGAACATAAAAGATGTAATGCTGATAAACAACCTCAAGCAAAAGGTAAGTGAGTATGGGTTTGATCTAAACATATAAGAGGAGGAATTAGCCAGGGCCCAAAAGTGATAGGCCAAAAATGTGGAAGAACGAGTGCGCCTGATTAAACAGTTTAAAATAAGGTACTACAACGAGGTTGCAGGATTAAAGAAAAGGGTCGTCACTGTTGAAACAAAAATGGTCAAGCAAGCGAAGGATTTCAAGGCGAAAAGAGAGCACTGTTATAACGCAATGGCACAACTAGAAAGAGATATGCATTGATTTCAACAACAAATTCAAGTAGCCAAACAAACTCTGGAAGTCAATGCCCGGCAGATTGGGGGTTTGTTGCAAGAAGAAAAGTGTCATAAAAGAGAGGGTTAGAAGGATCAGTGATTACATTGTGATGAAGTGTAGTAGTTGTGAAGATATTACTCGATTCATGTTTTTTGCCTCTGCAATGAACTTCGTTTTGGCATTTAATGGAAGACCTCCACCACCTCCAAGGGGATTTAGCACGCAGGCCTACGGCGAGACCGAATGATGTCCCGCGCCCCAGGAGCTTTAGAGGCACTAATGTATTCTTGATTTTTGCTGGAGTCTGTTAGTCTATTTGTTAAGTCTGTAATTTCTTTTATGGGCGTCTGTTAGTTGGTTGTCAAGTACGTCGTTTTCAAGAATCTGTTGGTCTTGGTTTGAGTCAGAGTCTTTTGATATTATAATTTTGTGGTTGTAATCAAAGCTATTTTACTTTATGAAATTTGAAATTCCCAAAAATACGTTGTTTCTATGTTTATCTTCCAAAACTACACCTTCTGATTTATGCGGGGTCATGATATGTAGGCAATCTCCATAGGACTCGACCATAACCAGAAGAAAAGAAAAATAATTAAGCAGAAAATGAGAAATAGAGAAGAGGTGAAAAAGAAGAAACTGTGAGAAAGAAACAACGGCAAAATATGAAAGAGAATAAAAAATGCAGAGGAAGCATAAAAGAGAAAAGAACAAGAGAGAAAAAGAAAAGAGCAGCCAATCCAATACATAATAGAAACCGATAATTGCTTGGGTGTATTCATCCCTGAATATATAGTTACCTATCTGTTAAACCCTGACCCCTAACAAGTTTGTTGCCGTCTATCCAATTACAAACAATAGTTAGTTTTATGGCATATGGCAACCCACAGCTATAATACCCAGTCCAAAAACAAGTTGATTATCGCCAACCAAGATCCTGGCGCAGATATCATCGATCCCTCAAGATAGGTAGAAGAGTTGGTTGTTAACACGATGAAAGAATATGTGTATAAACTGAAATAACAAATGGCTGAAATGTACCAAGCATGGGTGAAGGGGCAACCACCACCAGCTTATCCCCCTCAACCCTGCCTTCATCCCGCTATTTAGCCCAGTGGCATGATCATCCTGACACTGATCCACCCCCAAGCTTTCCCATCTACCAACACTACCAGGGCACAACTTCCCAGACACCACCAGCTCCACCACCCAAACCAATTCCACACCTTCCTCCGCCAGTTGCTCCTATCTTCATGGCACCCCTACCTGTTACACTCTACAGGTCTTCCAGCGAACCTTTTTTCCAAACACATTACAACCATTATTACCCCCCAGAGGCCACTTTTAAAGCCGCAGAACCCTATTCATACACTCCTAATTTTGATCACCCTGCAGAAGCAGAGAAACCAACATAAAATCCTGAACAAGAAGAGATGTTTAGGAAAGTTAAAAGCTTAGAGCAATCATTTAGAGACATGATGGGGCTGGGAGGTCAAGTAAGTGTGTCGTACAAAGATCTATGTCTGTTTCCAAATTTGTAGATGCCGGCAGGGCTTAAGATGTCCAAATTTGATTTATACGATGGGCACAGTGATCTAGTAGCATACTTGAGAAGGGTTTGCAGCAAAATGAGGGGAGCAGGAGGTAAAAATGAGTTGCTGATGGCATATTTCAGACAAAGTCTAAGCGGTTCAGTACTGGAATGGTATACCCGGCAAGACCACGAAAGGTGATATATGTGGGATGATCTAGCCCAAGCATTTGCTTGCCACTTGTAGTACTATCTTGAAATTATTCCATATTGTTTTTACTTGATGAAACTTGAGAAAAAGCACAATGATAGCTTTAGGGAGCATCTCCTGTTTGAGAGAGCAGGCAGCGATGGTCGACCCTCCAATGAAAGAAAGTGAAATGGTGGATTACTTCTTGCAGGCCTTTGAGCCTACTTACTTCGGTCACTTGGTATCGGCAGTAGGCAAGTCCTTTAATGAAGTGGTAAAAATGGGGAGCTTGGTAGAGGAGGGGCTCAAATCTACCAAAATCATGAGCTATTCAGTAATCAAAGCAACCACCCAGGCCATTCAAAGTGGAACTGGGGGGTGATCAGGAAGAAGAAGAAAGAGGAGGTAGCAACAATTGACTCAGGAGCTATGTTCGGATCTTACCTCACCACCAAACCTACCCCCACACTCAATATATCCCACCACAACACTACTACCCATTCCCAGACCCCCCTTTTTCTATACATCACGCACAAATATAGACTCAACCTCCCACCCACGCACAATGGCGTGCGCCAACCCCATAAAATACTTACCCAGCTCCACAAAATGCCTATCCATCTCCAAGAGCCTACCAAAAACCATGAGACCAACTTTCCACGCCAACCAAGCCTCTAAGAATGAGAGGATGCAGAAGACCAAAATATTCCTCCATAGGGACAATCTTGTACCAACTTATTCCACAGGTTGACACAGTTAGATATGTTAAGGCCGATTGATGCAAAGTTGCTAAATCCTCCCTCGAGAAATCTTGATTATTCTGTCATTTGTGAATATTGCTCTGGTGCTAAGGCATGACACAGAGAAATGTTGGCATTTGAAAAATTCTTTCCAAGAGCTCATTGATTCTCATTAAATTGAGGTGCGAGCGTTGGAAGCATCCAATATTAATCAGAACCCGCTGCCCGCCCATCAAGAAACGAACATGATTGAGATAGTGCACAAAGAAGGAAAGCACAAAAAGCCTTCACAAACTATCATGAAGATCCGAGCCAGTGAGAGGAAGACGGTTGAAAAAATAACAAGGGAGATGTTGATGCTTAAGTTGAGTGGAACAAGTACTGAGCCTTCCGGTGTAGTCAAGAAGGGGTCCTCGGGAGATGGGACAGTGAAATAAGAAAATGCAAAAGTAGTAGTACCAGGGGTAGAGAGAAAAACTATTGTGATTGTGGAAGGTGCTCACACAGAGCCCGTAGTAATCAAACCTATGACTGAGCTACCAATAGTCAATAGCAAGGTCGTCCCTTGGAATTACGAGCGAGTGATAGTGACTTACAAAGGGAAAGAGGTTAGAGAAGAAGTCTGCAAAATCCAGGGATTGACCCGCTAGGAGAGGTGATTTGCCCCCGAGGAGTTGATAAAACCTAAACCCTCCAAAGATAACCCAGTGTTGGTGAAGAAGGTTGTGACTAAAGAGGAAGCCAAGGAGTTTATGAAAAAGTTGAAAGTACAAAACTATTTTATTGTGGAACATTTGAGGAAGACGCCTGCCCAAATCTCACTGTTGTCATTGTTGATTCATTCGGACGAGCACCGTCGGGCACTAATGAGGATCCTAAATGAGGCCCACGTTCCTGACAAAATCTCAGTCAATCACTTGGAAAAGATAGCCAACAAGATCTTCAAGGTAAATAGTATCACGTTTTCTGATGATGAATTGCCCACAGAGGGTACTGAGCAAAACAGAGCCCTTTATCTTATGGTGAAGTGCAAAGATTCCGTGGTTACCCGATTATTGGTCAACAATGGTTCAAGTGCAAACATTTTCCCTCTTTTCACTCTAAACAAGCTGAAAGTGGATGATGAAAGAATTCACAAGAACACTATTTGTGTATGAGTGTTCGACGACAGAGGAAAAGATTCGGCTGATGACATAGTACTCGAGCTGACAATCGGACCAGTTGATTTTACCATAGAATTCCAGGTGTTAGATGTGGCTGTCTCTTACAATCTGCTGTTGTGGCCAACCTGGATCCATGTTAGTAAAGTGGTCCCCTCTACTTTGCAATAAATGTTAAAATTTGAATGGTATAGACAAGTAATAGTTGTGCATGGCAAGGACAATTTGTACACTCATAGTGATGCCATCGTACAACTCATTGAGGCTGAGTATGACAAAGGGGCTTTGGTATATCAGGTTTATGAAACAGTATCAGTAAAGAAAATTCCAGAAGGGGAGTGCATTGCAGTGCCAAAAGTAGCTGCTACATCAGTCATGGTGGCCATTGAAATGTTGAGGAATTGTTTTGTCCTAGGAAAGGGTTTGGATGCATCGCTTCAAGGTATCGTACAACCGGTATCTATCCCCAAAAACATAGACACCTTTGGTTTGGGATTAAAGCCCATAACTATAGAGATAAAAAGAGCCAAAATTAAGAAGCAGAAAGCATGGGTCCTCCCAAAGCCTGTGTCGCGTCTCTTTAGATCATTTGTTTGGCCTCACACCAAGAAGTGCCCAACAATAAAGTACTAGTTCTGTGGTTAGTCTAGATAAGGAATTTCTTGTAAGGTTTGAGAAGTTGTTTGAAGATGTGAATATGATAGAAGCTGGAGAGGGCTCTAGCAAGGGAGATGTGCAATTAGGTAAGACCTGTGCAAAGATCAACAATCAGAAAGCTACTCCTCCCCCGACCAGGAAGGAGTTTTGGTAGTATGCTTTGATTTTCTTTCAGTTTATCTGGATTATTCCAGGAATGTAATTCATATTCTATGTTCCATCCGTTTGGATGTATATACCTTTTTATCTTTCAATTTCAATAAAACAATTTCCCTTTTCATCATTTCTGATAGTTTTTATCTTATTTGATTTTCTTTTCCTTCTTGTACAGTTCTATTTATATTGGTTTCGATGATATGACATGCATAAAGATTCTTCGGCCCAGTTTTGAAAACCAATCTAATTATAAAATAATAATTCAAGAGATAGAACGCGATGATGAATCAGAGTACGATGAGAATGGGGCTTTTGAAGAAAATTAGTAAAGAATTATGCCACTTTGAGGAAAAACCCAAGCAAAACCTGAGCGATACAGAAGCAATCAATCTAGGGGACTCAGATAATATTAGAGAAACTTAAATAAGTTTCCATCTTGAACCGCAACTTAGGGAAGAGATAATCAAATAATTTGCTTGAATACAAAGATATTTTTGCATGGTTATATGACGACATGCCAGGTCTAAGCACTGAATTATTGGTTCAAAAATTGCCCACAAACCCGACATGCCCTCCAATCAAGCAAAACATAAGGAAGTTTAAAACTGACATGAGCTTAAATATCAAAGAGGAAGTCATAAAGCAGTTTGAGGCAAAGGTCATTCGAGTCATGCGATATCCCACTTGGTTAGCCAATGTTGTGCCTGTTCCAAAGAAAGATAGTAAGACTAGAGTGTGTGTAGACTATTGTGATCTCAACAAGGCGAGTCCAAAGGATAACTTCCCATTATCGAAAATCCACATATTGATTGATAATTGGGCAAAACATGAGATTTGTTATTTTGTGGTATCGCCAGATCTTAATAGATAAGGAAGATGCAGAAAAGACGACATTCATCATGCCATGGGGAACATACTGCTATAAGGTCATGCCTTTCGGTTTGAAAAATGTTGGGGCAACTTACATGAGGGCAATAACAACCATATCCACAACATGATACATAAGGAGATCGAGGTTTATATGTATGATGTAATTGTAATGTCCAGGAAGCAGTTTGACCACGTCAGAGATATGAGAAAATTCTTCCGAAGGTTCCGCAGTTACAATCTTAAGCTCAATCTTGAGAAATGCACATTTAGTGTGCCTTCTGGAAAGTTGCTGGGATTCATATTCAGCCGTCGAGGTATTGAGCTAGACCCGTCAAATATTAATGCAATCAAAGAATTACCGCCTCAAAGGAACAAGACTGAGGTAATGAGTCTATTGGGGAGATTGAATTACATCAGCAGGTTTATTGCTAAGCTCACGACAACTTATGAGCCTATCTTTAAGTTGTTGAAAAAGGATGATGTGGTCAAGTGGACTGAGGAATATCAGGAGACATTTGATAAGACAAAGGGGTCCTTGTCAAACCTACCAATGTTTGTCCCACCAGAACCAATGAGGCCTTTGATTCTGTATCTGACGGTTCAGAACAATTCATTTGGATGTGTGTTGGGATGCACGATATCACCGGCAGGAAGGAGCAGGCCATATACTACCTTAGCAAGAAGTTCAAATCTTACGAGGTTAAGTATAATCATCTTGATAGGACATGCTACACCCTAACTTGGGTAGCACAGAAGTTGAAACATTATTTTTCATCTTATACTACTTACCTCATCTCTCGTTTGGATCAGTTAAAGTTTATCTTTCAAAATTCTATGCCCACAAGGAGGCTAGCATTGTGGCAGATCATGCTCATAGAATTCGACAATGTCTATGTGACTCATACAGCAATGAAAGCACATGCATTGGCTGACCATTTTGCTGAGAACCCGGTGGATGAAGAATTTGAACCTTTAAAGGCATAATTACCGGATGAAGAGGTCATCCACATTGATAAGCTGAAATAGGTCGAAAAGCCAAGATGGAAACTTTTCTTTGATGGGGCTGCAATCATGAAAGGCATTGGGGTAGGAGTTGTATTTATTTCTGAAACATGGCATCACTATCCTGTTACGACTCAACCTCGTTTCTATTGCACTAACAACGTGGAGGAATATGAGGCATGCATTTTGGATTTGAGGTTAGCTCCAGACATGGGTGTCCAGGAAGTCTTGGTCTTGGGGGACTTGGACCTCTCGGTGCATCAGATTCAAGGGGAATGGGAAACACGAGATTCGAATCTCATACTATACTGGTAATGTCTACATGATCTTTGTCAATGATTTTGATCAGTAGAGTTTGGTCTTATTACAAAAATCCACAATGAGGTTGCTGATGCTTTGGCTACCTTGGCGTCGATGTTACATCATCCAGATAAGTCTTATATTGACCTGCTGCATATCCAAGTCAATGAGCAACATGCTTATTGTAATGTGGTGGAAGAGGAACTCGATGGTGAACCATGGTTTCATGATATAAAGAATATATCAGGATGTGGGTGTACCCAGTACAAGCCATATGTGATCAAACGAGAAAAATTCGTCGCTTGTCGAGTGGATTTTTCTTCAGTGGCACGATATTATACAAAAGAATGCCAGATCTTGGGTTGTTGAGATGCATAGATTCCAGACAGGCCACAACCATCATGGCGGAAGTACACTTCAGAGTTTGTGGACCGCACATGAGTGGATATGTTTTGGCAAAGAAGATTCTCCGAGCAAGATATTATTGGCTCACCATGAAGTGAGCCTGTATCCGTTTCGTGCATAAAGTCATCAATCTCAGGTGCACGAAGATTTGATTCATTCCCCATCATCTGAATTACATACAAAGTCTGCACCATGGCACTTCATTGCTTGGGGCATAGATGTTATTGGGGCCATCAAGCCAGCAATATCCAATGGGCACATGTTCATTCTAGTAGCCATTGATTATTTCACCAAGTGGGTTGAAGCTAAAACTTAAAAGTCTGTGACCAAGAAAGTCATGGTCGATTTTTTGCTTTTAAATATCATTTGCCGGTTCGGGATTCCGAAGTTAATTATCACTGGTAATGGTGCTAATATCAAGAGTCATTTGATTTCAGCAGTTTAAGATTACACATCATAATTCCTCTCCATATCTCCCCAATGCGAAGGGAGAAGTCAAGGCAGCCAACAAGAACATAAAGAAGATACTTTGGAAAATTGTGGAGGGTTCCAGGCAATGGTAATGAGAAGCTGCCCTTCGGATTGTTGGGTTATCGCACTATTGTTCACACTTCAGTAGCAGTAACTCCATATTTGTTGGTGTATGTCACAAAAGTGGTGATATTGGCAGAGATTAAAATCACATCCCTTCGGATTATCACTAAGGACAAAATTGAAGATGACTAGTGGGTCAAAACCCGCCTAGAGCAATTGAGTTTGATTGACGAGAAAAAATTAGCAGCAATGTGTCACGTCCAGTTGTATAAAAAAAGAGTGGCCAGTACATATAACAAGAAGGAGCGCCCACAGAGGTTTGAAGTGGATCAGTTGGTATTGAAATGTATCCTCCCTTATCAGGTGGAGGCAAAGAGAAAGTCGCCCTGAATTGGCAGGGGTCGTTCATCGTGACGAGAGTATTGTCCAATAGGGCTTTGTATTTAACGAATGTAGAAGAAAAGTGTGTAGAAATGGCCATCAATTCCGATGCGGTTAAAAGATACTATGTATGATTTTCTTTGGTTAAATTGTATTTGTTTGTACTTGGCATGTTTTGGAGATTGGATTGACGAAGACATTTTGTTCTGCTATCTAAACAATTTATCCTTTGATACCCCTTTTTGAGCCTTATTATTTTCCTTTCATACCCTCTTTTTGAATCAGTAGCAAAATTAGAAGTGCAAGCGTGAAAGATAAGTGAAGGAAAGAGAAAAGAAAGGAATGAAAAGAAGAAGAAAAAAAAAGAGAGAAAAGAGGGATAAAAGAAAGAAAAGAAAAAGAAAAAGAAAAAACAACAACAAAACAACAAAATAACAAAAAGAGAAAATAAGAAAGAAAAGAAAAGAAGAGAGAGGAAGCAACAGAAAAGAAAAATGACAACAAAAAAGTAATTTTTAATGTCATGAACTACGTCCGACCTGATTCTTTTTAAGGATACGTAGGCAGCCTCACGGTTTGGTTCCATCAAAATAAAATCCAAAATTCCCCAAGCAAGAAATTGGCGCCAAAAGTTGTGGTTGTTATAGGATATTTGATTTCGGAAGGATGGTGGTAGCGGTCCGATGATATCCAATCCCCACTTCATGAACGACCATGGTGATAAAACTGAATGTTGTGGCTCTGAACTTGATGTACCAATAGTGTGTTGCATTGACATTTATCACATTTTTTAACATAAGCCTTGGCATCTTGTTCCATTTAGGGCCAATATTATCTTGCCCGAATTAATTTAAACACTACGGAATCTTCACATAAGTGATTTCCACAAATCCATTCGTGGACTTCTCGTATAACATAGTTTGCTTCAGAGGCTCCTAAACATCTGGCCAATGGCACTTGAAAAGATCTTCTGTACAATTGACCTCCCTTGAAGTTGTATCGAGCTACTTTAGGGCGCGATGCCTGATATGTCTTAGGAAATTCAAGAAATTTTCCGTGCTCGAGATAGTCAATGATCTTATTTCTCCAGTCCCATACCAAATTAGTTGCGTTATACCTCGTAATATCCGTATCCAATGCTGAATGTATAAGCTGTAAGACCGTACCAGAGTCTGATCCCTTCATTTATATGGATGATCTAGATTAGCTAGTGCATCTTCCTGTATTTGTTTCCCTGGGGATGTGCATAATTGACCATTCCCGAAATCGAGCGAGTAGAGCTTGGACTTTAATTACGTATTGTTGCAGGAATTCCTTTTTGGATTCAAAGATCTAGTAGACCTTATTTCCTACCAATTATGAGTCACATTTGATTTATGTGACCTCGGATTTCAATCCCCAAGGAAATTGTTGTAAGTTTGAACCCATTTGAATTGTTTTGAGCCTTGATACCCTTTCTTGTTAGGATTTATGCCCGTCACTAGAGGGGGGGGGGTGAATAGTGAGGCACGAGAATATCGATAAATTTTGCGGAATTAAAATTGCAGGAGTAAAGTAAGTGCAGTAATTAAAAGAGTAAGGAGAGGACACACCGAATTTTTACTAGTTCACCACAACGTATGGTTAGTCCTGTCTCCCGAGAGACTCTCTCTAGTTTACACTAACTCCATTAAGCTTACGGGTGCCTAACAAATCGTTACACTTGCTCGTAGATGTACACTCTACAAGACTTCAACTTGCTCGAGGATACCTCACCTCAAGACTTCACAATGCTCGTGGATACCGCACCACAAGACTTCACACACTAAGATTGAAGGTACTTAGCAAACCCGACAATCAATGAGAAGATATGGTCTTCTCAAGAACCTTTCTCTTTTACAACAAGAATTCTCTAAGAAGAGTAGATAAAGAGATACAATATTAGCTCTATGAACAACACAAAATTGTCTCTCAAATGGCTCAACAAAAGCTCTAAATATGATGTAGAAATGTTATCAATATGTTCAAGAATAATGAGAGATATTGTTCATATCAAATGAGTCAAAAATACCTCTATTTATAGGTGGTAGAGGTTGTATGTCCGTTGCTTAATTGGCAATCAATAATGCTGATTTTTATGCCAAGATAATCGATTATTCACTTTGCATACTCGATTATCTTCTCAACGTTCATAAAACGGAACGTTGGGAAGACAACGGATACAAGATAATCGATTATGTCCAAGTGTATAATCGATTATCTTACTCTGCAGAAATTTCCAATAAATGGAATTTCCCAGAATAATCGATTATACACTTTGCCATAATCGATTATTCTCTTATGCTGTCCAGAATTGAAAACTTACTTCTAAAACCATTTTGGTTAAAATGAAAACGTTAAAATCATTTTGTTTGAAGTATTTGAAATATTTTTATGATAAATATGATTTGATAAAATAATTTTATGCATATTTATGATGACCTATGTTGAGCCAAAAGACGAGATAACTTAAACGTTGCTCTTACATTGGTTCTACCTAACGACCTATGCCTTGGGTCTTCGGTCTTGATCTTTTGAGCTCGTCTTGGCTTTTCCATGCAATCCATTCATCAATATGCTTCTCGGCATTCAATCTTGATTGTTTGTCACATAATAACGTTGTTTGACACTTGACTTCATTGTTTGTCATTCATCAAAACATATACCTGGAAATCATGCTCATACAACCAAAGCACACATATCATGGATAGAATGATTTCCTACAATTTCCCCCTTTTTGATAATGACAAACAATAGGAGATATGCATATCGGATTCCCCTAAACTCATGCTATATCTCAACATACAATTCATGCAAACAATTCCCCCTTAATTGAATATTCCCCCTCAATTAAAGCATACTAGAAGGTGGAGACATTCCCCCTTATTAGATGCATATCGCCTAATTTCTTCCCCCTTTTGGCATTAGCAAAAAGAGAGTATACACAGGCTATTTTCCCCTTTTGACACTTCCTCCTTTTGGGAATACCAACTGTTAGTGTCTCATATAAAGTAGGAAATACAATGAGGAATATACATGATGACGATTTAAAAAAAAAAAAAAACCATACCAATATAAAATGATACCAAATATTAGCAAAAACATAACAACCATAATAACGGTTATTTTTAGCAAATCATATTACTTAACAACATATCAACTATTAATTTTTGACAAACCAATAGTTGTATTAAAAACATGAATCATTTATTTTTCAAGAATATACCAACTGTTATTCAAACCAAAAATAATATTCATCAAAACATGAATCAATCATTGTTTTTAACAAAAATAATTGATACCAATTGTTATTCAAAATAAAAGTTATCAAGACATGAATCAACAAAAATAATTGATACCAATTGTTATTCAAAATAAAAGTTATCAAGACATGAATCAACAAAAATAATTGATACCAATTGTTAACAAAGACATATCAATCGTTAACACATATCAACTATTACGTTTTTATCAAAAAGTATGTTAACTAACCGAAATTCCCCCACGATGCAATAAGGTTTCGTGCTTGGTGCATCTACTACGATTTTGTAGTCTTCAAGCACATCTGCAAACGTACCTAAAAATAGGTTTTAGGTACCCAATCACTTTTGGGTCCTTGGGGGTTAGGCAAATAATAATCATGGCTAAAAGATAAATCCCTATATTTTGCAAAACATACGGGTGCAATGTGTCCTACCCCGTTGCAATAATGACATATAACATTCGGGTTGTGCATATGTCTTAGTTGAGCCAAAAATGTTCTAGGTGATCTAAAGTCGTTATTCCTAGAAGCGTTGAAATTCCTAGAGTCATTTCTAGGTGGTCTAAAATGATTAATTCTAGACTCATTAATAAGATTCCTAGAATCATTTTTAGGTTGAGCATCGCAATTTCTAACATGATTCTTACGCCTCTTATTTTTCCTGGGCCTTTTCTTTTTAATTTCTTCAACTGTTTTAGGATTGTCTACACTACATTTTTCTACTGTGTTCCTAAGTTCTATGTTTTCTAATTTCAAAGAATCACAAGATGAACAATTAGAATTTTGATCAATTGAAGAATCTTCATGCATCTCCTTAATTTTATTTCTAAGATCAATATTGTCATTTTCCAAAAATTTATTTTTCTCTTCTAAAACTTTAATTTTAGCCTTGGCCTCTTTGGAGATTTTTGAAGACTTTTTCAATTCATTATATAATTCTTGAAAAGCTTCTTGTAATTCTTCAAAAAAATAAGAGTTAGAAGTACTTACCTCTTCTTCCTCGTTGGCCATAAGGCATAGGGCGGTAGTTTCATCGCCCGAGCTGTCCGAATCCCATGTCACGCGCCTATGGTGTTTCTTCTTTTCCTTGTCCTTGGGTTTTGGACAATGTGATTTGGTGTGGCCAAGTTTTCCACAATTTTGGCATGAAGGACTTGGTTCTTCCTTCTTTATTTCCTTCTTCATAAACTTATAAAACTTTTCAATTAAATCATTGGAAATAGTATCGTCATCGCTTTCCGAATCACTTACCTCTACTCTTTTAGAAGATGAGGCTTTGAAGGCAATATTCGAATTTTTCTTATTTTCAAAAGATGGTCTAAGAATAGTGCTTTCATAAGTTTTGAGGTTACCTCGTAGTTCATCAATTGTGACGCCCGAGATTCCTACCGATTCTTGAATAGCATTGGCTTTGGAACGCCATTCGGGAGTGAGACTCCGTAGGATTTTTCGAACTAGAACTTTGTTCGAGTATACTTTTCCGAGAGCATGGAGATCGTTGATGATCATTGAGAACCGTTCAAACATAATATCGATGCATTCATTCTCCTTCATTCTAAAGAGTTCATATTCATGTGTTATAAAATCAACTCTTGATTCTCGGACTTGAGGCGTACCTTCATAAGTAATCTCAAGTTTATCCCACATCTCCTTGGCGGTTGTGCAGCAAGAAATCTTCCGATAGTCATCCGGATTCACCGCACAATATAATAAATTGACAGCCTTTGCGTTATTTTCAACTTTCTTGATGTCCTCGGCATTATATTCATCTTCCTCCTTTGGAACCGTGGTTTTCCCAACTTTCTTTGTCGGCATTTGTTCACCGTTCTTGATGATTTGCCACAAGCGAAAGTTATTTGATTTGATGAAGATTCTCATCCGCTCTTTCCAATATGTGTATTTTGTTCCGTCAAATAGTGGAGGCCTAATGGTGGAGTGTCCTTCGCTCATCATTCCTGCGTTCAACATTCTCAACAAAAAAATATATATCGTTCTCTCAACCGGTTAAGGCTTTCAGAGATTTAGGCTCTGATACCAACTGTTAGGATTTATGCCCGTCACTAGAGGGGGGGGGGTGAATAGTGAGGCACGAGAATGTCGATAAATTTTGCAAAACTAAAATTGCAGGAGTAAAGTAAGTGCAGTAATTAAAAGAGTAAGGAGAGGACACACCGAATTTATACTGGTTCACCACAACGTGTGGTTAGTCCAGTCTCCCGAGAGAATCTCTCGAGTTTACACTAACTCCGTTAAGCTTACGAGTGCCAAACAAACCGTTACACTTGATCGTAGATGTACACTCTACAAGACTTCAACTTGCTCAAGGATACCTCACCTCAAGACTTCACAATGCTCGTGGATACCGCACCACAAGACTTCACACACTAAGATAGAAGGTACTTAGCAAACCCGACAATCAATGAGAAGATATGGTCTTCTCAAGAACCTTTCTCTTTTACAACAAGAATTCTCTAAGAAGAGTAGATAAAGAGATACAATATTAGCTCTATGAACAACACAAAATTGTCTCTCAAATGGCTCAACAAAAGCTCTAAATATGATGTAGAAATGTTATCAATATGTTCAAGAATAATGAGAGATATTGTTCATATCAAATGAGTCAAAAAGACCTCTATTTATAGGTGGTAGAGGTTGTATGTCCGTTGCTTAATTGGCAATCAATAATGCTGATTTTATGCCAAGATAATCTATTATTCACTTTGCATAATCGATTATCTTCTCAACGTTCATAAAACGGAATGTTGGGAAGGCAACGGATACAAGATAATCGATTATGTCCAAGTGTATAATCGATTATCTTACTCTGCGGAAATTTCCAATAAATGGAATTTCCCAGAATAATCGATTATACACTTTGCCTTAATTGATTATTCTCTTATGCTATCCAGAATTGAAAACTTACTTCAAAAACCATTTTGGTTAAAATGAAAACGTTAAAATCATTTTTGTTTGAAGTATTTGAAATATGTTTATGATAAATATGATTTGATAAAATGATTTTATGCATATTTATGATGACCTATGTTGAGCCAAAAGACGAGATAACTTAAACGTTGCTCTTACATTGGTTCTACCTAACGACCTATGCCTTGGGTCTTCGTTCTTGAACTTTTGAGCTCGTCTTGGCTTTTCCATGCAATCCTATCATCAATATGCTTCTCGGCGTTCAATCTTGATTGTTTGTCATATAATAACGTTGTTTGACACTTGTCTTCATTGTTTGTCATTCATCAAAACATATACCTGGAAATCATGCTAATACAACCAAAGCACACATATCATGGATAGAATGATTTCCTACATTTCTTTCTAACCTTATCCAAAAGCCCACATTACTATTCAAAGAAAGGCCTTCTGATCAATTGTCAAAAGATGCCAATTCAAATAAGTAGAGATGATTCCGGTCAAGGGAAACACTCCGGTCTGAACAAGGAAAATGAATAGGAGAGAGTTTTATTGGTAAAAACCCTCATGGGAACCATAAGGCGACGGGAGCTGAGAGGAATAAAAATGAGAGAGTCTTATTGGTGAAAACCCTCACGGGCATTGTAAGGCGACGAGAGCTGAGAGAAATGAAAAATGAGAGAGTCTTTTTGATGAAAACCCTCACAGGCACCTTAAGGAAAAAGTTGAGAGATGAACAAATGAGAGAGATCTGCTGGTGAAAATCTTTCAGGGCACCCTGCGATCAACAAGGTCAAGGTTTGGTTGAAGAAATTAGGTTATGGAATTCCGGAGAAACAAAGCATGGTGACTGAGAGTTAACTGGTTGGACAAATTGGGCTAACTAAGCCAGAATGCAGTCATGATCACTAGTACCAGCTGTTCCACGCATGTATGTCTCTTTTCTTTCTCCCTTTTAGCAGTCATCCAATTTTGGATTCCTCTTATCCTTAACAGCTCAAATTCGTTGCATTTTATTTTCTTTCGAGTTTCCATTTCTCTAAGATGTCTCAAGGTCAATTTTGTCTGAGCAAGTAAGAATGAATTTCAATGCTTATTACCAACCCCAAAAGTGCAAGGCATAGTGTGGCCATAACATACCAATGATAGCATGACATAAAGTGGGATATGAAGAATCAATGGACCTTCATCAGTGGAATGATTTGTTAATCTTATGATAAATTCAAAAAGTATGATAAAGGGGTCAAGAATTATAATACAATAGTTTGCGTACACAACACACAGTTCATCCAAGGTCACAGATTTTGAAAAATCAATCAGAAAGTCAAGAGGTCCAGGGGAATTTGGGCAAGCCAGTAAAAAAATCATGACAGCGGGGAGGCCGCTTTCAGCAAGAGTTCCATAAACTAGCCACCATATTTCAAACTGACAAGATTTTTCTTTGATTAAAACAGGGGCAGTGAGTTTCGATTGTCTCGAGAAAACCTCCGTAGGGGAAAAACAAGCACCAGAAAGGTATGACCATAATTGTTAGGACCCTCATGGAAAAATGGACTTAGTTTAAACTTCAAAATAATCATGAGTAGCAATATCTAGCATAAATGGACACTAAATGAGTATAAGTCAGTTTCAGAATTTTTGTTATTGAGATAGAATTCAGTTAGGAGTTGTCAGGACCCCCCGGAGAATGGGACCTAGTTTTTAAAAAATGAGTAGCAAAATATAGTACAAGTGTACCCCAAAGAAATACAAGTTTGTCTCAAAGTTCTCATGTTTTAAGATAAGACTTTGTCAGGAGTATTCTGCACCCTCCTGAATAACGAGACTTAACTTTAGGATTTTCATTAGATAATAATATTTAGCGTAAGTACTACTGTAGGGTAGTATAATTAAGCCGTCAGGAATTGTCACTCTTAGGTTTAAATTTGACTTTGGATTCTCAGGACCCTCCTGGATAATGAGACGTAGTGAAATTTGACTAAGGGTTGTTTAGATAACAAGATGTAGTGAAATTTGTACCTTTAGAAGATATAGCTTAGTGTTAAAATTGTTATTAGCTCTGCATTTTCAGGACCTTCCAGGATAATGGGACATAACTCTAATGGTTGTTTAGATAACAAGATGTAGCGAAAGTTGTACCTTTAAGATATAACTTACTGTTAAAATTGTCGTTAGCTAAGAGTTGTCAGGTCCCTCCATGATAATGGGACGTAGCTTTAAGGTCTGCATAGATAACAAGATGTTGTGAAGGTTGCACCTTAGAAGATATAGCTTAGTGTTAAAATTATCATTAGTTATGAATTTTCAGGCCCCTCCTAAATAATGGGACATAGCCTTAATATTTTCTTAGATAACAAGATATAGCACAAGTAATACCTTTAGAAGACATAGCTTAGTGTTAAAATTGTTATTAGTTAAGAATTTTCAGGACCCTCCTCGGTAATGGGATGTAGTTTTAAGACTTTCTTAGATGAAAAGGTTTAGTGGGAGTCATATTTTTAGAAGACATAACTTAGTTTAAAAAATTGACATTTAATTAAATGTTGTCAGGTCCCTCCAGCATAATGGGATCTAGCTTTCAAATTCTTAGTAATATTTGGTAACATGATTCAGTTAACACTCACATATGTGCCAAGCTACTAAACTGGGGCAGAAAATTTGCTTTGTTTTGTATATTTTGTTGAAATCAGGAGCCCACTTGGAGAATAAGGAAATACAATTCAAGGTTCGGCAATCACGCGCCAACCTTGAGAACAAGGAAAAACAATTCATGTTTTGGCAATTAGGAGACCACCTGGAGAACAAGGAAATAGTTTTCATATTTTCGGAAATCAGGAGCCTACCTGAAGAACAAGGGAGTACAATTCACGTTTTGGCAATCAGGAGCCCAGAGAATAAGGGAATACAATTCGTGTTTTTGGCAATCAGGCACCCAACTGGAGAACAAGGGAATACAACTCAAGTTTTGGCAACCATTAGCCCACGTGGAGAATAAGGGAGTATAATTCATGTTTTGGTAATCAGGAGCCCACCTAGAGAATAAGGGAATACAATTCAAATTTTCGGCAATCAGGAGCCCATCTGGAGAATAAAGGGAATACAATTCAAGTATTGGAAATCAGGCGCCCACCTGGATAACGTGAGAATACAATTTCAAGTTTTTGGCAATCATGCGCCCACCTGGAGAACAACGGAATACAGTTCAAGTTTTTTGCAATCAGTCTCCCACCTGGAGAACAAGGGAATATTGTTCAAGCTATTATGAATCATGCATCCACCTATACAACAAGGGAATACAGTTGAAGTTTTAGAAATCAGAAGCCCACCTTGAGAATAAGGGAACAGAATTAACGTTTTTGAAATCAGGCGCCCACCTTGAGAACAAGGGAATACAAGTCAAGTTTTGGCAATGAAGAGCCCATATGGAGAGTAAGAGAGTACAATCCAAGTTTTGGAAATCAAGAGACCACCTGGAGAATAAGGGAATACAATTCAAGTTTTTGGCAATCAGGCACCCACTTGGAGAACAAGGGAATACAATTAAAGTTTTCGGCAGTCAGTTGCCCACTCGGAGAATAAAGGAATACAATTCAAGTTTTTGGCAATCAAGCGCCCACCTGAAGAACAAGTGAATACAATTCAATTTTTTGCAGTCAGGTGACCACCTGGAGAATAAGGGAATACAGTTCAAGTTTTGGCAATCAGGAGCCCACCTGGAGAACAAGGGAATACAATTCAAGAGCAATGGAGCACGATTCAAGTATTGGTAATAAGGAGCCCACCTGGAATATGAGGGAATACAATTCAAGTCTTTATAATCAGGCACCCACCTGGAGAACAAGGGAACACAATTCGAGTTCAGAAATCGGGCATCCACCTAGACAAAGGGAAACATCTCAGATTACAATTCAAGTCGGTAACAAAGGAATTTCACAAGAAGAATACATGTCAACGAGGCAACAAGATCAAGAGAAAGTTTTAAGATATAGATAGGATCCCTTGTAACTCATAGATCATAGTTTAGTCTAGATTTTGTTATTTTGACATGGTGTAATAAGAGGGTTCAGTAACCAGTAGCAGCAACAGCAACAATAGTGAAATCACAGCTCCATGGTAGTCCCGGCTACAAGACATTCCTGAACTATATTGACCTGATTCCTTTATAGCCAAGCATATGTAGGCAACCTCGGAAGCAGGGTGCAGTCAAATATTTAAAAAATGCTTCTCACAGAGTATTCAAAAAGGAAACAATCAATCGTATACGCTCACTTTATCTTTGCACGAAAACTCTTTGTGTTTCCGAGCAAAGAGGGGCAGCTGTGAACACGTGATTTTTGCCCTATATAAATTACTTCCATAAATTCAAAACAAAATAGTTTTTTTAGTGTTTGCAATTTCGTGATCTTTTGTGGCATTTTCTGTTAATTGTTTGCATTTTTGTCTGTGTATTTTAATTAGTGAAAAATACAAAATATATGTGCATTTGCATTTAGGGTCCTATTTATATTTTTTTAATTGAGGACCTAATTAAATTCTCAAGAAGCAATTAGTTATCAATTTAATATTTATGATTAAATTAGATTTTTATTGCCTTTTTATTTGTAATTAATAAATTTTGAAAAATTTAAAAAAAGAGATAGAAGAAAAGAAAATTAAAAGAAAGAGGGATTCTTTAATAAGTGACCCAATTTTGTGCCAGTCCAAAGCAAATACCTGTCCGAATTACCCGTTAAGCTGGCCCAAATTCCACCCTGCCCCGGTTGGTTTCCCTCTTTCACAAAATGACCCCATTTTCCATTAAATCGATTCTAGCCATCGAGGTTTCCCTGATCTAATGGTTCTCAAGTGGGGGACACTAGATATAAGAGTGTTTGAATCATCCCCCACGCCCTCTCAAAAGTCCCTCTCACAGACCACCTAGCAACACTAGAGATAACCTAGCCAGCGCCTAGAGATTCTGGTCCCCACTGGTGACAACGCCACCTCCTATCGCCCCTACCTTCACACGATAACATCTCATTCCTCCCCTTGTAACATATCCATTATTGGTTTCCTTCGAATAATCATGGAACTCGTTGAATCTTCGATCAAAGTTTGGACCCTCAAACCTAAATTCCCCAAATATACCCCAAACTCATACCATGCAATATCTAGGCCATCCTAAATCTTAGTCCCATATTTATTTCCCAAAAATCCCAATGAAATACCCAAAGTTCCGAATCTAGAAAGTCAAACCCTAATTCATCCTATTTTTTCTAGTTCGGCACATGAGAGAAATCTATTAGTATTGGTTTTAATTCATTTCGAGGATGCCGGATTTTGATAAAACCAATCAAATTCAGGCTGTGTTTACTCCCGTCTTTGTTCGTCAGTTGGTGGCAAGCTGTCAATACTTTCTAGCTTGCTTTGGTATTCTCCTATTTTTTTGACTCTGTTTATTTTATTATTAATTATTATGTTGTGTTTGCTTCATTTTATTTATTTATTATTCGAATTCGTTTTAATTTGGTATTTACAGTAAGTTTAATCATGAAGTCTAAATTGTTCGTTTCTTTTACTTTCTCGGTTTGATTATCTTTTTATGTGTGTTTAATCATTTCTCACAGCCTTGGTTTCTTGTGTTAACTCTTGTTATTGCTAACCAAGTTAAAAGACCCGTTCATTTTGGAGTCTTGGGTTAACTTGACCAAAGTTGGAACTCTGAAGGGAAATACAAGGGTGTCAAGGGTCAATTTGGGGAGTTGGGGTAATAGGGAATCATTTTCTGTTAGGGGGAAGGTTCTAGAGGATAAGATAAGAGCTGATTTTGTAAGGGGAGGGGACTATGTTAATAAAATAAAAACTAAATAAGTCTAGCTAAGAAAAAAATAAAAATTTAAAAAAGGCCCATATGCAAAACTAAAAACCTGAGGCTGCCATATTTGCCTTGCCAATAAAGGCATCTATTCTTTCCTTTCAAGGCGGGGATTTTAAGTGAAAAAGTCAGAAAAAGGAAACGACTAAGGATTTTTATTCCATTGAATCCCCTTGTTTAGTCGATATTAGAAATTTTCAAGTCTGGGCATATTTTCTAGTTTGTTATGAGAGTTCATATGGAGTGGTATTGAATTTGGGAAGACATTTTTGCTGCAACTTGCTAAGGACAACTATTCCGTTGAATTTTCAAGCTGGTTTTTAGTGTTTCAATCGTTGAATCTGGGTAGTGTTATTGCTTATCCATTTTGTTGTTACTCCGCTGACCCTCCACGTATTCTTTTTCATTTCAGTATCTAGGTATACCTTCAAACTCTAATGGAATTGAGTTTTGAATAGTCTGTATGAATATTGGGATTTAAATTGGAGTTTGAGTCGAAAATACTGATTCCTAGTGTAATTGTCGCTAATTCAAATCATTATGTGTGATGGAATTGTTCAATTTCATGTAAATTTAGTTTCTTGTTTATATTGGATTGCTTGTTCATGCAAGTAGCTTAGGGTGATCCGGTTGTCTGGATAAAGTGTTTGAATGTTAACATTGTAATTGTGTTTGGCTGCTACTTGTACAAAGGAACTCTTAATATTTTGTGGAAATATGGACATGAGGTTCAATCCTTGACGAATGCCCTGGCGACCAGTACTTTATAAATAGACTTGGTCATGATGCTTTTAAATCTGCCTGGAAATTGGAACAACATGTTTGCTTAGTTGAGTCTGTAAGGAAGTTATGCATATAATTCTGAGTAGTAATTTGCTTAATTAGATGTTGAATAATAAAAAATTAATCGAGATTAGTAACTTCTGTGCAAGAGTAGTATGATCAGCTACGTTGTTATGGGTTTCTTACCCGGGTTGACAGAATTCCTTACCCAAGTTTCTGGTTCATTGACTGTAATACAGAGTCAACCATCTCCTCGATTCGGGATTTGAAACCAATGACTTGCGACACCATTAATATCCCATGTGGTGACTCTGAATCTATTAATAATAAATCCCGTTTTAAATGTCCTTTAATTTGAACAACTCCCTTATATACACCATTTTCCTGGGGTATAGGAAAAAAGGAGGTGTGACAGAAGGCACGCGAGGCTCGTCTAGCCTGCGGTTATGACCCTACGACACCGGAGGCTGGTGAGGATGTTGAGATTGAATATGAGCTTCCTTTCAGTAACAACAATGTTGGAGATGATGCCGAGTGAAGTTTTTTGCATCTTTTGTACTTAGTTTTCTTTTGTTCTTTTGTTGTCGTTTGTTTTTATTTTCTTCTAGGGGGTTCAATTTTGGCCTTTTGTAAGGCACAATTGCTGCGTATATACATCTTCTGAATAAGACGGTTGTTTTGCCTTTTGTTGCATATCTTTTGATTTCCTTTTTTCTCTTTTTTTTAAAAAAAGATCTACACATTTCCGCATGATGTGTCCCTGATTTTTACTTGGGAACTCGAATGAGGTCAAATTTAGTTTTCTTAATATGAGTGATATAGGATCTCATCTTGTTAGTTCGGGTGAAGTCACTTTTGATTTGAAAATTCGAGAGAGGTTAGATTCATATTTGCTAACCTGGGCGAAATCATCTTTGACTTGTAAATTCGAGTGAGGTCGAATTCAGACTTGCGAACTTGGGTGAAGCCAGGTTTGACTTGTTAATTCAAATGAGGTCAAATTCAGACTTTCCAACTTGGGCGAAGTCAGTTTTGACTTGTAAATTCCAGCGAAGTAAAATTTTACTTTAGCTTGGATGTGGTCAGGGGCCTTTGGGGTGTAAATTCAAGCGAGATCGAATTATTACCTACTATGAGTTTGATGAGGTCAAATATTGACTTGTTAATTCGAGCAATACATAATTTAGACTTCCGTTTGGAAATGGCCAAGGGCTGTATGGGTGTAAGTTCGAGCGAGTTCAACTGTGATCTATTATGAGTTTGACGAGGTCGAACCTTGAGTTGTTAATTCGAGCAAGATAAAATTTTGACTTCTGTTCGGCGAAGGCCAGGGGCCGTAGGGGTGTAAATTCAAGCGATGTTGCACTATGAACCGTTGTGATTTTGATGAGGTAGAACCTTGACTATTTAATTCGATAGAGATCGAATTTAGACTTGTGTTTACCACGGACAGAGGCCGTTGGGGTATATATTTGAGTGAGGTCAAATTATGACCTGTTGTTAGTTCGACGAGGTCGAACCGTGAGTTGTTAATTCAAGCAAGGTCGAATTCAGACTTTCAAACTTGGGCAAAGTGTTGGTTCGGTGTCATGGTAAGGACGTTGCGTGTGACCTTTCTTTTATTGGAAAATATTACTCATTATTGTATCATTTAAGCATGCGTTGGGATGAGTCCTAGTTTATTTACTCTTCCTTTCATTAGAGAATACTATGCATTGTTTCATAGTGTGTATGTCGGTAGGGTCTTAGTTTATCTAGCCCCTTGATTACTTGGCCTGGAGAGGCTGTTTACGGGATGACTGATGAACTTATTGCTTGGGCCTCTGCGCACCCTAGGACTTTGATTAATTCAAACAAAGTTTGGATGTGATTCGTTATATTTAGTCGGTTGAATTGGCGTAGGGTTGTCATGGCGAGTATATGTACAAGCTTTTCGAGTTCATGTTCTACTTGTGTCAGAGATACTATGTTCTGAGCCGTTTGTCTGTTATTTGTAATATGGTATGGTGTGGAGTGCTTTTCTCGACCATTGCTTGCGAGATGGCATGGCGTGTAATATTTTCTTGATGTGTTTGGTGGCGTTTGCTCCTTGTTCATGCACCCGTGAGTATGCTCATGTTCCAATCCCAATCCAAAAAAAAAAAAGCTAAATAACAAGTTAAACCCAAACAAAATTGCATGTAACCTTGTCCTGATAGGTCGACGAGAGGGGATGGGCACTGTAGGACGACTCGTTTAATCTCGTACTCGAATGGCTACCTTAAGTTTGGTAGCCTTGTGTGTGGCTTTACCGTTAGCCGCGTCTAGGTTTCTCGCAAGATGAGCTTACTTTTCCCGTTAGGATCTCGAGCTCGAGTCCCTGTCTAATCTCATCCTATGTGCGCAAAAATAAGGGAAACATAAGTAATACTCCGTACATATATTACACTCTATCTACGAGTAAAAAAATAAGGTAGGATAAGCTAATTATTTCAAAGAATCACATAGTAGGTTATCATCCCTTCCTAGGAGGTCGAAGTATAAATCGATTTATAGCAAATAGAATTCCGGATGTGCTAAGTGCATAGTGGCTGTAGTCCCACTTTGAGTGCTCAACTAGTACATAATGGCATTACGGCCAATATGCACTTTGCCGAATTGTAAAGTTGTTCTCTCGATATTTTGTACTCTTTTTTAAATAGTGATTTTCTCATATCCATATGTGGACGGTCAATGGACCTAACCACATTAAATGTGTATATCTCTTTTGGTAGATATCTCTTTTATTGTTCGATTTATTATCTTTTAAGATTTACTTTGTTAGCTTTCACATGATACCTTATTATTATGATCATAACACTTATACATGAACAATTTTCAACCTTCATCTCTTCCTTCACCTCCTATGCCTCCAGGAGCGCAACAGTAAGAAATTAAAAAAGAAATTAAAACCCACAAGGGTCTCCTCTACCTTGATATAGGGGACACTATTTGAGTCATAACTCATCCAACCCATCTGACACCCCCCTCCCCCAAGATTAATGGATTGGCTATAAATATCTTAGCTCATGGGTTTATTTGGGTTGAGCCCAAGTTAACCCACAATTTTTTATAGCCCATTCTGATCCATGAACTAGCCCAAACACAACCTATGAAGCAACCCAAAACAAAGGGATCTCAACCCAACTTATCTAGAAATTTACTAAGTTGCCCCAATTTTATATAATTTTTTGTATTTTTAATTTTCTGCACCACCCATCCACTCTAACCCCCCCCCCCCCCCCCGTGCAAACCCCTAAAACTTTTTTTTTTGTGCTTTTAATTTTCTGTTTTATATTTTTGCATTTTTCTGCACCACCCATCCACCCCAACCCTCTCATCGTCTGCCCGCAAAATATTTTCACATTTAAATACTAATTTGTTATTAAGAAAATATATTATGTTGTAGGTTAGCTATGTAAATATTTCTATTGTGTTATAATATAAAGACTGTAAAGTAAAGATAAGTATAGAGAGAAACTAATATATTATTCGAATTCAAAGTTGATATTAATAATGAACTAAAATCGCTCCTATTTATAGAAGAAAGGAAGCTGCTGAGTAAGCTGATGTGTAAGCTGTTATGTAAGCTGCTACTATACCATATATGGATAATCTTCTACTTGGAGTAATGTTTATACATAGCGGAATACCAAAAGGATAATCTCATTGTACCAGATATAGATAATCTTCTACTAGGGGTAATGTTTATCCATTACGGAATACAGAAAGGATAAGCTCATTATACATATATAGATAATCTTCTACTAGGGGTAATGTTTATCTATAAGGGAGTATTAAAAGGATAAGCTCATTGTACCCGGTATGGATAATCTTCTACCAGGGAAAATTTTTATCCATAATGGAGTATTGAAAGGATAAGCTTATTATACCCGATATGCATAATGTTCTACCGGGGGTAATATTTATCCATAACGGGGTACCGAAGTGATAAGCTTCTTCAGGAGTCTTATTTCTAATAGAGTATCAAATAGATTAACATATTTGCGGTGGATTCCCATATGGATAATCTTCATCAGGAAGCTTATTTACAACGGAGTACTAAATAAACATCCATAATATAATATATTTATCAAATCTTAGTAGGAAAAATCTTGTGGGAAAAAATTCTAGTGAAGGAAAAAGAGTACACATATGTAGTGATACGCGTTGCTAGGCGCCTCATTAAAAACCTTACAAGGAAACCCAGTGGGAAAAAATGGTAGCAAGGAAAAAAGAGTGCATCGTGTATTTTACTCCTCCTGATGGAAACCTTGTTTAAAATATTTGAGTCTCCGCATTTTAATTTTGTATCTGCATAACCAATATGATATGCACCATCGTTGTTAGCATTAGCAAGATAGAACAATTGCACTGAGATAGACTACTTCAAGACCAAGGAGTTCCTTAACCTTCTCTAGGTTGGAATGGATCCTTATTCACTTCAAGTGATCGAACAACAATTGGTGTACTTAATGGGTATGATTTGTTTATATAAAAGCATTTAAAGACCCTTTCTGCTGAGGCAAATTGATGGATAAATATCTCATTTGCTAAATATTCAATTTGCAGATCAAAGATAAATTTTTATTTTTCCAAGTTCTTTCATCTAATGTTCTTTCATAATATATTCAATTGCCTTTTGGAGCTCTTCTGGAGTTCCAATAAGATTTATCTTATCAACATAAATAGAAAGTATAACAAATTCTATGATATTTTCCTTATAAAAATACATGGACAAATAACATCATTCATGTAATCTTCTTTCAGCAAATATTTACTGAGGCGATTATACCACACATGCTCAGGTTGCTTTAAGCCATACAAAGATCTTTATAATTTATCGAGTACATTTTTCAAGACTTTGAATTATATTCTTCAGGCATTTTAAATTCTTCGAAGATCTTAATATTGATTTAATCAAATAAGTCATATAGGTTATGATTTGTATTTAAATTCCATGGCATCTTTAGGTGTCTGGACTGCAGGTCCGATCCTCATGATCTTTTATAATATTTTACACTATATTGTATCAAATATATCATCGACGATTATTTTGTATCGATTAAAGAGATATAAGTTGTTGATGTCTCTTCACTTTTTTTTATTTTCAGGTACCTGAACTTCTTCAGGAGTTTCATGAAATGTTATGTCGTGGGCTCTTCTAGAGCTGATTTCTTCCTCATTATGATCATTTTGATCATTAGCTCCTACCATTTTTCAAGGATTGTAACCTTTGGAATCGATTGGTCTACCACGCTTCATACGTACAGTAAACTCTATCCTTTAGGGACTTTAATGTAAATAAGAGCATTTACAGCTGAAATATGATATTAAATTTTGGATCAACAAATGCTTCTGGAATTTGACTTGAATTACCTTCTAAGTGAGGATCATATGAATGATAGTTCTATTCATATAGTATAATTTTCAGCGGCTTATTCCATCCCCCAAATGTTATAAAAACTAACATATATACCCCAATCTTCTTTGGAAATACATCTTTGTGTATTGTGGTAGAGAAATTAAGCATATTCCATACGTCAAAAGATAGAACAAATATTTGATTTCTGATCTAAACCAATTGTGGGTGGAGGACTTTATCATATATTTTTGGTTTGACGCATACAAGTATTGTTGTATGCAAATTAGAAAATGTTAGACTAACACATGAAGTTTTGTTCTTATAAGCAATAGTTTAGCCATTAGTATGAGGTATTCAACGCTAAACCAGCTTGGATATATACCAGGATTATCAAGATGATTTGTCTTGATTTCATAATCTGAAAGTTATACTCTTAATTGAAAAAGCAATCTCAAATACCTACTGTAGGTTGACAATAAACATACATGTAACCATCTTATATATGCATCTATAAGTGGTTCACATGACAGGTGAATGGGTCCATATTCACCTTTTATATATTTCAGAATTAGGGGTCTTAGTCCCGACATTAGCTAGTATAATCAATTTATTATGAGAACAAGCAACACAGGAGAATTCTTATAGATTCTTCTAGTTCTTCAATATATGCTTATCTAAACTTTAATAGGTCATCAGAAATGGCAAATGAAAACTTCAAGTTTGTCATGACATGTGCTATCCATTAATAAACTTTTGGTTTACTATTGCATAAACTTTTGCATTAGCAAACTTCTGATTCACTCTGACTGCTTTTGCATTAGTAAACCTCCGATTTACAGTGATACATGATATAATATTAATTAAATAATAAGGCGGGTAACTTCTCACATATACATTATATTACCCCTATGATTGTGAAAACATGAAGATTTTCAAACTTCCAGTCATTTTTAGTGTCAATATGATAGTCATTTGTATTAATAAACTTCAAGTTTAATATAACATATGTTTTGACCATTTATATAATATGAATGACATGTTTGTATACAAGCTCTTCGTGAGCCTTCTTTTATTATCCACAATCCAATATTTATCAGATATTACTGGTGTTATGTGTTACTCAGAGACTTCATGTATCATGAGAGAAAATCACAATCAAATAAACAATGTAAAATAACTGTGTAAGCACAAGAAAACTCCTCTTCATAATAGTTTCCTACATCAGGAGACAATTTCAATTGTCTTACTTCTTCAGGAGCAAATTTAAAATACGAAATATTGAGTATATATCTTCTCAATCGTATTACCTCTTCTTGAGATGAATTATAAAATACTTAGATCAATAGCATATATCAGATTTATTAATATTGTTATTTTCACTGCGGCGAGTGGATTAATATCAAAAGTTCTCATCCTTCAGAAAATCAAATATAATTATTGAATGCACATTTACCAAATTGTGATGCTTCAACCTCATTTAAAACATTTACTACTTCAGGAACAAATCGATGTATGCATTGTTTATGTAGCGTATCTTCAATTGTAACCATATAAAGAATAAATTGTCACTTCTAGTGATCATAAGCACATACCATTTCTGGGGGGTTAACAAAATAAAGTTACAATGTGATATACGAAATATAACCACTTCTGATAGTTGTATATTTCTTGAAAACTCTACTTGAGTTTAAGTTAATTTAATAATATTATCCATATTCTTCAAAATGACATAAATAATATATATTATTGTAAACATCATTATCAAATCATAACTTTTATTTACGTACAACTGTTACATAATCATACTATCTATTACAAATGTCATGACCCTAATCTGGCCCGGTCATGATGACGCCTCTCGTGAAGATAATTCCAACCGACACAACACCCATATTAGCCATTTAATCATTAAGAGTCATTTTTAAGCCTTCAATTAAAATAAATGTTTCGTAACATAATTCTAAGGAACAGTGCGAAAAAAACATACAAGTCCAACATCGGGTGTCTCTAATCATGAGCATCTACGACGGTCTAAATACAACAAGAGTCTAAAAATATACTAAATACAGTAATAAAATGAGAGGAAGGAAGAAGTGCTACGAACGTCGTGCAACCATCTTGCTAACTCTGATGACAACGCGCCTGAGAAACCACCACCTACTACTGGGTTATGAAATACATGAATATGGACATGAGGTGCAAGGAGAAATGTGAGTACTCCAACCCAAGAAGTTTTAAGAGGAAAAAAAGACTAAGCGGTAGGAAATGATGAATCAACATTTTTGATAACTCGATAAGTACCTAAGGCTTTCAAATCGATATAAGAGTCAATCATCTTATTTAAAATACTGGTTTTGGTTAAATCATTTGAAAATGCCTTCCAACAATTTCAGTAGAGGTTCAGTACTATTTATTATAAATGAGATGAAAATCGTAAATGGCCCCTTCGGGCAAAACACAGTTCGTAAACGGCCCCACAGGAAAAACAAGAATTATAAACACCTTATAACATGAAAATCTCAGTGGAAATAACAAAGCCAAATTAGTAATTAACTTCTGAACACCTATTAAACCCTAGGTTAAATGAAAGTTGTTTAAAAATATTTATTTAACATGTTCGACAAAGGCTCAGTATAAAGATGAGTGAAATGAGTAATTAATTAAACATATTAGATAGGAACTCACTTTAAAGAGGAGTAAAAATTAATAAGTTCATGATCAGGCCCCTCAGGTAAAGCATCACTCACATGCATGTATATATCTAATGCCCCTCGCGCAAGCCTCCCAGTCATTCGCGACTTAACTATTACCAAACAACGCTCACACTCAGCATTCAAATTCAATAGGTACCATATAGTAAGCGTCGGGGCGTGCAGCCCGATCCGTATATATAGTCGACTGTGCTCACTGGGCGTGTGAAGACTCCAAAGGGGCTCCTACAGCCCAAGTGCTATATTGCTACGGCGTGCAACCAGATACTTATATATATATATATGCAGCGTGCAACCCGATCCGTAGATATATAATCCTTAGAACCATGCCCTCGGCCTCTCTCAGTCATTAACCTTTCAATCAGACTCTCGGTCCATCTCAGTCATCAACCTCACGATCACTCGAGCCTTCAGTAATACAGGTAACACAGCCCAATTAGTTTTCACATTTCAAGAGATAAATTGATAAAACCAAATTTAAACAATAAACAGGTGAAACATGACTGAGGATATGCATTGAAAACTAATAGAGTGAGAAAAAGTAGTGAAAGTGCCCCCAAGGGTCTCAACAGGTCAGCACAAGGCCCCAAACATGACATACAACCCAAAGTATAATGTGAATCTCTTGAACGTGGAATATGATAAGATTTCAAATCAACTACATGACTTAACAGTCGTAGGGATGGACCAAGTCACAATCCCCAACGGAGCACGACTCCACATTTGCCATCGAGCGTGTGTATCATCTCAAGTAACACAACGATGTGTAAATGGGGTTTCAAACCCTCATGAAAGTATTTACAATCATTATTTTCCTCGAACCGGTCAAAACTCTAACCTGCAATGATTTTGCCCTCACGAGCCGACCACCAGATGCTCCAAATCTCCAAGGGTTTTGCTTCGATTCCCTTGTCAATCTTTCCTAAAAGCTCCTAAAATTGCTCAACAATGGAGAAAAATAGACAAATAATCACGAATTTACTTCTAAATCATTCTACCCCAGGCCAGAAATCCTTCATCACGATCAGGGGACTTCCTTCAGATCACGAAGCATAATCTTCCTGGTCGTCAAATTTACACGAAGTGAACGCGCTGAGGTCCACGCAAACCCGATGCTCAACTAAAAACCTATGCAAATGCAATGCACAACTCGTCCAAATCACGTGATCGCAACTCATACTACGCGATCGTGAAGAACAACCTGACCTTCCCTCATCACATCCCTACCCAATCACGAGACTCTTTACGCGATCGTGAAAGCGAAATTCTCTGCAACAGCTGAAACTCAATACCTGGAACTCCATACAGTATGGAATGGTCCGAGTGACCACCTGCAACTCACTCGAGGCCCTCGGGACCTCAACCGAAAATTCCAACATGTCCATAACATCATACAAACTTGTTTCAACCTTTAAAATGCTCAAAACAACCTCAAAATACAAAAATCACATCGAATTTAAGCCTAAGAATTTCAGGAGCTTTTAAATTTCGCTTTTGATTAAAAAAGCCATGTCTGAACGACCTGAAATTTTGCACACACATCCCAAATGACACAACAGAACTATTGCAATTTTCGGAATTTTAGTCTGACCTCTATATCAAAATTTCACCTATCGACCGTAAAACACCAAAATCTCAATTTCGCCAATTCATGCATAAACCTTCCACAGACTTCATAAATACATTCCATCACATTCCTAAGTCCCAAATCGCATAACGGAGCTAACCAAATCATAAAATTTTTTATCTGAGGTCATATAAACACTTGTCAAATCTTGGTCAAACTTTCGAATTTCAAGCTTTCAACTGAGAACTGTTCCTGAAGCCAAAAATAACGATTTACATAAGTCATAATACAGCTCACGGGGAAAATCATGCCCGAGTGGTGACGATCAAAGTGAAAAGTTCAAAATGACCGGTCGGGTCGTTACATCCTCCCCCACTTAAATATATATTTGTCCTCGAACATGCCCAGAGTTGTTCCAAAAGCCAAGCAATCGCTGACTAACTTTACCATGAACATACCCAGGGTGCTCCCATGTCACCCTATCTCATATAGGTCCGATAATACAATGTAATTGGAATTTTTACATCCAACCTATCTCATGAACCTTAGAACCACATTTCCACTTCTGGAATCATCCACAAGATCAAAATCTCACATCTATACTTTTATTAAGCCCGAACAAGCTATAATAACCTGTGCTTCCTATCTCAGGTGCAATCACATGATATACCACATAACTCAAACACTTGTAGTGATAACTTCTAATCACAACAGCTGAACACAATAACCGAATACTAGTAGAAAACCTCGTATCAACTAAAGTCTCATTCCCAACACCTTCATATACTGCCAATGATAAATGAAACATGCAATAAGCCATAACCATTTTTCTCAGATCAACCATTCATGAAGCCACTTCCCTTTGGCAAAACCATAGAAAATTTCTGAGTTAAACCTCAATATCATGCTCCCAACATGCTGAAATATAATCCGTTTAGCAGTCATTAAATATCCTTACAATATCATCCAATCCAACACAACTACTTTAGTGACATTGACACATCAATACAGACTAAAACCGTGATTTATACAATACGTGCACCAATAGGCCACAATCTGAACTTACTCAATTCATGAAAATGACTAAAATGGAAGAGTTGCATCACAAGCTCACTAGTACCACCACACACAAGGCCGAGAACCCATCTCACATCAAAGAAACAGAACACACGAATCCAAACGCAGGATCATAATTCCCCATAGCTTCGCTCCAATACGCGACCTCATCCAAACACTACTCCATATGAGAACACATTAAAACACTATGCCCAAAATGACAACCGTGTACAATATGACGTCTAAGACCAAAGCAATCATCATAACCACTACAAATCATTTAATATAACATTACACATACCTGAAGGGACACAACCGATACGCTACGACCCGAGCAATATCCAGTACTCTACCTGCTCAGATTCTAATGAGAGGCCCCAATAACACCATACCATTTGTGCCCATAACCAACCAACCCTAACGTTTTGCAACACGGAAAGAAAAATCAAAGATCCCCCTAATTACTAATAGCTCAACAACAACAACACATCCCTCACTAATGGCAACTCGAAGTCAACAAAGCTATTTTGATGCAAAACACAAAACCATGTAGGTCTACCAATGAACCACACGTCAACTCTAGTCACACATAACAGATAAAAACACTCTGAAGGTTCACAGCGACTGAATCATAGCATATCATCTGACTAACTTACCCACATCTTTGCCGTTCATGACTACGAGCTAACTTGTATATGAGAACTTCTAGTCTCCAAGTCTATAAAGCACACAAATTACAATATCTGATCCCAGTTCTGCCGCTCGCATATATAACACACCTCTAGCACTTAATCATTCCATGCGAGATACTTTAAAGTTCTTCTGTACTGCCAAGCAAACTCAAATATCAACAGCAAATCTGACAAGAAGTGCTGCAATACTACCAAAGTACCATCAACTTAATGATATTGCCTCTTTCTGAAACATATACGCTCGTCAAATTACCTCAATTATCATTACCATTTCCTTAATCATCTGAAGATAATTTCCCAAATCATCTGAAGACATTTATCTAATTATCTAAAGCAACCCGTGCTACCTAAGAGTTGTGACCTTCTTTCAGAACTGATCCGTGACATTACACATGCAAATTTAAGTCTTTCACAACACACTACATACATTATACCGTCCTAAGGTAAACCTGAGAACTTTGTATCCATTCTAAGACACATGCAACTACGTAATCAACTAGCCAAAAACTTTTCTATTAGACCTCAGTTGGGAGAAAATCACTATACATCCCATGCTCTTTATGCCCATGGAAAAATACACACCTCTAGCTGTGGTAGAACCATCAAGAACTTTTCGAATTCCATTCGCACAAAACAAAATCGTCAGAATTGAATCCATCTAACTTAACCAAGCCACGCAGGCCACTAAAACCCAAGATCATTGTCGTGAAACACCTATATAAACTCATTACCTCACATGCATCCAAAGAATTAATCTTATCCCTACAACACTGATCCGGCCTACTACCAAGCTATTCTATCTATTTGATTTTCCTTCTAATCTAACGTGAGCTTGACACTTTCTTTTGCTTTCACGCCACAATTCCTAAACCTAGACTCAGGACACGAGACTCAAGCACAAAACCATACCGTCTAAGACCCATAAGCTGCTAAATACTCTCTTAAATATTCACAAAAATACCATATTCAAAACATTTTACTCTGAAGAGACTTCCTGTGAATCTAAATTTGTTAGCTTTACTTTCCTGACACTGATACATCGAATCCTATAATTAATATAGAAAATACCACAAGTCTTGGCATCTTCCAATGATAACTCATTTTCTAGCCATATATACAGCTTTAAAATACCGAATTGTTCCATGTAGAATGTTGAAAAAATTAGAACCATTCTTGAGAGTCATTCACTCTATTCAAACTGCAATTAGCCTGATAAAACGAACAAAACCACCCTTTCCTCAATAACATTTTGGCACCACAGAGTGTAACCTCATCCTAGAACAACTAAGCCACTTCCTTCTCTATGCACTGAGCATCCATTACCAATAACGACTCAAAACATTCCCTGATTTTCATACATCTATGAAGTATAATATAAACTTTGTCAAAATTTTCCTTTACTCGAGACATCCTCGGTCTCAATCTCCGTAAGGCATAACTGATTCACTAGTACGCCTCAAACTGGGACCAACATAGAACATAATCGTGCAATCAACTAAGCAATAACAGACTCCCCCACTTGGCTCGAAGCCATAGATCAAAACACACACAACAACTCATAACACATATACTTTATTTCTGTCATAATACCATAGTGAGATTAGGCTCAATCCTTCACAAGCTCATGAAAACACGGACCAACTAGCACTTTAAATCTTATGTAAATCTCACATTCACCCCTGTAACAGTTGAACCCCACTCTCTTAAGCGACCCAAATTTAAATTTCAACATATATATTACACTTATGAATGAGATCTCCTAACAAACAACATAAGGATCACACAAATTCAGAACACTCTGCAGAAGATAACCCCACCTGCTTTGCCTCAAACTAGCATTTCTATGTAGATTCCACTGTCATAAACATTACGCAGTCACTTCGTCTCACTGAGTCTGAACTTATACCGTAACATGGAATTTACTTCACTCCCAACCAGGAGACACGAAAAGACTCTTCACGCTCCCATCACTCGAGGCTATACCTTGAATCATGATGGAATTCAAGCACCTAATAGTTCTTATATCCTCCAGTAGATCCTTCTCGTCACTTCCAAATCATATGGATATATCTAGCAGTACTAACATACTCATCACATAGCTATCTAGCCATTACTTCTACCAATAGGGCACTACCGAATGTATAAGTTAAAATACTCTTGCTCACACAACCAGCACCTCGATGTTCAAGCTATAAGCAAAAAATCCGGCCTCGAGTCCTCCAAACTGGCCCAAAAGCAACGCACATAGATCATATCTCCCCCCTGGATCGAGGAATCACAAGCCATCAATGCACATCCGGATACTGAGCACTCATGCATGCATACGAACACGTGGAGGGAATTGAAAGAGTTACATTTCAAGCTGAATCAAGGATGCACGACAAGAGTTCAAGAATTTGAAGTTTTACTTAAAAGTTGTGCAGCCTCTCAAGGATAAATATAGTCGTCTCCATACAGATCCACGAGACTGTACTAAACCTGCTCATGACTTGTGAGACCTATGTAACTTACGCTCTGATACCAACTTGTCATAACCCCAAGCAGGTCCGGTCGTGATGGCGCCTCTCGTGAAGACAAGTCCAGCCGATACAACACCTATATCAAACCCTTTAATCATTAAGACTCATTTTTAAGTATTTAATTAAAACAAATATTTCGTAACATAAGTCTAAGGAACAGTAAGGAAATAACATATTAAGCCCGACATCGGGGTGTCACTAGTCATGAGCATCTACAAAGGTCTAAATTTAATAAGAGTCTAAAAATATGCTAAATACAGTAATAAAATGAGAGGAAGGAAGAAGTTTTGTGAACGTCCTGCAACCACTTTGCTAACTCTGATTACTCTGCATCTGAGCAACCAACACACGCTACTAGGTTTCAAAATACCTGAATCTGCACATGAGGTGCGGGGAGTAATTTGAATACTCCAACCCAGTAAGTAATAACAGTAAATAAATACTGAGAAATAGGAAACGATGAATTTTTATAACTCAAAAAGAACAATAGACTTTCAAAATGGTATACGAGTCAATCGTCTTATTTAAAATACTGCTTTTGGTAAAAATCATTTGAAAATACCTTCCAACATTTTAGTAGGGGTTTCATACCAGTTGCACTAAAAGAGATGAAAACCATAATCGGCCTCTTTGGGCAAGACATCGTTTGTAAATAGCCCCTTGGGCAAAATAGGAATCATAAACACCCCATAATATGAAAATCTCAATGGAAATAACAAATCCAAATTACTAATTAACTTCTGAATATCTCTTAAGCCCAACATAAATGAAGGTTGTTTAAAAACATTTATGTAACATGTTCGACAAAGTTTTAGTATAAAGATTAGTGAAAGCAATCATTAATTCAACATATTTGATATAAACTCACTTTAAAGAGGAGTGAAAATCAATAAATTCATGATTAGGCCCCTTAGGCAAAGCATCACTCATATGCATGTATATATCTATCACCTCTCGGGAAAGCCTCCCAGTCACTCGTGACTCAACTCTTACGAATTAACACTAACACTTAGCACTCACACTCAATAGGTACTATATAGTAACCGATGCGGCGTGTAGCCCGATCCATATATATAGTCGATTGTGCCCATTGGGGATGTGTAGACTTCGGAGGGGCTCCTACAGCCCAAGCACTATCTCTGCAGCATGTCGACTAGTCCTTTTATATATATTGCTGCGGCGTGCATCCCGATCCATAGATATATAATCCTCAACACCATGCCATCGGCCTCTCTCAGTCACTAACCTCACAATTTGTGAGCATATGATATTTACCCGGTCGAAACAAGCTTCTACATGACTCTTAAAGTCTAGGATTTTCTTTTAAATATTAGGATTCTAATATTTAGGATTTAACCGCATGTGCATGTTTATTACTGCATGCTTAATGTTGATTAGGATTTTATTTGTTAAATAAATTTGTTTTACAAATTAAAATTAAAAAAATTTATATACAAGTCCGGCATTTGAAATTATTCTGTGTTTAATTTCGACTTAATGTAGGTTTTATTTGAGATAATTAGGAATTTGTGGTTGTAAATAAAGTTAGAAATTATTTGTAAATTAAAAGTAAAAGACAAAAAAAATATATGTATATATATGTACAGCCACTCAGGCTGGCCACAATTGGGCCAGACCTGAGTGGCCCAAACCAGCATCTCCCTTAAACACGCACACTACCCAGCCAAAATGACCGGCCCTGATCCAGTCCATATAGCACCATACCAATCGACACCGTTTAAAAGCCCTACCATAATAGCCGTCAAGCTCACCTCAATCCAACAGCTATTAAACCCTCTCCCAAATACTATACATATATCGAAACGTCTCTAATACACATAAAGACCAAACCTCCCCCTTCCTCGTACCGTCTTCTCTGACCTAACCCCACCCCTTGACCACCTCAGAACCACCTTTGACCACCAGCCTACCACCCTAACACCGACGCCGGATATCGCCTCACGGCGGCGGCCGGTAACCAAACCTCCCCTAATTAACACCATCAAACCTTCATGACCTCCCCTGTCCCATCCTGTGGTCAGTTCCTGTCGAACAAGTCCCCTCCATCTCGAATGTTCAAAAATAGGGTCGTCGGAACCATCGTCTTCGGCGACCTTGTTCCAAACCCTTCCACCTTTACACAATAGAGCCATTAGGACCTCCTCTTCCCCGTCCTGCATCCCACTCCCTTCGAATCCTTCCCCATCATCTCAAATATTCGCAGAAAGGTCGCCGGAAACCCTATCTTCGACGACCTTGTTCCAAATCTCTCCAAACTTACACCCCTTAAGCACCTCAATCTCCTATTTCCATCCATGTATGTCACCCCTCTCGAATCTGCCTGAAACTCTTCGAATATACATTCAAAACCTAACCCTAAAACTCAAAACCCGTCGGAAATGGCTCAAATTCCTCTTAGGCAATCCCTGACCCTTCCTTTCCCCAACTATACAACCCACGACCCCCAAACAACTTCATCCCTTGAATAAATGCAAATCTGAGACCTCACTGAGGTCTCAAAACCTTGAAAGCCCCTCCTTGAATTCTCAAACTGGTTGTACATCACCCTAGAGGGTTTGGAACCCCTGTGGAAGGGGTCAAGAGCCAGTTGAAATGGTCTAAAAAGACATGCATGAGAAAAGCTAAGTTCTCTACGTATTTTCACTTCTTTAGCTTTTAAATGTTTAATTTCTTTTAATAATTGTTTAGGTTCAGTAGTTACATGCTTAATAGTTGGAAGTCCCTTCATTTGATTTCTTTTGGTTGTGTGATTGTTTGTCAACAATTTCATCTGAAATATGTTTCAATATTCATATGCCTTTGTTTGTCACTAGTCTGGAAGTCTCTTCGTCTCTTGAATAATGGCATATCCTATTAATACCAACTCCTTAATCTTGAAATCTTAGTTAATTCTTCAGTTCTGTTACTTTTATGGCTTAATTGGCATCCATCTTCTGATTCTTCATTTGTTTTATTATATGGTTTTTTTTGTTTACCCCTAAGTATTTGATTGCCATAATGATTTTGATTTGTCAATGTTGATATTGTTTTAAGTTGATTTGGAACCTTCCAGCAAGGACTAAAACACAATCCCTACCTCAAACATGAGGCAAAAGTCAAGAAATGAAGGACCATTTAGGAAAATGCAAATTCGAAGTAAGGACTAAAAGGAAAACAAGAGAAAATCTTATGCCCTAAGGCTCTACTATAAAAGAAACCCCTTGGGAATTTTTAAAGGCATCCAGAACCTTTTCTTCAAATTCTTGAGATAAAAATACATCTTAGCTTTACTTATATCTGAGAATAACTATTAGTGCAGTTTGGATCATTATTGAGATTGACTTCTCTCAAAAACTCTGCTTAAAATCCTGGGTGTGCTGGTTCATTGGTTGTTCCTTTGCTTTTGCTTGTTCTCCCTTACTCATAGCTCATTTTCCTTGTCAAATTATAGATACCTCTCAGTGCTCCTTAATGTATAGAGTTCAATTGTAATGTATCCTCCAAGTGTAAAGATCCATGTTGGCTATTCTATTTTGAATCCCCACCCTGTTTCCCCGTCTCTAGCTAAGCATATGTAAGGATAGGATAGCGATCATTTTATACTCAGTTGTTTGGACTTGTTTACTTGTGTAATAACTGGACAATTGGGACTATTTCAATATGTAATAACTGGACATTTGACTGAGTTTTCTCTTTTATACGTATAATTGATAGTAATCATAAATTATTTGTCGGGATGGTCCAAGAGCGGTTCCTCTTTCACTTAGAGCTACAGGATTTATGAAATATTATTTTTGATAATTGTGTAAAGGTCAAATTATTGTGTCACATGTCATCTCATTTAAATCTCAGCATGTTTTAGTAATAATTTGTTTTAAGATTTGTCCAATGTAGTGTGACCTGAATCACACTTGAATTTTAAAGTTGGATTCAGATACCTTGACGGATGAGTATTCTAATCATTCAGTTCAAATATAATACTGAATATGGGCATGAAAATGATCGTTAGTATTCTTTTGTGAATGTGTAGATATTCAATTTTTGTATATTATTTCAAACCAAAATTTTTTATCGAAATGGACTATTTCGTCCAAATCAAAACTGGGCCCAAATGAGAGGCCCAGTATGCATCACGGGTATTGTAACCCTATATGTTTTCTGGGCTGAAAGATTAAAAGCCCAAGCCGGTCGCAACTGCTACTAGTTGCAGCCTAAGCAATATGTGCTCTTGGGTAGGCCCAAATCTGAAACAGTATGTGCAGTTATCCATGAATGAGGCTAAGATGCATATAATGATTTCCCAAATACACAGTCTATGCATAAAACAACTAGTGCATTTAAGCAGCTGCAAGAGTAGAGAATTTAGCATGTGTTAGGATGTCTATATAAAATAAAGTAAGCGCGTTAATTCAAGAAAATACCATGCGATGGCTCCTTAATTTATTAAAACACATAAAAAATAGGAAAGTGTCGATTAGCGAATTTCACGAACCTCCCGCAAATCACGAACACCTAATTGCTATAGGCGCGCATGTTTAACAAAAATACCTTCCTAAACCCGGGTGCACATTTATGTGACACAAATCCTATTCTAAATGAAATTAAAATATGTATAAAATTGCGGGTACATTTATGTGACGCGATTCGCGACGTGTTTTAATAACATTGCAAATTTTCCTAAAAGATGTTAAAAGCGGTTAAATATCTTAAATTACTAGTTAACAGGTGTAGTAAATCACATTTTAGCCACTTATAATGAGTTTAAGCGATCGTGCTAGAACCACGGGACCCGAGGGTGCCTAACACCTTCCCTCGGGTCAACAGAATACCTTACTCAAGAATTTCTGGTTTGCACACTCAAATTGGGTAGTCAAAATATTCTCAATTTGGGATTCTAAATAAATCGGTGATTTGGCACACCGAAAGCCAAACCCATCCATAGTGGCGACTCTTGAAATAAATAATTAATCCCATCTTGAATAATGTCACTTTAATTGGAAAACTCCTACACACGTGTCACCTTTCGGGGTAACCACGTGTAAGCGGAAAAAGGAGGTGTGACAGCTTTGGCGACTCCGCTGGTGAGTGGGGCCCAGAATCTTTGGTTCAGGATTCAAGAATTTGAGCTTACAATAACTGTTATATTTGGCTTCTTCGGATTTTCCTACCTGCTCTGTGCTAAATGCCACATGTTTTATCGCTTTGATATTATCTGAACTATATGTATAAATTGTTACGAAACCCTTCACTTCTCACCTCCGGGGATGTTCTTACTAGTTGAGACTCCCTATTATGTTAGTGTCTTATCCTAAAATAAGAAAGAGGCCAGACAAGTTACAAAGTCGGACGATCTCACGGGTCCCTGGTACGTATCCCCTCCTCGACTCGAGTTGTCCGCTCGGGTACACAGTCTAGACCCTATGCCGAGGTTCTCAACCTAGTATAACAAAACATCACGCCGGGATCCCTAGTAGGAATATTTATTTGCATCATGCATTTGGACTAAGGGGACTCAACAGAGGGGTTGGGTTCGTCGAGAACAGGTACCCTGAAATAAAAGACTACCCTGATGCATTTCTACGTGCTACTTGTGCATTTATTTGCCTTGGATTCGCATGTTGACCAGCCTGTAAACAAAGGGAATCAACTGAGAGAAATAAGCAGTGCTAGGGTAGTAACTTTTAAAAAAAACAATTCCCAACTAAAGCAGAAATGCTGCCGGATGTTTAAAAAAAAGCATAAAAACAAAAACAACAAGACAGAGGCACCAAATTTTTGGAGTTTTCAATAGTGTCTGCCGGTTTTGATAAATTATTTCGGCCGGATGCAACCCCTTTTTTCTAAATGTCAAGAAATGCCCGAGTTTATTTTCTGACTTCAAAATTAGTCGGATGGTGCCATTATTGCGATAATAGCTGAATGACGCTACCGAGGACACCGGAAGGCAGATCTTACACAAATAGCTACCTATGAATTTTATTCGGGCTGGTAAGCAAGCACAACCTGAAAAACCCTTCTCGCCGAAGTGTTGAGAGGTCATATTTTCAAAGTCGGTCCCTATTTTAAAACAAATTTCATGAATGTCAGTTTTAGCGTTTTGAGAATACTAATTCTCCCTAATAAATGTGTAGAATGAGCACGATAATGAACAAAATTCCTTTGGAGATGCGGCTGTGGTGGAATGACCTTGGAGAAGCAGGACATAAAAAGGTTAACGCGCATCTAGGAGGCCTCACTAGTTTGCTGAAAATAAACCCTAGGGGGGGGGGGACATCATAAAGGCCTTAATCACCTTCTGGGACCCGGCCCACAACATTTTGCACTTCTCAGATTTTGAGCTAACCCTCTTTGGAGGTAATGACCAGATACATCGGAACCCACACGATCCTTTTGAGACATCAATATTTTATCTTACCTAGAGCCCTTGCTGCGCAAAAATTTCTGGATGTTTTGAAAATTAGTAGAAAGATTCACAGCCTTGACCTGGATGTTTTGAAAATTAGTAGAACGATTCACAGCCCTGACCTGTCGGCTGGATATTGCACGCTCTAGTTCATATACCAAAGATATGGCCACATCAGAGGATTCAACAACCCTGAAAACCTTAATGCAGTAAGGGTAATCGGAGCAAGTGGGAGGAGCATCAGGTGTTCACATTCATGGTGTGTTTCTTGGGTCTTATAGTATTCCCGTGGAACGACGGGAACATCGATATACGGATAGCAGGGGTTGATAGCACTTTGATGACTCAGGCAAAGAGTACTTTTGCTCCGATGATCCTATCTGATATCTTCCGAGCCCTTACTAGTTGTAAAGCAGGAGGGGATTTCTTTAAAGGCTGTAACTTCCTATTGCAAATCTGGATGATTGAGCATCTATGTCACAAGCCTCGGTTCATGAATCATGGGCTGCTAACAAAAGGTTACATAGAAGAAGTTGACAACATGGCCAATGGGTTTAAATTACCAGAGGGTGTCGCAGAGTGGGTGTCACATCTCCGGTCTATTTCTGCAAATCAAATACAATGCACGCTGAGTTGGCTCTCCGTTGGTGAAGTTGTGTATATGCAACAACAGAACCACATTTTCTCTTGATGGGCCTCAGAAGCATCCATCCTTACGTCCCGCATCGGGTCTTGAGACAACTCAGAAGATGCCAGATAGTGCCAAAAGACGAAGATTTCAGCATCCGAGTAGTCGAAACTAGGCCTGCTAGTCAGTTCCCTGAAGCCATGGTTCGCAAAATCTACAACGAATGCCAATACCTAACCGCTGACACTTGTGTACAAGATCCTACCAGAGGTGAAGTGTCTCCGGGGTACCTTGTTTGGTATAAGAGAGAAATTGAGCACGGAAGACCATCCCAAAGGCCTCACCTCCAAAATTTCATCGGAACATCACAAGAACAGTGAGATTGGTTAGCAAAGGAACATGAATACCGTGCTACCATAGGAAGGCTGGAAAAGAAAATTCAAGAATTGCAATTCGAAAACAGCCTGCAAATTGCTGCTAGGGAGAGAGAAAATAAGGAATTGGTTAATGAAAACGAAGCCCTGCGAGCCCAGATTCAGAAAATGAGAATAGCCGCAGAAAATTCTCCAAGAAGTACGAAGGATGAAAAGCTCATAAAGAACCTGCGCCGAAAAAGTAACCGAATACGATTTTGACCTGAATAAGGCAGAGACTGAATTGTCTAGAGCTCGGAGACAATTAATTAAAACTGCTGAAGAAAGGGCCCGCATACTGGAGAAGTTAAAAGAAGGAAGTGGCAATGAAAGCATTAGTCTACAACAGAGAGTTATCATAGCTGAAAGCAAAATGGCCAAGCAGGCCAAGGATTTCAAAGCTGAGAGGGAGAGATTTGTGGCAGTTTCAAAAGCTAAATCAGGCAGCTGAGAGGACATTAGAAGCACAGGCTGAACAAATAGGGCGTCTGCTACAAGAAAAAGGGGTTATCAGAGATACGATACGGGAAATTGCAGACTATATCACCACTAAGTGCAATCACTGTGAGGACATGACAAAATCCATGTTTTTTGCCGCTGCTATGACCTTTGTCCGACAAGTAATGGAAGATCTCCACTATCTCCAACGAAGTTTAGCGCGCAAACCCACAACAAGGCCGAATGATGCCTCGCAAGCTCCAAAAGCATTTGAAGTGTTAATTTACTCATCGATTTATATTTTGCTGAAAAAGAGTCTGTCTGTTGTCCTTTCGAGTCTGTAAGGGTATTAAGTCCCAGTCTAGTAGTTGCTTTTTGTTCTATTAGCCATTGTAATCAAGGTTTATATCTTTATAAAAATTGAAAATCCCAAACATATTTTACTGAGTACTTCACCGTTTATTTCCATGAACTATGCTCGGTCTGATTCATGCAAAGGCATGATACGTTGGCAATATCTATAGGATTCGACCCTGTTCTTTGAAATAAAGGGGGAAATAATAAAAAGAGGGAGAGGAAATAAGAGGGAAGAAACAAAAGGAAATTGAAATAAGTGCCGGGATGACAAATGCAACTATGGCAACCATATAGAAACCCATTATCTGCATAGGTGCATCATGGTCAACATGTGATTTCCTGTTTGTTATCTATCCTGAACTAACTATGTTTTCTATTACCGGTGTTTAGAACAGTGGTTGGTTTTGTTATAAACTGGCTTCACACGGATACTTCACTCGTTCAAAAGAAAATACAGAGATGTCAACTGAAATGTCTCTATCCACCGTCCCTATTCCATAAGACAGTCCAATCGCAGGAGTACCGACCTCTGAATCTGCAGCGGGCGAAGAAAATAGGATCCTCCAGCTCCGGATCATGGAAATAATGGACGCATGGATCAGTGGAAAGGAACCTCCCAGCGTTATCCCTGGATTTCCAAAGGTATTCCCAATGTCAAGGGGTACCTCTACTATTCCTATCAGTCACCCGAGTATTCTCATGGGGCAGCCCACCATTTCAGCAAATTTTGTTGGGGCGCCCACTAAAACCCACCCTCCAATGTTTGCATTCCGGCTAGTTCCCAACATCTTTACAGCCCCTCCGTGTGCAGCTACAACACAGTCGTCAGTACTGAGGCCTGTGTTTGACCCCGCAGCCTTTACTTTCCAAACTCCTAATTAACAAAATGAACCTCCCCCGTATCCTATATATAGCTACACTCAGCCAATATATAAACTTACCCCTGTGCCAGACAAAACTTCCAAAATGCCCGAGCGGGATGAAATCACAAGGAGAATGAAGAGTCATGAGCAAAGCCTGAAGAATATGCAAGGACTGAACGGACAGAAAACAGTAGCCTATTTAGATCTGTGCATGTTCCCCCATTTACATCTTCCTTTGTGGCTTAAAATGCCAAAATTAGAGAAATACAATGGCCATGGTGATCCCATCGCCCATTTGAAAAAGTATTGTAATCAATTACGTGGGGCCGGCATGAAGGAAGAACTCCTGATGGCGTACTTTGGGGAAAGCTTAGTGGGTATTGCATCCGAATGGTACATAGATCAAGACATTACCCGATGGCACATATGGGATGACCTTGCCTGAGACTTTGTACGACAATTCCATTACAATATCAACATCGCCCTGGATAGGAACTCCCTAACCAATTTGAAGAAGAAACCTACTGAAAGCCTCAGAGAGTATGCTATTAAATGGCGAGAGCAAGAATCGAGGGTGAAGCCTCCTATGGACGAAATAGAAATGGTCACTGTCTTTCTGCAGACACAAGAGGTAGACTATTTTCAGAACATGATGTACGCAATGGGCAAACCATTCGCCGAAGCAATAAATATTGGGGAGATGGTGGAGAATGGCCTCAAAACAGGGAGGATTCTAAGTCAATATGCCATAAGAGCCACCTCCCAAGCCATACAAGGAGGGGCGGGAGGAATCCTAAGGAAAAAGAAAAAAGAGGAAGCATCCATGACAGCCTCCGAGATGAGTAAACAACATACTCACAGGCACGCCTTCTGTAAAAGAGCACCTCAACATTACTATCCTCACCGAGACATGCACTTTGTCCATCAACCCTACACAATTATGAACGCTCAATTATTTCCTCGACCTCAACAGCAGAAAAATAGAAATCAAGCTCCAAGGAATCGACTTCCTCATAATCATTACAATCCCCGCTCCTCAGCAAAATAATTATCGTCCCACGGAGCCACCCCAAAGGCAGAACTTCACCCCAATAGGAGAGTCCTATGACAGCTTGTTTCCTAAGTTAGTCTATATGGGCCTCCTCCAGCATGTACCCCCAAATAGAGAGAATCCTGAATCAAAGGGGCATGCATTGTGCCTACCACTCTAGGGTAGAGGGACATGATACTGAAAATTGCTGGACTTTAAAACGAGCAGTAGCGGACTTGATTGATCAAAAGAAGATAGTTCTAAGATATGACAAGTCCCAAATGTAACTGATAATCTGTTACCGGCTCACAATAACGGGCCGGTCATTGGAATGATCTACGAGGACAAAGAATTTGATCCCGCTCTTAAAGCTATCATAGCCATTGCCGAGGCAAATAGAAAACCAAAAGTCACTACAAATAAGATGGAAGAAAAGAAAACAAATCAAGCCAAGTGCCTTGAAGCAGAAAAAAAAGGCTGAGGTTGAAGCTGAGACAACCCCTCCCAAAGAAACAATAATCTACATCTCACGAGGACGCAAAGAAAAGTAGCCCAGTTTAAGCCCACCATAAAGGTTTGAGCTGATCAAAACTATGTACATACCCAAGAAGGTCTGTGTGGTACGTGGATCGATTAAGCCACCGGTGCTGAATGAGCCTGTGGTTATTGGTCGCATGCCACAAAAGCCCATGACCAACCCTTCAGTCGTCCCTTGGAATTATCCGGAAACATTGTTACATATAACGGAAAAAAAGTCCTCGGGGAAGCCCAAAAGGGATGTTCGACCAAGAAATACCTGGACATGGACGAGGTGAATTACACTACCAAACGGCAATTTCCGCCAAAGAAGCCACTGAATGGTGAGGAAGCAGAAGCCTTTTTCCAAATAATGAAAATGCCTAAGTACGAAGTGGTAGATCAACTCTGAAAGTCCCCTGAGCCGATTTCCCTACTGTCACTCGTGATGAAATCTCCCGAGCATCAACAGGTGTTGGCCAGGACATTAAACGAAGCTTATATGCTAGCTGAGACCTCTGTAGAACAGCTAGAGAAAATGGCGGAGAGATTCTTTGCTATCAATCAGATATCGTTCAATAAGAATGACTTACCCCTTGAGGGAGCTGCTCATAACAAGGCTTTACACCTCATTATCAAATATGAGGGATATTACGTCAAGAGAGTGATGGTCGACGGAGGTTCTGGAGTAGACATATGTCCACTATCTACCTTGCAGAGAATGGAGATCGGGACAGCGAGGATCCACCAGAAAAACATATGTGGCCAAGACTTCAATGGAATAAATAGGCATACCATAGGTGAAATCTATTTGGTGCTCACTATTTGTCAAGTCGACTTCGAAGTAACATCCCAGGTTTTGGATATGGACACCCCCTACAATTACCTCTTGGGAAGGCCGTGGATTCATGCAGCAGGGGCAGTGCCTTCAACCCTGCACCAAATGCTGAAATTTGAGTATGAAGATTGTAGTTCATAGAAAAGATGAACAATCGATTTAAGGGGACCCCTCTTTCCCCTGTCTAGAAGCCAAGGAAGGCAGTGAACACATAGTCTATCAATCTTTTGAAGTTGTAGTAGCTGATCAACATAAAGAGGGAAAGCCGCTTCCTTAGCCTTTCCTGTTAAATGCTTCAATTATAGTAGCAAAGGAAATGACGCGCCAAGGTTTCAAGCCAGGCAAGGGGCTCGGAAGCTCCTTACAAGGTATAACCGAGCCAGTCGCCTTGCCTGCCATAGAAAAGTTCTTTGGCCTGGGATTTCATCCAACCTCAGTAGATATCACATGGGCTAATAGCAGAAAGCGCCAAGGATGGGCCTCACCACGCCCCTTTTTCACCTCTACAAAACCTTTATAAAACAAAAGTACAGTGAAGAGGAGGAAGAAAAAACCTTCACAGCAGAAGAAATCAATGAGATTTGCGGGGCTATGAGAGTTTCTTTATGATGTAAACATGGTTCAACCGGGAGAAGGGTCAAGCGCCATTGAAGTACTGTATATAGGGCTAGATGCTAAACTTCAAAACTGGAAGGCCACACCCTTTCCGGTCAGGTGGGAGACCCGCTGTCTCGCCTTGCTACCTCTTCCCACATCACGAGCTATATCAGGGTGTTGCTCAGTTGTTTGTTTTCCTTTTTAGCACTTTAAATCTCAAATTGTAAACCCTATTTATCTTTCATGTTCAAAGAAATAAAACCAGTATTTTTTATTTCTCTACCTTTCTCTGATTCTTTGTCTTTCTTTATTTTTCATCTTTTTCAGTCCCAATAATGCGGCTTTAAATAAAACGATATGCTTGCGAACTCCATGCCACGACCTTAACCCGCTGCATTTCTATGAAATAATGAACCAGGAACCAGAATACAATGAAGTAGAGACTTTTAGATAAATCACTCGAGAATTGGAACACTTTGAGAACAAACCTAAGCCTAACTGATACTGAATTGGTTAACCTAGGCGATCTTGATGAAATCAAAGAAACTAAAATAAGCATCCACATAAATAAAAAGATACAGGATTCATTGGTTCAACTCATGTTGGAATTCAAAGACGTATTTTCATAGTCCTATGACAACATGCCTGGTCTAAGTATGGATTAGGTGGTTTATAAGTTGCCTACACACCCTGGATGCCCTCCAGTACAACAAATGCAAAGAAAATTCATGCCCAATGTTAGTGGTAAAATCAAAGAGGAAGTTGCAAAACATCTTGAAGCAGGGGTAATCTGGGTAGTGCGGTACACCACATGGCTGGCTAATGTGGTCCCAGTTCCAAAGAAGGACGGGAAAACCCAAGTGTGTGTGGATTAAAGAGATTTGAACAAGGCAAGTCCCAATGATAATTTCCCTCTGCCCAACATCCACATCCTTGTCGATAATTGTGCCAAGCATGAGATTCAATCCTTTGTAGATTGCTACACAAGGTATCACCAAGTGGTGATGGATGAGGAAGATGCTGAGAAAACCGCCTTCACCACACCTTGGGGAACATATTGTTATAGAGTTATGCCTTTTTCATTAAAAAACGCCGGGGAAACATACATGAGGGCCATGACCACCATCTTGCACGATATGATGCATAGAGAAATAGAGGTATACGTGGATGACATGATTATCAAATCTAAAACACAGGGCGATGATGTGAAGGATTTGAAGAAATTCTTCTAAAGGCTCCGCAAATATAACTTGAAATTGAATCCGGCAAAATGCGCATTTGGGGTTCCGTTGGGCAAATTTCTGGGGTTCATCGTCAGTCGAAGAGTCATTAATTAATATTCAACAAAGATAAAATCCATTCAGGAGCTGCCCCCGCCGAGGACCAAAAAAGGATGTGATGAGTCTATTTGGGAGATTAAATTACATCATCCGGTTCATCCCCCAATTGGTATCAACATGTGAGCCTATATTCAAACTGACGAAGAAGGATGCGGCAGTTAAGTGGACGGTCGAGTGTTAGGAAGCTTTCGACAAAATCAAACAATACTTGTCCAATTCGCCAGTTTTAGTTCCCCCAGAACCAGGAAGGCCGCTGTTTCTCTATCTGACAGTCTTGGAAGGCTCTTTCGGTTGTATTCTCGGGAAGCATGACACCATGGGAAAGAAAGAGCATGCCATTTATTATATGAGCAAAAAGTTTACCGGCTACGAGGCCAAGTACACATTGTTAGAGAGAATGTGTTGCGCCTTGAAATGGGTAGCTCAAAAGCTAAGACACTATCTGCAAGCTCATACCACGTATCTCATAACCAGGTTGGACCCATATAGGTACATATTTCAAAAACCAATGCCCACAGGGCGACTGGTCAAATGGCAGATCCTGCTTACCGAGTTCAACATTGTCTGTGTCACTCGTGCGGCGATGAAAGCTCGGACACCGGCAGATCACCTGGCAAAAAATCCCGTTGATGACGAGTATCATGCTTTAAACACTTACTTCCCTGACGGAGCAGCAAACACAAACGGCGTAGGGATCGGGGAAATCTTAATATCACCTACAGGCTAGCATTATCCAACTACAGCCAGACCTCGGTTCTTTTTCACCAATAATACCGCTGAATATGAGGCGTGGATTATGGGTATGAACATGGCTATTAATCAAGATGTCGAAGAGTTGCTAATCATGGGAGATTCTGATCTAATCATCCGACAAGATCAAGAAGAATGGGAGACAAGGGACATTTAGCTCTTCCGGTATAGACAGCATGTCGAAGACCTCAGCAAAAGGTTCAGGTCAGTACAATTCAGGTACATTCCTCGTTGTCACAATGAGTTAGCGGATGCACTTGCAACCTTGGCCTCCATGCTGCCATACCCTGGGAATGCCTATGTTGATCATTTACAAATCCAAATCAAAGAAATACATGGTTATTGTAATGCAACTGAAGCAGACCTAGCCCACAACCTTGGTATTAAGATATCTTGAGATTCCTAATGATACAGGAGTACCTTGAGCAAGCCACCGGAGAACAAAAGAAAACCATCTGACGGCATGCGAGCAATTTTTTCTTAAGTGGTGACAATTTGTATAAAAAGACTCCGGATCTTAATTTATTGAGATGTGTGGATGCCGAAGAAGCTGGGAGAATTATGCACAAAGTACATGCGGGCGTATGTGGTCCCATATGAATGGCTATGTATTGGCAAAGAAGATACTCCGAGCTGGTTATTATTGGATGACCATGGAAAAAGACTGCTTTAGCTTTGTGCGAAAATGTCATCAATGCCAGGTGCACGGTGATCTGATTCATACACCGCCAAATGAGCTGCATCCTATGTCGACACCCTTGCCATTTGCTGCCGGGGTATGGACGTCATAGGGCCGATTGAGCCAAAGGCCTCAAATGGGCATAGATTTATATTGGTCGCCATTGATTATTTCAAAAATGGGTTGAAGCAGTCACCCTCAAGTCTGTCACCAAGAAAGCGGTAGTGGATTTCGTGCAGTCCAACATCATTATCGCTTTGGGATTTCTGTTGTCATCATTACAGACAATGCAGCTAATCTAAATAGTCGGTTGATGGGAGCGTATGTGAACAATTCAAAATAACACATATACACTCCACCCCCTACCGACCTAAGGCTAATGGTGCGGTCGAAGCAGCCAACAAGAACATCATGAAAATCTTGAGGAAAATGATTCAAAGCTCGAGTCAATGGCATGAAAAGATACCTTTGGCATTGATGGGATATCGTACCACACTACGTACATCTGTAGGAGCACTCACTACTTGCAAGTCTATGGAACTGAGGCTATTATACCTGCCGAGGTGGAAATCCCTTCGCTCCAAGTGATTGTCGAAGCAGAAATTGAAGATAGTGAATGGATCAAAACCCGGTTGGAGCAGTTGGCATTAATTGATGAAAAACGAATGGCCGCGGTATGCCACGGGCAGTTGTACCAACAAAGAATAGCCCGCGCTTACAACAAGAAATTGCGCCCAAGGAATTTTGAAATCGGGCAGCTGCTTTTGAGACGGATACTTCCACATCATCAGGAGGCCAAAGGAAATTTTATCCAAATTGGAAAGGTCCATACCTCATCAGGAAGATATTTTCTAGAGGAGCACTGTACTTGGGCGACATTGAAGGAGATGAGCCCGATGCAGCCGTAAACGCAGACGGAGTAAAAAGGTATTATGTCTAAATCCCCTGCAGCAATTACCTCGGTGGATTGAAAGGACGAAGGCTTTATTCCCCTGCTATCCCCACCCTCTTTGTAACCCAGAAAGAAAGGAAAAGAAAATTTAAAAATAAAAGAGAAAAAGAAAATTCAAAAAAAAGAAAGAAAGAGAAAAAGAAAATTCAAAAAAAAGAGAAAAAGAAAATTCAAAAAAAAAAAGAAGAAAGAAATGAAAAAAATACAAAACAAGATTAATTTAGGAAAAATTTCCTGAACTACGTCTGACTTGATTCAGAAAGGATACGTAGGCAGCCTCTCACTGAGGTTCAGTCACATCAAAATAAAAACCATACTTACCCATGAAAATTAAAACTGGGGCGGAAATTTATCGATTCGGTTACAAATCCGTCCGAATGGTTACAAAGTCATACATCCCCGAAAAGAAAATACCATTTGTTGGGGTTCATCACCAATCAAGTTTGTGACAAAAATAAATGAGAGAGTCTTATCGGTGAAAACCTCCGGGCACCATAAGGCGATGGTTACCAGAGAAAAACAAAATGAGAGAGTCCGTTTAGGGAAAACTCGCAAAGAGTGCTATCAGGCGACAGGAGAAGAGAAATGAGAGAGGTCGATTGGCGAGAACCCGCAGAGGGCGCCGTCAACCGAAAAGAGGAAATATTGCTGCCCGGGTCTAAGTAAGTTTCTTTTGTGTTCGAAAGGTTGAAATCAGAAAGCATAAATGGATTTGGGTCTTGTATCCAGTACAAAATGCATGTCGTCGCCAATTAAAGCCGGATCGTATTTCCAGATAAGTTCCTTCTTTTCGTTCAAGGTGCATACCTCTTTAAATTCATAGTTCACTCCTTTCCACATTAATTTCCCTCACCATTCCTTAAAGAAAGGTAGCAGGGCAGGCTTCGCGGTTTTCTCCTGGCAAGAATTAGGGGAAAAACCAATATCTTCAAGTAGGCTTGGCCAATCCCGGTTGATCATGACAGTTAATGGCCCAAAGTAAAAAAATAAATAGGGAAAATTCAAAACCAAAGAGGCATGAAGTTGAAGCAAAAATCGGGGTTCTAAGCCGATCAGGATGTTGATACTTAAGTCCCAAAAGCAAAGCCAAAAATCAAAGGCAGGATAGAACTCACAACCCAAGGCCCGAGAGGCAAAGACCAATCCGAAATAATGTACCCCTTTCCAACTAAGCGAGGAAGGAAAGTCGAGGATTCACTTTTGAATACAAAGGAAGCCGAAATCAAGCATCACAAGACCAAAACACCAATCACTGTTCAAACTAACAGTTTGTTTTCTGTCTGAACTAAAATAGATGCAGGTGCAACTTAGAAAAGCAAAGGGAACATGAGGCAAAAACATCTAAGGATAGGCACAACGGCCAAATGTGGTGATGCATCAATGACCAAAGGGAAGTTTTCTTTTCATCTTTCTGCAAACTCGTAAATGAGCATGACATCACGAAATCCCAATCCCTAGTTCCCCTTTGTACAACTTGTGGACTTCCTAGGAATTACCTAAGGATTTTTTTCTACCCCCTACAGCATAAATCAAGGAAGTTTCCCTCCACATCCCCAGCATAACCTGAGGATTCTCTCCCTACACTTCCCACTCCCCAGCATGGTCTAGGAGCTAACACTCCCCTACCCTTAGCATAACCTATGAGTTATTCCTTTCATCCTCTACCCCCAGCACAGTCAAAAGGATCTCTGAGGTCATCCACTACCTCGCATATTTTCCCCTGACGTAACTCAGGATCTCTTTTCATCCCGGCATAACCTGTGGATTCCCCGACATAACTCAGGATATCCTTTCATCTCTTCACAACCCGTGGATTCCCTTGACATAGCTCAGGATCTCTATTCATCTCGGAATAACCCAGGAATTTCTTCATAACACATCCCCAGCAGGAACTTTCCTATCCCGACATAATCTACAGATCTTTTCTTTCTATCCCCACAGAGACCCTTTTCATTCTTTTCCCGGCATAACTTGAAGATTCTCATCTTATCCCCCAGCAGGAACCATTTCTCCTCCCCAGCATAACCTGGTGATCTTTCCAAGGAATACACAATTCTGATCCTTATTTGTTTTTAATAAAAAATAGCATGGATGTGTGTTACCAAATAACTCACAAAATTTTCCAGTGAAAACTGGGGCATAAAATTTCGTTCGTTTGCTTGTTTTGCTGTCTTAGAAGGTGTCACCTTAAGGCACAAGGTTAGGCATGATTGAGAGCATGAGTGTCAATTCAGAACAGAAGAAAAGAAAAGAGACAAAAGGTGAACTCAAAGTGATGAGGCGGACAAAGACGCGGACTGGTCAAAATATAATTGAAGCCACAAGATCAGCATATCCTGCTTTATTTCAAGATTGAAGACTGAGGCAGCAGCTTAAATTTACGAGCATCAGGATTCAGATCGGAGTCTTCCGAGAACGATAGCTGAGACTCAAGATCAAGCTTCAAAAGAGTCATAGATAGGAATCTTGTAACTTGTAGTTGATAGGTTTAGCTATCTTAGTTTTTGATTTTCTTTTCGTGTAATAAGGAGCTTAGCAAGCAGAAACAACAGCAACAACAGCCAATCACAGTCTCCCGGTAGTCCCAGCTACCAAAACTTCTAGAACTACACTGACATGATTCCTTTATTGCAAGGGATATGCAGGCAATCCATTGAAGCAAGGTTCGGTCCGAAATTTTTCAAAATGCTTCACATGGAGTACTCAATCGGACGGGAATCACTCATATTTGATCACTTGTCTTTGCACAAAATCTTTTTGTGTTCCCTCGCAAATAGGGGCAGCTGTGAGCATATGATATTTACCCGGTCGAAACAAGCTCCTACAGCACTCTTAAAGTCTAGGATTTTCTTTTATATATTAGGATTCAAATTTTTTGGATTTAACCGCATGTGCATGTTCATTACTGCACGTTTAAGATTGATTAGGATTTTAATTGTTAAATAAATTTGTTTTACAAATTAAAATACAAAAAAATTATATACATGTCCGGCATTTGAAATTATTCTGTGTTTAATTTCGACTTTGTGTAGGTTTTATTTGTGATTAGGAATTTGTGGTTGTAAATAAAGCTAGAAATTATTTATAAATTAAAAGGAAAAGACAAAAAAAATATATGTGTATATATATATATATATATATATATATATATATATATATATATATATATATATATATATATATATATATATATATATATATATATATATATATAAAGCTACTCAGGCTGGCTACAATTGGGCCAGACCTGAGTGGCCCAAAACTGCGTCTCCCTTAAACACACACACTACCCAGCCCAAATGACCAACCATGATCCAGTCCACACAGCACCAAACAAAACGACACTGTTTTAAAGCCCCATCATCACAGCCGTCAATCTCAACTCAATCCAACGGCCATTAAACCACCTCCAAAATAATATACATATGTCCAAACTTCTCTATTACACATAGAGACCAAACCTCCCCCCTTCCTCGTACCATCTTCTCTGAACTAACACCACCCCTTGACCACCTCAGAACCACAATTGACCACCAGCCTACCACCCTAATGTCGCCGCCGGAAATCACCTCACGGCGGTGGCCGGTAACCAAACCACCCTAGATTAACACCATCAAACCATCACGACCTCCCCTATCCCGTCCTGTGGTCAGTTCCCGTTGAACAAGTCCCCTCCATCTCGAATCTTCAAAATTAGAATCGTCGGAACCACCGTCTCCGGCGACCTTGTTCCAAACCCTTCCACCTTTACACCATAGAGCCATTAGGACCTCCCCTTCCGCGCTCTACATCCCACTCCCTTCGAATCCTTCCCCGTCATCTCAAATATTCGCAGAAAGGTTGTCGGAAACCCTATCTCCGGCGACCCTGTTCCAAAGCCCTCCAAACTTACAACCCTAAAGAACCTCAATCTCCTCTTTCCAACCATGTATGTCAACCCTCTCGGATATTCCTGAAAATCTTCGAATATCAATTCAAAGCCTAACCATAAAACTCAAAACCCGTCGAAAATGGCTCAAACTCCTCCTAGGCAATCCCTAATCTTTCTTTTCCCCAACCATACCACTCATGACCCCCAAAAAACTTCAACCATTGAATAAATAAAAATCTGAGACCTCACTGAGGTCTCAGAACCATGAAAGCCCCTCCTTGAATTCTCAAACTGGTTGTACATCACCTTAGAGGGTTTGGAACCCCTGTGGAAGGGTCAAGAGCCAGTTGAAATGGTCTAAACGGACATGCATTAGAAAAGCTAAGTTTTCTGTGTATTTTCGCTTCTTTAGCTTTTAAATGTTTAATTTATTTTAATAATTATATAGGTTCAGTAGTTACTTGCTTAATAGTGTGAAGTCCCTTTATTTGATTTCTTTTGGTTGTGTGTTTGTTTGTCCACAATTTCATCTAAAATAGGTTTCAATATTCATATGCCTTTGTTTGTCACTAGTCTGGAAGTCTCTTCGTCTGTTGAAAAATGGCATATCCTGTTAATCTGCTCTTTGATCTTGAAAGCTTAGTTAATTCTTCAATACTGTTACTTTTATGGCTTAATTGGCATCAATATTCTGATTCTTCATTTGTTTTATTCTATGTTTTTCTGGTTAGCCCCTAAGTATTTGATTGCCATAATGATTTTGATTTGTCAATATTGATATTGGTTTAAGTTTATTTGTTGGGTTGGATCTTTAATTGTTGAGTTGTAGCTTTTATTTGCTTCTAAGTTGATTCATGAACTAAATACCCACCCCTTGTTGTGTGCTTCTCGTTTCTAAGTATTGTTGAACTTTCTGATTGAGCTATTTCTGAAAGCTAAGTGTTGATAGATGTATTTATTCTTCTGGTCCTTTGTTTTTATAATCCCGAATAATTTTTGGATGTGAATGTCTAAATTTAGGCATTTGTTTTGAACTTTGATAATTTTTTGTTGATTCTGAACTTTCATAAACCTGTTAGTCTAAGATTAAAAAGGTGACCCAAACTTGATTGACCAGGGTCAGTTGTAATTGAATAGGGTTAAGGAATAGCTAAGGCTAAAAGACTTCAGTTGGGTAATTTAGGAAAGGATGTAGGGGTACAAGGGGTACTTAAACTTTGAAAATTTGATAGTAATCCCTTAAAACCTTCTAGCAAGGACTAAAACACAATTCCTGCCTCAAACTTGAGGCACATGTCCGGAAATGAAGGACCATTTAGGAAAAATGCAAATTCGAAGTAAGGACTAAAAGGAAAACAAGAGAAAATCTTATACCCTAAGGCTCTACTATAAAAGAAACCCCCTGGGCATTTTGAATGGCATCCGGAACCTTTTCTTCAAATTCTAGAGATAAAAATACATCCTAGCTTTCCTTATATATGAGAATAACTACTAGTTATGAATGGATCATTTTTTAGATTGAATTCTCTCAAAAACTCTGCTGAAAATCCGGGGTGTGCTGGTTCATTAGTTGTTGCTTTTCTTTTGCTTGTTTTCCCTTATTCATAGAATCTTTTTCCTTGTCAAATTACTGGTATCTCTCAATGCTCCTTAATGTATAGAGTTCAATTGTAATGTATCCTCCAAGTGTGAAGATCCATGTTGGCTATTCTATGTTGAATCCCCACCCTGTCTCCCCGTCTCTAGCTAAGAATATGTAAGGATATGATAGCTATCCTGTTACATTCAGTTGTTTGGACTTGTTTACTGGTGTAATAACTGGACATTTGGGGTTGTTTCAATATGTATTAACTGGACATTTGATTGAGTTTTCTCTTTAATACGTATAATTGATAGTAATCTTTAATTATTGGTCGGGCTAGTCCAAGATCTGTTCCTCTTGTACTTAGAGCTACTGGATTTAAGAAATATTAGTTTTGATAATCGTGTAACGATCAAAGTGTTGTGTCACACCTCAGCTCATTTAAATCTAAGTACGTTCTAGTAATAATTTGTTTTCAGATTTGTTCCATGTTGCGTGACCTGAATCACACTTGAATTTTAAAGTTGGATTCAGATACTCCAACTAATGAGTATGCTAATCATTTAGTTCAAATCTAATACTGAAAATGGGCATGAAAATGATCATTAGTTTTCTTTTGTGAATGTGTAGATATTCAATTTTTGTGTATGATTCCAAACCAAAGAATTGTTTCGAAATGGACTCTTTCGTCCAATTCAAAACTGGGCCCAAATGAGAGGCCCAGTATGCATCAAGGGTATTGTAACCCTATGTGTTTTCTAGGCTGAAAGATTAAAAGCACAGGCCAGTCGCAACTGCTACCACTCGCAGCCTGAGCCATATGTGCTCTTGGGTTTGCCCCAAATATGAAACTGCATGTGTAATTAGCCATGAATGACTCTAAGATGCATATAATGTTTTCCCAAATACCCAGTCTATAGATAAAACAACTAGTGCATTTAAGCACCCGCAAGAGTAGAGAATATAGCATGTATTAGGATGTCCTTATAAAATAAAGTGAGCCGCGTTAATTCAAGCAAATACCATGCGATGTCTCCTTAATTTATTGAAACACATAAAAATAGGAAAGTGTCGTTTATCGAATTTCACGGCCCTCCCGTAAATCTCGAAGACGTACTTAATATAAGTGCGCGTGTTTAATAAAAATACCTTCCTAAACTTGGGTACGCATTTATGTGACCAAATAATATTATCAATGAAATTAAAATATGTCTAAAATTGTGGGTGCATTTATGTGACGCGATTCGCGACGTGTTTTAATAATATTGCTGATTTTCCTAAAAGATATTAAAAGCGGTTAATAATCTAAAATAACGAGTTAACAGGTGTAGCAAATCACATTTTAGCCACTTTTAATGAGTTTAAGCAACCATGCTAGAACCACGGGACCCGAGGGTGCCTAACACCTTCCCTCGGGTCAACACAATTCCTTACTCAAGAATTTCTGGTTCGCAGACTCCAATTGGGTAGTCGAAATTTCCTCGATTTGGGATTATAAATAAACCGGTGACTTAGGACACCGAAAGCTAAACCCATCTCAAGTGGCGACTCTTGCAATAAATAATTAATCCCATCTCGAATAATATTTCTTTAATTTGAAAAACTCCTATACACGTGTCACCTTTTGGGGTAACCACGTGTAAGCTGAAAAAGGAGGTGTGACACAATCAGACTCTCGGTCCATCTCAGTCATTAACCTCACGATCACTCGAGCCATCACTAATACAGGGAAAACTCCCCAATTAGTTTTCATTTATTTAAGAGATAAATTGATAAAACAATATTTAAATAACAAACAGGTAAAATATGATTGAGGATATGCTTTAAAAACTAATAAAGTGATGAAAAGTAGTGAAAGTGCCCCCAAAGGTCTCAACAGGAGGCCCCAAACATGACATGCAACCCAAAGTATAATATCAATCTCTAGAACATTGAATATCATAAGATTTCAAAACAAATACGCAACTTAATAGTCGTACGGGACGAATCAAGTCAGAATCCCCAACAATGCACGACTCCATGCTCGTTGTCTAGCGTGTGCGTCACCTCAAGTAACACAACGATGTGTAATTCGGAATTTCAAAACCTCAGGACAGTATTTACAATCATTACTTACCTTGATCCGGTCTAAACTCTACCCTGCGATGCCTTTTCCATCACTAGTCGACAACCGGATGCACCAAATCTCCAAGTGGTTCCCTTCGAGTCAAAAGCTCCTAAAATTGCTCAACAATGGACAAAAGTAGACCAAAAATCGCGAACTTACGTTTTAAACATTCTGCCCCAGGCCTGAAATCCTTGATCGCGATCACAGGACTTATTTTACGGCCACAAAGCACAATCTAGCAGGCCCTCAAATTTACTTTACGCGAACGCAATGCTGAAAAACTGAAAACCTACGCGAACGCGATGCACCACTCGCCCAAATCACACGATCGCAACTCATGCTATGCGATCGTAAAGAACAACCTGACTTGACCTCATCACATCCCTACGTGATCGTGAAGGAGAAATTCTTTGCAACAGCAGAAACTCAAAACCTTCAACTCTAAACAGTAGGGAATGGTCCGATTGACCACCTGACACTCACCCGTGACCCTCCAGACCTCAACCAAACATTCCAACATATCCCGTACATCATTTAAACTTTTTCAAACCTTCGGAACACTAACAACAACATCAAAAACAAAAATCACATCGAATTCAAGCCTAAAATTTCAAGAGCCTCTAAATTCCGCTTTTGGTTAAAGAGACCCAACCAAACCACGCCTGATTGACCTAATATTTTGCACACACATCCCAAATGAAACAACATAACTACTGCAACTTCAAGAATTTCATTTCGACCACTATATCAAAATTTCACCTATTAACCGAAAAATGCTAAAATCTCAATTTCGCCAATTCAAGCCTAAACCTTCCACGAACCTCCAAAATGCATTTCGATCACGATCCTAAGTCCAAAATCACCTTAATGGAGCTAACCAAATCATGAAAATTCCAATTGAAGGTCATATAGAAAGAAGTCAAATCTAGTCAAACCTTTCAAATTTTAAGCTTTAAACTAAGAACTGTTCTTCCAAATTCATTTTGATTAACCTGAAACCAAAAACAACGATTTACGTAAGTCATAATATGCCACGCGAGGAAAATCATGCCTGAGATCTTGACGATTGGTCGGTTCGTTACATCCTATCCCACTTAAACATATGTTCATCCTCGAATGTGCTCAGAGTTGTTCTAAAAGCCAACCAATCGCTGAATAACTTTACCATGAACATACCTGGGGTGCTCCCACGTCACCCTGTCTCGTATAGGTCCTATAATACAATGTAACTAAAATTTTCACAGTATAGCATATCCCATGAACCTAAGAACCACATTTCCCTTGTTGAAATCATCCACAAGATCAAAATCTCACATCTATACTCTAACTAAGCTTGAACAAGCTGTAATAACCCATGCGTGCTATCTCAAGTGCAATCACATGATATACCACATAACTCAAACACTTGTAGTGATAACTTCTAAACACTGTAGCCGCACACAATAACCGAATACCGGTAGAAAAACTCGTATCAACTAAAGTCTCATTTCCAACACCTTCATACACTGCCAATGATAATGAAACACGCAATAAGCCATTGCCGTTTTTCTCAGATTAGCCATTCATGAAGCCACTTCCCTTTTACAAAAACATAGAAAATTTCTAAGTTAAACCTCAATATCATTCCCCTAACATGCTGAAATCAAATAAGTTTTGCAGTCATTAAATATCCCGACGTTCTAATCCAATCCAACACAACGACTCTGGTGACATTAACATATAAATACAAGCTAAACCCAGGATTTTTGCAATCTGTCACTAATGGGCCACAATCTAAACTTACTCAATTCATGAAAATGACTTAAATGGAAGATTTGTATCGCAAACTCAGTAGTACCACCTGACATAATGTCGAGAACCCATCTTACATCAGAGAAACAGAACACACGAATCCAACTGCATGATCATACTTCCCAATTGCTTTGCTCCAATGCGCGACCTCATCCAAACACTTTTCTACGTGAGAAAACCTTAAGTCACTATGCCCAAAATGACAATTGTGTGCAATATGATGTCTAAAACCAAAGAAATCATCATAACCACCGCAAGGCAATTGCTATGACATTACACATAGCCGAAGAGACACAACAATTAAGCTATGCACCGAGAAATATCCAGTACCTTACCCGCTCGGATTCCAATGAGAGGCCCCAATAACACTGCACCATATGTGCCTATAACCATCAAACCCTAGTGTCTCACAACACGGAAAGATAACTCATAGATCTCCCTGATTACTAATAGCTCAACAACAACCGAATCAACACGTCCCTCATCAATGGCAACTCAAAGTTAACAAAGTCGTTTTTATGCAATACACAGATACATCTAGGTTTACCAATGAACCACACATCAACTCTTGTCGCACACAACAAATAAAAATCATACAACAAATAAAAATCATCCAAAGGTTCACAGTGATTGAATCATAGCACACACTATCATCTGACTAACTTACCCATATCTTATCCATTCAGAACCACGAGCTAACATGTATATAAGAACTTTTAGTCTCCAAGTCCATAAAGAACACAAATTACCCTATCTGATCCTAATTCCGCCTGTCGCAAATATAACACACCTCTAGCACTCAATCATTCCACGCGAGATACTCTACAATCCTTCTGTGCTACCAAGAAAACTCTAATATCAACAGCCAATTTGACAAGAAGTGCTGCAATACTATCGAAGTTCCATCAACTTAATCATATTGCCTCTTTTTGAAACATATACCCTCGTCAAATCACCTGAATTAGCATTACAATTTCCTTAATCATCTGAAAATCATTTCCCAAATTATATGAAGCTCATTTCTCTAATTATCTAAATTTCTGTGTTGCCTAAGAATTGTGACCTTCCTTTCAGAACTAATCTGTGACCTTACACATGTAAATCTACGTTTTGCATAACACACTACATACAATATACCATCCTAAGGTTAACATGAGAAATTTGTATTCATTCTGAGCCACATGCAACTACGTACTCAACTAGCCAAGAATTTATTAGACCCCAGCTTGGAGAAAATCACTATACATCCCATGCTCTTCATGCCCGTGGAAAAATGCACACCTCTAACTGTGGTAGAATCATCAAGAACTTTCTGAATTCCATTCGCACAAAACAAAACAGTCAGAACTGAACCCTTCTAACTCAACCAAGCCATGCAGGCCACTAAAACCCAAGAGCATTGTAGCGAAACACCTGTATAAACTCATTACCTTACAAGAATCCAAAGAACTAATCATATCCCTACCACATCGATCCGGCCTACTACCAAGCTATCATATCTATCCGAGTTTCTTTCTAGTCAGCTTGACACTTTTTCTTACTATGACGCCACAATTCCTCAACCCAGACTCACCACATGAGACCCAAGCACTAAACCACACTGCCTAAGACTCATAAGCCTCTGAATACTCTCTTATATATTCCCAAAAGAACCACATTCTATACACTTTATTTAGAACAGACTTCCAGCGAATTAATATCCATTACCTTTACCTTCCTGATAGCAATACAGAATCCCATAATTAATATTGAAAATATCACAATCCTTGACATCTTCAAACAAAAACTCATTCTCCACCACATATACAGATTTAAAATACTTAATTGTTACATGTTGAATCTTAAAAACATTAGAACCAATCTCTAGAGTCATTCACTCTATTAAATCTGCAATTAGCCTGATCAAACAAACAGGACCACCTATGCCTCAATAGCATTTCGACACCGTAGAGTGTAACCTCATTTTAGAACAACCAAGCCACTTCCTGCTTTATGCATCGAGCATCCAATACCAACAAAAACTCAAGACATTCCATGATTCTCATACACCAATGAAGCATAACATAACCTTTGTCAAAAATTTTCCTTTACTCGAGACATCATCGGTATCAATCTCTATGAGCCATAACTGATTCACCAATATGCCTTAAACTAGAACCAACATAGAACAAAATCGTGCAATAAACTAAGCAATAACATATTCCCCTACTTGGCTTGAAGCCATAGATCAAAACACACACAATAACTCATAACGCGTATACTATATTGCTACCATAATACCATAGTGAGATTAGAATCAATACTTCATAACCTCGTGGAAACACGGACCATCTAGAACTTTAAATCTTATGCAAATCGTGCATTCACCCTCGTAACAGTTGAACCCACTTTCTTAAACGACCAAAATTTAAATTTCAACACATATGTTACACTTGTGAATGAGATCTCCTAACAGACAACATATGGATCACACAACTTAAGAACACTCTGCATGATATAACTCCACCTGCTTTGCCTTAAACTAACATTTCTAAATAGCGTCCACCATCATAAATATTATGCAATCACTTAGTCACATTGAGTCTGAACTCATACCATAACCTAGAATTTACTTCACTCCCAACCAGGAGACACGAAAAGATTCTTCATGCACCCAAAACTTGGGGCTATATCTCGAATCAAGATGAAATTTAAGAACCTAATAGTTCTTTTATCCTCTAGCAGACCCTTCTCATCGCTTCCAAATCATATGGATACATCGCGTAGTACTAATATACTCATCACATATCTTTCCATCCATTACTTTTACCAATAGGGAACTACCAATTATATAAGTTCAAAAAATCTTCCTCACACAAACAACACCTCGATGCTCAAGCAATTGGCAAAAACTTCAGCGTCTAGTCCTCCAGACTGGCCAAACATCAACAAATAGATATCATATCTCACCCCTTGATCAAGGAATCAAAAGCCATAAATGCACATCGGATACTGAGCACTCGTGCAGGCAAACAAAAATGTGGAGGGAATTTAAAGAGTTACGTTTCAAGCTAAATCAAGGACGTATGACAAGAGTTCAAGAATGTGAAGTTTCTATTAAAGGTTATGTAGCATCTCAAGGATAAATACAGACATCTTCAAATCAATCCGTGAGGCTATACTAAACCTGCTCATGACTTTTGAGACCTATGTAACTTAGGCTCTGATACCAACTTATCACGACCCCAAATAAGCTCGGTCGTGATGGCGCCTCTCGTGAAAACAAGGCCAGCCGACACAACACCTATATTAACCCTTTAATCATTAAGAGTCATTTTTAAGCCTTTAGTTAAAACAAATGTTTCATAACATAAGTCTAAGAATAACACGAAAATAACATACAAGCCCGACATCGGGGTGTTACTAGTTATGAGCATCTACTAAAGTCTGAATACTAGAAGAGTCTATAAATATACTATATACATTAATAAATGAGAGGAAGGAAGTAGTGTTGCGAACGTCATGTAGCCACCTTGCTAACTTTGATGACTCCGCGTTTGAGCAACCAACATCCGCTAGTGGGTTTCGCAATACTTGAATCTTCACTCAACGTGCATGGAGTAATGTGATTACTCCAATCCTTTTAGTAATAAGAGTAATTAAAGACTAAGCAGTAGGAAATAATGAAACTACATTTTTGATAACTCCATAAGCACAACAGGCTTTCAAATTGGTATACGAGTCAATCGTCTTATTTAAGATACTACTTTTGGTAAAAATCATTTTAAAATACCTTCCAACAATTTCAGTAAGGGTATAATACCATTTATAATAAAAGAGATGAAAATCATAGTCGGCCCCTTCGTGCAAAAGATAGATCGTAAACAACCCCTTGGGAAAAACATGAATCAAAAACACCCTATAACATGAAAATCTTAGTGGAAATAGCAAAGCCAAATCAGTAATTAACTTCTAAACATCTCATAAACCCAAACTTAGTTGAAAGTTGTTTAAAAACAATTATTTAACATGTTCGACAAAGGCTTAGTATAAAGATTAGTGAAAGCTGTCATTAATTCAACATATTCGATGGATACTCAATTTATAGAGGAGAGAAAATCAATAAGTTCATGATCAGGCCCCTCGTGCAAAACATCACTCATATGCATGTATATTTCTATCGCCTCTCAGTCAAGCCTCCAAGTCACATGTGACTCAACTCTTACCAATCATTGCTGACACTTAGCACTCACACTCAATAGGTACCATATAGTAACCGTTGTGGCATGCAGCCCGATCCATATATATAGTCGATTGCGCTCACTAGGGTGTGTAACCTCTGGAGGTGCTCCTACTGCCCAACCGCTATATCACTGCGGCGTGCAGCCCAATCAACCATGTCGTTGCAGTGTGCAACCCGATCCTTTTATATATATATACACATATATATATGTATATATATATACATATATACATATATATATATATATATATATATATATATATATATATATATATATATATATATATATATATATATATAGTGCTATGGCGTGCAACCCGATCCATAGATATATAATCCTCACAACAAGGCCATTAGCCTATCTCAGTCATTAACCTCACAATCAGACTCTTGGCCTATCTCACTCATCAACCTCACGATCACTCGAGCCATCAGTAACACAGAGAACTCAGCCCAAACAATTTTCACATTTTTAAGAGATAAATTGATAAAAACAGATATAAACAATAAATGTGTAAAACATGACTGATGATATGCTTTCAAAACTAATATAGTGAGGAGAAGTAGTGAAAATGTCGCTAAGGGTCTCAGCAGGTCGACATAAGGCCTCAAACATGACATACATCCCAAAGTATAATATCAATCTCTAGAACATGGAATATCATAGGATTCCAAATCACGTACGCGACTTTAGCAGTCATACGGGATGGACCAAGTTACAATCCCCAAAAGTACAAGACTCCATGCTCATCATCTAGCGTGTGCGTATATATCTATGGATCGGGTTGCACGCCATAGCAATATATATATATAATATATATATATATATATATATATATATATATATATACATATATATATATATAGATCGGGTTGCACGCCATAGCAATATATATATATATATATATATATATATATATATATATATATATATATATATATATACATATATATATATATATATTGCTATGGCGTGCAACCCGATCCATAGATATATAATCCTCAAAACAAGGCCATTAGCCTCTGTCAGTCATTAACCTCACAATCAGACTATTGGCCTATCTTACTCATCAACCTCACGATCACTCAAGCCATCAGTAACACATAGAACTCAGCCCAAACAATTTTCACATTTTTAAGAGATAAATTGATAAAAACAGATTTAAACAATAAATATGTAAAACATGACTGATGATATGCTTTCAAAACTAATATAGTAAGGAGAAGTAGTGAAAATGCCCCTAAGGGTCTCAGCAGGTCGACATAAGGCCTCAAACATGACATACATCCCAAAGTATAATATCAATCTCTAGAACATGGAATATCATAGGATTACAAATCACATACGCGACTTAGCAGTCATATGGGATGGACCAAGTTACAATCCCCAAAAGTACAAGACTGCATGCTCATCATCTAGCGTGTGCGTATATATCTATGGATCGGGTTGCACGCCATAGCAATATATATATATATATATATATATATATATATATATATATTGCTATGACGTGAAATCCGATCCATAGATATATAATCCTCACAACAAGGCCATTAGCCTCTCTCAGTCATTAACCTCACAATCAGACTCTTGGCCTATCTCACTCATCAACCTCACGATCACTCGAGTCATCAGTAACACAGAGAACTCAGCCCAAACAATTTTCACATTTTTAAGAGATAAATTGATAAAAATAGATTTAAACAATAAATATGTAAAACATGACTGATGATATGCTTTCAAAACTAATATAGTGAGGAGAAGTAGTGAAAATTCCCCTAAGGGTCTCAGCAGGTCGACATAAGGCCTCAAACATGACATACATCCCAAAGTATAATATCAATCTCTAGAACATGGAATATCATAGGATTGCAAATCACATACGCGACTTAGCAGTCATACGGGATGGACCAAGTTACAATCCCCAAAAGTACAAGACTCCATGCTCATCATCCACTGTGTGCGTTACCTCAAGCAACACAACGATGTGTAATCCGGGGTTTCAAACACTCAGGATAGTATTTACGATCCTTACTTACCTTGATCCGGTTCAAACTCTAGCCCTTGATGCCTTTGCCCTCTCGAGTCGAACATCAGATGCTCCAAATCTCCAAGGGTTTCCCTTCAATTACCTCTTAAATCTTTCTCAAAAGCTCCGAAAGGTTCTCAATAATGGAGAAAATAGACCAAAAATCGCGAACTTACTTTTTAACATTCTGCCCCATAACTGAAATCCTTCATCATGATCGTGGGACTTCCTTCACGATAATCTACCAGTCCCTCAAATTTACTCTATACGAATGCGGTGAGGTACACACGAACGCGATGCTCAAAACTAAAAACCTACATGAACACAGATAAATCCACGCGAAAATGATGCACTACTCGCACAACTCATGCGATCGCGACTCATGCTACACGATCGTGAAGAACAAACTGCATGCCCTCATCACAGCCCTATGCGATCGTGAGACTCCCTACGTGATTGTGAACGACAAATTCTCTGTATTAGCTGAAACTCAAAACCTGCAACTCCAAACAATATGGAATGGTCTGATTGATCACCCAAAACTCACCCGAGGCTCTCAGGACCTCAATCAAACATTCCAACATATCCCATAACATCATTCTAACTTGTTCCAACCTTTGGAATGCTCAAAACAACATAAATACCAAAATGACATTGGATTCAAGCCTAAGAATTTCAAGAGCTTCAGAATTCCGCTTTTGATTAAGAAACCCAACCAAACCACGTCTGCATGACCTGAAATTTTGCGCGCACATACCAAATGACACAACAGAACTACTGCAACTAGTGAAATTGCATTCCGACCTCTATATCAAAATTTCACCTATCGACCGGAAAACGCCAAAATCTCAATTTCGTTAATTCAAGGCTAAACCTTTCACGGACCTCCAAAATGCATTCTGATCACGCTCCTAAGTCCTAAATTACCTAATGGAGCTAAAAAATCATAAGAATTCCAATTCGAGGTCATATACAAACAAGTCAAATCTTTCAAATTTTAAGCTTTAAATTGAAAACGGTACTTCCAAATTCATTTTAATTAACCTGAAACCAAAACAAACAATTTATATAAGTGATAATACACCACACGTTGAAAAACATGCCCGAGAGGTGATGATGAAAGTGCAAAAGTTCAAAATGATCGGTCGGGTCATTACAACAAATAATAAAAGTTAAAATATTTAAATTTCTACAGATTCACCACCCATTACATGACTTGTTTCTCATTCTGGGAGTGAAAAATAGTTATCTACATCCAAATATATTAAGTCTAAATTATCTTCAGAAATAAAATTTGCTTCAACATTTTTCTCTGTATTCTTTAGGGAGGCTTGATAAAGCTCAACGAGGTACTTTGTCGTACGACAAGCACGTTACCAGTGCATTTTTCCTCCACATCCATAGCATTCATTTTATGCATTTGGTGCTTGCACCGCTTCATGCTTTTGTTCATTCCTTTTCCACTATTGGTGGTGAGGAGGGTCCTCTGGTGCATTATTATTATCATGAATAAAAAAATTTCCCCGACCACGGCCATGACCACAACTGGGGCCACGACCTCTTCCACGCTTAGCTTGGTAGAAGTTCGTCTCATTCTCTTCAGGGAATGGACAAGAACCAACATGCCGACTTTCATGATTTTTCACTAATAGCCCATTTTGTTGCTCGGCTATTAAAATATGTGAGATAATCAGAATATTTTTTGAATCCCATCTCTCGATATTGCTATTGTACGAGCATATTCAAGGCAAGAAAAATGAAAAAGGTTTCTCCAACATATCATGATGATTAATACTATCACCGCATAATTTCAATTGGGAAATAATTCTGAACATAGCAGAATTATACTCACTTATAGTTTAAAATCTTGTAGCCGTAGATGAGTCCAATCATAACGTGCATGTGGAAGAACGATCATCTTCAGGTGGTCATATCTATCTTTCAAATTATTTCACAGTATGACTGGATCTTTAATAGTGAGATATTCTATTTTCAAGCCCTCATCAAGGTGATGGCATAGGAAAATCATTGCTAACGCACGATCTTGGTTTGATGCCTGATTTTTATCCTTGATGGTGTCCTCCAGACCCATCACATCAAGATGAATTTCTACATCAAACACCCAAGACATGTAGCTTTTGTATGATATTTCCAGTGCTACAAATTAAAGTTTAGAAAGATTTGACATTATTTAGAAAAAAGAAAGTTCGTACCTCATATACTTTCAAAGTATTTGGTCGAGATGGTAGAGTCTCGTATTGATAGTGTATTATAAAATAAAGATTGTAAAGTAGAAACAAGTATAGAGAGAAAACTGATATATTATTCAAAATTCAAAACTGATATCCATAATGAACTGAAATCTCTCCTATTATTAGAAGAAAGGAAGCTGTTGAGTGAGTTGCTACTGCAAACTGCAGTGTAAGCTGTTATTGCAAGCTGCTATGTAAGCTGGTATTGCAAGCTGCTGTGTAAGCTGCTATATACCAGATATGGATAATCTTCTGCTCAGAGTAATGTTCATCCAAAACAGAGTACTGAAAGGATAAGCTCATTGTACCAGCTATAGATAATCTTCTATTGGGGGTAATGTTTAACCATAATGGAGTATTAAAAGGATAAGCTCATTGTACCAAGTATAGAAAATCTTTTACTAAAGATAATATTTATCCATAACGGGTTACTGAAAGGATAAGCTCATTGTACTCGGTATAGATAATCTTCTTCCAGGGGTAATGTTTATCCATAACGGAGTATCGAACAGATAAGCTTATTATACTCAGTATGGATAATCTTCTACCAGGGGTAATATTTATCCATAATCGGGTACCAAAGTGATAAGTTTATTCAGGAGGCTTATTTACAATAGAGTACTAAAAATATAAATATATTTACGGTGGAGTCCCATATGAATAAGTTTCTTCAGGAAGCTTATTTACAAAGGAGTACTAAATGAACATCCATACTAAATATATTTATAACATATTCAAACTATTAAAAAATTTACAGTAATATGTTAACCTTACAAACATCGCCCTTAAAAATAAAAATTAGTGAATATTTTGATCTAAAACAAAAAAGTAAGGTTATAGATCAAAAGCTTTAGAGGAGAGTTCCTAATCCTGAGAGGCGAGACTGATTAGGTTTATGTATGAAGAAGAAGAAGAAGATGAATTCTTCAACATTTTTTGTTTAAGTGTGTCATGCCATCTTCTATATGGATCAAAAGGAATACAATTTGGTGGACAGAAGAGCTTAAAGATAAGAACTAATGCACATGGCAAATGCTTCTACTAAAATCTACATAATGCCCTGGTTGCAAGAAGGTATTTTATCTTGAAGGTAGTAGAGGCACATGAAGCTTTGAGGTATCAAATTAATCTGAACTTAATATTTTTGAGGCAAATCATAAATTTATGCTTAAAGATTTATTAAATTGCTAAAACAATAGATTAAACCCTACTATTTGAAAATCTAATAGGTTCAAGGCTAACAACAATGAAGGAACTAGTAGAGTTTATATTTTGAATCCACCTTTGATGACAAGAAGGAAATTACAGGATATTTCATAACAAGAAGGGGAATGTCGCATATAATATTGGGATGGTAGTCCAAGAAGTTCGTTGTTGGAAGGCAATCTTATTCAGGCAGTTGCAAAATTTGAGCTTCTAAATTTACTAGTTTTGCACACTTAGTTAGCTAAGTTTTCTTTTGGTTTGAAAGACTTCATTCTATTAATTAACGATGACATACAGGGAGCATCTGCGAAGACGCAGTTATATAAAAAGTTTGAACAATAATACTATTGTTGTTAGTAGGTGGATGATGAGCAATACGTTGAGCTACTGCTCTATTACAAAAAAGGTGTTTCTATGTTGTTACCACCAGAAGCTGCGTCCAAAGAGTTACAAAAAGCTACTTGTTATTGTAGGATTTGTTGTAGGAATATGCCTAAGTCTGCGACATCCCCATTTGTCTTCAAGAAGATCTTCTAGTAAAAGGTTTGGTGGAGTTGGCAAAAAGGTGATATTGTTGCCCATCAGTTCCATTCCAAAATATGCTAGTTTATCAACTATTATGTTCAGCTCCTTATAAGTGTGGTCTATGCCCCTATTACTCAGAGTTTGGATCATGGATCTGCAATTATTAAGCAAGTATGAGTGTATTGTGGATGTACTATTAAGCATGGTATTTACCTCTTTGGTGTGTGTGTGGATTTGCAATGTTATTAAGCGTGGTAATTACCTCTTTGGTGTCCGTGTGGATTTGCAATGGTGTGAGGTTGTGAGCTGCTGCTTGTTGTAATCTTCGAAGCAGCGTCATGACTTCTATGATAGTGACGTTTGTTATGGGATGATTTCTCGCATATCCCATCACCCTATCCTCATTTGTATCTCTGAAAACACCCTCAAAACCATCAGTATTAGTCGACGCTTTGACTGCCCTATCCATGTTTAATTTGAAATAACCTAGTGGTGGAGGTTCCGATTTGATATACATGGTAACGATTATTTTTTACGTGTGGAGCTATTGGTTAGATAAAAAAAAACTCAGTTCCAAGTTGATTTATAGAAATAATGTTGGGTGTATATTTGGAATTTTCGAAGATGTTTTTGTTTCTAGTATTGCACAAATGACATAAAGTGAAGGGTAGTAGTATTTGATGAGGTATGGAAGTATTAGTGGTTGAACTGTGTGTTTCTCAGCCAAGCATGGTTAGGAATTGTTGCATGATTAATATTTTGTATGAAACTCATTAAGTTTACGACATGCCAACAGTGTTCGACATTAGTGCAATTGAAAAGAATGTGACTAATTGTTTATTCGTGCACTTGATACAGAGTACATATGTTGGAAGAGATTATTCCAAGTCTATGTAAGTAGGAATTAGTTGGAAGACCGTTACGGCTTATTAACCAAAGAAAAGAATTAAATTTTGCTGAAAAGGTAGACGCCAGATCCTTCCGTGAAGGTTCGGAAAGTGATTGAAGTGTGTGAATGCTTTGTAGCATGAATTAATTGTGAATTGGCCTATTGGCATAATGCCCCAAATTATTCTTCTTGACTATGCAAATTGAAAGGCAAATAAGCCTATTTTATCCCTAATGGATGGTGGTAACTCAAAGGAGATGGATTAGGATTGACCGTTGCTAGTAGAGAATGCCTATTTGATGTTTAATTGGCCCTCTTTATGTTGTAGAGGTCGCTCAATTAGTGTGCAAATATTCATGTTTGGGGTTAACCAGTTGTCACTCCAAAACTTTACGTGAGTACCTTGTGTGACATGCTAAACTCCTTTTTGACACACCAGCCATCCAGTAGTAAGGTGCTTCCATAGAGTTGAAGTTCTTGTAAAAAGGATGTTTTAGTAGTTATATATTTAGATAGTAGGATTGAAGTCCAATGTGTGTGAGGATTATGGAATAGTCTCCATGTTGTACTTACAAGTAAGGTTTTATTCTTTTCCTTAAGTTTTTTGATTCCTAGTCCCCCTTGATCTTTTTGGGTTAGTTACATAGTCCCATTTTAGTAAATAATCTTTTTTTTAGTTGTTGTACCCATTTTGAAAGGATTCTAATTGAGTGATTATATAATTGGGGAGAGCTATGAATTGCATTATATGATTGGATATGGAGTTAAGAGTTGCTTTGATAAGAGTGGTACGTCCCCCAATCGAGAGACGGTTTGTTTTCCAAGCTATTAGTCTCCTTTTGAAATCATCGATAATAAATTGAAAATCCTGTTTTATGGGTTTGGGATTAAAGATTGGGAATCTTTGATATTTTTCAAAGGACTTGTCTTCCACCATGTTAAAGGATGTGATGACAAATGCTTTATCAGCGGGCTTTATATTTTTTTAGAAGGAAATTTTTGATTTCTAAAAATTAATTTTTTGACCTGAAATATGAGTAGATTGGTCAAGTTGGTAAATAATAGTATGGCAACTAGTGTTAGTAATGTCGGAGGCTAATATAATGTCGTCTTCAAACAAGTGATATAAAGGGGGACTTGGGGTTTAGATAGATTTTCCCGTGGTTGTAATAGAAAACCATTATAATGTTTCATGAAAGCATCTCTCTCTATGCACATTATAAAGAGATAGAAGGAGAGGAGGTCTCCTTTCCCAATACCCTTGGTGGATCTGAAGAAATGAGTTGGTGCGCCATTTATAAATATTGATGTTGTTGGTGTGGCTACACACAATATGATGAGAGTGATTAGATGCTTAGGAAGTTAAAATAGGTGAAAGTTTGACAGATAAAAATCCATTCCAATCTATCAAATGCCTTCTGAAAATTAATTTTTAAGAGCATGTTAAATCATTTTGATTTAGAGTTACAGAAGTGGCGAAGCAACTCTTGCATTATGATTCCATTGTCAATTGCTCTATGAATTTTCTAGAAAGCAGAATGAGTTGGGTGAATAATGTTATTGAGTAAAGGTTTAATACGATTAACTATAAAATTTGTAATGACCTTATAAAGGGTATTACGTAAACTAATTGGTCTGGGCAGTTGTGGGCGGGCTTCTAATCTTAGGGATTAAGCAAATATATATTTAAATAAATGGTTGAGTAGCATGTTCCTTCTGAAAAATGTCTTTACAGAATGGGATTACTTAGTTATCATGATCCCAGTTCACCCTCCTTGAACATATCATGATGGCACCTAATCCCTACAACTAGGTAAGCCTAACAATGCAAAAATATATAATTTGCGAAAATTATAACTCAAAACCCAAATTAGTCAAAATGAAACGCGGAATGTAAAATGCCACTCGGCACATAAAACACCATAACTCAACTAATACAATACTATCCCAAACCCGGAAACTCACGAGAACACAAGCTAATAGGATGTAATACACTACTCTAACTCCAGAATGTCTAAAACAACAGTACGAAAGGAAAACTAATTGCTAAAGCTAGAACAAGACAGAGACTCCTGGCCTGCGGACCAGCGGATGTACCTTGAAGTCTCTGCTAGATATCTCCACCTCAAGGATAATACGCCTGGGGAGAGGTACTTGGATCTGCACATGAAAAATAGGCGCAGAAGGGGCATGATTACACCACAACAGTACTCAGTAAGTGCAAAGCCTAACCTCGGTCAAGTAGTGACGAGGAAGGTCAGGGCCCTACTGAGAATAAATATAATAATAAGTCATGCAACAGTATGAAATAAATAGAATTAAGGAGTACAGCTCTGAGTTAAGACAGATTATACAAGGCAACAAATAACACTTAAAGAATAAGGTAACACGGAGAAACAACTCAATATAAGTACCAACAACGAGGATCCCCCAGGATACCGTCCGGTAGTCCATTTCGTCAACTATCTGAGGATCTTCCGAGATACTGTCTCGTAGTCCATAATATATGTTTATCTGAAGGATCTACCAGGATACCGTCCTGTAGTCCCTTCCATCAACTGTCCAAGGATTTCTCGGGATACTGTCTCGTAGCCCATCATATGTGTATATTTGGAGGATCTCCCAGGATACCATCCTGTAGTCCCTTTCATCAACTGTCCAGTGGAACTCCCGGGGTACGTCTCGCAGTCCATCATATGTGTGTGTGTATATATATATATATATATATATATATATATATATATATATATCGTCCCATAGTCAAACTATCAATGCGTGAGGATCTACCAAAACCCCGGCCGTAGTCTCAGATGTAAATACCGAGTAGTACCATATAACTGTGTCAGGGGATCTATCAAGAATTGAACCTGCGATACCAAAGTAAATGTGTAGGGGAATCTATCGGGAATCTAACCCGGAGTCCCAAAGTAAATATGTAGAGGGATGTAGCGAGAATCGAATCCGTAGTTCCGAAGTAAATACGCAGGGGGATCTATTGGGAATCAAACCCGCAATCCCAAAGTAAATATGCAGGGGAATCTATCGGGAATCGAACTCGCACTCCCAAAGTAAATGTACAGGGTATCTACCTGGAACCTAACCCGTACTCCCAAAGTAAACAAACAAGGAGGAGCTACCCAATCTCACATTCGTAGTTCCAATGTAAATATGTAACCACAACAAGAAGATATTCAGCAATGGAGTTCAAAGAAATACAAGGCAACAGGTAGTTCTAGCCTAACATGCTTCACATAGTACAAACAAAGCAACTTAAGAAAATAGGCAATTTAGATCAACTAAGCATAGTTTTCTAAAGTAACATATGCTATAACTACAAATAGAATAAAGTAAATAAGAAAGAAACTCAATCTAAATATTTAAGTAAAACCGGATTTTCAACAATCAACTCAAGTACGTGCTCGTCACCTTACGTATAGGGCATTAACTTACCAAACATCATATACTAAGGGGAAAGTTCCCTATATAAGGTTAAACAAGCCACTTACCTCGAAACGGCTCAAAAATCAACTCGAAACCATACTTTTTCCACGAGTATCTGACTTCAAATGGCCCAAATCTATTCAATTAAATGAATCGTAAATAACATCTCAAACAATTGATTCTACTATTTAATTCAAAGCTAAGACGAAAAATTAGGTAAAATGATCAAAATGTCCCTCAGGCTAGCATATTGGAATCTGCTGAAACTTATATTTTCGGAAACCTCATACTATCACGAGTCTATACATAACAAGAACATAAAAATCGGAGTTCAAATGATCCCTCAAATCCCAGATTAAATTTAAAAACTCCAAGCCCTAGTTCTTCCCTTTTTAGTTAAATTACATAAATTGCTAGGCTAATTTCATAATAGAATCACGTTTTTGGTTCACTAAAATTCCATAAAGAAGCTCTCAAATGTTTTGCTATGGTGGAAAATAAGGCTCAATCCGCGGATGAAATATTTTATAACTTCAATGCCCAAGTACTTAATGCATCGCGAAAGCGAAGAAGGTCACGCGTTTGCGAAGAAGGAAAAATGAAGGCTGCAAAATTCTCTTCGCATTCACGAGAAACAGCACGCGAACGCGAAGCCTGGGCTGACAAAGTTACGCGAACGCGATGTCTTGGCTGCGAACGCGAAGGGAGGAAAGATGAAGATTCGTGAACGCGACAGGCTTCATTCGAACGTGAAGGGGGAAGAGGTTAGAGCTTCGCGAATGCGGGAGAGGTGATGCAAACGTGAAGAAGGAATTTGGTCTGCAACAGCTGAGGATTTTCTGTAATTTTTCACAACTTCAAAATGCTCCGTTGAGCATCCGAAACACACCCGAATCCCTCGGAACCTTAACCAAACCTACTTACATATTCCATAACATCATTCAAACTTCTACCTATCCTTAAACAACCTCAAACAACATCGGAAACTCGAATTAAGCAATGATTTAAGCCTAAGAACTTCGAATTCTCTCAAAATACACTTTCGATCAAAAACCTAAACCAACCACATCCGATTGACTTGAAATTTTACACGCACATCTCAAATCACATAAAGAAGCTGCAGCAACTCATGGAATTTCATTCCGACCCTTGGATCAAAATCTCCTCTATCAACCAAAAACTTCAAAAATTAAAACTTCGATATTTCAAGCCTAAATCTACACCGGACCTCCAAAATACATTCTGAACACGTTCCCGACTCTGAAATCACCTAACGGAGCTAATGGAACCATCAGATTTTCATTCCGAGACTGTCTTTACACTGTTCCAACTATGGCCAATTTTCCAACACTTAAGCTCCCATTTAAGGATTAAGTGTCCCAAAACTCTCGGAAACTCAAAACCGAATATCCCGACAATTCAAATTAGTAGAATTAAACTTGGAGAAAGCAGTTAATAAGGAATCGGGACGTTAATTCTTAAGACAAACGGTCGGGTCATCACATTAGTGGTTAATTTGAGGCCAATATTTTTGGAAGAATAAAGGGTGTAAACTATCCGGGGCTGGCGATTTTAGTGCTTGGAAGGCGTAAATTGCTGCAATGGTTTCTTTGTTAACTGGAGTTACTAGAGAGTTAGAATTTTTCCTGGAAAATTGAATTAAAAGTAGATAGTGGGTGTGTATATTTAGACTTAGTATGAGACTCAATGTATAATTCTTGGTAATAGTCTACTACTAGATGTTTTGTTCTTCTCTGTAATCCAGTTACCTATATGATTTTTAAAGAGATTATGTGGTTGTGTCGCCGCTGATTTAACGTAGATAAATGGAAGAATTTAGTATATCCATCGTCATCATTATGCCAGTTCACACTAGATTTAACCTTCCAAAAATCTTCTTCTAAGTTTCAAGATATTATTAAATTGCTTCTGTAAATCTTTTTCAAGCATTTGCAAAAAATTACTAGTAGGGTAGTTAATAGATTTTTGAATGCCCTCTAATCGGGATTTAATATGATTTTTTTGGTAGAAAATATTTTTAAAAATGTCTTTGTTATAGACTTGGACAATTTTAGTAAAATCCTCAATACTTATTATCAATGGTGGGTTTGTATTCCACACATGAGTAATTATTTTAGGAAAATTAGTGATAACCATATAGTTTCAAATCTAAAAATATTATTTCGTTTAGGAGAATTAGTTTGAAGATTTAATTATAATGGGCTATGGTCGGAGTGAATATGAGGTAAATATTGCACATGCACTTCTGGAAAGATATTAAGACATTCATAGTTGGCCACTATTCTATCTTATCTTTCAAGTATCAAGGCACTTCTTTTACGTTTATTAGACCACGTATGTTTACTACCCCCGAATCCTAAATCTAATAGGTTACAGTAATTAAAATAATTTAACATTAAATCTGTCCTAATGTTATTTATAAGACAATATTTTTGTTAGAGTAGAGTATATCACTGAGATCGCCCCCACTAACTAAGGACCCTTATAAGTATCTGTTATAGACATCAAATATTTTCACAGTAAGTTTCTATTATTTAATATTCTATCAGAATATATGTCTGATAACATAAAGGAATAGCTTGGAGAACATACTACACCCTACATTGGATCTCCTAATTTGTGCATGCAATTTCAGTGACATGCACAGTATTGTTATTCCACGGAACCACTATACCACCCTGCTTGTCCCTCCACCGAAGCTTGTGCAAAAGCTAGTGAAATAGAATTCATCTCGTAGCATGGCATGATATGCAAGGGATGTTTCTAATAGAACAGCCGTGGTCGCCTATAATAATTTAGCATTCAGAGAAAGTTTCTTCTAAATTCCGAATATTGTGCACTTCAGCAGTTCCATATGATAAAATTCATAGACTTAGTACAAGTGGGTAGTGCTAGTGGAGCATGTTGATTCTCCTCCAGAGGTGGTGTCTCCTTCATGGATGAGGGTCTCAGTTCCCTGAATGTTGGTGTTATCACTAGAGCAAATTTCCCTGCATCCAAGTTCACTGTGGGACGTAGCTTCATCAAGCATTTGATCTCTTTTATTATCGTAAATTAGAAGGTGCTAACTTCTGTTTCTTTAATGCTCAAAAGTTTATAGTTGTTGCACTTGAGATGGGGCAACATGTCTAACTTTGGCCGGTGCAAATTTTTCACTTTGTACGTAAATATTGCTTCTTAATAATAAAAAATTTTAATTACAAAAAAAAGAAGGTAAAGAGTGCAAAAGGCATAACTTCAAAGTTCTACAATTTTATGGGTTACCTCATAGTGAAACCACATTTATAAGCAACATATTACAGAAGCATGGTAATTGGATCGATGTTTATAAATACTTTATTATAAGCAAGTATAATATTTTATTTGTGTTTAATATATCTGAGCAATATATGAAAAGTTACATCCTAGCAAATAGATTTCTACAAACGAAAAGACTAAAATCGGTCGTCTTCAAGATGGAGTGCACATACAGTCAAAATATATCATGTTAAATTATTTCTTAATTGATAAGCCAACTATCTAAGGCTCTGATACCACATATCATATAGAAATAGGATCTTAGGCTTAACAATTTATAAGAAAAATTAAGAAAAAAATGAAATTTTGCGCCTTGAGTTGAAATATTCGTAAACCTTGCGGCAACGGAAGATTAATCTATATATTTTAAAAGGAGAAAAAATACCTTCACAATAAGTCAAGCAGCAACCACACTATAGGCCACTTGACAATTTAGCAAAAAATTAGTTTAGTTAGGTAACAATTAGTTTCTTTTTCAATTTAACTTTAAAAATATTTGAATTTTGCATTATTTTTGTTTAAAATTAGTTACTCTTTTGTATTTGCATTTAGGGAAAATGGCCTTTTGGTCGCTTAAACTTGTACATGACTACCATGCCGGTAGATAAACTTTTAGAATACCCACATAATCACTTCACCTTGAGCATAAGTGAAATAATAAACACCTCTGATCGTTGACTCAAACCATGTGACATCAGTTATTCCTAGTAAGTTGTTGTGCATGGATGTCACGACTACTTGGAGCATGAAACACTTATTTTTAATGCTTGACGGTAATAAACCTAAGACAACTATTTGTCCCTTAACCCAAGCTGTAATCAAATAGAAATAATTTTACAACTTACTATAGTAATTAGACACAACAGTTAGATAAAATTTCTTGCTTACCCTCTCAATAAATCTCCCTGAATCACCAAACAATATTCCAAATCTAGTAGTTCTAGGCCTTCCACTAAAGTAACTAATAATTTCCAGAGGAGTCCTTGATCTTTCTTCTATAGTTCTAGATTCTTATGTTGTAGATCCACCATCAATAGTAATTCTAGATTGTTGTATTGTTGATCTACCACCAACAATATTTCTAGAATATTGTGTTGCAGATTCACCACCACAAGTAGTTCCAGATTGTTGTGCTGCAGATCCACCACCAGTATGGTCGTCCCATCCTGATCTCGTCCTACATTGTGTCCCGTCCTGTCCCAGCACATTTCATGTTAAATGCAATGGGCCAAGGTTAAACGAGACATGGGATGGGATGGGACATTGTTCACGACCCTAAAGCTGACTCGATCATGATGGTGCCTATCATGAAACGAGGACAGCCGACACAACTCTCGAGTTAACTATTTAATCAATAACAATCATCTTTAAGCATTTAATTGATTAGATATCTCATAACATAAATCTAAATGAACACTGCGGAATAAGTGCACAAGCCCGACATCGGGGTGTCATAAGTCACGAGCATCTAAAGAAGACAAGAGGGACAAAAGTAGTGTTGCCAATGTTGGACAACTACCTTGCTAACTCCAATGACTCTGCCACCAAGAAATCAACACCCGTAACCTGTTTTAGAACTACCTGAATCTACACACAAGGTCAAAGGAGTAATGTGAGTATGTCAACTTAGTAAAATGAAAGCTGAGTAGTAAGAAAACACGTAAGATACGTCATAACATCACAGCAAATGCAATACATTTCCAAAATAGTACAAAATCATTTACTTCGTAAATCATGCTCAGTTTCAGTAAAACTTTTTAAACAACTTTCAATAGTTTCAAGCAAGTTATAAAAATAGTTAGTAGAAAATGATAGAAAAGTAAACAGCCCATTGGGCAAAACATGTACCATAAACCACCCCCGAGAATAACATCAATAGAACAAGCCCCTCGGGCTACCTAACAATCACTCGTGATCAGTCCTTCAGGCATAACATGAATTAAGAACATCCCCTTGGGCTACATCATATCACTCACACTAGGTACCCGCGCTCACCAGGGATGTAAAAACTTCGGGAGGGGCCCCTTACGGCCCAAGCGCAACAACAAACTTTCTCGTAGAATAATCAAATAAACACTCAGCCTCATATCAATCTACCTCGTGGAATAACAACTTAGGCCATCCGCCTCATAATTATGAATTAGCACAATTCCGTTACGGCGCACAGCCCAATCCCATAATAACCTCACAATACAGGCCCTCGGCCTCACTCAGTCAAAAATAACTAAAATCCACATAGAGTAAAATATAATGCTCAGCCCAAAATATCATTTAATATGTCAAACAAAGTAAATATGGCTGAGTTATGAAAGCAGTAGAATACAACATGACTGAGTAAAAATATGAAGTCAAAATAGTAAGGAATAGTAGAAAATTTTTCCCAAGGGTCCAAAACGGTTGGCACGAGGCCCAAATCTGGCATTCATCCCAAAACATGCTAATACTTTCCAAAAACACAATGATATCAAATAGTTTTCAATCAAATACGCGACTTAACAATCATACAGGACGAACTAGGTCACAATCCCCAATAGTGCATGACCATACGTTCATCATCTAGTGTGTGCATCACCTCAAAGCAGCACAACAATGTGAAATTCGGAGTTTCATACCCTCAAGACAACGTTTACAATCATTTCTTACCTCAGTCCGGTCTAACTCTAGCTCGTGATGCCTTTGCCTCTCAACTCAGCCTCTAGATGCTCGAAATCTAGCCAAAAATAGTAACTTACAATCAAAATATGCCAAGGGAACAAATCCCACTCGAAAATAACCAATTTACATCAAGAATCACGAAATTGACCAAACTCTACCCCCCCCCCCCTCCGGACCCATGTTTCGGATTCCGATAAAAATTAGAAAATTGGAATCCTTACACCCTCACAAGTTCATACATACCAAATATAACCAAAACCCGACCACAAATGATCCTCAAATCCCTAATTTTAGGTCTGCAATTTTCCAAACTCTAAACTCTAATTTTCTACTGATATTCCCATAGATTTCATGCTTATAACCTTAAAAATTATCAGAAAAACAAGTTTAGGGACCAAGAACCTTACCTCTAAGAAACCCTCTTGAATCAATTAGCTCTCCAAAGCTTCTTCTCATTTGAAATTTATGAAAAAACACCCAAAACCGCGATGGGTAAAATCAACATATTCTAACCCAACAAAACAACATCAGTGGTCCAATTCCAACATCTGCGGGACCGTATATGCGCCCCTCCTAATTGCTTCTGTGGTTTTCACTTAAGAGCCCACTTTCGCATCTACAACTAAACAGCTGCGCAGGCGCTCCAATAGCCGATTTTGTGGTTCCAACTGATCTCCCTCTTGGCTGTATCTGCGGCTTGCCTTTCACTTTTGGGGGAATTGCACCAGTGGCCTCCCAACTGTAGGTGCGGTTATGACAACAACAATATACTTCAGCTACCAAAATCAACTCCAAAATCTCCCGTCAACTATCCGAAATCACCCTGAGGTCTCTAGGACCTCAACCAAAAGCACGAACACGTCATATACCTTCAAGCCTAAGATCCAAGAATCTTTCAAATTTCGCTTATGATCAAAAGGTCTATCAAACATCGTCCGAATGACCTGAAATTTTTCACACGCATCAAAAATGAAACAACAGACCTACTGCGACTTTCAAAAATCCATTTCGACCCCGATATCAAAATTTTCACTATCAATCGGAAAATGCTAAAATTTCAATTTCGCCAATTCAAGCCTAAATGTACCACTGATCTCCAAATTATATTCCGATCATGCTCCTAAGTACTACCAAGTCACCTAATGGAGCTAGCCAAATTATAAAAATCCAAATTTGAGATCAAATACTAAAAGGTCAAGACTGAGTCAAATCTTTCAAATTTAAAGCTTCAAGCCGAGAATCATCCTTCCATATCTATTCCGATTAATCTGAAAATCAAAAGTGATAATTTACCTAAGTCACGATTTATAACACGGGGCTAGTCATGCCCAAGAATTGACGAGCTAAGTGCAAATGATCAAAACGACCGGTCGGGTCATCACATACGTCCATTTTGTCTCGTCACGTTTTGTCTTGTCCCGCTTGTTGTCGTTCAATTGTTTTTTTTCAATTCTAGCCATTAGGCAGCGGCTTAAACTGAAAAACTAGTCGTTACCAATGGTCAACAACGGTGAAAAATAGCCTCCAATACCTCCCCCTCCCCCCCCCCTTCCAAAAAAAAACACACTCTATGCCCCTCCCCCAAACTTTTAATACAACCTCTAAGTTTATTAAACTATACTTTGGCCATATAGTCAAGTATTTGGAGCAGTATTTTGGGAAATGTCTTCAACTTTTAATATTTAATCACGACGAACTCGTTACATCCCCTAATTTTAATATATAATTTATGCATATCATTTTAGTGCTTAATTTGTGTGTTTACCGTACGTATTCTATTTTCGTATTTCATTTTTGTGTTTAATTTTTCTGTTAAATTTTTTAATCTAAGTTCGTATTTAGATTATGGTACCTAATAATGTATTTGGCACGTTTAAAAAAGTACCAAAAAATAGTAAAGGTGAGAGTAGTAGTAAACTTAATCCTAGTCCTAATCCTAGTACTAATCCTAGTCATAATCCTAAGCTTTCTCCTAGAATTAGAAAACATATAGATGAAACGACTCATGTTAATGAAACTTAATTTTTCCAACCCCCAAATGTTATAATATTAATGTCGGAGAACAACCAGATCATGTCAAAGTTAATCTTGCAATGATATTTTTTTGAGAATGAAGAAAATGAGGATGAAGAAAATGAGGAAGAAGAATTAAATGAAATACCCACTAGTCCCGCAACACAAGCTCCAACTCAGAGTCAATCTCGGTCTAGAGCTTTACCCCTGTAAAGATTATCTTAAGGTTGAACATCCCAAAACATCACTTGTCTTATTAAATTTTAAACATGATAAAGTCAATCATCGTGATATATGTGAAAAATGTAAGCAATAATTAGGACAAACAAAAAGTGTTGTGACGGGGGGTTTAAGTAGATACTTACTTAAGGATCACAAATCTTTATGGATACAAGATAAAATAGAAGCCAAAAAATTGTAGATCCTAGCACCAGTACTGGCACTCCTAGTGGATCTGACGGGGGTTCTAATTTTGTACAACAACAGCTTGACCCTACTTCTGGTATTGTTTAACGCCCCTATTACAAAGATAGAAATTGGGAGAACTTAGCAAAAATTGTGGTTGTCCGTTGCTTACCTTTTACTTTTCCTTCTCGCCTTTCTTTTGTGCATTATACACAAGAAACTTATAACCCTACTTTTCAATATTTTCCTAAAACCACAGTTAGAAATGATGTTTTTAAAATTTAAACTGAATATCTTCAGTATATTCGTTGTGTATTTTTTCACTTATATTATCAAGTGTCTATCACATATGATATAGGCCGCAGTCCTTATGGTTGTGATTATTTAACTGCTACATGTCATTGGGTTGATCTTCACTAGAACATGCAAAAACGTATTATTGTTATAAATTTGTTGATCCAAAATACACTGGAGCATATATTGCAACTACTGTTCTACAAATACTTGATTTTTATAGACTCATTGATAAAGTTTTAACTATCATTTTAAATAATACTTCTGCTAACACAATCGTCGCAAATAGTTTAAAAATTAGATTTTGTCCAATTAATCCAGCAATTTTTCTTGTTGGACGGGCATGCCATATTTTTAACTTGGTTGTAAAGATGGTCTTAATTTATTTTCTGAAGCTTTCAGTAAAATACAACATACTTGTGCCTACATTTTTCGTACTAATAAAGCGAGTAGAATTCGTGAATTTGCTCAATAATGTGTTGTGCTAACCTTCCATTTAGAAAAGTTCCAAAAAGATGTTTGTACTAGGAGGAATTCTACTTATGAAATGCTTAAAGTTTCTAATGATTATCAGGTGCCTATCCAAAAGGTATTTAATATGCATAATAGTATACCTGTTGATTAAATTGTTGATTTGACTGGGATGAGATCAAAGAGCTTACTAAAAATTATTTTCTGGTATATATTATACTACTGTTACACAAATATTATGGTACATTTATGAAATTTCTGCTGTATCTAGTAAGTATAAAACAAATCCAAATTATGCATTGTCCATTAATGAAATGATTTCAAATTTTAAAAAGTATCTTTTTCCTATTCCTTAAATTTATTTAATTTAACTGTACTTAACCCATTTCTAAAACTATGAGGTGCAAAGGGACTTGCTCATAAAATATATGAGAATATAGCAATTCAAAAAAATATACAACCATCTCTCGAAGAATGCCAAGCTAGCATATATTTTTATACTAGATCAATGTTTGATAATTATAAATCTATGGAAACAACATGTTTAGAAACTGCTCCTTCTACTTCTAAGTCTAGAGCAGAAGTCATATGGAAGTTATGGATGATATAACATATTTAGTGTCACGCCCCTAAATCCAAAACGGTCGTGATGTGAAGACAAAGCTAGCCGACTCACTTCCAATTTACCTTGAGTAATTAAAATAATAACTACTAAGTCTTTAATAAGAAATAAAATCCCAAAATAAGCATTTAACAGTATAATTTGCAAAAATAAAAGCCAACATAGTCGAATATCAGGGTGTCACTAGTCATGAGCATCTACTAAGGTCTAAATACAACTAGAGTTAAAAATTTACTAAATACAACCTAACGAAATCAATAGAGAGAAAAGTAGTGCTGTGAACGTCGAGCAGCAACCTTGCTAAACTCAGATGACTTTGCTCTGAGCAACCAATACCCGCTACCGGGTTCAAAAATACCTGATTTTGCACAAAAGGTGCATGAAGTAAAGTGAGTACTTCTACTCAATGAGTAATAAAAATAAATGAAGACTGAGTAATATAATGTAACGTAATGCACAATATTAACCTAAAAGAGCTGTAGCAAAATCAATAAATATAATTAAGCAGTTGTTGATACTAAATTTTTTTCTATATATTTCCATATGCAAAATAGCTTTCTAAATAGCATTAATATACATATATAAGTATTCCCCAAGGTCATATTATTTTTCTCAATTTTTTAAAAATTTTAAAATCAATGTTATTGCCCTATTTTATCAAGAAAAACCCAATAAGTACTTTCAAAAATGGAATTTTGGTAATTCATTTATTTGACTCTTATATTTACTTACATATAGCTAGTATGATATTTACATATTCTTACATATTTATTTATTATTTTTAAAAGCTAAATTGTATATAATTGTAATATTAGCTTATTTGAAGATTTAATTGCGTTGTAATTACCAAATTAACTCCAGTAAGTTTTAATCAAATTGTTTATATTATTAATTAATTTGGTACCCTTAATTTGTTTCTAAAATTATTTTACTACTTTTCATAAAATATATAAGGATAAATGGCTATTTAAATGCTAGCCTATTATTATTTCGATTTTGGCCAGATTTGGCACCTCTAATTAGACCCAATTTTAAACCACATTACTCAACCCAAATCCAAAAATTACCCAACTCATAGCCCGTCTAAACGAACCCCCCTCCATTTTAATCTAGGCCGTTGATCGAAATGATCAACGACCACAATTCTCCCTTTCTTTTTTAAATTTACCAACACCCCTAAACATAAATTATTTTCCACCTAACAGCGCCTCTAACCCCCCCCCCACCATTCTTTAAATCTCTCTCGAAGATTCTCAAAAACCCTAGCCGCCTCCTATCACTTCCACCCTAAAGCCACTAGAATCCATGGCTTCCAAGGACATCAGAGTCCTACAACGGCCTTCTACGACTCCCACACACTTAGGTTTTAAAGATTCAAGGTCTGACCACGATGGAGCTTGGTCCAGGCTTCGTTTGGCTCAAGTTCTATGGTCATCTCTGGCCTAGCTTCGGCATGCCATGGTTGTTCGAGCTTAGTTTTGATGTATCCAGCTTAGATCAGTGACTTTTCCAAGCCTTTCTTATAACTGGGGTTCGTTTGAAACCTTAATCCTTCGAGGTTTTTCTAATTCCTTTAGATCTGTTGTGTATCTATGCGTTCCCTAAGCTTTTAAATGGTTTTCCTGATTTTTTTGTGTTCTTGTATTTTCTTCTATTGTGTTCTTGTAAGCTTTTTGTATATTTATTCTACTGTATTATTCCAATATTGTGGTCTCTGTCTTTCTTCTATTATATTTTCCATTATTATGTTCTTAAAGTGTTTCTTATTAAGTTCCATCTACTGAGCTCTGTTTAAGTTTCTTCTAAAACTTCTTAGTATGCTTCTTCTACTTTTCTTATCAATTTTTCCTGTTATGATTCGTATTAGCTTCTTCTACTCTATTTTTTCTTTGATCTATTCTACTATTTTTTGCATGTTTCTTTTCTATCACGTTTTCTCCTACGTTTCTGTGCTAAAAGAGATATATTAGAGTTTCAGTTCTTCTTTGAGATTACTGAACTTCTTTCTATTTAATTACTTGCCCTCTCATCTTTGCACTCGATTAATGGTGGAAACCCTAGAATTTGGGTTCTTCCAAGTTTGGTTATGTGATTTGATTGAACTAGGGTTTTATTTCGAAACCCCTAACTCTTTCATATCAATTTCGAATCGCTGAACTGAGATTGGACATCCCTGTTTTCATATGATTCTGACTTTTTGCTAAATGCTTCTACACTGGATTCTTTCTACTTATTTTTACAATGACACAACCTCTTCTCTCATATGTCCGCATATTCTTTATATATGACAAACTTCCCTCTATAGGGGTTGTCAAATTTGGGATTAGCTCATACTTCCTTATAAATAGGACTAATTAATTTTCCTTCCTTGTTTGCTGATTTTCCTCATGACTTGACTTATTTTTAAAACCCTTCTCAGCTTTTATGACTTGGTTCATTTATGGATCAATAATTACAAGATCCCTGACCATTGATTTATTGGCAACTAATTGACTTTCTTACCATGTTTGTACAAACCGTGTACTTCAAAATTCTGTCCTTAAATAACTTTTTATGTATTTTCCCCTAATTGCTTACTCTGGACAAAGATGTTTGTTTAATTTCTTTCCTTAAATAGTTGTACCCGTTGGAATCAGAATTCCTTGATTAAAGGAAGTCTTGTGTGGTTGATTCTTATTGATATTCACTTCCTTAACCATTTTTTTACCTTATTTTTGCATGTTTTCATAATATAAAGGCACGACTCTTTCACAAACTCGAAAAAAACAAAAACAGTCTTCCTAACTTACACTTATATATAACTATATTCTCTTCTTGTCTGCATTGTGGCTTGATTACAAGACTTAAAGTTTTTCTCTACTTGTTTCTTTGAAACTGGTATGTCCTAATTTAAGCTTCAGCATCACAACAATGTGTATTTATTGCTTTTTGTGTCCATGGCTAGTTACTGTTTCTATATATTTCAGTACTTAAATTGGCAAGCTGATTTCCTTCTGTTTGTTTTATTATGACTTAAGGCATGGCAATGTAAGTTGTTGTCCATGAATTAAGTTCGGTCTCTTGGGGGTTTCACCTCTATACAATGTGTTTTAACATGCTTATGGGTGTGTCAACATCTCTTATTGCTTGGTGTGCCCACCAGGCACTTTTGCCTATTTGCAACCTCCTCATTCCCCTATTTTTCTTTTGCCTTTGTGTATTGATTTAAGCTGTTCCCCTTCTCCCTTTACCCTCTCAGAACTCTGTTTTTGCTATTTCACTCTCTCTTAGTCCCTAAGTTCTGCCTCCCTCTTGTGAGCCTTGACTTGGGACCTTGAGTTCCCTCTAAACTTGGACACTTGAGTGTTGGCCCTTCCACACTTCACAATGTCTTAATCTGGTAATACATTTGGGTGTGAGCACTTACCGGAGTCCATATGAGACTCTTAGGGAACTCCGATACATCCAAATGGGAGAAAGGCTTTGGATCATGATCTTTTTGGAGTTGGTTTACTTTATACTTCAGATAGGAAATCTGAATTAGGATCGCCTTGGTTGTACTTTTAATTTCTGATGTACTTTCTTTTTATCCTCATTCTGGACTATAATAATCTTGTAATAAAATCTTGGGGCAGCTAGTGAGAAAGGGAGGGATAACTATATATGCGAAGGATAGATATCCTGCTATAGGTTATTTTTGACTTTTTGAACTCTCATATTGATATCCTGCATATAGGTTATTTCCAAATTTCTTCATTCCTCATATAGATACCATGCCTGTAGGAGTTCTGCATTTCTCATATAGATACCATGTCTGTAGGAATTCTGCATTCTTTTATAGATACCATGTTTATAATTACTTAGAAATCTGAATCCAGTATATACATAAAAAATATGCCTATACGTCTTCCTGAATCTTGTATATACATTATTCGTCGGGCAATCATGTACATAGGTCTTAATTAATAAACAGCAATTAGATACCATGTTCATAGGCTTTTAATGAAATTCAACTCCTAGATATTATGCTTATAGGCTTTCTACATTTTACCCTGTCTGCTAAAAAGGGTTTAAAATCAACACGCATAGAAAGAATGTCCATAGGAGTCATTAATATTGTCTGAATCACTTCACTTGCTTATAAATCTAAAACCAGTAATAATGATGACCATCAGTTGCTGAACTTATGATCTCTTGCTAAAATTTGCTTTCTTTAATAATTGACGACTTTCTTAAATCAGTATGTATTCAGTTTATTTCATCATTTTTGAAATCAGTAGATATCATGCCTATAGGACCCTCGTCCAACACCTTGGCAAGCCTTAGCGCTAAAATCATAAACTGAATTTGTTTATTGACTACAACCAGCAGGTAGGCCTGATTGAGGCTTCTTATCTGAACTATGTAATAAATCAGTCTTGCTCAATCATTTATGTTTTAATTAGACCTTAATCAGTATATGTAATTCATGCTACTTTCCTTGGTTTAAAGGAGGTCTATCTTAGACCTTCACTTGTTTATGTTTTTTCCCTTAGCTTGCTATACGTGTTTTGTATGTCGCCTTAGAGTTTTTGCCTTTGAAACTATAAACAAGCCTAATATTCCCTCCCATTAGGATTATTAGTCCTAACTGCCTCCGGGAGTGATGGGATTGGGAGGGGTAATAGCATGCAATAAGTAAACGAGACCATTTCGCGCTTTAATATCTAAACGGGATGGGAAAGGGTAGATGTGGATATGATGACCACGCGATAACATCACTTGTAGCCCCTCACTGAGGAGCGATTACTGCATGTTGTGCAGGGTGATCCATATTATTTATAAAACCTAGGACCCCATGTCCTTTGTCTCTTTGATTCCTTGGTTCTTTTCTAAATTTTAAATTATTTCTCTATGAAATATCAGTCTCCTTTTCGCTCTTTTTAACTTTGCTTATTTGTGACCATTAGATGAAAATTCCTTTTTTTTAAGCTGCTACTTTGTTTTGGCATTGTGATAGGTGTGTGTTCCGCTTCTTGGACATTGAGATGACACCTTGCTAGAGGAAATAGGCATACCGGCCGTGTGAAACTCCGGGCTTGTTAATGCCGGAAAACCGCAAGGGTAGACGTTTTCTCAAGACGATGGGTCTATAGAAAAATCCATACTTGACATATTTGAAAGTATTGTACATTCCCTTTCACTATTTGTGCGAGCAGTACGATCATAGAAAATCTTACAGTACTTATCCTGACGGAAGAGTCTTTTTCTTCATATTCTGTTTCTTGGGGGTGATAGTGTTTCCAATGAATAAAGCAAAAATTCATACCAGGCTAGCTATGGTCACCAAAACTCTAATGGAAGGAATTTATGGACAACCATTCAGCATCGTACCAATGATCATTGCAGATATATACCGAGCCCTAGAAAAGTGTCAACAGGGAGCCAAACACTTCGAGGGTTGTAATCTGTTACTTCCACTTTGGCTCGTAGAATATCTCCAATAGGGTGAGTACCAACAGGAAATCCATCGAAGGGACTGGGATGATCATATCATTTTTCGTCACCCAAAGCAAATGAATTACATGCCCAACATGTTCGCCCAACCGGAGAATGCTAGAGAATGGGGCGAACTCTTCGAAAACTTGACTGAGGACCTGGTACAATGGATGTTCGAGTGGTTCCCAACCGAGGAGTTAATTATCCTATATAGGGATGTATTTTTTCTGATACTAACTCGTTTAAAAGGAACGTACCCTTACATACCTCTTTGGGTTATAAGACAAGCGAGTAAGAAGCAGGTTATACCCAGGGTCGACAAGATGAGTCACTTCCGGGCTAACTTCTAGGATGACGATAGTCCTTACAGGTGACGTGCTTAACACATGTGGCACTGCAAGATTGTCTTGGTAAAGGACACCATCAAACTAGAGAGATACCACATAGGTTCTGCTCCTAGTATTCAGGCTGGTTGGAGTATAATCATAGCGGTATGGGCTAGCCTGGGTTTGTTCGAGGTAGCAGGATCATAGATGAAAAGGCCAAAGCACATGTCAACTACAACCATCTGAGAAAGAGAATCCAAGAATGCAAAAGCGAGCACCGTGAGATACAAGAAGCTAATCAAGAACTAATTGAAGAGTGGAAGGATATGGCTATCAGCACCAACAAATGATTGCTATGTTTGGAGCGAGGTATAGTAGAGTTGGAAATGAAGTTTCTGAAGAGGGTCGAAGACTGCCGGACTGCTGAGGGAAATGAAGGAGGACATTTGGCAAGAGCTTACTTGCTACTAAGACTTCACGAGCTAGGGAAACAGTTCAATGGAGCCAGTGATGACGAGTTTGGGGAAGGTCCCTCTGGGACCAAATAGATAGGAATTTCCATTTTCGCTTTCTAAAGTGTAATAAGGCCAATGGCCATTAATGATTTTTTATTTTCTTGTTAATTAGTGTCATTTGGGGATTCGTCTACCTTTTATCAATGAAATGAGGCATTTAGCATTCTAGGTTCTCCAAATCAATTTGTCACTAGACATAACTCGGGTACAACGAGGTCCCAAAAATTAGGACACGCTTTATATTTCAGCACTATGTGTTTAAATATTGCAACGTTTTTCTAGTGATCCTCACTGACTTGTTACCTTTTGTTTTTACTTTTGTTTATTCACCCCCCCCCCTAAAGGTTAGTTCGTGCACTCTGGCATTATCATCCTACTCCACAAGATATAAGGGCCCTCCACCTACTCCCTTCCTGTCCTGTCAGACACAAAAACAAAGGGAAAATGGAAGATTCGAACAACTCAACTGAACGAGTAGAAGTCACTCATGGTACTATGGTCCCAAGGAAAATGCATCCCCACTAGAACAAAAGTTGTTAAAGTTTCAGGAAGAACTTGATTAAGTCCCGAATCTGGCAAATTTGTCATTTTCCCTCACCACTCCAAAGGTTACTTTCCCAAATACTAAGAATCATGTACCTCCGCAAAATATCCCAAAGCAACAAAACCATACAGCTCCTCACCACTACTACAATACCCTCCATACCTCAAATAACACCCAACTGCCAATCCCAAAACTCTCGAACTCTACCAAGGACCACTGCCTTACCCAACATAATACCTGTTAATGCCCCATTTTTCCCACGAAATCAGGTTTATTACATTTAGGAAGACAACTCATTCCCTTTTGGAAATTGGGTTTTGGAATTGAAGATTCTCCACCTAATGATTAAGTGCATTAGGACACTATCTCGAGAGGAAGTTGTTAGGCACCCCTCATGATCCACTAGTGTGGTTCCGGCCATGCTAACATTGTGACATCAAGTACAAGTAACAAATAGGCAAACAAGGATTTTAGATATGATGGATTCTCACATAATGGCTGCAATTAAAATAAAGAGAAAAAAAATAAAGTCAATTTTTGAGGAAATGGTTTGAAAATTCTGAAATGTGATAAACAAATAAAAGGAAGGGGGTCGGTCCTAGGTTTACAAGTAATATGGATCACATCAATAAAATACCTGGTAATCACTCCTCAAAAGAGGGGCTACACGTGGTATCAGCGCACCGGTCATCATATCCATATCTACCCTTTCTTACCCCATTGAGGTATTAAACGCGGAATGGTTCTAAAGCGACAAACCAAAACACATAAAGCAGATTAAGGGAAACACATAACTACTTAAAGGCTCAGATAGGCCCCTTCACTTAAGAACATGTTGTTTAGAATGTCTTGCAAATACTGGTTATGGTCTAAATTAAACTTAAACGTTAAGGAGGCAAACCGGTTTATTACACAGTTCAGATTAGAAACCGGAATCAAACCTTCCTGCTGGCTAGAATTAATAGAGATTGGTTCAATAAACTAATTTACCTTATAGTTGGCCTAGGTGAAGGTTATAGGCATGGTATCTAAACATGAGAGAGAGATACTAATTTCAGGAGCAGATTTATTAACAGTAGGAACATGAGTTCCGCAAGCGTTTAAGCACTATTGTTGCCAATTTTAATCTTATAAATGAGTTGAGGGATTCGGATTGGTTGATTACTCCTATAGGCATGCTTTCTAAGTGTGACTGATTTTAACCTTTATGGAAACACAGGAATCCTATAGGCGTGGTGTCTAGAATACTTCTTTTATGATTTAAACCTATATATCATTTGCCTAGTGATGGATACGTATGAAGAATTCAGGAAGACCTATAGACATGCTTTATATATGATAGGCAAAAATGCAACATCATATACACAGGTTCTCTATATGGGATGCAGAAGCCGCTGATATGCTATATTATGTATGAAATGCAGAACTTATAGGCAGGATTTCAACAATAGAGAAGTGCAGAAGTTCATAGACATGGCTTTCTAAAAAATACAGAAGTGCAGAACCTAAAATAGGGTTTCTATATGAAAATGCAGAAATGCAGAACTTAACACAGGATTTGTATATAAAAATACATAACTTAAAGCAGGATTTCTATTTGAAAGGGCATAACTTAAAGCAGGATTTCTATATGAAAGTGCATAACTTAAAGAAGGATATATATATGAAAGTGCATAACTTAAAGCAGGATTTCTTTATGAAAGTGCAGAAATAAATTCCTAATGAACATGGTATCTACCTTATGCATACAATAAGTAATTTACCCCTTTTCACTATAAACCCCATGAGTTATTACAAATTATTATAGCCCAGTATGAATAGAAAAAAGTAAGAAAAATACATCAGAAAGCTAAAATCCCAGCCAAGGAGAGCCTGATTCAGACTTCAGTCAAAAGCATGAAGTAAACCAAATCCAAAAATCAGATTCAAAAGTCTTTCTCTTATTTGCAATGTGTTAGAGTTCCCTAAGAGTCTCTAGTGGACTTCGGGCAGTGCTTACAACCAAATATATATTGCGGAGTATATTATAGCGTAGTATGGAAGGGCCAGCCCTCAAATGTCCAAGTTTAGAAGGAGCTCAAGGTCCAAAATCAAGGCTCATAAGAAGGGGGCAGAACTTAGAATCTGCATAGAGGAGACTTTTAGGAAAAGCCATGACATTCTGGTGGTCATACCTAGAAAATAAGAGTGCTGGCACACCCTGAATTAGGATCCACTGAAGGATAAAGTCCAGACATGCACAACAATTGGGATGCTGCCAGGCCTGAAGTTTAACTCAAACACATTGAAGGAAATATATGGGGAATTCATAACAGCAACAGATGCAAAGAGAACAACATATTCAATACTAAACATAAATAGCAAAGTAGACAAGATTATAGAAACTGTAAAGCAAACACATAGGGATGAGGCTGAAAACTAAATTAGAACATACTAGTTTCAGGAAAACAAATAGAGAAGAGCAGTAGTAAAGCCAAATTGCAAACACACAGCCAGAAAATTTTTGAAGAGTGAGAGGGTGTAGGAGTTATGAAATTAAAAGTGTTGTGTGCTAGAGTATTGGACTCCAGATGTCTTATAGTGGTGAAAGGTCGTGGCCTTTATAGCACATAAAGCAAGTAAGAAAAAGGTAAGAAAAGAGTTTTGAAATAAATTACATAAGGTCTCCCTTTAATTAAGGGATTTTGACTTCAAACAGAAATAAATAAGGAAATAATTTGATCAAAATCTTTTTCAAACTAGTACAAGAAAGGCAAATACGTAGAAACTATTTAAGGAAGGGTTTGATAGCAACACGGTTTGTGTAAATAAGGAAATGCAATCAATCAACAACCAGTAAAAATCAGAAATTGAGTTTTGGTATGAATGAATCCAACGAGAAAAGGTGAAGAAAGGTTTAATTAAAGAAAATCAGTAACAATCAATCGAACCTTATTAAAAGGAATTCTGAATCAATCACAAACTGGCAAAACCCTTTTTTGAAGGAAGAATTCCTCATATATAAAACATACAGACATGTCAAATAAGAAAGAATTGTCAAGGTAATTAAAAAGAATCTAGTATAGAAAAGATTAGGTCACAAACAAAGAGGTTCAAATTCAGTACATAGACTTAGACTTAGTTTGAGAGAATCCAGAGTTCCATAATAGAACTCTAGTCAAAACACAAGATCAAACTCGCCAAAGACCTCAAATCCTAGGGTTTTCAACTCGAATCAGATGCTGAGATGAGAAGACAAATAACTGAAACAGGCTCAGAGGTGTCTTTCAAAGACTCATGAGAAAAAAAATCGGTAACATAGCAGGTTCAAAACAAACATAGTGCAAAAGCTGATTTGAAGCATGAAGAACATGTTTTAAGAAAAGCTTGGAACTTAAACAAGTTCGAAGACAAAGAGGTAGTATAAACTTAAGGAAATAGCAGATGAAACATGTCTAGAAAAAACTCAAACAAAGTCTAGAAGAAGGCAAATAAAGAACTAAGAGCTTGGTAGCAAATACAGTAAAGAAACACTGGGGTAAACCGACACATAAGATAAACGTGTGAAAGCATGATATAGAAATCAGTAGAAGGAAGAACTAAGTACAAAGTAGAATATGCATAATAAGGCAAACAGAAAAACACAGGAGAAGGACATGGGAGGCAAAAAAGAGTACATAAAACATAGCATAGATAGATTCACAGAAAGAAAAGAAGAAGAAGAGGCAGAGAAATATTTCGAAACTTTTTCAGAAACCCAAAGTCAAAGTTAAACAAATTTTGAAAGAAAAGATTTTTAAAACCGTTATAAAACTCCAACAAAACACAGTATAGCATAGATTTAAGAAAATAACCAGAAAAAACCTCGAATAGTTTAGGATTTCAGAGAAACCCTAGAAATGAGAAAGGCTTGGAAGGAAGTCTGATCTTGAGTAGGAGAGGTCAGAAATAGGCTTCTGATGCTTGGATATGCTAGAACGAGGCTGGAGAGGCCTCAAAGCCATGAATCTAAGAAGATTTGAAAGAACACCATTGAGGTCAGACCTCGAAACTCCGAACAGCCAGGGTTTAATGGTAGAGGTGGGGTGAGCATATGTCATATATGGCCTGAGAATCCATTGATTCCGGTGAGGTTATGGTCAGAGAGGATGAGAGAGGCTAGGCTTCCAGGGGACCTTCAAGAGAGTTTGAGAGAGGGAGAGTATCCAAAAGCGGCCAACAGAAAATCGAGCGGGTTGGATAAACGGGTTAAGGGGTTGGGTTAAGGTTGAAATTGGGACGGTCTAATTGGGTGTTAGGTTGGGTCAATAGGAGGCTAAAATTGAAATATAATGGGGCTACAATTGAAATAAACTGGGTTATATATTAAATAGCCATTTTTTCCTTTTATTTTATAAAAAATGGTAAATATAATTTTGAAATTAAATGTAAAGTGCTGACTCAATAATTAATATATAAATATTAATTTAAAAATACTGGAACCAATATCATAATTATAAAATTCTACTAATCTTAAAATATGCAAAAATTGCAATTATATGCAATTTAGCTTTTAAAATGCTAAATGAATTTGTAAAAAAATATATAAAAATTACCTTAACTATATTTTAGTATAAATGTCGGAATAAAATAAATTTCTCACCAAAATGGATGATTTTGAGAATAATTATTGATTTTTTACTACTAATATGGACAATAAATTGATTTTACAAATCATTTAAAATTTGAGAAAATGCTAAAACCCTTGGGCATATATATATATATATATATATATATATATATATATATATATATATGTATATATATATATATGTATATATATATATATGTATATATATACATATATATGTATATATATACATATATATGTATATATATATATATATGTATATATATATATATATGTATATATATATATATATATGTATATATATATATATATATGTATATAAGTATATATATGTATATAAATATATATATATATATATATATATGTATATAAATATATATATATATATGTATATAAATATATATATATATATATATGTATATAAGTATATATTATTTTGAAAGTATTTTGTATGTATAAAAATATATAGGGACAAATGTGGTATCAACAACTACCCCTCTTTATCCGGGAGGGATGAAAGAGTTGTCGGATGAAGATACGATGGCCAATTGGACCGAACGAAATGGTTTGAAGAGTTTGGCCGTGCTCTGGTTCTTGAGCTGCCTACATATCCCTGGTCTTTCAAGAATCAAGCCATATATGGTTCAGGATCCATCGGTGGAATATGTTGATGGAGGCTTTACAAGAATAGACACGGTGTTCAGGTCAGGAAAGATAGTTAAGGTATAATCAGGGCTGTGGAAATTGGAGCGGGATCGCTCCTGCTGAGGCGGTCGTTGATAGCTGGTTTACCTGCAAATGAATAATACAAATCTAGATGGTGCAAAATTTAAACATGATGCAAGTTCCAGTTGGAGCACATATGATGTCTTTGAACGGTTAGGATGACGTCCTCGGACCATGACATCCTCGGCCATGAAGAGTATAATAAAGGATTCACATGCTATGAAATGATGTTCTTGGGCTATGAGAATGATGCCTCCGAACCATAATGTCTCAGAATAATGATATTCAAGAGATAAAGGTGGAGTGCTTAGGCCATGGCATGGCATTCTCGGGCTATGAAAATGGTGCCTCCGAAAAATGACGCCTTTGGACAATTTGGTGATCTTTCACCCCATGAGATGCAAGAGGTGGCAATCTTTCAGCCCATGCAATGCAATAAGCGGCGATCTTTTAGCCAAATGCAAGGTAAATAAGTGGCGATATTTTAGCCGATACAGATGTAAATAAAAGTGGCTATATTTCAGCCAATGCAAGATGAATAAGTGGCGATCTTTCAGCCGGTGTAGATGTAAAAAGTGGCGATATTTCAGCCAATGCAAGATGTGAATGATGGTGGAAATTTCAACCAAATGAAAAGTCAATGAGTGGCGATATTTTAGCCGATGCATATATACAGATAAAGGGTGGCGATATTTCAGCCATGGAAGGTGGAGATAGAGCTTAGTCTCAGAAGGCAGAATGGTAGCCTTATGCAATGTGGGAAATGCAGATGGAGGAAGAGCTTAGTCTCGGACGGCAGAATGGTAGCCTTATGATATGCAAGAAATGAAAGGCGAGTAATAATAAAATTTCTTAGCTGATAGCCGATGCGACATTGCGGTTGCTTTGAAAATTGTGCATGGATTGCGATTGTAGCTAAGTGACAGTTTTGACAGTCGTACATTGAAAAGCATAGGTGTATAAATGTATTTAGTTATTTTGTTACCCGTGTTCCTGCATCCAAAGAAAAATCGTGAGTTTCGCAGAAGGGGGAGGGTTAGTTGATATCTCCTCTAATTTTTCTTGGCTCGCTCGGCTTTGCTTTGGTGATACTGTGTGTTTTTATTGGGTAGCATTGCTAAAAAAAGTAATTTTGATAATAGACATGCATGGTTTATTAATAAATACGACATAAATATATAACCGAAAATAGTTTTCTTTTAGATGAACCGACGACTACGACACTATTCAAGACATTGCAACCTCTCTTGCCTTGGAATTTTGAGGGTCCTCCAAAAAATTCTGCCCTAGTTTACTGGGTTACTGCTTCTGACAGCTGTGTGCGATAAATTGATGAAATCAACTTTGGAATTTGAGGGTCCTCCTAAAAATTCTACCCAGTTTCAAATAGCGGGGGGAAAATGAAAATTTTATTGAATTTTGACCGAACCCATAAGGCTGCCTAGATATCCCCTCTTAAACGGGAATCAGGTCAGACGTAGTTCAGAATACATCATATACGGAACTCATAAATGCTACACATAGTATCGCTTGACCGCGTCTGAATTTACCGGCTTTGGCGAAACTTCTCCATCCATTTCTACGAGTATGAGGGCTCCTCCTGTTAGAACCCGGTGAACCATGTACAGACCCTGCCAGTTAGGAGAGAATTTACCTTTGGCTTCATCTTGGTGCGGGAAGATTTTCTTTAACACCAGCTATCCAGGTGTGAATTGTATTGGCTAGACTCTTTTATTTAAGGCTCAAGGCATTCTGTTCTGATAAAGCTGACCGTGGAAAACTACGTTCATTCTCTTCCTATCTATAAAGCCAACTACTCGTAACAACTTCTCACCCATTCTGGGTCGTCGAGCTCTGCTTCATGTATGATTCTCAAGGAAGGAATTTCTACCTCGGCGGGAATGACCGCATCTGTACCATAAACCAACATATAGGGGGTTTCCCCGGTTGATGTGTGGACTGTGGTGCGGTACCCTAATAAAGCAAATGCTAACTTCTCATGCCATTGCTTATGCTTTTCTATAATTTTCCTCAGTATCTTCTTGATATTCTTATTGGCAGCTTCTATTGCCCCATTCATTTGAGGTCTGTAAGCTGTAGAATTCTTGTGTTTGATTTTAAAAGTTTCAGACATGGCCTTCATCAGGTCACTGTTGAGGTTTCAACCATTATCAGTGATGATTGATTCTAGAATCCCAAACTGACAAATAATACTGTCACGGACAAATCTACCACGACTTTCTTAGACACTACCTTGTCAGATGTTGCTGCAACCCATTTGGTGAAATATTAAATTTCCACTAAAATAAAACTATGCCATTGGAAGTAGGGGGTTCGAATGGTCTAATGACATCCATTCCCGAAGCGGCGAACAACCATTGTGAGCTTGTTGGATTAAGCTCATTTGGAGGCATCTTGATCATGTATGCATGTATCTGATAGCGATGGCATTTTCAGACGTACTTGATGCAATCTGTTTCCATAGTCATCCAGAAATAACCTACCCGGAGTGTCTTCTTAGTGAGGACAAAACCGTTCATATGTGGATTGCAGGTCCCATCTTGAATTTCTTCTAGTAGTATAAATGTTTCCCTTGCGTCAACACAGCTTAGAAATCCCAAATCTGGAGGTCTCCTATACAGGATTCCTCCATTAAGAAATTGTTAGATAACCTCCGAAGTGTGCGCTTCTAAGTGGTATTTTCAAGCTATTGGTATTCTCATTTTTTCAAGCATTCCTTGATATCATGAAACCAAGGTTTTCAACGTGCTTCTTCTTCGACATGAGCACAGTAAGCTAACTGATCATAGATATTTACAAGGATATGATCATTGAAATTCTTGTCTAGGTGTTGTATCATGGATCATAGGGTAGCCATTGCATCGGCAAACTATGTCTTTGTGATTCTCTTTCCCAATTCATGTAAGTGACGCAGATAAGGGAGTATCTTAGAGTTCTTGGTCGCCCATTCTTCTCGGACCTGATTTATAAGCAAGTCTGCATCCCCAATCACTAGGAATTCATAAACGTTCATGTCAATGGCCATATTGAGGCCTAAGATGCAGGCTTCGTACTCAGTCATATTGTTGACGCACGGGAACCTGAGTTTAGCAGACACTGGATAATGTTGGTCAGTTTCTGATACTAGGACTGCTTCCATTCCAACTCCCTTGAAGTTTTCTGCTCCATTGAAAAACATCCTCCAAACATCATAGGATTCTGCAATGTCTTCTCGTACAAATAATACTTCCTTATCAGGAAAATGCATCTTCAGGGGTTCGTATTTTTCGTCCACATGATTTTCCGCAAGGTGATCTGCTAGTGCTTGCCCCTTCATTACCTTCTGAGTTACGTAGACGATGTCAAATTCACATAACAGGATCTTCCACTTGGCTAGCTTGCCAGTGGGCATGGGCTTTTAAAGATGTACTTCAGCAAATCCATTCTTGATATGAGATACGTAGTGTAGGCAAAGAAATAGTGCCTCAACTTCTGAGCCCCAAGTCAGAGCACAACAGATGCGCTCTAACAGAGAATATCGTCGCTTGTACGCATGAACTTCTTGCTAAGATAATAGATGTCCTGCTCCTTCCTCCTCGTTCATCATGTTGCCCCAGAATGCAACCAAACAAACCATCCAATACTGCAAGGTAGAGTAATAGGGTTCTACCTGGCTCGAGCGGGACTAAAACTGGCGATGTTAACAGGTACTCCTTGATTCTGTCGAAGATTTTCTGACAATCATAAGTTCATTTGGTAGCGGCGTCCCTCTTCAACATCTTAAAGATTGGCTCACAAATGATAGTAGATTGTGCTATGAACCGGGTGATGTAGATAAGTCTCCCCAAGAAACTCATAACGACTTTCTTGTTCTTTGGCGGTGGAAATTCTTGAATATCTTTGACCTTTGAGGGATCCAGCTCTATCCCTCGGGGACTTACATTAAACCCAAGCAGTTTTCCAGCAGGAACCCCGAATGCACATTTTGCGGGATTCAACTTCAAGTTGTACCTTCTCAGTTTGTGGAAGAACTTCCTCAAATCTTCCATGTGATTAGTGGCTTTCTTGGACTTGATGATAACATCATATACATGTACTTTGATCTTCTTGTAGGTGGCCCCAACATTTTTTAACCCAAACGGCATCATTTTGTAACAATATATCTTCCACGGTGTAATGTAAGTCATTTTCTCAGTGTCCTCTTCATCCATCCATATCTGATGATACCCAGCAAAACAATCAATAAACGACTACATCTAATACTTAGCATAGTTGTCAATTAGAATGTGTATATTTGGCAATGGGAAGTCGTCTTTTGGACTGGTCCGGATGAGATCCTGGTAGTTGACACAGACTCTAACCCTCCTGTCTTTCTTCGGCACTGGCAAGATGTTGGATACTCTACTACTCTGAGAACCTTAGCTTTGACTTGCTTAGTGACTTTTTCCTTGATTTTCAAACATATGTCAGGCTTTAACTTTCTGAGCTTCTGCTTTATCGGTGGACATGTTGAATCAATTGGCAGTTTGTGTGCCACAACAGATATACTTAAACTAGTTATGTCATCATACGACCAAGCGAATATGTCCTCATATTTCCTTAGAAATTCCGTGTACTCTTCCTTTTCTAATGGTGACAAATGAACACAGATGTACATTTCTTTGACATTTTATGTATCTCCCAGGTGAACAACCTCAGTCTCGTCCAATTTGGACATAGGTCTATTCTCATAATACTCAACCTCTTTAACAACCTCTTCTAGTATTTCATCCTCATGTGAATCTATATCCATTTTTTGCGTTGTTTCTTTCAATGTCACAATCATCGATTCATCAAGATAAGTAATAGTAATGCTGTGGAAATAAATTAAATGAGAGAAAGTAATAAGAGTAAGATTTATAAGAAATTGAAGTGCTTTGACAGATTTCATAGCGGTCTTGAACATTGGAGCTCTTATTTTGAAATTAAAAATGCTTAAAGAAAATCAACTAGCGAAAGAATAACAAATAATGTATGGTGCTTTGTTTAGCCTTGCTACCATGAATTTTTCCGGACTCTGATGGTTTCTATGGTCAAATTATTGAGGTGTGATCCTCGGCTCACATCCTGTATGGAAGGGCCTTACTCCCCCTTCTCCTATAAAACGACACAACAATCTATGTCATCCTCTTCCAAAAACAAACTCCTCATCATTGACAGTGCTTCCTCTTCTTCCGACCCATATATTACATCAACTGGCTAGAACATTTTCTCCAAGCGAGGTATCGGGTGCTCCAGTGGATAATAAGGTTTGTGCCATGGTTGTGACCATTCGTTGAACTCTTTCTAAGTGTACTCATATCCTAGACTGAAAGTGGTACCGTGTTTCTTCAGCTGGATGGTTTTGGCGATTGCTTTGAGTTTTTTGCCAATTCCCTTGTCAGGTTCATCCACTCCAGTTCAGTATGCTTTCAGTGTTGTTGTCCCACCACTTGTCCTTAACAACGACATTGACTCGCTCGATGTGATGGTACGTCTCCCCACCTATCTTCCTTCTTCCTCTGATTGATGGGATGGTCTGGTGACTGTATGTTGGATCTGCTACCATCACCGTTAATAATCACCTCTTGCTGATTCCTTTCAAACTTCACTACCTGATGTAGGGTTGATGCTACCGCCCCGGCGGCATGAATCGAAAGCCATCCCATAAGAAAGTTGTAAGATGCGGGACGTATATCACTTTAAAGTCAAAATCAAACCAAGTCGGCCCCATTTCTAGACATAAGCTAATTTCCCTAATAGTGGACCTTTGGGAACCATCAAAAGCTTTGACATTGATGTCCCCATCTTTGATCTTGCGCAAGCTCATTCCTAATGTCCTGAAAGTCACTGATGGACAAATGTTGAGGTTGGACCCTCTGTCAATCAGGATTCGAGTGATAAAATAATCCTCACACTGCACAGTGATTTGCTATGCCTTATTGTGACTCAAACCTTCTGGTGGCAACTCATGTTCATAGAAAGTGATCTTATGACTCTCCAATACCTGCCCCACAATGTTTGTTATTTCTCCTCCGGTGATGTTGCTTGGTACATATGCCTCACTCAGCTTTTGTAACAAGGCATTCTTGTGTGAATCGGAACTCTATAGTAGAGCAAGGATAGAAATCTGCGTCGGTGTCTTGTTCAGCTGATCAATACTTAGTATTCCTTCGCTTTTATCTTCCTCTAGAGATCATCAAGCCCAGTTTCAGTGATAGTTGGCAACTAAAGGCTTGCTTACTTGACTCAACGAAATTTTCCAGGGAATAAACCCTGACGGTCCTGGTCATACCCTATGCCATAACCGCTTCTCCGAACTTGTCTTTTCCTTTCCTCCTTGCCTCTGTTGTGTAATCCCAAGGGATGGTCTTTGTATGGAATGGTGCTATGGCCGACATTGCTGCTGGAATAGGTACCCTTTCCTTGGAAGGTAGCACCGTAACCTCAAATGGAGCAGGTGCCTTTTGTGACCCAAACTCAACCCCAATTGGTGGTGTCATCTTTGCAGAAGAAGGTGCTTTAAACTCAAGTGGTATGGACATATTCAGCTTAGAGTTCCTAGATGGCTGGATCTGGACCACAATCAGGTTGAGGGTGACTGTTGGTTTCTTTGGCTCGTCACTTTCTGCAATTAATCCGATCAATCCTTTGGGGTCCTAATTATCCTCTATCTCAATCATGTGAATACCTTCACTCTTGTGGTTTGGCACAGGGTTATTGTGAACATTCGGAGTAGGCTCCTTTGCCATGATGATCTTGTTGCCAATCAAAGTCTGGATCTTATCCTTCATGGAGCGGCATTCATCAATGGTATGCCCTCTCATTTTAGAATGGTATGCATAGGTATTATTTGTATTGACCCATTGGGAAGGGTTTTCAAGGGTTATGGAAGGGATAGGGGTAACATAACCAGCAACTTTGACCCTTTCATACAGCTAGTCGATCGGTTCGACAATGGCAGTATATTTTTTGGGAGGTCTGCGTTCAAAACTTTGGTAGAGGTCTAGGAAAGTTTTGGCGAGCGAGAGGTGATTGATCGTGGGAGGGCTGAGTATTGTAGGCCTGGTAGACACTTACAGGGTAGGAGTATCTGGGTGAAGTAGTCTGATATTTGGGTGGTGGAGGTGATTGGTAATTTGGGGTAGGTTGATATGTTAGTTGAGGTATTGGGTAGCTTTGGTATTTGACTGGGAACTTTGTTTTCTGTGAAACAATCACGGTGCTCACGTCCCTTTTCTTGGACGTGCCACCAAATTATAGAGCCTTGTTGGTAGCCTGCAAAAGATCATGTTTATGACCATACCACTTTTGATTCCATTCTCGATCATCCCCCCTAGCTTGATGATGTTGAAAATTTTTTGGCTTTCGATCAGCATCAACCTTTCATAATACTATGGGTCCTGATCTCGGACGAAAAATATGTTCATTTGTTCTTCTTCTAAATCTGGTCTAACGTTAGCAGCTTATGATCTCAAATAAGTAGCATACTCGCGGAATGTCTCTGTAGGTTTCTTTTTTAGGTTCTGAATGTATAACACATTTGGCGTATTTTCTGTATTGAATCTGAAACTGTCCATGAAATCGAATGCCATACATACCCAATTTGACCACTTCTTCGGGTGTTGGTTGATGTACCAAGACATAGCATATCCCTTAAGACTTCTCATAAAACCTTCATGCGAATCTTTTCGTCCTTTCCTACTCCGACCAACTTGTCACTGTATATTCTCATATGAACTCTCGAATCCCCTGTACTGTCAAACATCTTGAACTTAGGAGGTTTGTATCCCTCGGGCAGTTCGACATGTGGTTGTATGCAAAGGTCTTCATAATTTAGCCCTTCAATACCCTTACTTCCCTCGACGCCCTTAATTCTGCTAGTTAGCTTCTTGAGTTCTTCTGCCAGATTCTTGATAAGTAAGTCTTTATCATCATACTTGGGAATGTTTGAAATGGGTTGATTAGGGTGTGGCACAGTTTCCACATAGATAGGGGTGTTATACTGAGGATGAAAATTGTCATTTGTGGATTTCATAGGTTTCGGGATGAGCAATGGAGTATTGTTGGATGTGTGGCAAGTGGTGCAATGGTGGAAAGGATCGGGGTGGTTTTGTGGTTTTGAGATGTTTTGTAGAGGTGTGGGGTTTTGAGTGTTAGGAAATTTGACATATGGGGTGATGAGGGAAAATGATAAGCTTGCCAAGTTCCGAACTTGGTCTAGTTCTTCTTTGACTTTCAAGAAATTTTGCTCGAGTTGGGAGCACTTTTCTTGGAAACCTGAATACCTTGAGTAACCTCTACCCATTTGACTGAGTTCCCCATTTTGATGTTGCTCAAATCTTCCATTTTTCCCTTGTTCCTGTTTCTGATGGGACTCGAATGAGGCGTAGGTGGAGGTCCGTTGGATCTTGTCGAATATGATGACGATGCTAGAGTGCACGAACCAACATTTGGGGATGGGAATAAAATAAAAGTAAAACAAAAAGTTAGCAAGTTTTTAAGTATTATAAGAAAATGAGGTTGCGGTATTAAAACAAATAATGCAAGAATATAAATCGTGTATAATTTGGGAGCCTCATTGTGCCCGAGGTGGGCTTAGAGATAAATTTATTTGGAGAATTTATAATGATAAGTGCCTCATTTTATTGATAGAAATTAGACGAATCACAAAATGACATTAAAGTTCCAGATGATAAAATGTCACTAATGGCCATTTGCCTTATTACATTCTTAAAGTAAATAAAGTGCTCCTATCTATTTGGCCCCAGAGGGACCTCCTCCAGACTCGGCATCTTTGGCTCCCTCGAACAGCTATACCAGCTCGTGAAGTCCCAGCAGCAAGTAGGTTCCGGCTAGGTGCCCATCCTCAGCATTCTTGCAGTCCTCGACCCTTCTGGTTTCCTTTCCAACTCCACTAAACCCCGGTATAGGTACCCCAGTCAATCGTTGGTCGTGACAGCCATGTCGTTCCATTCTTCAATCAGATTTAGGTTGGCTTCTTGAATTTCTAGGTGCATATTTTCACATTACCGAATCCTCTTGCACAATTGGTTGTAATTAACATGTCCTTCAGCCTTTTCGTCGATGATCCTATGACCTCGAAGAAACCCGGTTTGACGCAAAGCATTATGATTATCCTTCAGCCATCTTGGATAGTATGGAGTATAACCGGCATGGTACCTATCTGGCTCGATGTTATCTTTCCCTAGGACGAGTTTCCAGTGCCACATGTGCTGAGTTTGGAACTTGTAAGGGCTATCGTCATCCTAAACTTCAGCCCGAAAGTGACTCATCTTGTCGACCCTTGGTATAATCTGCTTCGTACCAGCCTGTCTTATAACTCGGGGAGGGAGATGAGGATAAGTTCCTCTCAAATCGATAAGTATCAGAAATGGTGCCTCCCTAGACTATGAAATGAACTCTTTAGTAGTGAACCATTCGGACATCCATTTTACTAGGTTCTGCGTCATATTTTCAAACAGCTTTACCCTACCCTTGGCATCTTCTAGTTGAGTAAACATATTGGACATATAGTTCATTCGCCCTGGCTGATGGAAGGCAATATGATCATCCCAATCCCTATGCTATATCTCTTTATACTCACCCTTTTGGAGGTGCTCCATGAGCCAGAGTTGGAGTAGCAAGTTGCAACCCTAGAAGTGCGCTTGGCTCCCTGTTGACACTTTGCTAGGGCTTGGTACATCTCTGCAATAATGATAGGCACTATGCTGAATGGTTGCTCGCTAATTCCTTCCATTAAAGTCTTGGTGACCATGGCTACTCTGGTATGGATCCTAGCCTTCGTCACAGTATCATCCCAAGAAGCAGAACATGAAGACAAAGACCTTTCTATGGATATGCCTCAATGATGTGAGGGAGAACTCCTTAGGGTAAGTATTGTAGGACTTGCTATAGCTGTACCTTTCGTACAAATATTCAAAGGGAATGTACGATTCTTTCAGGAAAGTTAATTCTAGATTCTTCTTTAGACCCATCATCTTGAGGAAACCTCGACCCTTGCAGTTTTCTAGCATTAGCAGACCCAGAGTTTCCCATGGTGTACTAGCCAGTTCTCCTATTTCCTCTAGTAGGGGTGTGATCTCAATCTCCCCGAAACCGAAACACAAACCTATCGCTGTCCCAAAACAAGGTGGCAGATTTAATAATTTTTTTGTTAGGTTGGATTTATAGAAGAGAAGGCATGTTTCCCAAATATTTGCGGACAAGAGTCTTATCACTGGAGTGAAGGTCTTCCCACCAACTTAGCGATATTGGGTGGATGTTGGTGACCATGCCGAGTCTAGGGACTTCATGCCTTATTTTCTGCAAGAAAAAAGTGTTAGACCCTTACCCCCGCAAGAGTCGACTATTATATATCAACAATTAGCATGAAAAGCATTTAGTTCTCCAAATAAATGCACATGACGTGGTAGTATCCGTTTGGGTTTCATGGAAGCCCAATGGCTTTTGACAAGGCTATTATTAAAGAGTCATTATGCGAACGATATAACTTACTCAACTAGGTTTTGACAGTAATGCATGCACAATTAAAGAGAGTAGGATTTGTATGGGGTGCTATACCGCAAAAGGGAAAGGCACGGAAGAGTCAACTTCACCGTTGATCGACTGGTTTTACCACAGATATGCCTTTGCCAAATTTAGGGGGCAACAATATCAGAAGGGCGCAATCACACATTATTAGAATTGCTATGGTATTTTGTTTGGCACGAGTGGAAGATGATGTTGAATATGCAGTCACAATAATTAAACTAGTTGTCACGTATTTGCACATTCATATGTAATAATTACAATAATTGCTCATAATTATAACAGTATTAAAGAAAAGCGATAAAGAAAGCACTAAAGAAAAGAAATGAAAAACCAAGTCAGTTTTTGAGGTAGGAGAGAAAAATAAACACTTAAAGACATTTAAGGGAGCATAAAATGACAAATAGCATGAAAGGGTAAAAGCCTTAAACAAATATCAAGCAAAGTCGTCATGCTGTCGATGTCCCCTTTTTTCTTGCGAAATTGGGTTTATGACATTTAGGAAGACAACTCGTTCCCTTTTGGTAATTGGGTTATTGATTGAAGAGTCGCCACCTAATGATTAAGTGCATTAGGACACTAAGAGGGTTTTGATTTAGAAACCAGGGATTTGGGTAAAGGCTAAAAATTATCTCGGGGGAAAGGTGTTAGGCACCCCTCAAGATCCACTAGTGTAGTTCCCGGCCATGCTAAAATTGTTATATCAAGTACAAGTAACAAATAGGCAAACAAGGATTTCAGATTTGAGGGATTGTCACATAATGACTGCAAATAAGTTAAGGTTTGGAGAAAAACAAAGAAAGCTGAAATTTTAAGGAAATGGTTCAAATGTTCTTTAAAATGATAAGCAAATAAAAGGTAGGGGTCCTAGGTATACAAATAATATGGATCACATTAATGCAATACCCGGTAATCACTCCTCAAAAGAGGGGCTACACGTGGTATTAGTGCACCGATCATCATATCCATATCTACCATGTCCTACTCCGTTGAGGTATTAAACGCGTAATGGTTTTGTTACATATTGCATGCTAATACCCAGCCAATCCTATTAGTCCCGGAGGTATTTGGGACTACTAGTCCTAAAGGGAAGGGAAATTTGGGTTTTGTATGGTTTAAAAGAAAAAAATTCTAAAGCGACAAACAAAAACACATAAAGCAAATTATGGGAAACACATAACAACTTAAAAAGCGTAGATAGGCCTCCTCACTTAAGGACATGTTGTTTAGCATATCTTGCAGATATTGGTTATGGTGTAAATTAAACTTAAACGTTAAGGAGGAAAACTAGTTTATTACACATTTTATATAAAAAACCGGAATCTGACCTACCTTCTGGCTGGAATTAATCGAGTCTGGTTCAATTTACTAATTTACCTTATAGTTCGCCTAGGAGAAGTCTATTGGAATGGTATCTAAACACGAGAGAGAGATACTGAATTTAGGAAAAGATTGATTAACAGTAGGAACATGAGTTCTGCATGCGTTTAACCACTGTTGTTACCAATTTTAAACTTACCAAACGAGTTGAGGGATTCAGATTAAATGATTACTCCTATAGGCATGCTTTCTAAGCGTGACTGATTTTAACCTTTATGGAAACAAAGGAATCCTATAGGCATGGTGTCTAGAATATTGATTTCATTATTTAACCTATATATCATTTGCCTAGTGATGGAGACGTAAGTTGAATTCAGAAAGCCCAATAGACATGCTTTCTACATGATAGGCAAAAATGCAACATCCTATAGACAGGTTCTCTATATGGGATGCAGAAATGCAGAAGTGACTGATAAGCTATATTATATATGAAATTCAGAAGTTATTGGTAGGATTTATAAGATGCAGAAGTGCAGAAGTTCATAGACAAGGCGTTCTCAAAAATATAGAAGTTCAGAACCTAAAACATGATTTCTATATGAAAATGCATAAATGCATAACTTAACACATGATTTCTATATGAAAATGCATAACTTAAAGTAGGATTTCTATATGAAAGTGCATAACTTAAAGTAGGATTTCTATATTGAAGTGCATAACTATAAACAGGATTTGTATTTGAAAGTGTAGAAGTAAATACCTAACGAACATCGTATCTACCCTTATGCATCCAATAAGTAATACACCCCTTTTCATTATAAACCCCATGATTTAGTAAAAATTATTACATCCTATAATGAATACAGAAAAGTAAGAAAAATACATCAAAATGCTAAAATCACAACCAAGGAGAGCCTGATACAGACTTCTGTCTAAAGCATGAAGTAAATCAACTCCAAAGATCAGATTTCAAAGCTTTTTTCTTATTTAGAATGTGTCAGAGTTCCCTAAGAGTCTCTAGTGGATTTCGGGCAGCGCTTACACCCAAATATATATTGCAGAATTATGTTATAGTGCAGTATGGAAGGGCCAGCCCTCAAATGTCCAAGTTCAGAGGGAGCTCAAGGTCTCAAAGCAAGGCTCATAGGAGGGAGGCAGAACTTAGAATCTGCATAGAGGGGATTTTTGGGAAAAGCAATGACATGATGGTGGTCATACCTAGCTATTAGGAGTGCTGGAACACCCCAAACAGCCATTTAGCCACATTATTTGGGAGTTAGGATCCATTGAAGGATCAAGTCTAGACATGAGAAGCAATTGGGATGCTGCCAGGTGTAAACTTTTACTCAAACACATAGAAGGGAATAAGGGTTATGGGCAATTCATACTAGCAACAGAGGCAAAGAGAAAAACATATTCAATGCTGAACATAGACAGCAAAGTAGACAAGATTGTAGAAACTAAAAACATATAGGGATATGGCTAAAAAGGAAATTAGAACATACCAGTTTCAGGAAAACAAAGAGAGAAGAGCAGCAGTAAAGCCAAATTGCAAACACATAGCAAGAAAATTTCAGAATAGAGTGGGGGTGTAGGAGTATTAAAATTGACAGTGTTATGTGTTAGAGCATTGGACTCCAGATGTCTTAAAGTTCTGAAAGGTCGTGCCTTTTAAAGCACAGAAAGTAAGTAAGAAAAAGGTAAGAAAAGCATTTTGAAATCAATTACATAAGGTCTCCCTTTAATTAAGGGATTCTGATTTCAAACGGGCAGAATAAATATGGAAAGAATTTGATCAAAATCTTTTTCAAAGTAGTACAATAAGGGAAAATACATAGAAACTATTTAAGGAAAGAGTTTGATAGCAAAACGGTTTGTACAAATAAGGAAAGCCAATCAATCAACGGCCAGTTAAAATCAGAAATTGAGTTTTGGTATGAATGAATCCAACTAGAAAAGGTGAAGAAAGTTTTAATTAATGAAAATCAGTAACAATAAATCGAACCTTATTAAAGGAATGTTGAATCAATCACAAATTGGAAAAACCGTTTTCTGAAGGAAGAATTCCTCATATATAAAGCATACATACATGTCAAACAAGAAAGATGTGATGACCCAAAGGGTCATCACTAGCTTCTTTATTTATTCTGTCTCATAGATGCCTTGAAAACCTCATTAGGGTTGCCTCGATTTACCTGTGTAGTTTGGGTGCGTAGCCGGAAAGCTTAAATATGAATTCTGTGAGGAAAATGCTAAATTTTGATATTAAAATGATTAAATTTGACTTCGGTCACTATTTTGGGGAAAGAAATTCGGACCCGTGATTTGACGTTCCCGGAGGGTCTGTAAGAAAATTTGGGACTTGGGCTTATGTCCAGAATCAAATTTCGAGGTCCCAATCCCGAGAAATGAATTTTTGAGTAAAATTATTTTCTGGAAATAATTATGGAAATTGGAAATGAAATTTGATTAGAAGACTATGTATCGGCACCGTATTTTGTTTTTGATGCCTGGTACAAGTCTTATATATTTTTTAAGAACTTTCTGTAAAGTTTGGTTAAATATGGATGTCGTTTGACACGTTTCGGGCTTAAAATGGAAATTTGATGTTTTGTGAAAATTTTGAAGGAATCATGGATTATGAGGCTTAATCCGATGTATATGATGTTATTTTGGCGATTTGATCCCACAGATAAGTCTGAAGGATGCTTTTGAGGTTGTGTGAATGTTTAGTTGGGAGCCCTGAGGGCTCGGATGAATTTTAATAGGCTGTGAGAGCAGTTTTAACCTTTGTTAAAAAAATATGCATTTCAGTTTTGGTATCTTCGCAATTGAAAAGAAGGTCTTGCAAATGCAAGCTCGCCGTTGCGAGCCTTTCTTCACAAATGCGACACTAGGTATTCGACTTCCTGATCGCAAATGCGATCTACTTGTTCGCACATGCGAATAGGGACAGGTTGCAAATGCAAAATTATTGGTCGCAAATACGAACCAGCGTGTTTTTGGAAGAGCTTGCAAATGAGAACTAATTTCTCGCAATTCCTAAGCCTGGAGAGTCGGGGTTCGAAATTGCAAACCCCAGTTCGCATTTCGCTTATTTGAGAACTGCATTTGTCATACTTAGTCAAATTCTTCACCATTTTCTTCATTCTTTCAAAACTTAAACACACTTAGGCGATTTTCCAAGAACAAGAATTCTTCCAAATCAATTTTAAGTCTGTTTTCACTCACTTCTTTCAATCTTTTACATCATTCAACATGTTTTCAACTTAAAATAGGATTTCCGTGGGTGAAATTAGGATTTTCGGTAGAACCTAGGTTTTTCAATAATTGGGGATTTGGACCTCAATTTGAGGTTCGATCTCAAAACAAATCATATACAATGAATCATGGAGGCATGGTAATCAGGTTTTGGTTCGAACCTCGGGTTTTAACCACGTGGGTCGGGGGTGCTTTTGGACGTTTTGGTAAAAAACTTTGGGAAATTCATTTTTTTTGCATTCAAATTGGTTCATTTAGAATTGTTGATGTAATTAAGTAACTTGTGACTAGATTCGAGCGGATTTGTGGCGGACTTGAGGGGTAAAGCTATAATTTAGGCTTGAGTTCAGTTCAAAGTATCGAGGTAAGTGTTCGGTCTAACCCTCGCTTGAGGGATTAGGAGTAGAGTCGTATTTGCTACTTTTTTGTGTTGCGTATAACGTATGGGCATGGTGCCGAGTATCTATATGTTTGAGTCGAGCATGACCGTGGCTCTTAAATTGGTAGTTGTGGACTCTTAATTGATTCTATGAAAGCCTTGATTAATGATCCTTGATATTGAGTATTGGTTTTAGCTGTGCCAAGTAAAAATTGAATAGGATTGGTTATATCTGACTCTCCGTTGCCGGGACGTTTGAGTTGTTGTAATTGTTTCTCTTGCCAGGAAGTTGTTACATTGTCGTGTTCCTTTGTTGGGATTACATTGTGTATTGTGTTGGAAGTAACGAGACCAGGTGGTACGTGTACCACAAGATATTGATTGAAATGAGAGCGGGTGGTACGCCTACCACAGGTTACGATAAAATGGGAGCGGGTGGTATCCGATGTCCCTAAGACAACTTTCTGCACTTGGTATGGGCATTATGAGTTCTTGGTCATATCATTTGGGCTGATCAATGCCTCGCCAGCATTTATGGAGTTGATGAACCGAGTGTTCAGACTTTATTTGGACTTGTTCATGATAGTATTTATTAATGATATATTGATATACTCCCGCAGCGAGGAGGAGCACAAACAACACCTCAGAGTTGTTCTTCAGACTCTGAGGGATAGTCAGTTATATGTGAAGTTCTCCAAGTGTGAGTTCTGGTTGGGTTCAGTGCATTTATGGGTCATGGTTTATCATCAAAGGGTATTCGGGTGGACCTAAAGAAGATTGAGGCAGTCAAGAGCTGGCCTATACCAACATCAGTTGTAGAGATTTGGAGTTTCTTGGGGTTGGTAGGCTACTACCATCGGTTCGTGAAGGGGTTTTCATCTATTGCAGCCCCGATGACTAGGTTGTCCAGAAGGGTGTCCAGTTCAAATGGTCGGAAGAGTATGATGGGAGCTTTCAGAAGCTCAAGACAACTCTGACTACGGCACCTTTGTTGGTTTTGCCCACAGGTTCAGGACCTTATATAGTCTATTGTGATGCTTCTTGTGTTGGGCTTAGTGCAGTGTAGATGCAGGATGGCAAGGTCATTGCCTATGCTTCGAGGCAGTTGAAGATTCACGAGAATAATTATCCAGTTCATGATCTAGAGTTGGCAGCCATTATTCATGCATTGAAGATTTTGAGGCATTATATGTATGGCGTGATGTGTGGGGTGTAAACTGATCACAAGAGCCTTCAGTACTTGTTCAAGCAAAAGGAACTGAATTTGAGGTAGAGAAGGTGGTTGGAGATATTCAAAGATTATGATTTCACCATTTTATATCACCCGGGGAAGGCCAATGTGGTGGCCGATGCGTTGAGTAGGAAGTCAGCCAGCATGGGTAGTCCTACTTATATTCCAGTCGGCCAGAGAGCGCTTGCTTTGGATGTTTAGGCCTTGGATAATCGACTTGTGAGGTTGGATATTTCTGAGCCTAGCCGAGTGTTAGCTTGCACGGTCGCTCGCTCTTAATTATTGGAGTGTATCGTGATCGGCATTTTGATGATCCCCATTTGTGTGTCCTTAGACACACAGTGCAGCGTGGAGGTGCCAAGCATGTGACCATAGGTAATGATGGTGTTTTGAGATTGCAGGGAGAGTTTGCATGCATAATGTTGAGGGAATTCAAGAGTTAATCTTAGAGGAGGCCCTTAGCTTCCGTCATTCTATTCATCTGAGCACTAAGATGATGTATGAGGACCTGAGGTAGCATTATTGGTGGCTTAGAATGAAGAAAGATATTGTTGTGTATCTGGCTCCATGTTTGAACTGTCAACAGGTTAAGTATGATAATTAGAGACCTGGAGGATTATTTTAGAGGATTGAGCTTCCCGAGTGGAAGTGGGCGGTATTACCATGGGTTTCGTTACTAGACTTCCGTTGTCTCGGAAGAAGTTTGATGCAGTTTGGGACATTGTTGATAGGCTGACCAAGTCAACACATTTCATTCATGTGGAAGTTTCCTATTCATCCGAGAGATTAGTTGAGATTTATATCCAAGAGATTGTTCACTTTCATGGTGTGCCGGTATCTATCATTTCAGACAGGGGTACGCAGTTTATCTCGCGTTTCTAGAAATTAGTTCAGCAAAAGTTGGGCACTCGGGTGGAGTTGAGTACAACTTTTTATTCCAAGATGGACGGTCAGTCTGAGCGGACTATTCATATCTTAGAGGATATGCTACGAGCTTGTGTCATTAATTTTGGAAGCTCGTGGAATCAGTTTTTTTCCTTAGAGGAGTTTGCCTACAACAACAGCTACCAGTCAAGCATCCAGCATGCCCCTTATGAGGCTTTATATGGTAGGTAACGTCGATACTCGGTTGGATGGTTTGAGCCGGGAGAGGATCGGATGTTAGGTACGAATTTGGTTCAGGAGGCCTTGGACAAGGTCAAGATCATTCAGGATAGGTTTCGTACAGCTCAGTCCAGGCAAAAGAGCTATGCAGATTTTAAGGTTCGAGATGTAGCTTTCATGGTTGGTGAGCAGGTATTTCTCTAAGTGATGCCTATGAAGGGCGTGATAAGATTTGGGAAGAAGGGCAAGCTTATCCCTAAGTTCATTGGTCCATTAGATATTCTTAATCGAGTGGGAGTGGTGGCTTATAGACTTGCAATACCGCCTAGCTCCGTGCATCCAGTTTTTCATGTTTCCATGCTTTAGATGTATCACAGCGATCCAGCCCACTTGTTAGATTTCAACATTGTTTAGTTGGACAAGGATCTATGGTGGCTATTCTAGACCGGCAGGTTCGATAGTTGAGGTCAAAGAGTTTTCCTTCTGTGCGTGTTCACTGGAGAGGTCAAGCTCCCGAGGCATAAACCTGGGAGTATGAGTCATACGCATCAACCTGGGAGTCCGAGTCTTATATGCGGAGCCGTTATCCCCACCTTTTTCTCGGCTCAGGTACTTCTTTCTTTTGTCCGTTCCAGGATGAACGGTTATTTTAGAGGTGGAAGATATGATGACCCAAAGGGTCATCACCTGTTTCTTTATTCATTCTATGTCTCCGAGGCCTTGAAAAACTCATTTAGGATTGCCTCGATTTGCGTGTGTAATACGGGCGCCTGAAAGCTTAAATATGAATTCTGTGAGTAAAATGCTAAATTTTTATATTAAATAATTAAATTTGAGTTCGGTCAACATTTCGGGTAAAGGGACCCAGACCCATGATTTGACGGTCCCGAAGGGTCCGTAAGAACGTATGGGACATGGGTGTATGCGCGGAATCGAATTCCGAGGTCTCAAGCCGGAGAAATGATTTTTTGAGTAAAATTTTTTTCTGGAAATAATTATGGAAATTGGAAACTAAATTTGATTAAAATACTATGGTGTAAGGCCCATATTTAAGCACTTTCTGTAAAGTTTGGCTGAGAACGGACGTCGTTTGACGTGTTTCGAACTTAAAATGGAAATTTGATCTTATATGAAAATTTGGAATGAATCATGGAGAGGTAAGCCTCCTGAGGCATCGGCTTGGGAGTCCGAGTCTGATATGTGAAGCCGTTATCCCCACCTTTTCCCCACTTGGATACTTCTTTCTTTTCTCCATTCGATGACGATGGTTGTTTTAGAGGTGGAGGGTGTGACGACCCAAAGGGTCATCACCTGCTTCTTATTCATTCTATGTCTTCGAGGCCTTTAAATGTGCATTTAGGGTTGCCTCGATTTGCATGGGCAATCCGGGGGCGTAACCGGAAAGCTTAAATATTAATTATGTGACGAAAATGCTAAATTTTGATATTAAAATGATTAAATTTGATTTCGGTCAATATTTTGGGTAAATGGATCCGGACCTGTGATTTGACGATCCCAGAGGGTCCGCAAGAAAATTTGGGACTTAAGGGTATGCCCGGAATCGAATTTCGAGGTCCCAAGCCCGAGAAATGAATTTTTGAGTAAAATTGTTTTTATAAAATAATTATGGAAATTGGAAATGAAATTGATTAGAAGACTATGGTATCGTACCCGTATTTTGGTTCCGGCACCCGTTATAAGTCATATATATGATTGAAGCACTTTCTGTAAAGTTTGGTTTAAAACGGACGTCGTTTGATGCGTTTATGACTTAAAATGGAAATTTGATGTTTTATGAAAGTTTGGAAGGAATCATGGATTTAGAGGCTTAATCCGATGTATATGATGTTATTTTGGCAATTTAATCAGACGGATAAGTCTGTAGGATGCTTTTAAAGTTGTGTGCATGTCTAGTTTTGAGCCTTGAGGGCTCGGATGAATTTTGGATAGGATGTGAGTTCATTTTTAACCTTTGTAAAACAATGAGGCATTTCAGTTCTGGTATCATTGCAATTGCGAAGAAGGTCTCACAAATGCGAGCTCGTAATTGCAAGCCTTGAATCACAAATGCAAGACTACGGATTCGATTGCCTGATCGCAAATGTGATTTACCAGTTCGCAAATGCGAATAGGGGTGAAAGGCACCAGAAAATTTCGCTAAGTAATTTAGAATTTCATAGTGTCAGGCAGGCTTGCTATAATGATTTTTTATACTATTAACACCATAAATTAGACTTGGTAACTATGAGTATAAGTCTTATGGTAAATGATGTGAGGTCCAAATGGAAGCCTAGGTGTATGCCAAATGGGAAAATTTTCGAAATAGGCCAAAATTCTAAATGGATTCGCACAAGGCTCCATTTTAAACTAGAATATATAATTATGTATAATGTTTTATGTGGTTAATAGAATATCAAATAAAAGACCTTTGAGTCTAGTTTCCAACGCTTCTGACCGTTTGTCATTTGGACATTCCTACACAAAGTTATGGTCAAATTACCAAAGGCTGGAAATTGATATCCTGAGTCAATTCTGCGATCGCATTTTTGATCGCAGAATGCACTCTGCGGTCGCGTTTTGACAGCATTTTGAACTCGAGAAGCCCAGTTTTGAGCATCGATTCTGCGACGCATTCTGCGGGCCGCATAATTCTGCGGTCTGTTCTGCTATAGCAGAATCGACATCGTGGGATATTTATTTTATTTTTTAAACCCGACCCCTTATCGTTATATTTAATCCCATAACTCATTTAAAGCATTTTTCTGGTATTTTTAGAGTGAGAAAGAGTGGTTTTAGAGAGGGAAAGTTTCTCACATCAAATTTCTCCACAATATCTTGTTAATTCCTTGAAGATAATCAAGTGAAAGCCCTAGTTCTTCATCGAAGAGGTAAGATTCTATGCCCTAGGTTCTAATTTCGAGTTTAGAGTATAAGATGGGTTATTGAGGTGTGATTCTTGGGTATTTTAGTACTGTGTATGCGTGCATGTACAACATAGGATTATGGGAAGATATTTTAACATAGATTAGTAAAATTGGGTTAGGGAATGAAGGAATCTTAAAAAGGGGATTTGAATTCAAGATGCTCAACTAGTGTTTGATAAAATGTTCAAACAAGCTAGTTTCATGAATATCTTTCTAATATGTGTTTAATTTTTGTATGTCTTATAGAATATTGGAATTGCTAGAGTTTTTGAAGTGTTGTAGTAACTTAAGGAAAGCTCAATCGAGGTATGTATGACTAACTGTGATCCTTGTGAAATCGCCCTATGCTAGTTGTGACATTGTTGATAGTTGATATTCATGTGAGAATCATCGTGAAGCTTATGTGTTGTATGATTGTGTGGTAACATTTGTGATGAATGTTGTGGAACTCGTAATTGGAACAACATAAATGGAAATAATGTGTAATGGTGGTAATGGAAATAATGTGGAACAATGGTAATGGAAACAATATGGAACAATGGAAGTGGCAATAATGTGGAACAATGGACAGGGAAATATTGTGGAACAATGTGTGTGATTATTTGTGAATAACTTTTGTGATGATCTAAATTGTGTATCAATTTTGATTAACATGAGGAAATTGTTGTTGCTAGTTGTGGGATTCCAATACCATTGTTGTGGAATTATTTTAACAACGTGCCATGGTTGATTCCTTGTACTTGTTGTTGTTGCGCGCCGTAACACGATGAAATAAGGTGTGGGTTGGGGTGATAAGGGTGGCCAAGGTAATAAGGGCGGACAAGGAAATAAGGGTGGAAAATGTGGTCCAATATCACTATTGATATGAATATGTATCATGAAATGATAAATGTGGAATTGTGAAAGGAGACAGCAGGAGAGTTTGTAACATGTGAGGCACTGATTGCCCCTTTGTTTGACTACGTGAATCATTTGTTGTGTAATGTTTGGTTGTTGCTTCCTGGTTGTACTTGTACTATTCTTGTTCAGTTCTATACTTGTTTATGAAATTTGGCTTGAGTTTACTTGGGACAGAGTTTTTGCATATATACCAGTACAATTCAAATGTACTCACGTCCCTTTTGTCGGGGTGCTACATTCGTGTTATGATTGTAGGTGGATTTATAGCAGGCACTTCAATCCACCGACCGTAGCTCCTCATCACTTTCCGTCAGCTGATTCAGCGAGCCCCCTTCCATTCGGGGCCCTATGTGGCTCACGCTACTTTCTATTTTCCAATCTTGTTTTGATGTTGTATGAGGTATAGCCGGAGCCTTGTTGCCGGCATTTCCATAATATTCTTCAATTGTATTTAGAGGCTCAGTAGACAGGTTGTGGGCAGTGTCGGGCATGGTGATTTAAAAGATAAATATTGATGTGTGGCAATGTTTTATGGTCAGTTAAACTTGGAATATACCATATAGGTGTTTTGATATAAAATTGTGCAGCCCATGTTCTGGTATCCTTATGATAATGTATTGCTTGTAATACTAAGGTTAGGATTGTTGATATATTCTTTGTTATGCTATGTATAGTTGTGGGTGTGTTGTTGAGAAGAATTTGGTGATTCTATGGCAGGTGAATAGGACTGGTTACAAAGGAGACTGCCGAAATTTCTGAAAAGTTTGGGAGTTAGTGAAAGATTTAGGGACTTGAGGTAGGTTAGAAAAGAGATGTGTGATGTTAACGTTTTTGGGGAAGACTCTACTCCTCATTCAAGGACGAATGATCCTAAGGGGGGGAGAATGTAGGGCTTCGGAAAATTTCGCTAAGTAATTTACAATTTTGTAGTGTCACACAGGCTTGTTATAATGCTTTTATATACTATTAACATGGTTGACATAAATTAGACTTGGTAAATATGAGTATTAGTCTTATGGTAAGTGATGTGAGGTCCAAATTGAAGCACAGGTGTATGCCAAATGGGAAAATATTCTAAATAGGCCAAAATTCCAAATGGATTCACCCAAGGCTCCACATTAAACTAGAATATATAACTATTTATAATGTGTTATGTGGTGAATATCATCTAAAATAAAATCCCTTTGAGTCTAGTTTCCAACGCTTCCGACCGTTTGTCATTTGGACATTCCTACACAAAGTTATGGTCAAATTACCAAAGGCTGGAAATTGATATCCTTAGTCAATTCTGCGATCGCATTTTGGATCGAAGAATGCACTCTGCGGTTGCATTTTGGCCACATTTTGAACCCGAGAAGACCAATTTTGAGCGTCGATTCTGCGACGCATTCTGCGGACCGCATGTCGATTCTACGGTCCGTTCTGCTATAGCAGAATCAACATCGTGGGATATTTTTTTTATTTTCTATACCCGACCACCTAGCGTTATATTTGACCCCATAAATCATTTTTCTGAGTATTGTTAGAGTGAGAGAGAGGGGTTATAGAGAGGCAAAGTTTCTCCCATCAAATTTCTCGAAAATATCCTGTTAATTCCTTGAAGATAATCAAGTGAAAGCCCTAGTTGTTCATCTAAGAGGTAAGATTCCATGCCCTAGGTTCTAATTTCGAATTTAGAGTATAAGATGGGTTATTGAGGTGTAATTCTTGGGTATTTTAGTATTGTGTATGCATTCATGTACAACTTAGGTTTATGGGAAGATTGTTTAACATATATTAGTAAAGAATGGGTTAGGGAATGAAGGAATCTTAAAAAAGGGATTTGAAGTAAAGATGCTCAACTAGTGTTTTATAAAATGCTCAAACGAGCTAGTTTCATGAATATCTTTCTAATATGTGTTTTATTTTGTTATATCTCATAGAAGATTGGAATTTCTAGAGTTTTTGAAGTTTTTTAGTAACATAAGGAAAGCTCAATCGAGGTATGTATGGCTAACTGTTATCGTTGTGAAATCGCCCTATGCTAGTTGTTAAATTGTTAATAGTTGATATTCATGTGAGAATCATCGTGAAGCTTCTGTGTTGTATGATTGTGTGGAAACATTTTGTGATGAATGTTGTGGAACTCGTAATTGGAACAACGGAAATGGAAATGATGTGGAATAGTGGTAATGGAAATAATGTGGAACAATGGTAATGGAAACAATGTGGAACAGTGGAAGTGGGAATAATGTGGAATAATGGAAATGGATATATTGTGGAACAATGTGTGTGATTAGTTGTGAATAATTGTTGTGATGATCTAAATTATGTATCAATTATGATGAATATGAGGAAATTGTTGTTGCAAGTTGTGGGATTTCAATATCCTTGTTGTGGAATTATTTTAACAATGTGACATGGTTGATTCCTTGTACTTGTTGTTGTGAACTGAAACCTGTCAGGCAGGGTCGGGTTGCGCGCCGAAACACGGTGAAATAAGGTGTGGGTTGGGGTGATAAGGGTGCCCGAGGTACTAAGGGTGGACGAGGCAATAAGGGTGGAAAATGTAATCCAATATCACTATTGATATGAATATGAATCATGAAATGATAAATGTGGAATTGTGAAAGGAGACAGGAGGAGAAATTGTAACTTGTGGGGGCACTGATTGCCCCTTTGTTTGACTACTTGAATCATTTGTTGTAGAATGTTTGGTTGTTGCTTCCTAGTTGTACTTGTACTACTGTTGTTCAGTTCTATACTTGTTTATGAAATTTGGCTTGAGTTTACTTGGGACAGAGTTTGTTCATACATACCAGTACAATTCAAATGTACTGACGTCCCTCTTGTCGGGGCCGCTTCATTCGTGTTATGATTGTAGGTGGATCCATAGCAGGCACTCCAGTCCACCAATCGTAGCTCCTCATCACTTTCTGTCTGCTGATTTGGCGAGCCCCTTTCCCTTCGGGGCCTTATGTGGCTTATGCCACTTTCTATTTTCTGGTCTTGTTTTGATGTTGTATAAGGTATAGCTGGAGCCTTGTTACCGGCATTTCCATAATATTCTTCAATTGTATTTAGAGACTCCGTAGACAAGTTTTGGGTAGTGTCGAGCATGGTGATCTAAAAGAAAAATATTGATGTGTGGCAATGTTTTATAAAAAGTTGGAATACCTTTATTGTGGGGAATGAAGTTTCTAATAGAAATTGTTATTGTTATGTTTATAAAAATTTGTTTAATGGATTTCATATCCTATAAATGGCTTGGATATGATAAAATGAGAATGAGGGGTAAAACATGGGATAGGAAAGGCACCCAGGTCCTCTTGACTGGGGATACCCGGTCGAGTGCCGGTCATGTCCCTCGAATTTGGGACGTGACAAGGGGCAGGTCGTAAATGCGACATAATTTGTCGCAAATGCAAACCTGGGAGTTTTTGGAAGACTTCGCAAATGCGAACTAATTTCTCGCAATTCCCAAGCCTGCAGAGTTGTTGCGAACCCCAGTTTGCATTTCCCACATCTGAGACCTGCATTTTTCATACTTAACCGAATTTTTCACCATTTTCTTCATTCTTTCAAAACCCAAACACACTTAGGCGATTTTCCAAGAACAAGATTTCTTCCAAATCAGTTGCAAGTTGGTTTTCACTCACTTAGTTCAATCTTTAACATCGTTCAACATGTTTTCAATTTAAAATCAAGGATTTCCATGGGTGAAATTGGGGATTTTTGGTAGAACCTAGGTTTTTCTAAAATTGGAGATTTGGACCTCAATTTGAGGTCTGATTTCAAAACAAATCATAGATATTGATTCGTGGGAGAATGGGTAACTGGGTTTTTGTTTGAACCGTGGGTTTGACCACGTGGGCCCAAGGACATTATTGGACTTTTTGGAAAAAAACTTTGGAAAATTCATTTTTATGCATTCAAATTGATTCATTTAGCATTTGTTGACATAACTAAGTAACTTGTGACTAGATTTGAGCGGATTTGTGGCGGAATCGAGTGGTAAAGCTATAATTGAGGTTTGAATTGAGTTCAAAGCATCGAGGTATGTGATAGGTCTAACCATAGCTTGAGGGATTAGGAGTGGAGTCGCATTTTCTACTTATTTGTGTTGCGTATGATGTTTGGGCATGGTGACGAGTATCCATTTGTTGGAGTCGAGCATGGTCATTGCTCTTAAATAGGTAGGTGTGTACTCTTAATTGATTCAATGAAAGCGTTGATTGATTATCCTTGATACTGAGTACTCGTTTTAACTCTACCAAGTAGAAATTGCAATAGGATTGGTTATAGCTGACCCTCCCTTGGCAGGACGTTTGAATTGTTGTAATTGTTTCCCTTGCCGAGAAGTCGTTACATTGTCTTGTTCCCTTTCCGGGAATATAGTGTGTATTGTGTTGGAAGTAATGGGATCAGGTGGTACGCCTACCACATTGATTGAAATGGGAGTGGGTGGTACGCCTACCACAGGTTATGATAAAATGGGAGCGGGTGGTACGCCTACCACGAGTTATGATGAAATGGGATCGGATCGTACACCTACCACAAGATATTGATTCAAATGGGATTGGGTGGTACGCCTACCACAAGATATTGATTGAAATGAGTGCGGGTGGTACACCTACCACATGTTATGATGTAATGGGAGCGGGTGGTACGCCTACCATGAGTTATGATGAAATGGGATCGGGTGGTACTCCTATCACAAGATATTGATTGAAACAGTATCTGGTGGTATGCCTACCACAAGATATTGATTGAAATGGGAGCGGGTGGTACGCCTACCACAAGTTATTATAAAATGGTAGCGGGTGGTACGCCTACCACGACTTATGATGAAATGGGAGCGGGTGGTACGCCTACCACGAGAAATTGAGAAATGGGATCGGGTTGCACTCCTGCAAAGAGATGAGAAGTTAAAGTGAAAGTTGTTTTATCTATTGTTATTTATTTTAGCAGCTTTATAATTGTCTCTTTGTCAGTTCTGAGAATTTTTTTCATTTTGCTATCCCTAGAGCATGTTTCCCCTCCCCAATTTTACTTGTTTATTTCCCACTAATTCTTTCTCCATGTATTATATAACTGCATAGGTTTATCTGGAGTCTGGTCCTAGCCTCGTCACTACTTCACCGGGGTTAGGCCAGACACTTACCAGCACATGGCGTCAGTTGCGCTGATGCTACACTCGATACTTATCTACAGATACCGGAGCAGCTTTTGAGTAGCAGTAGTAGTCTAGGAGTGAGACTTCAGTCCAGTGATACACCGAGGTAGCCTTGCAGGCGTTCGCAGGCCCGGTGTCTCCTCTATCTTTATTTCAGCATGTATCTCATGTATTTCAAGACCAATAACTATATTTTCTTTCAGACGATTGTATTTAGTACTCTTAGTAGTTTTTGAGTATTGTGAAACCAGTTTTGGTAGAGGCTTATATTGAGTATTCAGCTTTTCGATTAAGTTTTCTATAAAAAGACTTCCGCTTATCATTTAATTTCGACGCTTATATATTTCTGCCAATAATTATTTAAAAGGGATTTTTTTTAACGAAAAGTAATTAAATTTTTCTTGCCTAGCTCGCATTAGTAGGCGCCATCACAACTTCTAAGGGTGGGAAATTCGGGTCGCGACAAAAGACCTCTCAAGCTAATTAGAAAGAATCTAGTATAGAAAAGTTTAGAGTCACGAACAAAGAGATTTAAATTCAGTACATAGACGCAGACTTAGTTTGAGAGAATCTAGGGTTCCATAATAGAACCCTAGTCCAAGCACAAGATCAAACTTACCAAAAACCCCAAATCCTAGGGTTTTCAACTCGAATAAGATGCAGAGACGAGAATACAAACAACTGAAACAGGCTCAAAGGTCTCTTTTAGAGACTCTTGAGAAAACAAACAAGTAAAATAGTAGGTTCGAACAAACAAAGTGCAAAAGCTGATTTGAAGCATAAAGAACATGTTTTTAAAAAAAAAGCTTGGAACTTAAACAAGTTCAAAAGACAAAGAGGTAGTATAAACTTAAGGAAACAGTAGATGAAACATGTCTAGAAAGAACTCAAACAAAGCCCAGAAGAAGGCAAATAAAAAACTAAGATCTTAGTAACAAATACACTAAAGAAACATAGGGTTAAACGAACACATAAGATAAACGTGTGAAAGCATGATATAGAAACATGTAGAAGGAAGAACGGAGCAGAATAAGAGAATATGCATAATAATACAAACATAAGAACACAGGAGAAGGACATGCAAGGAAAAAAAGAGAACATAAAACATAGCATAGATAGATTCACACAGAGAAAAGAAGAAGAAGAGTCTAAGAAAAATTTCATAAATTTTTCAAAAACCCTAAATTTTGAGAGAAAAGATTTGGGAAAACATTTTAAAACTCTAGCAGAACACAATATAGCATTGATTTAAGAAAACAGCAAGAGAAAACCCTCGAATAGCTTAAGATTTCAGAGAAACCCTAGAAATGAGAAAGGCTTGGAAGAAAGGAATCTTAGGCCGGAGAGATCAAAAATAGGCTATTGATGCTTGGATACGCCGCAGGGAGGCCGAAAAGGCCTCAAATCCATGAATCTGAGAAGATTTGATAGAACACCATCGATGTCAGACCTTGTAACTTCGAACACCCAGGGTTTAATGGTGGAGTTGGGGTGAACACAGGACATCCACAGCCTAAGAAGCCATGGATTCCAGTGAGGTTATGGTCGGAGATGATGAGAGTGGCTACGGTTCCAGGGGACCTTCGAGAGAGTTTGAGATAGGGAGAGTATCCAAATACGGCCAGCAGAATGAAATGGGGGATTATTGTAGGGTTAGGTGAATTAAAATGGAAAGGGGTAATCATGGCCGTTGACCAAATAGATCAACGACATGGATTAAAAAAACTGAGTGGGTTGGATAAATGGGTAAAGGGGTTGGGTTAAGCTTGAAATTGGGACGGTCTGATTGGGGTTTAAGGTGGGTCAATTGGTGGCCAAAATTGAAATGTAATGGGGCTACAATTGAAATGAATTGGGGGTTATATATAAAATAGCCAGTTTTCCCTTTTATTTTATAAGAAATGTAAAACTCATTTGAAATTAAATTTAAATTACTGAATCAGTAATTAATATATAAATATTAATTTAAAAATATCAAAATCAATTTCATAATTATAAAATGCTATTTATCTTAAAATAGGCTAAAATTTCAATTATATGCAATTTAACTTTTAAAATACCAAATAAATTTGAAAAAAATATACAAAAAATTACCTTAACTATATTTTGGTATAAATGTGGGAATAAAATAAATTTTTCTCGAAAATGGATGATTTCAAAAATAAATATTGATTTTGTACTGCTAAAATGGACAATAAATTGATTTTATAAATGGGAAAAACACTAAAACCCTTGGTCATGCTTATTTATGAATGTATATGTTATTTTGAAATAATTTTGTATATATAAAAATATACAGGGAAAAATTGGGTATCAACAATAACCCCATCTACGCGTAGATTGTGCCGCACTCCACCCAACCCATCTCAAACACACCGGAGTCTCATGATAAGGACTTGCTCTTCAGAAACCTGGCCTAAGAACTTAAAAATTTCACTAGTAGAATTTAATGTGTTGAAGGTAGTAAGGGAATTAAGGGGCTAAACTATGAAGATCTTTGCATACAACATCATGTCGAACTCCCCGAGGGGTACAAACCTCCTAAGTTTGAAATGTTCGATGGTACAGGGGATCCCAGGGTCCATTTTGAGAACGTACTGTAAAAATTGGTTGGAGTAGGAAAAGATAAAAAGATTCTCATGAAGCTTCTCATAAAGAGCTTGAAGGGAGACGCCTTATCTTGGTACATTAGCCAAGATCCAAAGAAGTGGTCGAATTGGGTAAGCATGGCGTCTAATTTTATGGGCAGATTCAGGTTCAATATAGAGAACGTGCCAGATGTGTTCTATATTCAAAATCTAAAGAAAAAGCCCACAGAGACCTTCTGTGAGTATGCTACTCAATGAAGGTCTGAAGCTGCCAAGGTTAGGTCGGCTCTGGAAGAAGAGCAAATGAACAAATTCTTCGTTCGGGCCCAAGACCTACAATATTATGAGAGAATGATGATGATCGAGGCCACAAATTTTCTTACATTATCAAGCGAGGAGAACGAATCAAGTAAGCCATCAAGAGTGGTATGGTTACGAACTTTGAAGCCTTGCAAGCTACCAATAAGGCTATACAATCTGGTGGTACATCCCAGAAAAGGGACGTAGGTGATGTAATGGTTGCATAGAGGACCAAATCCCCTATCAAATACCAAACCTATCTGATACCTTCAGTGACATATCATCCTACCCCAAACCACCCAGCACCCTCACCATCTTACCAAACTCCTCCACTCACTTATCAGTCACCTCCCCCATATCAAACCACTTCACCCAAATACTCCCAATTGGCAATAATTACCAAGACTGCAACACCCAACAATCCCACTATCAATCACCTCCCCCACATCAAAACTTCCCCAGACCTCGACCAAATTTTGGTCGCAGGCCTCCGAAATAGTATACCGCCATTGCTAAACCAATTGACCAGTTGTATGAAATGCTTAAAGTTGTTGGTTATGTCAAACCTATCCCTACTATAACCCATGAAAAACCTTCTCAGGTCAATTCAAATAAATCATATGCATACCATTCCAGCATGAAGGGACATACCATTGATGAATGGCGCTCTCTGAAAGATAAGATCTAGACTTTGATTGATAACAAGACCATAATAGCAAAGAAACCTGCTCCGAATATCCGCAATAACCCTCTGCCATACCACAAAGTCGGAGGTGTTCAAATAATCAAGATAGAGAATGATTGGGACCCCAAGGGATCAATCGGTTTAATCATAGAAGGCGATGATCCAAAGAAGCCAGTGGTCACCCTTAATCCGATTGTGGTCCAGATTCAGCCTTCTGGCGATGCCAAGGTAAACATGTCCATGCCACTCGAGTTTGAAGCATCATCCTCTGCGAAGACCCCAGCGCCAACTGAAATTGAGTTTATGTCACCAGAAAACGCATAAACACCCCTTGAAGTTGTAATTTTACCGCCTAAAGGGCCTACTCCGTTCGGAATGAAGATAGCCATGCCAATTCCAATGGCAATGTTGGTAGTAACACCATTCCACACAATTGCCATACCTTGAAACTACACATCCGAGGCTAGAAGAAAAGGAAAGGTCAAGTTCAAGAAAGTCGTTGACGCACAGGGTATGATAAGAACTGGCAGGTTTTGTACCCCGAAGCATTTACATGAATCATGCAAACAGGCCTCTAGTCAGCGAACCATCACTAAAATTGGGCCCGGTGATATCTAGAGAAAAATACAAGCCAAAGAGTACTCAGTCAATGATTCAGCTGAACAAAATACTGGCACAGATTTCTATCCTTGCTTTGCTATAAAGTTCTGATGCACACAAGAATGTGTTTCTATGAGTGCTTGGTGAGGCATATGTACCAAGTAACAAAACTGATGGAGAGATGGCTAACATGAATATTATTGCCACCAGAGGGGTTGAGTCACAACAAGGCATTGCACATCACCGTGCAGTGCAAACATTATTTTATCACCAGGATCCTAATTGACGGAGGGTCCAGCAGAAACATTTGTTTGTTGGTGACACTCAAGACATTACGAAAGGGGCTACATGAGATCAAGTACGGGGCCATCAATGTCAAAGCTTTCGACGGATCACAAATGTCCATTATTGGGAAAATTATCTTTTGTTTACAAATGGGGCGTACTTGGTTCGATGTTGATTTTCAAGTGATAGACATGCCAGAATCTTACTATTTGTTGTTGCGATGACCATAGATTCATGCCGCTGGGACCGTATCATCAACACTACATCAGACAATGAAGTTTGAGTGGAATTACAAAGAGGTGAACATTCACGATGACGGTAGCAACTCATATACAGTCGCCAGACCATCCCGATGATAGGAGGCAGAAGAAGGATAGATGGGGAAACTTATCATCATATCGAGCGTGTCAACACCGTCTAAAAAGACATATGGTGGGACGAAAAAATTGAAAGAATATTGAAGTGGAGCAGATATGAAACTAGAAAAGCACTTGGTAAGAATCTCCAAGGAATTGCTAAGCCCATCAAGCACAAGAAACATGGCACCACCTTTGGATTGGGGTATGAGTACACTTGGGAGGAATACAACCACTGGTTGCCATGATGGTGCGGTCCCTACTATCCATTAGAAAAGCCAATACCACGCTAAGAGCAGACTTTCCAACCGGCCGAAGTTATTTATGGGTCGAAAAAAAGGAAGCACTGGCAGCAGTGAGGAATTTGTTCTTGGAAGATGATGACATGGATTGTTGTGTCGTTTTCGAGGAGCAAGAAGAGGAAGGACCTTCCATACATGCTGTACGCAGGGGAGCATGCCTCAATAACTGGACCGTCAGCACCACCAAAGCCTGGAGAGCCTCGAGGTAGCAAGGTTGAACAAGCATCAGGCACTATTTTTATTTTACTAGTTGACTTTACTTTCGCATTTTAAATTTTACAAGAAAGAGCTCCAATGATCAAAACAGTTATGGAATTTATCAAAGCATTCTGATTTTTCTATAAATCAATACTCTTAATATTTTCTCTTATTACTTTACTTATAGCATGTTTGGCCAAACTTCGTTTTGGCCAAAAAGTGCTTTTTTTTGTCAAAAGCACTTTTGGCCAAAAATTGAGGTGTTTAGCCAAGCTTTTGGAAGGAAAAAAAGTGCTTTTGAGGAGAAGCAGAAGCAGTTTTGGAGAAGCAGAAAAAAGTAGCTTCTCTCCAAAAGCAGTTTTTCGTGAAGCACTTTTGAGAAAATACACTCAAAAGCAGTTTTTTAAAGCTTGGCCAAACACTAATTGCTGCTCAGAAGTGCTTTTCAAACTAATTAGCCAAACGCAAACTCCTTCTCACCAAAAGTACTTTTGAGAATTGTTCTTTTGAAAAAGAACACTTCTCAAAATAAGCTAATTTTTGCAACTTCGCCAAACGAGCTATTATACAGCATTACTATTACTTGTCTTGATGAACTAATGACTGTGACATGCAATGAGATGACGCAACAAATTGATAGAGATTCAGAGGAATATGACATACCAGAAGAGATTGTCAAGGAATTTGAGAATTTTGAAAATAGACCAAAGTCCAAGCTGGACGAGACTGAGATTGTTTACCTGGGAGACGAAGAAAATGTCAAAGAAACACGAATCAGCATTCACTTATGACAAACTTCTAAAAGAATATGAGGACATCTTCGCCCAGCCATATGATGACATGACTGGTCTGAGTACATTGATTGTGGCACACAAACTGCCAACTGATCCAACATGTCTACCGGTAAAACAGAAGTTTAGAAAGTTCAAGCTAGATATGAGTCTAAAAATCAAGCAAGACGTCACCAAGGAGGTCAAAGCCAAATTCCTTAAGGTAGTGGAATACCCAACATGGTTAGCCAACATTGTACCAGTGCCAAAGAAGGACGGAAAGGTTAGAGTCTGTGTCGACTATTGGGATCTCAACCGGGCAGTTCGAAAGACAATTTCCCCATTCCAAACATACACATCTTGATTGATAATTACGCCAAGCATGAATTGCAATCGTTCATGGATTATTTCACCAGCTACCATCAGATCTGGAGGGATGAAGAAGATGCTGAGAAAACGGCATACATTACGTCATGGGGAATGTACGCTACAAAATGATACTATTTGGCCTTAAGAACGCAAGGGCCACCTACATGAGGGCTATGTATATCATTTTTCATGATATTATACACCAGGAGATCGAGGTGTATGTAGATGATGTCATTATTAAGTCAAAGATGGCCACTACTCACATGGAAGATTTGAGGAAATTCTTCAATGGAATGCGAAGGTACAACCTAAATCTAAATCCCGCAAAGAGCGCATTTGGGGTTTCTACTGGAAAATTAATTAGGTTCATTGTGATTCGCCGGGGAATAGAGCTGGATCCATCGAAGATCAAAGGCATTCAAGAATTTCCAGAGCCAAGGAAAAAAAAGGACGTAATGAGCTTCATGGGAGATTTAACTATATCATCCGGTTCATAGCACAATCTACAGTTATCTGTGAGCCAATATTCAAGATGTTGAAGAAGGATGCCACCACTAAATGGACTGATGACTGCTAGAAAGCTTTCAATAGAATCAAGGAATACTTGTCAACACCATCAGTTTTAGTCCCGACTGAACCAGGTTGACCTCTGTTACTCTACATCGTAGTGTTAGATAGTGCCTTTGGTTGTGTCCTGGGGCAGCATGATGAAATAGAAAAGTAAGAACTTGCCATCTATTATCTCAGCAAGAAGTTCATTCCATACGAGGCCTTGTATTCTCGGCCAGAACACACCTGTTATGCTCTAACTTGGGTGGCTCACAAGCTGAGGCACTACTTCTATGCCTATACTACATACCTTATATCAAGGATGGATCCTTTGAGATACATCTTTTAGAAGCCCATTCCTACCGGCAAGATAGCGACGAATTATGTTGAGTGAATTCGACATTGTCTACGTAACTCAGAAAGCAGTCAAGGGAAAGGCACTAGAAGATCACTTGGTTGAAAACCTCGTGGATAATACGAAACCCTGAAAATGTATTTTCCTGACGGAGAGGTATCATTCATAGGAGAAAATACTGGACAATCCTATGACGGGTGGAGAATGTTTTTCGACGGAGCAGCAAATTTCAAAGGAGTGGCATAGGGGCAATCCTGGTATCAAATACCGGTCAGCATTATCCGTGTCTGCCAAACTCAGGCTCCCCTACACCAACAATATAGCTGAGTACGATGCCTGCATCTTAGGGATCATGATGGTTGTGTACATAAAAATTCAAGACTTGCTAGTAATTTGAGATTTGGATTTGCTTATACATCAGGTATGAGGAGAATGGGCAACCAAGAACTCCAAGATACTCCTGTATTTGCACCACGTGCAAGTACTTAGAAAAAGGTTCACAAAGAGGAAATTCCAACATGTTACCAGAATCTAGAATGAGTTTGCCAATGAGTTAGCTACCCTCTCATCCATGATACAACATCCAGACATGAACTTCATTGATCCCATTCCGGTGAATATCCATGATCAATCGGCCTATTGTGCTCATGTCGAAGAAGAAGCTGACGAAAAGCCTTGGATTCATGATATCAAGGAATACTTGGCAAAATGATGAACTTGCAAATCCTACTCAAAAGCGCACACTTCGAAAGTTGTCTAACAGTTTCTTTCACTATGGAGGAACCATGTATAGGAGGACTCCGAATCTAGGATTACCAAGGTATGTCGATGCAAGGGAAGCATCCAAATTGCTAGAATAAATCCATGTCGGGACGTGCGGCCCACATATGAACGATTTTGTTTTAGCAAAGAAAATACTCCGGGCTGGTTACTTCTGGATGACTATAGAGACGGACTGCATCCACTATGTCAGGAAATGCCACAGCTGTCAGATATGCATACATAATAAAGGTGCCACCGAATGAGCTTAATGCAACCAGCTCACCATGGCCTTTCGCCGCTTGGGGAATTGATGTTATTAATCCAATCAAGCCAGCCCCTTCCAACAGGCACTGGTTCATCCTAGTAGCAATTGATTATTTCACTAAATGGATCGAAGCACCATCTTACAAAGCAATAACTAAGAAAGTTGTGGCAGTCTTTGTCCACGACCTCATCGTTTGTCAATTGGGGATTCCATAGTCAATTATCACTGACTTAATAAAATCTATGTATGAAACCTTCAAGATGAAACACAAGAATTCTACAGCCTACAAGCCTCAGATAAACAGAGTCGTCGAAGCCGCCAATAAGAATATCAAGACGATACTGAGGAAAATGATGGATAAGACTAGATAGTGGCACGAGAAGCTGTTATTTGCTTTATTGGAGTACCGCACCACAGTCCGCACATCAGCCGAGGCAACCCCCTATATGCTGGTTTACGGTACAAAGGCAGTCAGTCGTGCCGAGGTGGAAATTCCCTGCATTAGGATCATACAGGAAGCAGAACTCGACGATCCAAAGTGGGTGAAAAGTTGCTACGAGAAACTAGCTCTTATAGATGGAAAGAGAATGAATGCAGTTTTCCACGGTCAGCTTTATCGGAACAGGATGTATAGAGCCTTCAACAAGAGATTCAAGCTGGGACGGTTCACAATCCCATATCAAGATGAAGCCAAAAGGAAATTCTCTCCCAACTGCTAGGGTCCATACATGGTTCACCAGCTTTTGATAGAAAGAGCATTTATACTTGCAGAAATGGACGAAGAAGTTTGACCAAAGCCGATCAATTCAGATGCAGCCCAGCGATACTATATGTAATCTTTATGCTTTCATATATGATGTGATTTGAACTATGTCTGACCTTATTCTCGTTTAACAGGGGATATGTAAGTAGCCTTATGGGTTCAGTCATAATTCAATAAATTTTTCATTTCCCCCCCCCCCCCCCTCCCCCGTAAGAAACCGGGGCAGAATTTTAAGGAGGACCCTCAAAATTCTGAAGTAATTTCATCCAATCGTCGCAAGAAGCCATCAGAAGCATCAGCACATTAAATTGGGGCAGGATTTTGAGAAGGACCATCAAAATTTCGTAGCAAGAAAGATTGCAATGTCTTGAACCACGTCACGGTCGTCGGTTCAGCCAAAAGATATTCTTAACTATGCACTTATGTTATATTTTGGCTAAATCATGCATGTCTATTTTCAAAATTGCTTATTTAGCAATGCTACATGTGAACATGTGAGTTTTGCGCAATATAAATTACTCCGATAAATTCAAAAAACAAAAGTATTTCTTTTATTTATTTGAAATTTTGTGGATTTTTGTGGAATTTTTCGTTAATTATTTACATTTTGTTTGTGCATTTTAATTAGTGAAAAATAAAAAAAATGTATTGCATATGCATTTAGAAGTTGATTTGATATTTTTTAAGAATTAATTAGCAATTAGTCATTTTATAAAAAGGTAAAATCAAAAAATGGTTTAATTTGCACTTTTAATTTAAATATTTAGGTGATTTTTCTTTTAATTCTATTTTAATTATTTTTGATATTGATTAAGTATGATTAATTAGCATTTTTATAGGTCAATTTGGGATTTATAATTTATTCTATATTTTAGTTAATTTTTAAAATAAAAAAGGAAGTTTTAATTTTAATAAAGAAAATTTGGAGTTAGAAAATATTTTAAAAATTGGACAACTTAAATAATGGACAAAAATTGGGCTAATTTTCCAACCCACGTTTATCCAGAACCGGTCCAATACCCTTCCCTAACCCAGTCCAGCAACCTATAATAATTGAAACGACATTGTTCCTAGCCAAAACATCTGAGCCGTCGAGGTCTCATTATCTAATGGCCAAGAAGACTAGGTCCAGTAATATATAAGTGTCCAAACAAACCCTACCCCCTCAGAACCCCCTAACCCCTAGTCTCCTCTCTCAAAACAACCAAACCCTAGAGACCACCCTGTCTCCACCGCCCACCGCCGTCCGCCGCCCGCCGCCGGCTGAAAATCACCCATAGCGGCGGCGAAGCTCCGATGGCTGCCAAATTAATACTACCGATTTTCCTCCCTCTCGTCTTCCAAAATCCACCATCGCTTTCCTTCAAATCCGAGCCAAACCTCTCGAATATCGGTCAGAAGTACTGACTCCGCCGTCGTGACCAGCAACACCGCTCCTATTCCACCCCAAAAACACACCAAATAATCGCCATGATTTCCTCACGCTAGATACCCAACCCAGTATCCTCGAATCCTACTCAAACTCCTTAAATTTTTTATCGAAATTGGAAACCTTAAAATTTCAAAAAAGGGCCGAATCAGTGGAGTTTTGAATTTCTGAGTTGGAAATCGAGTTTAGTTGTGTGTTCTCATCTGAGAATGCAATATTGAAGTTTATTCCGGCCTCAAATTCGCAAATTCACCGAAAGCCAAGATTCAAATAAGGTGCTTGTAATTCTAAAAGAGGTATGAATTGTCTTCTTTTTTTATTATTTTTTATTTTTTCTCTTTTTGTTTTTCTTTTGCTTCCTCCTTTCTTCTTTTCCTTTCGTTCCCTAAAAAACACTTTGCATACGTTTATTTAGGTCAAACCCGTTTTTTTTAAATATTCACGGAACTCATTGCAAAATTCAAAGTACTATGGTCAATTATTTGTGTGTATCTGTTCATGCATGATTTGTTTCACTAACTCCAGTCCATTAACTTGGTCCATTATATTAAGTTTGATGAATAGCTTGAATAGTTTAGGGTTCAAATTGCCAAAATGACTGCATTCCGATTAAATTGGCTCAGAATCTTAATTAGTTTGTTCATGCGCATCTTGAAATCTTTGTTGGCCCATCTAGGAAAAGAAAGCCAGCCTAATAGTGTAAAAACCCAGGTCTACTAGCCTTGGGTCAATTGGACCCAGATTGGTTCGTCAAAATAATTTTCAGTGGATTCAATTGTACTTAGGTTAATACACTTAGAGAATCTCTACATAACTGAAATAAAGAAGCTTTTAGGTTTGGGTGTCAATTCGAATATCAGTTTTTAGGTAGTGTAACATAGGTTCCAAGGCACAAAATAAAGGACTAACCAGCAAAAATAAAACTGAAGAAAGGTCTAAACGGGAAAAAACAAAAAACTGAAGTTGCCTAGTAACTTTCCTATAAAGGCATTGTTACTTGAGGCTGAATAGAGGATCCAAAAAAATAGGAGAAGATCGAAAAAGAGATAAAAAACCAAGAAAAATACAAAAAAAATCTGCATATTTACTGTTTCATGGAAGAATTAAGAGCTAAAACATATCAAAAATTTCAGATGGCCAAACTACTTCTATTTCATTGATTTCCTTACTGAAGTTTTGAAATCTTCAAGTCATTAAATGTTTTTTGGTTGATTTGAGAGTAAATTTTAATTGATTTGGGTATGAAACTGGGTCAAAATTGATTTCTGGTTTGCTGTGCATTTGCTCATTTGTATTTGGTTTCATTTAGAGTACTGCGCGAATCTAGGCTGAGTTTTGAGCTGAGATCATTATTGCTACTGCTGTTGCTGGTGCTGTGCTCACCTTTCCTTTTTTTCCTCTTGCAATATCAAGTACATAATTTTGCAATTCCTTGGTTGTGATTTGAAGAAATTGAAGTGAAATCTGGAGTTCATTTTTATTTTAGTTGTTTTTGTGTTTTCCGTTAGTCAATTAGTTTGTTATGTTCTCAACATGGGAGCTGTCATTTAATTTGCAGTTGCTGGAGCTAGCCATCCCTATAGTAATTTTGTTTGCTTTTAAAACTCTATGATAGTAGCTGGTTTGGACTGCTAAGGTAGTAAATTTGTTAAAGGTTTTCCCTCAGCTAAGTTTGTGTGAGCTAGCTAGGCAAGGCATTGAAGAACAATTTATTAATTGAATTAGGTTCCAGCTTATGTATTTGAGTATGAGTAAACTTGACTATGAAGGGTATTGGGTCGTGTTAACTAGGTAGTTCATTTTGAGTTTGATAGCATGACATAGTTATTAGTAAAAGTGATGTAATGTTAGTATCTTTATTGTAGATCCTCAGATCAGCCTAACAGCTTCATACGTGTTTTGGATTAAGGTCTATATTTTGGGTTTATTATTACCTGATTCACCAGCATCATGTTCTAAATCAGAATACATGTAAGACATTTGTACTTTTGAAGGACTGTGATTCAAATGATGAATCTATGGTTCAACAAATCACAAAATTGCAAATCATGTGGGGTTTCTTATGTGTTAATGTTAATTGTGTGTGCATTGTTGCATTTGGGTGTGGACCATTTGGATCACAAGAACCGGTCCGAACGCTGGCCCAATTGCAATCACTATCATTCTGAAATAACATCGCTGGGTTGTTCTTCACCTGGAGCCTAGCATTGTCACGTATTAAGCCTGCAAAAATGATTATTTGAACCAGGCTTTATCACTTGGGCCTATGGTCCATTTGTGTTGGGCTGGTCCTTTTGATAAAATAATTAGTGCTTTCTTAGGTGAGTTGTTAGATAGTTTAAGTAAAATTTTAATCACATTCATCTCTAGAAAATTAAGCCCATTAGCTAAATTGGAAGCGAGCCATGTTAGATAATACAAAATAGTTATTCCCTTCAGAAATTTAGTTTGAAACCCTTTAAAAATAAAATCATATGTACTGTGCCGCACAAAAATCATAATTGCACGGTCCTCGCTTTAATCTTGTTTAAAATTGAGGTGTGCACCTTAGTGAATTTCCCGTGGCTCTCACAAATTTGGAAATACACAATTGCCTTAGGCGCACTAGTTAAAAACTTACTTTCCTAAATTCGGGTGCGCATTTATGTGACCCAAATCTAAATCTCAATAGGTGAAATGAGTTGCGAATTACGGGTGCATTATGTGACGTGGTTCAAAATATATTTTAACAATGTTGCAACCTCCATAAAATTAAAAATCGGCTAAAAAGTTAAAATTTGCATATATGTACAAAATGTATTATTATTAGATAATTAAGCCGAATATAACAGTTGAGCGACCGTGCTAGAACCACAGAACTCGGGAACGCCTAACACCTTCTCCCGATTTACAGAATTCCTTACATGGATTTCTGGCTCGCAGACTATATTATAGAGTTAACCCTTCATCGATTCGGGATTTCACTTGGTGATTCGGGACACCATTAATTATCCCAAGTGGAAACTCTGAAATCTTTTAATAAATAAATCTCATTTCGATTGTCCTTTAATTGGAAAAACTCCCTTCTACGCCCTTCACGGGATGTAGATTAAAAAAGGAGGTGTGACAGCTCTGGCGACTCTGCTGGGGATCGAACCAGAATCTCTTGTTCAAGGTTCAAGAATTCCAGCTTAGAATAATTATTGTATTTGTCTTTGTTTAATATCTGATTTTATTACATGATTGTGCCCAATGTGCTAAGTGTTGCTTTTACTGCTTTGATATTTTTTGAATTGTATATAAATTATCGCGAAACCTTTCTCTTCTCATCTTCAGGGATGTTGTCGCTGGTCTTGAATCCCTATTCTTTTAGTGTCATACCTTGAAATAAGAAAGAGGCTAAGAAGTTTACTAAGCCGAATGGCCTTTCGGTTCCCGGCACGTTACCCCATCATCGACTCGAGTTGTCCGCTCAGATACACAGTCTAGAACATATACCCAGGTTTTGAACCTAAAATATTTTAACCTCATGACGGATCCCTAGTAGGAAAGCTTATTTGCATCATACATTTGACTTACGGGACTCAACACAGCGGTTGGGTCTGTCTAGGACAGGTGCACCTAAAATAACAGACCATCTTGATGCATCTTGCGTGCTACTTGTGTATTTAAGCTGAATTTGCATGCCAATCAGCTTTTGAAAAAAAATGAAAAACAACAGAGAGAAAAGGAAAAAAAAGAGAGGAAAATTTGACGGTGTATGGGATGAGGAAGGAATTTACCTGTTTCAAATACCGATACTGAAATGCTGCCAAAATTTTGAAAAGAAAAAAGAGAAAAAGATTTTGTTTTCAAAAGTAGAAAATAAAGAAAAATGAAAGCGATTTTTGTTTTCGAAATTAAAAAAAAAGGGAAAAAGAAGTTGGTTTTTAGTTCTGTCATAATTGCCCGAACTACACCTTTTTAATTCTCACAGGACGTGAGATACGTAGGCAACCCCCATCGGACCCAATTTCATTTTTGCAAAAATAGCCAAAAAGAACCAAATTTTGTTTGTGATAAATAAATAAAGCAGATTTTTGAAATGAAAATTTGAAGAAAAATATCAACTTTGTTTGTTAGCCAATAAATCATGATTTTTTCTTACCCACCCTAATAAATGTGCAGAATGAGCACGAATCAAAATTTCCCAATAATAGTCATGAACAAGATCCCTTTGGAGTTGCACACGTTGTGGAATGATCTAGGTGAATCGAGGCAAGATAAGGTCAATTCTACTTGGGAGGTCTTACTGGGTTGTTAAAAATTAATCACAGGGGGGACATCATAAAGGCGTTGGTTACATTTTGGGACCCGTCCCACAACGTATTTCACTTCCAGACTTTTAACTCACCCCAACCTTGGAAGAAATAGCCGGATATAGAGGGGGGGCCCAAAATTCCTCTGAGACACCAGTATTTGATTGCGCCAAGGGTCGTCGCTATACACAAATTTTCTTGGATTCATTAAAGATTAAGTAGGGGGTCATAATCCAAATTTGTCAGCCAGTTTTGTACTCCACATTTTACATACCAATGAAATGGGCACATAGGGGGTTTAACGACCCGAAAAATAAAATTTGTAGCAAGGGAAACCGACTCAAATGGCAAGAACATATGTGTTTCACATTCATGGTATTTTTCTTGGGCCTCTTGGTGTTTCCATGGAAAAACAAAAATACCTATATACGGATAGCAGGGGTAGTCAGCACTTTGCTCACTCAGGCTAAGAGCACCCTCGCACCCATGATATTATCTGAAATCTTCTGTGCCCTTGCACCTTGTAAAGCCGGAGGAGATTTATTTGAAGGATGCAACTTGTTGTTACAGATGTGGATGGTTGAACACATGTGCCATCGACCTCAATTCATGAGTTATGGGTCATCGAAAAAAAGATGCATAGAGGAATTTTATACCAGAGTTGATGGATTCAGATTACTAGAGGGGGTCATAGAATGGGTATCATATTGCCATACCATAAGTGCATGTCAAATAGAGTGGACGTTCGGGTGGCTCCCTATTGATGAAATCATATATATTCCAGCTACCAGGCGTCACTTCCTTTTGATGGGTCTCCACAGAATCCAACCCTATGCTCTGTACCGGGTGCTGAGACAGTTAGGGAGGTGCCAAATGGTCCCCATGGATGTAAACATTTGTCTCAGTGTGGTTGAGATTGGTCCTAATAGTCAGTTTCACGAAGCATCAGTCCGCCAGATTTGGAGCGAATGTTAGTACATGATAGAAGATACTCGAGTACGAGACTTGTCCAAAGGTGAGGTTGTACCAGGGTACCTGGCTTGGAATAAAACGAAAATAGAGTCCGGAAGATCGGCTAAAAGACCACATCTTTAAGAATTTGCTGAGGCGTCACAAGAACAATGGAATTAGTTGGCGAAGGAAAATGAATACAGGGCCACAAAAGGGAAATTAGAAAAACAAGTCAAAGACCTTCAATTTGAGAATGGTTTACAAGTCGTGGTAGACGAGAGGGAAAAGAAAAGATTATCCAAAGAAAATGAAGCTTTGCAAGCCCAAATTTAAAAAATGAAAATAATCGGAGAAAATCCCACCAGAAGTGTGAAGGATGAAAAGCTCATAGATAATCCGAGGCGCAAAGTAGGAGATGGTTTTGACTTGAACAAAGCAGAGGATGAGCTTGCCATGGCCCAAAAACAATTGGCCAAAAATGCAGAGGAACGAGCACGCATGATTGAATAGTTAAAAGAAAAAAGGTATGACAACGAGGTTTATGGGTTGAAGAAGAGGGTCATCATGGTTTAAAACAAAATAGTTAAGCAAGCAAAGGACTTCAAGGCTGAATGAGAGCATTGTTACATAGCAATAGCACGACTGGAAAGTGATTTTCAACAATTTCAAGAGCTAAATTGTGTAGCCGAACAAACCTCTGAGGCTAGGGCCCAGCAGGTTGGGCCATTATTACAAGAAAAGGGTGCTATAAGAGAGAGGATATGGACGATCGCTGATTACATCACTGCAAAGTGTAGCCACGGTTAAGATATAACAAGATCCATGTTCTTTGCCACAGCAATGACCTTCGTTTGTCAAGTGATGGAAGATCTCCACCACCTCCAAGGGTATTTAGCACACACGCCTGCAACGAGACCGAATGATTTCTCGCAGGCCCCAAGAACATTAGAGGCCATAATGTATTCATGACTTTCACTTAAGTCTGTTAGTCCATTTGCAAAGTCTGTATTTTTTTCTATTTGGAGTCTGTATTTGATTGTCAAGTCAGTTGTTTTCATCTTTCTGTCAGAGTCTATTGGAGTTTGTTGATTTCTTTTCTTAAGGTATGCTGGTATCTGTAATCAAGTGTTTTATTTTATGAAAATATTCAAAAATAATTTTTGTACTTATCTGCCAAAACTACGCTCGGTCTGATTGATGCGGGGTCATGATACGTATGCAATCTCCATAAGATTCGACCATAACCAAAATAAGAAAAAAGAAAAGAGAGAAAATCATATGGCTAAAACGTATCAGGCATGGGAAAGAGGGCAGCCACCACCAGCTTATCATGCTAACTCGTCCTTCATCCCACCATTATCCCAATCACATGACCACCTCGTCACCGATCCACCCCAAGCTTCCGCATCTACCAACAATACCAGGGTACAACTTCCTAAGCACCCCCAGCTCCACCACCCAAAGTTGTTCCATACCCCCCCCCTCCACCAGTTGCTCCCATCTATATGGCACCTCCTCCCGCCGCACTCCACAGATCATCCAGTGAACCTTTTCTCCAAGCTTATGACAATCAGTATTACCCACCAGAACCCACTTTCAAAGCCCATGAGCCTTACTCTTACGCTCACAATGTTGAAATCCCTTCTAAGGTTGAAAAACCAGTCAAAAGTCCAAGCAAGAGGAGGTACTCAGGAAAGTCAAATTTCTAGAGCAACCATTCATAGATATGCGAGAGTTGGGAGGGCAAGTTAGTGATACAAAGACCTGTGTTTGTTCCCAGGTGTACAATTGCCGCCGGGCTTTAAGATGCCCAAGTTTGACTTATACGACGGGCATGGTGATTTGGTGGCACATATAAGGGGTTTCTGCAGCAAGATGATAGGGGCAGGTGGAAAATATGAATTACTAATGACATACTTCAGTCAAAGTTTAAGTGGTTTAGCATTGAAATGGTACACCCGATAGGATCATGCCTGATGGTACACATGGGACGATCTAGCACAAGAATTCACCTGTCATTTTCAGTACAATCTTGAAATTATTTTGGATCGTTTGTCTTTGACAAAATTGGAAAAGAAGCACAATGAGAGCATCAGAGAATATGGTTTCTGTTGGAGAGAGCCGGCAGCAAGGGTCGACCTGGCAATGAAGGAAAGCGAAATGGTAGATTACTTCTTGCAAGCTTTGCAGCCTACATATTTTGTTCACCTGGTATCGGCAGTGGATAAATCCTTTAATGAGGTTGTAAAAATGGGGAGCATGGTAGAAGAGGGACCCAAATCCAACAAGATTATGAGTTATTCAGCAATCAAAGCAACTACCTAGGCTATCCAAAATGGGACCGGGGGAGCAATTAGAAATAAGAAAAAGGAGGAAATAACGGTAATTGACTCAGGGACTTGGTTTGGGCCCCGGGGTCCATCCCCTTACAACCAGCCCCGACCTCACCACCAAACCTATCCTAACACTCGATATATCCCACCACAACACTACTACCCACCTCCTGACCCCCGTTTTTCCATCCATCATGCATAAACATATACTCAACCTCTCGCCCACACACAATGGAGTGCCAACCCCACATATTAATTACCCATCTCCACAAAATAACTATCCTCCAAGAGCCTACCAACAACCCCTGAGACCAGCTTTCCAGGCCAACCAAGTCTTAAAACTGAGAGGATGCAGAAGAGAAAAACTTTCACTCCCTTGGGAGAGTCATATACTAACTTATTCCACAGATTGAGACAGTTAGATATATTGAGTCTGATTGAAGCAAAATTGCCAAATCCTCTTCTGAGAAATATGGACTATTCTGTTAGTTGTAAGTATTATTCTGGAGCCTCGGGGAATGACACAGAGAAATGTTGGCATCTGAAGTGTGTTATTCAAGAACTCATTGATTCACATCGGATTGAGGAGCAAGCTTCGGAAGCGCCAAATATTGATCAAAACCCATTTCCTGCTCATCAAGTGACAAATATGATTGAAATAGTGCACAAAGAAGGAGAGCGCAAAAAGCCTTCACAAATTTATGATGATCCGAGCCAGTAAATAAAGATGGTTGAGGATCTAACAAGCGAGATGTCAACACTTAAGTTGAGTGAAGCAAGTAGTGAGCCCTTTGTAGTAGTCAATAAGGAATCTGCGAGAGACATGATGGTGAGACAAGAAAACGCAAAAATGGTTGTACCAGGGGTGGCCAGAAAGCATGTAGTTGTCGTGGAAGGTGCTCGCATAGAGCATGTCATTATCAAACCTGTAGTCCAGCTATCCATGGTCATCAGCAAGGCCATGCCTTGGAATTATGACCGAGTAACAAAGGGAAAGAGGTTAGGGAAGAAGTTTGTGAGACCCAACGATTGACCCGATCGGGGAGGTGCTTTTCCCCTAGGGAATTGAAGAAAACCAAACCAACCAAGGATAATTCAGTGCTGGTGAAGAAAACTATAAGTGAAGAGGACGAAGAAAAGTTTCTGAAGAAGATGAATATGAAGAATTACTCTATTGTGGAACAAATGAGAAAGAAACCTGCTCAAATCCCACAGTTATCATTGTTGATTCATTGGTACGAGCACCGTGGGACGTTGATGAAGATCCTGAACGAGGCCTATGTTCTTGATAAAATCACAATCAATCACTTGGAAAAAATAGCCAACAAGATTTCTGAGGTGAACAGAGTCACTTTTTCCGCCGATGAATTACCCGTAGAGGACACTGAGCATAAAAGAGCACTCTATCTCACAGTAAAATGCGAAGACTCTATAGTTACCTGAGTGTTGGTTGATAATTGTTCAAGTGCAAATATTTGCCCTCTTTCCATGTGGAACAAGCAAAGGTGGATGATAGAAGAATCCACAAGAACAGCATTTGTGAACGAGGGTTCGATGGCGGCGGAAAATATTCGGTCGGTAACATAGTAATCAAATAGACAATTGGACAGGTCGATTTTACCATGGAATTCCAAGTGCTGGATGTGGCTATTTCCTACAACTTGTTGTTGGGACGACCTTGGATCCATGCTACTAGAGCAGTCCCCTCTTTGCATCAAATGGTGAAATTTGAATGGGATCGGTAAGAAATAGTTATGCACTGCGAGGACCATTTGTACGCTCACAGTGATGTTATTGTACCGTTCATTGAGGCAGATGATGCCAAGGGGCCTTGTGTATATATGGTTCAGGATATGATATCAGTGAAAAACATTTCAGAAGGGGTATGTGTTCCGACGCCAAAAATAGCCACTGCGTCAGTCATAGTGGCTGTTGAAACATTGAAGAACAGGTTTATTCCAGGAAAGGGTTTGGGAGCGTCACTTCAGGGTATCATAAAACCGGTATCTCTCCCTAAAAACATGGACATCTTTGGTTTAGGATTTAAGACCACAATTGCAAATATCAAGAGAGCCAGAAGGATGAGGAAGAAAGTGGGGGTCCACCCCAAACCTCTGCCGCGTCTCTTCAGATCATTTGTCAAGTCTAGCACCAATAACCGCCCGACAACAACAAGTTCCAGTGCTGTGGGTGATCCTAATAAGGAATTTCTTGAAAGGTTCGAGAAGTTGTTTGAAGATGTGAATATGGTAGAAGCCAGAGAGGTCTCTATCAAGGTAGATGTGCAATTTGTTGGGCCCTGTGCAAAGATCAACAATTAGGAAGCTACTCCTCTCCGACCAGGAAGGAGTTTTGGTAGTTTGATTTGATTTTTCTTTCAATTTCTCTAGATTATTCAAGGGTTGTAATTCAGAGTCTATGTTCTGTCCATTTGGATGTGTTAACCTTGTTAGATTTCAAGTTCAATGAAATACAATTTCCTTTCGTCAGTGCTGATAGTTTTATTTTTATTTGCTTTCCTTCTCCTTCTTGTACAGTTATATTTATGTTGGCTCCAATAATATGACATGCATAAGGACTCTTCGGCCCTATCTTGAAAGTTACTCTAATTTGGAAGTAATAATTCAAGAAATAGAATATGCGGATGAACCAGAATATGATGAGGAAAGGGAGTTTGAGTAAATTAGTAAAGAGTTAAGCCACTTTGAGGAAAAACCCAAGCCAAACCTGAGCAATACTGAAGCCGTCAATCTAGGGGACCCAGATACTATCAGAGAAACTAAAATAAGTTTCCATCTTAAGTCTCATATCAGGGAAGAAATAATCGAAGCGCTGCTTGAATACAAAGAGTTTTTTGCATGGTCCTATGACGATATGCCAGGGTTGGGCACTGACTTGGTGGTTCACAAATTTCCCACTGACCCGGCCTACCCTCCTGTCAAACAAAAGTTGAGGAAGTTTAAAACCTATGTGAGCGTAAAGATCAAATAGGAAGTTACCAAACAGTTTGAGGCAAAATTCATCTGAATCACACGATATACCACATGGTTAGCCAATGTCATGCCTATGCCAAAGAAGGATGGTAAAACCAGGGTGTGCGTCGATTATCGTGACCTCAACAAAGCGAATCCAACGGACAACTTCCCACTGGCGAACATCCATATATTAATTTACAATTGTACAAACCATGAGATTGGTTCTTTGTGGATTGTTACGCAGGCTATCACCAAATTTTGATGGATAAGGAGGACGTGGAGAATACACCATTCATCACATCGTGGGGAACATATTGCTACAAGGTCATTCCATTCGATCTTAAGAACGTGGGGGCAACTTATATGACGGAAATGAAAACAATATTCCACGATATGATACATAAGGAGATTGAGGTCTATGTGGATGATGTAATTGTGAAATCCAGGAAGCAGTCCAACCATGTCTGAGATCATAGAAAATTCTTCCAGAGGCTCTGCATGTACAATCTCAAGCTCAATCCTGTGAAATGCGCATTTGGTGTGCCATCAGGGAAGTTGCTGCGAATCATAGTCAGCCACCAAGGCATTGAACTAGATCTATAAAAGATCAAAGCCATATAGGAATTGACACCTCTGAGAAACAAAACTGAGGTGATGAGTATGTTAGGGAGATTGAATTACATCAGTAGATTTATCACTCAGCTCACTACAACTTGTGAGCCAATCTTTAAGCTTCTGAAAAAAGATGGTGCGGTCAAATGGACGGAGGAATGCCAGGAGGCTTTTGATAAAATAAAAGGGTACATGTCAAACCCATCGGTATTGGTCCCACCGGAACTAGGGGGCCTTTGATCTTATATCTGAAACTCTTGGGCAACTCATTCGGATGTGTGTTAGGTCAGCACGATCTCACCAGAATGAAGGAGCATGCAATATACTACCTTAGCAAGAAATACACAGCTTATGAGGTTAAGTATACTCATCTTGAAAGGACATGATGCGCCCTAACTTGGGTAGCACAGAAGTTGAAAGACTACCTGTCATCATATACTACTTACCTCATCTCACGCCTGGACACGTTAAAATATATCTTTCAAAAGCCTATGCTCACGGGGAGGCTTGCAAAGCGGCAAATCCTGCTCACCGAGTTCAACATTGTCAATGTGACTAGGACTGCAATGAAAGCACATGCATTGGCAGATCATCTGGCCGAGAATCCGGTGGACGAAGAAATGAACTTTTAAAGACATACTTCTTGGACAAAGATATGATGCATATTGATCAAGAGAAACAGGGCGAGAAGACAGGATGGAGATTATTCTTTGATGGCTTCACCAACATAAAAAGCGTCGGGATAAGAGCAGTACTCCTTTCTGAAAAGGGGCACCATTACCCCGTTACAGCTTAACTCTGCTTCTATTGCACTAACAATATGGCAGAATATGAGGCATGAATTTTGGGTCTGAGGTTAGCTGCAGACATAGGTGTCCAGGATGTCTTGGTCTTGGGGGACTCCGACCTTCTGGTAAACCAGATTCAAGGGGAATGGGAAACACGAGATTTGAAGCTCATACCATACCGGCAATGTCTGTATGATATTTGTCAACGATTCCAGTCAGTAGAGTTTAGGCATATCCCAAGAATTCACAACGAGGTTGCTGACGCCTTGGCTACTTTGGCATCAATGTTACATCACCCAGATAAGGCTTATTTTGACCCGTTGCATATCCAAGTCCATGAAAAACATGATTATTGTAATGTGGTGGAATAGGAGCTTGATGGCACAACATCAAAGAATATATCAAGATAGGTGTGTACCCAGTACAAGCCACGAGTGATAAAAAAGAACAATCAGTCACTTATCAAGTGGGTTTTTCTTTAATGGAGGGGTACTATACAAAAGAATGCCAGATCTGGGACTGTGAGATGGATAGATGCTAAACAGGCCATGGCTATCATGACCGAGGTACATTCATGATTTTTCGGACCTCATATGAGCGGGTATGTTCTGGAAATGAAGATTCTCCTGGTAGGATATTATTGGCTCACCGTGGAGTGAGATTGTATCAGTTTCATGCGCAAATGTCATCAATTCCAGGTGTATGGAGATTTGATTCACTCTCCGCCATATGAATTACACACAATGTCTGCAATATGGACCTTCGTTGCTTGGGGAATGGATATCATCAGGCCCATCGAGCCAGTAGCTTCTAATGGCCATAGGTTCATCCTTGTTGCTATTGATTATTTCACCAAGTGAGTCGAGGCTAAAACTTTCAAGTCGGTGACCAAGAAAGACGTGGTCAACTTTGTGCATTCAAATATTATTTGACGGTTCGGAATCCCTTAGACAATCATCACTGACAATGGAGCAAATCTCAATAGTTATTTGATGAAAGAGGTATGTAAGCAGTTCAAGATTACACATCGCAATTCCACCCCATACCGCCCCAAGGAGAATGGAGCAGTTAAGGAAGCCAATAAGAACATAAAGAACATACTCCAAAAAATGGTGGAAGAATCCAGGCAATAGCATGAGAATCTACCATTCGCATTGTTAGGCTATCGCAGTATTGTTTGCACCTCAGTAGGGGCAACTCCGTATTTATTAGTGTATGGAACAGGAGCAGTAATACCGGCAGAAATTGAAATCCCATCCCTTTGGATTGTCGTATAGGCAGAGATTGATGACAACGAGTGGGTCCAAACCCGCCTGGAACAATTGAGTCTGATTGATCAAAACTGATTAGCAGCAGTATGTCACAGCCAGTTGTATCAACAGAGAATGGCCAAAGCATATAATAAAAAGGTTCGCCCAAAAAGGATGAAGTGCGTTAGTTGGTATTGAAGCACATCCTCCCTCATCAGGTGGATGCAAAGGGCAAGTTCGCCCCAAACTAGCAAGGGTCGTTCATCGTGTCAAGAGTGTTGTCCAACGGGGCATTATCTAACAGATATGGAAGGCTAGTGCATAAAAATGGCCATCAATTCCGATGCAGTTAAGAGATACTATGTATAATTTTCTTTGACAAAATCATATTTGTTTGTACTTGACGTGTTTTGCAGATTGGAATGACAAAGGCAGTTTATTCAGCTATCTAAACACTTTATCCTTTATTAACCCTTTTTGAGCTTTAATTGTTTTCTTTCATACCCCTCTTTCTCAGTAAGAAAAGTCAGAAACGCAAATGTAAGAAATGAGTAAAGAGAAAATAAACAGAAAGAATAAAAGAAAAAGAGAAAAATAGAAGAAAAAGAAGAAGAAAGAAAAAGAAAAAGAAAGAGAAAGAAAAGAAAATAAAGGAAAAAATGAACCACAAAATAGCAAAACAACAAAAGGAAAAGGGAAGAAACAAAAGAAAAGAGTGAGGAGAATGAGGAAAGAGAAAATCACAACAAAAACAAAGCAATTCTTGAGGAATGAACTACGTTTGACGTGATTCCTTTTAAGAATACGTAGGCAGCCTTACAGTTCGGTCTCATTAATATAAAAATCCCAAAAGTCCCCAAGCAAGAAATTGGACACAAGTTGTGATAGTTGTAAGAAATTTAATTTCGAAAATTGTAATGTTGAACCCATTGAATTGCTTTGAGCCTTTAGTATCCTTTCTTTCTAACCCTATCCAAAAGCATGCATTACAGTCCAAAGAAAGACCTTCTGATCAATCTTTAAGAAATGCCAAGTCGGGCAAGAAAAGATGAAAATGAGAGAGTCTTATTGGTGAAAACCCTCACGGGACCGTAAGGCGACGGGAGCTGAGAGAAATCAAAATGAGAGAGTCTTATTGGTGAAAATCCTCACGGGCACCTTAAGGCGAAGGCAATTCGAGAAATGAACAATTGGAAAAAGTGTTGTTGGTGGGAATCTATTCAAAACAACGCAGGATGAGCAAGGAAAAGGTTTGGTTAAAGAAATTGGGTTAATAAAGGTCACATCAACAAAGCTTACAATTGGTAGCCGATCGTTTCGAAGACTGGGTAGACTAAGACGAAGTGCATGTCATGATCATTTGGACCAGTTGTCCCCCCCCCCCTCCACAGATAAGTCTCTTTTCATTTCCCTTCAATAGTCACCCAATTATGAATTCTTTTTTTCTAAGAACAACTCATAGTCATTGCATTTCATTTTCTTTCGGGTATCCACTACTATAAGATGTTTTCAAGGTCATTTTGTCTGAGCAAGAAGGAGAAAATTTTCAAATCTTACTACCATCTCCCAAATGGCAAAGCACGTTATGGCTAAAACATAGCAAAGTCAGTGAAAGTTAAAATGGGATACGAAGAATCACTAAAAGTTTCGTCAATGAAATGATTCGGTAATCTTAGGAAAGATGCAAAGATTCTGGAAAGAGGGTCAGGAATGTAACACAATGTGCCATAAGTTTCAGGAGTTAGCCAACAAATCAGGCGACTCATAGTCAGTTTGGGAAAGTTGGTCACAATAAAGCATGATGACGGGGAGGCCATTTTCAGCAAGAATGACGCAAGCTAACCACCATACTTCAAACTGACAAGATTTTTTGTGATTGAAACAGGGGCAAGAAATTTCAGATATCTCGGGGAAGTCCTCCATAGGAGAAGCAAGCACCTGGCAGGTATGGCTGAGAACTTCAGGACCCTCCTGGATAATGGAATTTAATATTAAAAGCTTTTAAGACCCTCCTGGATAATGGGACGTAACTTTAATTAGTAATCCCCAGCAGAGACAAGTGAGATTTAGATTGGCATTTAATTAGAAATTCTTAGGACCCTCCTGGATAATGGGATTTAATTTTAATAGCTTTCAGGACCCTCCTGGATAATGGGATGTAACTTTAATTAGCAAACCCCAGCAGAGACAGCTGAGAGCTGAAATTGGCATTTAAGTTGAAATTCTCATGACCCTCCTGGATAATGGGATTATATTTTAAAAAGCTTTCAAGACCCTCCTAGATAATGGGACTAGCTTTAATTACTGGTCCCCAGCAGATATAACTTAGGTTTATATTCTTATATAACAAGACATAGTGGAAGTAATACCTTTGGAGAACATAGCCTAATCTTAAAGTTGTTGCTAGTTAAGAGTTGTCAGGACCCTCCTGGATAATGGAATGCGCCTTTATTGTCTTCTTAGAAAACTAGAAATTCAACTTTTAAAACTATTCATTTTAAATAAAAGTTGTCAAGACCCTCTTGGATAATTGGATTTAGCTTTAAATTTTGAGAATATTTGGTAACGTGGTCTAATTAATACTCACAGATACGCCCAGCACCAAACTGGGGTAGGGAAAATTCTTTTATCTTGTTTGTCTTGTTGTAATCACGTTTAAAGGCAACAGTTTCAGGGAATACATTTTAAGTTTTTGGCAATCAGGTGCCCACCTGGATAACAAGGGAATAAATTTCAAGTTTTGGTAATCAGACGCCCACTTGGATAACAAGGGAATACATTTCCAGTTTTTGGAAATCAGACACCCACCTATATAACAAGGGAATACATTTCAAGTTTTTTAGCAATCAGGCGCCCACCTGGATAACAAGGGAATACATTTCAAGTTTTTGGAAATTAGGCGCCCACCTGGATAACAAGGGAATACATTTCAAGTTTATGGCAATCAAGCGCCCACCTGGATAACAAGAAAATACATTTCAAGTTTTTGGCAATCAGGTGTCCACCTAGATAACAAGGGAATACGTTTCAAGTTTTTGGCAATCAGGCGCCGATCTAGATAACAAGGAAATACATTTCAAGTTTTTGGTAATCAGGCGCCCACCTAGATAACAAGGGAACACATGTCAAGTTTTTGGTAATCAGGTTCCCACCTGGAGAACAAGGGAATGCATTTCAATTTTATTCAAGTTTCACCAATCAGGCGCCCACCCAGATAAGAAGGAAATACATTTCAAGTTTTTGGTAATCAAGTGCCCACCTTGATAACAAGGGAATACATTTCAAGTTTTTAGTAATCATGCACCCACCTAGACAACAAGGGAATACATTTCAAGTTTTGGTAATCAGGCGCCCGCCTAGATAACAAAGGAATACATTTCAAGTTTTGGTAATCAAGCGCCCACCTAGATAACAAGGGAATACATTTCAGTTTTTAGTCAAGTTTTGGCAATCAGGTGCCCACCTGGATAAAAAGGGAATACATTTCAATTTTTATTTAAGTTTTGGCAATCCGGCGCACACCTGGATAACAAGGGAATAGATTTCATGTTTTGGCAATAAGGCGCCCACTTGGATAACAAGGGAAAACATTTCAAGTTTTGGTAATCAAAATAAATTTCAAGTTTTTGGTAATCTAGCGCCCACCTGGATAACAAGGTAATACATTTCAATTTTTATTCAAGTTTTGGAAATCAGGCGCCCACCTGGATAACAAGGGATTACATTTTAAGGTTTGGAAATAAGGCCCCCACCTGGATAACAAGGGAATACATTTCAAGTTTTGTTAATCAGAATACATTTCAAGTTTTGGTAATCAGGCACCCACCTGGAGAAAAAGGAAATACATTTCATGTTTTGGTAATCAGGCGCCCACCTGAATAACAAGGGAATACATTTCATGTTTGTAGAAATCAGGCACCCACCTTGATAACAAGGGAATACACTTTAAGTTTTCGGCAATCATGCGCCCACTTGGATAACAAGGGAATATAATTCATGTTTTGGCAATCAGGCGCCCACCTGGAGAACAAGGGAATATAATTCAAGTTTTTGGTAATCGGGCGCCCACCTGGAGAACAGGGGAATTCAATTCATGTTTTGGTAATTAGGCGCTCACCTGGAGAACAAAGGAAAATATCCCATATTACAATTCAAAGCGGCAACAAAGGAGTTTTACAGGAAGAAATACAAGTCAACAAGTCAACAAGGATCGAGAGCAAGTTTGAAGACATAGATAGGTTCTCTTGTAATCCATAGGTGATAGCTTAGTCTAGCTACTTTTTATTTTGACATGGTGTAATAAGGGGATCTTGCAAGCAGTAGCAGCAACAGTGAGATCACTGCTTTGGTAGTCCCAGCTACCAAACACTCCTGAACTATATTGACATGAGTCCTTTTTAGTTGAGGATATGTAGGCAACCTCCGAAGCTGGGTTCGTTTAAGCTTTTCAAAAATGCTTTCCGCGGAGTATTCAAACGGGCAAAAATCGGTAGTGTCTATTGACTTATCTTTGCACAAAAACTCTTTGTGTTTCCGAGCAAATAGGGGCAAATGTGAGCATCTGATTTTAGCCCTATATGAATTATTCCCATAAATTCAAAAATAAAATAATTTATTTTATTTATTTGCAATTTTGTGGATTTTTGTGGAATTTTTCATTAATTGTTTGCATTTTATTTGTGCATTTTAATTAGTGCAAAATATTTTGAAAAATGTGTTGCATGTGCATTTAGAAGTTGATTTGATATTTATCAAGAATTAATTAGCAATTATCATTTAATTTTAATTTGGATTCTTAGGTGATTTTTCTTTTAATTTTGTTTTAATTATTTGTGATAATGATTATTTATGATTAATTAAAAATTTTATAGTTTAATTGGAATTTATTATTTAATTAAGATTTTAGTTAATTTTGAAAATAAAAAAAGAGGAAGTTTTAATTAAAAAAAAGAAAATCTAGAATTAGAAAAGATTTTAAAAATTGAACAACTTCAATAATAGACATAAATTGGGCAAATTTTTCCAACCCAAATTTACATGAGCTGGTCCAATACCCGTCCCAAACCCGGTCTAGCAACCTATGATAAGTGAAATGGCATCGCGGCCAAGAAGCCTAGGTCCACTAATATATAAGTGTTCAAACGGACCCTACCCCCTTAAAACCCCCTACCCCCTCGTCTTCTGTCTCAAAACAACCAAACCCTAGAGACCACCCCATCTCCGCCGGCCAAAAGTCGCCCACAGCGGCGGTGGAGCTCCGATGGCTTCCAGATTAACACCACCGCTTGTCTTCCCTCTCCTCTTTCCAAAGACACCATCGTTTTCCCTCAAAGCCTAGCCAAACCTCTCGAATATCGGCTAGTGGTACTGACTCCACCGTTGTGTCTGTCGGTGCCACTCCTATTCCACCCCAAAATTACACCAAATAACTGCCATTATTTCCTCCTCCTAGATACCCAACCCACTACACTCAAATCCCACTCAAACTCCTCAAATTTTAAATCGAAATTGAAAACCCTAAAATTACAAAAAATGGCCGAATCGGTGGAGTATTGAATTTCTATGTTCGGAATCTAGTTCACCTGTGTGTTCGATCTGAGAACACACAATTGAAGTTTAGTCCTGCCTCAAATTCGCAAATTCGTCTAAAGCCAAGGTTCAAAGAAGGTTCATGTAATTCTAAAAGAGGTATGAATGGTCTTTTTTTATTTTATTTTATTTTTTCTCTTTTTATTTTTGCTTCTACTTCTTCCTTTCTTCTTTTCCTTATGTTCCCTAAAAACACTTTGCGTACGTTTATTTAGGTCAGACCCGTTTTTTAGTTTAGTTAGTAATATTCATAGAATTCATTGCAAAATTCAAATTAGTATGGTCAATTATTTGTGTGTATCTATTCATGCATGATTTGTTTCAGTAACTCTAGTCCATTAACTTGGTCCATTATATTAAGATTGATAAATAGGTCGAATAGCTTAGGGTTCAAATTGCTAAAATAATTACATTCCGATTAAATTGGCTCAGAACCTTAATTGGGTTGCTCGTGTGCATCTTGAAATATTTATAGGCCCATCTAGGAAAATAAGGGTCAGCCTAATAGTGTAAAAACCCACGTCTATTGGCCTTGGGTCAATTGGATCCATGTTGATTTGTCAAAATAGTTTTCAGTGGTTTCAAGGGTACTTAGGGAAATGCACTTAGAGAATCTCTGCATAACTGAAATAAGAAGCTTCTAGGTTAGGGTGTTAATTTGAATTTCAGTTTTTAGATAGTGTAACTTGGGTACCAAGGCATAAAATAAAGGACTAAACAACAAAAATAAAACTGAAGAAAGGTCTCAAAGGGAAAAAAAACAAAAATCTAATGTTGCCCTAGCAACTTGCCTATAAAGGCATTGTTACTTGAGGCTGAAGAGAGGATCCAAAAAAAGAGAAAAGATCGAAAAAGAGATAAAAAACCTAGAAAAATACAAAAAACAAGTTGCATGTTTATTGTTTCATAGAAGATTTAAGAGCTAAAACATATTAAAATTTTCATATGGAAAAACTACTACTATTTCATTGATTTCCTAACTGAAGTTTTAAAATCTTCAAGTCCTAAAATGTTTTCTGGTTGATTTGAGAGTATATTTGAATTATTTAGGTATGAAACTGGGTCGAAATTGATTTATGGGTTTGCTGTACATTTGCTCATTTGGATTTGGTTTCATTTCGAGTATTTCTCGAATCTAGGTTGAGTTTTGAGTTGAGATCATTACTGCTACTGTTGTTGCTGGTGTTGTGCTAACCTTTCCTTTTTTTTCCTCTTGCAATCTCAGGTACATAATTTTCCAATTCCTTCGTATGATTTAAAAAAATGGAAGTGAAATCTGGAGTTCAGTTTTGTATTAGTTGTTTATGTGTTTTCCCTCAGTCAATTAATTTGTTGTCTGCTCAACATGGGAGCTGTTATTCAATTTGCAGCTACTGGAACTAGCCTAGCCCTATTGTAATTTTGTTTGCTCTTAAAACTCTATGATTGTAGGTGGTTTGGACTGCTAAGGTAGGGAATTTGTTAAAGGTTGGCCCTCAGCTTTGTTTATGTGAGCTAGTTAGCTAAGGCATTGAGGAAAAATTTATTAATTGAATTAGGTTCCAGATTATGTATTTGAGTATGAGTAGACTTGACTGTGAAGGGTATTGGGTCTTGTTAACTAGGTAGTTCATATTGAGTTTGATAGCATGACATAATTGTTAGTAAAAGTGATGTAATGTTAGTATCTCTATTGTAGATCTTCAGATCAACCCAACAACTTTATATGTGTTTTGGATGAAGGTCTGTATTTTGGGTTTATTATTACTTGGTTCACCAGCATCATGTTCTAAATCAGAATACATGTGAGACATTTGTTCTTTTGAATGACTGTGATTCAAATGATGAATATATGGTTCAACCAATCACAAAATCGCAAATCATGTGGAGCTTCTTATGTGCTAATGTTAATTGTGTTTTCATTGTTGCGTTTGGTTGTGGATCAGTTAGATCACAAGAACCAGGTTAGTTTTACAATTGCAATCACTATCCTTCTGAAATAATATCGCTAGGCTGAGCTTCACCTGGAGCGTAGTATTATCACCTATTAAGCCTGCAACAATGGTTATTTGAACCAGGCTTCATTAGTTGGGCCCATGGTCTGTTTGTGCTGGGCTAGTCTTTTTGTTAAAATAATTAATCCTTTCTTAGGTGAGCTGCTAGCTAGTATAAGTAAAATTTTAATCATATTCAGCTGTAGCAAATTAAGCCCATCAACTAAATTGGAAGCGATCCATGTTAGATAATACAAAATAGTCTATGCCCTTTCGAAATTTAGTTTGAATACCCTTTTTAAATAAAATTGAGTCTGTTGTGCCGCACAAAAAATCATAACTGCACGATCATCGCTTTAATCTTGTTTAAAATCGAGGTGTGCCACTAAGCGAATTTCTTGTGGCCCTCGCAAATTTGGAAATACCCAATTCCCATAGGCGCGCTAGTTAAATAACTCACTTTCCTAAATTCAACTAAATTCACGTGCGCACTTATGTGATCCAAATCTAAATCTCAATGTTTGGTGAAATGTGTTGCGAACTACGAGTGCATTTATGCGACGTGGTTCAACACTCATTTAACAACGTTGCAACCTCCTTAAATTAAATAAAAGCAGTTAAAAAATTAAAATTTGCACATAGGTACAAAATGTATTAAAATCAGATAATTAAGCCGAATATAACAGTTAAGCAACCGTGCTAGAACCACGAAACTCAGGAATGTCTAACACCTTCTCCAGGGTTAAAAGAATTCCTTACCCGAATTTCTTGCTCGCAGACTGTATTACAAGTCAACCCTTCCTCCATTCAGGATTCAAAACGGTGACTTGGGACGCCATTAATTATCCAAAGTGGCGACTCTGAAATCCTTAAATAAATAAATCTCGTTTTGATTGTCCTTTAATTGAAAAAACTCCCTTATACGCCCATCGCGGGATGTGTAAAAAAGGAGGTGTGTTACTACCCCAACGATATTTATAGTATCACCAGATCAGAATCCAGCCGTTCAAGTAAAGCCAAAGGGAACACGAACTAACCTTCCCCCTATACAAACTCACAGTTTTTCTTTGGATGCATGCACTCGAATTGAAAAATCATCAAATATACTCTACACTCACGAGACTCACATTGCTTAGAAATACAATTCTCAGAACTGTTGCACTTACTCATAGTTGTTATCCACACGCAGTGCAGCAAACACAATATCCCCAATAGTGGAAATATAGCAATCCGCTATAAGCTAAGAATATTCTATTATCATCTTCCCCTTTACTTCTTTCATAAGGCTACCATTCTACCTTCTGAGACTAAGCACTGTCTCCCTCTACATTTTTTCATTACATAAGGCTACCATTCTTCCTTATGAGATTAAGCTCTACCTCTACTAGCATTTTGCATTGCATAAGGCTACCATTCCGACTTCCGAGACTAAGCTCTATCACCATCTGCATTTTCTGATTGCATAAGGCTACCATTTTGCCTTGCGAGACTAAACATTGTCTCCATCTGCACTTGCATGGCAAGAATATTGCACTTCATTTTGCATCTTGCATGGCTAAAAGATCGCCACCCTATCTGCATTTCATCGGCTAAAAGATCGCCACTACATTTGTTGCATTTCATCAGCTGAAATATCGCCACTTTATTTTACACTTGCATGGATGAAATATCACAACTTTATTTTACAGTTGAATGGCTGAAATATTTCCACTTTATTTTGCACTTGCATGGCTGAAATATCACCACTTCGTTCTACATCTAGCATGGCTGAGAGATCGCCACCCTATCTACATTTCATCGGCTGAAATATCGCCACCTCATTTAACATTTGCATGGCTGGAATATTGCCACTTCATTCTGCATCTTGCATAGCTGAAAGAACGACATCCTTTCTGCATTTCATCGACTGAAATATTGCCACTTTATTTATGCTTGCACGGATGAAATATCACCACTTTATTTTACACTGGCATGGCTAGAATATTGCCACTTCATCTGCATCTTGCATGACTGAAAGATCGGCACCCTATCTGCATTTTATCTGCTGAAACATCGCCACTTTATTTATGCTTGCATGGCTGAAAGATCGCCTTGTTATTTCTTACACTTGCATCAGCTAAAATACCGCCACTTTATTTATGCTTGCAGGGCTGAAAGATCGCTGCTTTATTTTTACATTTGCATCGGCTGAAATATCGCCACTTTTTTTATGCTTGCATGGATGAAAAATCGTCTCTTGATTTTTTTACTTGCATCGGCTAAAAGATCATCGTCCTTTACATCTCATGGGTTGAAAGATCACCAAACTGTCTAAAGGCGTCATTGTTCGCAGGCAGCATTTTCATAGCCCGAGAACGCTATGCCATGGACCTCTTATCTTTTGCATATCATTATTCAAAATCATCATGCTTGGAGGCATCATTCTCATAGTCCGAGAACATCATTTCATGGCCTACGAATCCTTTATTATATGCTTCATGGCCCATGACGTCATGGTCTGAGGACGTCATCCCAACCATCCAAAGACAACATTCATGATCCAATGGGAACTTGCATCATGTTTAAATTCTTGTACAATATATTGCTTATTTGCAGGTAAATCGTCATGCAAAGGCCATCTCAGAAGGAGAGATTCCGCTCCAGTTACGCAGCCCTATTGGACCTTAAACATTCATCCTGACCTGAAATATTGCATCCACTCTTGAAGGTTCTCCATCGGCATATTCCGCCAACGGATCCTGAACTACACATGGCTTGATTTTTGTAAAACCGGGGATATGTGAGCAGCCCAGAAGCCAGGACGCGACCTAACATCTTCAAACCGTTTCGTTCAGTGAAAATTGGCCATCATATCTTTATTTAAGGAAAGAAATGAAACAAACACCTGTGTAGAGTAGGCAATTAGGGGCAAATACATAAAAAGTTAATTAAGGACAGAATATTGAAGTACACGGTTTGAACAAACAAGGTAAGAAAAGTAATTAGTAGCTAGTAAATCAATGGTCGGGGATCTTGTAATTACTGATCCATGAATGAACCAAGTCATAAAAGCTGAGAAGGATTTTAAAAATAAGTCGAGTCATGAGGAAAATCGGCAAACAAGAAAGGAAAATCAATTAGTCCTATTTAGAAGGAAGTCTGAGCTAATCACAAATTTGAAAACCCTTTTAGGGGGAAGTTTTTCATATGTAAAGAACATGCAGACATATGATAATAGAGGTCGGGTCATTGTAAAAATCAGTAGAAAGAATCCAGTGTAGAAGGGTTAAGCAAAAATTCAGAATCATATGAAAACAGAGATGTCTAAGATCAGTTCAGAGGCTCGAAATTAATCTGAAAGAGTTAGGGGTTTTGAAATAAAACCGTAGTTCAAGAAAATCAAAAGTATAGGGTTTCCACCATTAATCGAGTGCAAAGATGAGAGGGCAAGTAATTAAATCGAAACATGTCAAGAAATCTTAGAGAAAAACTAAAATCTAATATATTTCTTTTAACACAGAAACTCATGAGAAACATGATAGAAAAGTAACATGCAAAACACAGTAGAAGAGCTCAAAGGAAAAATAGAGTAAAAGAAGCTTATGCGAATCATAACAGGAAAAAATGACAAGAACAATAGAAGAAGCATGCTAAGAAGTTTTAGAAGAAACTTAAACGGAGGTCAGTAGATGGAACTTAATAAGAAACACATTAAGAACATAATAATGGAAAATACAGTATAAGAAACACACGAGAACACCGCATAGGAAAAATACAGTGAAGAAATATACAAGAACACGATAGAAGAAAATACAAGAACATAGTAGAGGCAAATACACACAAAATGAAAAAGAAAGTTAGAGAAACATTTAAATACTTTTCAAAAAACCCTAGATCAGAAAATAAATGTATTTGAAAGTAGTTTTTGAATGAAAAGTCAGGAAAATAGTTAAAACTTAGGGAACGCATACATACAGAACATATCTAAAGGAATCAGAAAAACCTTGAAGGGTTAAGGTTTCATAAGAACCCCAGTAGTGAGAAAGGCTTGTATAAGTTACTGATCTAAGCCGGAGAGGTCAAAACTAAGCTTGAACAACCATGGCATGCCGGAGCTAGGTCAGAGATGGCCATAGAACTCAAACCAAACAAATCCTGGACCAAGCTCTGTCATGGTCATACCTTGAATCTTTTAAAACCAAGCGTGTGGGAGTCGTAGAAGGCCGGTGTAGGACTCTGATAGCCTCGGAAGCCATGGATTCTGATGGCTTTATGGTGGAAGTAGTGGGAGGCGTCTAGGGTTTTTGAGAAGCTTCGAGAGAATTTAATAGAATGGAGGGGGGGGTTTAGAGGCGGCTGGTAGGTGGAAAATGATTTAGGTTTAGGGGTGTTGGTAAATTAAAAAAGGAAAAAGAGAATTGTGGTTGTTGATCATTTCGATTAACAGCCTAGATTAAGCAGGGGGCTGGGCAGGTCGTTTAGACGGGCTATAGGTCGGGTAATTTTAGAAGTTAGGCTGGGTAATGGGGTTTTAATTTGGGTCTAATTAGAGGTGCCAAATCTGGCCAAAGTCGAAATAAAAATAGGCTAGCATTTAAATAGCCATTTTTCCTTATTTATTTTATGAAAAGTAGTAAAATAATTTTTGCAAGAAAATTAAAGGTACCAAATAAATAATAATATATAAATATTAGATTAAAAATATTGGAGCTAATTTTCTAATTATAAACACTATTACATATTAAAATAGGCTAATATTATAATTATATACAATTTAGCTTTTAAAAATACTAAATAAATTTATAAGAATGTGCAAAAATCATACTATATATATTTTAGTATAAATATAAGAGTCCTATCTGTATTTAATATAAATATAATAGTCTATATTACATACATTATAATTCGTCTACTGTATTATTCCTATATTGTGTTCTCGTATGTTTCTTCTATTATATTTTCCATTATTATGTTCTTAAAGTGTTTCTTATTAAGTTCCTTCTACTGAGCTTTGTTTAAGTTTCTTCTAAAACTTCTTAGCATGCTTCTTGTATTGTTCTTGTCATTTTTTCCTATTATGATTCGTATAAGCTTCTTTTACTCTATTTTTCCTTTGAGCTCTTCTACTGTGTTTTGCATGTTACTTTTCTATCATGTTTTCTCATGAGTTTCTGTGTTAATAGAAATATATTAGATTTTCAGTTCTTCTCTGAGATTTCTGGACCTGTTTCGATTTAATTACTTGCCCTCTCATCTTTGCACTCGATTAATGGTGACCCTAAATTTGGGATTCTTCCAAGTTTAGTTATGTGATTTTCTTGAACTACAGTTTTGTTTTGAAACCCCTAACTCTTTCAGATCAATTTCGAGTCTCTGAACTGAGTTTGGACATCTATGTTTTCATATGATTCTGACTTTTTGCTAAACCCTTCTACACTGGATTTTTTCTACTGATTTTTACAATTACACAACCTCTTCTCTCATATGTTTGCATGTTCTTTATATATGGCAAACTTCCCTTTAAAGGGGTTTTCAAATTTTTGATTAGCTCAGACTTCCTTCTAAATAGGACTAATTGATTTTCCTTTCTTGTTTGCCGATTTTCCTCATGACTCGACTTATTTTTAAAAACCCTTCTCAGTTTTTATGACTTGGTTCATTCATGGATCAGTAATTACAAGATCCCCGACCATTGATTTACTGGCTACTAATTGATTTTCTACCTTGTTTGTACAAACCGTGTACTTCAAAATTTTGTCCTTAAATAACTTTTTATGTATTTTCCTCTAATTGCCTACTCTACACAAAGGTGTTGTTTCATTTCTTTCCTTAAATAGTTTCACCCATTGGAATCTAAATTCCTTGATTAAATGAAGTCTTGTGTGATTGATTCTATTAATTGATATTGAGTTTCTTAACTATTTTTCTTACCTTATTTATGCATGATTTTCATACTATAAAGGCACGACTCTTTCACAAACTCAAAAAAAGTATCACAGTCTTCCTTACTTACAATTATACACAATAATGTTTGTACGGTGGCCTGTTTACAAGACTTACTATTTTTCTCTACTTGATTCTTTGAAACTGGTATGTCCTAATTTAAGCTTCAGCATCACAACAATGTGTATTTATTGCTTTTTATGTCCATGACTACTTACTGTTTCTGTATATTTCAGCACTTAACTGGCAAGTTGATTTCCTTCTGTTTGTTTTATTCTGAACCTCCAAACCCCTGCTCTTATATATGTTTTCAGTTATGACTTAAGGCATGGCAATGTAAGTTGTTGTCCATGAATTAAGTTTGGTCCCTTGGGGATTTAACCTCTATACAATGTGTTCTAACAAGCTTATTGGTGTGCCAGCATCTCTCATTGTTGGGTGTGCCCACCAGCCTACTTTTGCCTATTTGCAACCTCTTCATTCCCTTGTACCCCTATATGTACTGATTTAAGTTATTCCTCTTCTCTCATTCCCCTCCCAGAAATATGTTTCTGCACTTGCACTCTCTCTTAGTCTCTATGTTCTCCCCGCTCTTGTGAGCCTTGCCATGGGACCTTGAGTTCCCTCTGGACTTAGACACATGACGGATGGCCCTTTCACACTGCACTATGTCTTAATCTGGTAATACATTTGGGTGTGAGCACTGCCCGGAGTCCATATGAGACTCTTAGGGAACTCTGACACATCCAAATGGGATAAAGGCTTTGGATCATGATCTCTTTGGAGTTGGTTTACTTCATTCTTCAGACAGGAAGTCTGAATCAGGCTCGCCTTGGTTGTACTTTTAATTTCTGATATATTTTCTTTTTTATCTTCATTTTGGACTATAATAATTTTGTAATAAACTCTTGGGGTGGCTAGTGAAAAGGGGAGGGATAACTATGTATGCGAAGGGTAGATATCCTGTCTATAGGTTATTTCTGAATTTTTGCACTCTCATATAGATATCCTGCCTGTGAGCACGTGATTTTTGCCCTATATGAATTACTCCCATAATTTCAAACAAAATAATTTCCTTTAATTATTTTTAATTGTTTGGTTGATTTTGTGGCATGTTTATTTGCTTGCTTTCGTGATTTTTTTTAGTTCCTATAGAAATACAAAAATATATTCATTGAATTTAGGGTAATTTTACATATTTTAGGAATTAATCAGTAATTAGGAGTTTACAAAAGTAAAAATATTACAAAAATAGTTTACTTTTGCTTTTAATTTTAATTTTTTGAATTGTTACAGTCTTTCTTTTATATTTAATTATTTGTGATAATTGTCACTTAGAACTAATTAATTTAATTTGGTAGAAGGATATTATTAGGAGTTAATGTTTTATTTTAGGATTTAATTTTTAAAAAAAAGAGCAAAAAGAGAGGGAAAAACAAAGAAAATAACAAAATAGTTCTTTTGTTTTATTTTGCTTTCATTTTTCGATTTTATCATAGGATTTAGTTTTGGAAAAATAATTAGTTGAGATTTGGAATTTAAATAGGTCTTTGTTATTTTTAATTTTGCAATTTGGAAAAATCTAAAAAATATATAATGGTAATAATGAAAAAAACAAAAGAAGAGATAAAATCTGAAAAATGGGATATAAAAACAAAAAACAAAGGAAGAAAATATATTTGGGCCAGTTTATAAATATTACCAGCCCAAAAACTAACCAAACCCCAGCCCAATCAATTCCCCTAACCCACTAAAACCCTGCCATTACCAAAACGACACCGTTTCAAACACACCCCATTTGGACTGTTGATCTCAGGCGATCGAATGGTCCGGAACTGAGCCCCCTCGAATATTTAACTGTCCTAATGCCCCCTCACCCCTCCAAACCATATCTCAAACACCCTAACATTTCCGATGTAATGCCACCCCTGTCCCTCCGTCTCTCCACCTCTGTCGCCGGCCGAAAATTGCCGCTGTCGTCGGCGTAGCTCCAAACCCACCCAAATTTAAAACACATTTTCCCCGTCATCTCCTCTTTCCAAATCCCTGCCTGTATTCTCTCAAATCCCTACCAGGCTCCTCGAATATTCGTTTGCATGGTCACTGTCTCCGCCGCTCACGGCGACGTTATCTCCAAACCCTCCCAGATTCACACCCCTACACCTCCCTATCCTCCTCTTCCCATTTATGTGACTCCTTTGGCTCGAACACCACCCAATAGTCTCAAATATTCTTTCAAACAATGGCTGATCCGCCGTCTATGGCGGTGTCGGCGCCCAAACGATCTCAAATCAACACCTAATGACCCTTGACTTCCCCTCATCCCAAATATGCGTCCTATTCCTTTCAAATAGCCCTAGGATTGGCCGAACATCATGCCGAAGAGTTGACCCAATCAATGCATGGAGGATTCAATACATTTTTGATTGAAAAACAAAAAAACTAAGTATTCTATCTCCTATATTTTTGATAGTTTGTTCATTTTATTTGCTTCAAATTGACTCTAGTTTTGGTATTTCACCTCTTCATGATATGCTCCTCCTTTCCTGCTTTTCTCCTTTGTTTCTTTGGTCTGACTGCGTAAATTGATAGTTGTGTTACGAGATTAATTTAAACCAATAGGTTTCTTATTATACTTTCAGTCTTATTTTCTTCTTGGTTGTTTCTGGGATTGTTTAAGTTTAATTTTTCTGTGATTTGGTTAATCCTGCTTACTCCGATTGTAAGCTTAATTTTGGCATTTGTTTCATCGATGTAGATTTCCCAGTAGTTTCTTATTTTTTTACTAGTTTGGCTCTTTAGTTCTTTTCTGTGATTGCTTTTCTAAATAATTTTGTTCTGATTTGGTTGATCCTGCTTATTCTGATTGTTAGTTTAAATGTTAGCATTTGTTGCACTGATTTTAACCTCCTAGTAGTCTCTTATTATGTTAATAGTTTGGCTAATATTAGTTCTTTTAATAATAGTTGAATAATGGTTCGTGGAGTTTGGGTATAATCAATTTAATTAAGGTAAAGGAGGTCAGGTGATATAGTTTGGGTAATTTCACGGTAGTTCAGGGGTAGTACAGGAATTGTGAGTTAGGTAATCTCACATCAAACTGATTTGGAGGCCCCTAGAACATTCTAGGAGGGGTCTCAAACAGATTTTTGAGACAACAATGGAATAACTTGGCTAACAAGTTAATAATTCGGGCACTAAGTAAATAAAATCTGAAAATAGGAAGAGGGACTAAAGGGTAAACACAAAATAATAGGGTTTCCCTAAAATCTTCAGATATAAAGGGCACCCTAATGCCTTCATGGGAAGGTTTTTTTTAGGTATGAAAATTCCAGAAAATTCTAAAAAAAGGGTTTCCAGCTTCTAAAAGTTCTTTTTAGACTTGAAAGCTTCAAAAAATCACACAAATACATTGTTTCATTGACGTATTTGTTAAATTAGTTTCAATTCTCAGCATTTTGAATATGTTTTGAGGTTCAATCAAGGCTGTGTTTGGTATAATTGGTGGTATTACTGCTTTTGAGATCATGTCTAGGGTTGCAAGGGTGTCTGGTTGGGATTCTAGTTGATTTAAACATCGTGTGGCTGTTTGGATTTTCAACTGCTGATCCTCTATGCTGCATTGTTGCTAAAAATACTAGTCACTCCTTTCCCCTTTGATAATTGCCCTTCCAGGTATGCTATAATACTTCAGATGTTGAATGTATTGAAACTCATATGTACAACTATTTGTTTTGGAGAAGAACACTAAAGAGCCTTTCCTTGTCTTTATCTTGTACATGGATTTGATCTAATGAAAATTTGTTTTTTTTTTACGTTAATTTGATATCATTAAATAGACTACTACTTGTTGTTGTACGACTTGGATTGTGCAAACAATTGTTCCTTTTGATTCTATGAGTAAAGTATTACTGGTATCCTAATTCCCTTTAAGTGTTAGAGTAGTCAGTAATACCATGAACATTATGGTTTGAATATAATATCAACAATGGCATGATGACGCTCCTGTGTTAGGTGATGGGTTAGTATCATTGTTAAATTCAGGGTAAGCATGTATTTGTAACAGGCCCGTTTAGGATTGTTCATGTAAGCCATAATAAAGTAAAAAGTCACTGATTACATGTGAACCTTAAAGTTGGTTTTAATTATGTACGTCATTTTGCAGGGTTTATCACTTACATATAAAGAAAAAATGAAGCTGGTGTGATGTGAAATCTGTATTTTTGAAAGATAATTTGCATATTTGCTGGGCCTCTCGCTTGTTTGGTTAATTAGGCAATAATATCAAGTCTTGTGTCGACCCATTCATAGAAATCGATTTAAGATGCCATCTCCATTTCATGTGCTTCTTAGTTTTGGGCTTGCTTTAAGGCCCAAGAAAAAATAGATATAACCGGTCAATCTTAATTGAAGACATGAATGGGCTGAATTTGGGACTCTTCGAGTTAAGTAACATAATAGAACAAAGGGAGATTTTCTTCTTATTCAGATACGTACTTGGGTTTGAAAGTCTGGACTCCATTGATAATTAAATAAGTTTTTTAGAGACAAATCTTGTAGTAAATCCTAGCTTGCTTTAGGTTGAGCTTTTAATAAATTGAGGTGTGCCGGCTGAATGAAACACATAAATTGCGCAGCACTCTTTGAATGATTCTATTAAAATATCTAGAATCCGGGACGTGCCATTTAGCAAATTCCATGGCCCCGCAAAATTAATAATACGCTAGTTTCTTTATGCGCGTTAGTTTAATAATATTACCTTCCTAAATTCGGGTGCACATTAATGTGATCCAAATCTAGATCCCAACAAAGTTGAAATATGTCAAGAACCACGGATGCATTTATGTGACATGGTTCGAGACATGTTTCAACGATGTTGCAATTGCATTTAAAATAATAATAATAAAAGTGGTTAAAAGATTTAAAAAGCACATAGGTTCATAATTGTATAAAATCAAATACTTTAAGCCAAATATAATAGTTGAGCGACCGTGCTAGAACCACCGAATCCGGGAATGCGTAACACATTCTCCCGGGTTAACAGAATTCCTTACTCGGATTTCTGGTTCGCGGACTATTAAACAGAGTCATTCTTTCCTCGATTCGGGATTCTAAACAGTGACTTGGGACACCATTAACCATCCCAAGTGGTGACTCAAAAAGCCTCTTAAATAAATCCCGTTTCAATTGACCTTTAATTGGAGAAACTCCCTTATCTATGCCATTCGCAGGGTTGTACTAGCCAAATGGAGGTGTGACAGCTCTGGCGACTCTGCTGGGGATCGAACCCAGAATCTCTAGTTCACGATTCAAGAATTCGAGCTTAGAATAATTGTTGTATTTGGCTTTTTTTATCATTTGATTTTTGTTTTTTGACTTAATGTGCAAAATGATGCTTTTAACTCTTTGATATTATTTGAACTGTACAAATAAACTTTTACGAAACCCTTCTCTTCTTTTCTTCGGGGATGTGCTCGTTGGTCGAGACTCCCTATTCTGTTAGTGTCATACCTTTAAATAAGAAAGAGGCTCGGACAAGTTACTAAGTCGAATGATCTTTCGGGTCCCGGTACGTATCCCCCTCCTCGACTCGAGTTGTCCACTCGGGTACACAGTCTAGAACAAATACCTATGTTCTGAACCTAGTATAACAAAGCCTCATACCGGATCCCTTGTAAGAACTTTTGTTTGCATCACGTGCATTTGACTTAGGGGACTCAACACAGAATTTGGGTCCGTCTAGGACAAGTGTACCCAGAATAATGGATCATCCTGATGCATCCAACTTGTGCATTTATTTGTTTTGGATTTACATGGTGACCACCTTTTGTGAGTAAGGAGAGTTAACCACCTGCTATAAAAGAACCAATGTCCCAATACTGCCGAAGCTCTACCGAACTTTTGAAAGAGAAAGGGAAAAGAAAAAATGGAAAAAAAGGGGAGTCTATTTTGTTCGCCCAAGAAAAGAGAAACCTGGTTTTCAAAAAATAGTTTGGTTTTTATGAAATGAAAAAGAGAAAGCAAAGTCCTGTTTTCAAAAATAGTTTTACCCGAACTATGCCGGTTTGATTCTCGTCAAGTGTGAGATACGTAGGCAACCCCCACCGGGTCCAACCTCCATTTTGCAAAAATAGCCAAAACAAAGAAAAACAAATGTCAAATCTTATTTGTTTTCTTAAATAAATTGGGTGATGCCGTTGTTGTCAAGAATAGCCGAATGTTACCGAAAGGGATGTCGGAAGGCTGATTTTGCACAAATAGCCACCTTTGGTTTTTTATTTTATTTTGGGCCAGTTAGCAGACACAGCCTTAAAATCTTCCTCCAGAAGTGCTGAAAGGTCGTATCTGCAAAGCTGGGCTATGATTTTAGAAAATAAATTGCATAAAAGGAAGGGGTCAATTTTTTATTTTGAAGTCGAACGAAATAAAGTTTTAAGTTGCTAATTCGCCTTAGTAAATGTACAGGATGAGCCCAATCCAAAACAAAGCTTTTTCATTTGAAAGCAGAATCCTTTTCGAGTTGCGGATGTGGTGGAATGATCTTGGTATAGAAAGGCAAGATGAAGTAAAGAAATATTTGGGTGGCCTTCCCAGACTATTGGAGATCGCACCTCGAGGTGACATCATAAGAGCGTTGGTCACGTGTTGGGACCTGGCAAACAATGTGTTCCACTTCTTAAATTTTGAACTTACCCCGACCTTAGAAGAAATAGCCGGGTACATTTGGGATGTTGAACTTCCTTTGAGGCACAAGTATCTGGTTGCCCCAAGAATTGTAGCAGTGCACAAATTCTTAGATACCCTAAATATAAGTAGAGTGGTACACGACTAAAACCTGGCAGTAGGTTTTTGCACCTTTTCATTCGTGTATACCAGATATGGTCACATAGGGGGTTCAACAATCTGAAGAACAAAATCTGCAACAAAGGAAACTGCGCCAAGTGGGAAGAACAGAGAAGTTTCGCTTTTATGGTGGCTTTTCTAGGGCCCCTGGTATTTCCAAGGAAAGATGGGAACATTGACATAAAAATAGCATGGGTTTTCAGCACTCTACGCACCCAAGCCAAGTGCACACTCGCGCCTACGCTAGTAGCTGAGATCTTTCATTCTCTCACGGCTTGTAGGGATGAGAAAGTTTTCTTTGAAAGATGCAATCTATTGTTGCAAATGTGGATAACCGAACATTTGTGCCACCGTCCCCAGCTTATGAGCTATGGGTCAGTAGAGAAAACTTGCATAGAGGAGTTTTACACAAGGATTGAAGGGGTCAGTTTGCCCGAAGGAGTAACAGGATGGACATCTTACTTTCAGTCCCTCACTGCCAGTCAAATAGAGTGGACGCTGGGACGGTAGTCTGTGGACGAGATCATTTACACGCTAGCAACGGAGCCTCACTTCCTTCTGATGGGTCTTAGGAGCATCCAGCCTTATGCCCGCATTGGTTCTTGAGACAACTCGGAGATTGGACCTGATGGCCAATTCCACGAAGCAACGGTCCGCAGAATTTGGAATAAATTCCAATACCTAACAGCAAACATTTGCATACAGGATCGGTCCAGAGGAGAAGTGTCGCCAGGATACCTTGCTTGGTACCAGAGAGAAATTGAGTTCGAGAGGCCAGCAAAAAGTCCCCATCTCCAGGAATTCATCGAAGCGTTTTAAGAGCAAAGGGACGGGTTGGCTAAAGAACACGAATATAGGGCTACAATAAGCAAACTAGAGAAGCAGGTCATTATTTTGCAATTCGAGAAAGATTTACACGCCGCCGCAGATGAATGCGAAAAGAAGAAACTGGTCAAGGAAAATGAGGTCCTTCAGACCCAAATTCAGAAAATTAAGTAGCCATGAGAAACCCCGTCCAGAGTGCCAAGGACACAAAACTTATAGATGGCTTGATACACAAGGTGTGTGACTACTGTTTTGATTTGAACAAAGCAGAAAAAGAACTAGTCAGGGCATGAAAACAATTGGCTGAAAATGCGCTAGAACGAGCATGCCTGGTTAGGCAATTAAAAGAAGAGTTCGATGATGAGGTGACAGGGTTAAAGAAAAGGGTCGTCATCGCAGAAAACAAAATGCTCAAACAGGCAAAAGAGTTCAAAATTGAAAGGGAACATTGTTACGCAGCATTGGCACAATTCGAATTGGATTTGCAACAGCTTCAAAAGCAGGATCAAGTAGCCGAACGAATTTTGGAAGCCAGAACTGAGCAGATTGGGCTGTTATTACAGGAGAAAGGTGTCGTACAAGAGAGAATCAAAGGGATCGCCCACTATATTTCGATGAGATGTAGCAGTTGTGAGGATATGCCTAGATCCATGTTCTTTGCCACTGCGATGCTTTTTGTTCGCTGCGTGATGGAAGATCTTCATCACCTCCAAGGGGATTTAGCGAGTCGACCTGCAACAAGGCCGAACAATGTCACGCGGGTCCCAGGAGCAATTGAAGCCCTAATGTATTCGTAAAAGTCTGTCAGTTCGACTTAGAATCTGTATTTTCTTTTGCGTATGGTTAGGTGTTCTTCGAGTCTGTAGTTCGTCCTTTATCTGAGTCTGTCGGTTTATTGAATCCATGTAACCAAGTTTGTTATTATGAAAATTGAAAATTTCTAAATTGTTTTTGCTTCACTTTTTATTTTGCAAGAACTACGCTCGGTCTAATTCATGCGGGTCATGATGCGTAGGCAATCTACATAGGATTCGACCATAACCGAATAAAGAAAGGAAAAGAGAAAAGAAATGTAGAGGAAATGTGAGGAAACAAACAAGAAAACAAAATATGAGAAAGAAAGAAAAAGAGGGGGGCATTGTAAACAAATAAAATGAAAGTCGGGATTACACAAGAACTCGATGCATGTAGTGACCAATCATTATTTAGGTGCATTCACACCCAACGTGTGGCCGCTTGCGTGTTAAAACCTAACGATTAACAAGTTTTTGGTACTTTGTCATTCCAGACTAGACATGTGGTCAGTACTTGCGGCATTCTGGTAACCCACTCCTACAACACGCGGTCTAAAAGCAGGCAAGTCATGGCCAACCAGGAAACTGATGTCAGCATTATTGACCCCTATAAAGAAGGAGAGGAATTGGACGTTGTCATACCTCCTTTTTTATACGGCTACCCCGAAGGATAAAACGTATAAGGGATTTTTTTCCAATTAAAGTGACATTTTTCGAAATGGGATTATTTATTTATTTAGAGTCGCCACTTGGGATAGGTTTGGCTTGTGGTGTCCCAAGTCACCGGTTTATTTAGGATCCCAAATCGAGGAAATTTTTTGACTGCCCGAATGGAGTCTGCTAACCAGAAACTCTAAGTAAGGAATTTTGTTAACTTGAGGGAAGGTGTTAGGCACCCTCGGATTCCGTGGTTCTAGCACGTTCGCCTAGACTATTGTAAATGGCCAATTATCCGATTTTTATACATATTCATCCTATAGTGAAAGTTTAAAATTGTTAACCGCTTTATTTATTTTTAGGAATATTTGCAACGTTATTAAAACACGTCTAGAACCACGTCACATAAATGCATCGATAGTTTTCGACATATTTTAACATCGTTGAGATTTGGATTTGGGTCACATAAATGCGCACTCGAGTTTAGGGAAATTGATTACTAAAATAACGCGTCTAAAGCAACTACGTATTTTTAACTTTGTGGGAAAACTGTGAAATTCACTAAACGACATCTCCCAGATTTCTAAGTATTTGCACTACAATTAGAGGGCCACTCAGCGTATGATTTTGTTTGGCGTGGCACACCCATTTTATTTTTTTAGAAAGGAAACCTAAAGAAACTATGATTTTTTTATACATGTCTCTAAAACAAAAGAGAAGTCCTAATTAATTTGTATGTTAATGATTTATCCAAAGGAAACATTCATCATGCATATCTTCAGCATTTTTATGGCTGATTTCTGCAATTGGGCTTTATTAATGAGAGCAGTTAGCCCAGAAGTAGATTCTTCTTGTACCTCACAACTACATCAGTCTGGGCCTTCAGTTTAAGCCCAGAAATTTGAGACTACAGTTAACAACAAAGCAAGGATAACATTCTCCACATCATTATGTTACAACTGCTTAAAATTACTCATATTTGATCATTTTTTAACGTATTAAAGACGTTTGACAAAGGGAAATCCAGGTAATGATCTTTTCGATACTAGTAAATCAATATGCCAACATTCAGGTTTGAATTCAACATCTACAAACTGGTAGACATATCAATTAGAATATGTGTACACATGAGGATTCCCTAATATTGAGTCAGACATGCAGATTAGGCAAATTATTGACTACCATGTCCTCAACCTACTGAAATTTAATCAACTTAGAGTTAACAGTCCAAACAATTCGAAACAGTCCGGCATAGTCCAAAAAATTACAACACGAATCTATTGAAACAACTGATTAAATATTAGTAGACTAATAGTGTTTACAACTATGAAATTATCATAAAATAATGAAAATGCCTTCATTCTGAAACGTAACCATGCATATTGGTAGCTGTACATTTCAATATTTTCTGAGTGAGAAGAAATACCTGGATTTACTGCAATGAAGAAAACACCTATGAGTAATGTAAGCAAGAAGCAACAATCAGCAGCATATCGACCAACTAAAGCCCAGAAATAGTATCAAGAGGTCTAGGTAAGTTTTAAAAAGACCAACAATACTACAAATTCTAATCCTATAGCTCGAACAAAGAAAATCAGCCTGAGATTAATGTCCCAAATAAATTCTAAAGATTTTAAAACTCTATATGCATATACTTCAATTCATCTTCATCTTATTGTGGATGGAATTCAGATTATTTGGAAATTTTTAGGAGATTTTGCCAGAAAAAGCTTTGGATTTTTTCAGGAATTTTTCAGATGGTGTGCTCTCTTTAAAAACAATAAGATATCCTTTCTATAGCCAAATCCTTAGGGAAACTCTTTTCTTCTTGTTTTCTCATTAGTCCCTTCTCTATTTCTTAGAATTGCTTAATTGGTCCCTTGCTTTTTAACTTGTGCCTCAAGTTTTAAGAGAAAAGTTACCAGAAATTGTATTTCGAACCTCCAACTAGAAGGTTCCAGGGATCTGTTACAAGATTTTTATGCCCAAATACCCCTGCTACCCCTGTCTTTCCTTCTCAATTACTTAACCTAAGTATTTCTACCCTGGTGCCAATCCATTTGGTCACAAGTTGACCATAGTCAACTACTCACGGCCATAAACCATGGTCTCATTATCAGTTGGGGTCGAGTTTTAAGAAAGTTGAGCATGACTAACTACTTCATTTAAGACTACACTATACTACTAAAAGGCAAACAAAAATGATCAAAGTTAATCATTAACAGGTCAATGAAACACATATATACAGGCAGATTTAGACTGGTACCAAAATGCGGGACTGAATTAATTAGAGGCAAAACAAAGCTAACCAGCACAAACTTCAGAAGCAAACAGAAGTTTTATCACAAATTAACATTGATCGAGCTGAAACGAAAACGGAAGGTCAAACCAGGGAAGGGATGAACAATTTGAACTAACAGAATAATTCAATTTAATAAAGGAACATCTAGAAATCCAATTGATAAAGGGATCATTCAGAACAGATTATCAAAGACTTAAAACAAAAGGCACATGATTCTGGATGAAAACAAAATACCAAATCAGAAGATTATCATAGATAAGCAAGTAGAACAATCATGTACTCACACAACAAAAACAAAAAAAAAAGAAAATTAAAAGAAAACAAAAGGAAAACGGGGAACTTAGCTTAAAATCACAACCCTAAAAACCTTTGACCTTCGCGTCTCATGGTTTCCGGCAATTTCTGGTTTCAAATCTTGTAAGGTCTTTGGCCATTTGGGAAGGCTGAGCAATCATTTGAGATGAGGGAGGGTATCAGGTGTAAGGTTGGTTAGTTTGGGATGGGTTTGGGTTTCAAACCATCTTCGATTTGATTTTTGGCTAGGTTCAATTCTATTCGAAGGCAGCTGGTTATGGATTTGTGGACAGGGAGGTGAGGAAGTAACAAGGTACCAGTTTCAAGGGATTCCGGGGAGGTTAAGGATTTGGTCAGTGGTTTGAACTAATATTCGAAGCAATGGGCGGAGGTTTGAAGGAACTTGAACACGGATCCATCATGGGGATGGGGTATGGGACCTAGGGTGTTATTTTTTGAAAGTTCCGGCGGTGGCGCCGCCATGGGCGTCGGAGGCAGCGTCCAAGGATTTTATATTCGAAGAGATTGGCTCACAGTTGAAGCTTGGTTCTTAGGGCATCAGAAAGAGGAGGGAATGGTGGGTCAGGGGTGTATTTTGGGGAAGCATCGGAGCTCTACCGTCGGCGCATGATTTTCGGTCGGCGGCTATGAGGCGGTGTATCAGCGGAGATGGAGGGTACGAGGAAGAAGCTATTTGTCTCTAGGGTTTGATCCAATTCAGACATTTTTATGTAGTATCCTCATCGAACCCGTGCCATTGGATTATGGCTGATGAATGGCCGAGATTGATGGGCCCAAAACGACATCGTTTTGGGGCGTCTCTAATGGCAGCTCAGGTCAGGGACGGGTTGGGCCAGTTTTTTGGGTACTTATGGACGGGTAGGGGTATTTGGAGCATCTTGGCCAAATTGTGGCCATCCTGATCTCAAGCCTTTTTAATTCCTTTTTTTTCATTTTCATTTTTAAATCTTTCTAATGTATTTTAAAAATCTCTTATTAAACTTAACGCTATATTAAGCTAAATTAGATTATCGATCACATAAACTAATCAAAGCATGAAAATTAGCAAATTTTGAAACTACAAATTAAACAACGCCAAAATAAACTATTTATTTTTTGTAATTTTTATATTTCGCAAAACAAAACCCTAATTACCATTAATTCTAACAAAATTATGTAAAATCAAATCCTAAATGCTTATGCAATTTTTTTGTATTTTTTATGACTTGTCATCATGCACCAATGAAAATACACACAAATATGCGCAATTAAATCCTAAAATTGAATAATAAAAAGGAGAAATACTAAGTCTGAGAATTCTGTAGGAGCATATTTAATGAGGCAAAAATCACGTTCTCACAGCTGCCCTTTTGCCCGAAACACGAAGAGTTTTCGGTCAAAGATAAATGAGCGCCATGCGGGATTTTTGCCTACTCAAAACTCCAGGAGAAACATTTTGAGAAAAATGTCTGATCGAACATTGCTTCAGAGGTTGCCTACATATCCTAGGCGATAAAGGAATCAGGTTAGTGTTGATTTGGAGTGTTTGGTAGCTGGGACTACCATGAGCTGTGATTTCACTGCTGATGATGCTGCTACTGCTTACTGACTCCTTATTACACCAAAGGAAAATAAACAGCTAAGCTAGATAGGCCTATCAACTACAGGTTACAAGATTCCTATATATATACATCTCTTGAAGCTGATCTCGAATCTAAGCTGATTTCGCTATAGACCTCGATTTGAATCTTGAAGCTTGCACGTTGTAGGTGCTGGTTTTGTTTCAGCATTGGACTGGAGCATGGCATACGAGACTTGTGGCTTCAATCAAACTTTGAGTCGTTCGCATCCTTTCCCTTTTTTGAACATTCTGAGTTTGCACCTTTTGCTCTCTTCTTTTCTTTGATTGAGACTTTACGCTCTTGGTTACCTCGAATCCTGTGCCTTGAGGTGAAACCTATTCTGACATCAAAAACAAACAAATGAAATTTCTGCCCCAGTTTTCACTGGGAAAATTTCGTGAGTTATTTTCAACACAAATCTGAGCTATTTCTTTATTGAAAACAATGAAAGTCAGGATTGTGTATCCTTTGGAATGATTGCCAGGTTATGCTGGGAAGGAGAAAAGGTCCCTGCTGGGGATAAAAAAAGGATCCACGGGTTAAAGGAGAATCCATGGGTTATGCCGAGGTTCGAAAAAGGAGAAAGCTCTTAGGTTATGCCAGGGAGATCAGCGGGTTATACCGGAATTGAATGGAAAATTCTTGGGTTATCCCAGGGGAATCCGCGGGTGATGCCGGGATGGAATGAAAAATTCCTAGGTTATGCCAGGGGATCCGCGGTTTATGCCGAGATTAAATGGAAAATTCCTGGATTATGCCATGGGTACCCGCGGGTTATGCGGGGATTGAAAGACAAACTCCTAGGTTATGCTAGGGAAATCCGCGGGTTATGCTGGGATTGAATGGAAAATTCCTGGGTTATGCTAGGGGAATCCTTGGGTTATGCTTGTATTGAATGGAAAATTCCTGGGTTATGCTAGGGAATCCGCGGGTTATGCCGGGATTGAAAGAAAAACTCCTAGATTATGCAAGGGAGATCCGCGGGTTATGCCGGGATTAAATGGAAAATTTTTGGGTTATGCCAGGGTAATCCACGGGTTATGCCGGGGTTGAATGGAAAATTCCTGGGTTATGCCTGGGGAATCCACAGGTTATGCCGGGATTGAAAGAAAAAACTCCTAGGTTATGCTAGCGAGATCCGCGGGTTATGCCGGGATTGAATGGAAAATTCCTGGGTTATGCCAGGAGATCCGCGAGTTATGCCGGGATTGAAAGAAAAACCCCTAGGTTATGCTAGGGAGATCCGCGGATTATGCTGGGATTGAATGAAAAATTCCTGGGTTATGCCAGGGGAATCCACAGGTGATGCCGTGATTGAATGGAAAATTGCTAGGTTATGCTATGGAGATATACGGGTTATGCCAGGAATGAATGGAAAATTCCTGGGTTATGCCAGGGGAATCCGCGGGTATGTCGGGATTGAATGGAAAAATCCTGGTTTATGCACGGGGATGGTAGGGAGTGAAAGCCCACAAATATCCTTTTGACTATGCTGGGGATAGAGAAGGAAAGGAAAGACCCTTAGGTTATGCTAAGGATAGAAGCGCTTTAGCCCTCAGACTATGCTAGGCAATAAAGGTGAAAGAGGGGCTATCAGGTTGTGATGGTGACGGGAAGAGGAAATGGTTCCCCGGGTTATGCTGGGGATATAGAGAGAAACCCCCAGGTTATGTCGGGGAGCGAAAGAAAGAAATTTCTCGGACTGTGCTAGGGAGAGTGGAGTGTGATCCTTGGGTTATGCCGAGGAGGTCCACAAGTTGTACAGGGGAAGGCTAGGGATGTGGCCCTAAATTTGGGGAAGGAGTCAGGGATCGGAGTCCCATGCTATCATGTTTTATGATTCTCCCTTCCTTCTTTTTATAAGATTGTAGGAAAAGATGTGAAGAGAACTTCCCCTTTTTGTTAATCATTGGTGCCATGCTATTCTTAGCCTTTGTGTCGTTCCTTTGATTGCATTTACCACTTGTCCATATTGCTTTGTCCATATTGCTTTGGATTACACCTGTTTCAAATTTTCAATCAAAATACAATTTGTTAGTTCGAACAGTGATCGGTTTGTGGCCTTGGTTTTCTTGATCCCGGCCTCATTTCTGTTGGGAAAAACCCTTGACTCCTAGTCTTTGCCTCGTAGGTTGATCGAGGGGGGTCATCATCTTTCGAATTTGTTTCTCTTTTTAGGCCCTTAGTTAGTCCCGGTTTCCACTTCGAGGCTTGCCATTTGAGAACTTTTGTGGGAACAATTAACCCGCTCAAGATTAACCTTTCCAATCTTTATTTGCCTTTGTGAGCTCTTGACTTTAAATTTCTTTTCTTTCTACTTTCCTGCTTTTGAAGCGTCAGCCGCCATGGTCGCGCTCGCTGATACCGGATATTTCTTTTGGTTCTTTCCAGGAGAAAAAACCCGTGAGACCGGTCTTACTACCTTCTCTTGCGGAATAGTTAGGAAATCAAAGTTAAATCAAAAAGGAGTAGGAGAACAACAAAAGAAAACACATGGAATTAGATAGGAACGTCTTTTTGGAGAAGAGGGGAGGACTTATCTGGGGGCGCGTGCCGACTTTAAATGGAAACGACATGCTTATTGAACTAGATGCCCGATCCATTTCTGATTTTGATTTCAATCTTTCGAAACCATAGAAACTTGTTCAGGCTTGGATGGTAATATTTCCTCTTTTCGGCCGACGACGCCCTTTGCGGGTTTTCGCCAATTGGCCTCTCTCATTTCTCTTCTCCCATTGCCCGATAGTGCTCTTTCTGAGTTTTCATTAAGCGGACTCTTTCATTTTTATTTTCTCTACTCACTGTCGCCATATGGTGCCCGAAGATTTTCACCGATAAGACTCTCTCATTTTATTTCTCTCAATTTGAATTGCGGCGAATCCCAATAATGGTGTTTACCACATCCCTGTTTTGGCTAATTAATAGGAAGGACTTGGATCAAGCTCTAGAGCAAAGGAAATCGGATGGAAATTTACAACTTTGGAACCATTCTGGAGGGTTTATGGCCGAACTATTACATTTCTTCCCCAGTTTTATTTCTTGGGAAACTGGGGTTTTATTTTGATATGACTGAACCTCAGGGAGAGGCTGCCTACGTATCCTTTCGGAATCAAGTCAAACGTAGTTCAGGAAGTGTTTCCTAAACTAAATTGTTTGTTGTTTCTTTTGTTTTCAATCATTCATTTTTCTTCTTTCTTTTTCTTTTTTTTCTTTTTTTTCATCATTCATTTTTCTTCTCCTTCTCTTTTTTTTATTATTTTGAATAGAAACTCTGGGTCCCAAAGAGGGTAAACAAAAATGCAATTGGCTCGAGGGGTTTGCGAAGGATTGGTAGCGTTTAGGGTAGTGTGAAAGAAAGCCTTCGTCATTTCAAATGACCGGAATAATTGCGGCAGAGGGTTTAAACGTAACACCTTTTTACTGCATCTGCGTTCATTGCTGTCTCGGGCTCGTCTCCTTCAATGTCACCCAAGTACAATGCTCCTTTGGGTAATATCTTTCTGATAATGTACGGACCTTGCCAGTTTGGAGCAAATTTCCTTTGGCTTCCAGATGGTGAGGGAGTATACGCCTCAATACCATCTGTCCGACTTCGAAATTCCTAGGGTGCACTTACTTGCTATAAGCGCGGGCCATTCTTTGTTGGTATAACTGCCTGTGACAAACCACAACCATTCGTTTCTCATCAATTAATGACAGCTGTTCCAAACGAGTTTTAACCCACTTGCTATCTTCAGTTTCTGCTTCAATAATTACTCGGAGTGAAGGAATTTCTACCTCTATGGGTATGACAGCTTCAGTCCCATACACCAGTAAATACGGAGTTGCCCCTACCGATGTGCGCACTGTGGTGCGATATCCCAGCAATGCAAAAGGCAGTTTTTCATGCCATTGTCTTGAGCTTTGAATCATTTTTCTCAAAATCTTCTTGATGTTCTTGTAAGTTGCTTCAACGGCACCATTGGCTTTGGACCAGTAAGGGGTGGAGTTTCTATGTGTTATCTTAAATTGTTCACATATTTCTCCCATCAGATGACTGTTCAGATGGGCCGCGTTGTCTGTAATGATGGTTGCAGGAATACCGAAATGAAAAATGATGTTGGAATGCACAAAATCTACCACTGATTTCTTGGTGACGGACTTAAGTGTGATGGCTTCAACGCATTTTGTGAAGTAGTTAATAGCAACCGATATGAATCTATGTCCATTTGAGGCTTTTGGCTCAATTGGCCCAATGACATCCATGCCCCAGGCAGCGAATGGCCAGGGTGTTGATATAGGATGAAATTCGGTTGGCGGTGCATGAATTATCAGGATGCAATTCGGTTGGCGGTGCATGAATCAAATCACCGTGCACCTGACACTGATGACATTTCTGAACAAAGCTGAAGCAATCTTTCTCCATGGTCATCCAGTAATACCCTGCTCAAAATATTTTCTTTGCCAGTACATATCCGTTTATATGAGGTCCACACACTCATGCATGTACTTCATGCATAATTCTCCCGGCTTCCTCGGCGTCAACACATCTCAGCAAGTTGAGATATGGGGTCTTTTTTATAAGGTATCACCACTCAAGAAGAAACTACTCCCGTGCCATCGGATAGTTTTCTTTTGCTCCCCGGTAGCTTTCTTGAGATACTCTTGTGTTTTCAGAAATCTCTTGATGTCATAATACAACGGTGGGTGCTGGACTCTGCCTCGGACACATAGCAATACCCATGCCTTTATTTTATTTGGATCTCCAAAGGATCGACGTAGGCGTTTCCAGGGTAAGGCAACATGGAAGCCAGAGTTTGTGCGTCTGCTAGCTCATTGTGACAATGAGGAATGTACCTAAATTGTACCGACTTGAACCGTTTTCTGATATCCTCCGCATGTTTTCGATAGGGGATGAGCTTAATGTCTTTTGTTTCCCACTCTCCTTGAGCCTATCGGATGACCAAATCTGAATCCCCCGTGATTAAAAATTCCTCAACATCTTGGTCAATGGCCATGTTCATGCCCATGATGCAAGCCTCGTATTAAGCTGTATCACTGGTGCAGAAAAACTGGAGCCTTGCTGTAGACGAGTAATGTTGACCAGTGAGTGAGATTAAAATTTCCCCAATCCCTACGCCTTTCGAATTTACTGCTCCGTCAAAAAACATTTTCCAAGCGGGGATGTCTTCAGATGTTACTTGCACCGAATTCATTGCTTCATCAGGGAAATAGGTATTCAAAGGCTGATATTCATCGTCAACTGGATTCTCGGCTACATGATCTGCTAATGCTTGAGCCTTCATTGCGGTACGAGTGACATAAACTATGTCGAACTCAGTAAGCAAGATTTTCCATTTTGCCAATCGCCCTATGGGCATCGGTTTTTGGAATATATACCTCAACGGGTCCAACCTGGCTATGAGGTAGGTGGTGTGGGCTTGCAAGTAATGCCTCAACTTCTGGGCCACCCATGTCAAGGCACAACAGGTTCTTTCTAGCAGCGTGTATTTTTCCTTGTAACTGGTAAACTTCTTGCTCAAATAATAGATGTCTTGCTCCTTTTTTCCCATGGTGTCATGCTGCCTGAGAATTTAACCAAAAGAGCTCTCCAGGACTGTTAAATAAAAAAACAATGGCCTTCCCGGTTCCAGCGGGACCAATACTGGTGGGTTGGACAGGTAGTGTTTGATTCCGTCGAAAGCCTCTTGACAATCACCAGTCCATTTAATTGTTGCGTCCTTTTTCAATAGCTTGAATATGGGTTCGCATGTGGAAGTCAACTGGGTGATGAATCGGCTGATGTAATTCAGTCTTCCCAGCAGGCTCATTACATCCTTCTTAGTTTTTGGAAGAGGTAGCTCTCAAATGAATTTTTTCTTGGTCGGATCCAACTCGATACCTCTTCGGCTGACAATGAATCCCAGAAGTTTGCCTGACAGGACCCTGAATGCACACTTAGCTAGATTCAATTTCAAATCATACTTGCGAAGCCTTCAAAGAACATTCTTAAGTCCCTTACATGATCACCCTGAGTCTTGGACTTGATGATCACAACATATACTTCTTTTTCATGATGCATCATGTCATGGAAAATGGTGGTCATAGCCCTCATATATGTTGCCCTGGCGTTCTTTAACCAAAAGGCATAACTCTGTAATAGTAAGTCTCCCAAGGTATGGTGAAGGCTATTTTCTCGGCGTTTTCCTCATCCATCAATACTTGGTGGTATCCTGCGTAACAATCTACAAAGCACTACATCTCGTGTTTGGCACAGTTGTCAACAAGAATGTGGATGTTAGGCAGCGGGATGTTGTCTTTGGGACTCACCTTGTTTAAATCTCTATAGTCTACACATACTCGGGTTTTCCCATCTTTCTTCAGTACCGGGACCACATTGGCCAACCATGTGGTGTATCGAACCACATTGGCCAACCATGTGGTATATCAAACAACTCGGATTACCCCCGCCTCTAACTATTTTGTGATCTCTTCTTTGATCTTATCGCTGATATCAGGTTTGAACTTTCTTTGCTTTTGTTGGACTGGAGGGAATCCGGGGTACGTGGGCAACTTGTGAACAACCAAATTAACACTCAACCCAGGCATATCATCGTAAGACCAAGCAAACACATCCTTGAATTCCAGTAGAAGTTGGACCACTGAGTCCCAAATTTCTCTATTCACATGGATTCTTATTTTGGTTTCCTTGATTTCGCCGGGACCACCCAAGTTAACTGGTTTGGTATCACATAAGTTTGGTTTAGGTTTATTTTCAAAATGCTCCAACTCTCGGTTGATTTTCCTAAAAGCCTCTTCTTCATCATACTCTGGTTTTTGGTTCATTATTTCATAATAGGCAACATGTTCGGGTAGGGGCATGAAGTCCGTGAGCTTGTCATAATCTTTAAAGCCACATTATTAGAACTGAAAGAAAAGAAATAAAAATAGAAGAAAAACAAAATCAGAAAAATAGAGGAGTGCAGACGATAAAATATTGATCTCATTTCTTGAAATTGTAAGATAACAAGGTTTATATTTGGAATTTAAAGGGAAAAATACTAAAGAAAAACATCGGAGCTACACCTTGAAATAACTCGTGATGCAAGAAAAGGTGGCAAGGAAGGACTACAGGGCCTCCCACCTGACTGGGAAAGGCGTGGCCTTCCAGTTTTGCAACTTGGCATCCGGTCCCATGTAGAGCACCTCACCAGTGCTTGAGCCTTCTCCCAGCTGGACCATGTTGGCTTCATACAATAATTTCCTCATGGCCCCACATATCTCTTCAATTTCTTCCGTTGTGAAGGTCTCATCTTCTTCTTCCTCACTTTACTTTGGATTTACAAATGTTTTGTACAAGTGGTGCAGGGGTTGTGGTAGAGCCCATCCATGACGTTTTCTACGGTTGGCCCAGGTGATATCCTCCGACTTTGGATGGAATCCTAGCCCAAAAAACTTCTCTATGGTAGGCAAAGCGATCGGCTCAGTTATTCCATGTAGAGAACTTCCAAGTCCCTTGCCTGGTTTGAACCCTTGACGTATCATCTCTTTTTCCACCATGATTGAGGCATTGGAGAGAAAGGCTAGGGAAATGGTTTACCTTCTCTGTGTTGATCAGCTACCACTATTTCAAAAGCCTAGTAAACTATATGCTCGATTCCCTCTTTAGCTTCGAGGCATGGGACTGAAGGATCACGAAATATTTACTATTCATCTTCCTCGTGGACCACAATCTCCTGGTTCTCATGTTCAAATTTTGACATTTGGTTCAGAGTAGAAGGCACAGCTCGTACCGCGTGAATCCATGGTCTTCCTAAGAGATAGTTGTAGGATGTGTCCATGTCTAATACTTGAAATGTCACTTCAAAATCGACCGGACCAATGGTCAATACTAAGTCAATTTCCCCTTTGGTGTCTCTTTTAATTCCATCAAAAGCTCGGACACACACATTGTTGCGACGGATCCTCTCTATTCTGATTTCCATTCTTTGCAATGTTGACAGTAGGCATATATCCACCCCGGAACCTCCATCTATCATTACTCTTTTGATATAATAACCTTCGCATTTTACGGTGAGATGCAAGGCTTTATTGTGGGCTGCTCCTTCTGGAGGCAAATCATTCTTGCTGAATGTAATCTGATTAATAGCGAAGAATCTTTCTGCCATCTTCTCCAGTTGTTCAACGGAGGTTTTAACCGACAAATAAGCTTCATTCAAGGTTTTGGCCATGGAGAATTCATCAGCAATGATAATAAAGAGACTTGCTTGGGAGACTTCCGGAGCTGGTCCACTACCTCATAATCCAGCATTTTCATCTTTCGAAAGAAGGCCTCTGCCTCTTCCAGGTCTAAATATTTCCTTGCAGGGTTGCCCTTTTGAGTTTCCCCAGTGATCTCTTTGCCATTGTGTGTTACTATTGTTTCTTGGTAGTTCCATGGGACTGCAGAAGGGTCTCTTATTGGCTTTTGAGGCGTGCGACCGATTACCACGGGCTCATTCAGCCTTGGCGGTTTAATCGGTCCTCGCACCACATATTGGGTACGTACATCATCCTGTTCAACTCAAATCTTCTTGGGAGACTCAGAGTTGGCTGTTTTTCTTGGCAACCGCGTGGGATGTAAAGGATGGTTTCCTTGGTGGGTGCCATCTCACTTTTAATTTCAACCTTCTTCTCTGCTTCTGGGTGCATGGCTTCACTCATTTTATATTCTTCAACCTTCTTGGGGCCAACCTTTGGTTTTTTGTCTGCATCAGCAATGCCTATTATGGTTTTCAAAGCAGGGTCAAATTCTTTGTCCTCACAAATCATCCCGAAGACTAGCCCAAAGTTTGAGCTAGTAATGGGTTATTGGTTACGTTTGGGACATCTTCATCTCTCAGCACTTTTTCCTTTGTTCTATTAAATCCTCCATCGCTCGCTTCAGAGTCCAACAGTTTTTGTGTCGTGTCCTTCGTCTCCTGAATGATAAACACAGCGTACACCCCGTTGATAGGATAGTGACTCAAGGTTCTGCCTGTTCGGGGGCACGGGCTGCAAGAGACCCATCTGGACCAGTTTTGGCAATAAGCTGGAATAAGACTCCTTATCGGTGTAAAATTTTGTCTTCTGGGGGGCTCCCCAGGACGGAAATTATTTTGGGGAGGGCGGGGATTATAGTGGTTTTGGGGAGGCTGATTACTCGGGCCTGGTTTCTGTTGCCTTGTTGTTGTGGTCGAGCGAATGGCTGGGCATTCATAACTTCATAAGGTTGGGGAACATAATGCATGTCTTGATGAGGATAGTAGTGTATAGAGGTCCTTTCTTAAAACATGGGCATGGGGGAATGGTGTTTTCTCATGCCGGAGGCTGCCACTGAAGCTTCTTCTTTCTTTTTGTTTCTTGTGACTCCTCCTGCCCCGCTTTGTATGGCCTGGGAGGTCGCCCTTATGGTTGACTGGCTCAGAATTCGTCCTGTTTTCAAGGCATATTCTACCATCTCGCCGATCTTGATTGCTTCCGTGAAAGGTTTGCCCATTTCTGACATCATATTTTGAAAATAATCTGCCTCCTGCGCCTGGAGAAAAACAATGACCATCTCTGTCTCATCCATGGGCGGTTTTACTCTTGACGCTTGTTCGCGCCACTTCACAGCATATTCTCTAAAACTTTCTGAACGTTTCTTTCTCAAGTTGGCCAAAGAATTCCTGTCTGGGGCAATGTCAATGTTATAGTGGAACTGACTTACGAAATCCCAGGTGAGAACATCCCAAATATGCCATCGAGTGATATGCTGGTCCATGTACCATTCAAAAGTGATTCCTACCAAACTTTCCCCGAAGTACGCCATCAATAGTTCTTCTTTCCACCTGCCCCACGCAATTGGTTGCAGTATTTTTTCAGATGAGAAATGGGGTCGCCATGACCATGGTACTTTCTTCGGCATTTTGAATCCCAGGGGAAAATGTACATGCGGAAACATGCACAGACCTGTGTAGGACACGCTCTTTTGCGCACTTAAGCCTTGCATGTTTTTAAGCTCTACTAAGGCTTTTCATCCTTCTTGTTATCTCATCTTGTTCGGGCATTTTAGGAGTTTTATCATGCAGCGGTGTGATCTCATGCGCTAGTTAAGGATAAGTATATGTGGGGTATGGGGGAGGCTCAGTTTGGTAGTTGGGAGTTTGAAATGTGAAAGTTGTAGGATCAAACATCGGTTTTTTCACTGCAGGCTATGTGGTGGCTGCACATGGAGGAGCCATAAAAATATTAGGTACTGGGCCAGAACTTGGGAAAAGCTCAGGAAATCCAGGGATGGCACTCGGTGGCTCTCTTCTGTTTGTCCAAGCGTCAAAAATCTCCATAACTCTAAGTCGAAGGATCCTATTTTCTTCAGCTCTCGCAGATTCTGAGGCCGGGATCCCTACAATTGGGCTATTCTCTGAGATGGGAACTGCTATCAAAGTCATTTCAGATGACATTTCTGCACTTCCTTTTGATCTGGTGAAATATCAATGCGATGCCAGTTTACCACAAACCAAACACTATTCTAAAAGCCAATGACTGGAAACTAGAATTACAGCAAACGGTTAGGTTGGGATAGATAACTAACAGGAAATCGCATGTTGGGTATGATGCACTTTTATAGTTAATGGGTGTCTATATGTTTGCAATAGTCGCATGTGTCATCTCGACGTTTATTCAAAACATCCTTTTGGTTTCTACTCTTTATTTCCCTTGCTTGGGTTCTCCTCTTTTAAGAAAATGGTCGAATCCTATGAAGATTGCCTACATATCATGATGCCGCATGAATCATACCGAGCGTGGTTCATGAAAAAAATGTGATGGAAATAACAGGATATTTTGGGATTTTCATATTTTATAAAGGCGAACTTTGGTTGCAAAAACTAACAAAGTTACAGGCAACTAACAGTCTTGGACACAACAAAACTTACAGATTCGAATAGTGCATAAAAGAAAATACAGACTGACAGACTCTTTTAAGAAAAATATAATTTTTCAGAAATCATGAATACATTAAGACTTCAACTGCTTTGGAGCTTGAGGGGCATCACTCGGCCTTGCCACAGGCTTGCGTGCTAAACTCCCTTGGAGATGGTGGAGGTCTTCCATCACTTGTCGAACAAAAGTCATGGTGGTGGCAAAGAACAGGGATTTCGTCATATCCTCGCAATGGTTGCACTTTGTGGTGATGTAATTTGTGATTGCCCATATCTTTTTCCTAATAATACCCTTTTCTTCCAACAAACGCCCAATTTGCTCGGCCCTCTCCTATAGAGTTCGCTCTACTACCTTATTCAGCTCCTGGAATTACCGCAAATCCATCTCCAACCTTGCTATCACAGCATAACAATGTTCTTTTTCGGCTTTGGAATCCCCGACTTTCTTGGTCATTCTATTCTCATTCATGATGATCCTCCGCTTTGAACCAACAATCTCATCGTTATGCCATTCTTTTGATTTCTCAAGGATGCGGTCTCGTTCCTCTACACTTTTAGACAATTGCTTCTAAACACTGGACGGCTCTCCTTCTGCCTTATTCAAGTCAAACCTATATTCGGTTACTTTACCCCGCAAGTTTTCTATGAGTTTCTCATCTTTTGTGCTTCTGATGGGATTTCTGTGGCTGCTTTCATTTTCTGGATTTGGTCTCGTAATGCTTCGTTTTCTTTGGTTAATATCTTCTTTTCTCCCTCACTAGCTGCAGCTTGCAAACTACTTTCAAATTGCAGCTCTTTAATTTGCTTTTCCAATCTTCCTATAATGACCCTGTATTCATTTTCTTTGGCTAGCCAATCCCATTGCTCTTATGACGTTTCAGCAAATTCTTGGAGGTGTGGTCTCTTAGCCGGCCTTCCAGGCTCTATTTCTCTTTTGTACCAATAAACATACCCTGGTGCAGCCTCGCCTTTAGATATGTCGCGTACTCGAGTACCTGCTGTCAAGTATTGACATTCACTCCAGATCTGACGTACGACGGCTTCAGGGAATTGACCATTTGGGCTTATTGCAACCGCATTACGACTAATATCCTCATCCCTGGGGATCATTTGGCATCTACCAAATTGTCTTAGTACTATGTATGGCACATAGGGATGGATACTCCGGAGACCCATTAAATGAGGCCCGGTAGCTGGCATATACACAACTTCATCCACAGGGAGCTACCCGAATGTCCACTCTATCTGATTTGTAGTGATGACCCGGAGATGCGACACCCATTCTATGACACCCCCAGGTACTCTAAACCCATCAACCCTGTTGCAAAATATTTCTATGTAGCTCTTTGTTGGTGACCCATAATTCATGAACCAAGGTCGGTGGCATAGATTCTCTATCATCCATATTTGCAACAACATGTTACATCCTTCGAAGAAGTCTCCTCCTGCTTTACAGGTGGTGAGAGCACGGAAGATTTTGTATAAGATCATTAGAGCGAGCGTACTTTTGGCCTGGGTCATTAAAGTGCTAACGACCCCTGCTATCCGTATGTAAATATTCCCGTCCCTTCGTGGAAACACTAGAAGGCCCAAAACAAATACCATGAACAGAAAACATCGATGCTCCTCCCATTTGAGATGATTTCCCTTCTACAAATATGGTTTTTAGGGTCATTGAATCCCCCGATATGTCGGTAATTCTGATATATAAACTGCGGGGTGCAGAAGGCAGCTGACAGGTCCGGATTGTGAACCTTCCTACTGATTTTCATGGACTCGAGGAACTTGTCGGCAAGGGCTCTTAGTGCAATCAGGTATTGGTGTCTCAATGGAATCGTAGGGGTCCCAATATATCCTGTTATTTCCTACAATGTCGGGGTGAGTTCAAAATTTGAGAAGTGGAAGACATTGTGAGACGGGTCCCAAAATGTGATCAATGCTTTTACGATATGTCCCCTTGGGTTAATTTTCAACAAACCAGTGAGGCCTCCTAGATGCATGTTGACCCTATTTTTCCATTCTTCCCCCAGGTCATTCCACTATTGTCGCAACTCCAATGGAATTTTGTTCATGAACATTATCGTGCTCATTCTGCACATTTATTAAGTTGAATTAGTATCTCCAAAATTTGACTATTTGACTCCACAAAATATAAAAACCAGTACTTTATGAAATTTATTTCTTAAAATCAGGGCCCGGCTTTGCGAATACGGCCTTGCAATACTTCTGAAGGAAGTTTTTAAAGATATGTTCGCTTGCCGGTCAAAAATAAGATTCAGGGGTAGCCATTAGCACAAAATCAGCCTTCCGGCGCCCCTTGCGGTAACATTCGGCTGCTTTTTGCAGTAACGGCATCACCTGGTTTATTTTGTAAGAAAATAATTAAACCGGCCAATTGTTTCCTTTATTTTGGTTATTTCTACAAAAACGAAGTTGGTCCCGATGGAGGTTTCCTACGTATCTCCCATCCTGATGAGAATCAAACCGGCGTAGTTCGGTCAGAGACAATTTATTAAAACTAAAAAGTTATTTGAAAACACCCCCATTTTCTTTATCCTCCTTTTGTTTTGTTTTGGAAAATCTAGCAGCATTTCGGCGTTATTTGAGCAAATGATTAATCTCAGTAGCTCTAGTACCTTTTATTCTCTCAAATTTCCTTTCTATTCACAAGCCAGTCAACATGCAAATCCAAAGAAAATAAATGCTCAAGTAGCACGTAATATGCATCAGGATGGTCTTTTATTTCGGGGCACCTATCCTAGACGGACCCAACCCTTGTGTTGAGTCCCCTAAGTCAAATGCATGATGCAAATAGGCATTCCTACTAGGGATCCGGCATGAGCTCAAGTTACTCTAAGTTAAAAACCTTAATATAGGGTCTGGACTGTGCACCCGAGCAAACAACTCGAGTCGTGGAGGGGCTACGTACCGGGAACCAGGCCATCCAGCTTAGTAACTTGTCCTGCCTCTTTCTTATTTTCAAGTATGACACTAATAGAATAGGGAGTCTCAGCCAGTAAGCAAATCCCCGTCGGTGAGAAGTGAAGGGTTTCGTAGCAGTTTATACAGTTCAGATAATATCAAAGCGGTAAAAATAATTAGCACTTAGCAAAGAACATGTAAGCAAATCAGAAGAAGCCAAATATAACAGTTATTCTAAGCTCGAACTCTTGAACCCTGAACCAGATATACTGCGTTCGATTCCCCAGAAGAGTCTCCAGAGCTGTCACACCTCCTTTTGTAAATGGTTACCCCGAAGGATAAAACGTATAAGGGAGTTTTTTCCAATTAAAGTGACATTATTCTAAATGGAATTATTTATTTATTTAGAGTCGCCACTTGGGATAGGTTTGGTTTTTGGTGTCCCAAGTCACCGGTTTATTTAGGATCCCAAATCGAGCAAATTTTTCGACTGCCCGAATGGAGTATGCGAACCAGAAATTCTGAGTAAGGAATTCTGTTAACCCGAGGGAAGGTGTTAGGCACTCTCGGATTCTGTGGTTCTAGCACGGTCACTTAAACTATTATAAATCACCAATTATCCGATTTTTATACATGTTCATCCTATAGTGAAATTTTAAAATTGTTAATCGCTTTATTCATTATTAGGAATATTTACAATGTTATTAAAACATGTCTTGAACCACGTCACATAGATGCACCCGCAGTGTTCGACATATTTTAACATCATTGAGATTTGGATTTGGGTCATATAAATGCACACCCGAGTTTAGGGAAATTAATTATTAAAATAACGCGTCCAAATCAACTAAGTGTTTTAAACTTCGTGGGAAAACCGTGAAATTCACTAAACACCATTTCCTAGATTTCTAAGTATTTTTACTACAATTAGAGGGCCACTCAGCGCATGATTTTGTTTATCGTGGCACACCTATATTATTTTTTTTAGAAAGGTAACCTAAAGATACTATAATTGTTCTATTATACATGTCTAAAATAAAAGAGAAGTCCTAATTAATTTGTATGTTAATGATTTATCTAAAGGAAACATTCATCATGCATATCTTCAGCATTTTTATGGCTAATTTCTGTAATTGGGTTTTATTAATGAGAGCAGTTAGCCCAGAAGTACATTCTTCTTGTACCTCACAACTACATCAGTCTGGGCCTTCAGTTTAAGCCCAGAAATTTGAGACTACCGGTTAACCACAAAGCAAGGATAACATTCTCCACATCATTATGTTACAGCTGCTTAAAATTACTCATATTTGATCATTTTTTAATGTATTAAAGACGTTTGACAAAGGGAAATCTAGGTAATGATCTTTTCCATACTAGTAAATCAATATGCTAACATTCAGGTTTGAATTCAACATCTACAAACTGGTGGACATATCAATTAGAATATGTGTACACACAAGGATTCCCTAATATTGAGTCAGACATGCAGATTACGCAAATTATTGACTACCATGTTCTCAACCTACTGAAATTTAAACAACTTAGAGTTAACAGTCCAAACAATTCGAAACAGTCCGACATAGTCCAAAAAATTAGAACACGAATCTACTGTAACAACTGATTAAATATTATTAGACTAATAGTGTTTACAACTATGAAATTATTATAAAATAATGAAAATGCCTTCATTCTGAAACGATATTGGTAGATGTACATTTCCAGATTTTCTGAGTGAGAAGAAATACCTGGAATTACTGCAATGAAGAAAACACCTATGAGTAATGTAAACAAGAAGCAACAATCAGCAGCATATCAACCAACTAAAACCCAGAAATAGTATCAAGAGGTCCATGTAAGTTTTAAAAAGACCAACAATACTACAAATTCCAATCCTATAGCTCGAACAAAGAAAATCAGCCTGAGATTAATGTCCCAAATAAATTCTAAAGATATTAAAACTCTATATGCATATACTTCAATTCATCTTCATCTTATTGTGGATGGAATTCAGATTATTTGGAAATTTTTAGGAGATTTTGCCAGAAAAAGCTTCGGATTTTTTCAGGAATTTTTCAGATGGTGTGCTCTCTTTAAAAACAATAAGATATCCTTTCTATAGCCAAATCCTTAGGGAAACTCTTTTCTTCATGTTTTCTCATTAGTCCCTTCCCTATTTCTTAGAATTGCTTAATTGGTCCCTTGCTTTTTAACTTGTGCCTCAAGTTTTAAGAGAAAAGTTATGATGATCAGAAGTTACCCCTGTCTTTCCTTCTCAATTACTTAACCTAAGTATTTCTACCCTGGTGCCTATCCATTTGGTCAGAAGTTGACCATAGTCAACTGCTCAAGGCCATAAACCATGGTCTCATTATCAGTTGGGGTCACGTTTTAAGAAAGCTGAGCATGACTAGCTACTTAATTTAAGACTACACTATACTACTAAAAGGCAAACAAAAATGATCAAAGTTGATCAGCAAAAGGTCATTGAAACACATAAATATAGGCAAATTTAGACTGGTACCAAAATGCGGGACTAAATTAGTTTGAGGCAAAACAAAGCTAACCAGCACAAACTTCATAAACAAACACAAGGTTTATCACAAATTAACATTGATCAAACTGAAACGAAAAAGGAAGGTCAAACCATGGAAGGGATGAACATTTGAGCTAACAGAATAATTCAATTTAATCAAGGAACATCTAGAAATCCAATTGATAAAGGGATCATTCAGAACAAATTATAGAAAGACTTAAAACAAAAGGCACATTATTCTAGATGAAAACAAAAAACCTAATCAGAAGATTATCATAGAGGAGCAAGTAGAACAATCATGTACTCACACAAAACAAAAACAAAGAAAATTAAAAGAAAACAAAAGGAAAACGGGGAACTTAGCTTAACATCATAGCCCTAAAAACCTTTGACCTTCGCGTCTCATGGTTTCTGGCCATTTCTAGTTAAAAATATTGGAAGGTCTTATAGAAAATCATTCTATCCATGATATGTATGCTTTGGTTGTATTAGCATGATTTTCAGGTATAGGTTTTGATGAATGACAAACAATGAAGTCAAGTGTCAAACAATGTTATTATATGACAAACAATCAAGATTGAATGCCGAGAAGCATATTGATGACGGAATTGCATAGACAAGCCAAAGGCGAGCTCAAAAGTTCAAGACCGAAGACCCAAGGCGTAGGTCGTTAGGTAGAACAAATGTAAGAGCAACGTTTAAAGTTATCTCGTCTTTTGGCTCAACATAGTGTCATCATAAATATGCATAATCATTTTATCAAATCATATTTCAAATACTTCAAACAAAATGATTTCAAACATTTTCATTTTAGCCAAAATGAATTTTAAACATGTCTTTCAAAGCTGGACAGAAATAATCGATTATGTTTATTTTGATAATCGATTATGTTAAGACAGTGTAAACCGGAATTTACAAAACAGCAAAATAATCGATTATCAGAAGTGCATAATCGATTATCTTGTATCCGTTGCCAAGTTTTTGAGCACTGTAACAAAATAATCTATTATGCATATCACAATAAGCGATTATCCTGCATAAAATCAGCTTCCGATTTTGTAACGGTAAGCTGATAATCGATTATCCAAATCTGATAATCGATTATCTTGGCATAAAATCAGCATAATTGATTGTCAATTAAGCAACGGACATACTACTTCTACCACCTATAAATAGAGGTCTTTTGAGCTGAATTGTAACACACAACACCTCTCATTGTTCATATACATATTGATATCATTTGTGCATCATTATAGAGCTTTTGTTGAGCCATTTGAGAGACAACTTTGAGTTGTTCATAGAGCTTATTTTGTATCTCTTTATCTACTCTTTTTAGAGAGTTCTTGTTGTAAAAGAGAAAGGTGTTTGAGAAGACCATATCTTCTCATTAATTGTCGGCTTTGCTAAGTACCCTCAATCTTAGTGTGTGAAGTCTTGTGGTGCGGTATCCACGAGCAAGGTGAAGTCTTGAGGTGCGGTATCCTCGAGCAAGTTGAAGTCTTGTAGAGTGTACATCTACGAGCAAGTGTAACGGTTTGTTAGGCACCCGTAAGCTTAACGGAGTTAGTGGAATCTCGAGAGAGTCTCTCGGGGACTGGACTAACCACAAGTTGTGGTGAACCAGGATAAATTCGGTGTGTTCTTTCCTTACTATTTTAATTACCGAATCTATTTTATTCCTGCAATTTTAATTCTGCAATATTTATCAATATTCTCATGCCGCACTATTCACCCCCCTCTAGTGACGGGCATAAATCCTAACAATTGGTATCAGAGCCTAACTCTCTGAAAGCCTTAACCGGTTGAGAGAACGATATATATTTTTTTGTTGAGAATATTGAACGCAGGAATGATGAGCGAAGGACACTCCACCAATAGGCCTCCACTATTTGACAGAACAAATTACACATATTGGAAAGAACGGATGAGAATCTTCATCCAATCAAATAACTTTCGCTTGTGGCAAATCATCAAGAACGGTGAACAAATGCCAACAAAGAAAGTTGGGGAAACCACGGTTCCAAAGGAGGAAGATGAATATGATGCCGAGGACGTCAAGAAAGTTGAAAATAACGCGAAGGCCGTCAACTTATTATATTGTGCGGTGAATCCGGATGACTATCGGAAGATTTCTTGCTGCACAACCGCCAAGGAGATGTGGGATAAACTCGAGATCACTTATGAAGGTACGTCTCAAGTCCGAGAATCTAAAGTTGATTTTCTAACACATGAATATGAACTCTTTAAAATGAGGGAGAAAGAACCCATCGGTATTATGTTCGAACAATTCCCAAAAATCGTCAACGATCTTCATGCTCTCGGGAAAGTGTACACGAACAAAGATCTTGTTCGAAAAATCCTACGGAGTCTCACTCCCGAATGGCATTCCAAAGCCAATGCCATCCAAGAGTCGATAGGAATCACGGATGTCACAATTGATGGACTAAGAGGTAACCTCGAAACTTATGAAATCACAATTCTTAATCCCTATCATAGAAGTAAAAGTTCGAATATTGCCTTCAAAGCCTCATCCTCTAAAAGAGAAGAGGTAAGTGATTCGGATAGCGATGATGATAATATTTCCAATGCCTTGATCGAAAAGTTTTATAAGTTTATGAAAAAGGAAATAAAGAAGGAAGAACTAAGTCCTTCATGCCATAAGTATGGAAAACTTGGCCACACCGAGTCACATTGTCCAAAACCCAAGGACAAGAAAAAGAAGAAACATCAAAGGTGTGTGACATGGGATTCGGACAGCTCAGGCGATGAAACTGCCGCATTATGCCTCATGGCCAACGAGGAAGAAGAGGTAAGTAATTCTAACTCTTATTCTTTTGATGAATTACAAGAAGCTTTTCAAGAATTATATGATGAATTGAAAAAGTCTTCAAAAATCTCCAAAGAGGCCAAGGCTAAAATTAATGTTTTAGAACAGAAAAACAAATTTTTGGAAAATGACAATATTGACCTTAGAAATAAAATTAAGGAGATGAATGAAGCCTCTTCAATTGATCAAAATTCAAATTGTTGTTCTTGTATGTCTTTGAAAATAGAGAACATAGAACTTAGGAACACACTAGAAAAACGTAGTGTTAATAATCCTAAAACAATTGAAGAAATTAAAAAGGATGATAGAAATGAAGTTGGACCACCTAGAAATAATTCTAGGAACTTCACTAATGAGTCTAAAATTAATCATTTTAGGCCACCTAGAAACGACTCTAGGAATTTCATTAATGAGTCTAAAATTAATCATTTTAGACCACCTAGAAACGACTCTAGGAATTTTGTTAATGAGTCTAGAATGAATAATTCTAGACCACCTAGAAATAACTCTAGGAATCGCAATACGTCCAGGAATAACGACTTTAGATCACCTAGAACATTTTTGGCTCAACCAAGACATATGCACAACCCGAATTTTATATGTCATTATTGCAACCGGGTAGGACACATTGCGCCCGTATGTTTTGCAAAACATAGAGATTTATCTTTTGACTATGATTATTATTTGCCTAACCCCCAAGGACCCAAAAGCAGTTGGGTACCGAAAACCTATTTTTAGGTACGTTTGCAGGTGCGCTTGAAGACTACAATATCGTAGTAGATGCACCAAGCACGAAACATTATTGCATCGAGGGGGAATGTCGGTTAGTTATCATATTTTTTGATAAAAACGTAATAGTTGATATGTGTTAACAATTATTATATCTTTGTTAATAATTGATATTAATTATTTTTGCTGATTCATATTTTGATAACTTTTATCTTGAATAACAATTGGTATCAATTATTTTTGTTAAAAATAATGATTGATGTTTTGATGAATATCTCTCTAGTTTGAATAACAGTTGGTATATTCGCTAAAAATAACCTTTGATATGGTTGTTATAATTTTACTAACATTTGGCATTATTTCATGTCGGTATGATTTTTTAAATATCGTCAATGTATGTTCCTCATTGTATTTCCTATCTTATATTTGACACTAACAATTTATATACCCAAAAGGGGGAAGTGTCGAAAGGGGATAATAGCCTTTGTATACTCTCTTTTTGCTAATGCCAAAAGGGGGAAGAGTTTAGGCGATATGCATCAAATAAGGGGGAATGTATCTACGTTATAGTATGCCTTATTTGAGGGGGAATTATCATTAAGGGGAATTGTTTGCATGAATTGTATGTTGAGATATAGCATGAATTTAGGGGGAATCCGATATGCATATCTCCTATTGTTTGTCATTATCAAAAAGGGGGAAATTGAAGAAAATCATTCTATCCATGATATGTGTGCTTTGGTTGTATTAGCATGATTTTCAGGTATAGGTTTTGATGAATGACAAACAATGAAGTCAAGTGTCAAACAATGTTATTATATGACAAACAATCAAGATTGAATGCCGAGAAGCATATTGATGACGGAATTGCATAGACAAGCCAAAGACGAGCTCAAAAGTTCAAAACCAAAAGACCCAAGGCGTAGGTCGTTAGGTAGAACAAATGTAAGAGCAACGTTTAAAGTTATCTCGTCTTTTGGCTCAACATAGGTCATCATAAATATGCATAAAATCATTTTACCAAATCATATTTCAAATACTTCAAACAAAATGATTTCAAACATTTTCATTTTAGCCAAAATGAATTTTAAACATGTCTTTCAAAGCTGGACAGAAATAATCGATTATGCTTATTTTGATAATCGATTATGTTAAGACAGTGTAAACCGGAATTTACAAAACAGCAAAATAATCGATTATCAGAAGTGCATAATCGATTATCTTGTATCCGTTGCCAAGTTTTTGAACACTGTAACAAAATAATCTATTATGCATATCACAATAAGCGATTATCCTGCATAAAATCAGCTTCCGATTTTGTAACGGTAAACTGATAATCGATTATCCAAATCTGATAATCGATTATCTTGGCATAAAATCAGCATAATTGATTGCCAATTAAGCAACGGACATACTACTTCTACCACCTATAAATAGAGGTCTTTTGAGCTGAATTGTAACACACAACACCTCTCATTGTTCATATACATATTGATATCATTTGTGCATCATTATAGAGCTTTTGTTGAGCCATTTGAGAGACAACTTTGAGTTGTTCATAGAGCTTATTTTGTATCTCTTTATCTACTCTTTTTAGAGAGTTCTTGTTGTAAAAGAGAAAGGTGTTTGAGAAGACCATATCTTCTTATTGATTGTCGGGTTTGCTAAGTACCCTCAATCTTAGTGTGTGAAGTCTTGTGGTGCGGTATCCACGAGCAAGGTGAAGTCTTGAGGTGCGGTATCCTCGAGCAAGTTGAAGTCTTGTAGAGTGTACATCTACGAGCAAGTGTAACGGTTTGTTAGGCACCCGTAAGCTTAACGGAGTTAGTGGAATCTCGAGAGAGTCTCTCGGGGACTAGACTAACCACAAGTTGTGGTGAACCAGAATAAATTCGGTGTGTTCTTTCCTTACTATTTTAATTACCGAATCTATTTTATTCCTGCAATTTTAATTCCGCAATATTTATCAATATTCTCGTGCCGCACTATTCACCCCCCCTCTAGTGACGGGCATAAATCCTAACAGGTCTTTCGCCTTTTGGGAAGGCTGAGCAATCATTTGAGATGGGGGAGGGTATCAGGTGTAAGGTTGGTTAGTTTTGGATGGGTTTTGGTTTCAGACCATTTTCAATTTGGTTTTTGGCCAGGTTAAATTTTATTAAGGCCGTTGGTTATGGATTTGTAGAGAGGGAGGTGAGGAGGTTACATGGTATCAGTTTCAAGGGATTCCGGGGAGGTTAAAGATTTGGTCATTGTTTCGAACTAATATTCGAAGCAATGGGCGGAGGTTTGAAGGAAATTGAACACGGCTCCATCATGGCGATGGGGTAAGGGACCTAGGGTGTTATTTTTGAAAGTTCCTGCGATGGCGGCGGTGGAGGCGGTGTCCAAGGATTTTTATATTCGAGAAGATTGGCTCACATTTGAAGCTTGGTTCTTTGGGCATCGAAAAGAGCAGGGAATGGTGGGTCAGGGGTGTATTTTGGGGAATCATCGGAGCTCTGTCGTCTGCGAAGACGATTTTCGGCCGGCGGCTATGGGGCGGTGTATCAACGGAGACAGAGGGTACGAGGACGAAGCTATTTGTATCTAGGGTTTGATATAATTCAGACATTTTGATGTATTATCCTCATCGAACCCATGCCATTGGATAATGGTTGATGAACGGCTGAGATTGATGTCCCCAAAACGACGTCGTTTTGGGGCGTCTCTAATGGCAGCTCGGGTTAGAGACGGGTTGGGCCAGTTTTTTGGGTACTTTGGACGGGTAGGAGTATTTGGACCATCCAGATTTGACCCAATTGTGGCCAACCTGATCTCAAGCCTTTTTAATTCCTTTTTTTTCATTTTCATTTTCAAATCTTCCTAATGTATTTTAAAACTCTCTTATTAAACTAAATGCTAAATTAGCTAAATTAGATTAATCAATCACATAAACTAATCAAAACATGAAAATTTGCAAATTTTGAAACTACAAAATAAACTATTTATTTTTTGTGATTTTTATATTTCGCAAAACAAAGCCCTAATTACTAGTTAATTCTATCAAAATTATGTAAAATCAAATCCTAAATGCTTATGCAATTTTTTTGTATTTTTTATGTTTTGTCATGCATGCACCAATGGAAATACACACAAATATGTGCAATTAAACCCTAAAATTGAATAATAAAAAGGGGAAATCCTAAGTCTGAAAATTCTATAAGAGTAATTTTAATGAGGCAAAATTCACGTGCTCACAGACGTTAATGCCATGAAGGACGAAATGTACAAACTAAAGAACCAAATGGCTGAGATGTACCAGGCATGGGCAAGAGGATAGCCACCCCAACCTATCCTGCTAATCCAACCTTCATCCCGCCACTGGCCCAACCTCCTGACCCGTCCACCACCGACCCACCCTCAAGTTTTCCTATCTACTCACAGCTCTAGGCTATGACCTCTCAACCACCACCAGCTCCACTACCCAAAGTCGCTCCTCACCCCCCTCCACTAATTGCTTCCATCTATGTGGCACCTCCTCCTCCTGCGCTCCATAGATCGTCAAGTGAACCCTTACTTCAAGCTTACGACCACCAATACTATCCACCAGAACCTGCTTACAAAGCCCATGAGCCTTACTCATATGCTCCCTGTCTCGAAATCCCTGCGGGAGTTGAAAAGCCTATCAAAAATCTTGAGCAAGAGGAGTTTCTAAGAAAGGTCAAAAGTTTAGAACAATCATTCAGGGACATGCGGGGGTTAGATCGCCAAGTGAGCATGGCGTTCAAGGACCTTTGTATATTTCCAGACGTGCAGTTGCTTCCAGGTTTCAAGATGCCTGAATTTGACTTATATTATGGACATGGCGATCCGGTCGCGCATCTAAGGGGGTTTTGCAGCAAAATGAGCGGAGCAGGGGGGAAAGATAAATTGCTAATGGCGTCCGTTAGCTAGAGTTTAAGTGGGTCGGTACTGTAGTGTTACATTTGGCAGAATCACAATCGGTGGTAACCTTGGGATGACCTGGCACAAGCGTTTGCTTGTCACTTTCAATATAATCTCGAGATTATCCCGGATCGTCACCTCTGACAATACTGGAGAAGAAACACAATGAGAGCTTCAGGGAAAACGGTTTCTGGTGGAGAGACCAAGCAGCCAGGCCACACCCTGGCTCCATCTCATTACACCCGACCTCTTCCTTACCACCAAACATACGCACAACCTCCATACAGCTCAACACAATATTACTATCCACCATTAGAACCTCGTTTCTCAATCCATCACGCACAAGCGTATACCCAACCTCCCGCCCATGCACAATGGCGTGCACCAGCCCCACAAAATACCTACCCAACTCCACAAAATCACTACCCACCTCTAAAAGCCTACCAACAACCCCTGAAATCCACCTTCCGAGCCAATCCAGTCCTGAGACATGAATAGGTGCAGAAGAAAAAGGCTTTCACTCCATTGGGAAAATCTTACACTAGTTTATTCCACCGGCTGCGACAACTGCATGTGTTGGAATTTGAAGAATTCTATCCAGGAACTTATCGACTCCCACTGGATTGAATTGCAGACTCCAGAGGTACCCAACATTAACCAAAACCCAGTGTCGGCCCATCATGAGACCAACATGATTGAGATCGTAGAGAATAGGGGAGAGTCCAAAAGGCCCTTACAGAAAGTAATGATGATCAAATCCAGTGAAGTTAAGCCAACTGAGAATGTGAGTAGTGAGAAGTCAGTGATCGAGGCAAAATGAAGAAGCAGCAAACCTGTCAATAGTTCAAGGGAGCCCATCATGCATGGTTGCACCAAAACAGGAATAGACAAAAGTGATAGTACACGAGGCATTTAGAGAGCATGTCATGAAAGTGGAAGGTGTTCGCATAGAGCTTGTCATTGTGAAACCAGTAATCCAGCCGCCAATCATCGACAGCAAAGTTGTTCCTTGGAGATATGAACAAGCATTAGTGATGTACAAAGAGAAGAAAGTTAGGGAAGAAGTTTGTGAAGCCCGGGGTTTAACTCGGTCAGGGAGATACTTCGCCCCTAAGGAGTTGAGGAAAAGCAGGATCTCTAAAGATAACCCAGAATCAGTGAAGAAAGCAGTATCGGAAGAAGAGGCAGAAGAATTCCTAAAGAAGATGAAAATGCAGGACTACTCCACCATAGAGCAATTGAGGAAAACACCAGCTCATATCTCCTTACTGTCCTTATTAATCCATTCAGATGAACATCGCCATGCGTTGATGGAGATTTTGAACGAAGCCCATGTCCTTGACAAGATAACAGTGAATCATTTGGAGAAGATTGCAAATAAGATATTCGAGGTAAATCAGGTCACTTTCTCTGACGATGAACTGCCAATGGAGGGAACTAAGCATAACCGGGCCCTTTATTTGACTGTAAAATGTGAAGATGTTGTGGTCACCCAGGTTCTGGTCGACAATGGGTCCAGTGTAAATATTTGTCCGCTCTCCACATTGAACAATCTGAAGGTGGAGAATGAAAGGGTCCACAAGAATAACATTTGTGTTTGAGGTTTCGATGGCGGAGGCAAAGACTCAGTAGGGGATATAGTGCTGGAAGTAACAATAGGGCATGTTAAATTCACCATGGAATTTCAAGTGTTGGACGTGGTAGTTTCTTATAACCTGTTGTTGGGAAGGCCATGGATTCACGAGCGAAGGCAGTCCCATCTACTTTGCACCAAATGGTCAAATTTGAATGGGACAGGCAAGAGATTGTGGTGCACGGTGAAGATAATCAGTAGGTTTCAGGTGATGCTATCGTACCTTTTATTGAATCTGAAGACAGCAAAGGGCCATGGGTCTACCATGTATTCGACACAGTGCCAGTTGAGAAGATCGCAGAGGGTGAGGTTGTCATGACTCCAAAGATAGCGGCCGCGTTAGTCATGGTGGCTTCAGAAATGTTGAAGAATGGTTCACGCCCGGCAAGGGGTTGGGTGCTTCTCTACAAGGAATCGTGCAACCAGTGTCCCTCCTCAAAAATCTGGACACCTTTTGTCTAGGGTTCAAGACTATAGCTGTAAGGCGAGCCAGAAAGTTAAAGTAGAGGGCCTGGGCTCTCCCAATGCCCATGCCAAGGTTGTCTAAATCATTTGTCAAGCTAAGTATTAGCAAGTGCTCTGTGCTAAGGATTCCCAGTCCATTGATCGAGGTGGATGGGGATCTGGATAAGGGGTTAGAAAGGCTGTTCAATGAGGTTAATATGGTCTAGGCAAAAGAAGGATCAAGCAGGGCAGATGTGCAGTTTGTGGGAGCATGCGCAAAAGTCAATAACTAGGAAGCCACTCCTCTTACCACCCGGAGGGAGTCGTGATAGTCGGGTTTGATTTTTCTATTAGTCTAGTTTGGATTAGCTTCAGAGTTGTTAATTCAGTTGTTATTTTCGTCCGATTGGATGTGTAAACTCTGTTATCTTTTGATTCTAATGAAATGCAATTTCCTTCCAGTAATGCAGATAGTTCCTACTTTTCTTTACTTCTCTTTCTTTTCTCTTTTGTACAGTTATTTTTATGTTGTTACAATGATCTGACATGCATAAGGACTTTTCGGCCCAGTCATAAGAATCGGTCTAGTTCAGAAATAATAATTCAGGAAATAGAGCACGATGATGAGCCAGAATACAATGAGGAAGGGGCATGGGATGAAATTATTAAAGAGTTGAGCCAATTTGAGGAGAAAACCAAGGCAAACCTAAGCGATACAAAGACGGTCAATTTAGGGATCCCGGATAATGCCAAAGAAACAAAAATAAGTGTCCATCTGGAATCACAACTTAGGAAAGAAATAATTGAAGCACTGCTTGAGTACAAAGATGTCTTTGCATGGTCCTACGATAATATGCCAGGATTGAGCACTAACTTGGTGGTTCACAAACTGCCCACCGACCCGGCATGTCCTCCCGTCAAACAAAAGTTGAGAAAGTTTAAAACTAATAAGAGCGTAAAAATCAAAGAGGAAGTGACCAAGCAGTTTGAGGCAAAGTTTATCTAAGTCAAGCGATATCCCACCTGGTAAGTTAACGTTGTGCTCGTGCCGTAGAAGGATGGTAAGACCAGATTGTGCGTCGATTACCGTGACCTCAATAAAGCAAGTCCGAAGGACAACTTCCCCCTGCCGAACATTCACCTACTAATTGACAATTGTGCGAAGCATGAGATCGGGTCATTCGTGGATTGTTACGCAGGCTACCACCAGATCATAATGGATGAAGAAGATGCGGAGAAAATAGCATTTATCACACAGTGGGGAACATATTGCTATAAGGTCATGCCTTTTGGTTTGAAGAACGCCGGGGCGACATACATGAGGGCCATGACAACCATTTTTCATGATATGACACATAAGGAAATTGAAGTCTATGTGGATGATGTGATAGTGAAGTCCAGAAAGCAATCCGATAATGTTAAAGACCTGAGTAAATTCTTCCAGAGGCTCCGTAGGTATGACCTCAAACTCTACCCGGCAAAATGCGCATTTGGGGTTCTCTCAGGGAAGTTTCTGCAGTTCATAGTCAGCCGACGAGGCATTGAACTAGACCCATCAAAGATCAAAGCTATATAGGAACTACCGCCACCGAGGAATAAAACAGAAGTGATGAGTCTATTGGGAAGATTGAATTACATGAGTCGGTTCATTGCTCATCTCACAACCATCTGTGAGCCTATCTTCAAGCTATTAAAAAAAGATGGTGCAGTAAAATGGACGGGAGAGTGCCAATAGGCTTTTGATAAGATAAAGGAATATTTGTCGAACCCAACGGTGTTGGTCCCGCAAGAGCCAGGAAGGCCCTTGATCTTATGTTTGACAGTCTTAGATAACTCATTCGGGTGCGAGTTAGGTCAGCACAATGTTACCGGGAGGAAAGAACAGGCCATATACTACCTGAGAGCACGTGATTTTTGCCCTACATGAAAACAACTCATAAAAAATAGACCAAAACAAATTTTTATTAATTTTAAAATTTTTCTTTATTTTTGTTGCATTTCATGCATTTTTAATATTTTCAAATCGTATAGAATCCATTAAAATGTCACATTTTAATATTTGCCACCTTAGGTTCAGTTCGCATTTAGGAATTAATTACATTGAATTAGTTGTGTTTAAAAAAACGAATCATAAAAAATGGTTAATTTTGCACTTTTTAATTATTGAATTTCGGTAGTTTTCCGCTTAATTTGGTTTTAATTAGTTGCAATTAGTATTAGTTGTAGTAATTAGTTTAATTTGAAATAATTTGACTAGGAATTAATTTAGGTGTTATTTTCATTTTTAATTTAAAAGAAATTAGAAAAATATGAAAATAAAGATGTGAATCATATTTTCGGGCTAATCTCTACTTCTATTTTTAAGCCCAATGCAAATTTCCTTTTATGACCCAAATTATCCCCTACCCAACCCCAAATCGGGTCGACCCGGCTCAACCAAATATCCAAATCCATTTCCTACCCGAAAAGACCTAATACACAGATATACGCCTATACATAATACAGAAGACAGGGACACGCTGATACACAAGGAAAAAAGCTACAGGGCTTTGCTTCTTTTGTAGGAAATTCGACAAATAAATGCCTATGCAGACGATACAATATAGAATAGATACACAAAAGGACGCCTGGAAAATTTTGAGCGCAGCTTCTCAACAGGAGACTCCCTTAACCTCGTGGGATCGTCTTCTTTGTGAAGACTGAACTTTTGCAGCCTAATGGCGAAAAACACCCATAGCTGACCCACTTCCATCTTTTTCTTCAACTCCTCCTCTCACCGCTCAGTGGCGAACTCACCAGAAATACATAGAGCTCCATTGCCACTGCATCTGCTTCGTCTATTATAGCTACAGCAGCCATGAAACTTGCTTGAATCCTCTATGACAGTTCCTCAATCATCTGATCCTACCCCAACGTCAAAACACACCCATCGACAACACCCCTGAGCCGTCTTCTTCTTCTTCATCACCTTCGTCAGCCAAAAACCAGCCCTTAGCGACAAAAGAATAGCATGATGCTACTCGTCTTCTTCCGTCAAAATTGACCTCCAACCTCCGTTGCAGCCAGCTGTAGAACCAGCCCTAAGAGCATGAACATAGGAGCTCAAATTGCAGCTCGGCGCCGTGGAAATAGTGGCGTGTGTGTGCGATTTTTGATTCTCACTATATTTTCAGATCCGATTGTTTTTCAAGCTCTCCAGCGAGTTTCGAGGTTGTCGGGGTGAGGTTTTGTCCGAGGTTCCGTTCGAAGTTCAAATCATTAGCTTGTTTGAGTGTCGTGGCTTGCTCATTTGTATACATGGTAAACTTAGAAATAAAGGTTCACTGTTCTTCACTCTCTACTTTATTTAGCTCACTTTGTTACTCTTTCGTGTTACTCTACTTATTTTTGAATTATAGCATGATAAAGTTAATTGGGTCGTATTAATTGATGATGTTGATTAGTCATGTTGTTTCAGTTGTGTTGTAGATAGCTAGATCCTAATAGGCTCGTGCTTTGTTTCATTAGTATGTTGTTGTTCTTGTTGGAATTGGAAATGTTACAATAGAGGCGAAGAGCAGAGCTCAGGTGTTATTTTTTTTTCTTGTTGGATATTGCTTTGATATTAATGTGTTGAGACTACCTGTTAGATGGAATAGAAATGAATTGGTTGGTCAGTTTTAGGGTGTTGAGCACATGATATGTTTGGCTTAATAAGTTTGGGTGAAATTCATCGAGAGCGTAAAGTAAATCACGACAGTGAAGGAAATTAAGGGTAGTTGTATTTGAATTAATCCTGCTTGGTGATAATTGTGCGAAGGAACATTATTTATACTTGTTCGATATGTTTATTCGAATTGGATATAGCTGGATATGATGGTGCCACAAAATAGATATTGGGTTGCTATTCATCAACTAAACCACATGATTAGATTGAAGGAGTCAGTAGATGCATTTCATGTGACTCGGCTCCAATTTCAAACAAGGTTAAATAACACAGGTTGTGAACCACGGGTGCATTTCATGTGAGGGGGCTTTCGATATGTTTTAAATAACCTTGATTTTTCCTTAAATAAAATAAAATTAGTTTGAAAGTTTACGATCCTCCAAATGTAGTTCTCTTATAAATTATAATTGGGACGCTCCATGCCAAACAAAAATGAATATTGCATGGCCCTCGCTTTATTTAACATTGAATTGATCCTTAGATTCCTAGGCATGCCATTTAATAAATTCCATGGCACGTCGCAAAGTTGCGAACATGTAATTGCTTTAGCCACATTAGTTTAATAATTTACCTTTCCTAAATTCGGGTGCGCATTTATGTGACCCAAATCCAAATCCCAACGAAGTTAGAATATGACAATAACCACGAGTGCATTTATGTGTATTTTAATGACGTTGTAATTTTTCTTAAAATAACAATAAAAGCGATTTAAAGTTAAAATGCACATAAGTTAAAACATGTTCTAAAATAAGATAATCTAAGCCAAATATAACAGTTGAGCGACCGTGCTAGAACCACGGAACTCGAGAATGCCTAACACCTTTTACCGGGTTAACAGAATTCCTTACCCGGATTTCTGGTTTGCGGACTATTAAACAGAGTCATTCTTTCCTCGATTCAAGATTCTAAACGGTGACTTGGGACACCATAAATCTCCCAAGTGGCGACTCTGAAATTCTCTTAAATAATCGAATCCCGTTTCGATTGTCCTTTAATTGGAAAAACTCCCTTTATCTACGCCCTTCGTTGGGTCGTAGTAGCCAAAATGAGGTATGACAGCTCTAGCGACTCTGTTGGGGACCGAACCCAGAATCTCTGGTTCAGGGTTCAAGAATTCGAGCTTAGAATAATTGTTGTATTTGGTTTTGTTTATTATTTGATTTTACATGTTGGATTAATGTGAAAACTGATGCTTTTACCACTTTGATATTATCTGAACTGTATATATAAACTGCTACGAACCCTTCTCTTCTCACTTTCGGGGATGTGCTTACTGGTTGAGACTCCCTATTATGTTAGTGTCATACCCAGAAATAAGAAAGAGGCAGGACAAGTTACTAAGCTGGATGGCCTTTTGGTTCCCGGTACGTAGCCCCCTCCTCAACTCGAGTTATCCGCTCGGGTACACTGTCTAGAACACATACTCAGGTTTTTGAACTTAGAATAACTTGACCTCATGCCAGATCCCTAGTAGGAACTCTTATTTGCATCATATATTTGACTTAGGGGACTCAGCAGAGGGTTTGGGTCCGTCAAGGGTAGGTGACCTAATATAAAAGACCATCCTGATGCATTTTATATGCCGCGTGTGTCATTTTTTTCAAGGGTGAAAGGGTCATTTGGTGGACCAATGATAGCTGAGGATAAATGTAAAAAAAAGAGAAAAAAGAAAAAAAAAAAGAAAAAAGAGAGGGTGAAGTGTAGAAATAAAGCAAGTAGGATTTAGTTATATTTTTATTTAAAATAATGAGGCAAAAGATATATGAAAAATTCAAAAAATATTTTACTCTTTTTCATCATTTTCTGAAAATCAAATAAAAAGAAAAAAAATCCAATAAATAGTTTACATATTTCATCATTTTTCAAAAGAGACAAAAGAAAATGTTTTCTTTAAAAAATTAGCTGTTTTTTTATTTTTTGCCCGTATCCAATTTGCCCGAACTACGCAAACTGGTTCTCGTCTCTCCGGGCGTGATAAATAGGCAACCCACATAGGGTCTCGTCTTTCTAGTAAATCTTAGGTTCTTGGCATTGCGGGATCATAGCCAAATCTTGCACTTCTAGCCATTTTTAGCCACATAGGTTAGTTTTAGAACTCAGAAGTTGTTTATTTGGAAATTGTGTGAATTGAGTTGTGTCAATGGACTCTACTATTGAAATTCTTAGAGTTCAAGTTGGATTTCTCTTGTCAAACTTATTTTATGTTGACGAAAGTTCTGTTAAGATCAGTATTTGTTTGTAGGAGCATTGTTTTGTGATTTTAATTCAATCTATGAATTGTTGGTGGGGCCATGTTTGAAAGTAAGTCATGCATTGTACACTAGTTATCTTTGTGCTATGACTACGAAATTTTGAAGCTTGTTTGTTGAAATTTTGCCACTATTAATGGAAAAGTTTCTGGAATAAATTGAAAGCTGAATATCTCCTAGCTTGAACTTTGTTATCATTGGTTTCCAATAGTAGTTGTTGTCATTGAGTTTAATAGAGGGGATTTAGTTGGACTAGAGATTGAGCAGTTTGAATTGTGATTTGGTTGAGCATACAGTAAGCTTAATTTGCCAAAAATTGGTGTCCGTTGAGATTGTGCTCGAGTTTAGCAGTGATATCTTGAAATATGGTTTCTACTACTAAAAAGTTCTCTTTGTTGAATTAAGTGCTTTTGTTACGTAAACTATTGTCCAGTTGGTTAGAATCTGCTGACAGAAGTTGCATATTTGCTGGAAAATAATTTGCTGCATGTTTTCTGTTGCTGAAAAGAATTTCATACTTGCTGTCCACAGCCCTGCATTGTTCATTTTTTCGCTCAATTATGGAGATTTCCACATTTCTTTAATTGATTGTTGTTACTATAGTTTTTCTTAACAGTTGAGGGAATTTTGCAAAAGTTTTAGCTTCAGTTAACTCAATCGTGTTGCTTCAGTTTATATGCCAATAATACACTATTGAAATTCAAGTTTTGAGTTGTTTTTTTAAAAGCAGATCCTGCATTATCCAGTTGTACTTTGTGGTTATTCTGACTCAATATTGTTGTGATTCTAATGCTTTGTTTCTACAGTTGATGTCGTCATTCTGGGCTGAAAATTTCTATGCCTATTGCTGCTGAATTTAGTGCTCAAAGTGTTGCTGAAGTTTGAGTTTTGAGAAGCAATTGAATATTTACCCGCCAGCTTGTTTGAATCCTAGAATTTTGCCTTTAAATGAAATTTGTTGATGTAATACAAGTTTTCTGAGCATTCTTTGTATTTCTCTACAACATTTTGTAAACCTGAAATTAGGTGTGGACATTAGAGCTTGTTTGAAGAACTTTAAACTCAAATAAGAGTGTTTTGGACTGTTATTGAAAGTTGTTGAAACAACCTTGAAAATTTGCACTTTTTGCACCAGTTGTCTAGTGAGTGCAAATTGATTTTTCTGCACAGTTGAATTCAGTTGATTACAAATGTTCTGGTGATTCAATTAACAGGAAACTACATGCTGAAAAATATTGTTTAAAGTTACTTTGTTTGTTGCTGCTAATTTAGTTTAGTGTCAATTGGTCCAGCAACCTATAAATGTAAATATGTAGAGTTGTCTGTAGCACAATTTTTTGCTTGGTTCTAAGTTTCAATAACATTTTGAATTTGATCTTGCCTAGTTGTTGATTTTCAATTAGCAGTCAAGTTACAACCGGGTTATTTGGATTTTCACTCACGTTTTAGCATGTAAATATATTTATTAAGTTTAATCTCGATATTTTAGTCTTTATTTCACTTTGTAGTTGGTTTATTTAACAAAATCTATAAAACAAAAAAAACTACAAAAAGAGTTACATATTTTGGAGTATTAATTTTATTTTCATGTATAAAGAAAGTAGAGTTTCCAAAATATAGTTTTATCTAGTATATTGATTTTTGTTAGTTGTAGGCTTTAGGAAATACTTGGTAATAGTAGTAGTTAATTTTTTTTAATATAGTGACTATTTTTTCCGCCTGATTTTTGCTTTTTAAATTTAGTAGTATTTAATTTTTAGTTTTGTTACTTTGGATTGTCCTTAAAACAAAGTTAAAAAAAATGATGAAAAGAAGAAGAGAAAGCAGAAAGTAGAGAATGAAAAGAAAAAGTTTTTTTTTGGGATTACTACTTTTGGATGATTTGTTGATATTTGCGAAGTGTATTGGGCAGAAAGTATGGAAATTGCTTGAAGTGTATTGGGCTACAAAGTTGTTTGGTTGAATTACCATTGCTTCAATTGTTCATGAACATGGCTCGGAATATTACCATTAGGCTGCAACTTTATCAGTAATTGTGAGGATGTCCAGAATTGCAGAATTGATCAGTTTTTGCATATGTGACCATCTTTTGTAAATATTTTGGCTGTCAGCTAGTAGCTTATCTTTAAAAAAGGTCAAGAGTTAGATAAGGTTGGATATGTATCTTCGTTGCTTAGTATCATGTGGTTTTGGTGGTATTGAAATGGTTTCAAGTTGATTTTAAAAAAAACTATTTTTTTTATTTCTTAGAGCTTTCATGGTTTGAGTTGTATAAAAATAAACAAAAAATGAGTTAGTTTATTTGCTCTATTCTCGATCTTCCAGAACTACACAAAGATCATATTCATGCGAAGTCATGATACGTAGGCAACCTACATAGGGTTCGATCGAATCATTTTGTTTTATAAAAAAAGATATAAAGATAAAAAATCAAAAAAAAAAAGAGAAAGGAATAAAAAAAAAGAAAAAAGGGGTGTAATTATGGGACATGAAAATTAGAGGAAAGAAAATAGTGATAAATAGAAAGAGATGAAGGAAATGATCAAGCAAGTGCCAGAAAAGGAAAGAAAGAGAGAGGTTCAAATGAACAAATTGGGATGATGCCATATGACCTTCATACCCTCGAAGTCATATTTGAACAGGTAAATGTGACTAGGGGCACTACACGCAATATGATATTTTAGTTGTTTAATGCCATAACGCTAACATGATGGCTTAATTTTGTTGTACTCATAACAGAAGGGTGGTATGTTTTTGGTTTTTAAAGTAGTAACTCTCCTCTACAACACAAAGTCAAAGCCAATGGCAGACAATAACAAAACTGGGTTGGTCGATACAGGGGCCCGAAAGTAGTTAGTTGACCAGAACAGTGAGTTAATTGAAGAGGTACAAAGGTTGAGACAACACATGGCAGAAATGTATCAGGCTTGTATGACCGAGACAGCACAATCCCCACCACCACCCAGCTGCTTAGATGCTACCCTTCTCCAAACTCCGATCATGGTTTTGAACGATCCTCCATACTCTTCATATGCACCTGCTTACTACATTTTTTCCAAACAACCTAGTAGCTCCATCACTTGCCCTCCAACAATCCCCAACAATGAACATTTACTCAGAGCTCATGATATCCAATGTTATCCCGCAAAGGCGGCCCACAAGGTTCCTGACTCGTACAAGCAGAGCCTGCAGGATGAGACTCATGTTGATAATGAAAAGTTCACAAGAAGGGAAAGGCAGGATGGAATACCCCAGAGGCTGGCAGGAATAAGACATTCCTTGAAGAACAAGCAAGGAATGCGAGACCAAGGTAATATAGCTTGCGAAGAACTGTTTATATCCCCTGACTTTCGCCTAGTCGCAGAGTTCGAAGTGCCAAAATTAAACTTATATGATGGGTGTGGAGATCCCGTAGATCACCTGAGGTTTTATTGCAGTGAATGAGAGGCGTTGGAGAGAAAGATGACCTGTTGATAGCTTATTTCAGCAAGATCCTGACTGGGGCAGCTTTGGACTGGTATACTCGTCAAGATATCGGTAAATGGCCTACATTGGGTGACATAGCTCAAGATTTTGTTCGATACTTTCAATGCAAATCCAGTGTTACCCAGACCGCGCTTCCCTATCTAAAATGAAAAAGAAGTCGGAGGAAAGCTTTAGGGAGTTTGGGCTCAAAGGGAGAGCACAAGCTACTCGAGTCAGTACCCCGATTAGTGAAAAGGAAATGGCTGAGCTTTTCCTACAAGCCCAGGAGCCCACCTACTTCAGTTATTTGATCCCGGCTTTGGGAAAACATTTCAATGATGTGTTAAAAATGGGGGAACAAGTAGAAGAGGGAATCAAGTCAGGCAAAATCATGAGTGGTTCGAAAGATATTCATAACATCCAAGTAAGCTTCGGCGGAAGAAAGAGAAATAGAAAAGATGATCAGCATTTCCAGCCTCGACATCGTCCTCGTGGACATCCTTGTTGGAAACACGTTCTCAATGCAATATACTAAAACGTGTGTTCTTTTGTATAGGTTTTGATGAATGACAAACGAAGCAAAAATTGATATATGACGAAGTTCAAGAAACAAGCGCACAATTGATATACAACGAGATTCAAGCTCAAGACAAAGTTTTATAGTTTAATTGAGTCATTCTTAATTGTGATCTTGATCCTACAACTTGACTCGTAACATGGCTTCTCTCATAAAACTATTTTCCAAAATCATGCATATTTAATTTAATGTCAAATGATTTTAAATCATGCATATTTACAGTAGTCAAAATAATTTTTAGGCATGCCATAAAAATCTGGACTAAGATAATCGATTATGTACTTATGATAATCGATTGTTTTAAGCCAAGACTGCATGACAATCGATTGTGAACTAATGACAATCGATTGTGTTAAGGCAGTGAACATCAGGTTTTTTTCAAACCTGCATGACAATCGATTGTGAACCTTATGACAATCGATTGTGATGAGGCAGTGTCCATCAAAGTTTTTCAAAACTCAGAATAATCGATTGTGAAGCTAATGACAATCGATTGTGAAGAGACTGTGTCCTTCAGATTTTTCAAAGTCACAAAATAATCGATTGTGAACTTATGACAATCGATTGTGTTGAGGCAGTGACTTCCAGACTTTTTCAAAACTATTAAATAATCGATTGTGAGTATATAACAATCGATTGTCAAGAGGCAGTGTCTAAAATGATTTTCAAAAACTGATAAGTAATCGATTGTTGACTTTGAGCAATCGATTGTGAAGCTGACCGTTGTCGTAAAGTTTTCAAATACCGTCAGGTAATCGATTATTGATTCTGTATAATCGATTGTTTTGATTAAAATCAGGAAAAGATTTTTTGAACGTTATTGGGTAATCGATTATTGATTTTGTATAATCGATTGTTTTGATTAAAATCCGGAAAAGATTTTTTGAACGTTGCTGAGTAATCGATTGTTGATTCTGGACAATCGATTGTTTGTGGTAAAACCTGGAAAGGACTTTTTGAACGTTGCCAGTAATCGATTATGGATTGTAAGTAATCGATTATCAAGCGTAAAATCTGGGATTGAATTTTGATCTGATTGGCAGACAATCGATTGTTGGGGTTTGACAATCGATTGTCAGTGAGTAAAATCAGCAACTCTTAATTGGCAATTAGACAACGGTAATGCCAAGTTTTTCAACTATAAATACAGCTTCATTTCAGTGTTTTAAACACAACAACATACTACAACTGATCATTACATTGCTATAAGCTTGCATACTTTTGTTTATCATTTTATATTCAATTTCATAAAGCTTTTGAGAGCCATATTCTTGTCCAAAGTTGTTGTGATCCAGAGCTTACTTCTTTTACTCATATCTAGTCATTAAGGAGTATTTTGTTTGAGTGTTTAGTGTTTTATACACTTGTAAGAGAATTGTAATTCTCTTGTTGTAAGGGACTTGTGTTTCCTTGGTTGAAGTCTTGGAGTGTTGTATCTCCGAGCAAAGGTGTTAAGGCTTGTGTCCTTAAGTTGTAAAGGTTTGTTGAGCACCCGTAAGCTTAACAAGTTAGTGGAAAATCTCGAGAGAGTCTCTCGGGGACTGGACTAGCCACGTGTTGTGGTGAACCAGAATATATCGGTGCGTTCTTTCCTTTTTGTTTATTTAACGCACTTATTTATTTCCTGCAAATTTTAATTTCCGCAAGTTTACGCTAAATTTTATTATAACGCTATTCACCCCCCCCCCCTCTAGCGTTAAGCGCTTTATCAAACAATTGGTATCAGAGCCCAACTCTCTGAAAACTTAACAGTTTGAGAGAACCATCCATGGCTTCTACTCGTGATTCTTTTGCAGGAATTGATGAAGGACAGTGCTCCACACGACCACCTCTATTCAACGGTACAAATTATACGTACTGGAAGGAGAGGATGAAGATCTTCGTTCAGTCCAACAGCTTTCACCTTTGGAAGGTGATAATGAAGGGAAACCAAATTCCAACAAAGAAGGTGGAAAACGAATGGATTCCCAAGTCCGAGGATGAGTATGACGCGGATGACATCCGAAAGGTTCAAAATAATGCTAAAGCAATTAATTTATTATATATGATGTTAATGCTGACGATTACAGGAAAATATCGTGTTGCACAACGGCAAAGGAGATGTGGGACAAGCTAGAAGTTACGTACGAAGGTACGGACCAGGTAAGGGAAGCAAAAATTGATTTCCTAACCCATTCATATGAATTATTTCACATGAAGGAAGGTGAAAAGGTGGACGAAATGTTTGAGCGATTTTCAATAATCGTAAATGATCTACATGCTCTCAAGAAAACATTCACAGATAGAGAGCTCGTTCGAAAAATTCTTAGAAGTCTCACACCGGCATGGAGATCAAAGGCCGATGAAATTCAAGAATCCATTGGCGTTTCAAACGTCACCATCGACGCACTAAGAGGTAACCTTAAGATCTATGAATCCACTATTCTTAACCCTTTTGTTGATGATCAAAGGAGGCAAAGAATAGCTCTAATGGTGAGCACAAGCCAACCGCAAATTGATGAGGAAGGAGACAACGAGTTGGACTCGTTATCAAAAGATTTCAAAAGTTCATGCGCAAGGAGTATGAACGCAAGGGCAAAAAGCAAGGCGAACAAATCAAGTGCTATGAATGTGGTGAATCCGGGCACATCAAATCAAATTGCCCAAACATCAAAAAGGAGAAGAAACCTTTTAAAAAGCAACGTGCATACATTTCTTGGGGAGGCGACTTCGGAGATGAGTCAAGCGAAGGAGAAGAAGACGAAGCAGCAAATCTTTGCCTTATGGCACAAGAAGACAACAAAGATGAGGTATGTCAAATTTCGTCTAAAAACTTCTTTACTCTTGAAGAAATGCGAACTGCTTTTGATGAATTATATGCTGAGTTTATTAAGGCTTCAAAAAGTGTAAGGGCATAAAAGAAAATGCTTCATTAAAAGAAAAGGATTTTCAAAAACAGCTTTCTTTGAAAGAAAAGGATTTAGAAAAACTGGTTTTAGAAAATGAGAAGCTGAAAGAGGAAAACAAGTTTTTTGGAAAAAGAAGTTCCAACAAGACTGAAAGCTCTACTAGAAATTGCACTTCTTGTTTGCATCTTAAGAATGAAGTAAGTAGGCTTAAAGGCACATTAGATAAGTTTAATTCTTCGCACAAAAACTTGAATGATGTTCTTGTTAACTTGAAATCAACCAAGCATGGAATAGGCTTTAAGAATGAAGAAAAGGTTGAAGCTAAACCCCAACAACCAAAAGCTCAACCTAGGATTAACAATAGAAATGCTTATCCTAGAAACAACAACTCTAGAGCCAATATGCATGCTAGACAAAATGCTGAATGCTGAACATTTTAGAAGACCTAGGAATGAGTTACCACCTAGAAATAGTCACCCTAGAAATGATGCATACTTTAGGCAAAATCTTGAACCTCTTAGAAGACCTAGCAATGGCCCTCAACCGAGAAACAATCACTCTAGAAATGTTGCCCATCCTAGAGCTCATAGTAGGAGAAATAATTCTCATGAAATGCGAAATAGTCATAGTGTTCAAAATAGAGTAAGAAATTTTCATCCGTCTAGTTACTATGAACCTAGAAGGATGCATAACCCAAATGTGACTTGTCATTATTGTAGACGTATTGGTCATATTGCTCCTGCATGCTTTACACGTCATAGACATATTACTCAATCGCATCATTATAATATGCCTAACCCCCAAGGACCCAAGATGGCATGGGTACCTAAAGAACATTAATTTGTTTTGTAGGTGTGCTTGAAGGGATCAAGTGTACTATGGTACCTTGATAGTGGATGCTCCAAGCATATGACGGGAGATGAATCCAAATTCCTTCAATTAGAGCACAAAGAAGGAGGAAGTGTTATCTTCGGTGATAACAATAAAGGAAAGATCATCGGCATCGGCTCGGTCGGTAAGGATGAAAAATCCTCTATTAAGCATATATTACTTGTTAAAGGATTAAAGCATAATCTATTGAGCGTAAGCCAATTGTGTGACAAGGGAAATCTTGCTCTATTTGATTCGGATGAATGCCTAGTATTTAGACGTAGTGATTTCAAAATCATACTTCGTGGTTTTAGAGTTGATAATATTTATATGGTTGATCTTGCTAATTCCTCACCCGAATATGTTGATTGTCTTATGAGTAAAGAGGATGATACTTGGCTATGGCATCGTAGAGTAGCACATATCAATATGCATCTTTTGAACGAATTGATTTCTCAAAACTTAGTTGTTGGTCTTCCCAATTTAAAATTTGAAAATGACTCTATTTGTGACTCGTGTCAAAAGGGGAAGCAAACAAAAGCATCTTTCAAATCTAAAAACATTGTTTCAACTTCTAGACCATTGCAATTGCTGCATATGGATTTATTTGGTCCCTCTCGCATTGAAAGTCTAGGAAGAAATAAATATGCTTTTGTGATTGTTGAGATTACTCGAGATTTACTTGGACTTTATTTCTTGCCAATAAAAGTGATGCTTTTCAAAATTTTAAATATTTTCTTAAGCGTGTTCAAAATGAGAAAGAAACAACCGTCACTTCAATTAGAAGTGATCATGGGGGAGAGTTTGATCACAATCTCTTTGCGAACTTTTGTGACGAACTCGGAATCGAGCATACCTTTTCCGCTCCACGTACACCACAACAAAATGGGGTGGTGGAAAGGAAAAATAGGTGTCTCGAAGAGATGGCTAGAACCATGCTCGACGAAGCTAAGATACCCAAACATTTTTGGGCGGACGCCGTGAGTACCGCTTGCTATGTTCTAAATAGAGTAGTAATTCGGCCGATACTCATGAAACCCCCCTATGAACTTTATAAGGGTAGAAAACCAAATATTTCCCATTTTAGAGTTTTTGGTTGCAAATGTTTTGTTCATAATAATGGCAAAGACCAATTGGGTAAATTTGATGCTAAGTCGGATGAAGGTATTTTCATTGGATATTCCTCACGTAGTAAAGCATATAGGGTCTTTAATAAAAGAACCCAAATTGTGGAGGAATCCCCTCATGTTGTATTTTTCGAAAATAATGCTCGCTTGGCGAGAAAGGATTCCGGTTTTGATCTTGCAGGTATCCTAGATAGCTTGAAAGACAAAATACAAGAGGAACCACCCAAGGAAAATAAAGATGAAACTGAGGAACAACCAACGGAAGAAGCGCCACAATTGGAAAAAGAAATGAATATGCCTAACGAGTGGAGGACAATCAAAGATCACCCTCTCGAACAGGTAATTGGCAACGTTGGAGACAAGGTAAGTACCCGAAACTCTCTCAAAAATACCTTAGAACATACTGCTTTTGTTTCTCAAATTGAACCCAAAACCATCTCAGAAGCAATTGGGGATGAATTTTGGACCTTGGCAATGCAAGAGGAGCTTAACCAATTCGAACGCAATGACGTTTGGGATTTGGTGCCAAGACCCGAAGGTCATACCAGAATTGGTACGAAATGGGTTTTTCGCAATAAACTAGATGAAAATGGTATAATCACTAGAAACAAGCTAGGCTTGTAGCAAAAGGCTATAATCAAGAAGAAGGTATCGACTATGAGGAAACATATGCTCCCGTAGCTAGATTAGAAGCTATTCGCTTATTGCTTGCATTTGCCTCTTCTATGAATTTCAACTTATATCAAATGGATGTGAAAAGTGCTTTTCTAAACGGTTTTATTCAAGAAGAAGTTTATGTTGAACAACCCCCCGGTTTTGAAAACTTTAAATCTCCTGATCATGTTTTCAAACTCAAAAAGGCTCTTTATGGTTTAAAACAAGCTCCCCGAGCTTGGTATGAAAGATTAAGTAAGTTTCTTTTGGAAAATGATTTCATTAGGGGGAAAGTTGACACAACTCTCTTTGTTAAGCATAAAAACAATGATATTTTGTTAGTTCAAATATATGTAGATGATATTATATTTGGTGCTACTAACAATGTTTTATGCAAGGAATTTTCCGATTTAATGACAAGCAAATTTGAGATGTCTATGATGGGTGAGTTAACATTCTTTTTGGGATTACAAGTAAAGCAAATGAAAGAAGGTACATTCATTTGTCAAACCAAATATTGCAAAGAATTGCTGAAACGATTTGAGATGAACAATGCAAAAGAAATGGCAACTCCCATGAGCACATCCGATCATCTAGACAAAGATGAGAAAGGTAAGGAAGTCGACACCAAAAAGTATCGAGGTATGATTGGCTCTCTTCTTTATCTTACTGCTAGTCGTCCGGACATCATGTTTAGCGTGTGCTTATGCGCTCGTTATCAATCGTGTCCGAAGGAGTCTCACCTTACTGCGGTAAAACGGATTTTAAGGTATCTTGTTGGTACTACAAATGTGGGTCTATGGTATCCCAAAGGCTCTTCATTCCAACTTGTTGGCTACTCCGATTCCGATTTTGCTGGATGCAAATTGGACCGCAAAAGCACTAGTGGCACTTGCCATTTGCTCGGTAGCTCTCTCGTTTCATGGTTTAGCAAGAAACAAGTAAGTGTTGCGTTGTCCACAACCGAGGCTGAATATGTAGCCACGGGGAGTGGTTGCGCTCAAATCCTATGGATGAAACAACAACTCTTGGACTATGGCCTAAGTCTTGATCATATCCCTCTTAGATGTGATAATACTAGTGCCATATGCTTGACGAAGAACCCCGTTCTTCATTCGCGAACGAAACACATTGAAATTAGACATCATTTTATTAGAGATCACGTTCTCAAAGGCGATGTCGAAATTGAATTTGTTGAAACCAAAAACCAATTGGCAGACATCTTTACAAAGCCTTTAGAGAAAGAGTCCTTCTTCCGAATTCGCAGTGAACTCGGGATCCTTGACTCCACGTTGATCTAAGTCATGCATCGCATTTTTTTTATTACATGATTTCTAACTTGAGCGTCGGAGACGTCTAACGATTTTTGCAGGTATCGCCCCAAAGGAAAGGGGAATTATAAAGCTTGACGTGCAACAATCGGTTTCCGTCATCTAAAAATCGATTATTTCGTATCAATAATCGATTATGTTGCTATTATTCGGGTTGATGTTGCTGTAATTTCTTTCCAATAAATAAACAAGTTTTATTTACATCTTTGGCATCTTCTTCTTTTATTTTTGCTAATGGCAAAAGGGCGAAGATAACGGGTATGCACTCTCAATATCTATAAGCTTAAATTGAAGGGGAATTCATATATTGAGGGGGAACAAAATGCATACTTGTTGCATGAATATACTTGTCTTGAATCGTCAATATAAATTGCTTGTCTTGCATATCCCGCTTAATGTTTGCCATTATCAAAAAGGGTGAAATTGTTGGAAACACGTTCTCAATGCAATATACTAAAACGTGTGTTCTTTTGTATAGGTTTTGATGAATGACAAACGAAGCGAAAATTAATATATGACGAAGTTCAAGAAACAAGCGCACAATTGATATACAACGAGATTCAAGCTCAAGACAAAGTTTTATAGTTTAATTGAGTCATTCTTAATTGTGATCTTGATCCTACAACTTGACTCGTAACATGGCTTCTCTCATAAAACTATTTTCCAAAATCATGCATATTTAATTTAATGTCAAATGATTTTAAATCATGCATATTTACAGTAGTCAAAATAATTTTTAGGCATGCCTTAAAAATCTGGACTAAGATAATCGATTATGTACTTATGATAATCGATTGTTTTAAGCCAAGACTGCATGACAATCGATTGTGAACTAATGACAATCGATTGTGTTAAGGCAGTGAACATCAGGTTTTTTTCAAACCTGCATGACAATCGATTGTGAACCTTATGACAATCGATTGTGATGAGGCAGTGTCCATCAAAGTTTTTCAAAACTCAGAATAATCGATTGTGAAGCTAATGACAATCGATTGTGAAGAGACTGTGTCCTTCAGATTTTTCAAAGTCACAAAATAATCGATTGTGAACTTATGACAATCGATTGTGAACTTATGACAATCGATTGTGTTGAGGCAGTGACTTCCAGACTTTTTCAAAACAATTAAATAATCGATTGTGAGTATATAACAATCGATTGTCCAGAGGCAGTGTCTAAAATGATTTTCAAAAACTGATAAGTAATCGATTGTTGACTTTGAGCAATCGATTGTGAAGCTGACCGTTGTTGTAAAGTTTTCAAATACCGTCAGGTAATCGATTATTGATTCTATATAATCGATTGTTTTGATTAAAATCCGGAAAAGATTTTTTGAACGTTATTGGGTAATCGATTATTGATTTTGTATAATCGATTGTTTTGATTAAAATCCGGAAAAGATTTTTTGAACGTTGCTGAGTAATCGATTGTTGATTCTGGACAATCGATTGTTTGTGGTAAAATCTGGAAAGGATTTTTTGAACGTTGCCAGTAATCGATTATGGATTGTAAGTAATCGATTATCAAGCGTAAAATCTGGGATTGAATTTTGATCTGACTGGCAGACAATCGATTGTTGGGGTTTGACAATCGATTGTCAGTGAGTAAAATCAGCAACTCTTAATTGGCAATTAGACAACGGTAATGGCAAGTTTTTCAACTATAAATACAGCTTCATTTCAGTGTTTTAAACACAACAACATACTACAACTGATCATTACATTGCTATAAGCTTGCATACTTTTGTTTATCATTTTATATTCAATTTCATAAAGCTTTGAGAGCCATATTCTTGTCCAAAGTTGTTGTGATCCAGAGCTTACTTCTTTTACTCATATCTACTCATTAAGGAGTATTTTGTTTGAGTGTTTAGTGTTTTATACACTTGTAAGAGAATTGTAATTCTCTTGTTGTAAGGAACTTGTGTTTCCTTGGTTGAAGTCTTGGAGTGTTGTATCTCCGAGCAAAGGTGTTAAGGCTTGTGTCCTTAAGTTGTAAAGGTTTGTTGAGCACCCGTAAGCTTAACAATTTAGTGGAAAATCTCGAGAGAGGCTCTCGGGGACTGGACTAGCCACGTGTTGTGGTGAACCAGAATATATCGGTGCGTTCTTTCCTTTTTGTTTATTTAACGCACTTATTTATTTCCTGCAAATTTTAATTTCCGCAAGTTTACGCTAAATTTTATTATAACGCTATTCACCCCCCCCCCCCTCTAGCGTTAAGCGCTTTATCTAGCAATCCTTGTGTACCAGATAATCCTCCCCAACGCTGCTTCTCCCCACAGAACTAAAAAAATCGTACATCATGTTCCCCATACCCAGCTCTACAAGAATCTTTATGCGCCCCCACGAGCATACCGAAAACCTTTTGGATCAGGTTTCCAGCCTAGCCAAGCATGTAAGAATGAGAGGCTACTGAAAAAAATAAAGGCTTTCACCCCTATCGGAGTATCATATGCCAGTTTGTTCCAAAGGTTGAAGCAATTGGACATGTTGAAGTCGATTCAGATAAACATGCCAAATCCTATGTCAAAGAAGTTTGGTGTTTCTCAAAGGTGCGCATATTGCTCAGATGCCCCAGGGCATGGCAGAAAGAAGTGTTGGAGTATAAAGAAAGCAATTTAGAAGCTTATTGATGCAGGTGACATTGTCGTGCAAAATCCGGATGCATCAGACAATCGCCAAAGTCCGCTGCCTGTGCATAATGAGATGCACATGTTGGAATGTGAGAATTCTTCTGGGAGTCTCGGAGGCATGAGTGCTGCTAAGCTTTCAGCGCTATCAGAGGTTGTTCTTCATAACGAGCCGGCGAAAGGAACCCAAAAGCAATCCGTTAAGAACAATATGACAAAGGTTTGTGAAGTGCCTAGTGTTATTGATGTGGAACCCAGTGGCTAATATGTTGTGATGGGTAATTGGGAAGACGCTCCATTTCTTGGTCAGCCAGAGAGGAGTTTTGGTGGTTTATTTAGTTGTCATTTCTGTTGTCCGGGTTATTTTAAGGGTTGTAACCCAAATATTGTCTTGTGATTCAAACTCTTGTATCCTTTTATTTTTCCTAGTTTTGTTTAGTGTCGTCTAGGTTCATTCCAGGGTTTAAACCTAGTCTTTTTCTAATTGTTTCTTTGTCCAAGTTCTTTCACTATCTGTCTAATGCAATTTTCTACTTTCTGTTATTTCTAGTCATCTGGTTTAGTTTTCTTTTTTTTTTACAATTCTTTTCCCTGTTGGCTTTAATGACATGACATGCATGATAATCCCAGGCCTAGTCATAAAAGATTACTCGTAAGGTAATAGAGACACTTGAGGGAAATAAGAACAGATTTGGACCCTTTGAGATCTTTTGAAGCCCTAACCACATGAAACTCGGGCAGATAGAACATGAAGAAATCCTAAAAGCAAGTTTACCAAACTAGAAGGGACCATTTGTTGTAGCTGGAGTGTTGTCCAATGGTGCATTATGTTTGACAAGAGGAGAAAGGAAAATATGTAGAAATGGTTATCAGTTTTGATGCAGTCAAGAGGTACTATGTATGATTTCTTTGTCTAAATATACTTGCTTGTCTTGGCATATTTTTAAAACTGGAATGACGAAGGCATTTTATTCTGCTATCTAGACACTTTATCCTTTGCTAACCCTTTTGAGCTTTAATTATTTTCTTTCATGCCCCTCTTGCGTAATTGGTAGAAAAGTCAGAAACGCAAGTGTAAGAAGGCAGTGAAAGGGAAAGAATGGAAAGAATGAAAAAAATGAAAACAAAAGAAAAGAAAAACAAGAAAAGAAAAGAGAAAAGAGAAAAAAGGAAAGAAAATAACAACAAAAACGAGGAGTCGGTATGAACTATGTTTGACCTGATTCCTTTTAAGGATATGTAAGCAGCCTCTCGGTTCGGTCTTATCAAAATAAAAATTCAAAAGTCCCCAAGCAAGAAACTGGGGCAGAAGTTGTGGTTGTTGTAAGAATTTGATTCCGAAAATTGTAATTTTTAACCCATTTCAGTTATTTTGAGCCTTTGATACCCTTTATTTCTAACCCTATCCAAAGTCCCGCGTTACGATCCAAAGAAAGACCTTCCAATCAGTCTTCAAGAGTGCCAAGTTGAGTAAGTAGAGGTGATCCATGTCAGGGGCAACACACCGGTCCAAGCAGGAAAGATAATAAAAATGAGAGAGTCTTATTGGTAAAAACCCTCACGGGCACCGTAAGGCAACGGGAGCTGAGAGAAATAAAAAAAATAAAAACAGTGAGAGTCTTATAGGTGAAAACCCTCACAGGCACCTTGAGGCGACTGTAAGTTGAGAGAAAAAAACAACATGAGAGAGGCTTGATGGTGAAAACCCTTTAGGCGCTACAAGTCAAACAAGGATCGTGAATCTGATTGGACAATCGGAGCATTGAAGCCCAGCTCCACGGTCTGGGGGGGTATAACAAGAGTTGAACATCATATTTTCTTAACAAAATAGGCTACCGGTGTATGTCATGCTCATCAGAGTTGGTACCCACATTTTATAGGTTTGTATATTTTAGATTTTTTGTTAGGAATCATCTCCATTCCTTGTCCTCTACTATGTTCCTTTGTCTTGATTATTCCTTCCTCTTGAGTCTGTCGGGTCAAAACAAGTGAGAAATGACTTCAAAATCTGCCACCAGCTTTCCAATTACACAAAATGGGATTTGGCCAACACATCAAAGCGTCATAAGTCAGGAAGTAACAATCAACATGCTTGAGATATTTGGTAAGGGGATTTGATTAACACTCACAGATCCGCCTAGCACCAAACTGGGGCAGGAAGAATTTCTTGAACTCAGCCATTATGCGCAAACCACTAAAACCTAAGAGCATTGCGCGAAACACCTGTAGAAACCCATTACCTCGTAAGCACCCAAATAACTAATCATATCTTTACCATACTGATTTGGCCTATTACCAAGCTACCCATTTATCCTAATTCCTCTGATTTCACCTTCAACTTAATACTCCTTCTTGCTATAACATCAAAATTCCTCAACCTAGAGTCACCACACGAGACCCAAGCATCAAACCACACAGTCTAAGGTTCACAAACTGCTGGATAATTTCCTAGTTATTCCCGCAAGAACCACATTCAAAATACTTACCCTGAAGAGACATTCTACGAATTCTGAACAGTTACCTTCATCTTCTTGATACTACTATATAAAGCCCATAATTGATATAGAAAAACCATAAATCTTGACACCTTCCAAATGCAAACCTCAATTTCTAGCCAAAAATACAACCTGAAAATCCCCAATTATTACATGCAAAATCTTGAGCACATTAGAACCATTCCCGAGAGTCATCCACTCTACTCAAACCGCAATAAACCTGATCAACAGAACCGAACAACCAGTGCCTCATTGGCATTTCTGAAACTGCAACATATAACCTTACCTTAGTCAATAATTTTCCTTTACTCGAGCCATCCTTGGGATTAATCTCCGCAAACCAGAACTGATTCACCAGCACACCTAAAACTAGAACCAACATAGCACATAACTGTGATATCAGCTAATCAATAGCAAACTCCCTACTTGGCTCGAAAACATAGATCAAAATACACACAATAACTCATAACACATATACTTTATTGTTGCCATAATAACATAATGAGATTAACTCAATCCTATATAAGCTCATGGAACACAAACCATCTAGTACTTTATATCTTCTACAAATCTCGCATTCACCCTCATAGCAGCTAAATCCACTCTCTTGAGCGACCCCAAATTTAAATTTCAATGTGTATATTTCACTTGTAAATGAAATCTTTTAACAGACAACGTAAGGATCACACAACTTCAGATCGCTCCTCAGGAGATAACCCACCTGTTTCGCCTCAAACTAACATTTATGTATACCTTCCTCATACACATTACACGGACATTAAATTTATTTCACTTTCACTCCCAACTAGGAGACATGAAAAGATTCTTCACGTACCCATAACTCGAGGCTACACAATAGAAATCAAACACCTAATAGTTCATCTATCCTCCAGTAGACCCTTCCCGTTGCTTCCAAATAATATGATCACATTTTGCAGTCATAACATACTCATTGTATAGCCATCCAGCCATCTCTTTTACTAATAAGGCACTATGAATATATAAGTTCAAAAACATATCTCACATAATCAGCACATTGGTACTCAAGCTATAGGTAAATATCCGGCCTCCGACCTTCCAAACTGGCCCAATATCAACATATAGAGATCACATCTCACCTCTGGATCAGGGAATCATAAGACATCGATGTACATCTGATACTAAGCGCTCATGTGCGCGTACGAACGCGTGGAAGGAATCCAAAGAGTTACATTTCAAGCTGAAACAAGGACGCATAATAATATTTCAAAGAATGCGAAGTTTTTCCTAAAGGTTCTACAGCCTATCAAGGATAAATACATACGTCTCCTTACCGATCCGTGAGACTCTATTAAACTTGATCATGACGCATCAATGTAACCTAAGGCTCTGATACCAACTTGTCACGAACCTAAACTCAACCCGGTCATGATGACGCCTCTCGTGAAGACAAGGCCAACCGACTCACTTCAAATTCACCTTAAGAAATTAAAACAATAACTACTAAGTACTTAATCAGAAATAAAATCCCAAAATAAACATTTAACAGTATAATTTGCGGAAATAAAAGCCAACACCGCACGATACCGGGGTGTCACTAGTCATGAGCATCTACTAAGGTTCAAATATTATACTCAAAATTGTACTAAATACAGTCTAATGAAATCGAGAGGTACAAAAGAAATAATGCGAACATCGAGCTACTACCCTGCTAAACTCCAATGACTCTACCTCAGAGCAACCAATACCAGATACCGGGTTCAAAAATACCTAAATCTGCACACAAGGTGCAGGGATTAAACTGAGTACTTCCAACTCAGTGAATAATAAAAATTAAATAAAGACTGAGTAATATAAAACCACGTAAGGAACAACATTAAGCTAAAAGAGGCATAGCAAAATTAGTAAATATAATTAAGCAATGAAATCTCATAAGCATCATTTAAACAGTTAAACAATATACAGCGAATACAACAAAAAAATAAACACATAATAATTTCCCCCCGGGCACAATAACAACGGAATTAGCCCCTCGGGCAAAGTCACAGAACAATATCAGCCCCTCGGGCTATATCTCATATCACAATGGGTACCCTTGTTCACTGGAGGTGTACAGATTCTGTGAGGGTCCCCTTATGGACCAAGCGCATAATCAAGCCATCTCGTGGCATCATAAATAGGCTCTCGGCCTCATATAAATCTCAAGCCACCTCGTGATGTACAAATCTCAGGCCCTCGACCTCATTATCATAATTAATGTATCACTATAGTGGCGTGATCCAAATGTATCCTCACAACACAGGCGCTCGGCCTTACTCAGTCAGAATCTCATAAGCCCCTCGGGCCACAATAAAAAATGAAGCTCAGCTTAAATATCTTTGAAAATATCATTTAATATGCTTAAAACAGAATAATAACCGAGTCTTTAAAAATAGTAAACTATAGCATGGCTGAGCACCAGTATAAAATCAATCAGTAAGGAAGATATCATTTAAAAATCCCTTAAGAGTTCAAACAGCTGACACGAAGCCCACATATGGCATTTAGCCCAAAATATAATAATATCAAACAATTAACTATCAAATACATAGTAAAATTCTCATTTGGGATGGACTAAGTCACAATCCCCAGAGGCGCTCTACCCCACGCTAGTCATCTAGCGTGTAAGTCACCTCAACATAGATGTATGCTATGAAATTCCGGGGTTTCATACCCTCAGGACAACATTTAAAATTATTACTCACCTTGAACTAGCCCGACTCTGCAACATGCTTTCCTCTCGAAACGACTTCCAAGTGCTCCAAATATACCAAGTTTAGATTTTTATCATTAAAATTATGCTAAACGAATGAATTCCAATTGAAAAATATTGATTTTAAGCACAAAACCCGAAATCCGTCAAAACCTGACCTCTAAGCCCGTATTCTAGAATCGGAAAAACTTCATATCAAAATGTTCTTCATTTCCTCACGAATTCGTACATATAAAGAACTCGAAATTCGGAGTTCGTTTGACCCCTCAAATCATCCCTAGAAGGTCACATAATCTCAAACCCTAACTCCACTTTTTTCTACTTATTTTCATGAATTTACTCTGAGAGTTTTGTTCCTTAATCACAATAATCAAGTTTTTGTGTCCAAAATCCTTACCTCAATGAAGAATAATGATTTCCTCTCTTCGAAATGGCTTCCAAGCTCTTTTCGCGTTCAAAAAGGGTATAAAAAGGGTTAAAAGTCACGGAACAAGTCTTTAAAGCATTATGTCCAAGTATAGACTCTTCACGATCACGGAAAATGCTTTATGATCGCAAAGCACAAATTTACTCATCCCAAAATTTTCCCTTCTTGATCGCGAACAACGCTTTGCGATCACGAAAAACAAGTTCCCAGCTCTTTCGGACACCTTCCAGTCTAATGGTCATAAATATTTGCACACAACTCCAAATGACAATTGGTTTGATGTTCTGACGATTAGACACCAAGGGCTATAATTTCATATGTTTTGCATTTCCTGACTCTTTATATATTGAGAGATATAATCTTTCAAATTCAGCCATGTGCATTAGAGATTTCTAAACCCTTTCCGGACAGCCCATAGTGTAACCACCGTGACATTTTGTATAAAACTTAAAATTCTAATTAATTTATCTTTCTGAAAATTAGACACAAAGGGCTACAACTTTTATTTTTGGATCATCTCTAAATTTCTTATAGATTGTGAGATATAAGCTTCTAAAATTTGATAAGTGCATAAGAATATTTACTCTTTATGATCACGAAGGTTCATCCGTGATCGCAAAGCACTGACATTTTTTTTTTGCATTTTACTCATTGCGATCGTCCAATTCCCCACGATCGTGCATAGAACACTATTGTAGCAAACAATCAGCAATTAAAAATAACTTAGAAATGATTCGGAACCACCCGAAACTCATCCGAGGCTCCCCAGACCTCAACCAAACATGCAACTAATCCTAAAACATCATTCAAACTTGTTCCACCCTTCGGAATGCTCAAAGCAAAATAAAAACATCGAATCACCCTCGGATTCAAGCCTAAGAATTCTAAAACTTTCAAATTTTGAATTAGATAAAAAAATCTATCAAACCTCGTCCGAATGACCTGAAATTTTGCACACACATCACAAATGACACAACATACCTAATCCAATTTCTGGAATTCCATTCCGGCCTATATATCAAAATTTCACCTATCAACCGGAAAACGCCAAATTTTCTAATTCGTCAATTCAAGCCTAATTCTTCTTCTGACCTCCAAAATACATTAGATCACACTCCTAAGTCCCAAATCACCCAATGGAGCTAACAAAATCATAAAAATTCCAATTCGAGATCATATGATAACAAGTCAAAAGTTGGTTAAACTTTTCAAATTTTCAATCTTCAAACTGAGAATTGTTCTTTCAAATTCATTCTGATCATCCTGAAAATCAAAATCAACAGATTGAATAAGTCATAATACATCAACAGGGCTAGTCATACCCAAGAACTGGCGAGCAAAGTGCAAAATCCAACAACGACTGGTCGGGTCGTTATATTTAGATTCATCTATTAATGATGAACTTGATTCTTATCTTCATGAAAGATTAGAAAGTATTAAAGACGAAGAAGGCAACGAACAACTTTTGGAATGGTGGAGGGAGCGTGGCATGGATTTTCCTATACTTTCAATAATGGCCTGAAATATCATGGTTATTAAATCATCATCAGTAGCATTGAAGAGTGTTTGTAGCGCAACAAGATTCAAATTGGAGATCATAGACATGGCAAAGGACAGTCTAGAGATTTCTGTATTATTCGGAGATTGAATTAATTTAGAAAGAAAAAATCTTGGTTTTGAAAAATTAACCACTAGGGAAGAAGAAGAATACAATGAGATCCTTAACACTGGGAGCGATGACGACATGGAGCTCATAGAACATCAATCAACATTACTAATTTCATAACAATGTCCGAGAGATATTATTGATAAGTTATAAAGAAGATAGGAGCTCACAAATATTAGAATGATATTTTGTAATTGGCTACTAAGAGCCCTAGTTTAAATAGAACCCTTCCTAGAAGATGGCGACGTAGATTATGTACTCTTCAAGAAAATTATATTTGTATGTTAGACTTTAAAGATATATTAACAAAATAAAAGGATCTAAGAATTGAATTTTTTTATGAATTATCTTAGTTACTTAATACTTTGAAATTGTATTAAATAAATTATAACTCTATTATAATTGCTAGAATATTTCATTACAAACCTTTTGTTTTAATATTTCATAACTCTTTATTTAGTTTTCTAACTTCCATTTTAAAATTTAATTTTATTAAATAAGTCAAAAACTAGCCGTTGCAAACTTTACAAACTTATTCATTGTCAAAAAATTAGATATATTTTTAAAAAATTGCACTTAAGGCCTACGAACCCGTCCCCTCCTACCCCGTCCCATCTCGTTTGTTAGCGGGACGGGATGGGTCAATCGTTTCATCTCGTTTGTCCCGTTCTATTTCATACGGTCTCGCTTAAATGTCGCCCCAATAATTTTGTCTTGTCCCATTGGACAGCCATAACTACCAGTAGTAAAAGATGCAGTAGACTGGACATTTACTCCTCTGACGGTTCGACCACCAGCAGTTGAACTTTTTCCTTTTTGAAATAGCCAAAATATAAAAAATTCAGTAATTAACTAAAAAAATAATTAAAACATAAGAAGTATTTGTTTCTTACCCGGATTGCACATCCTTTGGTGTTATGACCTACTATCTTGCGACGAGAATATATCATTGGTGTCTCATTATTTCATCTCTTAACAAGTTTCTTTACATGTTCATATTGATCCTTCCTTTCATTTTTTAGGTCTACCAGACATCTTCGTAATTACAGGAGGCTCAACTTTGGGATTTTGAGTTGGAGTCCATATCTCCATGTTGGTCATAGGTTGAATATAACAATTGAATGCCTTAAGGTATGTTTCCTTTTTATTCCAATGCTCAACATAGTCAGCAACGTCATACCCTTTTTTAAAAAATGTCAAAAAGTGTATGGGAGCAGGTATGCCTTTCAGCTGCCATATTTTACATGTGCACTTTTTTCTTTACAAATTAATTATGTGCTTGTAAATTACATCTTGAATATCAGATCCAGCATCCCCGTTCTATTTATATTCATGCTTAGTTGCTCTTATAGATTGCTCTTTGATATACCCTCATTGCCATATGATATATATTAAATTTTCACTTTGTAGCAAATTATCTTATACTTTCATCATCTATATTACATTCACTCTAATCTCTTCCAACATGGTTATGATTGACTTGTGCCTAGAAGTAAGTATACAATTATTGAACGTCTCACATATGTTATTCTCCACAACATCACATTTAATAAAGTCTTTAAAAAAGGCACTGCACCATGATTATTTGAAATATCTAAGTAAGTATGCTATTGTCTTCTTGCCACTCAATTCCGCCAACTCATCTAGTTTAATCTTCGGATATTCTTTAAATAAAACTCTTGCACAATCCCACAGTTTCTTCCTTCTTTCCCCACCCCTCCAGCTTTCTTCTATTTGCTCTATATGTGCCCTGCACACATTCTATGCTTATAATTTGGCATCAATTCAGATACAAATTGAACAAGTCCCTTAAACAAACAAAAAAAATGTTAGACTTCATGTAATGCAAGATTAAGTATTAAAGTAAAAAATGAAATTGAAACAATACATATGCCTTCTGCATATCAAAAATAATTGTTAGTCCTTCACCTTCAGATTTTATCAGCTTCAAATCCTCCATTAGACACCTAAAAAATCAGGATCAAGTGTTCTTGGTTTCTTTCTCAACCACTTTCTTAGAAATGCATGGCAATAGCTCACCTTTACACACTCCCTTCAGAAATGCATCATCAAATCCAATTACATTTCTATACCCTTCTAACCAACATGTTTATAAAGCATGTAGACAAATGTATATCCCCACAAAGACCTCTTTACCAGGTTCTATTTATTTGAAATTCCTCACCACAATAGTGTTGCCAAGGTTAGTAGTTCTTATCATGTTAGCACAATTATAAATCCTAGCAAACTTCATCTTTTAATTACCTAAATACTTACCCATTACCTTCTTCCTAGCACTGGTACGTATTATTTTTTCTATATACACACCATACTTAATCCTCATCAACTCTTAACACTTCATAAGCTTTATGTCAGGCTGATTAACAATCTTATCTTTGTAATTTTTAACTATCCAAGTTGTGTTAGCGAACTTTTTCCTTGTGATTGTGAAGCATAAATGAACAAGGTAGTATGTTTTAACAATGATGTTCTATGTGTGGCCCTGTAAATTGCCTAAATTATGTCATCTACATCTACTAGAGATTAAACATGTTGCTCTGACCCTATTTATTTCATTTGACCTCAACTTTAAATGAACTTTCCTCTGTGCAGTGTAATCTTGTAAAGCATATCTAAACCGTCAAACGTTTTTAAAGACAATTCCTAGTTAAAAAATATTTTCTTGCAGTTAGTACCAAAGTAGACATTTCTATTGTATTTTCTTGCAGGAAGGTTTTGCACCTTATCATCTTCGTCTACATCATCATCAGTATCCTCACTCCATGTATCTAAACTGTCTAGGTACTGCTCATCCCCTCCTAATTTGCTAGCATATTTAGTAGTCTTGTGCTTATAAATATCTTCAAATTCAGGTATGATCCCTATTATACCACTAGGTATTTCATCTACATTAATATCATTAGATCTTTCTTTCTAATTCTTCTCATTTACTTTGATCTATCTAGTAGCAATAAGGTCAGCTTCTATATAATTTTTTCTAAAACAACTGTTACATTCCATGTTTTCGTATGTGAGAGTACGTCGTAAACATATTCATGTAAGCTCAGAAATGAGATCATTTTTGAAAGTACATAATATAAGTTTCATATTGTTATCTTGGAGGTTACAAATTTTTAAGATCATGAATAACAAGTACCAAAAGGGTTGGAAAGCTTAGACTCTAAACAAACAGAAGAAAATAAGTTTCGTTGAAAGTCGACAAATTTAGAATGTTATAACATATACTTTGGGGTGAGACTAGGGTTCTTAAAATAATAAGGAGGTTATTATATGAGCTATTTTAGTCGTATGATATTCATTTTCTACATTTTGAAGGCAAGCAAGTTGTGGACAAGAGTTGGCAAAGGTCATCACAAGTTATATTCATAAATTTGCTGAAATTTAGGCCAAAGGTATAGATGCACTTTTCTCCCAATATACTTGGAATCAAGGGATGCTCTATATACCAAATTGAAGATATACGAGTCTAGTTTCCAACGCATTAAACCATTCATCTACGACATCGGAGTAGATAGATATCAAGTTTTCGCGAGACTGCGCAAGCAGCTCCCAATGGGACCCACATAGGCGGTGGTTGAGCTACTTCAATTTATAAACGATTTGGATGCCTATTTTTGCTCATTTTTCAAATCAACCTCATCTCCAAACTTCTACAAACCCTTCTAAACAGGTTCCACAAGGGCTTGAAGTGATTCCAAAGTGATTACACCATATTTCAACATCAAACCTAGTCCTAGTGAAGAACAACACCTCTTTGAGGTTGTGTTGTCATTGAGGATTACTGTGGGCTGTATTTGGATGAAATTTCAAGTTATTACTGCTGCATAAGGTGAGTCTAAAAGCCTACTAATTGTGCTTAAGCTTGCTCCTATGTTAGTTAATTTGTTAGGATGATAAACTAAAAGATAATACTTGGATTAGCTTAAGTCACTTCTATGGTGTTGTATTGCCATTGAGGGTTATTGTAAGCTGAATATAACTTGGATTTCAAGTTACTTTATGAGGTTGGTATATTGTGTTCTTGCATGTGCCTAAGGTTATATTGATGTTGATTAAGTTAAATGGATGGAGTAGACATGAACTAGTGAATAAAGTTACTAATCGAAGATAGTTAGAGTTGTGGATTGTTTCCTTTGTTACAAATGTATGGTATAAGGATGGAATCATTGGTGAATGTCTTCATTATCATGTTAATGATACTTTTAAGTTAATGTAAGAAGTCTGTATTTGATGGGTTATACGGATTCCAATTAGAGCTTGCCGCTCGTCGTGAAATAGTTGGGACTTATTGATGTTATGTGGTGTCTTGTTATTGACATTTATACGTTGATGGATTTCTCTAGTTTTTATTGTTGGTATATGATATTGGTGGAGGCCCTTGTTAAAAAGGAGATGCTGCCCAAATTTAAGTAAAACGAGCTACTAGCTTAAGTTATAGACTTGGCCTTTGATCAACACTGATTTAGAATCTCCTTATGCTATGATAGATCGAGTTGACTTGTTTGAAGAGTCACCTGGAAGGAATTAAGGACTAAACATGTTGTATGATATGTCTAAGCTCCTTCCTTTCTTTTAGCACGAATTCTGGGAAATTCCTAAGACGTCAAATGTGATATTTTACTATTTTATTGCTAGAAAGACCTTATGTGGAAGGCATTGGGATCATAGATGAAGAATTTTCATAACGCTATTAAAATTGGTGTTCCACTCATTCGGTTAAATAGGGTATTCGATATCTATATATGTCATTTTGTCGCTTTCTTAACTATATGTCTATATATATGAATTCTTATTCGTCTTTCGGTTATGTACCTAAAAATAATAATAATAATAATAATAATAAGTAAATAAAATAAATAAAGGCATTTAGTATTTGTGATCAGTCTTTCTTCCTTGTTAAAGTGTATTTTAAAATCTCTTAAGTGACACGTCGATTTCCAGTAATCTCAAATATATTTTTTATTTAAACTACTAAAACAGTTGTTTTTTTTTAAATACTTTCATTTATTAAATATCAAGAAATCAGGTATAAGGACTAAGTGAAGCACCTTAAGCTTTTTATGAACATCTTCAGAGTTAAGTAATCTTTCTAAAAGTCGAGTTAAGTTTTCAAGCCTATTCAAAAGAAAAGAAAGATATGAGGTTCCACGAGACAATTGTATGCAATACGGAGGTGATTATGAGATCATGAGAATAAGGGTACGTATGAGCCAAGATTTTCTAAGTTCTTATTATGTGCATTCAAATTTCATATCATACATGGCATATTATGCATGGACTTCGAGCTATAATCGAAGGTAAAAGGCATATTTTCCCGAAAAACTATATATTGTAAAGATGGCCACAAGTTGGCAATATGATACCAGTTAGCTACCGGAAGAGACCACCACTGCTAGCATTTGGTTGGGTATGTCATGCATTTGCATCAATATATATATATGTATTCACGACATATGATTACACGAGCATACCATGCATATTTGTTTACTATGAGGTCAGATGTCGTCCATGGAGGCTATCAGAGTTTTAGTGTCAGGTGGTATCTCTATTATTTTTTTACATCAGCTATGTATGATTCTACTTTCTGCCTTACATACCAGTACATTTTAAACATACTGATGTCTCGTTTCCTGGGGACACTGCATTTTTGTTCGTGCGTGCAGGTCCAGGTAGGGACTCTAATCAGCCCCTCCGCTAGGGTTTCGAGGTTCAACTGTGAGGTGCAGATCCACCTCTTCCTGGAGCTTTCATATGATGGTTACTTTTATTGTACAGTCTCGGTATAGTCGAGGCCTTGTCTCGACAATGCTTATGACACTCTTAGAGGCTATTGTAGACATAGTATTCTGGGTTTCTTTTTGCAGCTTCCACTCTCTAGCCCATAGGCTTGGCATGTACATATATGTATGTAGGCATGTATGTCTCCAATCACGGCCTCGTCGGCCAGCCAGTACTTTATTATTTTGACTCGTCTACTTTTAGTTATATGGCTTATTGTTATTCAGGTCATGACCTTAATGGTCCAGGCTTAGTATTTCAGATGTTTTGCTTCCCGATTCGTTAGGCCCTAGTTTAGTTAGCTAGTATGTGTAGTGGCTAACTCGGTAAAATACAGTAGCGAGGGTCAGTTGTGCCTCCCCTAGTTTCGGGCGTGACAATCTTGGTATCAGAGCGGGTCGTATCCCAGGGAGTCTACAAGCCGTGTCTAGTAGAATCTTGTTTATGGGTGTGTAGTGCACCACACTTATAAGCAGGAGGCTACAAGGCATTTAGGATAGTCACTGTTTCTTCTTACTCTAGATTGTGTGATAACGCTCAGTTATAAGAACTCAATTTCCTAAACTCTATCTTATTCATGATACAATGATGTTTATATCCAAAAAGACAGTTGGTAAGAGATTGAATATGGACGTGGAAGAGTTTATCAGAGGAACTCGATTTTGCATCATGCTTATAATTCGTAAATGTTAGGTCTTCAGTAAATCATATGTATACTGAGATATGTGAGCCTCTTGATAAGGATCCCCAATGCATGAATATCTTTCCACCCATATGGTAAAGAGCAACGAGAGAATTAGGAGGTGGATATAAGTTTCAATAAGTGAAATAAAAAAAAAAGTATGAGGTACCTAGACAATGAAGATTATCAGTATTTGCAATTCAGGTAGAGAAATATAAGTATTCTCAGTTACTTTCAATAGTAACAAATTTTTATACAATTGACCACATCCACCTCAATTATTTCCTATGGGAACTGAAAAACATAGTCTAAGAGAATGATGTAATATCAGGATCAAGCTGGGGTTAGAGTAACAAAAATTTGTGGATGGATTGTTATCGTTAGCTAACATTTTCGAAGGGTACTGCAAATGTGGTAATAGATCTCCTTGTAAGGCACCCAGATGGTGATCTCTAGAATAGTGCAATCAGATATGAATACTAGAAGATTCAACAATTTCAGAAGATAGGCGGCGGAATCCTAAAAGGGATAAAATATTTACCTTAGTGTGACTCCCGCCCTAGAGAGAGAGAGAGAAAGAGAAGTTTAGGCATCCCGAGGAGCCATTGAGATGAAGCAAGAGGAGCTAAAAGTGAAAGAAAGTTTTGTTGAAGTTTTCATAATAAAGTGATAGATAGAAGTATCAGTCGGAGAATACGAAGAAAGTAACTAAAATATTATGAGTAAGGTGTGATAAATGGTATGACAGGATGACAAAGTCTATAGTCAACTGAAGGGAAAGACAAAAGGTGACATGCCATGACGAAATAAAATTGTATAAGCCATAAAACAATATCCCTATTTTGAGAAATGAGTTGGTGACTCCGACATGATTACTAGAAGGAAAAGGTAGACCCCAGAGTAATAGAAAGAAGTATGGGCTGGTGAACAAGATAAAATGAGCATGAATTGGGAACCGAATGATTTGATAATAGTCGCCATCATCAGAATTTTAGAGATTGTGTTCCGGGGATAATAGAATGGACAATAGAAGATTAACCTTTAAAAGGTCATTCAGTAAGATGTTTCCCTAAGGCAAGCACTGTGAGTAGAGTTAATCATAAGGGACTAAGTGTGCCAGTTATACTATGTGTCGCTTTCATGCGTAAGATATTTAGTTATTCCTGGTACATAAGATTACCATAAGGCAATTAAAGTTCATTGATGATGTGAGAAGACACAAAGATTAATATATAAAACATCTATAGATAGATCGTCGTAGTACTAAATCTTGGTACTCCTCTAAAAGGGGGAATATGGTATGATATGGCATTAAGTCGGAGTTAAGCATGGCGAGTAATTATAGAATGGTAAAGAGGAATATGGTAAAAAGGAGAGAGGGATGATGTTGCATTTATTCAATTCCTACAGATATGTAGCAATTCCAGAACATTATACAAGCACGACACTAGGGAGAGGCAATAAAAGTTTTTGGCCAGGATGTTATTGATAAGTAAGTGTGAATAGACACTTGATACATCAAGAGATAGCGGCTAAAGGTAAGCTAAGATAAAGGATATATCCCAAGAGAGAATTCCACTAAGGAGACAATGAAAATTTGAGCCTAGAAGTAACCCGACGAGTACAATGGCACAAAGTTATGTAACTAAGGACTATTATAGGCGAGTAAGAACAACAAAAATTTCCTTCGGGTGCATGATATAACAAGATCACAAGTTTACAAGACCCAAAAGGTCTCCCAAAATACTGTAGCAGCAGACTAGCTGAGGAAATAAGGGAGAAGGTTTCCACCTAAGCATAGCGAGCTTATGAGGTACAGGAAATTAGAGTATTCGTGGGCGTTAAGACAAGCCAAGTATTTATCCAATAAGTGTTAGAACGACCAGGAAAAGAAGTTTCTTACATTTAAGGACAACTAAGAAGGAACAAAAGGAAATTTATGGTGCTACCAAGTTAAAGGAAGGTTGCGAGTGGTATAAATTGATAGGTGTAGGTCATAAGGTAAAGTATCGTAGAGCAACAAGGTTTTAAGTAGATAGGGGTAAGGATAAGAAAAGACAAGTGAGAAGATGATAAGAATAGGTGAGTCCACAGGATTAAACCCATCACAACAAGAGAGCTAATATATTCCGTAACTTATTGAAAGCTCGCTATAGTCGGAATGAACTCAAAGGATTCTAAGACTAGGTGCATTTAGAAGAGATGGTAAGCTACACTGGTAGTAGAATGAGGGTGTAATTGTGATAAATGATAAGAGAATAATGTTTAGGCATTTGATTGAGTAATGATTTAAATAGAATGGATTTCATGAATTGCACAGGATTTGAGTACCCCCATAAGACGAATCATGTTGGGATACTATTAAATATGGTCATTGTAGTGTAGTATCGTGCCTATGTGGATTAAGAAAATCACTTAAGATGTTCCCTGAGCAGACATGAGCCTCAATGACAATGTATTACGTAAAAGGTCTCAAGTTATGAGTGGTAGATTAAGATAAACATTAGGACTGAGATCAACGATGATGGACACAAGTGAAAAAAAAGTATGAGAGGAGGTTAGGTTGTCATTCTTAAGATGAACAATAATGAGGAAGCATTAAAGGACTTAGATTTATACATGTAGGATAAGCAGCGAGGGGATAACTTGGAGTTGGGTAACAGACCTCGATAATAATAAAACAAAAGTAAGAGTTATGGTATAGTTTGACCTTCCTAGATGATCGAAGTCCTACGGATGGATATTGAGTTTATAAAACAAGATATATCAATAATCGTAAGTTCAAAAAAGTATCAAGTGATGAACATCAGTACACCTATAGATTCCTAGAGGGACAACTTGTCATAATTCTGTATATGTTCATAAAGTGAGGCTTACAGACTGGCTAAAGGATGGAGGAAAAAGGGAAGGATAGTTTCTAGGAGCTCATACAAGGACACAATTGTACATACTGCATGACATAAACTAACAAATGTTATGATATTGGAAGAATTCCAACCACATGTTATGGCATGATAAAGAGGCCTAAAGGGTAGAACGCCCAAGCGTTTGGATTTATTCACAAAACAGTTGCTTAGATGGCAAGGTGAGCATTAAAGTTTTCGTGAGAGCTATAGTTTATGAAATTGATAAGCCCATCAGTCAACATTCGAGGACGAATGTTCCAAAGGGGGGAATGATGTTATATTCCATGTATTCGTACGTGAGAGTACGTCATAAACCAATTGATGTAAGCTCAGAAATGAGATCATTTTTGAAAGTACATAATGTAAGTTTCATCTTGTTATCTTGGAGGTTCATTTTTGAAAGTACGTAATGTAAGTTTCATCTTGTTATCTTGGAGGTTACAAATCTTTAATATCATGAATAACAAGTACCAAAAGGGTTGGAAAGCTTAGACTCTAAACAAACAGAAGAAAGTAAGTTTCGTTGAAAGTCGACAAATTTGAAATGTTATAACATATACTTTGGGGTGAGACTAGGGTTTTTAACGTGATAAGGAGGTTATTATATGAGTTATTTTAGTCTTATGATATTATTTTCTACATTTTGAAGAAGAGAAGGTTGTGGAACAAGAGTTGGCAAAGGTCATCACAAGTTACATTCATAAATTTGCTGAAACTTAGGCCAAAGATATAGATGTACTTTTCTCCCAATATACTTGGAATCAAGGGATGCTCTATATACATATTGAAGATATATGAGTCTAGTTTCCAACGCATTAAACCGTTCATCTATACGACATCGGAGTCGATGGATATCGAGTTTTCGCGAGACTGCGCAAGCAGCTCCCGATGGGACCAACATAGGCGGTGGTTGAGCTACTTCAATTTATAAACGATTTGGAAGCCTATTTTTGCTCATTTGTAAACTCAACCTCGTCTCCTATTTTCTCCAAACCCTTCTAAACAGGTTCCACAAGGGTTTGAAGCGATTCCAAAGTGATTACACCATATTTCAACATCAAACCTAGTCCTAGTGAAGAACAACACCTCTTTGAGGTTGTGTTGTCATTGAGGATTATTATGGGCTGTATTTGGATGAAATTTCAAGTTTTTTCTGTTGTATAAGGTGAGTCTAACAGCCTACTAATTGTGCTTAAGCTTGCTCGTATGTTGGTTAATTTGTTAGGATGATAAACTACAAGATAATATTTGGATTAGCTTAAGTCACTTCTATGGTATTGTATTGCCATTGAGGGTTATTTCAAGCTGAATATAACTTGGATTTCAACTTGAAGTTACTCTAAGAGGTTGTTATATTGTGTTCTTGCATGTTCCGAAGGTTATATTAATGTTGATTAAGTTAAATGGATGGAGTAGACATGAACTAGTGAATAAAGTTACTAATCGAAGATAGTTAGAGTTGTGGATTGTTTCCTTTGTTATAAATATATGGTATAAGGATGGAATCATTGATGAATGTCTTCAGTATCATGGTAATGATACTTTTAAGTTAATGTAAGAAGTCTGTAAGGGGTAGATGGGTTGTACGGATTCCAATTGGAGCTTGCCGCTCGTCGTGAAGTAGTTGTGACTTATTGTTCTTATGTAGTGTCTTGTTATTGACATTTATACGTTGATGGATTTCTCCAATTTTTATTGTTGGTATATGGTATTGGTGGAGGCCCTTGTTACAAAGGAGATGCTGCCCAAATTTAAGTAAAACGAGCTACTAGCTTAAGTTATAGACTTGGCCTTTGATCAACACTGATTTTGGATCTCCTTATGCTATGATAGATCGAGTTGACTTGTTTGAAGAGTCACCTGGAAGGAATTAAGGACTCAACATGTTTAAGGTATGTCAAGGCTAAGCTCCATCCTTTCTTTTTGCACGAATTCTAGGAAATTCCAAAGACGTCAAATGTGATATTTTACTATTTATTGCTAGAAAGACCTTCTGTGGAAGGCATTAGCTGAAGTATATCCATAACGCTATTAAGATTGGTGTTCCCCTCATTCGATTAAATAGGGTATTCGACATCTATATATGTCATTTTGTCTCTTTCTTAACTATATGTCTATATATATGAATTCTTATTTGTCTTTGGGTTGTGTAACTAAAAATAATAATAATAATAATAATGATAATAATAATAATAATAATAATAAAATAAATAAAGGCATTTAGTATTTGTGATCAGTCTTTCTTCCTTGTTAAAGTGTATTTTATAATCTCTGAAGTGACACGTCGATTTCTAGTAATCTCAAATATAATTTTTATTTAAACTACTAAAACACTTGATTTTTTTTTGAAATACTTTCTTTTATTAAATATCAAGAAATCAGGTATAAGGACTAAGTGAAGCACCTTAATCTTTTTATGAAAATCTTCAGAGTTAATTTATCTTTCTAAAAGTCGAGTTATGTTTTCAAGCCTATTCAAAATAAAAGAAAGATATGAGGTTCCACGAGACAATTATATGCAATACGGAGGTGATTATGAGATCATGAGAATAAGGGTACCTATGAGCCAAGATTTTCTAAGTTCTTATTATGTACATTCAAAGTTCATATCATACATGGCATACATGGACTTCGAGCAATAATCAGAGGTAAAAGGCATATTTGCCCGAAAAACTATATATTGTAAAGATGGCCACACGTTGGCAATATAATACCAGTTAGCTACCGGAAGAGACCGCCACTGCTAGCATTTGGTTGGGTATGTCATGCATTTGCATATATATATATATATATATATATATATATATATATATATATATATATATATATATATACACACACGACATACGATTACCCGAGCATACCATGCATATTTGTTTACTATGAGGCCGGATGTCGTCCATAGAGGCTATCACAGTTTCAGCGTCAGGTGGTATCTTTATTTTTTTTTACATCATCTATGTGTGATTCTACTTTCTGCATTACATACCAGTACATTTTATTCGTACTGATGTCCCATTTCCTGGGGACACTGCAATTTTGTTTTGTGCGTGCAGGTCCAGGTAGGGACTCTGATCGGCCCCTCCGCTAGGGTTTCGACGTTTAGCTGTGAGGTGCAGATCCACCTCTTCCTGGAGCTTTCATAGGATGGTTACTTTTATTGTACAGTCTCGGTATAGTCGGGGCCTTGTCTCGAAAATGCTTATGACACTCTTAGAGGCTATTGTGGGCATAGTATTCTGGGTTTCTTTTTGCAGCTTCCACTCTCCATCCCATAGGCTTGGCATGTACATATATGTATGTAGGCATGTATGTCTCCAATCACGACCTCGTTGGCCAGCCAATACTTTATTATTTTGACTCATCTAATTTTGGTTATATGACTTATTGTTATTCAGGTCATGACCTTAATGGTCCTGGCTTAGTATTTCAGATGTTTTGCTGCCTGATTCGTTGGGCCCCAGTTTAGTTAGCTAGTTTATGTAGTGGCTAACTCTGTCAAATACAGTAGCGAGGGCCAGTCGTGCCTCCCCTAGTTTGGGGGGTGACAACAACATCCTCATCGGCATTATAAAGTGACTCATCTGTATCCCCATCAGCAGAAACACCCTCATATTTAGCATCCTCACTCTCAGAATTACTCTCAAATTCATCACAAACTTGTTCCTTGTGATTGTGAAGTATAAATGAACAAGGTAGTATGTTTGAACAATGATGTTTTGTGTGTGTCCCTGTAAATTGCCTAAAATATGCCATCTACATCTATTAGAGTTTAAACATGTTGCATTGACCCTATTTATTTCTTTTGACCTCAATTTTAAATGAACTTTCCTCTGCGCAGTGTAATCTTGTAAAACATATCTAAACCGTCAAACGTTTTTAAAGACCATTCCCAATTAAAAGTTATTTTCTTACAGTTAGTGCCAAATCAGACCTTTCTATTGTATTTTCTTGGAGGAAGGTTTTGCATCATCTTCGTCTACATCATCATCAGTATCCTCACTCCCTTGATCTAAGCTGTCTAGATACTGCTCATCCCCTCCTAATTTGCCAGCATATTTAGTAGTCTTGTTCTTGTAAATGTCTTCAAATTCAGGTCTGATGCCTATTGTACCACTAGGTAGTTCATCTACATTGATATCACTAGATCTCTCTTTCTAGTTCTTCTGATTTGCTTTGACCTGTCTAATAGCAACAAGGTCAGCTTCTATATAACTTTTCTCTCAAACAACATCCTTATCAGCATTATAAAGTGACTCATTTGTATCCCCATAAGGAGAAACACCCTCATATTTAGCATCCTCACTCTCAAATTCATCACAATCTGAATATGTGACTAGATGAAAGTTGTAGAACTCCTCTTCATCCTCAGTAGAATCTTCTATCTCTACAACCCCCCATTTACCCTTCTCTTCACTCGTTCACCAGTATTTATACCATTGGTGGGCGATTTTGTTGCCCTAACATTACCTCTACTTGTTTTCCTTTGTGGCAGTTCACTAAAACCAACTGTTTGCTCATGTGGAACATCACTAGGGTCCATACTACTATTTAACATTTCATCCCATTCAATTTTAACACATGGTATATTAACTATGTGACATAAATAAACATCTCCATCCTTAAGATCTTTGAAGAATTCTAACATGTCAACATCATACTTAATAAATCGAAATGCTCCATTTTAAATTCTTGACATACAAATTTCTGTACACCTAAGTACCCCATATTATTTACCAATTAGTTGAATTGAATAATATGCAGTTTATCAGTGTCAATAGTTACAACAACAGGCTATGTTATCCCATTTTCGTACCTCATTAATTGGCCAACTACAAGTTGTCTTTGATGGTGAAATTATAGATTTCGCAAGAACAACTATCCTGCCTTACTATACCTATAAAAATAAAATAAGTCCAAGTCAGTAACATATCCAAAAGAAAAAACAATATTGTCTGAACATGTCCTTGAAAAACAACAAGCATATACGGGAAAAGAACCCTAACTTTATCACTTTAAGAAACAAGATTTTCCGATATGACAGAAAGCCCTAATTTTTGAACCCTATATGAAAAATTAGCTATGGAGCCGACAAAATTTAGACAGAAAATAAATAATTAGTGTGTTATTCCCAAAAAACCTAATTTTAAAGCCTAATAACAAAACAGCCATTGCATACAAAATATATCTTTGATATATAAATATCAATAAAGTATAAAAACATAAGAAAACAACCAGAAATACTACAATCGGACCTTGAATGACTTCTACATTTTTATTGAAGGAGAAGCTGACAGTACGTGGACCCAACAATTTCCTTATTTTGAAACAGAGCTTGAAAGAAGAAAAAAAAAACCCAATGCCAAATGATCTTGTAAGTGGAAAATCCTAGGTCGTTACCCCTTTGAGCATATGCTTGAAAATATAGACTTTAGTTAGAGAGAGACGACTGAAAATGTTGAGTCTTTAGGTAAAAAAAGACAATGAGAAGTAGTCGGTGATGAGTCTGTTTTCGCGTCTTACACGTAGTAGGTTTTGGTCTTTTGCTGACTCGATTGCCACATTTGTAAATTTGTAATGCACGCGCTATGATTGAATGGTCGGAGGTGTTTATTAGTTCTCATATGTTCAATTTGAGTATTCATATGGGAATTATAAAAGTTTATACCTGATGCATGATAAACTGGCCAGGAAGCCATTTTACCTTAAATTTAAACATACTTAACTATTCTTCTAACGAAAACAATAATATACCTTTATATATTATATTAAAAGAATGATAGTAAAACTTGAGGTCAGGCCAAATGTCATATAGAGAAAATGCTACTTTGCACTTTAAAAGAAAATTTTAATTAGATTTTATGAAAAAATCTAATAGACAATTTATAATGCTAAGAGTGTATTTGAAATTCTAAAAAAACAACTTTAATATTCTTATTAGATGATCAATTCGAGATTTTGTATATATTTGCATTGATATATAAAAATATTTGAATTGAGATACAGTGTATAAATTTGAATCGAGATAGAAAAAATATTTTAATAGATTTAAAATAAAATACATTCTTCTCTATTCCCCTATTATATTGGCATCGCAAGTCACTACCAATTCACACAAAATGAAAGATATCTAACAATGAAACAAAACAAGCAACATAGTAAAAACATAAAAATCGATACTTTATTTTGAAGATAAAATAAAAGAATTAAAAATTATATTTTTGTATTTATTTGATAAATGACTTGCAAGATTAGTAACCTATTTGTTAAGATTTTCTTCGGGGAAAATTTTAATAGTTTTTCTTAACTAAATTATATATGTTAAAAAGTAGATTTTTACTAGTCTTAATCATCAATTTTCTTTCTCTTTTGTAGTGCTTGAAATGTCTCTTCATGTGACTAATACATGTTGGAATGAATCCAAATAAAACACTTTAGCCTTCATATCGAATTACTTGGAATAACAACATAAGCGGAAGCGTATCTGAATCCATAAGTGGAAATCTTTAGTCCTTCTTGAAGATTGTCCAAGGTGTGCCTTTGAGAAGCTCCTTAATCCTTCCTTTAAGATTGTCTTGAAGTGTTTGCTTTCACAAGAATATATCCAAGACCAAAAATTGAGGATTGGTTTTCCACTTGATATGCAAGACCAAAATGCTCTCTAGTTTCAATGGGAGGAAGAAGAGAATGTCTTGCATTCTTATGGGAACCATAACCCCCTCTTATAACATATGAGTTATGAAACTCAAAAGTCATAAGCATGTAACCATGGTTACATGTATGTAACCTTAGTTAGCCCATCATTAACTAAGGTTACCCTTTTGGGTATCTACACATTAGTCCTACACTTTATATGACAATATATTGGCCCCCTTAACAATGTCCATAAGACCACCAATTTAGGCCAAACCAAAAGATAGCACATAACATATAATTAATCCATATATTGTTCATATGTATGTAGATATAAGTCCATATATCTAACAATCTCCCACTTGGACGAGATACTCATACATATGTACAAACCTTAGCATTATATGTTACATTATAACCTTATGAGCTCAGAATTGCTATCATAATAAAATTGTCATGAACAATCCGGTCCATCAATCATACCAACATAGGATCTAAGAGCTCTTAGTTACTCTTGCGTAACTAGAACCAACATAGATCACGTATATCAATATAACCAACGACATGGATCAAGTATAGGTGTGTAGCATGGAAATAACATAAAGTGTTGTCTGAAATAGAATGTCTATTTCCAACTGGTTCTCTTTATTGAGATCAATCATAAACCTTAAGAGTACATAAAACTTTAAAACTGAATATCTGCAGATATATCCTTAAAACTGAATTACTTAATGTAATGGACAATACATAATTGTATAATACAAACTCCCACTAAAATTCATAATCCTTAACTGATTTGACACCCATGCAAGCAATATGCTCATGAAATACTTTTGGTGTCAATACCTTAGTGAGCGGATCCGCAATCATGGAGTTTGTACTTATGTGCTCTATGCACAATTGTCCATTATGTACTCTTTCTTTAACAACCCGAAATTTGACGTCCATATGTTTTGCTTTCGTCAAACTACTGTTGTTGTTAGCATAAAGGACTGCTGATCTGTTGTCGCATAATAGACTAAGTGGCTTTTTAATGCTGTCAACTATGCGCAGTCCACTAACAAAATTCCGCAGCCGTAATGCCTCATTGGATGCTTCATAACATGCCATGAATTCCGCTTCCATAGTGGAAGTGGCCGTAAGAGTTTGCTTGATGCTTCTCCAAGAGATAGCACCGCCAGCAAGCATGTAAATATAGCCTGATGTAGACTTCAGACTATCCTGACATCCAGCAAAATCGGAGTCGGTATACCCGATGATCTCAAGCTGGTCCGATCTCCGATATGTAAGCATGTAATCCTTTGTTCTCTGTAAGTACCTCATGACCCTATTGTCTACCTTCCAATGGTCCATTCCCGGATTGCTTAGATATCTGCCTAGCATCCCAACAATGTATGCTATATCAGGTTGTGTACATACCTGAGCATACATCAGACTACCTACAGTCGAAGCATAAGGTGTCTTCTCCATTTTCGAAGTTTCAAAATTATTATTTGGGCACTGTTTGAGACTAAACTTGTCTCCCTTAGAAACAGGGGTGTTGCCTGGTTTACAATCCTGCATGCCAAATCTTTTAAGAACCTTATCAATATAGCCCTTTTGTGACAGACCGAGAACACCTTTGGAGCGATCTCGTTGTATCTGAATTCCTAATACAAAAGAGGCATCACCAAGATCTTTCATTTCAAATTTCTTTGAAAGAAATTTCTTAGTTTCATGCAATAATGCTATATCATTACAGGCAAGCAGTATGTCATCGACATATAAAACCAGAAAAATATACTTACTCCCACTGAACTTATGGTATATACAGTCATCAGCAATATTCGGTTTAAAACCAAAAGATGTAATGACTGCATGAAACTTATAATACCATTGACGGGAAGCCTGCTTGAGCCCATAGATGGATTTCTTTAATTTGCAAACCCTTTTCTTTGATTCTTCCGAAACAAAGTTTTCAGGTTGCACCATATAAATTGTTTCCTCAATGTCACCATTGAGAAACGCTGTATTAACATCCATCTGATGAAGTTCAAGATCAAAATGTGCTACTAGTGCCATTATAGTCCTGAAAGAGTCTTTCGATGAAACTGGAGAGAAAGTCTCTTTATAATCAATGTCTTCCTTTTGAGTGTAGCCTTTTGCGACAAGACGAGCTTTATACTTAATGACATTGCCCCCTGAATCCCTCTTGGTTTTAAATATTCATTTACAACCAATCGGTTTAATACCTTCGGGCAATGTAACAAGCTCCCAAACGCCGTTATCGCTCATAGACTTCATCTCATCATTCATGGCATCAATCCACTTTTGAGAGTTAGAATCCTTAATGATTTGACGGAAGTTGATTGGATCATCTTCCTTAAGTCCAATATCACTTTCTTGTTCTTGGAGAAATACAACATAATCATCCGGAATTGCATTTCTCCTCTCTCTAGTGGATCTCCTTAATGGCACTTCAGTTTCTTGAGGTTGTTGAGTTTGATTTTCATTAGTAATATCAGGAACTTGATTGGGGAGATTTTCGAGATTGTCTTGAACTGGAGTTATGTGATCCGTGTCAGGAATGAGAACACCCTGACCAAGATCAACAACTTGAGGGAAAGACACATGTTCTTCCTCAAAGACAAAATCTCTAATAACTTTATCTCCCCACCCCCAAACTCAATATCCTCAAAAAACCTAGCATTACCCGTCTCAAAAATAGTTCTAGAAGTGGGATCATAAAACTTAAACCCCCTGGATCTTTCAGAGTATCCAACAAAATAGCTACTAACCGTTTTAGCATCCTGTTTCTTTTCTTTCGGCCATAAGGCCTTGCCTCAGCTGGACAACCCCAAATGTGTAAGTGCTTAATACTGGGTTTATTCCCAGTCCAAAGTTCATATGGGGTTTTGATTGTAGCTTTAGTTGGAACTCTATTAAGAATATAAGCTGCGGTTTTTAATGCTTCTCCCCAGAGTGAGTCTGGCAAAGTAGTACGACAAATCATACTTCTTACCATATCCTTAAGGGTCCGATTTCGTCTCTCAGCTACACCATTCATAGTAGGACTGTCTGGCATAGTATACTGAGGGACGATCCCACACTCATCTAGGAATTTAGCAAATGGCCCTGGACGTTGTTCACCTGAACCATCATATCTACCATAGTATTCACCACCACGGTCAGATCTAACGGATTTAATCCTTTTGCTTAGTTGATTTTCAACTTCAGCCTTATATGATTTGAACACGTCTATAGATTGGGACTTTTCATGAATAAGATATAGGTACCCATAACGAGAGTAATCGTCTATGAATATGATAAAGTATTGTTGACCATTCCTACAAGGAGTAGGGAAAGGCCCACAAATATCCATATGTATCAATTCTAAGACATCCGAAGCTCTCTTAGCACCTAATGTCGTCTTGTTTGTTTGTTTTCCCTTGATACACTCAACACAAATATCCAAATTTGAGGAATTAAGAGAATCAAGAATTCCATCTGACACGAGTTTCTGAATTCTTTAAATGGATATGTGACCCAAACGTTTGTGCCAGAGAGATAACGAATTCTCATTAGTTAATTTTCTTTTAGTACCACTTGAACTTGTATGCAAATTTTAATTATGTGAGGTTATTATATCAACCAAATGTTGGACAATACGCTTTACGCTAGAGGGGGGGTGAATAGCGTTTTAAAAATATTAAGCGTTTTAGTGCGGAATTTAAAAACTTTGCAGAAATTAAAACAAGTGCAATAGAATAAACTTACACAATGATGTATCCTGGTTGGCCACAAACGTGGTTAGTCCAGTCCCCGAGAGACTCTCTCGAGATTTCCACTAAACTTGTCAAGCTTACGGGTGCTTAACAAACCGTTACAGCTGAGGACACAAGCCTCACCTAGTTGCTCGGGGGTCACAATCCCAAAGACTTCAATTGCTCGGGGATACCAATCCCAAAGACTTCAATTGCTCGGGGATAACAATCCCAAAGACTTCAACTGCTCGGGGATAACAATCCCAAAGACTTCAACTGCTCGGGGATAACAATCCCAAAGACTTCAACTGCTCGGGGATAACAATCCCAAAGACTTCAACTGCTCGGGGATAACAATCCCAAAGACTTCAACTGCTCGGGGATAACAATCCCAAAGACTTCAACTGCTCGGGGATAATAATCCCAAAGACTTCAACCGAGGAATCACAAGTTCCTCAACAAACGAGAATCGCAATTCTCTTACAAACACAAAACACACTCACTTTACAAAGCACTCCTTAATGAGTAGATATGAGTAGAAATAGTACGCTCAAGATCACAACAACTTAGCTCAATAGAATGGCTCTTCAAAAAGCTTTATGGATGAATGGAAAATGATGATCAATGTAAGAAAGCTTTTAGCAATGAAAATACTCAAAGTGTATATGTTGTTGTTGTGAAAACACTGAGTTGAAGCTGTATTTATAGGTGAAAAACTCAGTCTTACCGTTGTCTAATTGCCAATTAAGGATTGCTGAAATTACTCAGTGACAATCGATTGTCAAGACTAAACAATCGATTGTTTGCCTATCAGATTAAAAATTCAATCCCAGATTTTACGTCAACAATCGATTACTTCAAATCAATAATCGATTATTTATAACGTTAAGAAATCCTTTCCAATTTTTGGCATAAAACATCGATTGTCCGGAAATCAACAATCGATCATTTTAACAACGTTCAGAAAATCTTTTCCAGATTTTAAGCAAAACATCGATTGTTAAATATCAACAATCGATTACCTGAAGGTAATTGAAAATATATGACAACGGTCAGCTTCAACAATCGATTATCAAATGGAATAATCGATTATTAATTAATTTCAAAACTCTCTGTCTCATATATAATCGATTATCAAAAGCCACAATCGATTATCATTTTATTTAAAATCACTGGGAGACATTTTTCTCATTCTAATCGATTACCATTAGTTCATAATCGATTTTTATGAGTTTTGAAAACTTTGCCTTAGTTAACAATCGATTATCATAAGTACACAATCGATTGTTATGCAGTTTGCAAAAACCTGATGTTAACTGACTTACTCACAATCGATTATCATTAATTCACAATCGATTGTCATGCAGTCTTGGCTTAGAGATACTCGATTATCATAAGTACATAATCGATTATCTTAGCCCAGATTTTTGAGGCATGCTTGGAAAACATTTTAACAAATGTAAATATGCATAGTTTAAAATCATTTGACACTTAATTTAAATATGCATGATTTTGGAAAAATAATTTTAGTAGAGAAGCCATGTTATGAGCCAAGTTGAGGAATCAAGATCACAATTAATATTGACTCAATTATAACATTTCTAAACTTTGTCTTGAGCTTCTTGTAATGCATCCATTTTGTGCTTGTCCTTGAGTACTGCTATATATCGCTTTTTGCTTTGTTTGACATTCATCAAAACCTACAAAAGAACACACGTTTAGTATATTGCATTTGAAACGTGTTTCCAACAATTTCCCCCTTTTTGATAATGGCAAACATAAGCGGGATATATGCAATAATTATTTTGATAATCCAAGACAAGTGTAAAGTATGCAATTTGATGTTCCCCCTCAATTCATGTTCCCCCTCACTTTAAGCATGAATGAAGTTGATGAAGTTGAGAGTGATATAGCATACTTCTTGATATCCCGTTTCTTCCCCCTTTTGCCATTAGCAAAAATATATACAAGGGAAGAATATGCAAAAAAACATATGAAATAAACAAAAGTTTATTTATTGGAAAATAACATTACATGGGTGGAACCAAACACAATAAAACGAACAACAACTAACCAACCAAGGAAAGACAAATCAAAAACAACAATTTCACATCATCAAAAACAACAATTTCATCATTCATCACCCCCATCCCCTTCATCATCATTGGGAGGCGCTTGATTGAGTATACAAGAGCATATGTGCAGCCTATATATAGAGAAGGAATGAATCTTACACTTATTGGAAAAGATTTGAAGAGATTTGAAGAGCTTTGAAGTCTGAAACGGTAAAAATAAATTCACTGACCGTTCAACAATCGATTGTTTGAATAGAATAATCGATTGTCATTAATGAAAATGATCTGACACATCGATTACACGCCAGAACGGTAAAAAAAATTTGAAAAAGATAGTCGATTGTCAAACTTGGTAATCGATTGTTTTTCATATTTATGACCTGACAGGAATCGATTGTAGAGCCAAAACGGTAACATAAGTTTAAAACAGATAATCGATTGTCAATATATAGTAATCGATTGTTTCACTCACAGAGAGTTTGGATTTTGGCAAATAATCGATTGGCAGAACAAATAATCGATTGTTTGGAAGGGGGATGCTAAAATGATGAGACTTAATTCTATCAAGCAATGTAAACATTCAACAAGATTTCATGACAAAAAAATTGAATCAACAAATAATCGATCATTGATACTGATAATCGATTGTAAGCATAAATAATCGATTATGATCGATTTTTCTTGTATCAAGACAATTTATACTTTCCTCTTACCTTTTGGGGGATACCTGCAAAATAGAATTAAATATCTCCGACGCTCAAGTCAGTAATCTATAAATGAAATAATAACTTTGAAACTAGTGTAGTCGGGTGAAAAACGTGAACTCTTAAGAATTTTGTCCTAGGATGTTCTTAAGAGGGTTTAGGGTACTTACCTTCCCTTCGACTTTGCCAATTACCTGATTTTGAACATCCTCCGTTCATTTTGGTCTTTTGGCTCATTCTTCAATTTAAGAAGCTTCTTCCACAATTTTGCCTTTGTCTTCCTTGTATTTTGTCTTTTAAATTTTTCGAAAATACTTCCGATTTTGAAAAAAAATGCCTAAATCGACTTTTCCGTCTCTTCCTCCTTCTTTGTGCTTTAATTTAAGGAATTTTGAATTCGTCTCCCGTCAAGTGTTTGGAGTATCCACTACACTTGATTCCTTCAAGCACACCTGCAAAACAAATCAATGCTCTTTTGGTACCCATGCCATTTTGGGTCCTTGAGGGTTATGCATACTATAATGATATATTTGAGTAGCATGTCTATGTCTAGTAAAGCATGCGGGAGCAATATGACCAATTCGTCTACAATAATGACATGTCACATTTGGATTATGCATGCGTCTAGGCTCATAGTAGCTAGAATAATGCACATTGTTTACTCTATTTTCATTTCTCCTAATTTGAGCACCATAATCATTTCTAGGTTGAACATTTCGGGATCTTCTAGCATGATCACTGTTGTGCCTAAAATATGCATCATGTCTATGGTGACGATTGCTAGGCGGAAGGTCATGTCTAGGTCTCCTAATATTTTGTCTAGCATGCATGTTTGTTTTAGGAAAGGCATTTTTGTTATTAATCCTAGATTGAGCTCTAGGTGGTTGGGTTTTTGCATCAACCTCTTCTTCATTTATGAAGCCTATTCCATGCTTGGTTGATTTCAAGTTATCAAGCACCACATTCAAGTTTTTATGAGAGGAGTTGAATTTATCTAGTGTGCCTTTTAATCTACCTACTTCATTTTTAAGGTCTACACAAGAAGCACAATTTTTTGTAGAACTCTCGGGCTTGTCAGAACTTCTTTTCCCATAAAACTTGTTTTGTTCTAGTAGCTTCTCATTTTCCAAAACCAATTTTTCTAATTCTTTTTCTTTTAATGAAAACTGTTTTTGAAAATCTTGTTCTTTTAGAGAAGCACTTTCTCTTAAACTAGTGACGGTTTTTGTAACTTTGAGAAATTCAGCATACAATTCATCAAAGGCATTTCTCATGTCATCAAGAGTATAAAAATTTTGAGAAGAGATTTGACTTACCTCACTTTGATTTTCTTCCTGTGCCATGAGGCAGAGATTTGCCGCTTCTTCATTTTCTTCTTCACTGGATTCGTCTCCGGAATCTCCTCCCCAAGATATGTATGCTCGTTGCTTCTTGAAGGGTTTCTTCTCCTTTTTAAGATTTGGGTAGTTTGTTTTGATATGCCCTGTTTCACCACATTCATAACATTTAACTTGCTCACCTTGCTTTTTCCCTTTGCGGTCATATTCTTTTCGCATGAATTTTTGGAACTTTTTGATGATGAGTCCGAATTCGCTATCTCCATCCTCTTCAATTGGTGATTGACTTGTGCTCGCCTTTAGAGCAATCTTTTGCCTTCTTTGTTCATCAATAACAGGGTTAAGAATAGTGGATTCATAAGTCTTAAGATTACCTCTAAGAGCGTCTATGGTGACGTTCGTGATTCCAATTGACTCTTGAATCGCATCGGCCTTTGATCGCCATGCCGGTGTTAGACTCCTAAGGATTTTTCGAACTAGTTCTTTGTCTGTGAACGTCTTCTTGAGCGCGTGGAGATCATTCACTATTGATGAGAACCGCTCAAACATCTCGTCTACCTTTTCGCCTTCCTTCATATTGAACAATTCGTAAGCATGAGTTAAAAAGTCAATTTTAGCTTCTCTTACCTGGTCAGTCCCTTCGTAAGTGACCTCAAGCTTGTCCCACATTTCTTTTGCTGTTTTGCAGCAGGAGATTTTCCTGTAATCATTAGCATTAACAGCACAAAGTAATAAATTAATAGCTTTAAAATTATTTTGGACCATTCGATTATCCTCGGCGTTGAATTCCTCTTCTGATTTTGGCACCCATTCTCCTTCCACCTTTTTGACAGGAACCTCATTTCCTTTGGTGTACACCTTCCACAAGTAAGGGCTGTTTGATCTGACGAATATCTGCATCCTTTCTTTCCAATATGAATAATTAGTCCCGTTAAACAAAGGAGGTCTTGTGGGGCACTGTCCTTCATCAATACCTGCAAAAGAGTCTAGAGTAGAAGCCATGGAAAGATTCTCTCAAACGGTTAAGTCTTTCAGAGAGTATGGCTCTGATACCAATTGTTGGACAATACGCTTTACGCTAGAGGGGGGGGGGGTGAATAGCGTTTTAAAAATATTAAGCGTTTTAGTGCGGAATTTAAAAACTTTGCAGAAATTAAAACAAGTGCAATAGAATAAACTTACACAATGATGTATCCTGGTTGGCCACAAACGTGGTTAGTCCAGTCCCCGAGAGACTCTCTCGAGATTTCCACTAAACTTGTCAAGCTTACGGGTGCTTAACAAACCGTTACAGCTGAGGACACAAGCCTCACCTAGTTGCTCGGGGATCACAATCCCAAAGACTTCAATTGCTCGGGGATACCAATCCCAAAGACTTCAATTGCTCGGGGATAACAATCCCAAAGACTTCAACTGCTCGGGGATAACAATCCCAAAGACTTCAACTGCTCGGGGATAACAATCCCAAAGACTTCAACTGCTCGGGGATAACAATCCCAAAGACTTCAACTGCTCGGGGATAACAATCCCAAAGACTTCAACTGCTCGGGGATAACAATCCCAAAGACTTCAACCGAGGAATCACAAGTTCCTCAACAAACGAGAATCGCAATTCTCTTACAAACACAAAACACACTCACTTTACAAAGCACTCCTTAATGAGTAGATATGAGTAGAAATAGTACGCTCAAGATCACAACAACTTAGCTCAATAGAATGGCTCTTCAAAAAGCTTTATGGATGAATGAAAAATGATGATCAATGTAAGAAAGCTTTTAGCAATGAAAATACTCAAAGTGTATATGTTGTTGTTGTGAAAACACTGAGTTGAAGCTGTATTTATAGGTGAAAAACTCAGTCTTACCGTTGTCTAATTGCCAATTAAGGATTGCTGAAATTACTCAGTGACAATCGATTGTCAAGACTAAACAATCGATTGTTTGCCTATCAGATTAAAAATTCAATCCCAGATTTTACGTCAACAATCGATTACTTCAAATCAATAATCGATTATTTATAACGTTAAGAAATCCTTTCCAATTTTTGGCATAAAACATCGATTGTCCGGAAATCAACAATCGATCATTTTAACAACGTTCAGAAAATCTTTTCCAGATTTTAAGCAAAACATCGATTGTTAAATATCAACAATCGATTACCTGAAGGTAATTGAAAATATATGACAACGGTCAGCTTCAACAATCGATTATCAAATGGAATAATCGATTATTAATTAATTTCAAAACTCTCTGTCTCATATATAATCGATTATCAAAAGCCACAATCGATTATCATTTTATTTAAAATCACTGGGAGACATTTTTCTCATTCTAATCGATTACCATTAGTTCATAATCGATTTTTATGAGTTTTGAAAACTTTGCCTCAGTTAACAATCGATTATCATAAGTACACAATCGATTGTTATGCAGTTTGCAAAAACCTGATGTTAACTGACTTACTCACAATCGATTATCATTAATTCACAATCGATTGTCATGCAGTCTTGGCTTAGAGATACTCGATTATCATAAGTACATAATCGATTATCTTAGCCCAGATTTTTGAGGCATGCTTGGAAAACATTTTAACAAATGTAAATATGCATAGTTTAAAATCATTTGACACTTAATTTAAATATGCATGATTTTGGAAAAATAATTTTAGTAGAGAAGCCATGTTATGAGCCAAGTTGAGGAATCAAGATCACAATTAATATTGACTCAATTATAACATTTCTAAACTTTGTCTTGAGCTTCTTGTAATGCATCCATTTTGTGCTTGTCCTTGAGTACTGCTATATATCGCTTTTTGCTTTGTTTGACATTCATCAAAACCTACAAAAGAACACACGTTTAGTATATTGCATTTGAAACGTGTTTCCAACACCAAATATAGGCTATCATATGTTGATAAAAGACCAGTACCGATAAGATTTGAATTTTGAAAGAGACTAACTTTATTATCACCAAATGAACATGAATAACCGGATATGTCCAATTTAGGAACAGAAATTAAATTCCGTCTAAAAGACGGTACAACAAAAGTCTCATTCAAATCTAAATAAAAACCAGTCTTAAACAACAGCCTAAATTTGCCAATAGCCTCAACTTGCACCTTTTTGCCGTCACCCACATAGATGTATCTTTCATCATCATTTGATTTTCGGCAGTTCAGGCAACCCCGCATAGATATACTTATGTGAGTAGTAGCAGCCGAATCTACCCACCAAGTATCCTTAGGTATTGAAATTAAATTAACTTCAGAACAAACAAGAGATAGAGATGTATCCTTTTTCGCACGCCAAGCGTGGTACTTGGTACAATCTTTCTTCATGTGATTAGCCCCTTACAGAAGAGGCAACCTGATTCTGTAGTTTCAACCTTAGGTTCCTTATTTTGCTTCTTCTGGGGCCTTGCAACCGCAACTTCCTTACCTTTTCCTCTTCTTTTTATCTTTAGAAGATGATGCCATATGAGCACTTTCTGTCTTATCTTGCTTTATCCTTTCCTCCTCTTGCACACAATGCGAAATGAGCTCATTAAGAGTCCATTTCTCCTTCAGGTAGTTGTAACTGACCTTAAACTGATTAAAGTGTGCAGGAAGAGAGATCAAAACTAAGTACACAAGCAGTTTCTCAGGTAATTCCAGCTTGAGTGACTTTAGTTTCGAAGCAAGATGAGACATTTCCTAAATGTACTCCCTTATGTTTCCCTTGCCTTTATACCTCATGGAAACAAGTTTACTCAAAAGAGTACTTGTTTCCGCCTTTTCGTTTTGTGCAAAACGCTTTTCAAGGTTTTCAAGGAAAACTTTGGCATTATTTTCATCATTTATAGTGCCCATGAATGATTCTAGAATTGCACGTTTCATGATCATTAGACCCATGTGATTTGAGCGTTCCCACTTCTTCATCTCCTTCTTTTCATTAGAAGAAGATGTATCCTCAAGAGAAGCAGGTTGCTCAATCCGAAGTGCAAGGTCTAGATCCATGCAACCGAGAACTATCATAATGTTCTTTTTCCATTCCTTAAAGTTTGTGCCGTTAAGCACAGGGATGCTGTTTATATTTGCAGATATCGAAGCAGCTGAAGAATTCACTGAATATAGAACAAAGATAACTTAATACATGCTTACAATTACTTGAACTTTAACTTTAGTTTACAGATTCAAAATAGGCAATACCTAGCACAACATTGATTTTAGTCTTTGGACATAAAATCAACTTGTAAGTGGTACTCTTGGTGTAGTAATCAAATATCGACAATAAACTCCTGCCAAATATCAAGCCTTCCTTTGGGCCGACTTAATATTCACATGGAAAACCGAATAATTGTCACATATTTATCACCACAAGCATGTTCGAATTCCTGCCAAATAACAACCTTCCTTTGGGCCGGTGTTAAACGCATGGAATACTAACATCCACAGTCATCTTATATTTCAAGATTAATCAATCTACACAAAAGAGGTTACTTTGGCAACATAATATTTCAATTGACTAATTTAAAATATTAGATGCTAAATCATATAGTTCTTTAAGTCATATATTGAATCTTGACTGAAAATATACATGTTTTGGCATGTAAAATCTGAATATTAATTGTTTTAATCTTAATTGGACAATACCAAAATCTGAAGCATGATGGACTAAAAAACAATTAATATTAAAACTGAATATTAATGTACAAAACATTAATAATTAAAAAATTGAATATTAATTGACATATTATTAATGTACAATTAAAAAATCTGAAAACTTAATACTTAAAACGTTTCATTAATTATGAAAAACGTTTCTTACATTATGTCCTCATTAAACTGCCAGAAAATAATACGTTTCTGCAATTTATGGCCAGATAATCGATTATCTGAGCCTGATAATCGATTATCTGGGCCTTCTGGAATCTCAAAATTTGCTGAAAAATTTCCAATTTTGCTGAAAAATTCCAGATAATCGATTATCCTCTGCCTCTGTTTTGCAAAATTTTTGATGAACAAAATGCAATAATCGATTATTTAAAAAATAATCGATTATTTTATGCTACTGTTTTGCAAAATTTTGGTAAACTTCTCAAGATAAGTCGATTATGTGGTTAAGATAATCGATTATCTCACTATTCTGTCCAACAACTTAATGTTGTTTTCAACAAGAAACTTAAACAAAGAATCATGTTGTTCAACAACCAAAAAATTTGCAAATTTCATTATTTCAATTCATCTTGTAATAGCAAGATATCAATATACCAAAGTTCATCAACAACATAACATTCATGAAATCATGCTATGTCATGGTACTAGAATTTCATAATCAAAATTCCATTTTAACTTAATCATAAACTTTATATAATATGGATTTCATGAACTTCCAAATATTCCAAATATGAAGGAGGATCTGATACCAATTGTTGGAATGAATCCAAATAAAACACTTTAGCCTTCATATCGAATTACTTGGAATAACAACATAAGCGGAAGCGTACCTGAATCCATAAGTGGAAATCTTTAGTCCTTCTTGAAGATTGTCCAAGGTGTGCCTTTGAGAAGCTCCTTGATCCTTCCTTTAAGATTGTCTTGAAGTTTTTGCTTTCACAAGAATATATCCAAGACCAAAAATTGATGATTGGTTTTCCACTTGATATGCAAGACCAAAATGCTCTCTAGTTTCAATGGGAGGAAGAAGAGAATGTCTTGCATTCTTATGGGAACCATAACCCCTCTCTTATAACATATGAGTTATGAAACTCAAAAGTCATAAGCATGTAACCATGGTTACATGTATGTAATCTTAGTTAGCCCATCATTAACTAATGTTACCCTTTTGGGTATCTACACATTAGTCCTACACTTTATATGACAATATATTGGCCCCCTTAACAATGTCCATAAGACCACCAATTTAGGCCAAACCAAAAGATAGCACATAACATATAATTAATCCATATATTGTTCATATGTATGTAGATATAAGTCCATATATCTAACAATACATTGATAATCATAATAAATAGAGTAATTTTATCTTTCTTCTATGTGAGATGAACCAACATTTCAACAATATGATTCCACAATGTATTCGTATTTCAGTGTATTTGTATCTAATATGTAAAAAAGAATCCATCAACTTTAACAATTTGTTTGGGTGATTGTTATATATTGTGTTGTATCGTATTATTACTTTAAATATAATATTTACTTTAATTACTATTTAAATTTTATTGTAACATATCGTTAAATTCGTCGTTATATAATGATGATAAATACCACTTTATGTAACAATTAATTTGGTATGGACGCATTGTTTTCTTGTCTTTTTTCTCACCTTACCTTTTATTATTATTAAATAATCCTCTACCTTATTTTTATATATAATAATCCCGAATAATAATTTTTCTTTGTAATACTATAAATTTATTCTTTATATTAGTGGTACGTGACATAATGAAATAACGGCAAACAATATAATTTATCCAAACCATATATTTAATAAATAATACAATATAATATAATACAATATATTATAAAACAATACATAACAACCAACCAAACAAGTTGTTACAAAGTTCATCAATATTATCTATGCATTTATTTGAATGGCATACTCATTAACTATTTAACTTAATAGGTCGTTGTAATGTTTTTCTTTTTTCTTTCGTCTCTCCAAACGAAACTAACGATCCTAACCCCATCAATCATCAATTAATTACACATCGATAAAAAATAAACAACAAATTCAGCTAATCCTCATATCTCATCAACGAAGAATTATATATATAAAAATATCTATGTAACCACGATAAATGACCAATCACACACGTTCTTTGAAATTGTGTTCTCTACCGATCCAAATTTATTTGTCATACTTTTTTTTTTAATTTATCCCAATAAAATAATAAACTTTTATTTAAAAATTATTTAATTTAAACCTTTTATGTTACTTTTAATAAAATAATTTATAGTCACACAATTTTTAAAACTTATTTTAGAACAAACACGTTTTAAAAATATTTATAGGACAAAAACAAGAAACAATTCAGGCAATTCATAAAGCATATACATCGTTTTTCGCGCCCGAAATCGTCCTAAAGGGTAATTTCATCTTTTAGGGTGAAATAGATTCCCTTGATTTCTGCTCATACGTTCATCAGCCATGGTTTCAACTAGAAGATTAAAGAGCTGTGACCATTTTCAAGAAGAAACCCTATGTGCTTCTGGCGTTTTCCACCATCTTATTTCACTCCTTCAACAGCCACAGGTGCTTTTACTTTCTTAATTTTTTTCTTAGAAGGGTTGTTTATTTGTTTTTTTTTTAAATTTCCCTTTTACTTCTTGCGGGAGGTGGGAGTATCGAAAAAAGTGTGTGTGTGTGTGTGTGTGAGGGGGGGGGGGATCAGAGGTTGTTACTTTGCGAAGATTTTGGGTATTTTGTACTTGCGTAGTATTTATTTAGCTAATTTGAAGCTTGCCCATGTTGGTATGGGGGGAGGGGGGAGTATCTGGAAGAGTGTGTGTGGAAGGGGGGGGGGGGTGGGATCAACGGTTGTTACTGTGAGAGATTTTGGGTACTTTTTGTACTTGCGAGTTATTTATTTAGCTAATTTGAAGCTTGCCCATGTTGGTATTTTCTTGTTTGATGAAATTGTTATTTTTTTTTCGATTTGTTGAGAAAATAGTGATAAAAAATCGTGGGTTTTAGATGGAATAAGTTTAACAAGATAGTGGACTCATTCAAAGTTTTTGTCGCAGACCAGTTCGGTTTAGCTTTTCTGTAGTTTTATTTACTTGTTGGTAGATGATGTACTTTCAAGGTTTTGCACCTCTCAAGTACAAAGAAGATAGAAAAACAAAAGCACCCCACTAAAGTTTTTCACAAAACTAGCGGAAGCGTTCTTCAAACTCACGTTAGAAGAATGTAAGATGGAAAGAAACCTCACTCACACATTCCTCAATCCCGCAAGATTGCAAGAAACATTGAATAAAGGAACAACAAAGAAATAAAAAGTAAATCACGTTTTTGAAGCAATAGTTTAGAAAAATTAATCACCAATGTTTATTTTCAGCATATTAAGCCCTTTAAATAGGCCTTACAATGAGTAAAATTGGTAAGGTTAAGGAAAATTAATTCTAATTAGACTAGAATATCAATAAGGCTAAGAAAACCTATCCTAACTAAAATAGAAAAAAGAATTCTAGTAGGAATGAGATATCAACTAACAATCCTAGTTTGACTAGAACTACAAATATAATCTACTAAAACAAAAATGAAATTACTAGGAAGCAAGAAATAAGAAATCCCAATCTTTAAAAAAAGAAATCCTAATCTTGAATGGATTCTTGACGTCTTCAATTTCTTGAAATTCTTGGGCCTCAATTGGATTAAGGCTAATTAGTGTAAGCATTTTAAATTTGTGGCCCAATTCTTCAAATCCATTGGCATTTTCATGAGCCCAATAAGCCTTCATTGTTGTAAAAAACATGGCCTCCATATGTTCATCATTCTCCTCTAGTTAAAAAGGACTCGCCGTCTGGAGCAAGATCTGCTACATTGAAGATAGGTGATATTTCAAAGTCATTGGGAAGCTCCAAGCGATAAGCATTATCACCAATCTTTTGCAATACCTTAAAAGGTCCATCAGCTCGCTTCTATGATTTCAAAAACTTGCAATTGGGAAATCTCTCCTTGCTCAAATGAACCCAAACCAGGTCACCTTCCTTGAACACCCCATGTTTCCTTTGTTTACAGTCTTTTCTTTATATTTAGCATTTTGCTTCTCGATACGTGCCCGAACTTTCTCATGTAGTTTCTTAAGTTGCTCTATTCGATCAGCAGCATCTCCACTAAAAGAATGAGTAACTAGAAGGGGGGAAAGATCAAGCGGTCCAAGAGGACTCCTACCATAAACAATTTCGAATGAAGGATCAGCATATATGAAATGACTGACCTTAACCTAATTACCTAAATTACATTAATGATAAGTGTAGTGCCTGCAGTCCTATCCTCGTGAGCCCCGAGATTGAGCTCAGTGGTAGGATGGAAGTAAAGGCAGGGGAGTTGAATCTCTAACAATTCTACTTCAGAAGTGTTATTGAAATCTTGAGAGCGCATAACGGTTTTACGAGACGATCCCGTAGTGCGGTTGGTTGACTTGTTGAAGGCAAACTTGGCAGTAGGAAGTAACGATTCCTTCTCTTTGAGATTCTTCTTTATTACCCCACGAAGCAAAGCACCTAAATCTCGATTGACTACTTCTGTTTGCCCATCAGTTTGGGGATGATGAGAAGTGCTAGGTGTTAGCTTAATACCAAGTTTAGCCCATAAAGTCCTCCAAAAATGGCTTAGGAATTTCGAATCCCTATCTGAAACAATAGTTCTGGGAATTCCGTGCAATTTAACAATATGATCAAAAAAGAGATCAGCAATATTTGTTGCATCCGAAGTCTTATCGCAAGGAATAAAGTGAGCCATTTTCGAAAATCGATCGACAACCACAAAGATGGAATCCTTACCTCTTTGAGTCCTTGGAAGGCCCAACACAAAGTCCATGCTCATATCTTCCCAAGGTTGAGTAGGAATTGACAAAGGAGTGTAAAGACCCCAATTTCTTTTTGTGCATTTTTGCCTTTATACAAGTTTCACATCTGGCAACTAGCTTATTGACATCCCGAACCATCTTAGGCCAATAGAAGTTTTCTTGAACTAGGCGTAGAGTCTTTGTTTGCCCAAAGTGGCCAGAACCCTCCCTCATGGGACTCACTGATTATAAATTCACGCAAACTTCCTTGTGGAACACAAAGCTGCTTACCATGATAAACATACCATCCCTAAGCACAAACATACGCTGAGGACCCTCCGAGCATTGATCCCAAATAGCTCCAAAGTTTGGATCGGTTGCATATAATTCCTTTATGTGTTCGAAATCCGCAATAGTGTTTTGCATGGCAAAAACAAAGCAACGCTTGCGTCTTAATGCATCAGCTACTTGACTGACCTTCCCAGCCTTGTGTTCAATAACAAAGTGAAATGCTTGCAAAAATTCGACCCACTTAGCATGCCTAATATTGAGTTTTTGTTGGCTATTCACATACTTCAAGGCCTCATGATCAAAATAAAGGACAAATTCTCGAGGTAAAAGATAGTGACTCCAATGAGATAGAGTTCTGACAATGGAGTAGAACTCCTTGTCATAAGTAGAATACTTTAACTTGGCATCATTCAGCTTCTCACTAAAATAAGCAATAGGTCTACCTTCTTGACCAAGAACAGCTCCAATCCCAACTCTGGAAGCATCACATTCGACTTCAAAGACTACATCAAAGTTGGGCAAAGCAAGCACAGGTGCTTGAGTCATTTTTGTCTTAATTAATTCAAAACTTTTTTGGGCAGCATCCGTCCATTTAAACGAGTTTCCTTTCAAGCACTCAGTAAGAGAAGCAACAAGAGAGCTAAAATTCTTTATAAAACGCCGATAGAAAGAAACCATACCGTGAAAGATGCGAATCTCAGTTAAGCTTTTTGGAATAGCCCAGCTAGCAATAGCTTCAATCTTTCCTGAGTCTGACATGAATTCCCTCACTAGAGACAATATAACCGGGAAAAGAGACTTGCTCAGGAAAGAACTTGCACTTCTTCAGGTTGGCATAAAGTGTTTGCTCTCTTAGAACTTCAGAAATCTTCCCAAGTGCTTCAAATGTTGTTGATCATCCTTGCTATAAATAAGTATATCATCAAAATAAACAACAAAAATTTCCATGTATGGCTGAAAAATTTGGGTCACGAGCCTCATAAATGTGCTAGGAGCCTTAGATAGCCCAAATGGCATATCGAACCATTCATACAATCCCTTGCCAGTCTTGAATGCAGTCTTCCACTCATCACCCTCTTTCATTCGAATTTGGTGGTAGCCACTTTCAAATCAATTTTAGAAAATCTCTTGGCCCCATGTAACTGATCAAAAAGATCATCAAGCTTAGAAATAGGAAATCTATACTTGATGGTGATCTTGTTAATAGCACGACTATCAACACACATGCGCCAAGATTCATTTTTCTTAGGAAAAAGCAAGGCAAGTACCGCACAAGGACTTAAACTTTCCCTTATTAGTCCACGATCTTGTAGTTCGTTGACTTGTCGTTGAAGTTCCTCTTGCTGTGTTGGATTCATTCGATATGCTGCTTTATTAGGAAGTGGTGCTCCTGGAATTAAATCAATTTGATGTTGTATTAACCTCATTGGTGGCAAGGAAGAAGGTGTAGTATCAGAAACAACTTCATGAAACTCATCCAATATTGCTTGAAGTCGTGGGTCATCGACTTCTAGTGACTCTTTCTTGGTGATCGATTCCACTTCTTTAGGTACTACAACAAGCACTTCCTCTCTTCCTTCAAGTGTTCTTCTACCTTACCTCTTGTAATGTATGTCTCCTTCATTTTAGGATTTGACTTCTTTAAATCTTCAGGGTTCATTGGGAGCAGTTTGATCTTCTTACCATCCTTGATGAAAGAGTTAGTGTTCTTGAAGCCATCATGAATTGCCCTTCTGTCATATTTCCATGGTCTCCCAAGCAGTAAGTGGCAAGCATCCATAGGCATTACATCACACCAGACCTTATCTTGATAATTCTTGCCAATTGAGAAAGGAATAAGGCATCGTTTATTAACTTGTACATTCCTTCCTTCATCCAGCCACCTCATGTGGTATGGCTTCTGCAATGGCTCTGTCTCAAACCCAATTTGTTAACCATTTCTTCAGAAACTACATTGGTGCAACTTTTTGGATCAATGATGAGTGTACAAACCTTTCCCTTAAATGTACGTGTATGAAAAATATTGTGTCGCAACCATGGTTCTTCCTTGCTAGAATCTGAATGAAGAATGCGTTGGATCATAAGGTATTCTTCATCATCTCCATATTCAGCTACTTCTTCCAAGTTTTCATCATGTTGCTCTTCATTATAATCTTCTTCATCAGTTGCCCCTTCAAGGATGGTGAATGCCTTTTTATTAGGACAATCAACTTGTATAGTCCTCCACATTTATGGCATCTTTTCTTTAAAATAGCTTCGGAAGTCATGGGCTTCCCTTCAACTTTCTGGAAACTTGGTTTTGTTGTGGACGATTGCGGCTTTGTAGAGCTCAAACTAGCACTCCCATGGTTGGAAGTGTTAGGCTTTTTTATGGTAGTTGATGAAAACGTGGCTTTGGCTTCCTTCTACTGTGTCTTTACGACCTTGGCTAGTTTGACAACGTCTCCAAAGGTCCAATTGGGCTCAATCGTATCACATTCTCAATAGGCTTATTTAATCCTGCCAAATATTGAGCAATTAGGCGGGCTGGTTTTTCCTTAATGTCACTCTAGAGCCTAAGATATTCAAATTCTCTTGTGTACTTATCCACGTATAAAGCTCCTTGTCTAAAAGAATGAAACTTCAAGTAAGAATCTTCTTCATATGTCTCTTGCAAGAACTGTTTGCGCAATTCTCGTTTCATTCTCTCCTAGATGCTAATTCGTGTTTTTCCTTCAAGCTCTCGCTCTTTTTTGAGGTTTTCCTACCACACCGATGCATAACCTCTAAGTTTTATAGCAACAAGCTTGACATTCTTCCATCAGAATATTCTTTATAATCAAAAACACGCTCAATAGTTATAAGCCAATCAATAAATTCATCGCCTTGAGATTTGCCATCATACTTCGGAATTTCAAGCTTAATATCATCACGTTTCTCTCGATTATTATTGTGTGGCCTTCTCTGGAATTTCCTTCTATCATGTTGATACTGAACTTCATCAGAGTTGTACTCTTCACTACCTTGATTATCAGAATATTCCGAATATGAGTTTTTATCATAGTGAGCATGGAGCCTCGGTATTTTCATGCCTAGGTCAGTGATGTCAAAGGTGCGCTTAAAGCACGCTTAAGCCCTAAAGCGAGGCTCAGAACATGTTGAGCGCTTCGCCTCGCTTTGCGGGCGCTTTAATGTTGCATCAAAGCTCTAAGGCATACTTTTCCTTGCCAATGAGTGTAATCCGTAAAAGGCGATACTGGACAATTGATATTTCAATTTGTCGTAAAAGAATTTCAATTTTTTTTGTCCATATATTTGTTATTCATGCTAATAATTATTGGTCTTGGTCACATATACATAGTTTTACTTTTTTTAATGTTGTGCCTTTTTTCATTAAAGCCCCTGCTTTGTTTCGCTTTGCGCTTAAAGCTCCCACGGGCCTTAGGGCTTTTTTGCGCTTTTCGCCTTTGATAACAATGGCCTTGGTTAGCTATAACTTCTTCTGCTTGCTCAATATGTCCTGCTCTCTGCGGTTGAATTGGTGGATCTCGAAGTGGAAGACGTCGCGGTAGCACTGGTATATTGTGTCTTGGTGGCGGTGGAGGTTGTAAGCATTGTGGAAGATTTGGTGGCTGATTTTGAATCACTAAACCTTCAACCAATCTAGTCAAATTCTGCATTGATTTTCTTAAGTTATCTAGTTGCACTTTAATTTCTTCGTTGTGTCGTTCAAGGGCTGTAGTTCTTGATCTTTCAATCTCAAGTTGTTCATCAAGTGAAGAGGATCCCGAGCTTGTTATTTTCTTGTCTAGCGACATGATAAACAAAATAGCAATGTAAAAATTTGGTCCTGAAACTTGAGCTCTGATATCAAATTGATCTACTTTCAAGGTTTTGCACCTCTCAAGTACAAAGAAGAGATAAAACCAAAAGCATCCCGCTAAAATTTTTAACAAAACTAGCGGAAGCGTTCTTCAAACTCATGTTAGAAGAATGTAAGATGGAAAGAAACCTTACCTACACGTTTCCAATCCCGCAAGATTGCAAGAAGCGTTGAATAAAGGAAGAACAATGAAATAAAAAGTAAATCACGTTTTTGAAGCAATAGCTTAGAAAAACTAATCACCAATGTTTATTTTCAGCATATTAAGCCCTTTAAATAGGCCTTACAATGAGTAAAATTGGTTAGGTGAAGGAAAACTAATCCTAATTAGACTAGAATAAGAATAAGGCTAAGAAAACCTATCCTAACTAAAATAGGAAAAAGAATTCTAGTGGGAATGGGATATCAACTAACAATCCTAGTTTGACTAGAACTACAAATATAACCTACTAAAACAAAAATTAAATTACTAAGAAGCAGGAAATAAGAAATCCCAATCTTTAAGAAAAAGAAATCCTAATCTTGAATGGATTCTTAGACTTCTTCAATTTCTTGAAATTCTTGGGCCTCAATTGGATTAAGGCTAATTAGTGTAAGCATTTTAAATTTGTGGCCCAATTCTCCAAATCCATTGGCATCTTCATGAGCCCAATATGCCTCCATTGTTGTAGAATACATGGCCTCCATATGTTCATCAGTAGAAGCATTAGGAACACTTTAAATTTAGATTTTGTAGGAAGATAGTGTTGAATTTTCTGTTTGAAGTTGATAATTGAAGTTTTTGGATTCTTTCATGGTTTATGAAAAGTTTTATCGCTTAAGTTTATTTACTTTTTTGGCATAAGATGGAAAGCGGGCACAAGCTCATTTTATGGACGGATGTTGGACCCCTTTCTGTGGCTTAATTGTTTGAAGGTCGGTCAGCATTGTCAGCCATCTTAACGATTTTTAGTTGCAAATTACAACTCTTGTAAGATTCAGTTGCAATGCTCTACTCCCTAGAGAAGTTGGAGAAAGAAAGTGCAGAACACTTAGAAATATGGAATGAGTGTGAATGTACACCAAACATGACATACATTATATTGAAAAAAAGAAAAGAGGAAAAAATACATTGTGCGGAAAGCCTATCAAAAAGAAAATCAGATAAAACATTGTGCAGTAAGACAAACTGGTAAAATTGGAATTAAAGGTGAAACAGTGTGAGAGTCAAGTCTTCAGTTGACTTCCAAGTACTACTGACGTGTGATACTGGAAGTCTACAATTTTACTGAATTTTTAGATGTACACTAATGCCTCATTAAGTACTTTTTTTTTTCTTTTCAAAATGTTCTCTAAATAGCCTGTTTGTAGTAAGATGTTTTGGCTAAACTAATTTACAGTTGATATATTATTTTCATTTTTCTCTTTTGCTTCTAACTTACTGAGGCCCATTTTACCATATTGCAGGTGTGAGATTACATGTCTTAAAAAGCTTGTATTATCTGCTTGTCCATTTCTCCTTGAGCCCACTACAAAGTCCAACGGACGCTCTTGGTTTTGATGATTTGTGTATGGAAATTGATCACAATGGATTTGAGGCATCATCAGAAGATATAGAAACCCTCTCTGGTGTATTATTTGTATGTATGAGAGGTTTGACCATTTATTCTCTGCTTCTCATAATACCTCTGCGAATGATCTAAGACAAGGTAATTTGCAGCGGAATATCTCCGAAGATGCTGAAATTTTTTGTTTGCTCCTGAGGTGTTGTATGGTCACCTTGCCCTTGCTTGTGTCCAGACACAGTTTTTAGAAAACGGGGAGGTCCTTTTGGGGTTACTTCGAAAGTTATGTTCAATAAACACATTTGGAGCAGAAAATAGGACGGAAATTACTATTGAAAAATCAGTTTCTCAAGCATGCATGTCTGAGGATAATGATTGCAGAACAACCTCCACAGAGGACTTTGTCGCGTCCCTCCATTTCTTTGAGCCATCTGATCTTCACACTTCTTTCTTGCGTGCAACATTTGAGGTAATTTCCTTATTAATCTCCCGTTGGTTGATAGAAAGCTCATGATTTATGCTTCTTGTTTGTCATGAAATAAATCTTATGCTTCCTTGTCTGCAAACGTAGAATATGATTCACCATTTATAAGGTTTGAGTAAGTTAGTCTATCTTCACTTAGTGGATCACTAGCAGTACAATAGGGAGGTGAGGAATAAATATCGATTAAAACTCTACTGAGTGAAGCGTGTAGGGGTTAATTCAGCGGCATGACTAAGCTAAAAGCTTAATGACATGAGCTGCATCTTACAATACTGGACTCTGGATATACTACATTACATCTCAAAAAAGAAGTCTCACAAGCACGGTTTTCTCACAAAGCTTGCATATGCAAAATCTGGTTAAGAACAGAATGAGTGTCTGGATATAGGAGAGATGCACACAAATTTTATTTAAAATTGTTGCTGTACAGCGAGGAGATCACTTAACACTTCCATGTTTAATATGTTTCTTGTTGTATTCATTCAGCCAGGACAGAAAGGGAATGGAAAGGGGAAAAAGGTTTGGTTACTGTCTTTAGTTGGATGCTAGGAAGAGTACAAAAGTCAGCGTGCATATGATATGCGACTTCTTTTTAAATGGCCATGGACTTTCTCAGTGTTTCCTAAGATAAGTTCTTTCACTGCAAATCTTTTACTTTTTTGGAGTCTATGAGGTTACAACAATTACCACCACCTTGGCCTTATGTTAATCTATAAACTATCTTGTTTCATTACCAGTGACATCCACCCGTCTTTGTTAGGTTTTCCAGTTCTCTCTTTATTTTTCTTTCATTTGTACATTCTGTAATTTACTGTTGTAACTTGCCTCATGTTGTGTACTTCACTTAGGACGTATAATTTACCCCCTTAATATGGAGGAAATTACATGTATGCAGGTTTTTGTGGATGAGCTTCTGGTGCATGGACAGTTGAGACAGTTCTTTAAGCTTATTGATTCTCTAGCTTCTTCTGCGGAAATAATATTTACACCTCAGCCAAGTCAGGGAGATATAGGAATAGTAATGGAAGTTTTCTCTAGGTACTTCTTAATATCATGGTCTGATGAGCATAGGTCTGGAAATCATCTTAACAGATTATTATTGGTAAACAATGAATATTTAAAATACTCATTAAAAGCTCAAGAATTGAGTTCGACTGCGGCCGTAGCATTGCTCCTCATCCCCATCAGTCTTTCTGCACCCAAACTAATACAAGCACATTTAATTTCAATGGTTTACGAGGCCTCCTTTTTGCTGGTGGATATGCAGAACCTTAACACAAATGATAGACCTATCAATTACTTTCTCGCTCTGTTTGAAAAGTCAGTAGCTTTGTACATGAAGCATATGTCCCTGTTGCAAATCAACCGTCGGTCTTCATTTATGTCTGTCAAAGGTGCAGAAGGGAAGGACATCCAGTCCCTTTTTGATTTGTGTATATTAGCAAGCACAAGAAAGGAGATCAATAATTTGATTTTAAAGTTTGAGGATTCATCACAATTTCACTTTCTTAAACTTTCTTCTGAAATGAAATCCGACCTGACAAGTTCCTGTATAACTTATGTGAAGGAGAGTCAGTATATTCTAGACAAATGCTGCCAAGATGAGATTTTCTCAGCCTTAAGTTGCCTAATTTTAAGAGCTTCGGACAGTTTCGAGGAGAATACAATTGTGGACACAAGTCTGCAAGATATTTGTCTTTTGGTTTGTATACTGAAGCTAATGAGCTCCTCTTTGTTACAAGTTGTCTGGTGCCTGAGATGCAATGTGAATTCTGATAGTTCAAAAACCTTACAAGATTTTTCATCCTGTGGGGAATACAATTCTATCTTGGGAATAATTGACTGTTTCAGAGACGTCAACATAGACAGTTCAGTCCAAAATTTGTTATGCCAAATGATGGACATAGACTCCGAGAAGCACAGAGTTTCCAAGATGATGTTTCTGCATTTTGCAGGATTGCTATCAGTCAGTTTCTTTAAGAGACTTGATTGTTTGGCAAAAGGCTGCTTGTTTACGATTATAGCTCTGCGGAATTTATTCATCTTTGAAGAAGGTAATTTTGGGTATACTCCAGTCACTAGTTGGTCCAACTGCAGACTCCATTTCATCATCTGGATTATCTGCTATTAGAATCCAGGTCAGGTTTAATTGCCTTTTGCTCTTGAAAGAATATGTTGCTTATAGTTACTGTATTTTAAGCTGTTAGTTCATAATACAGGCTGTAGTGGACAAAAGATCTAGCCTTGTGGTTGCATCAAAGTTCCAGAAGGCAAGGGCCCTGCATTCAAGGTATCGATATAGTGCCATCATTATGTAACGTTCATGAGCTTGACGCCCCATTCATGTTTTACTTCCACTTTTCTTGTTTTCTTGTACTATATCTGCATTTGCATGAAACGCGGCCTACTCTGTTGGCATAAAGGCTCATGTATGTACCTTCCGTTCTAACTTCTAATTTACTCTCACACTTCCATGCTGACTGACCAGCCTTTTTAACCATCAGAGGTTTATTGTATGGCCTGTTTTATGTAGATATTATACACACTTTCTGTCCAATCTGCCTTACCTCTATATTGCCGTTAGATATATTCATTAAGTAAATATTTCGTTGTAGAGAACTCGATTCAGTCCTGCCTTTTGATGTCTTACTTGTATGTTAAAAGAAAAAAGAAAAAGAAAAATCTATTATGTTGTTCGTATATTCCTTATTTTCTCTGATGCCTATAAAATATGCAATTCCTTATTTTCTGTTCTTCTCTGTGGAAAACTAATACTTCCTCAGTTTCATGTTAAATGAGGTACTTTCTTTTTTAGTTTGTTCCAAAATAAATGACACATTTCTAAATTCGGAAATAATTCAACTTTAAACTCCTCATTTTACCCATTTTACTTTTAATGAGAAGCTTTTATAACCACACATAAGTCTTCCCCCACAAAGCTTTACCCTGTAAGCTTTTAAGACCACAAATTTCAAAAGTCTTTCTTTTTTCTCTTAAACACCATGCCAAATCAAACTATCTCATTTAATTTGAAACGGATGGAGTACTATTTTAAAAGTTTTGATGTGTTCGTTTTACTGGGGTTTTGATCTATTGTCCTGAGCAGATTTTCTTTTCTGGCATCACATGTACTCAGAATTTCTTTTAATTTTTTGAACTTTTGTTTATGAGGATTATAGTTTTTCCTGTCATGCACTATATATCATTTATTTCAAATTAACTTTCTCATGAGTTATCTTTGTGTGAGAGCTAGAACAATCAAAGAATGAAAATTAATAAAGGAAAAACAAATTTGGAGATGAGTTGAATTATTAAAAGTGATATTGTGATCATATAGTATAGGACTAGCTTTCTCCAAAATCATTCAACTGAGAAACAACTTAATCCCCAGGAGTGAGCTTATATTTGGCCCATAAAAGTAGAAATAGTGGGCCTCCAAGACTCCCAAGATAAAAATTAGCCGCAACTGTACAGAAATACTGAACAGGCGATATTTAATTTAGGATGAATTTTTATCTTTCTGTACATCTATCTAGCTGTAATGTTTGTTTGGTATTGTAGTACCAAGCTGGTATTATACTGGTTGTTTTTTTCATTTGAAAATTTGAAATGTAGTACTCTAATATTCTATTGAGATTGTTAATGAAAGGCTCATGGGTGAAACCACTTCACATTGTTTCCTACAGATTCCTCTGCAGGGGCTCCTTGAGGCTCAAGCTGGCATTTGTTTGAAGCTTTTCAAAAGCTCAACTTTTGAGTTTTTTTGGGAGAAAGTGTGTATTTGACCTGTTTTTGGGAAAAGAACGAGTTTTCAAGTTTTTGGAAAATTTGGAAGCCCGAGTGTAGAAAATCTTCAAAAGAAGATAGTTGCTCTTTTTGGGGGGGGGGGGGATAATTCAATAAACACTCCTTTTGTTATTTTAAATAAACAACTCAGAAACTGAAGTTTGCAAACTCAAGTATCCAAAAAATTGAGTAATCGATCATACAGAAAGTCGACACCACCTCTAAAGGGGAACTGCCGCTGCAGAAGAGACGGCAATATAGTCATATTCTCCTTACTGCAGAGAAATAATTAAACATACTATGACTACTAATATTCCACAATCCTAGACTAGTGAAAGTCAGCTATATGAATCATTAAGATCATTTTCTTCATCCAAAAATTGTTAAGATCATTTTGGTCCATTTTGGTCTATTTCATCTCAGATTGCGGTGTAGAGTAGCTTTATGAAGGAATATCCGGAATATGTGGGATAGTTTCTACGGAAATGCTTGAAACCAGGAAAAAGAGCTAGGAATCGGTGTATGAAAACATATATAGTGGCTGAGATGTCGCCTTCTGTGAAGTACTTCGGATTGTATTCGATATTTCTTGCTAGCAGATACCAGCAGTTCTGCAAATAAATTGGAAGGGTGAATGCTATGGACCTAAAATTCAGAGGAATCTGTTAAGATCAGGAAAATTGCTTGGTTGCTCATCAGCAGAAAATCTAACATATGGATAGTGATAGTTGGAGATGAAAAGGGCAGAGGATGTATCTTCCAGATTCTTAAAACTGAAGGAAATGGATTTTCGACACTCCACTGTGGATACTTAGGGCGCTGCTTTTTTGAGTGGACAACAACTTGAGATCCATTCTAAATGTATAATACTTGAAATGAAAATAAAAACTGTTTACATAAGTTGGTAAATGTGCTAGAGAGCAAGAAAAAGAAGTCTATTCTTTGTTATTTTACTGTCTGGTAACATAGAAGCTATGGCGTGTTATGTGGAAATTATTGAAGTGGTGATGTCAGATATCATGTTATGATGGAAAATCAGGAGGAAAAGGCTGACCAGAAAAGCATGGTAGTGTCCATGTGGTAAATATAGAAAGGAAGGGAATAGAAGATCGTTTCGAAGAGTTGAAAATACCTTCCTTCTCAAAACGAGTAGAAAATACATTCTACAAATTATTTTTGACACTTCCGGTGCAGTTTAAATGAATGGATTCTGTTTGTTGAGAATTATAATTTAAGGTTTAAGATTCTGTACTATTTTGTGAAATTTTATGTGGAATTATTCCTACAATATCAATATAATTATTTACATCATTAAAAAGAACACAATGATGGTGTAGTAATGTGTTCAAGACTTCAAGCTGGTTTCATTCCCTTTATGATCATATATTTCTGTCTTTTCTTGTTGATAGTTTTCGCTGTAGTATGCTTCGTTGTAACTGGGCATGGTGTCTGTATTACTTCATAATATTATGATTAGTGCAATATTTGTTCTTTTAAATTACCCATGTTCAGTTTCAAATTTGCAAGCTTAAATATCTGATCTTTTTAAAAAAAAACATATAACATATAACCATTTGGAGGATGGACAAAGTAGTTGCTTCTTAAATTTTATTTTTTTCCCATTTTTAAATGAAGTTTTGGCTGTTGCATACATGATTTTGTACTTCGTAGTTATCTTTTTCATGCTTACTGCTCACCTCCCTCCTTTAATCCACCCATTTACCTTATTCTACTAACTGATAACCATAGAAGAAAGGAAGATAGCTCAAAGATAAACACCTCTTTGCTTTACAGAAAAGAAAATTTTGAAGCAATGGAAGAGGAAACGGAGGAAATGGCAGAGGAAACGGAGGAAACAACCAATGGGAAGATATTTCTCAAGTGCAGACTAGGGCATTCTGAACGAGTCCCTGCTTTTGATGACTTAGCTGATTTTATTGAGTGCAAGCAAGGAAAGGACTACCCTTCCTGGCTAAAGCATCGGCAACAATATTGTGTGTTGAAATGTGACAAGATGGCATTGTTAAGGTGGAAAAGGAAGAGGAAATCTTGGAAAGTCATGAAAAGGAACTAAACTTGAATTAACTTAAAGACTTCTCCTTGGAAAGAGAACTGGCGAGTTGAGCTTCATTGAATTGACACTGGACATATGTTTGGAGATGGCCTGCTGGACAATTGTTGTACAATGAACTTTTGACGATGCTTCCTCGGTGCATGTGAAATGGTTAAATAAGGTTCTTATTTAATGTCTGCAACCTTATTTAATTCGGGTAAAATCCTAAGACTGATATGCTTTGAAGTCAGATCCTAACAAGTTAGTGGAGCTTCCTGTTTTCCTTATTAAGGCGGCGATGGCGATAAAATCCACGAAACTTGCCTCTTCAACATGATTAAGCTGATATTACATCTTGATTGAGGTATATCAGAGTATAATGGTCAACTGGCTTTCTGAACTTATCTTGGATCGAGATACAAGATGCCTTTACTGATAAATTCATTTTTTTATTTATCTCATCCTTTTCATTTCATTTTCTCTAGAGCACCCTGAAGTTTTTATAAAGGAGGTTGAAGGTGTCTGCTACAGGATCTTCAACCTGATCTGCTCTCGCCTTCTGATGCGCAACAAACATCACGAAAAAGGTTTTTAAGCTGAAAGCTTCATTTGCTAATCAGAAATACACTCCATCAGAGGGAGAAGCAAGAAATTATGTGTCTGTATGGTTCGTCGAGGTTGACCATAAGAAACTTCTGTTATCGGATTTCATGCTTGAAAGGTGCAAAGCTTGTCTAATATCCCACCATCCTTGGTGCTTTTGTTGTGTACATTCCTGTAAAGTTTCTATCAAATGCTTTGGAATGTGAGATTCAGTTGTGAGTGTTTAGAGTAATTTTCTCTTTGCTTCTCCTACTGATTCTGTTAGGTTAAGTTAAAGAGATGACAAAAGATTGTAACACTGTCTTTCAGCCGGACCCGATAAAATGAGTAAAATGTGTTGCAATTGCAGGCTAATTTGCCAAAACTCTTTATACGCATTTGCTCATTTTGCTGATTATACTTTCAACTTTATGCTGGTCTATGCAGTGTATCTCATGGGAAATATTTTGTGTCAACTGTGATTTAACCGAAGGAAGCCTTGGAGCAACGGTAAAGTTATCTTTGTGTGATCTGTAGGTCACAAGCTCGAGCCGTGGAAGCAGTCACTAATACTTGCATTAGGGTGGGCTAGCTACATCACACTTCTTGGGGTGCAACTCTTTCTAGGACCCTGCAAGAATGTGAAATACTTTGTGCTCCGGGCTACCTTTTTTTTTTGAAGTTGTGATTTAACCCCTTTTTGGCGACTAGGTAAGGAAAAAAAGGAAGGAGTTTTAATTTCGTTGTTTGTTTTAATAAAAGAAAGGAGAAAGGTGGATGAATTTTCTATTAAATATGGTGTTTGTTTAGAAGTACCACATTGACAACATTAGCATCAAGTTTGAACAAGAAGCAAGAAATTTATTGGAATCTTCATTAATACAAAAACCATCTCTACTATGCAGAACATGTTGACATGTGTGAAACTTGACAGCAGAATGGATGGTCACCTTAGTCACAATTTACAGCAAACCTCACTTCCACATCTGCACAATTTATTGGTTCAGTCAGGACTAGGCCGTAGTAGAAGCCTTAGAATATACATGGCAGGGAAGAATTTTCAATCATCTTTTACTCTAAAAGTTTTCTTTAGTAATACTGAATCGCGATAAGGCCGAGTCTCATTTACATCCGGACTGAACCAGTAACCTGAACTTGCTGGAACTGGCTTCATTGTTCTTGATTGAGAGGTTGGCAAATTGGGCTTCAAGATCTCTGCTTTTGTTTCGACGATGTTTAGACTGATTCTGCTGTTGTGGCTGCTGATGCTGTTGTTGTTGCATTTGTTGCCTCTGCATCTGATACAGAGTTTGTAACCTTGTAAGTTCCCTCTCCAACATCTCTTGCTCCACTGCATCATTAAAACATGCTCTTTAAGTTTTTCTATGGAACAATTATGTTGGCATTAAAAAGCATGCATGCAACATATATAACTCAATGCTGAGTAATAATAAGGTTGTAAACATTAACATGCAAGATACATACAATCTTTTATGAGCTGCTCTTGTGATAAGCTATCCAAACGCTGCCTCAGGGCTCTATTCTCCATGCTCAGTATAATATTTTGTTGGTCAAGAAATTCTAGCTCAGCAGAGAGCTCAGATCCTTCTGCCTGAAATCTCAGCACATAAAAATGTGTTACAATTCTTGTTTCTCCCTTTTTCCCCTTCTTTGAAAGTAAATTTTTTGAGGGGAAGTGCATATACAAAGTCAATGTATTGTATTATCACTATTTTTTGATAGCTAAACAAAAAGACACATCAATGTTTCACATTACTAATATATATAACTTTCTAAACTCAGGATATAAAAGGCAAATATTGAACTAAGATAAAATCTATCAGACACTTTTACCAAGTAAAATAAACAACAACAACATATTCAATGAAATTCCATAAGTTGGGTCTGAGGAGGGTAGTATATACGCAAACCTTATCCCTACCTTGTGAAGGTAGAGAGGCTGTTTCTGATAGACCCTCAGCTCAAGAAAATAAGAATCTTGGTTGTCAGAAAAAGTCAGTTAGAAATAGGGCAATTTTGGCAGTATGTACCTGCAAAGCTTGAACTGTTCTTTCAAGTTCAGCTATATGCTGAAGTTTTCTGACACGTGATCGGTGAGCAGATTGCCTGCATAATTCAGATTTATATACAGCAGTGTACTCTTTAAAACCTTACTGGAATGTTTGGCTTGTGTAATTCAGATTCAACTAGTAGTTGAAATTGTAATGAAACCTTACTGTTTAGCACGTTTTGCATCAGCCTTGGACATGGCATGTTTGGCTTGTGTATTGTTTGATCTTTCATTAGAGCCCTCTTTGTTTTGTGTACTTATGACCTGTCTGCTATGCTTCTCATTCAATTCCAGAGCAGCCTATATGCGGAGAAGGATCCTCATTAGCTTCAGAAGTCATGTCTCGGTCGCGTATTCATGTATTAAAACAGTTCTGTACAAGCTGAATTTTATCTTAATAGGGCATGCACACCTTAGCAGAAGTTGGCTTTGTGTCATAGGAAACTGAAGTAAACTGATCTTTGTAACTGACGTAGTTGATTGAAGATCCTCCTACATTTACATTGTTGTTATTTTCCCTTGTGTTTAACCTTTCTGCAGCTGTTCCTACGTACGCAAAAGTGTCGCTAGCTGAACGGCGATGACCTTTGTGTACAGCTACTGTTTCTGCCGGTTCATTCAAGAGGTCATCAAGCCAAGAAGGTTGCTCCTCTATAAGAAAGCTCTCCGAGTTACACCGATGATGGTGATCCGATCCCGATCCTGATCCCTCTGAAGTGGAGTCCAGGATCAACATCTTGTTTGAAAAGGAGAATTTTTTCAAGCTTGATGATCAATTAGAACTTTCCATTTCTAAAGAAATATCTGCAGGTGATCAATGTTCGAAGTGATTAATTCATAACTAACATATAGCTTTACTATGAATACCTTTCAAATGTCATAACTAGAACAACCTCTGAAGAGGAACCTTGACATAACTGGTAAAATTGTTGCAGTGTGACCAGGAGGTCATGGTTCGAGTTATGGGAACAACCTCTTGCAGAAAGGTAGCGAAGGCCGTGTACAATAAACTCTTTTGGTCTGGCCCTTCCACGGACTCAGCGCATAGCAGGAGCTTAGCGCATCGTTCTTTAGAACAACCTCTAGTTTTCCCTTTTTTGGACCAGAAATCCTAAAGGATATAAAGGTAATTCGGTGCACAAAGCATTTCGCATTCACGCAAAGTCCGGGGGAAGGGCTGCGCCTGAAGGGTGATGTAGACTGCTTACAATAATGCAAACATTTGTGGCTACTTTCACGGCTTGAACGCAAGACTTATAGGTTATATGGAGACAACTTTATCGTTGCTCAAGGGCTCCCCTTTAAAAATCCCAAAGGATGATGAACACAAATAGTAGCCTGAAAAACCCTTTCTTTTTAATATGCACATTAAATGTGCTCTAGGCAAATCTTGAGATGCTTTAAGCTTTCACCAAATGCAATTTGAGGTTCCCAATAGGATTTTTTTTTATAAAAAAATCCAAATTTGAAGGCAAAATAAGATTAATAAACACTAAACCCATAATATAGGTTAAGATCACATATATGAATCATTCTAATGCTGACCTTAATCGAAGTTTACAATTGGGAATTTTAATCAAACAACACCTTGGTCATATCTTTTATCTATCATGGAAAATAAAAAAATTGTCATAAATGGAATTTAAACATTTTCCCTTCGCTCTAGGGTCGGACATTATATATATGTGAATAACAAGTATTGATTGAATTAAATAATATACTCTATTTCAAAAATTAGAACGTCTAAATTCTGAATTTGCCATTACGTACTATGCATAGCGAAGCATTGAAATTATTTGATAAAATTAAGAGCAATTAGTTACAAACAAAATGATCAAAAAGAAGGAAATTTCACCTTAATTGTTCATATGATATGCTTTTGATATAATTCACTACACCACAAAACAAAGAAGGAAAAGTTTTGAATTACCAAAAGAGGGATGTAGAGACTAATTGAAGAGAGGAACGTAGCCCAAATGTTGGGGGTCTCAGCAAAGAGGTGAAATTGAGAGACCCCACGCGTTGGTCCTCAATCCTATATTTGCATTCGCATTTGCTTTATCACTCTTCTAAACAGTCTGTGATCTTCTTGAAACACAAAGCGGCAAAAAGAGAGAAAGAGCGCACTTTACGTAAACCAAAGGAAAAGGGACCCTACCACGTTTTGTACTTTATCAAAGTACTGAAAAAAATTCACCTATTTTTATTTTTCAAGTATAGTTTGTCAATTATAATCACTTTCTTCTTTTTATGTTTATTTCTAATTTTGAGTCGTATACAAGAAAACGTGTATACGAATTTATGAGAGGAACAAGCCATAAAATACTGGTTTTTTTTTTTATTTTTATATACTGTTTGAAACTTTATTATAAAAAATATTCAAGTTTTATCCGACCTAAATAAGTTTTATCTACAAAAAAGAAATACATTTGTTTAAAGTAGACTCCTTTTTGCGCTAGTCTTCTTTATTTAGACGCGGGATTTTGGGATCGCTTATGTTTTAATTAGAGATTTTAGTGACACAATCATCGCACCTTAATCAAGCCTACGTATTTGTAGAATCCTGCTATTATTCAGATTTTCTCTGGTTATCATTGTACCATAATCAAGTTCTATTCTCTGGTTTTCTCTGGTTTTCCATAAATGAAGGTTTTGAAGAAAACAATTGCAAACAATTAGCTATAATTGTATTGTATTTCGTGAATAATATCAAAATTAACAATTATGCTTCAACTAAATAGTTGGTGGGATAGCGTTGGGAGATACAAAGATTTTGATGTTGATGGAATTATAGTCATTGAAGATTCAAATTATAATCATTTGAATTCTGCAATTGCAGAGCATCTAATGATCGATACCTCCGCAAAAATTATCAAAATCAAATACACTATTAACGACCATTGTCCTCTAATGAAAATTTAGAATATATGGGAGTTAAAGTGTATATTGATACAAAAAAGGAAAAAAAAAACTTAGGAATGTATCAGCTGGGTATTAACAGTGCGTGATTTCTATTTGCAATGCACTATCTCGAATTCGAGCACAATTGCTGGTTTGCTCTGTTTTTTCAGTGCTGATATTTTTTTTAAATTTTAAGTGATCTACAAATATACTACAAATTATCTACAATAATACTACATAATAAATGTAGTTCAACTGTTATGTTTCTACAAGTTTCTGTAAAATACTGAACACACAAATATATAGAGATCTCAATTACTATACTTTTAATTGAGTACAGGTTCATCTAATTATCGTATGTCTAACGTGGTATAATTGTCAAGCAATTGTAACATAATTAGAGAAGTATCAGGAATAATGAAGTTGATTGATATGCCAACATCTTCAACAATTGTGGAATATGAAAGTATCATCATAATAGAACATAGACCAAATGTAATTGAAGTAGGCTAAATTTAACAAGACAAGCAAACAATTATCAATGTAATGAAGCATATTATTTCATGAATGAGTTTCAACTTAGGATGAAAAGTTCTACTGCAAGAAGGTAGGAATATTTTATTTTTCAGATTTGTGTTGTATATAGTTGTAGTTTTTTTGTATAAAAATTGTTTAAGACAAGTTATTGTGCATAAATAACCTCGTATTTTGTAGCTACAATTAGCATAATATTTTTTGAATTTATTTTATTTTGTAGCCACTGCCTCGTATGCGTTGGGGACAATTGTACATGTCACTTTAAGATCACCAGCTTAAATGAATCAATATTGTTCAAGGTTCGAAAATTCAACATCTTACACACATGCTCTTTGATGGACAACACATATATACAACAGAAACATACTTCCATGGTATGTGGATGCCAAAATATGCGAATCCTAAGACAATATACACACCAGAAGACATACAAGCTCATATGTTGTCAGATCATGGTGTGAATTTAATATACATGAAAGCTTGGATAGGAAAGGAAAAGGCTTTGAAATAATTAGGTCTTCCTGCAGATTCTTATAGTCGCTGACGAGTTATTTGTATATTCTGGAGAAGACTTATTCAGAGTCGGTAGTGAAATTGTAGAAGACTGAAGATGACTGTTTCTTGTATGCATTTGTTGTACTTAGTACATCCATCAAGGGTTCAGAGCATTATAGGTCAGTTGTAGTTGTTAATGACATCTTCTTAAAGTCGGCATATAGGAAAATCATGATAACAACTAGCATAATGGATGTAGCAGGTAATGTAGATTAATTGTAAAAAATATTGTTATAAAGTTATTTTTAAGGCTGTAATTTTTATATTTTCAAGTTTTATTATATAAATTGAATTTATTTTTTCTACCTATGTGATAGGTAACATATTACCACTAGCATATAGTGTTGTTGGTTCAGAAAATGATGCATCATAGATGCGGCTTTTTGAGCAATTCAAACATGCATATGGTGAAAAATTAAATATGTGTGTTGTTTCGAACCGGAATGAAAGTATCTTGAAGGAAACATATACTGTTTATACCGGCCTACCACATTATACATGCATGTGGGATATTTGGACAAATGTAAGATCAAAGTTCAAGAAGGGTCATCTAAAGTTAAGCGAAATATATTTTGCTATGGTACGATAAGACACTCTTGATGAATTTAATAAAAGAATATCAAATATTGAAGAGACCAACACATGTGTTAAAGCATACCTATATGATATCAGCTATCACAGATGACCTTGTTTTCATGCTATGGTGAACAAGACATGGACCATGACACCAAACATTGTAGATTCATTGAATGCGGTAATTAAAGATGCAAAAGAGATGCATATGGTATAACTATTAGAGTAATGAGGACTCTTCTTAAACTTTGGACTAATGAAAATATATTGAATGCAAAGGGTAAATTCAAATACCTTGGAAAAAAATATAACAAAGAGTTGGAGGATAACTTGACATTATTATAGAAGATGAGAGTAAGTTATGGCCAATAAAGTCAAATCAGTGATTCTATCAAACTTAATATATACTGATATTGTAGAAATAATGTTGTATACTTGTAGCTATTTAATTTTACATCTGTTGTTGAAAACTTGTTGTGTGTTTGTAATAAAATTGTAGGTGAGGGCTTCAACAGATTACATTCATACTGTGATAGATAGTGCGATGCGCTTCGTTGTTTGCCTTTAAAACAAGAGATGTAATTGTGGACAATTTCAGCTTTATGGACTTTCTTGTCCACATGCTTTGGCGGCTTTGAGGCACAAGAACGAGTTTTATGAGAACTATTGTTCTCCTTATTACATGAGGGAGAGCCTTATGTAGACTTATGAAATACCAGTAAACCCGCTACCGATGAAAGTAAATAGAATGTGCCACAATATATAGCTGAAGAAGTTGTAATGCCACCTACTAGGTAAAACAACAAAGGAGACCTAAAAAACAAAGACACAAACCATATGATGAAGTAAATAGAAAGAAGCACAAGGTTTCATGCGGCAAATGCATACTAGAAGGGCATAACAATAGATCTTGTAGGAATGCTCAATAAAAATTGATGCAATTTAAAGATTTTTTTTACTGGGTATTGTTGATGGTAATTGATCACACCCAACTATGACTTATAAAAAGGACTAAGGGGTCGCTACAAATATAATACAGTTCAAGTCCAAAGTCGAATCCTATAGGAAACTAACCTATTTACTACAACTTTTAACACTGGTAATGAATAGCTCAAATATTCCCCGGATGCAAGGTTTTTTATGGATAATGAGAAGAATTAAGTTAACTAAGGAAAATAACAAAGCAATAATCTAGGATAGAGTTGAATTCAATGGTAAAATCGTCTAGGGTTATTGATTTTTCCAATTGTCGGATTAATTCCTGACACGTTAGTTATAAGCACACTGTAACACTCTATAAGAATATGAGTTCTCGGGTACCGCAATTATCTCTCGATCAATTACGATAATTTACTAGAAGCATTCTCTCGAACTATTCTAGTTAACAATTTGTGCAACTCAGGATTATACAACCAAAGCTTCGTTATCTCTAACCCAACTTTTAAATTTAACTAATTAATCTCTTAACTTACCTGAAAGTGGTGTTGTTCAACAATGATCTAATCAAGTGTTATTTCTTAAGAAACACAAGATAACTAGACATGATTAATTAAGGGCCCTTTCAATTAATCACAAAACAATATGTAGTTGGACAATTATAGAGTAAAAACGGCTAAATTATATCAAAATATAGTCAAGACTTCGCCGAATAATTGTTTCCATCAAACCTAGATGACGAGTTTAGCTACTCATACTAATAGATAAAGGTTCACTATATAAAGTCATAATCATCAATGGAATTAAAAAGAAGAAGATAAAAACTCTAAGGAAATTCTCTGTCTTTCTTCCGTGTTCTTGCCTTCAAAATCTCTCTAAAAATAGCTATTCCTCTCTTTTGGAAAAATTAGGCTTCATATAAGTTTAGGTTAGTCGCCCTAGAAATTACTTATTTGACCCTGAATTCTTGGCTTCCGTCATCCCGCCTGCGGCCGCGGATTTGACCACGGATTTGACACTTGTTCTGTCCGCGATCGCGGATCTGACCATAGAGCTGTCACTTGCTCTTCTTTCTCCTTATCGATCGTGCTATCCTCCGATTGGCCTTTCACGCTCAAAGTGGCTCATGCAAAATATAAAATTCTTAATTAGATCATTTTGTTATCTTTACATTCAAACATTGATAAAGTGCGACCAAATTAGAGTGTAAATAGTATCTAAATTATATAATTACCGTCTACTATCAACAACCCATACTTGAAAAATTGACAGATTAAAAGAGGCAGCTAGCAGATTCTGATGAAAGATGAATTACAGACTCGAATAACAACTAACTTTGCGTAAGAGAAAATACAGACTCCAAGAAAAACTGACAGATTTTATGGAAAATACAATCTCAAGAAATTACGAATAGGGCTTCGATTTCTCCTAGGACTCGCGAGGCATCGTTCTTCCTTGCTGTGGGTTGACTAGCTAAATCCCCCTGAAGGTGATGGAGATATTCTATTACGCGTCGAACAAAAAGTATCACGGTGGCAAAGAACATAGATCTAGGCATATCCTCACAGCTGCTACACTTCGTTGCGATGAAATGGGCGATCCTTCTGATTCTCTCTCGTATGGCACCTTTCTCTTGCAATAACCGTCCAATCTGCTCAATTCTGGCCTCCAAAGTTTGTTCGGCTACCCAAATTTGTTCTTGAAGTCCAATGCTATGTAAAAATGTTCTCTTTCAATTTTGAACTCTTTTTCCTGATCTGCGATGATGACCCTTTTCGTTAATTCTGCAACCTCACCATCGAACTCTTCTTTTAATTGCTTAACCATACGTGCTCGTTCTGCCGCATTTTTTTTTCATGCAATTGTTTTTGAGCCCTGGATAATTCCCGTTCTGCTTTGTTCAAATAAAAAATGTAGTCATTCACCTTCTATCTCAGGCTATCTATAAGTTTTACGTCTTTGGAACTTCGGACGAGGTTTTCCGCTGCTACTTTCATTTTTTGAATTTGGGCCCGAAGAGCCTCATTTTCTTTGACCAGTTTCTTCTTTTCGCCTTCATCTGCGACGGTCTGCAAATCTTTCTCAAATTGCAGATTCATGACCTACTTCTCCAGTTTGCCTATTGTAGCCCTGTACTCGTGTTCTTTAGCCAACCAGTCCCACTGCTCTTGCGATGCTTCAAAGAATTCCTGGAGATGAGGCCTCTTGGCTGCCTCTCAAACTCAATTTCTCTCCTATACCAGGTAAGGTATCTTGGCGACAGTTGGCCTATAAACTGATCTCGTACACAAGTGTTTGCTGTTAGGTATTGGCACTCATACCAAATTTTACGGAACGTTGCTTGGGGGAACTAAACATCAGGTCCAATCTCGACTACCGGGATACTGAGATCCTCGTTTCTTGGCACTATCTGGCATCTCCTGAGCTGTCTCAAGACCCGATGTGGGGCATATGGCTGGACGCTCCTAAGACCCATCAGAAGGAAGTGAGGCTCTATTGCCAACATGTATATGATCTCATCCAAAGGCAACCATCCTAGCGTCCACTCAATTTGACCGGTAGTGACGGACCAAAAGTAAGATATCCATCCTGTTGCTCCTTCGGGCAAACTGAGCTCTTTAACCCTTGTGTGAAATTCCTATATACAAGTTTCTCCGCTGGCACATAACTCATGAACTGGGGATGGTGGCATAGATGCTCGGTCATCCATATTTGCAATAACAAATTGCATCCCTCAAAGAAAGAATTTCGGCCCTGCAAGCTCTGAGAGCACAAAAAATCTCAGCTACTATCATAGGCACGAGTGTGCTCTTGGCTCGGGTGCGTAGAGTGCTGACAACCCCTACTATTTTTATGTCGATGTTCCCATCCTTCCTTGGAAACACCAAAAGCCCCAGGAATTGCCACCATAAAAGCGAAACGTCTATGTTCTTCCCATTGGACACGATTTCCTTTGCTGCATATTTTGTTTTCTGGGTTGTTGAACCCCCCTATATGACCATATCTGCAATACATGAATGAAAAGGTATAAAAACATGCCGCAAAGTCCGGGTTATGTACCACCCTGCTTATTTTCAAGGAGTCTAAGAATTTATGCAAAGCTACAATTCTTGGGGCAACCAAATACTTGTGTCTCAATGGAAGCTCAGCATCTCCAATGTACCCGGCTATTTCTTCTAAGGTCGGGGTAAGTTCAAAATCTAAAAAGTGGAACACATTGCGTCGGGTCCCAGCACGTGACCAATTCCCTTATGATGTCTCCCCGAGGTATAATCTCCATTAGTCCGGGAAGTCTACCTAAAAATTTCTTGACCTCATTTTGCCCTTCTCTGCCTAGCTCATTCCATACTAGCCGCACTCCAAAGGGATTCTGCTTAGGAATGAGAAAGGTTCGTTTTGGATTGTGCTCATCCTGCACATTCATTTGGTGATTTAGTAACTTATGTTTTCACTCCGTTTGACTCAAAAATCAAAATTGACCCCCTTCTTTTATGAAATTCATTTTCTAAAACCAAAACCCAGTTTTGTATATATGGCCTTTCAGCACTCTCGGAGGAAGATTTTAAGATTTTGTCCGCTAACTGGCCAAGAACAAAGGTGGCCGTTTGTGAAAAATCAGCCTTCCGGTGTCCCTTTCGGTAACATTCGGCTATTGTTAACAACAATGACATCACCTTACCTATTTACAGCACCAAAACAACTATTTTTCAATTTTCGACTATTTTCCTTATTATATTATTTTGCAAAAAGGAAGTTGGACCTGATGGGAGTTGCCCACGTATCTCACACCCTGTTAGAATCAAATTAGCGTAGTTCGGGCAGATAAAGCAAAACCAAATATTTTGAAAACAGACTCATTTTCTCTCTTTTTTTCATAGGCAAGTAAATAAACTATTGCTGAAAAGAAGCCATTTTTCTTTCTCTGTTTTTTATTATTTGCAAATAAACTATTTTTGAAAGCAAAAATTTCTTTCCCCTTTTCTTCCCTTTTTTTTTGTTTTCATTTTTTCAAAAATTCGGCAGAGTTTCGACACTATTTGGACATTGGTTTTTCCAAGATAGGTGATTAACTCCCCTTACCCTTAAAAGGGCAGTCAACATGAAAATCCAAAACAAATAAATTCATAAGTAGGATGCATCAGGATCGTCCATTATTCTGGGTACACCTGTCCTAGACGGATCCAACCCCTTTGTTGAGTCCCCTAAGACAAATGCATGATGCAGATAGCGTTCCTACTAGGGAACTGGCATGACGTTAAGTTATTCTATATTTAAAACCTCGGTATTTGTTCTAGATTGTGTACCCAAGCGGACAACTCGAGTCGAGGAGGGGGCTACCTACCGGGGACCTACAAGATCATCTGGCTTAGTAACTTGTCCGAGCCTTCTTATTCCAAGGTATGACACTAATAGAATAGGGAGTCTCGACAACCGAGCACATCCCCGAAGATAAGAAGAGAAGGGTTTCTTAGCAGTTCATATGTACATTTCAAATAATATCAAAGCGGTAAAAGCATTATTTTGCACATTAAGTCAACATGTAAAAACCAAAAATCGTATAATAAACAAAGCCAAATACAACAATTATTCTAAGCTTGAGTTCTTGAACCGTGAACCAGAGATTCTAGGTTCGATCCCCAGAAGAGTCGCCAGAGCTGTCACACCTCTTTTTGAACATCCACAACCCGGTGAAGGGCGTAGATAAGGGAGTTTTTTCCAATTTAAGGACAATCGAAACAAGATTTATTTAAAAGATTCAGAGTCACCACTTGGGAGATTTATGGTGACCAAGTCACCGGTTTAGAATCCCGAATCGAGGAAAAGAATGACTCTGTTTAACAGTCGCGAACCAGAAATAGGAGTAATGAATTCTATTAACCCGGGAGAAAGTGTTAGGCATTCCCGAGTTCCGTGGTTCTAGCACGATCGCTCAACTGTCATATTTAGCTTAAATTATCCGACTTTAAACAATTATGAACCTATGTGAACTTTAGACACTTTTATTATTATTTTAAAGAAAATTGCAATGTCGTTAAAACATGCCTCGAACCACATCACATAAATTCACCCATGGTTTTTAACACATTTCAACTTCATTGATATTTGGATTTGGGTCACATAAATGTGGAAACGAATTTAGGGAAGTAATATTATTAATCACGTGCCTAAAGCGACTAACATATTATTATCTTTGCGGTAAGCCGTGAAGTTCGCTAAACGACATGTCCTGAATTTTTAAGAATCTTAATATACACATTTAACGAGGGCCACGCAATTTATGGCTTTCATCTGGCGCAGCGCACCTCATTTTATTATTTAAAGGCTCGTCTTAAAGCAAGCTAGGATTTTCTATAGAGATGTGTCTCTAATAACTCCTAAATAATTAATATTATTAAATTCAGGCCTCGAGTTCAAGTCCGGATTCAAATAAAAGGGAAGACCCTCTTAACTTGAACCTGCTACCTAACTCGAAAGCTCAATCTTACATTGCAAAATTAAACTAACACTTGAATATGGATTCGTGCTTCAGTATATTGGGCTAAAAAGTTGGCCCAAGAAGAAACCTTATCCAGCTTTTATAAAGAGTTGTTCGGGGTACAACATGATGTATTGGCTAAGTAGGTTCTTGATACTTGGGCTCATTATTACGCAGCTGGGCCCAAATCTCACTTTTATGAACAATCATGTCACGCTGGGCTCCTGAATGGGCCCAAACCCAATATATGATGTTATTTACTTCTCAAATGTACCAGTTTTAAAACAAGCTGGTCCTAACAATGCTTATAAACAGCGATTATTCAAACTAAAGGTGAGACAAAATTTGAATTCAAATTTCACTACATAATTCAGCGCATTTGTATACCAACGGACTTAATCCAGAATTTAATAGAAATTTAAAGTAATTACTGAATCCTCCAGCTATCGTGAAAGACAATGTACTTTTGATATTAATTATAATTGACTCCTGGGTCACATTTCAGTAGGTATATAGTGAACAAGTTAAAGTAATTAGCTCCATAAAACTACAGAAAATGCCTAATTCGATGCTAATATGAGTGTACAAGCTACATTTGAATTCAGTTTCTAACCCAACCCCTAATCCACACTCAAGTTCAAATTAACATTAGAGCCAAAACCAAAGTTAACTATGACCCTTAAAAATATAAAGTCCAACAATCCAGTTCAAATGAATACAATCCAAAAGAAATAGAATTAAACTGCACTAAACAAAAGTCAACAACATTTGTCAAAGCTATTGTTTCACAACCATCCAATCGAGCATGCATTAGAGAACCAACTGGAAGTTGTATTATTCCATTTCCAATTCGAAGCTACATCAAAGCAGTTTAGTATGTGTACCTGAATTGAAGCAAAAACTTAACGCCTATGAGTAGGTAAATAAGGGATAATAATAGCAGCAAATCCACCAAAAAGATGCACCAACAAACCAACCTTGAAACCCAGGAACAAACAAGGAGTTTTCTCAAAAATAAACCAGGATCTACATAGCTTTATCTCAAAATGATTCCAGGATGAATTAAAAGTGGTTGATGCTAATGGAACAGTAATTCTTTTGTTTTTTTTTGCCTTTATTGTTTTCAAGTTTTCATCAGATTTCCTAGAATTAGATCTGCTATTTTTGATTTCTTGCTCTTCTATTTGGAACTAATTCAGAAGGATTTTTTAGGGTTTCTTTTGTGCCTTTTCAGTCAAGACATCTATACCTTTATAGGCAAGTAAGCTAGGTCAAAGTTCGGCTTTTATTTTAACCTTTAATCCTTTCAATTTTCTATTTGACCAATCAGTCCTCTTTATTTTTTTGATTTTAGCCTAGGTCACCTTAAACTTCTGACTTGTTTTCCAAGTTTTATCACTCAAATCACTGAAATTTCCATAGAGACCCTCATTAGAAGCTTCGTAGCTTGTTTCAAAAGATTCCCTAGCCCTCCAATGCCTAAACTACCCTTCATTCAAATTTAATTTACAAATCACCCAAGCTCAGTTTTATAACTAGTTGTCCTTAATTTTATACTAAATTAGTTGATCAAGGATCGGCCTAATCGGCTATATCCAAACTAAATTGACTAATCAACTAGGGTAATTGGTGAACTAACAATTAGTACCAAACAAGTAAGATGAAAATCTGGATAAAAGGAACCTAACTAATGAAATCAAATACAAAACCAACCAGAACCATGAAGTAGAGGGAGCAAAAGTAAACAAAATTAAGAACGAAACAAATAGAATCGAAATGGCTTAAAAATTTTAACAACTATACCTTATACGACTGTATTAAAATAAATAAAGTTAAAAAAAAAGAAAAGAAAACCTACTTGGCTTGACAACAGAACATGGCATGGTAAATTTAACCTAAACCCATCTATGCTCTTGCAGAAAGGTGGTAGAAATTGAAATAAAAAAAGAAGAGATTAAAAGACTTAGCCTATATTGAACAACAGCCTTTCATGCATCGCATTTATGAAAACCCGATATCGAAGAGTCGAGAGGTGCGAACCGGATCTGAGGTATTCATTTTAGGATTTGGGGTGAGGGGGGTAAGGAGATCACGTGGTGCAATTTTGATCGTGTTTGTGTGAGTTCAGATTTGTTCCAAACTTTCCATTTGAAATTCGAAATAACTGGTTGACATTTGAGGAAAAAATAGAGGTGGATATGCCTTGGGAGTGTAGAGACGAGGCTATGGTGAAAAGTTTGGGTTGTTGGGTGATGGAGCCGCCATGGGCGGCGGAGGTGGCTTCCACTGTTTTGATTATTCGAGAAGTTCGGCTCACATTCGAAGGCTGGTTTTTTGGGGGTTGGAAAGAGGGGGAGGAAAGGATTCTAGGGTGTATTTTTGGGATTGATTGGAGACCGGCGCCTCCGTGGACGGCGGACCAGTCATCTGTTTAAATGAGTATTTGACATAATTGGCTAGGATTTGAAGGCTAGGACTTGGATCATAGGAAAAAGGAGGAGGAGGGGAACAACTGGTGTTAATTTGGAGTTGATCAGAGACCCACCGCCAGCAGAGGCGATTTCCAGCCGGCGACGGACGGCGGAGAGACGATGGATTTATGGTGGTGTTACACTGGTGTAATTTAGGGTTTTTTGGAGATATGGTACGAGTTTTTGGATAAAGGGGTTGATATAAAATAGTTATATGGGTGTTATAACCTCTCTCTTCAACCGTTCGATCAAGACAAATCGACGGTTCAGATTGATCTTAAGGAAAACTGCGTCGTTTTGGGCATTCCTGGACCGGGTGTGAGATTGGGCTTGGCGGATATTTGAATGGGTCCTGGGGTTTTTGCGCTGAAAACTAGCCCATATTTGGTCCTCGAATTCTTTCTTTTAATTTTTTTCCTTTTTTTTAATTCTCTCTTTATAATTAATTAATTCTTTTTTATTTGTTTTCATTTTCAGGTTTTATCAAATGCTAAATGAAAAGGACAAGACCAAATTAAAACTCTACTACTTAATTTTTAAAGGTAATCTAATTCCCAAACAAATGTAAAAATGATCATTCTGTTATTTCTTTATTTTGCAGTATTAATTAACTAATAAACCTAAGAAAAATATAAAAATTGAGTCCTAAATGCAAATATGCTATTTTTTATATCAATTTAATATGCATCAAAACAAGCAAACACAAAATCATGCAATTAATTCCTAAAAATGCAAATAATAAATGATAAATCCTAATTTTAATGAATTTATAAGAATATTTCAAGCGTGGCAAAAATCACGTGCTCACACTCATCATACTCTGACTCATCCTCATGTTCTATTTCTTGAATTATTACTTTTGAATTAGACCGAATTTAAAACTGGACTGAAGAGTCCTTATGCATGTCAGATAATTGAGATAGCATAAAAATAACTGTACAAAAGAGAAAAGAAAAGAAAAGAAAAATGAAAGATATTAGCACTAAGGAAAAGGTAAATTGCATTTCATTGAATTTGGAATGATAACAGGGTTTACACATCCAAATGGACGAAGCAAAACATCTAAATTACAACCCTGGAGATAATCCAGATTAAACTGAAATAAAAATCAAAGCCAACTACCAAGACTCCTTCGAGTAGGAAGAGGAGTAGCTTCCCAGTTGTTAACTCTTGCACGGAGTCCCAAAAACTGCACGTTGCCTTGCTTGATCCTTCCCCGGACTCCACCATGTTCACATTTTGAAACAACTTTTCAAACTTCTCGAGTAACTTCTTGTCAAGGTCAACCGCAGCATTGGCACTTGTAATTGTGAAACACTTCTTAGCGTCATGTTTCACAAATGATTTTTGGAGGCGAGGCACAGTCTTAGGGAGGGCCCATGCAATCCTTTTCATCTTTCTGGCTCTCTTGATATCTACACTTGTAGGCCTGAACCCCAAACCAAAAGTTTCTAGGTTCGTGGAAAGAGACACCAGTTGTATGATACCCTGAAGTGAGGCGCCCAAACCTTTTCCAAGGACAAACCCATTCTTTAGCATTTCAACCACCACCATAACCGTTGTAGTAGTAACCTTGGTGTTGGAACATGCTCCCCTTCTGGGACCTTCTCCACTGTTACCGAGTCATGAACTTGATACACCCAGGGCCCTTTATCATCATCTGCTTCAACTAAGGGTAGATAGCATCAGTGTGAGCATGCGGATGGTCTTTGCCATGCACCACTATTTCTTGTCGATCCCATTCAAATTTCACCATTTGGTGCAAGGTAGAAGGTACTGTCTTGGTGGCGTGAATCCAGGGTCTGCCCAGCAACAGATAATGAGAAACTACCACATCCAGCACCTAAAACTCCATGATGAACTCAACGGGACCTATGGTCAGCTCCAACACTATATCCCCTACTGAGTCTTTGCCTCCGCCATCGAACCCTCGAACGCAAATGCTATTCTTCGTTATCCTTTCAACATCCACCTTCAGCTTGTTCACGGTGGAGAGCGTCCAAATGTTCACGTTGGACTCTTTATCAACCAGAACTCGAGTGACCACAACATCTTCACACTTCACAGTCAAATAAATGGCCCGATTATGCTCAGCGCCTTTCATGGGCAACTCAGCGTCAGAGAAAGTGACCCAATTTACCTCGAATATCTTGTTGGCAATCTTCTCCAAGTGATTCACTATTATCTTGCTAGGACCATGGGCCTCATTTATATTTTCATCAACGCCCGGCGGTGTTCATCTGAATGGATTAACAAAGAGAGCAAGGAGATCTGAGCTGGTGTTTTCCTCAATTGCTCTATAATGGAGTAGTCCTGCATTTTCATTTTCTGTAGGAATTCTTCTGTCACTTCTTCTGGTACAGCTTTCTTTACCGATTCTATGTTATCTTTAGGGATCCTGCTTTTCCTTAGCTCCTCAGGGGTGAAGTATCTCCTTGATCGGGTCAAACCCCGGGCTTCACAAGCTTCTTCTCTAACTTCCTTCCCTTTGTACATCACTATTGCTTTTTCATATCTCCAAGGACTGACTTTGCTATTGATGATTGGCAGATGAATTACTGGTTTTATGGCTATGCGAGCACGTTCCACAACTATGACGGGTTCCCTAGCTGCCCCGTGCACTACCACTTTTGCCTTTTCGTGCTTCAGTGCAACCATGCTTGATGACTCCCTTTGAACAACCGCAATAGGTTTGTTATCCAGCCCCTTTATCTTGATAACTGACTTCTCACTTCTCACATTCTCAATTGGCTTGACTTCACTGGATTTGATCATCATTATAGTTTGTGAGGGCTTTTTAGGATCTCCTACTTTGTCCACTATCTCAATCATATTTGTCTCATGATGAGCTGGAAATGGGTTTTGGTTAATGTTGGGTACTTTCGGAACTTGCACCTTAATCCAATGGGAGTCGATATGTTCCTGGATGGCATACTTCAGATGCCAACACTATTCAGTATCATGCCCCGGGGCACCAAAGCAGTACTCACAATTGACAGACTAGTCTAGATTTCTTGGGGAAGGGTTTGGCAACTTTGCTTCGATCGGCCTCAACATGTCTAGCTGCCTCAATCTGTGGAACAAGCTGGTACATGATTCTCCCAGTGGCGTGAAAGTCTTCTTCTTCTGCACCCTCTCAGGTTTTAGAGCTTGGTTGGCCCGAAAAGCTGGTCTGGGGGGTCGTTGGTAGGCTCTTGAAGGGTAGTTATTTGGGGGAGCTGGGTAATTATTTTGTGGAGTTGGCCATGCCATTGTGCATGGGAAGGAGGTTGGATATATGCTTGTGCATGATGGACTGAGAAGCGGAGTTCCAGAGGTGGGTTGTAGTGTTTTGGCGGGCCATATGGAGTGTGTGGGTATGTTTGGTGATGATGACGGGATTGGTTGTAATGGGATGGAGCCCGGGGCCTGAACCAAGTCCCTGACTCAACTATCGCTACTTCTTCCTTCTTCTTCTTCTTTTCAAATGTTCTCCCAGTCCCACTTTAGATAGCCTGAGTGGTTGCTTTGATCGTAGAGTAACTCATGATTTTGTTGGATTTGAGTTCTTCCTCGACCATACTTCCCATTTTAATACCTTATTGAAAGATTTACCTACTGCCAACACCAGAATGACCAAAATAGGTGGGCTCCGAAGCTTGCAAGAAATAATATACCATCTCACTCTCCTTCATTGGGGGGTCAACCCTCTCTACTTGTTCCCTCCAACGGAAACCGTATTCTCTGAAGCTCTCATTGTATTTCTTTTCCAGTTTTGTCAAAGACAGACGGTCTGGGAAAATTTATAGATTATATTGAAAGTGACAGGTGAATGCTTGTGCTAGTTCATCCCAAGTGTACCATCGAGCGTGATCCTACCGGGTGTACCGTTCCAATGCCGACCCACTTAAACATTCACTGAAGTACGCCATTAGCAGTTCATCTTTTCCCCTTGCTCCTCTAATTTTGCTGTAAAAACCCCCTTAGATGTGCGACTGGATCACCATGTACATCATGTAAGTCAAACTTAGGCATCTTAAAACCTGGAGGCAACTGCATATCTGGGAATAAATAAAGGTCATTGATTGCCACACTCACCTGGCCACCTAACCCCCGCATATCTCGGAACGATTGTTCTAAACTCCTGACCTTCCTGAGCACCTCCTCTTGTTTGGGATTTTTTATTAGTTTTTCAACCCCTGTCGGGATTTCAAAACGGGTATAATAAGAGTGAGGTTCATGGGCTTAGTAAGCGGATTCTGGTAGGTACTGATTGTCGTGAGCTTGAAGCAAAGGCTCACTTGATGATCTGTGGAGTGTGGAAGGTGGAGGCGCCACATAAATGGGAGAAATTGATGGAGGGGGGTGAGTAAAAACTTTGGGTAGTGTAGCTGGGGGTGCTTGAGTGGTCGTACCCTGGTATTGCGGGTAGAAGGGGAAACTTGGGGGTGAATCAGTGGTGGGATGATCATGTGATTGGGCCAGCGGTAGGATGAAGGTCGGATTAGTAAGATAGGTTGGCGGTGGCTGCCTTCTCATCCATGCCTGATACATTTCATCCATTTTGTGTTTAAGTTTGTACATTTCCTCCTTCATTGCATTAACGTCAAATTCATATACCTCTTTCAAGGGGTCAATGATGCTGGCATTGGTTTCTTGATTGGCCATAATATGCTTGCTCTTAGATCAAGTGTTGTAGGAGTGGGTTTCTAGAATGCTACAAGAACTGACTACTTGTTTGAATATAGGAGAGACAACACCAACACTGGGGTTAGGTTTCGACACATAGGTGGCCACATGCTTGGAGGATGAATGCACCTAAGCAGTAATCTATTTCTATGATGCACGGACGTGATTGCTTGCATCATCCCGGCTCTTATCCTATGCCATCTTTCTTTTCACTCTTTTTTTTCTTTTCTTTTTCTTCTTTCCTCTCAATTTGATTTGCCTACATCTCTCCTTTCTTTAATTTACCACTTTTTCTTTCATGTTCCTCCCCTTTTCTTCCTTTTCTTTATTTGGTTATGGTCGAATCCTATAGAGATTGCCTACGTATCATAACCATGCATGGATTAGATCGAGCGTAGTTCTAACAAATAAATACAGGAAATATTTTTGGAATTTTTAATTTTTATAAAGTAGAGAATTTGATTACAACCCGGTGAAGGGCATAGATAAGGGAGTTTTTCCAATTAAATGAAAATCAAAACGGGATTTATTTATTTAAGAGATTTCAGAGTCGCCACTTGGGATAATTGATGGTGGACCAAGTCACCTTTTTAAATCGCGAATCGAGGAAGGTTTGACTCTATTTAACAGTCTGCGAATCAAAAATCCGAGTAAGGAATTCTGTTAACCCGGGAGAAGGTATTAGGCACTCCTGGTTCTGTGGTTCTAGCACGGTCGCTCAACTGTTATATTTGGCTTGATTTTCTGATTGTAATGCATTTATACCTATGTGCCAATTCTCACTTTTAGCCGCTATTATTATTATTTTTTGAAGAGAATTGCAACGTTATCAAAAAATGTCGCGAACCACGTCACATAAATGCACCTGTGGTTTTTGATATATTTTAATATCGTTGGGATTTGGATTTGGGTCACATAAATGCGCAGCCAAATTTAGGAAAGTACATTATTTAAAGAACGAGCGTAAAATGACTATGCGTTATTATTTTTGTGAGGGCCATGAAAATTAGCTAAATGGCACACCTCGAGTTCTATATATTTTAAGAATTTAACTTAAACGAGGGCCACAGATTTGTGATTTCGTTGGGTGCACCTTTATTTATTGTACTTAAAGGTCTCTAGACTAGTTAGAAAATCTCTACACGGCTTACGAGAGAATGTTAATAAATCAAATCAAAGGGTTTAATTCAGCTCACTATCGAGCTGATGTTTTAAAGAACGGAGGCTGCCTCATTTGGGCCAAATCGAGAGCTCAACAGCAGGATAGGGTTGAGCCTGCTAAAATTTCTGGGGCCACTTGCAATGGCCCAACTGATGAAGCTGTCAATTTCAACTCAAGTGGATTTTAGGTCCGAAGTCCTCAAAAGGTCAAAATATCAGGCTTGGAAGCCCACGCGCACAAAGAGAAAATGGGTCTACTTGAAGCTCACAAGAAGAAGATGCATCAATGTGCACCCTCAGAGTTATTGGACCACATGCTATAGCCCAAATTTTATGATCCAAATTATTCCACCCATAATCCTGACCATAATGTTTCCGAACATTCTAGAAATGCTAAGCTAAAATTAATTATCCCAACGCATGATCAAAGTGCATTTTGAGGTCAAATCATATTAATAATGAATTCCAAAATACAAACCAACTTCGAGTTTGACTGAAACAACTATAAGCATGCATGAATTAATCAAATCATCATTTCAAAATTCCATATTCAGATCATCCTATTCCAGACATCGATACCAAATCTTCTTCATACCCAAATCCTAACTCCAAACTATAGAAAAACAACCAAGCTATGATATTCAGGTGATCAGTCCTCATCACATGCTTAACAGTCCATTTACATTCGAAATTTTCATTTAATATCACAGTACCTAGCATCCAAACATCTATTCTAATGGATCAGCACATTTGAACCATAGAACATGAGCAAATAAACCAATTCAGGAAAGCTAAATCACTATGGATTAAACCAAAATTTAACATAATAGAATCTATCATGTTACAGCTACGGCTAACACATCCACTTGAATTCACACTCGTGTAATTGGATCTTCACTTGGGTTCAAATAAGTTCAAACTTGTAACACAACATTGACTAATAATAGTTAAAAAATATATTTGGAAATAGAATAGAAGAGGTAAGATTCAGCAGTAACCAACAGCAGCAACAAAACTAATTTAAGGACCAGGCAGTGATATCAAATAAACCAGGGAGTGATTTCAACCAAATAGCACCAGAAAAACAACTTAAAAAACCAGCTTGATTAGACTGAGTTCAACTCGAAAATAACCTCAAGAATCCCTAAAACCTAAACCTAGAACATTCAGCGTAACAGTGATTTTGGACCCCTTTTTTATTTTTATGCCTTCAGATCTCTATATAACAGTAAACTCTGCAGCTTTTATTTTCCAAATTTCTCTTTTTAGGGTCTCTAAAATCTGTAAAATAAGGCAAGTTTGCAATGCCTTTATAGGAAAGCAAAGTAGATCAGCCTTTAAGTCTTTTTATTTCAACTTAGTCCCTCATTATTAAACTTGTTGACCAAGTAATAGAACAAAAATTAACAAAAAAATCCCTGCTAGAAGCTTCCGGGTCAGTTATGAAAGATTCCCCAACACCAAATACCTAGATTAACCCTGAACTAAGTCTGAATTACTAACCTAGGCTAAACCAAAAACAAGTTCAACTATACCAGCCTCTTTAACCTAGGTCAATGCTGACCATGGTTAATTTCAAATGAGCCACAACCATACGACTTTCAATTACAACCAGACCCCAAAATTGAACTATGAATTCAACTAACCTAATTCTAAACTTTAATTAACTTTGATTAACTAATTTTGATCTTAAATTAACTACAAATCAGAACTAAAAGCTACTAGTGGTAATTATCGATTAAATATAAAATTAAGGAAATAAGAAAAAATTAATCGATAGTACTGAATCATGAATAATTGACATAAAACAAGTAGTGAAACAAGAAAAACTATTCTTAAATTAATTTCAATGGCAGAGAAATCAAATAAAGGAAATAAAACTTAGTCATGCAAGGTTGAACAAGGTTGAACTCTAATTCGGGCCCCGGAATGATGTAAACACTTGTTCTTCCCCAAGAACAAACGAACACATTATTTTGTAGCCCAAGTCGAAATCTGGACTCAGGAAATTGGGAAGAACTCGAGACCTCTCGCACTTCTAGGGTTCTACCACTCTAAGATTTAAAATTCGAGAAGCTCCGGTGATATTCGAAGGGAACTAGTTAAGGGTTTGGGAAGAGGAAGGAGAGGAGAGTCTAGGGTGTGAATTTGGGCGAATTGGAAGTGGCACCGCCGGACATGGCGGAGCCGGCGGTCACTTAATCTAATATTCGACACGTTTGGGGCGGATTCAAAGGAAGAGAGTTGGATGGTTGATAGAGGGTGTCGAGATGGATGGATGGTGTTAATTTGGCATGGTTTGGAACACTGCCGCTGGCGGAGGCAATTTCCAACCAGTTTAGGGTTTCTGTGAGATGGGGTGTTAGAGATGGGCTTAGGGGGTAGGGGCCTTTAGGACACTTATACTCTAATGACACCCACATTCTGAGTTGTTGGATCGTCCAACCTCGACGGCCCAGATCTACTAACGATTAAATGGTTTCATTTGGCTGCCGATGGGGCTAGACTGGGTTTTGTGAGACGGGTTTGGGTCATAATTGGGGTGTTTGGGCTAGTTTTTTTAATTAAATTGGCCCAGATTTTGGTCTTTTAAACAAGACCACATTTTCACATTTCTTTTTTTTCTTATTTATTTTAATTACTAATTTTGATTTTATTAAGTACCAAATTAACATAAAAAATAGCAAAGAGCTGATTTAAATCTAAAATTGAGCTAATTAAATTTGAAAATTAATTAAACCCTTATTTAAAAGAAAATTCTATGGTAAACTCAAAAATTAAAAGGTAAAAATGTGAAGAGGACTATTATTGTTATTTTCTTCCGTTCTTTGTAATGTTAACTAATTAATGAACCTAAAATATCAAAATGGTATCCTAAATACAAACATGTTATTTTTTGTATTTTTATGAATTAAAATGCACTCAAAATGCAAACAAACACATAATTATGTAATTAAATTCTAAGAATAACACAAATAAATAAAAATCCTAATTTTAAGAATTTTGTAAGAGTAATTTAAGCTAGGCAAAAATTACATGATCACACCAATTCAAGAAGTTTATTGACATGATGAAGAGTTTGTCTATCAATGTTCCACTGGTTGAGGTTTTAGAGAAAATACCAGGTTATGCAAATTTCATGAAGGACTTGGTCACCAAGAAGAGGTTGATGAATTGTGAAACTATCAAGATGACACATCAAGTGGGGCCTATTGTGCACTCAATGGCTCCGAAATTGGAAGATCTAGGATCTTTCACAATTCCTTGTACCATTAGAAACACCAACTTTTCCAAAGCTTTATGTGATCTTGGGGAAAAAAATCAACTTGACGCCCTACTCGATGATCAAAACTTTAGGAATTGGGCTACCAAGACCCATATCTATAAGGTTGCAAATGGCAGAAAATACTATGAAGAGACCATGGCAGATGAAGTGTTGACAAGTTCATCCTCATGGCAGTCTTTGTGATTATTGATTGTGAAGTGGACTATGAGGTGCCTATTATTTTTGGTAGTCTTTTCCTTGCAACGAGGAAGGCTTTTGTTGATGTGGAAGCCAGTGAGCTCACTTTCCGGGTGGGTGAATAAAAGGTGGTCTTATATGTGTGCAAATCAATGAGGAAACCAAATAGCAATGAAGTTTGTTCGTTCATGCATTTGGCGACCGATGTGATTATTGATGAAGCTAGTTCCACAATGAATGTTGAGTATAATTTTGAAGCCAGTTTTCTCAACCTTGATGATGATGAGGAGAAATAAGGCTATGTGAAATGTGTGAATGCGTTGCAAGTAATGGGTTCATATACTTATGAACACCGCAACTTATCCTTGAAACTTGAAAATCAGAAGACTCCTCCAACAAAGCCCTCAATCGAGGAGCCTCCCACTTTGGAGGCAAATCCATTGCCTCCACATCTCAGGTGTGAACTCCTTCGCTCTTCTTCTACTTTATCGACTATTTTTTCTTTTTATTTGAATAACATATAGGTAGAGTCCACATTGGAGGTGCTTCAAAGGAGGAAAAGAGCAATCAGATGGACATTGGCTGTTGAACATCAAAGAATGCTAAATGAAGCAAGGCAAGTGGTGGTCCAGAAGGACATCATAAAGTGGTTGGATGCCGGGGTTGTTTACCCCATTTTCGAGAGTTTATGGACTTCTCCGGTGTAATGTGTCCTAAAGAAAGGGAGCATGCATGTGGTAACTAATGACAAGAACGAATTGACTCCTACAAAAACAGTGACCGGATAGAGGTGGGTATGGATTATCACAAGCTCAACGAAGTTACAAGAAAAGATCATTTTCCACTTCCCTTCCTTGGTCAAATGTTTGATAGGTTGGCCGGATGTGCTTTCTATTATTTCCTCGATGGTTATTCCGACTACAATCAAATTCTCATTGCTCCGTAGGATCTATTAATACTACTTTCACTTGTCCCTATGGTACTTTGGCATTCTTGCAGATACCATTTGGTTAGTGTAATGCACCATTGACTTTTCAACGGTGTATGATGGCTATTTTCACCGACATAGTGGAGGATATTCTTGAAGTCTTCGTGGATGATTTTTCATGGTTGGGGATTCTTTTGATGATTGATTGAACAATTGGGATAGGGTCTTGGATAGGGATATGCATGGATCGGATAAGATTTAGCACATTTCGGATTTGGATTTCTCATTCTACAATGAAATCTGAATTCGATCCGAATTAATATCAGATCAGATCGACTTTTAAAGTTTGGATTAGATCGAATTTTCTGATTTCGAATTGGATTATTATGCCCTAAAGTTGCAAACTCATATGTATATTTTCTTTGTGAAATAGGAAATACAATAAGAAAAATTTATGTTTCTGCAATTATAAGAGTATTACGGTGATAATATAGCTAAATCCATAAATTGTAAAGTTTATAACTTGGACGAAAATATAAAGGGAGTACTAGCTATCTGAAATTAAAGTTTAGTATTTATACATACGTTAATAATTTTGAATTTTGAATCGGATCGAATTGAAATTATACCAATCCAAATCCTATCCGAAATTTGAAATTATTATAACACAATCCAAAATTCGATCCAATCCGAAATCTGAAATATTGAATAGATCAGTTCGAGTTTGGATATCCGATACAAATGAAAAACCCTAGTCTTGGCAAGATGTTAGGAAACTAACTTGGTTTTGAATTGGGAGAAATGTCTCTTCATGGTCTAGGAAGGAAAAAATATAGGTGAATTCTAAACTCCTACACCTATATCCATGAAGGGATATGGGAGCTTCTTGGTTCATACTGGGTTCTATCACAGATTCATCTAGGATTTTCCCTAAGTGGTAAACTCCTTGTCCAAAATTTTGGAGAAGCATGCCAAGTTCCATTTCAATGAATATTGCATGAAGGCATTGGAATTGCTTAAGTTCAAGTTAACCACTACTCCTATTATTACTTCACCGGATTGGAGCTTGCCTTTTGAGCTCATGTGTGACGCAAGTAATGTAGCGGTTGGAGCGATGTTGGTGCAACGTATCAACAAAATCTTCCATCCAGTTTACTATACTATGAAGACCATGGATGATGCCCAAGTCAACAACACAATGATAGAAAAAGAGCTCCTTGCTATTGTCTTTGCTATGGAGAAGTTTCACCCATACTTGATGGGTAAAAAGGTGATTGTTCACAATGACCATGCAGTGCTTTGATATTTGATGATCAAGAAAGATTCTAAAGAAAGGTTAATGCAGTGGGTGCTTCTATTGCAGGAGTTTAATCTAGAGATTCAAGACCCCAAGGCTTGGGAAATGCAAGTGACGGACCATTTCAAGCCATTTCAATGACCGGGATGCCATGTTTTGCCAACTTAGCCAATTATCTTGTGAGTGTTATTGTACTGAATGAGTCTCTTCAAACCAAAGGAAGAAGCTCAAACGGGATTTCTTTGACTATTATTGGGATAAGTCGTACCTTTTCTGGATTTGTACCGATGGTGTGATTCGATGATGTGTGCTGGAGGAGTATTGAGTAGGAATTCTTGAGTCTTGACACTCTTCACCGTATGGTGGTCACCATGGTAGAGCATGAATAGCGGTGAAAGTGTTGAGTTGTAGATTCTATCGGCCTACTCTCTAAAAGGATGCTAGTGAGCTTGTCAAGCATTGTGATAAATGCCAAAGAGCCAGCGGAATCTCAAATAAGAAGGAAATGCCTCTCATCACCATTTTGGAGATAGATATTTGTGATGCGTAGGATATTGATTTCATGGGTCCATTTGTTAGCTCTTGTGGGAACACTTACATTCTAGTCACGGTTATGTATCTAAATGGGTCGATATTCTTTGCCCAACAATGAAGTAAGGACTGTCGTAGCATTCTTTAAAAAGAACTTCTTCACGAGGTTTGGTACCCCAAGGGCCATTATTAATGATGGAGGTTCGCATTTTTGCAACAAGGCTTTTGTTACCTTACTCAGAAAGTACGGTGTCACTCACAAAGTATCGACCCCCTACCATCCTAGAGCAAGCGTACAAGTTGAAGCCTCAAATAGGGAGATCAAGAGTATTTTGTCAAAGACAGTGAATGGAAACTGAATGGATTGATCAAGAATATTTGATGATTCTATTTGGGCTTATAGAACGGCCTACAAAACACCGATCGGGATGCCTCAATAGTGGTTAGTGTTCGGGAAGGCATTCATCTTCTGGTGGAACTTGAGCATAAGGCCATGTGGGCTTTGAAGAAGTTGAACCTTGAGTGGTGTGTTGCCACAAACCTAAGAGTTCCCCAATTGAATGAGCAAGATGACTTTCGGTATCATGCCTACACAAGCTCGTACCTTTATAAGGAGAATATAAAGTACCTCCATGACAAGTACATCCACAACAAGCAGTTTAAAGAGGGCGATCGTGTGCTATTGTAGAATTCCTGGTTACGGATGTTTTCGGGAAAGTTGAAATCAAAATGGAGTGTCCCATTTGAAATGGTGAATGTAACCCCCTTTGGTGCTCTAGATTTGAAGAATAAGAACGATGAGGTTCTTAGAGTCAATGGGCATCGAGTTAAACATTATCTTGGCAAGGTTGATGGTGGCCACATTGTGGAGGTTTTTCTTTTCAAATGAAGGGAAATCTGCATCATGTTGCGATATTAAATTAGGCGCTTCTTGGGAGGCAACCCATGTATCTTTTTATTTTTCTTTTTCTCCTCATTAGATAGGCTTTGTTTTATGCTAGCTAGTTTTGAAGTGTATACAGGAATTAGTGTACATTGCAGGGACTATACCTGGAAAAATTTTGCCAAGTGCTGAGTGTATACAGGAATGGGTGTACATTGTAGGGACTATACCTAGAAAAAGTTGTCCAAGTGCTGAAATTATACGGACTACACAAAAATGTTGCAACTGCAGAGAAAGGTCTACGGCCGCACAATTCTTTGTGCAACCGCAAAATGCGACTGCACATAAAGGTATGCGGACCACAAAAGGATATGCGGCCTCACTCATTTTTGTGCGAACCGCAGAGCTCAATTCAAGTACAGGTAAAGAGTGCGGACCGGACTCAAAATTGTGTGACCGCACTCAGGTAATTTCTGGACCGACTTGGTCAAAGTATAGATAGAGATTTTCACCACTATTTATACTTTACGCTCTCTGAACTCCCAAGACCTAGAATTTATTGAGCATCCCAAAAATAGTTCACAAATCACACTAAATTCATCAAGTTCGACATCATTCACTACTGGTATGTTCAATCCGTGTTAGAATTTTGTTCATTTTTCTTAATTTTTGTTTTTGGTTTCTTTGACTTGTTTAGTTATTCTTAGGCCCAAAAATATCAGATGTGCTTAATATGTACTTAAAATCATGTGGATAGCTTCATATATGTTCATTAGAGACTAGATGTACCACTAATCTTGTCAATTTGTGCACACCATTTTTCATTTGTGAAAAAAATTGCAAGAACTCTAAGTGTAGTGTCGTTACTGTTTAAATTGTGTGGTCTGCATAACTTTTAACTAGGGTAAAGTTGGTGCTTGAAATGTGCGTATGTCACTCACAATTTTGCGATCCGCATAAAAATTGTGCGGTCACATAAAATTGTGTATGACTGTACTTTTGAACTTCAGAGAATCAGAAACTCAGATTTGGACTAGTGTCGCTGCACTCAAAATTGTGCGGTCCGCACTTGAGGATATGTGGCCACACTTATAATTATGAGTTCCACACTTCAGGGTGTACGACCGCACTTCAGAATTGTGCGGTCCGCACTAGATAGTCTGCGGCCGCACAACAGAATTGTGCGGACTATACTATCTCTTTGATGGATGTGTTCTACAATTGCTCTGCAAATGCTTAAATTGTTTTAAACTCAATTGACCTATTTTCTGTTACGCCCCATAATATTACATCTTGCAGTATTATATTACATTGATGTTACGCTTTTGCAGTATTAAATTACGACCGATGTTGAACCTTGTAGCATTCTACGTTGAATTTATCGTAAGGTAATTGACATTAGTCCAAAGAAAAGATTATTTGGAGATTATAAGAATTATGTTAGTTTAAACAAGTGATAAGTAAGTGTCATGAAGGATAAAGGAGACACAAATTAAAGAAAATGAGTTTCATTGAAGGTGGCCGGTTTGGGATAAAATACGAATCGAGCGACAATACCCGATAATTATGGACTAGTACTATACAAGGTATCATATGACTGTGATAGCATGATGTATAAAATATATTAAAAATGAATAATATTTTTAGGTGATTTGAGATAAATTTTATTATACGGGTAATTGGTTAATTACCAGGTACCAGGGTATTACCTAATTAATCGATTAAATTATAAGAGAAGATTAAAGAAACCACCCCCAAAACATAGCAATAGGCCACTAGTAATGTAAATGACTAAGTAGTCACATAAGCTTAGGTGGCCAGTATGATGTGTAGTACCAAGACACTTCATTTCTAATCATTTTCCTACACAAACAAGATCATGTTAGCCTTTCATTCGTAGATATGAGATTGTTTCAAATGTAAGTTTCTTTCTTTACTTGGCAACAAAGATTCCTTAAGAAAATTGTCCATTACTTACTTTTTTTTAACAAAAAGGACATGTTCTTTTCTCTGTTAGAAGCCAAAGAGGTTAAGCATTAATTCTTACATCTTTAAACCCATGTAACTTCATCTTTTCTAAGGTAATCTCTTGAAAATCTTGGAAGAAATAAGGAAACATGTAATGGTATGGTATAGAGGAAAATATCTCTTTTTTGAGAGGCGTAAAGGATTAGTGACAAAGGGATGAGAGACCAGATATTTTTAATTTGGCACTAATTGGTCTCTTGCACAAAAGAGACATTATCGAGTACTCTGATTTTGGCCAGACATAAAATATCATCTATATTGAGTTTATCCCTTATTTCATTTTGGCATGATCTATATAACACAAATAAAACGAGAAAATGTACAAATTTCATAAATGACTCTATTCACATAAATAATAGAGATGTCGATGTTCTTGATTCCCTATGTGTCATATTATTCTATCATATATTCATGGGTCTGAAAAATACGTAAGTTGGTAAAATTATTTTATGATATTAATCATAGGCATAATGGTCTTATGACGTACCGAGAGATTTTATTAACATATTTTCACATGCATTTCATGAATTTACAAATGCAGATTGATCCATGACCAAATGGAATTTTATATATATATATATATATATATATTGGGGATATGGAAATTATATAAGCACCACCACCTGATCAACTAGTCTTACATTCATGATTTGCCCACATTGGCCGAGATGATATGATGGGATGCCCTCAGAGGCTTGATGAAATTATGAACATATGTACCTATGTACGACAAGACATTCATACGCATATGTGTATGACACTATAAGTAATTCATGATTTAAAGACTTATCTAGACTTACAGGTTGGGTCATTTACTCTATATTTCTTCTGTTAGAAAATACACTTAACGCTAGGGGGGGGGGGTGAATAGCGTTATAATAAAAAATAGCGTAAACTTGCGAAATTTAAAATTGCAGGAATTAAATAAGTGCGATAAGTAAATAAATAGGAACGAACGCACCGATGTATCCTGGTTCACTACAACCCGTGGCTAGTCCAGTCCCCGAGAGACTCTCTCCAGATTTCCACTAACACTGTTAAGCTTACGGGTGCTCAACAAACCTTTACAAACTGAGGACACAAGCCTCAACAACCTTTCCTCGAAGATACAACACTTCAAGACTTCAACCAAAGGAATCACAAGTTCCTTCTTACAATACAAGGGAACAACTTTCCCTTCAAGTGTATAAAACACTTTGCACTCAAAACAAGACTCTCCTTAAGAGTAGATATGAATAAAATAAATACGCTCAAGAACGCAACAACTTTCGTCAACAATTTGGCTCTCAAAAACTTATGTAATGAATAGAAAATGATGAATAAGAGAGTATGCAAGCTTTAGCAATAATATTGTCAGTTGTTGTGTTTGTAAGACCGATTTGAAGATGTATTTATAGTGTCAAAACCATGCATTACTGTTGTCTAATTGCCAATTAAGAATTGCTGATTTTGTGCTATGACAATCGATTGTCTACTCGGCACAATCGATTGTTTTTCAATCGTTCCAAAAATCATTCCCAGATTTTACGCCATATAATCGATTACTGGCAACGTTCAAAAAATCTTTTCCAGATTTTACTTAAAACAATCGATTGTCAGAGATATACAATCGATTACTTGGCAACGTTCAAAAAATCTTTTTCAGATTTTACTTCAAACAATCGATTACTAAAATCCTATAATCGATTATCTGATGGAGTTTGAAAATATTTTGGCAACGGTTATTTACATAATCGATTATGCTATGAGAACAATCGATTATTTATCAGTCTTTGAAGAATCTAATAGACACTGCCTCAACACAATCGATTGTCATAAGTTCACAATCGATTATTTTGTAGCTTTGAAAAACTCTGATGGACACTGCCTTAATACAATCGATTGTCATAAGTTCACAATCGATTATTGTGTGGCTTTGAAAAATCTGATGTACACTGCCTCAACACAATCGATTGTCATAGGGTACACAATCGATTGTCATGCAGATTTGAAAAATCTGATGTACACTGCCTTAACACAATCGATTGTCATAAGTTCACAATCGATTGTCATGCAGCTGGCTTAACATAATCGATTATCATAAGTACATAATCGATTATCTTAGTCCATATTTTAGAGGCATGTTTAAAAATCATTTTGGTTAACATAAATATGCATGATTTAAAATCATTTTGCTTTAAATTAAATATGCATGATTTGATAAAAGTATTTTTACGAGAGAAGCCAAGTCTTGAGTCAAGTTATCGGATCAAGATCACAATTTAAAGAACGACTCATGTATAACTTTATTTCTTGGTCTTGTGCTTGAATCTCGTTATGTATCAATTTCGCGCTTGTGCTTGGACCTCGTCATATGTCAATTGCGCATAGTTTGTCATTCATCAAAACCTACAAATATGAACACACGTTTAGTATAGTGCCTTGAGAACGTGTTTCAACAATTTCCCCCTTTTTGATAATGGCAAACCTTAAGCGGGATATGCATATTAGATAATTCATAATGACGATCCAAGACAAGTATAGATATGCAACAAGTCAATTTGTTCCCCCTCAACATATGAATTCCCCCTCAATTTATGCCAATAAATATTAAGTGCATAGCCCCTTATTCTTCCCCCTTTTGCCATTAGCAAAAAAAAATGCCATAAGTAAATAACTTGTTTATTTATTAATCAAAAATACGAATACAAAAGAAAGACAATAAAACATAGAACAATAAGCTAAATAAAGAAATTATTCATCATCATTTCCCGCCTCGTCATCCGGCACTGCTTCATAGGGAACAAGTCAGCATATGGATAGTGAATATGATCAAAATATCCATGGATCTCATAAGTCAATCTATTGACGGAGGTGGACAAAGAAGCAAGTTGGTCGGAAATAGTTTGGAGTGTAGGAGTTTTAGGCTGACGCGTTTGACGAGTTGGAGGAGGAGCAGGAACTGCATGTTCGCCGTCATGGGGAAAGGAGGATTCGGAAATTTCCCATTTCTTGGTGCTCTTTTTGAGCGGGCCGATTGAGGTGTTGAACCCGGAGGCTTCAAGAAAATTCATTATGAGAAGGGCATAGGGAAGTGGTCTATCGTCGCCAATTGCATCAAGCATGTGAATCTTGACGAACTTACACCAATTGATGTGAGCTCCGGTTATAATGGCATGCATGAGTTTTGCGTCCTCTTGGGAGAGAGTGGTATGGTTATGTTTGCGAGGCTTGAGGACTCGGGTTATAAAATAGAAAATCAAACGATATTCGGGGAGCATTCCCGTAATGGTAGGACGGCGATTGGACATATTAGGATCATAAGCTCCAAGTCCAATTTGGTTTAGGAGAATTCGTTCTTCAAATAAGGCGCCGGCTTCTCTAATGTAGAGAGAAATGTTTTCCCCACTTCAAGGCAGGTGAGAAATAGAATGTAAGTTTTCATTGGTTAAAAGAATTTCAACACCATTAATGTTTGTCACAAGCTCACCCTCGTCGTCCTCATGAAGATTAGAGTAGAAGGCTTGAATCAAGAGAGGATTAATGTGAGGATATGATAGATATAGGAAATCAAGAAGTTGGCATTCCCTAAGCATGTTTGCAGCGGGGGCGCATGATTCAAGATATTTTCTTGTAGAAAAGCGAGGAGGAAGAATGTCACGCTTTTCGAATTTTGTCAAGAATCTAGTTAGCTCGGTTTCAGAATTGAATTGTAAAATAGACCCATCTTGGTAAGGGAAATTTGGAGGAGGAGGAGCAGCTGAAGAAGATGCACCATGTCTACCTGAACGGGGACGTTTAGTGTGTCTGCTTGACATTTTCAATAAGTAGTAATGGCCTTTTTAAGAAACTTGAGAGAGTTTAGAAAGTTTGGGAGCTAAGATTGATACCAAGTGAAGAAATTGAAGGCATATGGTACCTATTTATAATGAGGAAGATGACATTTGTATTTAAGGTAACAATCTGCAGAAACTTAAGAGCCAAAACGGTCAGAAACGGTAAGAAAAATTTTCACTGACCGTTACACAATCGATTGTGAATCGAGATAATCGATTGTTATGGAGTTTTGACTTGAACTCGGAATTTACAAAAATCGATTGTGGGAATCTGGCAGGACCCAAACGGTAACAAGGATTTGAATTTCTGACAGAAGATAATCGATTGTTGAATTATGGTAATCGATTGTTGTGACACAGTGTGCACAGTGATTTTCTGACTCGGAAAATAATCGATTGTCTTATGAAAGCAGTACTGAATGCCTGAGACGGTAATCGATTATACAAAAAAATCGATTATTAATTAAAACCTGCATAATAAGCATAAAACGTAAATAATCGATTAGTGATACTTGCTAATCGATTGTCTGGCACAGTAAACATGAGACATAATGAAAGATAATCAATTATTTGCTGTGACAATTGATTGTTCTATGTCATTGCTTTATAATTCCCCCTGCCTTTAGAGCGATACCTGCAAAAGAGAATTAGACGTCTCCGACGCTCAAGTTAGTGATTTGTAAAGAATTAATGACTCAGATCAATGTGAAGTTAAGATGTTGGCCAATTGAGAACGTGATCTTTTAAGAATTGTGTCCTAAGTTGTTCTTAAGAGTGTTTCGAGTACTTACCTGTTGTTCAATGTTGCCAATTACCTGTTCGAGAGGATGGTCTTTGATTGTCCTCCATGCGTTAGGTAGTTTCGTTTCTTTTTCCAATTGTGGCGCTTCCTCCGATAATTGATCCAAGATTTCATCTTGAGTTTCCTTTGAAGTTTCCTTTTGTACTTTGTCTTGAGGACTTAGTGAGTTAGAATACTTGCAAAATCAAAACCAGAATCCTTTCTCGCCAAGCGAGCATTATTTTTGGAAAATACAATATGAGGGGATTCCTCCACAGTTCCGGTTCTATTATTGAATACTCTATATGCTTTGCTACGTGAAGAATAACCAATAAAAATTCCTTCATCGGATTTGGCATCAAATTTTCCCAATTGATCTTTTCCATTGTTATGAATAAAGCATTTGCAACCGAATACTCTAAAATGGGAGATATTTGGTTTCCTTCCCTTATAGAGTTCATAGGGGGTTTTCATGAGTATTGGCCTTATGACTACTCTATTTAGAACGTAGCATGCGGTACTCACGACATCCGCCCAAAAATGTTTGGGAATCTTAGCCTCATCGAGCATGGTTCTAGCCATCTCTTGAGACACCTATTTTTCCTTTCAACAACCCCATTTTGTTGTGGTGTACGTGGAGCAGAGAAGGTGTGCTCGATACCGAGTTCATCACAAAAGTCCGCAAAGAGATTGTGATCAAACTCTCCCCCATGATCACTTCTTATTGAAGTGACGGTTGTGTCCTTTTCGTTTTGAGCACGTTTAAGAAAATATTTAAAATTATGAAAAGCTTCACTTTTATGAGCAAGAAATAGAGTCCAAGTAAATCTAGAATAATCATCAACAATAACAAAATCATAACCATTTCTACCAAGACTTTCAATGCGAGATGGTCCAAATAAGTCCAAGTGAAGTAGTTGCAAAGATCTTGTAGTTGAAACAATAATTTTCGATTTAAAAGATGCTTTTGTTTGCTTCCCTTTTTGACAAGAATCACAAATAGAGTCTTTTTCAAATTTCAAATTTGGAAGACCAATAACTAAATTTTGTGAAACCAATTTGTTTAAAAGATGCATGTTGATGTGAGCTACTCTACGATGCCATAACCATGTATCATCCTCTTTGCTCATAAGACAATTCACATATTCAGATGAAGAATTTGCAAGATCAACCATATAGATGTTATCCATTCTAAAACCATGAAGGATAATTTTAAAATCGCTACGGCGAAAAACTAAGCATTCATCCGAATCAAATAAAACAAGATTTCCCTTGTCACATAATTGACTTATGCTCAAGAGATTATGTTTTAAACCTTTAACTAACAATATATGCTTAATGGAAGAAAGTTCATCCTTACCGACCGATCCGATGCCGATAATTTTTCCTTTGTTGTTATCACCAAAAATAATGCTTCCTCCTTCGTTATGTTCTAGTTGAAGGAACTTGGATTCGTCTCCCGTCATGTGTTTGGCGCATCCACTATCAAGGTACCAAAGTACACTTGATCCCTTCAAACATACCTACAAGACAAATTAATGAGTCTTTGGTACCCAAGCTGTTTTGGGTCCTTGAGAGTTAGGTGTAACATGCTGTTGTGCTTGACATACATTTAAGTGTCTATGTCTAGTGAAACAATCAGGAGCAATATGTCCAATTCGATTGCAATAATGACACACAACATTAGGATTATGCATTCGTCTAGGTTGATAGTAATTGGACGGACGGAATTCATTTACTCTATTCTTGACAGTATGACTATTGCGCAATTCATGAAAATCATTTCTCCTACTATTTGTTCTAGGATATGCAGCATTTCTAGAATAGTTATTTCTAGGTTGAAAGCCATTTCTAGGTGTTCTAAAAGGTTCAAAGTTCCTTCTAGTGTTTGGCCTAGAATATGCGTTATTTCTAGAATGATTATTTCTAGGTTGCGATTGTTGAAAGCCATTTCTAGGTTTGTTATATCTAGGATGAGAGTTTGTTTTATTAATCCTATGTTGAGCCTTAGGTTGTTGGGGGTTGGCTTCAACCTTTTCTTTAGGCTCATTTTTAAAACCTATGCCATGCTTGGTCGACTTCAAATTAACAAGGACTTCATTCAAATTTTTATGAGAAGAATTAAACTTATCTAGGGTGCCCTTAAGTCTTTCTACCTCATTTTTGAGATGCATGCAAGAAGTACAACTTTTACTAGAGCTCTCGGGTTTGTCGGCGCTTCTCTTGCCGAAAAATTTGTTTTCTTCTTTCAACTTCTCATTTTCTAAAATCAGTTTTTCCAAATCTTTTTCTTTCAAAGAGAGTTGTTTTTCAAAATATTTTTCTTTTAAAGAAGCATTTTCCTTTATGCTTTTAACAGTTTTGGAAGCTTTAATAAATTCACCATGCAACTCATCAAAAGCATTTTGCATTTCCTCAAGAGAAAAGAAATTTTTGGAAGAAATTTGACATACCTCTTCTTGGTTGTCTTCTTGTGCCATAAGACAAAGATTTGCAGCTTCGTCTTCTTCTTCCTCACTCGACTCGTCTACGGAGTCGCCTCCCCAAGATATGTATGCTCGTTGTTTCTTGAAGGGTTTCTTCTCCTTTTTTATATTTGGGCAATTTGATTTAATGTGCCCGGTTTCACCGCACTCATAGCACTTTATTTGATCTCCTTGCTTTTTGCCTTTTCGTTTATACTCTTTTCGCATGAACTTTTGAAATCTCTTGATAACGAGTCTGAACTCGTTGTCTCCGTCCTCATCATTTTGAGGTTGGCTTGTGCTTGCCTTGAGGGCGATTCTTTGTTTCCTTTGATCATTAACAAGAGGGTTAAGTATAGTAGATTCATAAGTCTTAAGGTTACCTCTTAATCCGTCGATGGTGACATTTGAAGTGCCAATAGACTCTTGAATCGCGTCGGCCTTGGAGCGCCATTCCGGAGTGAGACTTCGGAGAATCTTTCGGACAAGTTCCTTATCCGTGAAGGTCTTATTAAGAGCATGTAAGTCATTTACGGTTTTTGAAAATCGTTCGAACATCTCATCGACCTTTTCGCCTTCCTTCATGTGAAACAGTTCATATGCATGGGTTAGAAAATCAACCTTAGCCTCTCTTACCTGGTCCGTACCTTCGTACGTGATTTCCAGCTTGTCCCACATTTGCTTCGCCGTTGTGCAACATGATATTTTCCTGTAATCATCAGCATTTATAGCACAATATAATAAGTTAATTGCTTTAGCGTTGTTTTTCACTTTTCGGATATCATCTGCATCGTATTCCTCTTCGGATTTTGGAACCCATTCGTTTTAAACCTTTTTGGTTGGAATTTGTTCTCCCTTCATTATAACCTTCCACAGATGAAAATTATTCGATTGAATAAATATTCTCATCCTCTCCTTCTAGTATGTATAGTTTGTACCGTCGAATAGTGGTCGTCGGGTGGAGCATTGTCCTTCACCTATTCCTGCAAAAGAGTCACGAGTAGAAGCTATGGATTGTTTCTATCAAACGGTTAAGTCTTCAGAGAGTTGGGCTCTGATACCAATTGTTAGAAAATACACTTAACGCTAGAGGGGGGTGAATTGCGTTATAATAAAAAATAGCGTAAACTTACGGAATTTAAAAATTGCAGGAATTAAATAAGTGCGATAAGTAAATAAATCGGAACGAACGCACCGATGTATCCTGGTTCACCACAACCCGTGGCTAGTCCAGTCCCCGAGAGACTCTCTCGAGATTTCCACTAACACTGTTAAGCTTACGGGTGCTCAACAAACCTTTACAAACTGAGGACACAAGCCTCAACAACCTTTCCTCGAAGATACAACACTTCAAGACTTCAACCAAAGGAATCACAAGTTCCTTCTTACAATACAAGGAAACAACTTTCCCTTCAAGTGTATAAAAACACTTTGCACTCAAAGCAAGACTCTCCTTAAGAGTAGATATGAGTAAAATAAATACGCTCAAGAACGCAACAACTTTCGTCAACAATTTGGCTCTCAAAAACTTATGTAATGAATAGAAAATGATGAATAAGAGAGTATGCAAGCTTTAGCAATAATATTGTCAGTTGTTGTATTTGTAAGACTGATTTGAAGATGTATTTATAGTGTCAAAACCATGCATTACCGTTGCCTAATTGCCAATTAAGAATTGCTGATTTTGTGCTATGACAATCGATTGTCTACTCGGCACAATCGATTGTTTTTCAATCGTTCCAAAAATCATTCCTAGATTTTACGCCATATAATCGATTACTGGCAACGTTCAAAAAATCTTTTCCAGATTTTACTTATAACAATCGATTGTCAGAGATATACAATCGATTACTTGGCAACGTTAAAAAAATCTTTTTCAGATTTTACTTCAAACAATCGATTACTAAAATCCTATAATCGATTATCTGATGGAGTTTGAAAATATTTTGGCAACGGTTAATTACATAATCGATTATGCTATGAGAACAATCGATTATTTATCAGTCTTTGAAGAATCTAATAGACACTGCCTCAACACAATCGATTGTCATAAGTTCACAATCGATTATTTTGTAGCTTTGAAAAACTCTGATGGACACTGCCTTAATACAATCGATTGTCATAAGTTCACAATCGATTATTGTGTGGCTTTGAAAAATCTGATGTACACTGCCTCAACACAATCGATTGTCATAGGGTACACAATCGATTGTCATGCAGATTTGAAAAATCTGATGTACACTGCCTTAACACAATCGATTGTCATAAGTTCACAATGGATTGTCATGCAGCTGACTTAACATAATCGATTATCATAAGTACATAATCGATTATCTTAGTCCAGATTTTAGAGGCATGTTTAAAAATTATTTTGGTTAACATAAATATGCATGATTTAAAATCATTTTGCTTTAAATTAAATATGCATGATTTGATAAAAATGTTTTTACGAGAGAAGCCAAGTCTTGAGTCAAGTTATCGGATCAAGATCACAATTTAAAGAACGACTCATGTATAACTTTATTTCTTGGTCTTGTGCTTGAATCTCGTTATGTATCAATTTCGCGCTTGTGCTTGGACCTCGTCATATGTCAATTGCGCATAGTTTGTCATTCATCAAAACCTACAAATATGAACACACGTTTAGTATAGTGCCTTGAGAACGTGTTTCAACATCTTCCATATCTGTTATGCACTTATTTATATGCCTTACATACTCGGTACATATTGATACTGACATCCCTTTTTTGCACGGGGACGCTTCATTTCATGCCCGCAGGTCCTGATAGACATGTCGAGAGCCCTCTAAGTAGGCTATCATCTCAGCGGAAGATATTGATGTGCTCCATTTTCTTCAGAGTCGCTAGATTGGTTAGTATGATTTAGACGTGCATTGTTTGGTATTGCGGGACTTTATCCTAACCTTTATGAACAATATGTATGCTTAGAGGCTTGGAGACAGATATCATGTATGTATAAGATTGTATGACCTTTTCGGCTCATGTTAGTACACGAGTGCCTATTTTGGTCTTATAGGCTCGTACTTCATATGTATAAGTATATATTCATTCATTCTTTACTCCAGTTCATTTACCTACGATAGAATCATATGAAAGATATGTTATGTTAGTACTTGGTTGAGTAAGATACCGGATGCCCAATGTGCCCAGTCGGTTTGGATCGTGGTAAAATTGATATCAGAGCAGTTCTGCCCTAGGGAGTCTACAAGTTGTGTCTAGTAAAGTCTTGTTTATGGGTGTGTCGTGCATCACACTTATAAGCAGGAGGCTACAGGGCATTTACGACTGTCACTCTTTCTTCTTACTCTTGATCGTATGGTAGAGCTCACTTGTAAGAATTAAATTTCCGAACTTCTATTTTATTTATAATAATACGATGTCAACGTTCAAAAAGATGATCGATAAGAGATATATATATATGGGAATGATGAGTTAGAGGAATTCGATTTTTCATATTGCTTATGATGAGTAACTGTGAGGTCTTCAGCATGTCATGCGTGTACTGAAAGGTGCACGGTTCTTGATAAGGAGATTTTAGGGAAGAATACTTATCTTCCCTTGTGGTAAAAGGAATAATGGAATTGGAAGTTAGACACAAGTTGTAGCAAGAAAAAGAAGCAAGGTGAAGAAGGGTATAAGGTACCCAATTAACTTAGATTTTCATTATTTACCATTCAGGAAGGGAGATATAAGCATTTTTAATTACCTTTAATAGTAATAGATGTACGTACAATCGGCCACACCTATCTCAGTCATGCCCTATAGGAGCTAAAGGATATGGATAAAGAGAAGGATAGGACAGTAGGATCCGACCGTGGTTAGAGTAACCCAAGATGAGAAATGGATGGTTTACATTAGTTGACATTTCTAAAGGACATTACAGAGGTTCTAATAGATCTCCTTGTGAGACACCTAGGTGGTGCACTGTAGAATATTACAATTAGATGAGAATACTAGCATGATCAAAAAAAATTCGAAGATAGGCACTGAAAGCCTGGACGAGATAAATATTACCTTAGTGTAACTCTCGTTCCTAGTAGAGCGAGGGTATTGAGCAAACCATTGAGCCGATCAATGAAGCAAGGAGAGCTAAAAGCAAAAGAAACTTTTGTTAAAAGTCTCAGAATAAGGCAATAGATAGAAATGTTAGCAAGAAATACGAAGAGAGCTAATGAAGCATTAAGAGTAAGATGCGATAATTAATTACAACGGTAGGTCAAAAAGATGGAAGTACTATAGAATCTATGGTCAAATTAAGAAAGAGACGAGAGGAGTCAGGCCTTGAGACAACAAAAGAATATAGGCCATACAGTCACATCCTCATTTTGAGAAATAAGTTCGCGACTCTAATGTGACTAACAGAAGGAAAATTTAGACCTTAAAGTAATTGAAATCAGTATGGAATGGTGAACTAGGTAAGCTAAACATGAATTGGGAACTGAGTAATTTGATAATGGTCAACATTGGGGGAATTTAAGAGATTGCATTCCAGCAATAATAGAATAGAAATAGAAAAAGGTTCATGAGAAATTCTGAAAATGGTCATTCAGGAAGACGCTTCCCTAAAGCAAGCAACATAAGCAAAGTTAAGCTCAAGTATTTGTGTGTTCCAGTTACACTAAGTGTCACCGTCGCAAGTAAGGAATTTTTTTATCCTTAGTATGGAATGATTACTGCAAGGGCGAGTAATGGTCATCGATAGTATGAAAGGACACCAAAGATGAAGAGATAAAATATCTGTAGGTAGGTCATCGTAGCTCCAACTCTCAGTACTCCCCTAAAAGGTAGGGGATATGGTATGATGCGGTATTAAATAAGAATTAACTGATTCTAGTAATTATGGAATGCTAAAGAAAAAATGTGATAAAAATGAGATTGCACTTATTCAAAGCCTACATATATTCTATGATTCAAGAACATTATGCAAACACAACATCAAGAAAAGGAAGTAAGGGTCCCTGCCTGAGATGTTATAGATAAATAAGGAACCGGTGAGGGACGTAAGTTAAGACGAACAAAATAACCCAAGAAAGATTACAAGAAACATTAATATGAGAACGGGCTAACGAGTAGTTAGTGATTGGTTCAGGAATATCCTAGTATGGGTAAACATGAGATTAAAGACGAGTCAGTAGTTCTTGCAGGATAAATATAATAAACCTAATATAGTGAATTCAAACTCGCAGTTATGTCATCATGGTCATTAAGAAATATTTATATAAGAGTTGGGGTAGTTAAAGGTACCATATGAGTGTCATGGAGATAAAAGAAAGTGCAACTGGAAAGTCAGTAAGAAAATATCACGTTCACAAGAAACCTTACAAGCATAAGGGGTGGAAGTAAGTAACTACGGATAATTATAGGTAAGGATGGATATCAAAAGGTCCGTAATAAGCTCACAGATTTATGATAGTCAAAGGTTCTCCCTAAGTAAAATAATGAATGATTAGTAGAGAAAGTAAGGAAGGAAGCTTCAACCAAAGCACAGTGAGCAAAAGAGTGTTTTGTAACAACAGTCGAACTACAAAATTGTATGCACTCCAAAATAAAGGTGCACCTGCCATGGCTAATGAGAGGGGAGTAAAAACCAAAAGTAACATTCAAAACCATATGAGTTGCACAAAAACTTCGGCATGCATGAGCACTCAGATAATTTAAGTAAGCATGCAAAAAGGGGCAAAAGATCAGGAAAAGCAATTGCTTACACATGAAGAAAGTTGAAATGGAGCAAATCGATTAATAATCAGCTATAGAAGACTCCGGTATATGCTAAAAGAAGGAATTGGGTCCAAGTTATTGATAATAGGCTAATTCTAGGTGATTTGGCGATTGTTTATGCTCCCGCTTGATTATGTTTCAATGTCATAATATGGTTAAATGATGAAAAATGGGCTCCAATTGTGAATTTTACACATTGCAGGATGGTGAGCCTATATGATGCTTTAAAGTTATTATTGGAGTTGCATTGGAGCAAGAAAGACCCCTCGAAGCTGAGTGCATGCCATGACAAAAGCTTAAGTTTCGGAGAGTTGATAAGTACGGACTTTGACTGCTTATTTGCTCTCTTATACTTGTGCTTTAGCTCAAAATGCTTAAAGGTATTCCCAGGAACATATGAAATGTACTTTCTTGCAGGAATATTGAGAAACGAGCCAAAAAAGTGAAAATCAACTCAAAAAAGGAGCAAAATTGGACAAGGACCGAAACAAGGAAAATAGGACTATAGTGATGACCGTACAATATTGTGTGCGACCACAAACTCTAAAGGAGCACTAATGGAATTTCCTCGCAAAATGTGGGCCGCACACTTATTTTGCGGCCGCAGAAAACAAGCTTTAGAGAACTTGCATGTTGGGAGATTGAAGATGTGCAGACCACACTGTTATTGTGACGCCGCACTCATAATTGTACGGTCTGTAGAAGAGAAGAATTAAAGAGCCATATTTTTGAAAGATTGAAGATATGCGGACCGCACTATTATTATGCGGCTGGAGGAGGCCAAAATGTGACTAAGCTTATAAATATGGAGTCTGCATAATGAAAGCCAACTCCATTTCAAGTTTAAGTGTGCGGTCCGCACAATTAAAGAAGGGCGGCCGCAATCCAATTTTATACGATCGCAAAAATCCCAATTAACCAGTCATTGTTATAAATAGAACTCTATTTAAGGTGAATGTTTATAATTAGAGAGCTCCTAGGGTTTACTACTTGGTGGCTAAGTCACCACCTCCATATAAATATAGGGGTTCTATTCTATTGTAAACCATCCCCAAAAGTATCAATAAGAATACTCCTCTCCCTATTCTCTCTATATTGTTCTTGTTCTTGCATTATTCTACTTGTTCTTATATTATTTCATAACACGTTATCAGCACGAGACTCTACCCTCTCAAGAATCGTTCTCAAGAAAAACTAAGGTATTTCTCTCTTCCTAATTTGATTCTCGATTATGTCTGACATTATGAAAAGACAGTTCGTTGCCCTTGAAATTTCGGGCAAGAACTATATGACATGGGTGTTGGATGCTGAAATCCACTTAGATGCTATGGGTCTTGGAGACGCCATTAAAGATAGAGATAAAGCATCCACCCAAGATTGTGCTAAGGCCTTGATTTTCTTGCGCCATCACCTTGATGAAGGTTTGGAGATTGAATATCTCACCGTCAAGGATCCACTCATCTTGTGGAAAGGCTTAAAGGAGAGATATGACAACCTGAAGTTGGTCACTCTGCAACAAGCACGATATGATTGGGCTCATCTGAGGCTCCAAGACTTTAAGCCTGTTTCTGAATATAATTCTGCGATGTTCAGAATTACTTCTAAATTGAAGCTATGTGGAGATAAAATCTCCGATTATGATATGCTTGAGAAAACGTTTACAACGTTTCATGCCTCCAATATGGTACTGCAACAACAGTACAGAGAGAAAGGCTTCACAAAGTACTCTGAACTGATTTCTCTTCTACTTGTGGCTGAGCGAAATAATGACCTGCTCATGAGAAATCACGAAAGTCGACCCACTGGGTCTACACCACTGCCTGTAGCAGATAAGGTGTATTCTCATTATGCCAATCATGAAAAGGGCCATGGATCTAACCATGGTCGTGGTCGTAATCGGGGTCATAGCCGTGGACGTAGACAAGGAAGAAATATCCATGATGTCCGTCACCCCCCGAGGAGAGATAACCGCCGAAAGCAGAAACGGGACTATGAGGATCCTAAGGCAAAAAGTTCAGAAACTATATGTAGTGGTCAAAAGCTTGCCGTGTACCAAGACATTTGGTTGATCTTTATCAAGCTTCTCTAAAGAATAAAGGCCCTGAAACAAATTTTGTCTCTGACGACAATTTTGACATCACCCACCTGGATGTGGCAGACTTCTTTGAGCAACCGATGGGAAAATAGACCACCTAATCGGTGATGGATCTGTGATGAAAGAAGATGGAGTTGTTTGATTTTATTTCACTTATTTGTAATAGTTAGTGAATAAACAAATAGTCATTAGTATCAGCTCTTATTAGTTAGTTTATGATATAATGTTAGTATTAGTTCGTTAGAATGTTTCAATATGCTCAAATTTCAATAATATTTTTATTTTTAAGTAGAGGTAATCGACTAACCTAACAGTTAGTCGATTATCTAATATTTTGCATTAAAACTGCACAACAATCGATTGTCAATGTTCAACAATCGATTGTCTATGTTTAACAATCGATTGTCTTAAGACAGTGTGATATGGAATTTTTCAAAATAGCAAATAATCGATTGTCGTATGACAGTGTGATCTGAAGCTTTTCGAAATAGTCAACAATCGATTGTCTATGTTTAACAATCGATTGTCTTAAGACAGTGTGATCTGGAATTTTTCAAAATAGCAAATAATCGATTGTCTATGTTTAACAATCGATTGTCGTAAGACAGTGTGATCTGAAGTTTTTCGAAATAGTCAACAATCGATTGTCTATGTTTAACAATCGATTGTCTTAAGACAGTGTGATCTGGAATTTTTCAAAATAGCAAATAATCGATTGTCTATGTTTAACAATCGATTGTCTTAAGACAGTGTGATCTGAAGTTTTTCAAAATAGCAAATAATCGATTGTGTGTGTTTAACAATCGATTGTCAATGTTCAACAATCGATTGTGTGTGTTTAACAATCGATTGTTTTAAGAAAATGCTTAAACTGAAATTTTCAAACTGCATAGTAATCGATTATGGAAAACATATAATCGACTATCTGATTTAGTTAGTCAACTGACCTCAGCAGATTTTGAAAATATTGTTTAAATGTGACACAAACGAATTGAACTTGTTTATTCTCATGTTCGTATATTTTCTTTTGTATGGAAAACTATGGGAATTAAATTGATTGAAGACTCCTGAAGAGCAACTATAACTCTGCCTAAAGGAACGATATTTTAGAGAATGCAATGTTCTTCTCCAAGTCTAAGAAGAACTTGTTGAGTTTTAATGATATCAGTCAAAATGTTCTCCTCCAAGTCTAAAAGGAACTTGTTGAGTTTTAAAGATATCATTCAAAATGGATATCAGATTGAGACAATACATGAGTATAATCTTGAATACCTCATTTACTCATGAAAATGAGGCTGCCCACTTCGGCTTGGGGTCACGCCATTTTGCATGCAGCAATGCTAGTTCGTCTCTGACTGACGAATTAACACAAATATTCCCCGTTGCAATTGGTTTTGGGTCATGAACCCAATATATCCCATTTAAGAATCTTTGGATGCGCAGTATATGTGCCTATAGCACCGCCATCCCGCACCAAAATGGGTCCGCAAAGAAGGTTAGGAATATATGTTGGGTTTGAATCGCCCTCCATCATTCGCTACCTCGAAACATTGACAGGGGACTTGTTTACTGCACAATTTGCAGACTGTCGATTTGATGAGACACTTTTCCCAAAATTAGGGGGAGAAGTTGGTGAAACCAAACGGGAAATTTTGTGGAAAAATGCATCATTATCTCATCTTGATCCACATACCTCATTTGTGAAAGAGAGGTACAAAAGATTATCCATTTGCAAAGAATAACAAATCAAATGCCTGACGCATTTACGGACTTGAAAAGGATAACGAAATCCCACATCCCCGCGGAAAATGTTCCAATCCGTATTGATGTCCCTGTTGGACAATCATCTAGTGTCATAACCAATGAGTCAAATGCACGCCTAAAGCGTGGCAGGCCATTAGGTTCTAAAGATCGAAATCCTAGAAAGAGGAAAGCAAATGATAAAAATGACACTACGAAAGAATCTCATGAGGAAATTCATGATTTAACGAATTCTGAGATTCATGAAGAATCCATTGAGCCCGAGACTCTGGAAAATACGGAACTATCCATAAATCCAACTGATATTGAGGCAAATATTAATCGAGTGGATATAGTGGTGGATAATGTCTTTGCTTATAATGTCGCATCTAGCATTATGCAAGAATGTGAGGATCTCGAACCTCAATCTGTTGAAGAATGTCGAAAAAGACATGATTGGCCAAAATGGCAAGAAGCAATTCAATCAGAATTGAATTCGCTGGCAAAACGTGAAGTTTTTGGCCCTATAGTTGAAACACCTAATGATGTTAAGCCCGTTGGCCATAAATGGGTCTTTGTACGCAAGAGAAATGAGAAAAACGAGGTAAAAAGATATAAGGCACGCCTTGTTGCGCAAGGTTTTTCTCAAAGGCCTGGTGTCGATTATGAAGAGACATATTCGCCTGTAATGGATGCTATAACCTTTTGTTATCTCATCAGTTTTGCTGTCCTTGAAAAGCTTGACATGCATTTAATGGATGTGGTTACTGCCTATCTTTATGGCTCACTTGATAATGAGATATACATAAAAATTCCCGATGGACTCAAAGTGCCAAACGCTCATAATTCAAAGTCTCGGGAAATGTTTTCAATTAAATTGCAAAGATCTTTGTATGGTCTAAAGCAATCAGGACGAATGTGGTATAATCGTCTTAGTGAGTATTTGTTAAAAGAAGGCTATATAAATGACGCCATTTGCCTGTGTGTTTTTATAAAAAAAACAACATCGGAATTTGTTGTACTTGCCGTATATGTCGATGACATAAACCTTATTGGAACCCCCATAGAACTCCAAAAGGCAATTGATTATCTAAAGGATGAATTCGAGATGAAAGATCTCGGAAAGACAAAATTATGTCTTGGTTTGCAAATTGAATATTTGGCAAACGGAATTTTTGTCCATCAATCTACCTATATAGAAAAGGTACTGAAACGGTTTTACATGGATGGAGCACATCCTTTAAGTACACCGATGGTTGTTCGATCACTTGATGTGAATAAAGATCCATTCCGACCGCAAGAAAGGAATGAAGAGCTACTTGGTCCTGAAGTACCATATCTTAGTGCAATTGGCGCACTAATGTATCTTGCAAATACTACAAGGCCTGACATATCCTTTTCAGTTAATGTCTTAGCAAGATTTAGCTCGGCTCCTACAAGGAGACATTGGAATGGGATCAAACACATATTGAGGTACCTAAAGGGGACTACCGATATGGGCTTATTTTATGGCAATAATTGCAGTCCCGATCTTGTTGGTTATGCTGATGCTGGATATTTATCCGACCCACACAAGGCTCGATCTCAAACGGGTTATGTGTTTACCTGTGGAGGCACCGCCATATCTTGGCGATCGACTAAGCAATCAATTGTGGCTACTTCATCTAATCATGCCGAGATAATTACTATTCATGAAGCAAGTTGGGAGTGTGTGTGGTTGAGGTCTATCATACATCATATACAAGACAAATGTGGTTTGAAGTGTAATAAACTACCCACGACTTTGTATGAAGACAATGCAGCATGTATAGCTCAATTGAAGGGAGGATTCATAAAAGGAGATAGAACAAAGCATATTTCACCAAAGTTATTTTTCACACATGATCTTCAAAAGAATGGTGATATCAATGTGCAACAGATTCGTTCAAGCGACAATATGGCTGATTTGTTCACAAAATCTCTACCAACGTCAACCTTCAAGAAGCTAGTTCACAAGATCGGAATGCGAAGACTTAAGGATATGAATTGATGTTCTTATCAGGGGGAGTTAATGTGCGTTGCACTCTTTTTTCCTTACAAGGTTTTGTCCCACTGGGTTTTCCTTGCAAGGTTTTTAACGAGGCAACCAATAGGCGCATATTCAAACATGTGTACTCTTTTTCTTTCTCTTTAATTTTTTCCCATTGGGTTTTGTTTTAGTTAAGGCTTTAACGAGGCACATTATTGAATAGACATTCAAGGGGGAGTGTTTTAAATAGAACTCTATTTAAGGTGAATGTCTATAATTAGAGAGATTCTAGGGTTTACTACTTGGTGGCTAAGTCACCACCTCCTTATAAATATAGGGGTTCTATTCTATTGTAAACCATCCCCAAAAGTATCAATAAGAATACTTCTCTCCCTATTCTCTCTATATTGTTCTTGTTCTTGCATTATTCTAATTGTTCTTATATTATTTCATAACAGTCATAATTTAGTTGTGTTATAATTGTACCAAATATAATTAGCTTCCCCACTCAAAATCCATTTAATGGCACAAATGCCTCAAGCAACGGCGCCCTTTTCGTTGCAATTGACAGAAATGTTCTGAATCTTCCTGCCAAAGTATAAAAGTGAGCAAGAATCTCATTTAAGTATTTAATTTTTTCAAGTATTTCTGTCTCAAACTGAATTGATTGTTTTTTTTTTTTGGTTATCTACTTATATTCAACTTATAGCTAGCTGCAGATTGTGTTTAATATGAGTACATGTCTAGATTTACAGTGATGATAGGGAAGAAAATCAGAAATAGTCAGATTTATAATCGGTAATTAAAAAATAGTCATCATCGCAAAAGTACTCTATTCGTTCTACAATAAGTGGTTAATTTGCTTTGGACGCACCCATTAAAAAAATATTAAATGCTAGACTAAAATAGTTAATATGACTAAACTACCCTTCAATAAATATTTCACCATAGTTATAGTAGTACTCACTTCTTTAAATATGAGGAGTAAATGACTTTTTAGAGATACGTACATAAGATTAATTTTGAAAAAACGGATTGAATGTTTTTTATTATATAAATGGATGCTTATTTTCGACCAAAATAAAAAATAAATAAAAATTAGTCACTTATTATGAATCCGGGGAGTAATTGAAATTTAGTCATTTTTTCTTGTAAAGATAAATTTGAACAAAACAATCTAAAAATTTCGAAAAAATTACAGCATAATATATTGGAGTCCGAACTTTTTACATATGAGATTCTAGCATAATTTACTGAAAAAAATAAGAAATATCCAGATTTATATTTAGTTATTGAAAAATAGTTGCGGTTGGAAAAATAAGTGAAATTTAGTCATTTTTTCATGTAAAAAAAATCTGAACAAAAATTTTGAAAAAATCCAACATAATATGCTGGAGTTCGAACTTTTTACATATGAGATTCTAGCATAATGTGCTGGAGATCATAATGTGCTGGAGTTTGAAGATAATATGTTGGAAACTTATATGCAGGAACTCCATAATCCATCAAATTATACTAGATCTTTTCGTGTGCTGGAGTTCCAACATAATATACTAGGAGTTTATATGCATGAACTCCATAATCCAGCATATTATGCAAGAACTTTTCGTATTTTAATTAGTAAAATAATATCTATATTTTAATGACTTTACAAATATTAGTTACTTTTTAATTATCAATTCGAAAATTAATTAATCCATGCTATTTTCACATGATGATACGTGTTTGTGTAATTAGCAATAATCGATTTGGCAATTGGTAGGACAAATATACCTAGTTTCCTATAATCTCTCCGATTCGGAAAGGGAGAAGAAAAACAATTAAGTATAGTTTCTAAAAAAACGACGCGTCAAACTCTTATATATAATTATGGCAATTGTACTCCCAGAATACATATTTCTAATTTGCCCGTTTTTGAGTTGAAGCATTCCCTTTGTTTTTTTCTTTTTTTGAATAAACAGATTTGTTTTTATTTCATCAAAAAAACTATACAGTTACATGCCATAGATGCTGACCATCTACTTCTCTATTCTAAACACTCGTCTGTAGTTTCATCTTATATTAGAGTATACAGAGCATTTCTCCTCTATCACTATTGACATTGCATAGCACCATAACAGACGGTACATCCTAAGGGTAGCAGTTTAACCTTAGCAACACTTCCTCCAGTTGTGAATTGAATTTCCCTTCAAGTGCATGTGGATGGCTATTTTTTTGCAGATATTGTTGTTGAGCATTCTCCCTCCTTGAAATCTATGTTTATTTGTTTCTCTCCATATCACATTCACCAACATTCCAAATACACATGTAATGATTTTTTCTAGTCCACTCCTCTTTTTTGCTATCTTACTTACCCAATCAGTCTCTTGCTTCCAGTCAAATATGGGTCTGTGATATCCCAGCCAACTTAGAAGACGACTCCATAGTGTCTTTGTCTGCGAGCATTCAAAGAACAGATGGTCAAAGGTTTCGATATCTTGCCCGCAGAATGTGCATTCCTGTGGAACTTGTATGTAAAACTTCTTAAGTCTATCCACTGCCCAATCTACTATGTAACGCAAGCCATAGTATGAATTTGTATCTTGGATGCATATGAGCCTGCAACATGATGCTCTTTCACTACACTTTTTGGTATTAAGGGTATTGAAGTCTATATAGTTTTTTTATACTGAAAAGCTCACCCCTCTGCATCTGAATCAGTCTACACTCCATATTCTCTTGAATTCTTGGAATTGCATTGATCAACTTTCTTGACTCAAAGATCTTCCTTACTACCCAAACAGCAGTTTTAGGAATAGGTATATCATCAATTCTGTGATTCTTTATGTAATAGACGTGCATCTACTTAATCCATAAGCTGTCTTTCTTCTTGCCATTGCCCATAAGTGCTTTGCAATAGTAGCCTTGTTCCATTTAATTAAGCTTAGTACATTTAGCCCACTTGCACTATATGGCAAACATATTGTTTCCCAAGCAACCAAGGCCTTCCTCGACACAGTAGCTGAGCCTGTCCACAAGTAATATCTGCAAATTGCTTCTATCATCCTCATCACTTTCTTTGGCAATAGGAAAATTTGAGACCAATAGGCTTGCACTCCAAATAATACTGACGTTATCAACTGAATTCGCCCTACATATGATAGTAATCTTGACGTCAGCAATTTATTTTCTGCGGTACTTTCTCAACTAATGGCCAACATTGAGCAATGGTTAATTTTTTAGAATCCAAAGACACCCCTAGGTATTTGAAAGGAAGTCTACCTTCAGGGAAACCCAACTCTTGCAGAATCTCCTTCCTATGCCAATTTGAAACTCTACTTATGTACACAGCACTCTTTTGAGCACTTGCTTGGAGACCAGATGCTTTTGAGAATTTCTGGAAAGCCTGATTTAGTAGTTTAACAGACTGAATATCTGCTTTACAGAACATAAGTAGATCATCTGCAAAACATACATGTACCATTCCCAATTTCTTACACCTAGGATGGAATTTGAACTCTTTCCTCTTCATCAATTGCATGAATTCCCTTTGCAAATACTCCATAGCCAGGACAAAAAGGTAGGGAGACATAGGATCTCCTTACCTTATGCCTCTTTTTCCTTTAAAAGGAACTGTGAGCCCACCATTTATGTTGAGGGAATAAGTGACTGATGATATGCATTCCATTATTCACCCTATGAATTTATAAGGAAATCCCATATCCTTCATCAGTCTTTCTAAGAAGCACCATTCAACTGTGTCAAAAGCTTTCTTAAAATCTACTTTAAGGACACATCTTGGAGAAATGCCCTTCCTGGTATAACCTTTGAATAGATCATGCGTAAACAAAATGTTATCGTGATGCTGCGCCCCTCAATGAATGCTGACTGAGATCTCCCAATCAGACCTCCAATGACTGCTTTCAATCTAGCTGTAAGGATCTTAGTGATGATTTTATATAGAGTTGTACAACATGCGATGGGCCTGTAATCCTTCACTTGGCTTGGATTTTGTACTTTAGGAATTAGAGTTATATCAGTACTACTAACTCCTTTATGCAGCCTTCCAATCATAAACAATTCCATTACAGCCTCATAAATGTCATCACCAACAACTTGCACTGTCTTGTGAAAAACTCTATTGGAAATCCATCCACACCTGGCGCCTTATCATGATGCATATCCTTTATTGCCATAAGTACTTCTTCCCTTGTAACTAGCTTAACTAGTTCTTCTTTTTGCTGCAAATTAAGACAAGGGACCTGATGGATAACTTCACTGTTTGGACATTGAAAAGTAATATTGAGTAATATTGCTTTCCCCCAATATCTTCTAGAAATATTTTGTAAACTCTTCTTCCACTTGGATAGGGTCACACAGCTTGTTTCCTACTTCATTATATATAGAGTTTATGGTATTGATATTTGTCCTCATCTTCAATTGAGCATGGAAATACTTGGTGTCTGATTCTCCACAAGCAGTCTATTGTGCTCTAGACTTCTGGTGTAAAATCTGCTCCTCTATGTTGCTCCATTTCTCAACTTCCATCAGCACCCTTTTTTCTTGGTCAATCAAGTCTTGATCCATGCAATTGATCTTTAACTGAGTCTGAATGACTTCCAGCTTCTGCCTAGCTTGCTGAGGTGAATCCGATACAATGCCATATAGGTGTTCAATTCCTTTTAATTCCACTTTCAAGGCTTTTAGTTTACTCCATACCCTATGCATATTTCCTCCAGTTGGCCTTTGGTTCCATACCCTTTCCACTACGCTTGCAAAATCAGCATGTTCCATCACAGAGTTATAAAGTTTAAATGGCTTAGGGTGCAGGTTTCTTCTTTGATCCACAGAATTACATTGCATTAGGATAGGGGAGTGGTATGATACTTCAGGATTCAACACATCTGCTTCTATATGGTTGTATTCATGCATCCACTCCTCATTGCCAATTGCCAAGTCAATCCTGTATAGACTCTTTTCTCTGGTTTTTGTTTGTTACACCATGTGTAAAAACATCCCAAACTCTTCGCCTAAGTGAGCTGCAGTGTAATCAGTGTATCTTGAAAGCCTTGTATCTCCTGTTGCATAACTGGTGCCCCTATCCTGTAATCTCTGTGGAGAACATTATTGAGATCTCCACTGAGCAGCCACCTCTCCTGTATAGTTATTCCTAAGTTCACCAGTTTTTCCCATAGTTGTTGTCTCTTATTCACCTCATTGTTTGCACACACTACTGTTATCAGTGATTTGAAAGTAGTGCTTCTTTCTGTGACCTCACAATGTATAAATTGTTCATCAGTCTTCAAGGTCTGCACCTCAACATTTGGATTCCACATTAGCCAAATTCTCCCATTTTGGTGCTCAGTATAGTTCCAGCTATATCTCCAGTCACTCCATACTTTAGTCATAATCCTTTTCGCCTGCACTTCTTTAACTCTTGTTTCTACACAGCCAATAAAATCTACTTTATGTTTCCTCAGAAAGAGCTTCAACTCCTTCTGCTTATGGACCTTACTAAGGCCCCTTATATTCCATATGCAGAATATCATTTAGAGGTGAAGCTGGATGGGCCAACGTCCCCTGGATCTTCAACTAGCTGCAATAGAGAGAATCTGTTAGTCGTGTTCACCAAAGCTCCTGCACTTTGTGGTACACTTTTTCCTTTTGTTTTCCCCTTATCACAACCCTGCCTTCTGCATTCTCAGTTGTTTGTTTATTGTCCCTAGCTTGCCTACCTTGTTGGCCTACTCCATCTTCATGTCCCTCTCTGTAGTAGTTTCTTTTCCCCTGCTTCCTTTGGTTGAGGCTTTTCTATCTCTTCTTTTTCCTGCAGCTCCTTATAACATCACCCTTCTGTATTATGTCCAAATCTTACACATTCACAACATTACTTTGACTTCCATTCATATTCAATCTATTGAGTTAACTACCCTCTTTGTTTGTAATTCAAAACTATCAGGAAGGGGTTGGGATATATCTGTTTCCACCAGTACTCTTACATAGGATACCTTTTCCAATTCAACAGTAACTTTCTTTCTTTTCTTTTGTTTTTTGCGTCGTTAATTTTGAAGCTATATTTCGTCACAAATTGGGCAGAACGGATTATATTGGAAAATAATATATTAATTTCTTCATTACTCTTAGAAAATAATATATTAATTTCTTTTTTCCTCTTTTGGTAGTGTTATACAAGTTCTTGAAATTATGTAAGAGTAGACATTCTTGAAGTTTATATGCGGCTCTCAATTTGAAGTTTTGTATTATTTCTCAACTTTTGTTAAGGCACAATAAAATTGCTTTTCTTTAAATTTTGTGTTTTTACCCCGGTGAATTTTATGTGTTTTGGATTAATTGAAGATTATTTCTTTGAATTTTATCAAGAAGGGATAAATTTCTAAGGATCTGAGTGGCTTGTGCTGAAAATTTGTTATGGCTGATTTTTTTTTTTGAATTTTTGCATTTATAGTTACCAGAAACCTCTTCACAATATATGAATGTCTGTATTACAAATCTTTGTTACTTTATTTTTTGGTGCTTTATTAGTAACAGATAATTTTAGTCGAAATTTTATTTCTTGTTTTAAAGAAAGAAATTCAAAATTTTGATGCCTTTTTTAAAATTAGAATTCTCAATCACCAATTTTCTTTCTTGTTTTTCTAGCCGTTAGGGAGCTGTTATTTTCATAAATTTCATTATAGTGTCTGTTTTTCTTTTCTACTATTTAATTATATGTATATTTTCTTGAACAGGAAAATTAAAAAGGGAAGATCAAAAATCAAGATGGAACTTATTCAATATCACAAGAAAAGGAAGTCCACTTTCCAAAAAAAGAAAGCTTGCTTAATAAAGAAAATCTCAGAACTCTCAATACTTTGTAATATCAAAGCATGTACGATTATACATGAAGGAAATAATTGTGAAGAAATTTGGCCAAATAATCAAAACGATGTTCATGAGCTAATAAATCTCTACAAAAACTGAAAACGTGTAGATTGAAGGCAAAACAATGAAGAACACAGTGAGAGAAAGAGAGAGAAGTTGAGAGAGAAGTTGGTAGAACTCTCTGGAATAACCGAGAGAAAAATGAAAATGCTTAATCAAAATATATGTCCCTATACACAAATATACACAAATAATATAACTTGGGTCGGGTCAGACAGCCCAAGTGTAAAAGAATTGGGCTCAGAATACATTAAGGCCCAGATAGCCAGCTAAGACCCAATATACCAAATATACAATGAATATACAATGAATATACAGCCTAATATCAACCAATATAATTATCTATGCTTACGCTTAGAGGCTAGATAATCTTGTAGCTCAACACCACCCCTCAAGTTGGAGGGGGAGACCACTTTCAACTTGAGCAGCAGAGGATGGAGGATAATCCCAAGCAGAGGCTTGGTGAGGAGGTCAGCAAGCTGTCGAGAAGTAGGGACATGTGAAATGGAAATGAGTCCACCAGTCAGCTGATCCCGAATAAAGTGACAATCCACCTCAATATGCTTAGTTCGTTCATGAAAAATAGGATTCTTTGCAATATGAATGGCAGCCTGGCTGTCACAAAAAACAGAGAAAGGAATAGCAAACAGAAATCCCAATATACGTTAGCAAACGAGAGATCCAAGACAACTCAGCTACCATTATACTGAGTGCCCTATATTCTTCCTCAGCAGAATATAAGGAGAACACAAGTTGCTTTTTGGACTTCCAACTAATCAAACAACCACCCAAAAGAACACAAAAACCAGTAACAGATCTGCGAGTATCAGGGCAGGCAGCCCAATCACTGTCAGAATAAGCACTAACAGAGAAATCAGAACTAGAAGAATGGAACAGACTCAAAGAGGAAGTGCCCTTGAGATATCTGAGGACATGAAGGACAGCATGCATATGAGGGACTCTGGGGCATTTCAGAAATTGACTCAGATGCTGAACAACAAAATAGATGTCAGGCCTAGTGTGAGTCAAAAATAGGAGTTTACCAACAAGACTCCTATATTGATCAGGGGAGGAGAAAGGATCACCAGAATCAGCATGAAGTTTGACATTAATATCCAAAGGACTAACAACAGGAGAAACAGTTACACAGTCAAACTGATGCAGCAGGTCAGAAATATATTTATGCTGATTAAGGATCACCCCACCAGGAACAATTGACACCTCTATGCCCAAAAATTAATGCAAAGACCCTAGGTCTTTAATCCTGAACTGATCATCTAGAAACAGTTTCAGGGCAGCAATCTCATCATAGTCACTCCCAGTAAGAATAATGTCATCCACATAAACTGCTACAATCACAAGAGACCCAGGTTTACCTTTGATGAATAAAGAATAATCATTCAAAGAATGAGTGTAGCCTCTGGAATATAGAGCAGAAGACAATTTAGCATACCATTGTCTGGAAGCCTGTCTCAGCCCATAGAGAGATTTTATCATCTTACAGACAGGAGGAGTAGGGGCAGTAGAAACAGAGGCAGAAGAAGGAGAAGAAACAGTCAAACCTGGAGAGAGCTTCATATATACCTCATCATCCAAATCACCATGTAAAAAAGCATTGCTAACATCAAGTTGAAAAAAATTCCAATTTATTCTTAACAACCACAACAATAAGACACTTAACAGTGGATATCTTAACCACTGGGGAAAAAGTGTTAGTGAAATCAATGCCTTCAACCTGAGTATCACCTCTAATCACAAGCCTAGCTTTATGCCTTTCAACAGTGCCATAAGCCTTATATTTGATCTTATAAACCCATTTGCAGCCTATGGGTTTCTTACCAGGAGGAAGAGGAACAACATCCCAGGTTTGGTTGGCATCCAAGGCATCAAACTCCTTTCTCATGGCATCCTGCCATACTGGAACAGATGCATCTTGAGAGTAATAGAGAGGTTCAGATTCCAGAGAAGAAGAAGAGGATCCAGAAAATGCAGGAAGTTGACAGACATAGTCCTTAAGATAAGAGGGAGGATTATGCTGTCTGCTAGATTTTCTGGGAGCAGGAGCAGATGTAGAAGAAGGCAAATTAGGAGAAGAGGTATCAGGATTGAAGGGAGGAATAGAGGCTGGAACAAAAGAAGGAGAAGTGGTGGCAGAAGGAGTAGAAGGAGAGGGACAAACAGGTAGCAACAAGTCAGTGTCAGAGAAGGAATGCTCAAGAGGAGGAACTGAGGGAAAGGAAGAAGGAGAAGGAGATGAAACATTCTTAAAAGGAAAGTAGGTTTCATGAAATATATCATCCCTGGAGACAAAGCATTTCTTTAAAGTAAGGTCATAAAGCCTATAACCCTTTTTGGCAAAAGGATACCCAATGAAGAAACATGAAAGGGCTCTAGGTTTCAATTTGTCCCTTTGAGGAATTGGAACAGTAGCATAGGCAAGGCACCCAAATGCTCTCAAATGAAAGTAGGTTGGGGCCTTTCCATGTAGAACTTCAAAGGGAGATTTATGATGAAGAAGTCTGGATGGTAGTCTATTAAGGAGGTAGGTGGCAGTTAGTAAGCAATCCCCCCAGAAAGAAACTGGTAAGCTAGATTGAAAAAGTAAGGCTCTACATGCCTCAAGAAGAGTCTTATGTTTCCTTTTTACAACACTATTCTGTTGAGGACTATGAGGACATGTTGTTTGGTGAATAATCCCTTGGTTACTAAAGAAAGAAGCACCCTCAATGCTAGACCCCAGTTCCAAAGCATTATCACTTCTAACAATTTGAACCACAGAATTAAACTGAGTTTTAACCATAGACAGAAATGATTTAAGCAAGCAGAAGGCATTGCTTTTGGACCCCAGTAAGTGTGTCCAGGTAGCCCTAGAGAAATCATCAACAATTGTAAGAAAATATCTAGAGCCAGAAGAAGTAAGAGTGTGATAGGGCCCCAAGTGTCCACATGAATCAATTGGAAAGGTCTAGAAGTAGTAATTGTGCTATGAGGAAAGGGAAGTCTAGTCTGTTTAGCCATGGGACAGATAGAACAAGGGAAAGACTGCTTAGAAGCAAAAGGAAAAGACAATCCATAAATGTGTTTCATGTTTGAAAAATGAAGTATGAGCAAGTCTCAAATGCCAAATGTAATTCATGTCAGTTGTAGCAACATTATTACAGATGGAATTATTTACATTTCAAGGTAAGGCAACATCTTTACGGCAACCAGTAAAAGAATAATTTTCATGATTAGAAGAGTCAGATTTAGAGTTTACAAAAGCAGATGAACAACCAGTAGAGGAAGAAGGGGAAGCTGGAGCCCATGCAAGCTTGTATAGACCAGCCTCCTCCCTACCAAGATCCAGAGGCTTCCTCAGAGAAGGGTCCTGTATCATGTGGAGGAAGCAGCAAGTTGGAGTGAACAAAACTATGCAATGAAACTGTTTCACTAACTTGTGGACAGAAATCAAGTTGTGTTTAAAAGAAGGAACTAACAAGACATTTTGAAGGGTGATGGATGGATTTAATGTAAAGGATCCTGTGCATGTCACTTTCACTTTATATCCATTAGGAAGAGTTACAAGGTAGGGTACAGTTAAAGGTGTTATGTTGAAGAGTAAATTTTTATCATATGTCATATGATTAGATGCCCCTGAGTCTATTATCCAGGTGGCAGAGTTACTATGAGTAAGCATGCAAAGTTTGGAATCAGAAATAGGGCTCTCAGTTAGCATTGTACCAGCAAAATTAGCAGCATACATGGGAGGAGGAGTCTGAGCAGTGGAATCCCCTAACTGGGTCTGTTGTAACAAGCTCATCAATTGGTCATACTGTTGTCTCCTCCCCTTGTTAAATGTTGTACTTTGTGGATACCCATAAATCTTGAATCACTTATCAATTAAGTGCCCAGATTTTTTGCAGTATCTACAGAATAAAGATCCTCTAGCTTGGTCAAAATTGACTCTTTGTCTGAAAGAAGGAGAAGGATTAGGCACTGTGACCTTATTGAATCCAACTGAATGTCTATTTGTGTGGACATTGAAAGACATAGAGTCAAGATTAAACTGAGAAGGGGACTGGACTTGTCTCTGCTTCTCATCATTGAGGACCATATTATAGACACTGTCAAGGGTTGGAAGTGGTTGCATCTTCAATAGGTTACTCCTTACCCCCATGTATGCTTCATTAAGGCCCATTAGAAACTGAAACACATTGTTTTCATCATTTTCCTGTATTATACCATTTTTGGCAGCACATACACATCTTTGCCCATGGTTTGTACACATTGTTTCTAATTCGTCCCACAGCCCTTTAAGTTTGTTAAAATACGAAGCTACATCTAGGGACCCTTGAGAAGTGTGAGAAAGCTCTCTTTTTAGTTCAAAAATTTTTGTCATGTTTGCAGTGTCATATCTGGTCTAAGGCTGGGACCATATACTTTGTGCAGTATCAGAATACTGCACACTTTCAGCAATTTGAGGGGACAGGGAGGCAGTTAACATAGAAATTACCATATTATTGCATCTGTCCCATAGTCTTTGCTCAGTCACATTAGTGACTGGCCGGGGACATGTGCCATCAACAAAACCAATTTTGTTCTTAGCGGATAAGGCGACAATCATTTTCCTCCTCCAACCCCCATAACCACTGCCCGAGAATGGAGTGGACACAAGAGAAACTCCAGGAATGTCATAGGAGTAAACAAAAAGGGGGCTGGTAGAGTCCACTGAGGAGTTATTGATATTCATATTAGAAGTCATGAACAAAAAACCAGTTTGAAATCAAAAACAGTCTCAGTAATGAGGCTAAAGTTGAGTCAGAACCCACATGCAAAGTATACAACACATATAACAGGGATAGAGTTACCCTCCTTCTTCGCGACCGGAGAAGAACGGCCTTCAATCGCCAGAAAAAACTCTAGGTCCAACCACCGGGAACCGTAGGTCTGAAAACTTACCGGAATAGGGTCAGGGACGTCGGAAAATCACCCAAAACATCCACCGAGTGAGGATAGAGCCATCGGATAGCAGGAAAACCCTAGGTTCAACCACCAGAAACCCTAGAATCTGGAAAATCACCGGGAAAAGGTCAGGGATGTCGGAAAATCACCCAAAACATCCACTGAGTGAAGATCGAAGCATTAAACATCAGTAAAAGTTCCGATTATCCGCTCAATATGCATCGTTCTCTCGGTAAACAAAATTTCTCACAAATATCCAAAAAATCCTTCAATAAAACTTTCAACACGATCGATAACAAGTAACGGTAAAGAATCCGAGGATCATCCCGCTCTGATACCATGAAAAGGTGTAGATTGAAGGCCAAACAATGAAGAACACAGTGAGAGAAAGAGAGAGAAGTTGAGAGAGAAGTTGGTAGAAATCTCTGGAATAACCGAGAGAAAAATGAAAATGCTTAATCAAAATATTTGTCCCTATACACAGATATACACAAATAACATAACTTGGGTCGGGTCAGACGGCCCAAGTGTAAAAGAATTGGGCTCAGAATACATTAAGGCCCAGATAGCCAGCTAAGACTACAATATATCAAATATACCATGAATATACAATGAATATACAGCCTAATATCAACCAATATCAACGTCTATGCTTAGGCTTAGAGGCTAGATAATCTTGTAGCTCAACAAAAACCAACCAATTGAAGACAGGAGTAAAAGAGCAAAGGCCATGTCTTGCTTCATGGAAAATGAAAAGAAAAAAGCTGAGATAAAAATGGAAAAGTTGAAAACAAAAATCAAGACAGAAAAATACCCAATTTGGAATTCAAGATTCAACTATTTATCTGATAAAGAACGAAAAAGGGCCAAAACTGTCTTTAGCCTATTCGCTTAAGTTTAAAAATACCCTCCGTCCACCTATTTTATAAAAATTGCCCTCACCGTTAAAAATCTGGCTCATTCATGCCCCTAATGTTAACTTTTCAGCCCACTCATACCCTAAAAATTAACAGCCCTATTTTGATTAAGAAAAAAATTTATCATTTATTATGTGTTAATTTTCTATTGGCTTAAATTAAAACTTCACCCCATATCCACTTATTAGCCTACTTTGTCTTACATTTTCATCCTTCAACACCCACGGATCTCCGTCTCCATCTCAGATTTTTCGGCTTTAATTTAATTTTTAAATCAAAAATTTTTATTATATCAATTTTCTGGGAGAAATCAAGTAATCTTTGAAATTATGCTTCATTGTAAGATTTTACGGTTTATTAAGTTATTTTTTTGCTAACATTATATTTGTTCTGTCACCGTGTAATTTTTAAGAATTAATTGAAATCATATGACCAATACTTTATGTTATACAACTTTCACCTGAATATATGAACACTGACATAGTGTCAATAATAATGGTTATTGAGCATTTGCAATATTTTTTGTTGTATATTTCCTGACAACTTCGCAACCAATTTTGATTATACCAATGATTTATTTGGTCTTTGCTCGGACCTCGACCTTTTTCTTCTTCATTGGCGCTCACTATAGTCCGAACATCCAACCATGTCCATAAATTAAGCTATTGTACGAGGATGCTCTTTAGATTATATCAATACCGCCAATTTAAAAAAAGACAATTGAATCAGGAGAAATATTTGAGATTATATGCCTGAGAATATGAGAGAATACAACTTATTGGTGAATGTGATTGTAATAAATACTTGATTGAGCGTATTGTATGAAGCAGTATAGTGTAGTAAGAAAAATTGATGATAAATGGTATTTCTGTGATTAAAAAAATCGGAATATCGATGTGTACATTTACAAAGAAATAGGAAAAAGAAGGTGATTAACTATAAGAGAGAGTTTTGTTTGCTTAAAGAAAAAAATAGGTGTACGAGAGTTCTAGTTGGTGGAATAATTTTTAAAAGAAAGAGGAGAAAGTCACGGAGGAAAACGGTCTTAGAATGTGGGTGAGTTTATTTTAATTAGGTGAGTCTTAAGTTACGCCAATGGGACGATGATAAATGGAAATTAGTTACGTTTTTTTTTTCGCTTAACAGGGTTTTTGAAAGTTGTATGACGTAAAGTATTGGTGACAAAAAATTTTGGTTGTCTGAAAATAAAACTTTAATGATATTTATAGTGATTATTCAAATAGAGTGCAAGGTCAAAAAATGATGAGAAAAACAAGAGGAATATGAACCCACACGCTAGAGGGGAGGAGGGGAAGGGAGAGATTTTTTGAGATGGGGGTATTATTGTACCAACTCCAATAGTCTAGGGACAGTTTTGACTTTTTCTTCGTTATGGCACATGAAAATTAATTAATTTTTTTATCTAAAATCGCCGTTAGTCGTAAGGGTATTCTTGAGACAAAAAGATAACGGTGAGGTTCCAATTGTTTAAGGGTAGTTTTGATCCTTTTCCAGAAAAAGAATCGAGAAATCTTGCTGGGGTTGTTGAGAAAAAGATGGAGAACGCAAAGGGAAAATCTGAATTCTTGAAAAGTTATAGGAATATTAATCAAGAAATTTGGGACTATCCTGAATTAGTGGACAATTTCAACCAAAGTAATCCACAGCCTCTTTCTTATATGGATACCCAGTTTTTTTCAAGAATTGAAATCTGATTTTGATCATGTGAATTCAATGGGAATTTTTTATAATGGGCAGCTTAGTACTGATGATTATGAATTTGGAAATTCAGAATATATGAAGATTGAGGCAGAAGATTGGTTGGTGAATAATGGTATTATTGGTTCAAGTTCAAGAATGCAGCCTATGCAGTTAAATCAGTTATGGACTGGCTATACTGATCTAATGCCGTATGGATACATGCAGTAGATTTTGATTAGATTAGTATATGACAAACAATTGAAATGATATTTTTTTATATTTAGTAGTTCCTTCTTTGTTTGCTTTAAAAATAGTTGGAGCAAACAAATTAGGAACTTCTTTTTTTAGATTAAATACAGCTTCTAATATTATAGCTTTATTGCTCCTAGTTGCAATCTCTTTTGTAATGATACGTATTTGTTATACATAATATTTCCTTTTTAACCAAAAAATAGTTAGTGGTTCTCAATATTCGAAACCTGAGGTCTCATTTTCTTTTAGTGCAACATTCGCAATGTGCGACAAAATTTTTGAAAGTTTCGTATTGGGAAACTTACGCACTTCCCAAAAGATTGAGATTGAAAACTTTCAATAACATATTAAAATCGAAAATCACCAATATACTTTATATAGTAAGGGCCCGTTTGGCCATAACTTTTAAATTTTTTTCTTTTTTTGGAAATCAGTGTTTGATCATGAAAATTTCAATTGAAGTAGAATTTCGGAATTTTTCGGAAACTTGAAACAAAAACCCTCAAAAAACCATTTTTCAAATTTTGCACTTTAAATCACCCACAAATATTCAAAAACAATTTCAAATTATATTCATCTCCAAACACAACTCTAACGTTCAAATATCATTTTTACTTGAATTTTTTCCCAATTTTTTTCGGAATTTCACAATTCTTATGTCCAAGTGCCCACAAAGGCTTCCTTCTCTAATTTTCGTCCTCTATTCCACATTCTTCCACAAGCCGACAATCTCCAAAATACTTCATAATTTAACAAAAAAAAACAAATCCAAAAATTTTAAATAAACAAGGTTTTCATAAACAGGGGTGAAACCCAAAGCACGGTCAGAAAAATATATCACATAGTATCGAGGTGTCACTAAGCCATGAGCATCTACATAGAATAAGTCTGGAATTGAAATGACTATAACAGTTTGGATCCAAATACAATGAAAGAAAGAGATAAGGAAGGAGAAGGAACAAGGTCTACGTGTGCCAGACAACTACCTCGCTATCTCCAACGGTCAGCTACGAGAACTATCAACAGCCTTCATATCCAGAAGCTCCTAGATCTACACATTAAATGCAGAGTGTAGTGTAAGTACAACCAACTCAATAAGTAACAATAATAAATAAGGAACTAAAATATAGTGACGAGCTATATAATTATGATTCATTTTCGGTAGTCTCAACAAGGAAAACATAGACTTGCTTCTCAAATCCAACAAATCAAGTTAAATCAGTTGCTTATGCCAAGTTCAAGTAAAACCGGATAAAAGTACCTTTCAGAAGTTTTCAAAACAGTGATATAAGATAACTATGTGCAACAACAATAAAATCATATACAGCCTCTCAAGGCAACAATCACTCAGTCCTCTTATTCGCTCCAACCTCACAATCACTCATTCCTCACAGCCACTCATTCCTCACGATCACTCAGCGTTTGGCACTCGGCACCCGCACTCAGTACGTACCTGCGCTCACTGAGGTGTGTACAGTCTCCGGAGAGGATCCTACAACCCAAGCGTTATATTAAGCCAATCATGACATAAATCAATGAACATGTTGCGGCGTGCATCCTGATCCCATAATTATCTTCACAATTAGGCCTTCGACCTCACTAAGTCATTACTCAGCAATAAAATGATGTATCAATAAGAATAACATAGACTAAGATATGATATACGAGCAAAAAAACTGAGCTTGAGTACAAATAGCATTTAGCAGATAATTCAATAGGTAACACGGCCTTTGTGGGTCCCAGGAGTACCAACACATAGCCTAAACATGATTTGTAACATGAATTATAGTCAAATTTCCATGACACATAAAGAGTATATAGCTTACAGCAAATTATTCAACTTTACAAATTCACGGAACGGACCAAGTCATAATTTTCACGGTGCACGCCCATACGCCCGTCACTTAGCATGTGCATCACCTCAAAAATAATCACATAATACAACATTCGGGATTTCGTACCCTCGGGGCCAGATTTAGAACTATTACTTACCTCAGTCTGAGCAAGCTCTACTCCAAATGACTTTGCCCGCCAGTCGGCCTCCAAATACCCCGAATCTAGCCATAAGCAGTACAATACAGTCAATATGGGCTAAAAGAATCAATTCTACAAGAAAAATACGAAATTATTACCAAAATCCGAAATCGACTCAAACACGATCCCCGAGCTCACATCTCGAAATTCGACAAAAGTCATAAAATCTGAAAGATCATTTACTCACGAGTCTAACCATATTAAATTTACCAAAATCCGACACCAATTAGTCATTTAAATCCCAAAAATTCATTCTACAAATCCCTAGCCTCAAACTCCCAAAATTCACCTAAAAAATACACCAATTAGGTGGGAAGTCAGTGGGAAAATATCAATATTGGAGAAACATGAACACAAGGAGTTACACCAGTAATCTCTTCAAAAACCCTTTCAAAAACCTCCGAAGTTCGAGCTCAAAATGATGAAAAATCTCGAAGCCTCATATTTATATGTTCTGCACAGGTCTTCCGCATCTGTGGCTAAAAATCCGCTTCTGCAGAAGTCACTTTCCCTCACTACCTCCGCTCCTGCGATTCCCTGTCTGCATCTGCGACCCTTTCCCCTCCTGGCCTTGCCCGCTTCTGTGGGCTCGGTGCGATTACACTAGAAGAGAATAGTCTTCAACAATCTTCAAACTTAAAAACATGGTATGTTAATCACCCAAAATAAACCTGATTCCTCCGGAACCTCAACCAAGTACACCAACAAATATTATAACCCAATACGAACTTAGTCGAATCCTCAAGTCACCTCAAATAACATTAAAACCACGAATTACACATGGAATCAAGCCTAATTTAAACTTTGAAATTTTCAAATTCTACAAATGACGTCTAAACCTAAAATCACACCCGATTGACCTCAAAATTTTCATACAAGTCGCAGATGACACTATGAACCTACTCCAACTTCCAGAAATCTAATCCGAACCCGATATCAAAATTTTCACCCCTGGTCAAACTTTCTAAAAACTTCAATTTTCGTCATTTCAAGTCTAATTCTACTACTGACCTCCAAATCGCAATCCAAGCGCACTTCTAAGTACAAAACCATCTAGTAGAGCTAATGAAACCATCAAAATTCAAATTAGAGGTCATTCACACTTAAATCAACATCCGATCAACTTTTCCCACTTGAGCTTTCAATTAAGAGACTAAGTGTTTCAATTCACTGTGAATTCTCTCCGGACCCGAACTAACCAACCCGGTAAGTCATAGCAAGTGTAGAATAGAAAAGGAGCAAAAAATAGAGAAATAGGGCTACATCTCTCGAAACGGCCGACCATATAATATATATATTATATATAATATAGTAGTTGCTTTTTTCCCTTTAATTTCTCGTTTGATTTGGTAATACTAGTTAGAATTATATATATATATATATATATATATATATATATATATATATATATATATATATATATATATATATATATATATATATATATATATATATATAGTAGTTGCTTTTTTCCCGTTTATTTGTGGTTTGATTTGGTAATACTAGTTAGAATTTTATATATATATATATATATATATATATATATATATATATAAAATTCTAACCATTAGTACCAAATCAAATGAGAAATTAAAGGGAAAAAAGCAACTACTACTTCTATAAAATTAAGTTATAGAGGTCCAATATGAATAATGGACACCAGATGTTAATCCAGATTAGTCAAGGCCCACTATGAATAATGTACACCAGATGAAGGAAAGGAAAAAAATGGGAGGAATTCCAAAATAATCAGATTTAGAAGTGGTCATTCAAAAATAGCCACAATTTCAAAAGTAATTAAAATTTAGCCACTCCTCAATTAAAGATAAATCTGAAAGGAAACACTGTTTAAAATCCAAAAAAATATTCAGTGTAATATACTGGAGTTCCAGTATATTATATTGGAATTTTTCACGTGTGGGAGTTCCAACATAATAAGCTGGAAGTCCATACATAGGTGCACCGATCTCCAGTATATTATGCTGGAACTTTCCGTGTTACAGCAAAATAGTGGCTATTTTCAATGACTTTGCAAATGATGACTATTTTTATGTCACGATCCAGATTTCACACCCTTGAGATTCATGATGGCGCCTACCAATGAGAGCTAGGCAAGCCAATCCCTAACTACTTGCTTCATTATCCAGTTACTTCTTTTTAGCAAATATAAGGCGATAATCATGAAAACAACGGAACTTTAAATAATTAAGCGAAAGATGACAATAAAATATTTGAAATCTACTCTATTGCAACTCTTAAACCTCAAACACTCAAAACCTGGCGCCACGGTGTCACAGACTATCTAAGATTACTACATACAAAGTCTAAAGAAATAACAGTATATTGTTTCTGAATGAAAGGAAATCGAAACAGTGAGTAGAGATAAAGGGAGACGCTAGGACTAGCGGACGCCTGTAGGTCTACCTTGGCTCTCCGTGTGGATTGAAGGAAGCACTCCAACTACTGCCCAAAAGTTGCTCCAGGATCTGCACATAGTGCAGAGTGTAGTATCAGAACAACCGACTCCATGCGCTAGTAAGCTCCTAGCCTAACCTCTGCAAAGTAGTGACGAGGCTAGGACCAGACATACCAAATAAACATGTGCAATTTAAATATAGATATAGCGGAAAAGAATATAGAGATAACCAGTCAATATGGGAGGGAAAACATGCTGGAGGGAGGGGAGATAACAATTTCGATTATAAAGACATCAAGCAACGAAAGAAACAACATAACTCGGATATCAATAAAGAATCCAAAATCAATGAATGCATGGCATCACCCTTCGTGCTTTCACTCTCGTCCTCACCGAAGCAATTATATAGTAAAAATGTGCACGGCATCACCCTTCGTGATTTTACTCTCTTTCCTCACCATATAATAAATATAATCGGCACGGAGTGGCACATCGTATGGCATGGCATCACCCATCGTGCTTTACACATTTTTCCTACAATCATACACTGCATCACCCTTCATGCTTTACACTCTATCCTCACAAACCAAGAAATACACGGCATCACCCTTCGTGCTTTAACAATGTTCCTCACCCAAACAACAATCACAAATAATAGGGCGAGGGAATAAACAAGATTACAATAGGAAGCCCGGAAAGGGAACACCGATTAAACAATTAAATCCGGGCAGGGGAACAACATCAATAATATCAACATCCCGGCAAAGGAGATAACCAATAAGCAACAATATCCCGGCAAAGAAATAATTTAATGACTCTTTCTCATTTCCACTTTTACTTCACAACTCACTTTACCACTTGAGCCAATGTTCCAAAGGGTTCAATCAACTCCTTTACTTTCACAATTCATAATATCTTGAGTCAATGTTCCTCGATGCTCAAAGGTCACAATTACTTCCACAAACTTTTCACAACAAATAAAATCACATCTAAACCACAGATAATACAACAAAGTCATGAAAATCACAATACAAGATTCATAAGCATGCTTGAATCTGCCGTATAGATACTCGTCACCATGCCTATACGTCGTACGCAATAAGTATCACATAGCAAGTAGGACTCAATTCCTAATCTCTCAAGCTAAGGTTAGACCAAACACCCACCTCGAACTTCCACGGCCAACTCAAGCCTCAAACACTATTTTCCCCGTTTGAATTTTGCTCCAAATCAATTGTATCAGACATAATCAACTTAATAACATCAATAAATACTAAACAATCCAATTGCAATGCTTAATTGTAGCTTTTACTCATTCTTCCCAAAAAGTCAAAAATTGACCCCGGGGCCGCTTGGTCAATATAAGAGGTTCGGACCAAAATTTGATTTTTCATTCACCCACGAGCCCGAATATATAATTTATTTTGAAATCCCATCCCAAAACGAGGTCAAACTTCAAAATAATCAAAAAAACCCTAACTCTACCCAAATTCCCAATTTTCTACCCTTAATTTCATGTTTTAAGCCTAAAAATCTAATGGTTGATGATAAAAATGGAAGGAAACAAGTTAAAGATTACTCACCTAAGAGGTTATGGTGAAGAAGCTCTTGCAAAATCACCCCAAGAGCTGTGGAGAAGAAGAAGTTATGAAATTTGGTATAAATCCCGTAATGCTACTGTTTCTGGACTTTTAAAATAACTGGCAGATTTGGCCTATGTGATCACGGACAAAGGGATGTGATTGCGTAGAGAAAATATGACTAGGCATGCGATCGCAGACAAGGCTATGAGATCGCATGGAGTAAAATGGATTCCTTCTCCAACTTGGGCTAACACATTGTAATCGCGAAGGAGATAGAGAGACCTCTCAAATTAAACTCTACGCGATCACATAGAACAAAACAAAACCCCTAAAACTTACATTCTATGTGATCGCGAACTTAGCTATGCGATCGCATAGCACAATTATCTGGACACCAGCAGACAGCAGATTTATGCAATTTCCTAATTCCAAAAATACTCTGACGCCTATCTGAAACTCACCCGAGCCATCGGGGCTCCCAACCAAATATACACACAACCATAAAAACTTTCTACAGACTTGTTCAAGTACTCAAATCACCAATATAGCATCATGAACGTCGAATTAAACCACAAAATCAAAGAATTATTTCAAACTTCTTAAAACATCAATTTTGTAATTTAGGTCCGAATCACGTCAAATGACATACGTTTCTTATCAAATTTCACAAAAACATCTTAAATCATATATAAGACCTGTACCGGGCACCAGAACCAAAATACGGGCTCGATACCATCGAGTTTTAATCAAATTTCACTTCCAAATCCTTTAAACAATTTCAGAAAATAATTTTCTTTAAAAATTCATTTCTCGGGCTTGGGAACTCGGAATTCGATTACGAGCATACGCCCAAATCTCATATTTTCCTAGATCCTCCGGGACCATCAAATCACGGTCCGGGTCCATTTTCCCAAACATTGACCAAAGTCAAATTAACTTATTCTATAGTCAAAATTTATCTTTTTTCACAAATTTTCACATATAGGCTTTCCGGCTATGCACCCAGACCGCACATGCAAATCCGGGTGATGCTAGATGAGGTTTGTAAGTACTCGGAATGTCGAATTTAATTTTAAAATAAGTGATGACCCTTTTGGGTCATCACATTATGAATGATCAGTCCGAAAAATGGCTAGCTCGTGCTATGGTAACCAAAACAATAGGAGGTAAAATTAGAGAGAGTACAGAAATAAGCTACAAATAACGTAAAAATGGTGTGTGGTAGCCACTAAGTAAGCTGGTCTTTAATTTTTTAGTCACTAATTCTAATGCTTAGCAAAAATAGCCACTACTCTATTGAAAAGACAATTTTACCTTTTCTTCAGTTCTTATATACCCAATCCCTTATTTTATTCGTTCTGGGGAAAGAATTGAGATCTAAAATTTCAGAGGTAAGTTTCCCGTGCTCCTTCGCATGCAAACCCGTTGCACTTAATCTTTCTCCTTCGTCACCTTCTTTGGCATCTTCTCTACATTGAATGATCGAACTGTTTTTTTTTTTTTGCTTTTATGCATTTTTTGTTTATTATATGTGTAATCTCGATCACTGCTTTGTCAAGTATGTGTGAAATTTCAAAAATAATGATTATAAGTTGATTTAGTGTCGAATAAGTAGCGGATTTTTGTTAGTAAATTTTTCAAAAAAAATTGGTATTGAAATGTGTTTGTGGTTCAATCAATATATTTGATTATGTAAGGATATTTCATAAAAATAGTCGTACGAATTCATAAGCTACATGTGTTTATGATTTTTTAATTAACTGTGTTCTTAAATTTAAGAACCAAGTGTCATTAACTTTTGAATTTGGAATTCAAAGTTAATGAACTTGAATCTTAAAGTTCATGATCAAATGTCCTTAACTTTGGAACTTGAAATTTTAGATTTAGGACCAAATGTCCTTAACTTTTCAACTTGAAACTATAAGTTAAGGACTGCATGACCTTAACTTTTTAACTTGTAACTCTATGTTAAGGACAAAGTGTCCTTAACTTTGAAGTTGTAGGTTAAAGTTCTGGACTAAGTGTCCTTAACTTTTGAACTTGGAATTCAAAGTTAAGGACCGAGTGTCTTTTACTTTTTCACTTGAAACTTCAACTTAGGACCAAGTGTCCTTAACTTTTCAACTTGAAACTATAAGTTAAGGACTGCCTGTCTTTAACCTTTTAACTTGAAACTTCAAATTAAGCACCAAGTATCCTTAACTTTTGAACTTGAAAGTTGAAGGTCAGGACCTATTGTCCTTAACTTTTGAACTTTAAACTTTACATTAAGGTCTTCATTTCCTTAAATTTTAACTTGAAACTTGAATTTCGGGACCAACTACCCCAAAATTTTCAACTTGTAACTGTAAGTCCTAATCTTTTATGTTCTTTTTCCTTCTTTGTAGTGTGTTAATGGAAGAAGATCGTATGTTCAACTTTGATGTTTGGAGTAATTTAATGAGCTACTGGAAAGGAGATTTATGGTATAAGGAAACAATCAAAATATTTTTATCGAACAGGTAGCGGAAGTAGTTGAGGCATGGTATTTTCGGGAATTTATTTTTCTGATTAAAATGTGTGAAGTTCTATGGTAAACTTATTCACTATGTAGTGCTTTCAGAAATTGTAAATAATGACCCTAATTCAATGACATTTAAGGTTTTTGACCATGAAATTAAGTTTACACGTGAAGCATTTTGTATAATTACTAGTTTGAAGTGTTATTTTCACCGGACATCAAAGGTTTGCATAAAAAAGAGAATAGGCTTTAAAGTTTATTTTCCCGAAATGGATAGAGTTGAGTTGGGTGATTCGTATAAATTTATTACTAGTCACCCAAATGGTACAGGTGCATCATTTTTAGGTAGCAATGATGATACTGTGAAGTTGGCAACAATTTATTTTGTTGAATCTATTTTGATGGGGAAGCGAAAGAAAAGAAATGTGTCCGAGCAGATAATGAAAATTGTAGATAATGATGACTTTTGCTCTTCTTTCAACTGGTTCTCTTTTTTTATGAAAAGTTATTAAAATCATTGCAGAGTTGTTTGAAGCCCACTAAGAATGAGAATGAGAAAGAGAAAGACAAAGATAAAGACAAGGATAGCTACACTATACTTGGCTTTCCTTTTGCCTTTTGTGTTTGGATTATGGAAGTTATTGCTATTTTTCAGGAAAAATAATTTGTGAACTTCCGAGAATTTGGTTTTCTTTTGATGTTATGTTATTCGGATATGAAATCTCCACAATATGATTCTCTGTGTAAAAATTACTTTCATAACAAAAATGTAAGTTAATCTTACTAGCTATTTTTTTATTTATTTATTTGTTTTAGTTCTAAAAAATTATACTTGCTTTGTTATATAATAAGTTTATAAGTTGATCGAGGTGGCACCATTTATTCCTATTGAAGAAGATACAGAGCATGTTAGTGTGCATGAGCCAATTTCTCAAGATCAAAGCTTGGTGCCTTCTTCCACACAATTTGATGAAGCCATGCTTAATGAAATTGTTAAAGTAGGTTTTCTGTCTTTACATAGCATTAGTTTTTATTTTTTTATTTTTTTTTGATTAAGAGACTGCTTTGTTTTTATGGTTTTTGATTCAGAAATTATCAGAGAAGTTTAAAAAGGATCTACATGCTGAAGTTACTAGAATAAATCAGAAAATAGTTGTATTAGAAAAAAAGATTCAAAATGATATCAAGGTAATATCATTAATTTCAGTTAGTCTAAGTTCATCACCTTGTGTCCTTAACTTTTGAACTTGTATCTCAAAGTTAAGGATTGTTTGTCCTAAGCTAAGGGCCATCTGTCCTGAACTTTTGAACTTTCAACTTGAAGTTAAGGACCTATTGTCCTTAACTTTTGAACTTGGAATTCAATGTTAAGGACTTCCTGTCCTTAACTTTTGAACTTGAAACTTGAAGTTTAGGACCATGTGTCCTTCACTTTTGAAATTGTAAGTCTAAGTTCAGGACCATATGTCCTGAACTTTAGAATTTGAAACTAGAAGTCTAGGACCAAGTGTCCTTAAATTTTCAATTTGAAACTTGAATTTCATGACCTATTATCCTTAACTTTTAACTTCTGACCCAAAGATAAGGACTGCATGTCCTTAACTGTTTAACTTGATACTCTAAGTTAAGGACTACCTATGCTTAACTTTTTAACTTGTAACTTGAAGTTTAGGACTATCTGTCCTTAACACTTGTAACTTGAAGTTTAGGACTATCTGTCCTTAACTTTCTTACTTAATTTCTTTCACATGATTTAAAAAAATTCTAGGATCAAAGATTGATACTTTGTTGAAGATTTTTGTGAAACCTCATGAAAGGAATATAGAGAGAGAAACTAGTGTTCCAATTACAAAGGATGGGGTTGATGATCATTGTGATGGTACAGAACCTACTGTTACAATTAAGAAAAATGCAGGTGGTGATGGATGTGATGATATGGATGTGCATGCAGAAGTTCAGTATGAAAGCAATTATAGAGATGCACATCTACATGATGAAACTGATATTGGCACTGAAATTGGGAAAGGTTAGATATAGATTTTTTAATTTTTTGGCATTGAAATTTACATCAATAGTGTAATATATATAAATATTTTTATGATTACAAATATATGTAAAATATATCGATGGATTGGAAGTTCAAGATGTAGTACAATTTCAAGACCAGAAAAAACCAAAAGAGACAGGAGTAACAAAAAAAATTGTAAATGTGGAGTGCAATCTCAAGATTTAGAAAGTCCATTGAGGACAAGTGTTAGTGAGATCGTATGCAAATGTTTAGAAGGAACATATGATATTTCTACACCTCTCTCATATAAAGAGAAATTTGGTGTTCAAAATTGTGCCAATCAAGGTTAGATGAAATTTTCATGATATGTTGAATATTAGTTTCAATGAACTATTAGGATGTGTATTAATTGTAAATATTACATAATCTTTTGAAGCTGAAAGGCCGGAAGATGGAGTGGGGTATCAGGAGATAAGTGGAGTACAATCTCAAGACATAGAAAATACCTAATGAACAAGCATAAGTGAGAGTGTTTCCAAATATGATCTCTCTACACCTTGCTCTCTTACTGACAATATTGGAAGCCAAGAAAATACTAGTGAAGATAATGATTTAACTGCGAAGATCTTGACAGTTGCAAAAATTAGACAGCATTTTTTTTAAATTTTATACATGTTTGTTTTAATCAAAGATTAGAAACAAGTACTGATTATGTTAGCTCTTGTAAATATTTTGCTGAATCTTGTGAACTTGCAATTGAAGAACATGGAGAACAGTTGCAAGATAAAGAAAATGTGCAGTTGGAAGATAAAGAAATGCAACCAATTTTTCATCTCAATTGTTTGTTGAAAAAATACAAGAAGGCAGTGTGAACAAGATAGGTAAATATCATATTCATAATTGAAAATGCCAGTACATTTCAAAAATAATATTCTTAGTTTTTGTCTCTTTGTTTGACGACTTGCAGCAGATATATATATATATATAATGTTGTCTATATAGCAAAACAAAAATGAAGATCTTAACCAATATACTAGGAAAAGGAAGAGAGATAGTATTGGTTATATTGGTCCATCATTTTCTATTCTTGCTCCTACTCTTCCAAGTACACAAATGAGCATTGATGAGGATTTGTCTATGAAGATTGAAGGAAATGTTGAAGAAGAGCTTGGTCGAGGTAAAAGAAATAAGAAGCTTAGTTGGCAGTTGAAATCTCCTTTTAAACATGAAAGAAAAACAGGAATATCGATGGCGCACAATGAAAATACTCCCAAGAAAATGGGATGGATAAAATAAAAATATACCCATACATGTATTTTTCATTATGCCAAAGATGATTCAAAATTATTGAAGAATTTCATTATTTGTTAATTACTTAAATTCGTGTCCTTAACTTATAATTTTAAATTTAGGACTAAGTATATTGATATTGAAATTCCTAAAGTTAAGTATCCTTAACCTTTCAACTTGGAATTCAAAGTTTAGGACCAAGTGTCCTGAACTTTTGAACTTGTAAGTCAAAATTCAGGACCATGTGTCCTTGACTTTTGAACTTATTAGTTTAAGTTCAGTATCAAGTGTTCTCAACTTTTGAAGTTGAAAGTCTAAGTTCAGTACTATATGCGAACTTGAAACTTGAAGTTCAGGACCAAGCGTCCTTAACTTTTCAACTTAAAGCTTGAAGTTCAAGACCAAGTGTCCTTAACATTACAAATTGAAGCTCAAACTTCAGGACCAATTGTCCTCAACTTTTGAAGTTGGAACTATAAGTTAAGGACTGCAATGTCCTTAACTTTTATTCTTGTTAGTCTAAGTTAAGGACAAAGTGTCCTGAATTTTTGAACTTGTAAGTCTAATTTCAAAAGTTCAGGACCATGTGTCCTTAAATTTTAAACTTGAAACTCAAACTTCAGGACCAAGTGTCCTTAAACTTTTGAACTTGAACCTCAAACTTCATGACCAAGTGTCCTTAACTTTTAAACTTGAAAGTCTAAGTTCATCATAAGTCCTCAACTTTTGAAATTGAATCCTTAACTTTTTAACTTGGAACTCAAACTTCAGGACCAAGTGTCCTTATTTTTTCTACTTGAAACTTTAAGTTAAGGACCAAGTATTATTTATTTTTTAACTTCTAAGTTAAAGTAAGGATTGCTTGTCCTTAACTTTTGAACTTGAATCTCAAAGTTAAGGATTGACAGTCCTTAACTTTTGAACTTTGAACTCAAAGTACTGTTTGTCCTTAACTTTTGAACCTATAAGTCAAACTTAAAGACTGCATGTCCTTAACTTTTTAACCTATAAGACAAACTTAAGAATTTCATGTCCTTAACTTTTACACATGTAAGTCAAATTTATGGACAGTCTATCCTTAAATTTTGAACATGTAAGTTAAAGTTAAGGACAGATAGTCCTTAACTTTTGAGCTTTGAACTAAAAAAAATAAAAATAAAAAAATGTTAGCAGAAAGAAATTTTGAACATTCAAACATCTAATCTGAATGAATCCAATTCATAGCAAAAACTTAAAATAGTCGATATGCATAAGTGGATATATCTACTGTTCTCTATGTTTCTTTGAAAATGGATGGAGTGTCGGAGAATATATACAAGTTGTTCTATTGTGACCAATTCTTCTGCAACAACCGCATTTGAATGTTACTATTGATGACTCAGTACCTAGAATATGTCTTTCTTCTGCCTTCTACCTGGTGGCACTTTGAATTTCAGAGGTTTAACAATTTGTGACTTAACATTCTCTGATACAATCCAAAAATCAATATGTCCTATATGATGTATTTGTCTTTCATATGTTTTCAGCTAAGATTCCTTTAAGTACCAGTGCGAGCAAAAGTTGGACTTCTTGATGTTTCTCTTCTCAATAGCTGCAATTGTCTGTATGCATGGTAATACATCAAATTGAAACTGAAAACAATCACATGTTCTTTTGATTAAGTCCACCAAGAAAGTTATTCCTTCTTCTTCAACTCTAGAACGCCGTGAATCAACATGGAAGACCTTCAATATTGAAAAATTATAAGTTAGTACATTATGTTAAATTATATTAAAATAATAACCTAAACATAGAACATAATACTTACATTCAAAGTAAATGCTAAATCTATCTTTCTCTTCAATTCCTCCTCCACCCAACAAGAAACATCATAAAAAGTTCCTCCTACCTCATTTCTTCTTTCATAAGACCAACGTTGTAGATTCACTTGGATGAAATCCATTATCTTAATATAGGGAGCTCCCTTGCTTCTAATAGGATATAATTCATTGACTCAACTATGTTCGTTGTGAGCATGTCATACCTTCGTCGTGGACTACAAGAACGTGCCCACCTTTCTGGTGGTTCTTCCATTAAGTAGTCATAAGTCTTCTTATCTACTTTTGTTATGTCTGATATGAAAAGATCAAATTCTTTGCACCTGTATACTCTTGCAGCAATTTGAAAAACTTTTATGACCTCACTTTTAACTTTCCTTCACTTTAGGTTCTACTCCAAATGATAGATACAAATCCCATGGTGGCTTTCAGGATATACCTTTGCGATGGAATACTCAATAGCGTGATGCCTATCTGATAAAAAAATTAAATTCTCACCCAATTGAATTGCAAAGCTCAGTAATGCACCGCTCATATGAATTGTTATTTTCAGATTCTGCTATTCTAAAGGTTAGTAGGAAATTATGGCTATTTGTATCCTTTGAAACTGAAATCATTAAAATACCACAACATTTTGAATTCAAAAAAGTTGCATCAACAGCAATCACTGGTCTACAATGATTCCAACCAGATATTGATGATCCATATGCATAAAACATATAAAGAAACCTGAAAAATATAATATAAAACAAGGTTAACAGAAGTTAAGGACACGTAGTCCTTAACTTAGACTAACAAAGTCAAAAGTTAAGGACAGGTTGCCCTGAACTTTAGGTGACAAGGCCAAAAGTTGCGGACAAGTAGTCCTGAAGTTATACTAACAAGATTGAAAGTTAAGGACAGGCAGTCCTTAACTTAGAGTTACAAGTTATAAAATTTAGGACATGCAGTTCTTAACTTTGAGTCACAAGTTATAAAGTTAAGGACATGCAGTCACAGTCCTTAACTTTGAATTCAAAGTTCAAAAGTTAAGGACATTGAGTCCGTAACTTAGACTAACAAGGTCAAAATTTAAGGTCACCATGTCCTTAATTTTATAACTTGAAATTCTTAGTTAAGGACCAAGTGTCCTTAATTTTTTGACTTCGCGTGTGAAAGTTAACGACAAGACGTCCTTAACTTTTTAACTGGTTAAAGACAGCATATCTTAAAGTTTATAAAACATACTAATAAATTCTTTTTTGACTGTTTACCTATTGTTGTCGTCTATCTTTTTGTTAGTATATGTTCTCGAGTTTTTACTTCTCATCATATACAAGTATGAAGACAATAATACATAATGCTCTTTAGGAGTTCCTCTTATTAAAGCATAAGCACATCGAATAGCACGCCACGCCTTGTGATACCCAATGTCTAGTCCATGCAATTTTTGCATTTCTGCCATGACAATAGTTGGTGTAACTTCAAACCTTGTGTCTCGAAGATTGTCGATAATGTAACCACTAATCAACTTTGAAGTTGCATGCCTTTGATCAGTTTTCATAGTGTTTATAGAGAAATCATGATTTTTCTCAATCTTTACTATCTTTAGCAACGTTGAATCTTTAATTCTAAAAGCGCACACACACCACCCACACCTATCATCGTTGCATTTCAATAAATATCTTGTTGAGCTTGATCTAACAACCTTGAATTCAGAATGTCCTTTAACTGCTATATTTGAAATACAGTTAATTATACTCTTCTTCTTGTCAATTATTGATCCCACTTTTATTTCATACAACAAAGCATTTTCTCTTAATATCGTAGATGGGATTCTTTTTTTTTCAAATTTGACCTTCGTCCAGTTAGTTGAGTAGATGTTTCTTCAGCAACTTTGATTACCGGTGCACTCTCTAAGAAATGAATACCCAAAGCTTGTCCGTTGTCAATCTCTATAATGCTTTGTCCTTCTACTTGAATAGAATCGGATATTTGAAGTGCCTCTTCAATAATTGGTTGAGCTTCAACCATATCTATTTCCATTATCTGTTGGCATTTGTCATAAATTATGACAATATGTGCTTAATATTCAGAAGAATAACAAAAAAGTTAAGGACATTATGTCCTTAAGTTTTTCAATTCAGTTTGCAAAATCAGAACACTATGTTCTTAATATTAGTAACAACGATCATGACACTAAATCCTTAACATTTTGTTGACGCTAAGTCCTTAACATTATCAATCCAGAAACTCAATAAAAAAAACAAATTCCTAGCATCAAATTCGTCGTAATGAAATAAAAATCAATAGAAACACAAAAAAACATAACTTGCTGTAAATTTATGTCGACTTTTGGATGAGAAAGTTGAATCCTACAGTTTCAAATCGGAAGAGAAGTTTTTGCAATTCTATAGCGATCACAGTCTCAAATCGAAAGAGAAGCTGCTGTCGAAGTTAGTTATTGTTGTTGCGTAATCGTTAATAAAAGTGTAGGTATAAGCTGTAGTAGAATGGTATTTTCGTCCATTCAGATAAAAGTTTATTAAACCAGTGGCTAAAGACTAAAGATATTTAAAACAATGGCTTTTAAGTAAAGACAGGTGCTCTTAATCGCTATTTGTGCACATCCCCCACACTACTTACCAACAATTAGCCATTCGGTTATGGTACCAAAAATAACTAGAAAAAGCGTTCAATGTTATGAAATAATATAAGAACAAGTAGAATAATGCAAGAACAAGAACAATATAGAGAGAATAGGGAGAGGAGTATTCTTATTGATACTTTTGGGATGGTTTACAATAGAATAGAACCCCTATATTTATAGGGAGGTGATGACATAGCCACCAAGTAGTAAACCCTAGAATCTCTCTAATTATAGACATTCAACTTAAATAGAGTTCTATTTATAACACTCCCCCTTGAATGTCTATTCAACAATATGCCTCGTTAAAACCTTAAAACCAAAACCCAATGGGAAAAATTAAAGAGAAGGAAAAAAAGTACACATGTTTGAATATGCGCCTATTGGTTGCCTCGTTAAAAACCTCGCAAGGAAAACCCAGTTGGGACAAAACCTTGTAAGGGAAAAAGAGTGCAACGCGCATTAACTCCCCCTGATAAGAACATCAATTTATATCCTTGAGCATTTGCATTCCAACCTTGTGCACCATCTTCAAAACGATCTTTGGTAGATGTTTGATAAATAAATCAACCATATTGACTTGAATAAATATTCCGCACCTTGAAATTATCATTCTTGATAGATATGAACATCTTCATATAATGCCGTGAAATGACTCTTCAATATCTCCATAGATGTATTCTCGATGCCATCATGCTTATAGTTATAGCAAGATACATATGTACACAAATTGTACTTAGGATGTGGTACTTCAGGACCAAGAATTGCATATGCTTCAAGCAACTTAAATCTTTCAAGTTAAGTCATGTAAGTCACATAATAGACATTAGATGCATATCAAGTTTTCACGTCATGCTAAACAAATAAGATATCGAAAACTGATTATACATACCTTTGACTTTTTTAGTCTCAAGTATTTGAACTACATGTCCAAATCTACATGTCTTTCACATGGAATCAAGTATTTGTCTATACGCTTCAAGCGTATCCAAGACTTTGTCCTTCAGGGACTTAATATGAGCATTTGTAGTGAGAATATAGTTACATTCTTTGGGTCAGCAAATGCGTATAGCATGCTTTGCAATATGTTGCAATTGAAATATCCATTTTATGAACTTCAGGTTCATGATATTCGGGGATTTACATATACAAATGATAATTCATCCCATGTAACCTTTTCTAAAGTGTTTATCATGTCTACCCCTCATGTTAGAAAAGCTAACTTGTTTCCTCAACTTTGGGAAATCATCTTTGTGCATTATCATGTCAATATACACAGCACATTAATAATAAGATGAAATTATTTGGTTCCTGACCCTGAACCACTTGTGAGGGGAGAATATACTCTCGTATACAACGTATATCAAACTGATATATATAACTTTGTTCTCATAAGAAACAGTTTAGCTATTAAGTGGAAGCACTCAATAATTATCTTGCTAAACCAACTTTGATATAAACCAACTTATCAAGACGAACTATCTTGAGTAGAGAATCTGGAAATTATGCTCGAAGTTAGATTACTGAGCAATTTACCTCGCAAGCACCGGCCAGGCTGCGGGTTAATAACAATTGCGCATGTAACCATTTCATAGATGCATCATATGTGGTATACATGGCAGGTGAATGGGCCCATATTCACCTTTGATATTTCCAGAATTTATGGGCTTCAACCCGAACTCTTTAGTTGGTCAGTTCATTAATGAGAACAAGTGATACAAGAGAATTCGTAAAGAACTTTCTAGTTCTTTAATATTCACCTATGTGAATTTGCACATCATACTTAAAATGAGATGGCTAACACGAATGCCAACTGAATAAATTATCAATATTGGTAAACTTCAAATTTACACTATGACATGTGCACTTATCAATAAACTTCAGGTTTATTATGACATGGGTTTTTATACCAATAGATATCCACTTTATTGTGGCATTCTTTCGTTTGTGTAGTACAAACTGGAGAACAAAGCGGGTAGCTTTTCATATACAAATTACCCTGCTACAAGTTGTAGTAATAGGAGATATCAAATCCTTCCTTTATTTATAGTCTCAATATAATCAATCGCTTTCGCGTGTACTTTGGAAACTGAATAAGTTTCTTTGAGACTTACTACAGCACAATACTCAATTGTGTTTCTCCAACATAGTAATAATTGGCTCTTCTAGAGCTCTCAATTAATTTTGTACTACCATAGATTCATCAACATCCATGTGGTGAATATCTTTCTTAAAGAGAAATACCATTATAGTCATGTCAAACTTATATGCAAGATATGTTTCTTGCATTATCGTTGTCCTTTAATAGTCATATTTCCAAAATACTTTGGCGTACAATAGGTACGTGACCAACGATCATTCATGCCATATAAATAGCCAACAGGCTTAACACCATTAGGTGTTTCAACTATAGGGCCAAAAACTTCACGTTTTGCCAGCGAATTCAATTCTGATTGAATTGCTTCTTGCCACTTTGGCCAATCATGTCTTTTTCGACATTCTTCAACAGATTGAGGTTCGAGATCCTCACATTCTTGCATAATACTAGATGCGACATTATAAGCAAAGACATTATCCATCACTATATCCACTCGATTAATATTTGCCTCAATATTGATTGGATTTATGGATAGTTCCGTATTTTCCAGAGCCTCGAGCTCAATGGATTCTTCATGAATCTCAGAATTTGTTAAATCATGAATTTCCTCATGAGATTCTTTCGTAGTGTCATTTTGATCATTTGCTTTCCTCTTTCTAGGATTTTGATCTTTGGAACCTAATGGTCTGCCACGCTTCAGGCGTGCATTTGACTCATTGGATATGACACTAGATGATTGTCTAATAGGGACATCAATACGGATTGGGACATTTTCCGCGGGGATGTGGGATTTCGTTATCCTTTTCAAGTCCGTAAATGCGTCAGGCATTTGATTTGCTATTCTTTGCAAATGGATAATCTTTTGTATCTCTCTTTCACAAATAGAGGTATGTGGATCAAGATGAGATAGTGATGCATTTTTCCACAAAATTTCCCGTTTGGTTTCACCAACTTCTCCCCCTAATTTTGGGAAAAGTGTCTCATCAAATTGACAGTCTGCAAATCGTGCAAATCTCCTGTCAATGTTTCGAGGTAGCGAATTAATGGAGGGCGATTCAAACTCAACATATATTCCTAACCTTCTTTGCGGACCCATTTTGGTGCGGGACTGCGCATCCAAAGATTCGTATATGGGATATATTAGGTTCATGACCCAAAACCAATTGCAACGGGGAATATTTGTGTCAATTCGTCAGTCAGAGACGAACTAGCATTGCTGTATGCAAAATGGCATGACCCTAAGCTGAAGTGGGCAGCCGACGAACTAGCATTGTTGCATGTAAAATGGCGTGACCCCAAATCGAAGTGGGCAGCCTCGTTTTCATGAGTAAATGAGGTTTTCAAGATTATACTCATCTATTGTCTCAACATGATATCCGTTTTGAATGATATCTTTAAAACTCAACAAGTTCCTTTTAGACTTGGAGGAGAACATTTTGACTGATATCATTAAAACTCAACAAGTTCTTCTTAGACTTGGAGGAGAACATTGCATTCTCTAAAATGTCGTTCCTTTAGGCAGGGTTATAGTTGCTCTTCAGGAGCCTTCAATCAATTTAATTCCCATAGTTTGCCATACAAAAGAAAATATACGATCATGAGAATAAACAAATTCAGTCCGTTTGTTTCATACTTAAACAATATTTTCGAAATCTGCTGAGGTTATTCGACTAACTAAATCAGATAGTCGATTATATGTTTTCCATAATCGATTACTTTGCAGTTTGAAAATTTCAGTTTAAGCATTTTCTTAAAATAATCGATTGTTAAACACACACAATCGATTATTTGCTATTTTGAAAAACTTCAGATCACACTGTCTTAAGACAATCGATTGTTAAATATAGACAATCGATTGATGACTATTTTGATAAATTCCAGAGCACACTGTCTTAAGACAATCGATTGTTAAATATAGACAATCGATTGTTGGCTATTTTAAAAAATTCCAGATCACACTGTCTTAAGACAATCGATTGTTAAACATAGACAATCGATTGTTGAACATTGACAATCGAATGTTGAACATTGACAATCGATTGTTTTGCAGTTTTAATGCGAAATATTAGATAATCGACTAACTGTTAGGTTAGTCGATTACCGCTACTGGAAAATAAAAATATTATTGAAATCTGAGCATATTGAAACATTCTAAAGAACTAATACTAACATAAACTAACTAATACGAGCTGATACTAATGACTATTAGTTTATTCACTAACTATTACAAATAAGTGAAATAAAATCAAACAACTCCATCTTCTTTCATCACAGATCCATCACCGATTAGGTGGTCTATTTTCCCATCGGGTTGCTCAAAGAAGTCTGCCACATCCAGGTGGGTGTTGTCAAAATTGTCGTCAGAGACAAAATTTGTTTCAGGGCCTTTATTCTTTAGAGAAGCTTGATAAAGATCAACCAAATGTCTTGGTACACGGCAAGATTTTGACCAGTGCCCTTTTCCACCGCAACGATAACATATAGTTTCTGAACTTTTTGCCTTAGGATCCTCATAATCCCGTTTCTGCTTTCGGCGGTTATCTCTCCTCGGGGGGTGACAGACATCATGGATATTTCTTCCTTGTCTACGTCCACGGCTATGACCCCGATTACGACCACGACCATGGTTAGATCCATGGCTCTTTTCATGATTGGCATAATGAGAATACACCTTATCTGCTACAGGCAGTGGTGTAGACCCAGTGGGTCGACTTTCGTGATTTCTCATGAGCAGGTCATTATTTCGCTCAGCCATAAGTAGAAGAGAAATCAGTTCAGAGTACTTTGTGAAGCCTTTCTCTCTGTACTGTTGTTGCAGTACCATATTGGAGGCATGAAACGTTGTAAACGTTTTCTCAAGCATATCATAATCGGAGATTTTATCTCCACATAGCTTCAATTTAGAAGTAATTCTGAACATTGCAGAATTATATTCAGAAACAGACTTAAAGTCTTGGAGCCTCAGATGAGCCCAATCATATCGTGCTTGTGGCAGAGTGACCAACTTCAAGTTGTCATATCTCTCCTTTAAGCCTTTCCACAAGATGAGTGGATCCTTGACGGTGAGATATTCAATCTTCAAACCTTCATCAAGGTGATGGCGCAAGAAAATCAAGGCCTTAGCACAGTCTTGGGTGGATGCTTTATCTCTATCTTTAATGGCGTCTCCAAGACCCATAGCATCTAAGTGGATTTCAGCATCCAACACCCATGTCATATAGTTCTTGCCCGAAATTTCAAGGGCAACGAACTTTCTTTTCGTAATGCCAGACATAATCGAAAATCAAATTAGGAAGAGAGAAATACCTTAGTTTTTCTTGAGAACGATTCTTGAGACGGTAGAGTCTCGTGCTGATAACGTGTTATGAAATAATATAAGAACAAGTAGAATAATGCAAGAACAAGAACAATATAGAGAGAATAGGGAGAGCAGTATTCTTATTGATACTTTTGGGATGGTTTACAATAGAATAGAACCCCTATATTTATAGGGAGGTGATGACTTAGCCACCAAGTAGTAAACCCTAGAATCTCTCTAATTATAGACATTCACCTTAAATAGAGTTCTATTTATAACATTCAATGATATATAACATTCCAAATAACTCAGTATTTTTTTTTAATTGGTTATGGTAAGAATTCATAGAAAACGCATAAATAATACAATATACGAAATTTGAAAAAGATTGGTGGTAATTTAGACTAGCTTGGAGACAAAATTCGTTACCAATATATTATAACATTCAAAAAAACAAGGCAGAATTTTTTTTCTGTCAATAGATATGGTTGAACTATGTTGAAAACACATGATTAGGTAATATCAATTTGAAGAAGATAAAGGCGATTCGAATTGATTTGGAGCCGAAATTCATAATTGAAATCGGATATGTACGTGTGAAGTGACTAGACTGGCGGGTATATATGCAAGAAACAAACTGAAATGTGTCTAACATATAGTCATGTGCTCTTTGCTCATCTCTATTCAAAAAGGAGCTATTATTGATCTTTTCAGAATGAAGTTGTTCATAGCTAAAATTGGTGACGGAGACCAAATACAAGCTCTGGTAACAAAGAACAGCATATATGTATATGCAATTTCTGTACATTTTTATTAATAGGTTATGTTAATATATTGCTGATGCTACAAGTTAAATGGACAAAATTGTTTCTGCTCAGGTTTAGTTCCAACAAAGAAAGGGGCAATTAAGTACTCAACACCATTGATTTCATCACCAAGCAGATTGCAACCACCACTGAGTTCTAATCTTATCAGTTGCTTCAAACCAGAGGCAGCAGCAAACAACGAAATTCTCTTAAGGACAAGTTATACACTGAATTGATGCCATGGATGCTGCTGCTGATGATGAAACAGACATAGATTCTGTCCTCAAGGCATATGACCAAATTCCCAAAGTCACATTGGCCACTGACCCGAGCCAATTAATGAGACGGCTTGTTGGCGAAAACAAGCTGCCCAACGTATAAAAAATAAATCTCTCGACAATATTTCTGACTACATTTCACATCCAATGAAATTACAAGTTACTCATTTTTCCAAAAATATCTTCACGAAACAAAGTTGCGTAGGAGGGTAAATAAAATAGAAAACTGAAACAAAGCTAAACACAGATTTTTTAAGTCTTAACTTCTAGTACACGCTAACATAATCAAAATAATCGCATCGCACCATCCGGAGAAAGATCCTCCATGGAAACTGGTTTCAATCAGCGGTACTGCAATATAAATCAAAGGGATTAACCACTCGCAATAGAAAGTGAATAAAGACAAACAAATGAAGGATAGTACAAAAACCAAACTGAACTACATAGTGAATCATCTTATAATTAGGTTCAGAATCAGAAATTGCCTACCAATATAATGATTTTTGGTAAATCTTTAAAGCTAAGAAAAGAAATTTTGAGGGTACTCTTTGTACTGAGTTCAGGTAAAGATCCAAATTTCCAAAGGGTTATTATTAATGATATGACTATAGAATTGCATAAATCCAAGTCAATTATAACTCGGTATAGATGACCATAACATGACTACCCGAGCAGGTATCCAATTTTCCACCATGTTCCTACTGCCAAGCAAATACAAAGTCCTTGAACTAAAAATTTAGTTGCACTTCGCCAGATAAAGGAAAGATAACAAAGCTTAGCTCAAACAGTAGACAGTAGAGCTCAGCTCTCGATATAGCTTGCTGTCCAGGCAATAGACAAAGTGTAATAAGAGGATTCAGTTTCTCGTTCTCTCTTTTTTTTTTTTATTAATTAGTACTTAGATTCAGCATTTTACCTTAATGAAGCCAATTTCCTTTGCATTGCTGCGGAAGCACTGCCTGCAGCACATGAGCCCATACTTCCTAATGATGGCATGGGGATTGCCACATACACGGCTGTATAAATACAAAGAGTAAGTAGATATACATCAAATATTTTTCAGGAAACACTCTTACCATGAGAATAAAGCCAACTATGGAAGCTAAAAGGAGTGAATATCCAAAGGTACATTGTCTAGCACCGCCGATTGATAGAAATACTCAAAAGTCAAAACAAAAGACGCCATGGAAGCCAAAACTTGCAAACCACAAAATGCACATCAAAATCTTCACCCGACGCTCTTTTGACCAATGCAAATCAGAAACAACTCCTACTTTGAATCAAAATAACACGAATTCCAAAATACAGTGTCTTGAGCAATACTCCTACTTTGAATCAAACTAAAGAAAACCACGTGAAGCAAAAAGCTTCCAAAAACACATGTAATTCATTGCAATAAGCACTACGAAGCTGTAGCAAAGCACTAGAAATTAGCACTTAATAGAAGAGATTAAAAACTCAAATTCATAACTACTCGCCTAAATGTCCAGATCATAGATAATATTTTTACAGGAAAAAAATTTATAGGAACGAATTTAACAACTAAAATTTATGAAAAGAAATAAACTGCAACCCATTAGGAAGAATTTGATCAGCAGTATGTGGCACTTAAAAGCTCCTTCATACCATAAATTACCTTGTTGTGCCGCTAAAAACTCTGTTAAACCACAATTTACCAGTTTGATCGACACGATTATCGATTCTATTTGAGCATTCTAAAGTACTCAATAATTTTAAAACCAAAAGCATTCGCTTTACTAGTTCATACTTACATCACGACACATAACAAATCTTTGTGTGTGTGTGGTGGTTGGGGGTGGGTTGGGGGGGTTGAGTCAGGCTTTTGATTGAAATGTCCCAAATTGCGGCTAGAAAACATATAGTTCATACATACAAAGGTAACTATCGAAGTCTCTACAATAATAATTCAATTAAAAGTTCCAGTATATCTCTGACTCAATGTTTTTATGACTCCAAAAACGATAATACTACTCTAATTTTTAGTTTTAGCATTACTTTTTGTCACCATCTAAATCTAAGATCCATAAGAAAAATAGAACAAAAATAAGTGAAACTAAAGATGTAATTCCCAAAAAAATCCATTAATTAGGATTTAATTTAATCAAATAGAAAGAGAGAAGAAAATTTACCAGGTCCGAGAGCCAGGGCCGTAGTTTTTGGGGTGAGCGTTCCAGATGTTGGAGTGACCCATCTTCTGAATTCGGCTGCAGACTGCGCTTCTGAAATGTATGGAAAAACCCTAATGTCTACACTTGATTAGACATGGAAGGAGATATATAAATAGGCTTTAGGGGCATTCGTGGAATTACACCTCCTACTGTAGTTATATTTCTCTTTTTCTTTTTCTTTTTGACAAAAACATTTCAGCTTATATTTAAATTATTTATAATGTTACGAAACAATAAAAGAAAAAGAGTAACGCAGAGAAAAGTAGAAAGAGATAAATTTTATTGATTTAGGATGAATTATAATAGAATAAAATCCTCTATTTATAGGGAGATGGTGGTAATAAACCCTATAATTTCTCTAAATATAGACATTCATCATAAATAGAACTCTATTTATAACACTCCCCCTTGAATGTCTATTAAATAGATAATATGCCTCATTGAAATCTTAACTAAAATAAAACCCAGTAAAAAAAATTATAGAGAAGGAAAAGAGTACACATAACTAACAATACGCCTTTTGGTTGCCTCATTAAAAGCCTTGCAAGAAAAATTTAGTGGGACAAAATCTTGTAAGGGAAAAGAGTACAACGCGCATTAACTCCCCTTGATGAGAGCATCAATTCACATCTTTAAGCATTTGCATTCCAATCTTGTGCACCATCTTCAAAAGATCTTTGGTAGAGATTTGATAAACAAATAAGCCAAATTAACTTGAACAAATTTGTTTCACCTTGAAATCATCATCCCTAATAGATGTATTGTCTTTATATAATCTTGTTGGGATCGTCAGTTCAATATCTTCACATAGACGTGAAATCTCTTGCGATCATATTATCATGCCGATAGTTATAACAATATATATTTGTGCACAAATTGCACTGAGGAATTGGTACTTCAAGATCAAGAATTGTATATGTTTCAAGCAATTTAAACTCTTCATGGATTGTCATATAAGTTATATAATAGACTTTATATGAATATCAAGTTTTTATGTCATGCTAGACATATAAGATATCGGAAACTGATTTAACATACCATTGAATTTATACTTTCAGGTGTTTGAACTGCAGGTCCAAGTACTTGTCTTTCATATAAAACCAATTCTATTCGGATTACATCTCTTCTATTTGGCCAATATTTTTATGTCTGTATTCGACAAACTTAAGATCCTCATCGATATTCAGCGCAATCATAGATGTCATCGACGAACATTTTATATTGGTTCCAACACTTTTTCATAAAGACATAGCATAGAGATCTCTTCATTCATATATTCAAGCACCCGAATCTCTCATAAGATTTTATGAAGTGTGATGTCATGTGATCTTCTAGATCACTTGCCTCCTTTATTATGATCATTTTAATCATTTGCTCATCTTCTTTATCAAGTAGTTTGTTTGAAATCGATTTGTCTATGCGCTTCAAGTGTACCATAGACTTTGTCCATCTAGAACTTAACAGGAGCATTTGCAATGAGAGTATAGTTACTTTCTTTGGGTCAGCAAATACGTCTGACATGCTTTGCAATATATTGCAAATGAATTATCCTTTTATGAACTTCAAGTTCATGTTATTTTATTCAGGGATCTAGATGTACAAATGATAATTCATTTCATGTAACTTTTTTCTCAACTGTTTATCATGTCTCCCTCTCATGTTTGAAAAAGTAACTTGTTTCCTCAACATTGAGAATCCATCTTTGTGCTTTATGGTATTAATCAAAATATACACTACACATCAATAATAATGAGATGAAATTATTTGGTTCCTGACCCTGAACCACTTGTGAGGGGAGAAAATAATATACTTTGGTATATAACGTACATCAAATTAATATAGATAACTTTATTCTCATAAGTAATTGTTTAGCTATTAAGTGGAGACACTAAATAAATTATTTTGCTAAACCAACTGTGATGTAAATCAACTTATCAAGATGAACTATCTTGAATAAAAAAGCTGTAAATTATGCTCTAAATTAAATTATTAAGCAAGTTACCTCACAAATACCATGTTGCGGGTTAATAATAATCTCACATGTAATTATCTCATAGATGCATCTTATGTGGTATACATGGCAGGTGAATGAGCTCATATTCACCTTTGATATTTTCAGTATTCATGAGATTCAATACTAATTTTATTTGGTCCATTAAATAACGAGAACAAGCAACATCGGAGAATTCGTAAAGAACCTTTTAGTTCTTTAACATTTACTCATGTGAATTCTCTATTATTTTTGCACATCATATTTAAATTGATATGTATGAGCCAATTATGCTAATTGAATGAATTATCAATATTGATAAACTTCAGGTTTACACCATGACGTGTGCAATTATCAATAAACTCCAAGTTTATTACGATATGTGTTTTTATATGAATAAACATCCACTTAGTGTGGTATTCTTTTATTTGTGCAGTACAAACTGGAGAATAATGCTGGTAACTTTTCACATACATATTATTCCTCTGCAAGTTGTAATAATAGAAGATATTAAATCCTCCATTTATTTATAGTCTCAAAATAATCAACCGTTTTCGCGAATACCTTAGAAACTCAATTAAGTTTATTTGAGACTTACTAAAACATAATACCTTATTGGTAATCAATTGTCCTTCTCCAAAATAGTAATAATTGGCTCTTCTAGAGCTCTCAATTAATTTTATACTACCACAGATTCATCAACATCCATGTGGTGAATATTTGTTTTAAAGAGAAAGTTATACCATTATGGTTATGGTGAAAATTATATGCAAGATATGTTTCTTGCATTAATGTTATTCTTTAATGATTGCATTACCAAAATATTTTGGCATGTAATAGGTACGTGACAAATGACCATTCATGCATAGTATTGTCATTATTTTCTTATATCATCTCACACCTCCTTCTAGATGTGACTGTGGTATATTTACTACCACTAGCACATTCATATTCTTTCAAGAATGAATATGTATTCGTAAATCAGATGTTGTCACATTCACATCACGAATAGACCATAATAATCTATATATGCTTTATAAAATCTAATGTCAAATCGATGACAAACATTACTTTCACAAAATGAAGAATTATTTAGAGGATCCTTATTATTCACATTACCACAATGATGACAATTATAATTTCGTCTATTGTCATGTCCACATCCATTGATACATTCATAGTAATAATTTTGGTCTTCTTTAAGACTTATCACATACTACTATCACATTCTCTTAAGGGAATGGAGCAAATTCAATGGGACGAGTCTTCAATAGTTTGCCCACAATCATACATGAATTTGATCATGGCAAGACATAGAAATTTTACCACTTTGGGTTGTTATAATTTTTTCCAAACTCAATTAGAGTTACAATAAAAATTTATCGTCTTTGTGAGCATGTGATTTTTACTTCGCATGATTTACTCCTACAGGATTCTTAAAATTAGATTTTTTCTTTAATTATTAATTTTTAGGAATTAATTGCATAATTTTAATATTTGTTTGCATTTTTGTATGCATGTTTAATCTATATAATTCATAAAAAATACAAAAATAGTGCATTTGCATTTAGGACATAATTTTCTATTTTTTAATATAATTAGTTATCTAATATTATAAAAAGAAAAGAAAATAACAAAAATAGCCCTCTTTGCATTACTTTTAATTTTTTCGAATTTGTTACATTTTTGCTTTCAATTTGGGACTTAGCTAATTTTTGTAAATATTATGAGTTTTAATTAATTTATATTGTTAATTAATTTAATTTTAAGGTTTAATTTTAATTTAGTTTTAATTTGAAAAAGAAAAAGAAAAGAAAATAGGAAAGAAATTGAGCTCTTAAATAAAAGAGACCTAATTTTGGGTTGGCCTAAAACCTGAACCCGTCCAGAACCCTTCTAACTCCCAGCCCAGACCCGCGTCCAAACCCGGTCTAGGCTCCCCAATCACCAAAGCGACGTTGTCTGCTCTCCGTTTGATCTCAACCGTCGAGGTTAGGGGATCTAACGGATGAGAAGCTGGGGTCCTTTACTATAAGAGTATCCGAAACTCCCCGTACCCCCTCGTTCCTCGTCTCTCACCTCTCAAACCCTAGAGACCAATCGGTGCCGCCTGCCACCATCGAAATTCGCCTAGGGCAGCGGCCGACGTCTAATGACCCCCAAATTTACACCGTAGCTTCCTCTCCGCCCCCACATCCCTAATCCTTACCAACTTCCCTCAAATATACTCGGAACTCCTCGAATTTGAGTTTGAATTAACGAACCCTAGCACCGCCACAGTTCTCCGGTGGCGCCGCCGCCTCCTTTTGACCCCAAAATCATACCCTATAACCTCCTCGCCCCCTATATCCTAAATCCATGTTCAATTTCTCTTGAATACCTTCACAACTGTTCGAAATTCAAATCTAGGTTTCCAGAATTCCAAAATTGATGCATGGAGGTCTTTTTCGAGTCCGAGGTTAAATTATAAACGCCTAGGTAAGTTCTCCCTCATTCATTTTGATTTTCCTTCCTCCTCATCCCTTTTCTTTTAGTTTGAACATCATGTTCATTTTCTGAGTTCAAATTAAGTTTTGTTCTGTTTATCATGTTAATTGAGTTGTATAAGTCTTGCCCTTTCGTTTGGTATTTTAATTTATGTAGTTAATAAGCTTGAGCATCGCATGACGGGTAGTTTAGTTTTAGACTAGTTTAAATCATTGCTTAGTTTAAATGTGATAAGTTTTAAGTTTCCGATTGATAGCAATTTTGTTTAGTCCATTTATTCCTGAATTTGATTTGGACTTAGGCTCTTGTTAATAAGAGGCCAATTCAATCCGGGTCGGCCAACCCAGTTTTAGAATTGAGCTTTTAGTCAACTTGACCCAGGATGATTTGTAAAGGTTAATTTTAGAAGTTGAAGGGGTAACTTGGGTAGTTTACTGAGAGAATCTCTCAAGTAAAAACCCAAGAAGCTTCCTAGAAGCTGCATAGTGTACTAACTTGCCCAACAGGTCAATAATCTAGGGACTAAGAAGCAAAAGAAAATCATGAAAGGTCTAAAATAATAAATCTAGCCTATCTCGGATACCCTAGTTAACTTTCCTATAAAGGTATAGCTAAGAGAATTTCTTAAAAAAAGGAGAAAAAAAGAACTAGAGAGAGCTTTAAGAGCTAATATCCTGCAAAACTGAGAGAAGGTAAACCTAGAGGTCTAATAGCTGAAAAATATAGAATTTTGAGAGTTAAGAAATCTTGAAAATAAAAAATAGCTGTAAACTTTGCAAGAATATTGTTCCATTAAAGTTTCTTCTGAGGTTTTCATTTCCAAAACAAGTCATGATTGTTCGAGGGTTAAAAATGAGTTGAAATTCGTTTGATATTCAAGTTTTGGGACAAGTTGTTGTTAAAGTCACTATTTTATTGGATTTACAGTGATTCTATGGGTTCAAATTCCTGGATTTGGGGTCTGTGTTACTGTTGGTGCTGACTGTTGGTGTTTATTCTACTGGCCTCTCATTTTTGTTGTTTATTCTCCAGGTACATTCTTAGCTCATGCTTAAGGATCGATTTCTAAACATGTGAATGATTTGAAGCTCATGTTAAATGAATATTGTTATTGGAAGTTGAACTTCCCTACTTTGTTTATACCCTATAGTTAGATTTCTAGCAATAGATGTTAGCTAGGAGCTTTTCCTTTGAATTTGGATATGTAAAAATTATTTGATATTGTATTTTGGATCTGTACTATAAACAAATATTGGACTCTATCTATTCATCTTTATGTTTCACGTTGTGTATCACTGTTATTTGGGATTTAAACTTGTTTAAACTTAACAATTCAGGTTGTTTGGATTGTTAAATGTATTCCTTAGATTCAAAATCATGTTTACATTTAGTAAATATCATCGTTAGTTTAATTGTTTTTGGTTGGTACATCTTTGAAATCTGTTCGATTTTAGCTGTAACCATTGGTTGCTGTATGAAATCACAAGTTAATGACCATTGCCCATGGTGGTCTTGTGTCTTGTTGCCCTGCAGGGACTCAATCTTGAGTTCCTGTAGCACGTTTGCTTCATGTTTTCAGATTAGGTTGCCTTGGTTTATCCCAAGTCCTTGAGAAATCATCAAAGCTTTGGTATGGGCTATTGGGTTTCATCTCAAGCCCAAAGTTTAGAGTAGTTGTTTATCTAATTTCAATTGTATTTCAATGTCCATCTCGTGTTTGATATTGCTTGATCCAGGCTTATTGGGCCTAAATACCAATTAGCCTGCCCTCTTTTCATCCAGGACTGGGCCTGAGTTAAGCACAAAACTTTAAAAGTCGTGGACTAATATTTCTTTTTGTTTAATGGTTCAAAAATTTAAATACGAGTATTGGGTTTTCCAAGCTAAGCAGCACACTCGAATTAACGACCTCTTCAATATTCAAGTAGTCCTTGTTCGAGTCTGAGCTTGGTCTTGGAGGCGCAAACCAGTAGTTTTTTAGAAGAAAGAAATGTCTTTTCTTTCTTATTGGGCTTTGCTTATCTGTCTTGGGCTTAGCCTTCCCTTTGATAAAAAAAATCTGTTCTTACCTATATTGGCCCTTTAATTAATTAATAGGACTTTAGTTATAGCCAGTGTTAATTATTTAAGTCTTTTAATTAAAATAGGAGTTGAACCATAATAGACAATAATAGTTCATGATTTTTTGAATTTTGGTTTGAATATCCCATAAAAACGGAATTGAGGTACGCCGCGACAAACAAAATAACAAATGTGTGGCCCGCTTTAATATATCCTTTAAAAAATACTTAAAACTCGGACGTACTATTTAGCGAATTTTCATTGTCTCCCGCAAAGTTAACAATGCGTTAGGTTCTTTAGGCGCATTATTTAATAATACTACCTTCTTAAACTCGGGTGTGCATTTTATGTGACCAAAATCCAAATCCTAAAACGTTGAATAAAATGCGTTTCGGATTGCGGGTGTATTTCATGTGACGCAATCCAAAGAAATATTTTAAACGACGTTCTATCTTCTTAAAAATTAATTAATGACGGCAAATAATTTAAAATTGCACTATAGGTTTGAACATGTATTAAAATTAGATAATAGGCCAATTGTAATAGTTTAAGCGATCGTGCTAGAAACACAAAATCCGGGGGTGCCTAACACCTTCCCTTGGGTTAACAAAATTTCTTATTCAGAATTTCTGGTTTGCAGACCTCACAAGAAAAGTCAAATTTTCTCGATTTGGGATTTAAAATAATCGGTGACTTGGGACACCAGAAACAAACCTTTCCCAAGTGGCGACTCTGAATGAAATTGAATAAATAATCCCATTTCGAATAATGTCACTTAAAATGGAAAAAATCCCTTATACTACCTTCGGGATGGTCTGTAAAAAAGGGAGGTATGACAACTCTGGCGACTCTGCTGGGGAGCATAACCCAGAATCTTTGGTTCAGGGTTCAAGAATTCAAGCTTAGAATAGTTGTCATGATTGGCTTTATCTATTATCTGTTTTTTCTTACGTGTTTGAGCCTAATGTGCTAAATGCTTTTATGACTTTGATATTCTGTGAATTGTATATAAACTGCTACGAAACCCTTCCTCTCTCTGAGTCTTCTAAATCATGGAGAAGGGTGCACTTCATGTGACTTCTTTTCTGTTTAGAGACTTATCCCATTTTACAACGAGGTTCAAACAAGTTGCTAAGCCGGCGAAGCTTCTGTATTCCCTGTACGCTGCCCCACCCCCCTCCCCCCTCCGGCTTAAGTTATCCGCTCGAGTAAGCAAGGTATAGAATAATAAAGCCAGGTTTTATACCTAGTATAACCAAGCCTCATGTTAGATCCCTAGTACGAACATTTGTTTGCATCACATGCATTTGACTTAGGAGACTCAACACAGGGATTGGGTCTGTCTAGGACAAATGTCCCTGAAATGAAAAGACCATCCTGATGCATCCTACTTGCTACTTGTGCATTTCACTTGCTTCAAATTTACATGTTGACCGGCTTATGAGTAATGGAGAGAGTTGGAAAAGAGAATAACAATGTTAAGGCTAAGTGAAGTTATCACCCGTTTTTGAAAAACCAATACCCAAATGGTACCGAAACTCTGTCGAGTTTTTTTGAAAGAAAAAGAAAGGCTTTTGTTTTCAAAAATAGTTGGTTTTGTCAAATCTACCCGAACTACGCCAGTTTGATTCTCACCGGATGTGGGATACGTAGGCAACCCCTATCGGGTCCAACTTCCCTTTTGCAAAAATAACCCAAAAACAACAAAATTTTAAATTTGTTACAAATAAGTCAGGTGATGCAAGAACAACCGCCTTGAGTCATTTCTAACAGTTGGCAGGCACAACCTTAAAATATTCTTCCCCGAAGTGTTAAAAGGTCATATCTTCAAAGCTAGGGTTTTTGTTTTTGACATGAAAATTTTAAAAAATGGTGCTACTTTTCCTTTTAGCACAAAATGGGTTATCGAATCACCTTAATAAATATGTAGGATGAGAACGAATGAAATTAAGCCTTTCACAATCCTTAATGAGATCCCCTTGAAGCTCCACATGTTGCGGGATGATCTAGGAAAAGGCAGAAAAGAACTAGTGGTAAAAGTTCTGGGAGGCCTCGTCGGACTATTAAACATCAAGCCAAGGTTGGACATAATTGAAGCTTTAATACCTTTTTGGGAGCAATGTGTTCCGTTTCTCTGACTTCGAGCTCACACTTACATTGGAAGAAGTTGTGGGTTATGCAGGCCTTAATGGGAATTCTTAGAAGTCGATATCCATTGTCACCAAGACCGGTATCCCCCACATGTTTTTGGATTTGCTGAGTATTAGTCGGGATATTCAGGACAGAAATTTATCTGAAGGGTATTGCACACTCCAGTTTTTGTATCATCGATATGGTAACCCCCGAGGCATTGAAGAGCCGAACATTGGTCTAACCCATGCCAAAAATAAAGAAAAATGGGAGGTAAGGTGGGGTTTATCTCTTATGGTAGCCTTCCTTGGAGTTGTGGTTTGTCCACGGAATATGGGAATATAGAGATAGGTCTTTTAGGAATGATCGATGTTGCAATCAAGAAAGCGAACAGAACTGCGGTTCCTCTGATTGTTTCTGAAATCTATCGAGCCTTGACTATCTGTCGGGAAGGGGGAAAGTTCTTCCAGGGTTGCAATTTGTTACTACAATTATCGATGCAAGAACACCTCTGTCACCGGGTTGGGTATATGAATTATTGTTTGAGCGATTTAAGCTGTATTGAAGAATTTAAAAGCTGGGTACCAGTATTGAATTCCCTACTGGTGCTAAAGCTTGACTTGCACATTTGAGAGCCTTAACCGCCGATAAAATTGAGTGGGCATTTGGATGGCTTCCTGTCACCGAAGCAGTGTACATGTCCGCGAAAGTGTCTTATATCCTCTTGATGGGTATCCGAAGCATCCAACCTTATGCTCCCTACAGTGTTTTGCGCCAATTAGGAAGATTTCAAACCGTACCTTATGACGAAGATCTGAGTAAACAAGTTATTGAATTAGGCCCAAAAGCCGCATTTCCAAAAGGGAAAATTCGCCAACTATGGAATGAATGTAGGTTTGTTGAACCAAATACTTTAGTGCGAGACAGAGCTAGAGGTGAAGTGGACCCTAAGTACATTGTTTGGTTTGGCAAGAAATTCTAGATTTTTGAAAGGCCAGCAAAGAGACCTCATGTCTAACAGTTAATCGATGGGGCACAAGTGTAATGGGACTAGTTGACCAAGGAAAACGAGTATAGGGCAAACATAAGCCAATTGGAAAGGCAAGTCATGGAGCTTTAGTTTGAAAATGGTGTTCAAGCCACAACCGACTAGGGAGAAAAGAAAAAACTAATCCAGGAAAACGAAGCACTCAAAGCTTAGATCCGCATAATGAAAATAGCTGGTAGCAACTCGGAAAGAAGCTGGGATGATGAAAGACTTATAAGCGGTCTAAAAAAGAAAATCATAGTGCCAAGAAGACGGTCTAGCAAAAATCTGGGCACAATGGAAAAAGAAAGCAGAAGAACAGACACGATTTGTGCAACAAATGAAGAAGAACTGTGAAGGGACCATTACCAGCTTAAGTAGAAAGGTAACTACTCTTGAGGATGAGACAGCCAAACGAGCTAAAGATTTCAAAGCTGATAGGGAGCACTGTTATAATCTGATGGCTAAAATTGAGGAAGAAATACAACAATTGCAAAAGCAACACTTTCATGACTCTCAAGTGTTAGAAGCTCGAAACCAGCAGATGGGGCGATTACTTCAGGAAAAAGGCAGATTTAGAGAACGGATCAGAACCACCGCTGACTACATTACCACGAAATGTAAAGCATGCAAGGACATGACTCGTGCCACCTTTTTTACTGTAGTGAGGACTTTTATCCCTCAAGTTATGAGTGATCTGGAGAGACTACAAGGGGGTATCGCACATAGGCCCGCGACGAGGCAGAATGATGCCCCCGGGCCCCAGTAGTGGAAGCTTTAATGTATTCTTGATTTTTCATACATCGAGTCTGTATTTTGTTTTTGAGTCTGCTTGTAGTTCCAACAAGACGAGTAGTTTGACATCTTTTTTAATAGAAGTTTTATTAATGAAAAATAGAAAATTCCCAAAATAAATTTGTCTCCTTACTTTTTGCATTTATTTATTTCTTGAACTACGTAATGATATGATTTACGCGACATCCTGATACGTAGGCAATACTCATCGGATCCGGTCATAATTTTGTAAATAGCTCCAATAATAAAAAAAAAATGAGAAAAGTATATAATAAGAAAAAGGACAGAGGGAAAGAAAAGCAAGGAAAAGAGAGAGTGAAATCAAAAGGAGAGAAAAATGGGAAAGAATAAGGAAAATCCGGGATGAAGCATGTGACCGTTGCAAAACATGTAGAAACCCATTTAACTATATAGGTGCATCACATCCAACGTGCGATTACCTATCTGTTATTTGCCACAGACTAACCTTCTGCTGCTGTCCCATCTAGTCTAGGGTTTTTACAGAACGGTGGTTAGTTTTCGTGGTAACTTGGCTTCACATCCATACTTTACTGGATCAAACGGGAGCATCAAAATGTCTTCAGAAATGACTCTGCCAAAGGTTCCCATCGTAGATGATAACCCCATCTCAGGAATCTCGACCTCTGAATCGGTAGCTGCCGAAGAGAACAGAATCCTGCGTCTTAGGGTTATGGAAATGTGGGACGCTTGGTCGAACGAAAGTGAGCCACCAAGCACTGTCAAACCTCCTTTTGGATTACTACACCCGGAAAGGGTATAATAAAGGGAGTTTTTTCCAATTTAAGTGACAATCGGAACGAGATTAATTATTAAAAATCAGAGTTGCCACTTGTGATAATTTTATGGTGTCGTAAGTCACCAGTTTAGAATCCAAATTGAGGAAAGAATGACTCTGTTATTATAGTCTGCGAATCAAAAATCCGGGTAAGGAATTCTGTTAACCCGGGAGAAGGTGTTAGGCACTCCCGAATTCTGTGGTTCTAGCATGGTCCCTTTGATCCTTCTTGGCTCGTTAAATTGTTTAATTACTGATTTTTAAACCTATGTGCTTTTTCCTCTTTTACCGCTTTTAATTAAGAAAATTATCTTGAAACGAGTTACGCATACGTATACCCGCTTGTTTGGCACGTCAAAAATCATGTCACACGAACGTGTCCACAATTAATAACGCTTAATTATTTTTTAAGAAAAGTTTAGTGTGAAGTTGCGCGAACACATACTCCAATTTTGTTTTTACAAGAGTAATTGTGTTACGCGGACGTATACGTAATCACACTAGCATTTTAAACGTCCCTAAAGGATAATCTACGAAATATTATATTTCTACCTAACCTACGAAATTACTAAAAGACCATATGTGATTCAATGAACTTGCGTAAACTAACAATAATTAAAACTTGTAGCCTATTTCATTATTAAGAAAATATTAGTCGAAGATGCACAAACATATAATCCAAATTAATTTAGAATCATGGTCGTGTTACGCGAATGTATACGGAACCACAATTGTATTTTAAACGGCCCTAATGGCTTGCTACGAATATTAATAAATTTTATATCTAATAACACGAGGGCCATGCATTTATCATTTTCATTTGGCACGGCGCACCTTGATTTATTTCAAAAGATTATACTTAACTAAAGAAAACTACAGATGTTCATGATTTGCCACCAAACTGAATTGCGGTGGCTTGTGAAGTTCAAAGATTTATGGAATACGCAATTGGATAAGCATGACTTTGCTGATTATTCAACAAAATTTATGACGGATCATTACTAAGAGAAAAGATATGGCTGCTTCTGGAAATTTTGGCTTTTAACTTGGGAATATTATCAATCTCAAATTAAGCTAACATGTACAAGATTTTATTAATATACCGACAAAGTTGATCCATGAACGTCTATCCTATCCGAAGTAAAAGCAACATCTACAATATTCAAAGTCAGATTTGCATTCTTAGACATGGAATGGGTCACAATGAACTAAAACGAGGATCGAAACTCAATCAATGGCCAAAATTACAACTGAAGTGACACTCACTGCAATCCTTGAGCAACCGTGTAAGCTTTATATTCATACAAAATCATCTAAAAATAAACCTCAAGTAATCTTGAGCTTCACGTTTGAACTCAATGTATATAAATCTACTCAACCAGTGACAAAGACCTACAAACTTGAGGTATTACCACAGTCAATTAAACCTCTTCAATCAACGAGAAAAATGCAGGCAAAATTCTGTTGAAAAGAAAATCGGATAACTACCGTTAATTATGTTAAACAGAAATCACAATAGAACATAAATTAGCAGCGACAGTCATGGAGTTCAGCCGTAACAACAATAGAATTCAACCGTGAAGAACAGATAATTTTATTCCAGCAACGATCACTGACGGACAAACATGATTTACTAGATCTATAATGGAAACAAAATCGAGAATTAGAGAATACCTCGAAATGCCTAAATTGACGGAGAAAACGAATGAGAAACTATACTTAATTCAATGCAATGAGCAGCAGAGTTACAGCTCCAAAATCGCAAACTCGAAACTCGCCAGATTTGTTTTGCAGGATATATCTGACCGAGCTTGGACGACTGTTTTTTGGACATCACAATGCCAGAGTTCTGTTGTTGATTATTGTTTGGTGATTCACCGGAGTTGCTCAGCCATGGGTGTCGCTTGGTCGACAAAGAAGAGAGATCGTCGGAGGGGTCTTGTAAAAGTTGCGCAGCCCTCTCCAAATTTCCAGGTGTCTTCTCTTGTTCTGTATAGATTGTGTTATTTGTATTATGTGTCGATTTTTTAAGAAGAAATCACAGTTGCGCAGCCCTCTCTCCCAGGCATGTATCTTCTGTGTATATGCGTATCTGTGTGTCAAGACAAAGCCCAGGCTGCGCTTCCGGCATGTATGTGTATTGTATTGTGTGTATATGTGTGTATTAGGTTTTAGGTGGATAAAATGGGTTTGGATATTGGTTCAAGCGGGTCAACCCGGTTTGGGTTGGGTAGCGGCTGATTTGGGTTGGGTTTAAAAATTGCATTGAGCTTAAAAAATGGTAGTAAAGATCAGCCCAAAAATATGGTTCACCTTTTTTGTTTTCATATTTTTCTATTTTCTTTTAAATTAAAACTAAAAGTAACACCTTCCTAGTCAAATTATTTTCATATTAAATTAATTACTACAACTAATACTTATTCAACTAATTAAAACCAAATTAAACGGAAAACTACCGAAATCAAAGACTAAAATTAAAAGTGCAAAATTAACCTTTTTTGATGATTTTAAACACAACTAATTATGTGTAATTAATTCTGAATGCAAATTGAAGCTAAGGTGACATAAAATTAAAATGTGACATTTTTATATTTTTTCCATGATTTGAAAATATTAAAAATGAATGAAATGCGAATAAAATAAAGAAAAATTTCTAAAATTAATAAAAACATTGTTTTGGTCTATTTTTAGGAGTTATTCTCATGTAGGGCAAAAATAACGTGCTCACAACTGCCCCTCTTTGCGCCAAAACACAAAGAGTTTGCGTGCAAAGATAAGTGAGAAAATACAAGCGATTTTTGCCCGTTTGAATACTCCATGGGAAGAATTTTGAATAGCTTTGACTGCACCCTGCTTCCGAGGTTGCCTACATATCCTTGGCTGTAAAGGAATCAGGTCAGTGTAGTTCAGGATTGAGCGAGATGAAGGAGTATGCCAAGACGAAGATCTGACCGAGGTGCCGTTCTGCCGAGGTTCCGGTCTGCGATCTTGTTATTACATCAAAATCAAAAGAATGAAAAAGACTAGCTAAACCTGTCAACTACGAGTTACAAGGTTCCTATCTATAAGTCTTCTGAAGCTTGATCTTGAGTCTTGAGTGGTTCCTCATTCAGACTTTAGATTTCAACCTTGGCGCTTGTTATGTGCATGTACTAGCTTATTCTTTTTCAACTTTTCTTAATTAGGACCGGACATATATCGCTTGCGACCTCAACCATGCCTTGAGAAATTTAAATCTTTCATATGCTTTTATTTGGATTAACTTCCTGCTTGCCTTGATTTTTCTTTTTTTTTTATTGTGACTAACTTTTGTTAATTACCTTGGACTGTTGACTTGCATCCTTGCCACGAGCTTCTCTTGTTGCTGACTTGAATTATAATTTGAGATGTTTTCCCTTTCTCCGTATGGATGTCTGATTGCTGAACTCGAATTGTATTCCCTTATTCTCCAGTTGGGTGCCCGATTATCAAAACCTAACACCTGAAAAATATTCCCTTGTTCTACGGGTGGGCGCCTGATTACTAAAACTTGAAATATCGAAAAATATTCCCTTGTTCTACAGGTGGACGCCTGATTGCAAAACTTAAAACTTTGAAAATATTCCCTTGTTCTACAGGTGGGCGCCTGATTACTTAAAATTTGAAATTTTGAAAAATATTCCCTTATTCTACAGGTGGGCGCCTGATTGCGAAACTTAATATTTTGAAAAGATTCCCTTGTTCTACAGGTGGGCGCCTGATTACTTAAAACATGAAAATTTGAAAAATATTCCCTTGTTCTACAGGTGGCGCCTGACTACAAAACATAAAATTTTGAAAATATTACCTTTTTCTACAGGTGGGTGCCTGATTACTTAAAACTTGAAATTTTGAAAAATATTCCCTGGTTCTACAGGTTCCTGATTGCAAAACTTAAAATTTTGAAAGATATTCCCTTGTTTTCCAGGTGGGCGCCTGATTGCTAAAACTTGAATTTTGAAAAATATTCCCTTGTTCTCCAGGTGGGCGCCTGATTACAAAAACTTGAAATTTTGAAAAGTATTCCCTTATTTTTATAGGTGGATGCTGATTTTTGAAACTTAAAATCTTGAAAATTATTCCCTTGTTCTACAGGTGGGCACCTGATTACCAAGACATGAATTTTGAAAAATATTCCCTTGTTCTCCAGGTGGGCGCCTGATGATAAAAACTTGAAATTTAAAAAAGTATTCCCTTGTTTTACAGGTGGGTGCCTGGTTACAAAAACATGAAAATTTGAAAAATATTCCCTTGTTCTACAGGTGGGCGCCTGATTACTGAAACTTGAAAATTTGAAAAATACTCCCTTATTCTACAGGTGGGTGCCTGATTATTAAAACTTGAAATTTTGAAAAATATTCCCTTATTCTACAGGTGGGCGCCTGATTTCTAAAACTTGAAAATTTGAAAAATATTCCATTGTTCTCTAGGTGGACGCCTGATTACAAAAACTTGAAATTTTGAAAAGTATTCCCTTGTTTTACAGGTGGGCGTATGATTACAAAAACTTGAAATTCTGAAAAATACTCCCTTGTTCTATAGGTGGCCGCCTATTTATCAAAACTTGAAATTTTGAAAAATATTCCCTTGTTTTCCAGGTGGGCGCCTGATTACTAAAACTTAAAATTTTGAAAAATATTCCCTTGTTCTACAGGCGGGCGCCTGATTTTCAAAACTTACAATTTTAAAAAATATTCCCTTGTTCTACAAGTGGGAGCCTGATTGCGAAACTTAAAATTTTGAAAATATTTCCTTGTTCTACAGGTGGGCACCTGATTGCTAAAAATTAAAATTTTGAAACATATTCCCTTATTCTACAGGTGGCGCCTGATTATCAAAACTTGACTTTTGAAAAATATTCCCTTGTTCTACAGGTGGGCGCCTGATTACCAAAACTTGAATTTTGAAAAATATTCCCCTGTTCTACGGTGGGTGCTTGATTACTAAAACTCGGAATTTTTTGAAAAATATTCCCTTGTTCTACAGGTGGGCGTCTGATTACAAAATTTACAAATTTTAAAAAATATTCCCTTGTTCTACAGGTGGGTGACTAATTTCTAAAACTTGAAATTTCTAAAAATATTCCCTTGTTCTACAGGTGGGCACCTGATTACTAAAACTTAAAAATTTGAAAACTATTCCCTTGTTCTACAAGTGGGCGCCTGATTACTAAAACTTACAATCTTGAAAACTATTCCCTTGTTCGACAGGTGGGCGCCTGATAACTAGACTGGTTCTGACAATCCTCAACTGTTGACAATTTCAAGTCTATGCTGTGTTTCTGAAAAGGTATTATTTTCCACTATATATTGCTATGAGTTATATCTGCTGGGGATCTGCTGGTGACTAACGATTCAAACTACCTCCCATTATCAAGGCGGGTCCTGACAATTCTTAATTTGATGACAAAAAGGTGATAGCTAGGGGTTAGTATTTAGGGCTACATCCCACTACTCGGGGGGTCGTAACAACTCTTGTTGATTCTTGTTGGGGCAGTATCTAATCTAAGTCCCATTTTTCAGGAGGGCCCTGATGACTCTTGCTGACTCAGTTGGGAAAATTTGAAATTTTCCCTCTAAATCCCATTTTTTAGGAGGGTCCTGATTACTTGTTTTTGACTCTTATTAATTCTAGATGGGGGGAATATTTGCTCTAAGTCCCATTTTCAGGAGGGTCCTGATGACTTTTATCGACTCTTGTTGGCTCTGGATGGGGAGATTTTGGCTCTAAGTCCCATTTTTCAGGAGGGTCCTGATGACTCTTGCTGACTCAGCTGGGGAAATTTGAAATTTTCCTTCTACATCCCATTTTTCAGTAGGGTCCTGATGACTTTTCTTGACTCTTATTGACTCTAGCTGGGGGAATATTTTCTCTAAGTCCCATTTTTCAGGAGGGTCCTGATAATTCTTATCAACTCTTGTTAGGAAAATATCTAATCTAAGTCCCATTTTTCAGGAGGGTCCTGATGACTCTTATTGTCTCTGGTTGGGGAAGTATTTGGGTTTGACCATGCCATCCGACTGTTTGTGTTATAAGCTAAGTCTCATTTTCCAAGAGGGTCCTGAAAACTCTTGGCTGAATCTTACTTCAACATGCAAGTCATTTTATGCCCTTTGTTATCCATGATTACTCCTATCCTTAAAATGAGTCACACTTTCCAGGAGGGTCCTCAAGGTTCTAACTTAAATTCCAATTCTAATTTCTGGTTGCTTCTGCGACTCTTACTGGGGAGGTGTTGGTATTTGCCCATGTTACCCGCACCTGTTTAAGTTTTAGACTGCGTTCCTTCTCAACTTCTATGCCTCTTTTAACCCTCGGTTTCTTGTATTGGGGTTTGCTAGTCAAAGTTTGTCCCATTGTGCTCTTTGTTGGGGAGGGTGTTTATAACAGATTATGTCCCTTTTTGAATTTTAACTGAGTGCCACTTCCAGGTGGGATCTGAGATTTTGATCATACCTGGCGTGCGCCTGCCTTCTTTTGTGGATGGCCTCCCTTAGGTTCTTCAAGAATTTTCTGCCCCTGTGTTAATCAAAGAAAACTTGTCAGTTTGAAAAGTGGTGGTTGGCTCGCAACATTCTTGTTGGAAGCGGCCTCCTCATTGTCATGTTCCGTTGTGTTCAAATTTCCATGTTGATGATAAGTTGCCTGAGTTGGTTGGCTGACCCCCGAACCTTTATGGTTTTACTTTGCTTGCCCATTACTGTGTTGCATTCCTAGCCCTTTTGCCAGAATTCTTGCACCTTTTCCGAGATTACCATGTCAATGTATTATGCTTGGCTGACCCTCTGACCCTTGTGGCTTTACTCTACTCCTCCATCTTTGTACATCTTTCCTAAGATTGCTGAATCAGTTTACTATGCTTGTCTACCCCTCGTGGCCTTTCCCATCTTTGTGTTGTGCTCCTTCACTTGCCACGGTAACTTTGATTTCACCTTAAAAGACATTGGTTGCTTATTGTCTGACCAATTTCTCTGTCACCCTTATCGCAGAAAATACCCCTTCTCCATTTAGACCCCATATCCTCTATTCGTTCATTGCTAATGAACTAACATCTTCCCACCCTTTGTGTTTCACATGACCCTCCAAAGCACGTCCATCGCCTCCCACTCGTGTATGCTGTTTTTGTTAACTTAAACCACTGGCCTTAACTTTGAGGTCTGTTGCCCCTTCACTGGTCGTGATGATTGATTTTCATTTGAAGACCCTGTTTGCCCCTTGAATAACCGCTTCCTTTGTATACCTTAACCCTGAAAATGCCTCTTCTCCTTCAAACCCAATACCTTCCGTCTGCTGCATTGTTCCTGAACCGACACCTGCTAAACCTTTGTGTTTCACCAGATCCTGAAAGCATATTTACCAACCACATTGTATATGATGTTCTTTCCTGACCCAAAGCACTGGCTCTGACCTTTAGGTCTACATGACCCTATCCCTCATTCTGTTGCATTGTCCATGAATTGCTATATACCAAGCCTTTTTATTTCAAACAAATCCTGAAGCATGTTGATTGTTACCAGCTCAGTGTGCCTGTTGTTCTTTCCCGACTTATGCTGCTTTGATGTGACAAATAGGTCCTTTTTTGTGTAATTGGTACGCTGGTGGCAGATTTTGAAGTCATTTCTCACTTGTTTTGACCCGACGGACTCAAGAGGAGGGAATAAACAAGACAAAAGGAACAGAGTAGAGGACAAGGAAAGGAGATGATTCCTAACAAAAACCTAAAAGTAGAAACCTATAAAATGCGGGTACCAACTCTAGTGACCATGACATGCACCTGCGGCCCATTCTGTTAAGCAAATTTGATGTTCAATCCTTGTTGTACCCCCCAGACCATGAAGTTGGGCTTCGATGCTCTGATTATCCAATATGATTCTCAATCCTTATTTGACTGGTAGCGCCCAAAGGGTTTTCACCATCAAGCCTCTCTTACTTTGTTCTTTCTCTCAACTTACAGTTGCCTCAAGGTGCCCGTGTGGGTTTTCACCAATAAGACTCTCTCATTTTTCCATTTTTTTTCAGATCCCACTGCCTTACGGTGCCCGTGAGGGTTTTCACCAATAAGACTCTCTCATTTCTTTATTTGTTTTCATCTCCTGTCGCCTTACGGTGCCCGTGCGGGTTTTCACCAATAAGAATCTCTCATTTTATTGTCTTTCCTGCTTAGACCAGAGTGCTTCCCCTGACATGAATCACCGCTACTTGCTCAACATGGCATTTCTTGAAGACTGATCAGAAGGTCTTTCTTTGGACTGTAACGTGGGCTTTTGGATAGGTTAGAAAGAAAGGGTATCAAAGGCTCAAAACAATTTAAATGGGTTCAAAATTACAACTTTCAGAATCAAATTCTTACAACAACCACAACTTCTGCCCCGGTTTCTTGCTTGGGGACTTTTGGATTTTTATTTTGATGAGATCGAACCGTGAGGCTGCCTACGTATCCTTATAAGGAATCAAGTCAAACGTAGTTCATACCGATTCCTTATTTTTGTTATTGTTTTTCTTCTCTTTTTCTTTCTGTTTTTCTTTTCTTCCTTTTCTTTTCTTTGTTTTGTTTTCTTTCTCTTTTCTTTCTCTTTTGTTTTTCCTTTCCTCTTTTCTCTTTTCTCTTTTCTTTTCTTGTTTTTCTTTTCTTTTTCTTTTCTTTTGTTTTCATTCTTTCCATTATTTTCCTTTCACTGCCTTCTCACACTTGCATTTCTGACTTTTGTTACCGATTTCAAAAGAAGGGTATGAAAGAAAATAATTAAAGCTCAAAAAGGTTAGCAAAGGATAAAGTGTTTAGATAGCAGAACAAAATGCCTTCGTCATTTCAATCTTCAAAATATGCCAAGACAAGCAAGTACAATCAGACAAAGGAATCATACATAGTATCTCTTGAATGCATTAAAAGTGATAGCCATTTTTACACATTTTCCTTTCCCCTCTTGTCAAATATAGTGCACCATTGGACAATACTCCAGCTACAACAAATGGTCTTGTTAGTTTGGTAAACTTGCTTTTAGGATTTCTTCATGTTCTATCCGCCCGTGGTTCGGGCTTCAAAAAATCTCAAAGGTTCAAAATCTGTTATTATTTCCCTTAAGTGTCTCTATTGCCTTACGAGTATTCTTTTAAGACCAGGCCTAGGGTTATGCATGCATGTCATGTCATTAAATACAATAGGGAAAAGAAAGTTAAAAAGAAAAGAAAACAAAAAAGAATGACTAGAAATAACAAAAAGTAAAAAATTGCATTAGACAGATGGTGAAAGACCTTGGACAATAAAACAAGTAAAAAGACTGGGGTTAGAACCCTGGAACAAACCTAGACGACACTAAACAAAACTAGGAAAAATAAAAGAATAGAAGGGTTTGAATCACGAGACAGTACCCGGATTACAACCCTGAAAATAACCCGGACAATAGAAATGACAACAAAATAAACCACCAAAACTCCTCTCAGACTGACCAAGAAATGGAGCGTCTTCCCAATTACCCGTCACGACATATTATCCACCAGGTTCCATATCAATAACACTAGGCACTTCACAAGCCTTCGTCACATTGTTCTTAATAGATTGCTTTTAGGTTCCTTCCGCCAGCGTTCTGAAGATCCACCTCCGATATCGCTGAAAACTTAGCAGCACTCGTGCCTTCGAGGCTCTCAGAAGAACTCTCATATCCCAACATGTGCATCTCATATTGCACAAGTGATGGACTTTGGCTAGTGTCCGCTGTATTTGGGTTTTGCACGTCAATGTCACATGCATAAATAAGCTTCTAAATTGCTTTCTTTAGACTCCAGCACTTTTTCGAGTCATGACCCGGGGCATCTGAGCAATATGCAGACCTTTGAGAAACATCGAACTTCTTTGACAGAGGGTTTGGCATTTTTATCTGAATCAGCTTCAACATGTCAAACTGCTTCAACCTTTGGAACAGGTTGGCATATGATACTCCGATAGGGGTGAAAGCCTTTTCTTTTTTCAGTAGCCTCTCATTCTTACATGCTTGGCTGGGCTGGAAACCTGATCCGGGAGGTTTTCGGTACGGTCGTGGGGGTGGATAAGCATTTTGTGGAGCTGAGTATGGGGAAAGCGATGTACGATTTTTTGAGTTCTCTAGGGAGAAGTGACGATGGGGAGGATCATTTGGTACGTATGGATATCCACGAGGACGAGGTTGAGGCTGAAAATGTTGATTATCTTTTCCATTTCTCTTTCTTCCGCTGAAGCTTACTTGGATGTTCTGAATGTCTTTCGAACCACTCATGTTTTTTCCTGACTTGATTCCCTCTTCTACTTGCTCCCCCATTTTTTAACACATCATTAAAGGTTTTCCCAAGGCCGGGATCAAATAATTGAAGTAGGAGGGCTCCTGGGCTTGTAGGAAAAGCTCAACCATTTCCTTTTCACCAATTGAGGTACTGACTCGAGTATCTTGTGCTCTCCATCTAAGCCCAAACTCCCTAAAGCTTTCCTCCGGCTTCTTTTTCATTTAAGAAAGGGAAGCGCGGTCTGGGGTAACACTGGATTTGCATTGAAAGTATCAAACAAAATCTTGAGCCATGTCACCCAATGTAGGCCATTTACCGATATCTTGATGAGTATACCAATCCAAAGCTGCCCCAGTTAGGCTCTTGCTGAAATATGCTATCAACAGGTCATCTTTCTCTCCAACACCTCTCATTTCACTGCAATAAACCCTTAGGTGGGCTACGGGGTCTCCACACCCATCGTACAAGTTAAATTTGGCACTTTGAACCCTGCGGGTAGGCGAACATCAGGGGATACAAACAGTTCTTTGCAAGCCATATTACCCTGGTCTGGCATTCCTTGCTTGTTCTTCAAGGACTGTCTTATGCCTGCCAGCCTCCAGGGTATTCCATCCTTCCTTTCCCTTTCTGTTAACTTTTCATTCTCAAAATGAGGCTCATCTTGCAGACTCTGCCTGTACGAGTCAGGAACCTTGTGGGCCGCCTTTGCGGGATAGCATTATGTTGGACAATACGCTTTACGCTAGAGGGGGGGGGGTGAATAGCGTTTTAAAATTATTAAGCGTTTTAGTGCGGAATTTAAAAACTTTGCAGAAATTAAAACAAGTGCAATAAAAAGAACTTACACAATGATGTATCCTGGTTGGCCACAAACGTGGTTAGTCCAGTCCCCGAGAGACTCTCTCGAGATTTCCACTAAACTTGTCAAGCTTACGGGTGCTTAACAAACCGTTACAGTTGAGGACACAAGCCTCACCTAGGTGCTCGGGGATCACAATCCCAAAGACTTCAATGGCTCGGGGATACCAATCCCAAAGACTTCAATTGCTCGGGGATACCAATCCCAAAGACTTCAATTGCTCGGGGATAACAATCCCAAAGACTTCAACTGCTCGAGGATAACAATCCCAAAGACTTCAATTGCTCGGGGATAACAATCCCAAAGACTTCAATTGCTCGGGGATAACAATCCCAAAGACTTCAACTGCTCGGGGATAACAATCCCAAAGACTTCAATTGCTCGGGGATAACAATCCCAAAGACTTCAATTGCTCGGGGATAACAATCCCAAAGACTTCAACCGAGGAATCACAAGTTCCTCAACAAACGAGAATCGCAATTCTCTTACAAACACAAAACACACTCACTTTACAAAGCACTCCTTAATGAGTAGATATGAGTAGAAATAGTACGCTCAAGATCACAACAACTTAGCTCAATAGAATGGCTCTTCAAAAAGCTTTATGGATGAATGGAAAATGATGATCAATGTAAGAAAGCTTTTAGCAATGAAAATACTCAAATTGTATATGTTGTTGTTGTGAAAACACTGAGTTGAAGCTGTATTTATAGGTGAAAAACTCAGTCTTACCGTTGTCTAATTGCCAATTAAGGATTGCTGAAATTACTCAGTGACAATCGATTGTCAAGACTAAACAATCGATTGTTTGCCTATCGGATCAAAAATTCAATCCCAGATTTTACGTCAACAATCGATTACTTCAAATCACTAATCGATTATTTATAACGTTAAGAAATCCTTTCCAATTTTTGGCATAAAACATCGATTGTCCGGAAATCAACAATCGATTATTTTAACAACGTTCAGAAAATCTTTTCCAGATTTTACGCAAAACATCGATTGTTAAATATCAACAATCGATTACCTGAAGGTAATTGAAAATATATGACAACGGTCAGCTTCAACAATCGATTATCAAATGGAATAATCGATTATTAATTAATTTCAAAACTCTGTCTCATATATAATCGATTATCAAATGGAATAATCGATTATTAATTAATTTCAAAACTCTCTGTCTCTTATATAATCGATTATCAAAAGCCACAATCGATTATCATTTTATTTAAAATCACTGGGAGACATTTTTCTCATTCTAATCGATTACCATTAGTTCATAATCGATTTTTATGAGCTTTGAAAACTTTGCCTCAGTTAACAATCGATTATCATAAGTACACAATCGATTGTTATGCAGTTTGCATAAACCTGATGTTAACTGACTTACTCACAATCGATTATCATTAATTCACAATCGATTGTCATGCAGTCTTGGCTTAGAGATACTCGATTATCATAAGTACATAATCGATTATCTTAGCCCAGATTTTTGAGGCATGCTTGGAAAACATTTTAACAAATGTAAATATGCATAGTTTAAAATCATTTGACACTTAATTTAAATATGCATGATTTTGGAAAAATAATTTTAGTAGAGAAGCCATGTTATGAGCCAAGTTGAGGAATCAAGATCACAATTAATATTGACTCAATTATAACATTTCTAAACTTTGTCTTGAGCTTCTTGTAATGCATCCATTTTGTGCTTGTCCTTGAGCACTGCTATATATCGCTTTTTGCTTTGTTTGACATTCATCAAAACCTACAAAAGAACACACGTTTAGTATATTGCATTTGAAACGTGTTTCCAACAATTTCCCCCTTTTTGATAATGGCAAACATAAGCGGGATATATGCAATAATTATTTTGATAATCCAAGACAAGTGTAAAGTATGCAAGTGTAAAGTATGCAATTTGATGTTCCCCCTCAATTCATGTTCCCCCTCACTTTAAGCATGAATGAAGTTGAGAGTGATATAGCATACTTCTTGATATCCCGTTTCTTCCCCCTTTTGCCATTAGCAAAAAAATATATACAAGGGAAGAAAAAAAATATGAAATAAACACAGGTTTATTTATTGGAAAATAGCATTACATGGGTGGAGCCAAACACAATAAAACGAACAACAACTAACCAACAAATCGAAAACAACAATTTCACATCATCAAAAACAACAATTTCATCATTCATCACTCCCATCCCCTTCATCATCATTGGGAGGCGCTTGATATGGCACCACCTGAGCATAGGCATAATGCACGTGATCAAAGTAACCATGGACCTCACGGGTTAATTGAGTAATTTGGTCAGAGATAGTCCGGAGGGTAGGCTCCTGAGGAGGATGAGCACGACGGGCTTGTCGATTTTGAGGAGGAGCGGGAGCATGATCACCATCATGATGAAAGGAAGACTCCGAAATTTCCCAGATTTTGGTGCTCTTTTTGAGAGGACCATTAGCAATATTGACCCCGGAAGCTTCAAGAAATTTCATTATTAAGAGGGCATAGGGGAGAGGTATGTCATCTCTGGTGGCATTGAACATATGAGATTGAATAAGCTTGCACCAATTGATTTTAACACCGGTGACAATGGCATGAAGAAATTTGGCATCCTCTTGGGAAATGGTGGTGTGATTGAGTTTACGGGGTTTGAGAACACGAGTGATGAAATAGAGAATGAAACGATAGTTCGGGTCCATACCCTTTATGGTGGGACGACGGGAAGAAGACTCATCATAGGCGACTCCGGCTTGGCGGAAGAGATTAGCTTCATCAATCATGTCCCCGGCATCATTTATGTACTGGTAGATGTCTTCACCATCATGCGGAATGCCGGCAATGAGGTGGAGGTTATCTTCAGAAATTAGAATGGAAATGCCGTTAACATTGGTAACGAGTTCACCCTCATCATCTTTGTGAAGGTTGGAGTAAAAAGCTTCAACCAAAGTAATGTTGTAGTAGGGGTGAGTAAGGAGTAGGAAATTGAAAAGTTGGCATTCTCTTAGCATATTCGCGGCTGGAATGAATGGTGCAACAAGAGCGTTTGTTGAAAAGCGAGGAGGGAGAATAAGGCGTTTCTCAAATTTGGTTAAGAAACGGGTGAGCTCTTCATCGGATTCAAAGAATAGAACCGATCCATCTTGATATGGATGGCGAGAAGAAGAAGCACCTTGTTTGGAACGAGCACGTTTGGAGTTGCGGCTTGACATTTTTGAAGAAGATGTGCTAGGATTTTTCAAAGATAACAAGATAATTTGATGCTTGGGAGGCTTGAGTGAGTATACAAGAGCATATGTGTAGCCTATATATAGAAAGGAATGAATCTTACACCTATTGGAAAAGATTTGAAGAGATTTGAAGTCTGAAACGGTAAAAATAAATTCACTGACCGTTCCATAATCGATTGTTTGAATAGAATAATCGATTATCATTAATGAAAAAGATCTGACAAATCGATTACACGCCAGAACGGTAAAAAAAATTTGAAAAAGATAGTCGATTGTCAAACTTGGTAATCGATTGTTTTTCATATTTATGACCTGACAGGAATCGATTGTAGAGCCAAAACGGTAACATAAGTTTAAAACAGATAATCGATTGTCAATATATAGTAATCGATTGTTTCACTCACAGAGAGTTTGGATTTTGGCAAATAATCGATTGGCAGAGCAAATAATCGATTGTTTGGAAGGGGGATGCTAAAAAAGATGATACTTAATTCTATCAAGCAATGTAAACATTCAATAAGATTTCAAAAAAAATTGAATCAATTAATAATCGATTATTGATACTGATAATCGATTGTAAGCATAAATAATCGATTATGATCGATTTTTCTTGTATCAGGACAATTTATACTTTCCTCTTACCTTTTGGGGGATACCTGCAAAATAGAATTAAACATCTCCGACGCTCAAGTCAGTAATCTATAAATGAAATAATGACTTTGAAACTAGTGTAGTCGGGTGAAAAACGTGAACTCTTAAGAATTTTGTCCTAGGATGTTCTTAAGAGGGTTTAGGGTACTTACCTTCCCTTCGACTTTGCCAATTACCTGATTTTGAACATCTTCCGTTCATTTTGGTCTTTTGGCTCATTCTTCAATTTAAGAAGCTTCTTCCACAATTTTGCCTTTGTCTTCCTTGTATTTTGTCTTTTAAATTTTTCGAAAATACTTCCGATTTAAAAAAAACTAACTCGACTTTTCCGTCTCTTCCTCCTTCTTTGTGCTTTAATTGAAGGAATTTTGAATTCGTCTCCCGTCAAGTGTTTGGAGCATCTACTACACTTGATTCCTTCAAGCACACCTGCAAAACAAATCAATGCTCTTTTGGTACCCATGCCATTTTGGGTCCTTGAGGGTTATGCATACTATAATGATATGTTTGAGTAGCATGTCTATGTCTAGTAAAGCATGCGGGAGCAATATGACCAATTCGTCTACAATAATGACATGTCACATTTGGATTATGCATGCGTCTAGGCTCATAGTAGCTAGAATAATGCACATTGTTTACTCTATTTTCATTTCTCCTAATTTGAGCACCATAATCATTTCTAGGTTGAACATTTCGGGATCTTCTAGCATGATCACTGTTGTGCCTGAAATATGCATCATGTCTATGGTGATGATTGCTAGGCGGAAGGTCATGTCTAGATCTCCTAATATTTTGTCTAGCATGCATGTTTGTTTTAGGAAAGACATTTTTGTTATTAATCCTAGATTGAGCTCTAGGTGGTTGGGTTTTTGCATCTACCTCTTCTTCATTTATGAAGCCTATTCCATGCTTGGTTGATTTCAAGTTATCAAGCACCACATTCAAGTTTTTATGAGAGGAGTTGAATTTATCTAGTGTGCCTTTTAATCTACCTACTTCATTCTTAAGGTCTACACAAGAAGCACAATTTTTTGTAGAACTTTCGGGCTTGTCAGAACTTCTTTTCCCATAAAACTTGTTTTGTTCTAGTAGCTTCTCATTTTCCAAAACCAATTTTTCTAATTCTTTTTCTTTTAATGAAAACTGTTTTTGAAAATCTTGTTCTTTTAGAGAAGCACTTTCTCTTAAGCTAGTGACGGTTTTTGTAACTTTGAGAAATTCAGCATACAATTCATCAAAGGCATTTCTCATGTCATCAAGAGTATAAAAATTTTGAGAAGAGATTTGACTTACCTCACTTTGATTTTCTTCCTGTGCCATGAGGCAGAGATTTGCCGCTTCTTCATTTTCTTCTTCACTGGATTCGTCTCCGGAATCTCCTCCCCAAGATATGTATGCTCGTTGCTTCTTGAAGGGTTTCTTCTCCTTTTTAAGATTTGGGCAGTTTGTTTTGATATGCCCTGTTTCACCACATTCATAACATTTAACTTGCTCACCTTGCTTTTTCCCTTTGCGGTCATATTCTTTTCGCATGAATTTTTGGAACTTTTTGATGATGAGTCCAAATTCGCTATCTCCATCCTCTTCAATTGGTGATTGACTTGTGCTCGCCTTTAGAGCAATCTTTTGCCTTCTTTGTTCATCAATAACAGGGTTAAGAATAGTGGATTCATAAGTCTTAAGATTACCTCTAAGAGCGTCTATGGTGACGTTCGTGATTCCAATTGACTCTTGAATCGCATCGGCCTTTGATCGCCATGCCGGTGTTAGGCTCCTAAGGATTTTTCGAACTAGTTCTTTGTCTGTGAACGTCTTCTTGAGCGCGTGGAGATCATTCACTATTGATGAGAACCGCTCAAACATCTCGTCTACCTTTTCGCCTTCCTTCATATGGAACAATTCGTAAGCATGAGTTAAAAAATCAATTTTAGCTTCTCTTACCTGGTCAGTCCCTTCGTAAGTGACCTCAAGCTTGTCCCACATTTCTTTCGCTGTTTTGCAGCAGGAAATTTTCCTGTAATCATTAGCATTAACAGCACAAAGTAATAAATTAATAGCTTTAAAGTTATTTTGGACCATTCGATTATCCTCGGCGTTGAATTCCTCTTCTGATTTTGGCACCCATTCTCCTTCCACCTGTTTGACAGGAACCTCATTTCCTTTGGTGTACACCTTCCACAAGTAAGGGCTGTTTGATCTGATGAATATCTGCATCCTTTCTTTCCAATATGAATAATTTGTCCCGTTAAACAAAGGAGGTCTTGTGGGGCATTGTCCTTCATCAATACCTGCAAAAGAGTCTAGAGTAGAAGCCATGGAAAGATTCTCTCAAACGGTTAAGTCTTTCAGAGAGTATGGCTCTGATACCAATTGTTGGACAATACGCTTTACGCTAGAGGGGGGGGGGTGAATAGCGTTTTAAAATTATTAAGCGTTTTAGTGCGGATTTAAAAACTTTGCAGAAATTAAAACAAGTGCAGTAAAAAGAACTTACACAATGATGTATCCTGGTTGGCCACAAACGTGGTTAGTCCAGTCCCCGAGAGACTCTCTCGAGATTTCCACTAAACTTGTCAAGCTTACGGGTGCTTAACAAACCGTTACAGTTGAGGACACAAGCCTCACCTAGGTGCTCGGGGATCACAATCCCAAAGACTTCAATGGCTCGGGGATACCAATCCCAAAGACTTCAATTGCTCGGGGATACCAATCCCAAAGACTTCAATTGCTCGGGGATAACAATCCCAAAGACTTCAACTGCTCGGGGATAACAATCCCAAAGACTTCAATTGCTCGGGGATAACAATCCCAAAGACTTCAATTGCTCGGGGATAACAATCCCAAAGACTTCAACTGCTCGGGGATAACAATCCCAAAGACTTCAATTACTCGGGGATAACAATCCCAAAGACTTCAATTGCTCGGGGATAACAATCCCAAAGACTTCAACCGAGGAATCACAAGTTCCTCAACAAACGAGAATCGCAATTCTCTTACAAACACAAAACACACTCACTTTACAAAGCACTCCTTAATGAGTAGATATGAGTAGAAATAGTACGCTCAAGATCACAACAACTTAGCTCAATAGAATGGCTCTTCAAAAAGCTTTATGGATGAATGGAAAATGATGATCAATGTAAGAAAGCTTTTAGCAATGAAAATACTCAAATTGTATATGTTGTTGTTGTGAAAACACTGAGTTGAAGCTGTATTTATAGGTGAAAAACTCAGTCTTACCGTTGTCTAATTGCCAATTAAGGATTGCTGAAATTACTCAGTGACAATCGATTGTCAAGACTAAACAATCGATTGTTTGCCTATCGGATCAAAAATTCAATCCCAGATTTTACGTCAACAATCGATTACTTCAAATCACTAATCGATTATTTATAACGTTAAGAAATCCTTTCCAATTTTTGGCATAAAACATCGATTGTCCGGAAATCAACAATCGATTATTTTAACAACGTTCAGAAAATCTTTTCCAGATTTTACGCAAAACATCGATTGTTAAATATCAACAATCGATTACCTGAAGGTAATTGAAAATATATGACAACGGTCAGCTTCAACAATCGATTATCAAATGGAATAATCGATTATTAATTAATTTCAAAACTCTGTCTCATATATAATCGATTATCAAATGGAATAATCGATTATTAATTAATTTCAAAACTCTCTGTCTCTTATATAATCGATTATCAAAAGCCACAATCGATTATCATTTTATTTAAAATCACTGGGAGACATTTTTCTCATTCTAATCGATTACCATTAGTTCATAATCGATTTTTATGAGCTTTGAAAACTTTGCCTCAGTTAACAATCGATTATCATAAGTACACAATCGATTGTTATGCAGTTTGCATAAACCTGATGTTAACTGACTTACTCACAATCGATTATCATTAATTCACAATCGATTGTCATGCAGTCTTGGCTTAGAGATACTCGATTATCATAAGTACATAATCGATTATCTTAGCCCAGATTTTTGAGGCATGCTTGGAAAACATTTTAACAAATGTAAATATGCATAGTTTAAAATCATTTGACACTTAATTTAAATATGCATGATTTTGGAAAAATAATTTTAGTAGAGAAGCCATGTTATGAGCCAAGTTGAGGAATCAAGATCACAATTAATATTGACTCAATTATAACATTTCTAAACTTTGTCTTGAGCTTCTTGTAATGCATCCATTTTGTGCTTGTCCTTGAGCACTGCTATATATCGCTTTTTGCTTTGTTTGACATTCATCAAAACCTACAAAAGAACACACGTTTAGTATATTGCATTTGAAACGTGTTTCCAACACATTAGACGTCATAAGCTCTGAGTAAACATTCATTGTTGGGGATTGTTGGAGGGCAAGTGATGGAGCTACTGGGGTGGTTGGGAAACTTGTAATAAGTAGTGGCATCTGTAGAGTATGGAGGATATTAGGACCCATGAGCGGAGCTTGGAGAAGGGTAGCATCTAGGAAGCTAGGTGGTGGCGGGGGTGGTGCTTTCCCATTCATCCAAGCCTGATACATTTCCGTCATGTGTTGTCTCAGCATTTTTACCTCTTCAATTAACCCATTGTCCTGGTCAACCAACTGCTTTCGGGCCCCGGTGTCGACCAACTCAGTTCTACCTTTGTCCGCCATTGCCTTTGAGTTTGTGTTATAGAGGAGAGGTACTACTTAAAAAACCACAAACCAAACACCCTTCTGCTATGAGTATAACAAAATGAAGCCATCATGTTAGCATTAGGGAATTAAACAGCTAAAATATCATGTTGTGTGTAATGCACCTAGTCACAGTTACTGGCTCTAACATGACTTCGAGGGTATGAAGGTCATATGACACCATCCCAATTTGTTCATTTCAACCTCTCTTTCTTTGTTTTTCTAGCACTTGTTTTTTTCATGTCCCATAATTACACCATTTTTCTTTTTTTTTTCCTCTCTTTTTTTCGATTTTTTCTATCCATCTTTTTTTTATAAAATAAAATGATTCGATCGAACCCTACGTAGGTTGCTTAGGTATCATGATCCCGCATGAATCAGATCTTGCGTAGTTATGGAAGATCGAAAATGGAGCAAATAAACTAACTCATTTTTTTGTTTATTTTTTACACAACTCAAACTATGAAATGTTCTAAAAATATTAAAACAAAAACAAAAAATATTTTTTATTTCTCTCTTTTTAAAAAAAAAAAAATAAATAAAATAAACTTGAAACCATTTCAATACCACCAAAACCGGCTGCCAAAATATTTACAAAAGATGGTCACATATGCAAAAACTAAGCAATTCTGCAATTCTGGACATCCTCAGAATAACTGACAAAGTTGCAGCCTGATCTTCCGAGCCATGTTCTTGAACAATTGGAGCAATTGTAATTCAACCAAACAACTTTGCAACTCCAATACACTTCAAGTAATTTCCATAAACATTATAAATCTCAACAAATCACCCAGAAGTACTAATCCCGAAACCCTTTTTCTTTTTCATTCTCTACTTTCTACTTTCTCTTCTTCTTTTCTTCATATTTTTTAATTTGCTTTAAGGATGATCCAAAGTAATAAAAACTAAAAACTAAATACTACTAAATGAAAATTGCAAAAGTTAGCAAAAAAATATAGTAACCATATTAAAAAAAAATTAACTACTACAATTACTAAGTATCCCCTAAAGCCTACAACTAAAAAATAAATCATTATACTAGGTAAAACTATATTTTGGAAACTCTACTTTCTTTATACATGAAAATAAAATTAATACTCCAAAAAATGTAACTCTTTTTGTAGTTTTGGATAGGGGCTGATTTGGGTTGGGTTTAAAAATTGCATTGGGCTTAAAAAATGGAAGTAAAGATCAGCCCAAAAATATGGTTCACCTATTTTGTTTTTATATTTTTCTAATTTCTTTTAAACTAAAGCTAAAAGTAACACCTAAATTAATTCCTAGTCAAATTATTTTCAAATTAAACTAATTACTACAACTAATACTTATTGCAACTAATTAAAACCAAATTAAATAGAAAAATATCGAAATTCAAAGACTAAAATTAATAGTGCAGAATTAACCATTTTTTGATGATTTTTAAACACAATTAGATCGGTGTAATTAATTCTAAATGCAAATTGAACCTAAGGTGGCATAAAATTAAAATGTGACATTTTTATATTTTTTCTATGATTTGAAAATATTAAAAATGAATGAAATGCAACTAATATAAAGAAAAATTCCTAAAATTAATAAAAAAATTATTTTGATCTATTTTTAGGAGTTATTCTTATGTAGGGAAAAAATCACGTGCTCACAAGCACAATCCCAGGATTCCCCGAACTTTTCCCTAGAGCGGGTGGTACCTCCAATGTTCCAACCAGTCACCCAAACATCTCACTGGGACAACCAACTATATCAGCTCATTTTGTGGGAACACCTTCTGAGAATCGCCCCCAGGTATTCGTATCCGGCGCGGCATCAGACATTTTCGCCGCTCCCCCATGCTCGGCCACAGCACAACCTACACTACTTAGGCCCACTTTTGACGCTTTAGCTTTCACATTCCAAACACCCACCTTCCAAATGGAGCCTCCCCACTTCCCCACTTATACTTACCCCAGCCATCTAATTTCGAGTTCATTGCAGGACAAGAAAAAACTCCCAAAACTCCCGGGCAACAAGAAATCGCGAGAAAGATTAGGAGCATAGAACAAAGCCTCAAAAACATCCAAGGTTTGAGTGGACAGGAAAGTGTCGTATGCTGATTTATGCATGTTCCTCCATGTGCACTTACCATTGGGATTCTAGACCCCACAATTTGAGAAGTACGATGGGCACGGTGATTTTATTGCTCATCTCAAGAAATATTGCAATTAATTGCGTGGGGATGACGGAAAAGAAGAACTGCACATGGCCTATTTTGAAGAAAGTCTGATCGGCATCGCTTCTAAATGGTACGTGGATCAAGATATATCCCTCTGGCACATCTGGGATGATCTTGCTAGAGACTTCGTCAAGAAGTTCTAGTACAACATCGATATTGGTCCAGATAGGAATTTGCTAACGAACTTGAAGAAGAAATCATCGGAAAGCTTCCGAGAATACGCGGTTAAGTGGTGTGAGAAGGCATCCAGAGTAAAGCTGCCGATGAATGAGGTCGAGATAGTCACAGTTTTTCTTCAAGCTCAGGAATCAGATTACTTTCAAAATAATGATGTCTGCTACGAGTAAACCGTTCGCGGAGGCCATTAAGATTGACGAACTAATTGAAAATGGTTTGAAAACGGGTCGAATTCTAAGCCAATCCTCCATCAGAGCTACCTCCCAGGCTATTCAAAGAGGATCTGGAGGAATAGCGAGGGGCAAGAAAAAGGAAGAAACATCCATGGCAGCGTTGGGTGCAAGAAAACACCGTGCTCCCAGATCCCTTTTCCTAGAAAAAACCCCGCAACATTGTTACACCCACCAGGACATGGCCTATGCTCCTCAGCCATACGCGGTCATGAATTGCTGAACCTTATGTCCGACCTCAACAACAAATCAACCAGAACCAAGCTCCATTTCCTAGAAACCAGCCTCCTCACCAGAACCACTACAACCCCCCGTCCTCCACAAAATAACTTTCATCCTCGTGAACCACCTAGGAGGCCAAAGTTTACACAAATTGGTGAATCCTACTCCAGTCTATTTCCGAAGCTTGTCCAAATTGGTTTGTTGCAGCTCGTGCCCCCAAATAGGCAAAATCAAGAATCACCCTCTTACCAACGGGGCACCCGATGCGCTTATCACTCAGGAGTCGAGGGGAATGATACAAAAAATTATTGGACTTTGAAAGGAGCCATGGAAGATTTGATAGAAGAGAGGAAAATAGTACTAAAGGATGAATATATCCCCAATGTGACCGACAACCCACTGCCAGCCCACAACAACTGGCCAATAATCAGAATGATCTGTGAGGACAAGGAATTTGATCCGACATTAAAGGCCATCATCGCCATTGCTGATGTAGAAAAGAAACCAAAAGTTGTCCCGGAGCAAGACAAGGGGAGGAAAAGAACAAAACCACCCACCCAAAATCAGAGGAGAAAATTGAAGCAGGAACCGGGACCACGCCTGCTAAAGATGTTGTTCTCTATGTCCCTTGGGGCCGCAAGGAAGAGCAGATGACTTTGAGTTCTCCCAGGAGGTTTGAACTGAACAAGGCAACCCGAATGTATGTTCCCAAAGGAGCTTATGTGATGCAGGGGCCAATTAATCCACCCAGGCTGAGTGAGCCCGTGGTTATTGGCCGCGCGCCACTGAAGCCTATGACAGATCCTACCGTGGTGCCTTGGAACTACAACAAATCAGTGGTAACTTATAAGGGCAAAGAAATCCCAAGAGAAGGGAATTACCCTGTTGAAGAGTACTCCAATTTGGAAGAGGTGAACAATACCACTAGGAAACGCTTCCCATATAAAAAGCCCGTGAGTGCCAAAGAAGCGGGGACTTTCTTTCAAAAAATGAAAATGGTGAATTACGAAGTGATTGACCAGCTTTGGAAATATCTTGAACAAGTCTCCTTGCTATCTTTGTTGATGAAATCCCCCGAACACCAGAAGGTATTAACCAAGACCCTTAATGAAGCACATGTGCCTGCTGTGACTTCTGTGGAGCAATTGGAAAGAATGGCAGAAAGATTTTTTTGCAATAAAGCAGATCTCCTTCAGTAAGAATGACTTGCTCCCAGAAGGGGCCGCACATAACAAAGCCCGCACTTAACAGTAAAATGTGAAGGGTACTACGTGAAAATGGTTATGGTGGACGGAGGCTTTAGGGTGGAAATCTTCCCACTCTCAACACTACAACGGATGGAGATTGGGACGGAAAGAATTCGACCAATCAATGTCTACGTACGAGCTTTTGACGGTATAAAAAGGGGCACAATTAGAGAGATCGACCTGACCCTAACCATCGACCCAATAGAATTTGAAGGGACCTTCTAAGTGCTAGATATGGATAACTCCCACAACTTTCTTTTAGGGAGGCCATGGATCCAGGCAGAAGGAGTTGTAGCCTACACTCTTCATCAAATGGTAAAGTTTGAGCATGAGGATCAAGAAATTGTGGTCCATGGAGAAGATGAGCAATAAATTTATCAGGACCCATCAGTCCCATTTCTGGAATCGAGGGAGAGGAGTGAGCACATAGTTTATCAAGCCTTTGAAATTATGGTCACGGACCAGTACGAGGAAGGATGCCCGTGACCCCAACCCCTTCCATTCTAATACATCAATCATGGTGGCCAAATAAATGATCCGACATAGCTTTAAACCTGGGAAAGGACTTGGGAATTTATTATAAGGGATATCCGAACAGATCACCCTGCCTGCTAGTGAAAAGTTCTTTGGGGTCGGCTTCATACCCACACCAGCTGATATAAAATGCGGAGTAGGAATATTGAGGGATGGATCCTACCACAGCTGGTGCCGCACCTTTACAAGACCTTTGTCAAGCCCCAATATAGTGAATAAGAAGAAGAAGAGGGTGAGGTTTTTACTGCTGAAGAGATTGAAAAGATTTGTGGGGTAATGAGGAAGATATTATATTAAACCTACATGGTCCAGCCAAGGGAAGGCTCAAGCACCATTGATGTGTTATACATGGGACCCGAGGCCAAATTGCAAAATTGGAAGGCTACGCCATTCCTAATCAGGCAGGAGTCTTGATTGACCTGCCTTGCCACCTTTTCTACATCCCGAGTTATCCCAGGTTGTAACTCGGATATTTTTCTTTAGTTTCATGTCTTTTAGTTTCCAATGTAAACACTGTTATCTCCCAAATTCAATAAAATGAAATCAATGTTTCATCGTCCATATTTCTTTATTCTTTCTGATTTGGCGATCTTTATTTCTTATTTCAGTTCTAATAATGCGGCTTTAAATAACATGACATGTTTGAAGACATCAGGCCCAGATCCAAACACACTGTCTAGTTGTGAAATAATGAACCAAGAACTGGAATATGATGAAGATGAGGCTTTTAGAGAAATACACCAAGAACTAGAACATTTCAAAAATAAGCCTAAGCCAAACCTAAATGACACTGAGCTGGTTAACTTGGGTAGTTCCGAAGAAATTAGGGAAACCAAAATAACCATTCACGTAAATGAGAAAACTCGGGACGCATTAATCCAACTCCCGTTTGAGTTCAAAGATGCGTTTGCTTGGTCATATGATGACATGCTGGGACTGAGTGTTGATTTGGTGGTTCATAAGTTGCCAACTTATCCCGATTGCCCATCAATCCAGTAAAAGCAGAGAAAATTTTAAAATGATGTTAGTGATAAAATCAAAGAAGAGATCACAAAACAGTTGGAAGCATGGGTGATCCGAGTGGTCCGGTATACCACATGGGTAGCAAATGTAGTTCCAGTGCCGAAGAAAGATGGGAGAACCCGAGTGTGCGTGGATAATAGAGATCTGAATAGCGCAAATCCCAAAGATAAATTCCCTTTGCCGAACATCCACATACTTGTTGATAACTGCGCCAAACAGGAGATATAATCCTTCGTGGAGCGTTATGTAGGATATCACCAGGTGTTGATGGATGAAGAACACGCAGAAAAGACAGCTTTTACCACATTCTGGGGAACCTATTGCTACAGGGTCATGCCTTTTCGTCTGAAGAATGCCGGGGAAACCTATATGAGAGCCATGACTACCATTTTCCATGATATGATACATCAAGAAATAGAGGTGTATGTGGACGACGTGATCATCAAGTCCAAAACTCAGGATGCCTATATGCAAGATTTGAGGAAGTTCTTTGAACGGTTTCACAAATGTGATTTGAAGCTGAATCTTGCCAAATGTGCATATTGGGTCTCGTCGGGCAAACTTTTGATATTCGTAGTCAGCCGGAGAGGTATCTTGTTAGATCCGACCTATTCGGGAATTACCTCCTCCAAAAACCAAGAAAGATGTGATGAGTTTGTTTGGAAGATTGAACTATATCAACCAGTTCATTGCTCAACTGACCTCCACGTGTGAACCCTTATTCAAATTACTGAAAAAAGATACGGTAGTCAAATTGACGATGAATGTCAGGAAACTTTCGATAAGATCAAAGAGTATTTATCCAACCCACTAGTCTTGGTCCCACTTGAACTAGGGAGGCCTCTATTCTTGTACCTAACAGTCTTGGAAAATTCTTTCAGTTGTGTCCTCGGCCAACATGATATTACCAATAAGAAAGAGCAGGGAATATACTACTTGAGTGAGAAGTTCACCAGCTATGAAGCCAAGTATACTTTGTTGGAAAGAACCTGTTGTGATTTAACTTGGGTCGCTCAGAAGTTGAGACATTTTCTGCAAGCCTACACCACCTACCTCATAACTGGGTTGCATCCTTTGAAATACATATTCCAGAAACCAATGCCCATGGGAAGATTAGCAAAATGGCAAATCCTGCTCACTGAGTTTGACATAGTCTAGGTCACTTGCACGGTAATGAAATCCATCATTTCGCTGAAAATCGGTTGATGATGAATACCAACCTCTAAACACTTATTTCCCAGATAAAGAGGTAAACTTGGTTGAGGCAATATCCGAGGAAACGACTGCTTGGAAAATGTTCTTTGATGGAGTAGTAAACGCAAGAGGGGTGGGAATTGGGGAAGTCCTAATCTCACCTATTAGTCAACACAGCCCGACTTCAGTTTTTCTGCACAAACAACACAGCTGAGTATGAAGCCTGCATCATGGGTATGAGACATCGAAGATTTTTTGTCTATGGGAGACTCAGATCTAATTATTCGGCAAGCCTATGGAGAATGGGAAACCCGAGATATTAAACTTATCCCCTTTCAGCAACATGTGCAAGATCTTAGCAAGCGGTTCAAATCAATAGAGTTCAGGCACATCCCTCATTGTCAGAATGAACTAGTTGATGCACTCACCACTCTAGCCTCGATGTTGCCCTACCCAGGCAATGCCCATATTGATCCCTTGGAAATCAAAATAAGGGAAAGGCACGGTTACTGTAGTACGGTTGAGTCAGAACCAAAAATCCAGCCATGGTACCATGACTTCAATAGGTTTCAAAAAGCGCAAGAATACTCCGAGCAAGCCAGTGGAGACTAAAAGAGAACCATTAGGTGGCATGCGAGTGGTTTCCTCTTAAGTGGTGATGTCTTGTACAAAAGGACTCCTGATCTCAATTTGTTAAGGTGTGTTGATGCCGAAGAGGCCGAAAGGATTATGCACGAAGTACATGCTGGAGTGTACAGTCCCCACATGAATGGGTATGTTTTGGCAAAGAAAATCATTCGAGCAGGCTATTACTGGATAATCATGGAAAAAGACTATTTTAGCTTTGTCCGAAAGTGCCATCAATGTCATGTGCACGATGATTTGATTCATGCACCGCCCACCGAACTGCATCTCATGTCAGCACCTTGGCCATTCATCGCTTGGGGCATGGACGTCATCGGGCTGATCGAGCCAAAAGCTTCAAATAGGCACAGATTCATATTGGTTGTCGTCGACTATTTCACGAAGTGAGTTGAAGCCATCACTCTCAAATCTATCACCAAGAAAGCTGTAATAGAGTTCGTGCACTCCAATCTTATCTATTGATTTGGTATTCCTGCAACCATCACCACAAATAATGAGGCGAACCTAAATAGTCGTTTGATGGAGGAGAAATGCGAACGATTCAAAATAACGCATATGAACTCTACTCCTTAGCAACCCAAAGCTAATGGTGCCGTCAAAGCAGCAAGTAAAAACATCAAGAAGATTTTGAGAAAGATGATTCAGAGCTCCAGGCAACGACATGAAAAGTTGCCTTTCGCATTACTGGGATATTGCACCACGATGCGCATGTCATTAGGAGCAACCCCATACCTCTTGGTCTATGGAACTAAGGCCTTAATACCCGCGGAGGTGGAAATCCCTTCTCTCTGGATTATCGTTGAAGCTGAGATCGATGACACTGAGTTGGTCAAGACCTGTTTGGAACAACTAACCTTAATTGATGAAAAATGTATGGCTGCGGTCTTCCATGGGCAGTTGTACCAACAAAAAATGGCCCGTGCTTATAACAAGAAAGTACGGCCTAGGAATTTTGAAGTGGGACAACTTGTGTTAGGGCGCATTCTTCCTCATCACCAGGAAGAAAAAGGAAAATTTTCTCCTAATCGGAAAGGCCCATATATCATCGGAAAGATATTGCCGAGAGGAGCATTGTTTCTGGGCGGTATCGAAGGAGATGATCCCGAAGCAGCTGTGAATGCAGACGCAGTGAAAAGGTACTATGTCTAGGCTTTCTGTAGCAATGACTCCGTTCTATTGGGATGACGAAGGCTTTCATTCTTACTATCCAAACTCAACCCTTTTGCAAACCCATTTGAGCCGATTACTCTTCTTTGATTACCCTCTTTGGAACTTGAAAGTGTTATTGAAAAAATGGAATGAACAAAAATACAAAAAAAAAGGAAGGAAAGACATGGAAAATGGAAAAAAAGAGAAAAAATAAAAAAAAAGGAAAAGAAGAAAAGAAAGAGAAAAGAGAAAAACAGAACAAAACAAAAAAACAAAAGAAAAATAGAAAAAAAAACAACAAAACAAAAATGAAAACCAAAACTGCCTAAACTACGTCTGACTTGATTCTGAAAGGATACGTAGGCAGCCTCTCTCTGTGGTTCAGTCACACCAAAATAAAAACTCAAATTTTCCCAAAAAGTGAATCCGGGGCTAATGAGATAATGGCTCGGCAATAAGCCCGTCAGAACAATTCTAAAGTTGTAATTCCATCTAGATTCTTTTTACCCAAACCTCGTCCAAGTCCTTCTGATCAATTGGAAAAGGCATCGGAATCAGAAAACACCATTGTTGGAATCCGATACAGTCAAACTAAGAGAAATAAAATGAGAGAGTCCTATAGGTGAAAACCTACGGGCACCATAAGGCAACGGTGAGCAGAAAAATTGAAAACGAGAGAGTCCGTTTAGTTAAAAATCGTAAATAGCACTATTGAGAGACGGTGAGAAGATAAATGAGAGAGGTTGATTGGCGAAAACCCGCAAAGGGAGCCATCGGCCGAAAAGAAAACATTTCCCACCATTGAAAGAGTCCGGGCAAGATCCCCTGGTTTTGAAACAAGGGTCAATGAGTAATGAGAATATGGAGAAGTTTTTGCTGGTCTGGCACCTAGCCCAAGAAGTATGTCATATTTATTGGAAGCCTGCATGTACCCCATATAAGTCCTTCTTTTCTTCCCGAAAGGAACACTTCTCCTTAAATTCATTTTCTTGCCTTTTTGCTTACTTTTCCCTTGAATCCCTTTCAGTCTAACTCTTTTCCCGAAAATAATACAAAGAAAAGGTGGCAAGACTGGCTTGATAGGGCTCTGCCTAACAAAATCTGAATAAAGGTACCTAGCCTCAACGGGTACATCAAGCCGATCTCGACTGGCCATGATAGTTGATGCTCAGAAACCTAAGTTATTGAAAAAGGAAAAGAAAGTCAAGGACAAAGGTCCCAAAGGCAAAATAAAGTAAAAGGATAGAAGCCCCACGTAGGCAAGTTGTCATGAAAATACAAAAAGTTGAGCTCTTCGGTTTGAGAGAGAGATTAATCTTCAAAACCAGCAATCAGCAAAGGCTCTCAACAGAAGCTGAGCCGAGATCAAGTAATAGAGACAATCAAGGCCATAAAACCAACCACCGTTTCAAACTAACAATTGTTCTTCGTTTGAAAATTTGAAATAGATGCAATTCAAGTAACTGTGCAAGAAACAGGTGCAACCAAAAGAGAATTCACTTTTGAAACTCTTTCCCGCACATTTACTCATTTTATGATAAAGAATGATCAGAGTAATGTAGGGTCCCATCCCCTAGTAACCACCAGCGTAACCTGGTAGTCTTTTCCATTGTAGGGTTCCACTCCCTAGTTGATCCCTCAGATAACCCAAGAACCTTTTTCTTTTATCACGGAATAACCCGTGGACCTCCCTGGCATAACCCAAGGACCTTTTTTCTTTTATCCCGGCATAACCCGTGGACCTCCCTAAATAACCCAATGACGTTTTTCTTTTATTCGAGTATAACCCGTGGACCTCCCTGGCATAACCCAGGAAACTTTCTTTTTATCCCAGCATAACCCGTGGATCTCCTTGGCATAACCCAAGGACCTTTTTTCTTTTATCCCGGTATAACTTGTGGACCTCCCAAGCATAACCCAAGGACCTTTTTCTTTTATCCTGAATAACCCATGGATCTCTCTAGCATAACCTAAGGACCTTTTTCTTTTATCCTAGCATAACCCGTGGACCTCCCTGCATAACCAAAGAACCTTCTTTTTTATTCCCGGCATAACCCGTGGACCTCCCTGGCATAATGCAAGGACCTTTTTCTTTTATCCAGGCATAACCCGTGGATCTCCCTGGCATAACCCAAGGACCTTTTTCTTTTATCCCGGCATAACCTGTGGGTATCCCAAGCATAACCCAATGGCCTTTTTCTTTTATCCTGGCATAACCGTTGACCTCCCTGGCATAATCCAAGGACCTTTTTCTTTTATCCTGGCATAAATCGTGGACCTCCCTGGCGTAACCCAAAGATCTTTTTATTTTATCTCGGCATAACCCATGGATCTCCCCAGCATAACCTAAGGCCTTTCTTTTTTTATCCTGGCATAGCCCGCGGATCTCCATGGCATAATCCAAGGACCTTTTTCTTTTATCTCGGTATAACCCCTGGACCTTCCTGGCATAAACTAAGGACTTTTTTCTTTTATCCCAGCGTAATCCGTGGACCTCCGTGGCATAACCCAAGGACCTTTTTCTTTTATCCCGGCCTAACCTGTGGATCTCCCTAGCATAACCCAAGAACCTTTATCTTTTATTCCAACATAACCCATGGATCTCTCTGGCATAACCCAAAGACCTTTTTCTTTTATCCCGACATAATCTGTGGATATCCTTGGCATAACCCAAGGGCCTTTTTCTTTTATCCCGGCATGACCCGTGGACCTCCCTAGCATAACCCAGGACCTTTTTCTTTTATCCCGGCATAACCCATGGACCTCCCTAGCATAATCTAAGGACCTTTTTCTTTTATCCCGTCATAGCCCGTGGACCTCTCTAGCATAACCCAAAGACCTTTTTTCTTTTTATCCTGGCATAACCCGTGAACCTCCACGGCATAACCTAGTCGGTGTTCCAGCATAACCTAGAAATCCTTCCAATTTAGGGCGTCCTTCCCTACTCCCAAGGATACATAGTTCTGATTTTTATTACTTTCGATAAAGAGATAGTTTAGATTTTTGTTGCAAATAACTCACAAAATTTTCCTAGTGAAAACTGGGACAGAAAATTTAGTTTACTTTTTTTTGGCTATAATAATTTGTAAACGAATATTTGGGTAACTAGTGAAAAAGGGTGGGTAGTTACATGTTTGTGGGGTAATACAGGTAGAAACCATACCTATAGGACTTTACATTTTTGCTATGTTTGCCTTACCATGTTAGAAATCATGCCTATAGGTCTCAAGTAGTTCCAATAATAGAAATTATGTTTATAGGTCTTAAAAATCACTTTTTCAGTAGAAACCATGCCCATAGGACCTTCGTTTCTTGATGTGTTTGTCTTACCATGTTTGACATCATGCCTAAGGTCTCAAGTGGTTCTGATAATAGAAAATCATGTTTGTAGATCTTAATCAACCTCACAAGAAGATGTCATGCCTATAGGATATGATCTAATTCAACTTCTATTACAACAAGTGTTCACATGTGTTTTCCATTTGTCATCATGCCTGCAAGTTTTTAAAATCAGTATTAAATAACTAGATATCATGCCTATATGGAATGCGTACAGAAATTCGGCCTATAGATCTAAACCAGTTCACTTTGAAACTAGTTTAATTAATGGTTTATTTTACCTGAAACAAGTTATTTCAAAAACTGTCCTAATCTACCAATAGACAGCATGCCTATAGGGATTAAAGAGGTGTTTTAAAAACCTGCCTTGTTTCACTATAAAATGTAGTAATCGTTATTCTGCGTATAGGCAAGCTATAGGGCATTTTCAAATCTTACAACTCTAAAACTGTTTCTGTTGCTTAATGTCCTACTGATATTTATAATAGACTTTTAAAAATCAGTAGGCAACTGATAGGGTCATCACTTCTGAGTTTATAAAATAAACCACCTCTCTTCCATGTCTTAATATTTCCTTAGGCTAAAGTCCTAATTGCTTAATATTCGCTTTGTATTTCAGTCGTGATGTTTATGTGTGTTATTTGAGGAGGTCAACTTAAGCCTCGAATTGCTCCTTTTTCTGTCTTATGTGCAAAAATCCTAATTGTTCTTGCCTGTCGCCTTGGTATTTTCACCTTTAAAACTTTAGGGATCTCTCTAGAACCACCTATAGGTAGAGGTCCTAATTTCCTCCGGGACTATTAAGAAGGGATGGGTAATAGCACAATCGTTGACCAACACTCACTTTAATGACCACTAAGGGGATGGGAAGGGTAGATATATAATATGATGACTACGCGCTAATGTCACATGTAGCCCCTAATTGAGGAGTGTTTACCGGACATTGTATGGCGTGATCATGTAGGCTTACTAACCTAGGTCTCCTCATTTTCCAAAAATTTCTTTTTGTTTAAAACTTTTTTTTTTATAAAACTTATTCAAATTCTTTATCTTACTATTTGAGTCATCTAATGTGCTTTACCTGCAACCTATTTGATTCAACTATTTATTTGTAATGGACTAATTCATGAATATAAGTTCGGTCCGGACCCACCGTTGTGGACCACGAGGGGTGTCTAACACCTTTCCCTCAAGGTTATTTCGAGCCCTTACCTTAATCTCTGGTAATCCAAACAAATCAAAGAGTTAATTCCTCTAGGTACACTAACGCACCATAATCCGTTATGTGGTGACTCTTCAAAATACTCAATTCCCAAAAAGAAACGTGTTATTCCTCATGAATGTCGAAACCCGAACTTCTCTACGCGGAGGTAAAAATGGGGGCGCAACAGCATGGCGACTCTGCTGAGGATATCTTTAGGCTCTTACCATAGCAAACTTTTTTTTTACAAATTAGTTCAAGTATACTTTATCTCGTACCCTTCTCCCTTATTTGAATTTATCTGTCCATTTTTCAAATCGTTTATGGTTCTTTATCCTTGAAACTGGCTTCTCTCTTTGTTTTCTTTTGCTATAACTGTCTTTCAATTATTTAAACGTTGCACTTACTTTTCCATACCTGTAAACACTTGACTACATGTAATTAACTACTGCATAAATCATGCTCCGCATCATATTACACTCATACATATCAAATGCTATAGTAACGCTTTTATGAGTGGTTGCGCTCTTCTTATTTACTACCCTTGCAAGATTGACTTGGGACAGCCTCGTGCTATTGGTACCGAAAAATCATACAGGAAGGAGATTTTAGAAGATGATGGGGCTAAAGAAGAATGTCGACCTAGTATGTTTGAAGGAACCTTACATACCTTTCGAATATATATACGAGAGATATGGCCATAGCAAGTCTTTCTGTACCTACCATAATGAGATATCTCTCACTTCTCTGGGTAACATTCACCTTTGAGTGTTTGTATTCATTGTGTACTTCCTAGGCCTAATGGTGTTCCCAATGAAAAAAAGAAGAATCTATACTAGGTTGGCCATGGTCGCCAAGACTTTGATGGAAGGGATTAATTGAAAGACATATACCACAGTCCCCATGGTCGTAGTCGACATCTACAAGGCTCTAGAGCGCAGTCAAAGAGGGGTCAAGCATTTCGAGGGTTGTAATTTGTTGTTGCAGTTATGGTTGTTGGAGCATTTCCAAAAGGATTGCTATCACCAAAAATTTCCACGAAAGAATTGGAACGACCATTTTGCCTTCCATCAAATAAGCAGATGACTTACATTCCAGATAGATTTGCTCATCCGGAAAGTGCCAAAGAATTGCTAGATTTCTTTGACAATCTGACCGAGGAACAGGTACAATGGATGTTTGAATGGTTCCCCACGGACAAATTTATTATCAAATCCAGGAATGCTCTGCGCTTGGTGCTGATCGGGTTCAGAGGGATATATCCATATGCCACTATGTGAGTTATGAGGCAAGTAGGTAGGAAAGAGGTTGTACCAAGGGTTTTCAAGATGAGTTATTTCAGGCAGACTTTCAAGACGACGATGTCCTTATAAGTGCCAAGCTCAGCACATGTGGCACTGCAAAATCATTATGGAGAAGCATACAATTGAGCAAGATAGTGTCATGCAGGGTGCGATCCTCTCTACCCCACATGGTTAGAGGATAATCTGAAAGGGGTGGTGACACCAGGGATCGATCGAGGGAACAAAATCATAGATGAGGAGGCTGAAGCTCAAGTTAAGTACAATACGCTGCGCAAGAGGGTCCACGACTCTGAGAATGAGCACCGGGAAATACATGAGAGGAATGTGAGGTTGATCAAGGAGTAGAAAGAGATGTCAATCACTTCCAACAGGAAACTGGAATATCTAGAGCGAGGAATAGTGGAGCTGAAAGACAAAATCATAAAGAGGGTTGAAAATTGCAAGAACATTGAAGGAGGACATTTGGCCAGAGCCTACTTGTTGCTAGGGCTGCATGAGCTGGGGATCTATATGATGGAGTCCAGAAGATTGAACCAGAGTAAGGTCCTTCTGGGATAAAATAGGCTAGATTTATTTGCTTTTTCCTAATAATATAATAAGGCCAAGTTCCAGTAGTGAGTTATTTTATTATTATCTTAGTGTTGTTTTGGGATTCGTCTATTTTTATATTATGAAATGAAGCATTTATTGGCACTCAAAGTTCTCTAAATTTATTAGTCTCTAGGCCTACCTCGAGCACAAAAGGGTTCCCAAAATAGGATACGAATTTACATTTTTGCAATATGTGTTTAAATACTTTAAACATTTCAGGATCCTCACTGACTTATTACCTTTTTTGTTTTTAGTTTTTTTATTATCGGAACCAACGTCTCCGGCGACCTTGTTCCAAACCCTTCCAGCTTTACACCATAGAACCACTAGGACCTCCCTTTCCCTGTTCTGCAGTCCGTTCCCTTTGAACACCCCCCCCTATCGGCTCGAATATCCACAGAAAGGTCGTCAGAATCCCCATCTCCGGCGACCCCAATTCAAAAGCCCTCCAAATTTACACCCTAAAACACCTCAATCTAATCTTTTCGACCATATATGTCACACCCTTCAAATCTAATACAAACCCTTCGAATATAAAGTCAAAGCCTAACCCTAAAACTCAAAACCCGTTAGAAATGGCTCAAAATCCTCATAGGCAATCCCTGACCTTTCCTTTCCCCAACCATACCACCCACGACCCCCAAAAAACTTCAGACATTGAATAAATCCAGATCTGACACCTCATTGAGGTATCAAAACCTTGAAAACCCTTCCTTGAACTCTTAAACTGGTTGTACATCGTCCTAGAAGGTTTGAAACCCTTGTGGAAGGGATCAAGAGCCAATAAAATGGCCTAAATGGACAAGCATGAGAAAAAGCTAAGTTTTTTGTACATATTCATTTCTTTGGCTGTTAAATGTTTGATTTCTTTTAATTATTATTTAGTTTCGTTAGTTACATGCCTAATAGTTTGAAGTCCTTTCGTTTGATTTCTTTTGGTTGTTTGTCTGTTTGTCCACAATTTCATCTGAAATTGGTTTCAATATTCATATGCATTTGTTTGTCACTAGTTCAAAAAGCTCTTCGTCTTTTGAATAATTGCATATCCTGTTAGTATCGAAGTTTAGTTAATTCTTCAGTACTGGTATTTTTATGGCTTGATCGACATCCATCTTCTGATTCTTCATTTCTTTTATTCTGTGATTTCTGGTTCACCCCTAAGTATTTTATTGCCATAATAATTTTTATTTTTCAGTATTAATATTGGTTAAGTTGATTTATTGGGTTGGAGCTTTAATTGTTAAGTGGTAGCCTTTGCTTGCTTCCTAATTTGATTCATGAACTAAGTACTCACCCCCTACTGTGTGCTTCTAATTTTTTAAAGTATTTTTGAGCACTTTGATTGAGCTATTTCTGAAAACTAAGTGTTGATAGATGTTTTCATTCTTCTTGTTATTTTGATCCTTTGTTTTGATAATCCGGAATAATGTGTGTGGGCTGAAAGTCTAAATTAAGGCATTTGTTTTGAACCCTGATAGTTTTTCGTTGATTCTGAACTTTCACAAGTCTGCTAGTCTAAGGCCAAACCTTGGCCCATAACCCAAATACAATTGACCGGGGTTACATCAGGTGGGTAATTTAGGAAAGGAAGTAGGGGTATAAGGGGTACTTTAACTTTAAAAATCTAAAAGTAATCCCCTAGAACCTTTTAGCAAGGGCTAAAACACAATTCCTGCCTCAAAACTTAAGGCACAAGTCAGGAAATGAAGGACCATTTAGGAAAAATGCAAATTTGAAGCAAGGACTAAAAGAAAAAACAAGACAAAATCTGATGCCCTAAGACTCCACTATAAAAGGAAACCATCTGGGCATTTTTAAAGGATCCAGAACTTCCCCTTTCAATCCTAGAGATAAGAATACATATTAGCATCTTGTTATATCTGTGAGAAGCTATCAGTGCTGATTTTTGATCATTTTTGAGATCTAATTTTCTCGAAAAATTCTGTTGAAACCCTGGGCTTACTATTCGATTGATTAGGCGTTTGCTTGACTGGCTTATTGCATTTTACTCATAGGCTCCTGCTTTTGCTGAATTACAGGTACATTTCCTTGTTCATTTGATACATTGAAGCTCAAATATGAAGTATTATCGAGTGTGAAGATTTGAGTGTATTAGCTTATCCAAAACCCTCCCCCTGTTTTTCCCATTTTAGTTTGAATGTATGTAATAGTCCCACAAGGCAGAGAGGATGTTTCCAATCGACCATCGGTCTAGTGAAGGAAGGGAAAAACAAAAATAAAAACAATAGATCATTAGTAACTCCAGCAGAAATAACGTAAATAATTATTTAAACATAAGAATAATAAATAAAATAGCATGCAATAATATCAGACGGTAACTGCCATAAATAACTACCATAAGGGAGACACAATCCAATACACAAATTATCTATGGATAGCCCTGCCAAGCCTCACCCAACCCCGGGTGAGGAGTACGAAAAAGTCTAGGAGCCCCTATCCTACAACACTGATGCTAGACCGCTAGACTATCCTATCAAGGGCCATGTCCTCGGAAACCCGCATTCTAGCCATGTCATGCCTAATCACCTCTCCCCAAATACCTCTTAGGCCTCCCTCAGCCTCGTCGTGCACAAACCATCGCCCCCACCTTCTCTCGAATAACTTTATTCTTAATCTTATCTAACCTGGTGAGCCGGCACATCCACCTGAGCATCCTCATCTCCGCAACCTTCATTCTCTGAACATGAGAGTTCTTCACTGGCCAGCACATATGAATCAGATAGTGGAAACTGATATAAACTTATCATTAGCCCCTTCTTTATAAAGGTATAGATAATTAATTTTGTGTGTAGATTTGAATTCAGAAGCATTATCGTACCTTTCTCCTTTGCACTCCCCGTCCAAATGAACTCTAAACCCAGTTGAGAGGCCCAGCAATAGCCCAATACAATGTGTTATGGGCCAGCCCAAACATGAATCCAGGGTGTGCAACTAGCCATGAATGAGGCTAAGAGGCACATATTGTTTTCTCAAATACATAGTCTATACATAAAATGATTAGTGCTTTAAGTACCATCAAGAGTAGAGAACTTAGCATATGTTGGAATGTCTTTATAAAATAAAGTGAGCCGTGTTATTCCAATCAAATACCATGCGACGACTCTTTAATTAATTAAAACATATAGAAAAATAGGAAGTGCCGTTTAGCGGATTTCACGGCCTTCCCACGAATTTCGAAGACGTAGTTGCTATAGGCGCGTGTTTAATAAAATATCTTCCTAAATTCGGGTGTGCATTTATGTGACTCAAATCCTATTCTCAATGGAATTAAAAAATGTCTAAAACTGTGGGTGCATTTATGTGACGCGATTCGCGACGTATTTTAATAACATTGTAAATTTTCCTCAAAAAGATGTTAATAGCGGTTAATAATCAAAATTGCAGGAGTAACAGGTATAGCAGATCATAGTTTAGCAACTTATTATGAGTTTAAGCGACCGTGCTAGAACCAAGGGATCCGAGGATGTGCCTAACACCTTCCCTCGGGTAAAACAAATTCCTTACTCAAGAATTTCTAGTATGCACACTCCAATTATGCAGTCCAAATTTCCTCGATTTGGGATTTCAAATAAATCGGTGACTTGGGACACCAAAAGCCAAACCTATCCCAAGTGGCGACTCTTGAAATAAATAATTAATCCCATCTCGAATAATGTAACTTTAATTGGAAAAACTCCTATACACGTGTCACATTTCGGGGTAACCACGTGTAAGCGAAAAAAGGAGGTGTGACATGAATATTTTTCTAAAATGGGGAAAGCCAATCCTCCGTTTAGCGTCATCCTAAGCCGATAGCGACGACAAGAAGACATGATCTCGCTCAACAAAGGAAAGCTCAGGAAAAAGGTCACCCTACGGTCGATGGGAATGCTGCCAAATAACCCTAAGGCTATGAATTCCAAACTCGATAATTAACAATAAAGAAAGATGGTAAGAAAAAAGCGGAGAATGAATACGGGGAGGAATTAGGATATGGAGATAGCGGCGGAATACCCCCTCCCCCATTTATAGGAGGTAATGACCCTTGAAAGACTAATCGGCAGATGCTGTCAATGCGCCCTTGAAAAACTGAATCAACGGTGGTGCTGTCTTTTCGAAGGACAGGAATCGATAGTGTATTGAATGGCATCGAAAAGCCAAGTCCATGGGATATCCTATTATCGTGAAAACTAACATCATTGGTTGTATCATCATGTCATCGTGGGGAGTCTGAATAGTTGGGCATCAAAATTCTTTTCCATCACTTTGTTCTAGGAAATGTGGAGACTATTTGTATGGGGAGAAATCAGAGGGTCCAATTTCTTTCTATTTTGGAAGATCATCTCGAGGCCTCAAGGTTGTGAAGCTGTGACTGAGTTTCCTATATCGAGGCTCGCCGATTCCCGGCCTGAAGGAAATGTCGGTTAGGATTAGAGTAAAAATAGGGAGTTCTCAAGTCACAGAGCTAAGTCTAACAAAGCCGAGTAGGCCTGTCCTAAACCTATAATAGGGTGTCACATCCAGTTGTCCCATCTCCATAACCTTACAATTAATGTATGTTCTACCATATAAAGTTTCCCATTTTATAAAAAGGGGATCCCTACCATTTTGGAGAGAACCTGCTATTGTTTCAACTATTCTACATGGAATTATAACTCTCTCTCTCTCTTTTCTCTAACACACTCTCTCGATATTGTTGCTCTATTTTATTATCTTCGTACTTGTTCCTCTTTTATTTACTTATCATCGGCTGTACTGAACCTCTATCAATTATATCCTAACTGTTAGCCCTTCCTAACTACCCTGATAGTTCAGCCCGAGCCCAGGCATTGACCTCGAGGTCCCTCATACGTCAATCTGAAGCCGAATAACTAGCCCCTTGCTTTGATCATAACTCTGCTTTAGTTTGTGTTTCGCTATTAAATTTCACACATCTAGCATCAACCGCTTAAACAACTAGCATAAAAATAGATCACTTATTATTAGAGTCCCATTAACAAAATTAATTGTTATTACCATTTTTATGGTAAGGAAACTCAAAGCTCAACCACGAGATTGTCTTTTAAACAAGCCTCCGAACAAATCAAGCCTAGAAAATTATTGACCGAACGATTCAAACTAAGCCTTACGAACTATCCACAAATGAAAGAGGTTCAATTTAGGTCATTGTTGAAAAATCAACTGCCAGGTGCGCTCGATCCAAACCAAAAATTCTAACCAGAACCCGATTACCCATTAACCCCCTAGCCTTGTTATGTAATTTGTATCGAAATCTGACCTCAATTTGATGTCTAAATTGCAATTTTGCAACAATTCCTAATTCTCCCCAAACTGCCAATTTCCACCATGAAAATCCTATATTTTAGGTTGAAAACTCATGAAATGTAATTGAAAATTGAAAGAAAATAGGTTAGAACCACTTACCATTGAATTGGGGAAGAAGAGCTCTTGGGAAAATTGCCTCTAGGGTTTTCTTGTTTTGAAAATTTGAAGAATGAGAGAAAATCTCGCCTACCTTGGATTTGATCTACAGATGTCACAATTGCGACCTGGGGTTCGGAATTTTCCATTCACAATTGCGACATCTCAGCATCTCTACTATCATCGCATTTGCAATAACTTGTTCGCAAATGCAATCCTTGGCCTTCCGTAATCCCTACCCCCTGGTCCCACTTCGCATATGTGAAGTCTTGTTCACAAATGCGAACTTGAGTGCCCAGCTACTCTTCGCAAATGTAAGGAAGTAGCTCGCAAATGCTATCCTGACAGATATTCTACCATATCGCAAATGCGATTCCTAACCTCGCAATTGCGAAATCTGAGGCATGCACCAAAACAGAAGCACACTAGCACTTTCTTAGGCCCAAAGCCCACTAGCCAATCCAAATGTCACGACCCAAAATCAACAGTCATGATGGCGCCTATCTTGGAACTAGGCCAGCCTCAACTCAACAACCTAACACAGTAAAAATAACTTTAAAATAATGATGGAAGTAACATAAAGGAAACCCTTTTGAAAACATAATAAATCCCAAAGTGCGATACAATCTAGCCAAGATCGGGGTGTCACTTAGTGCATGAGCGTCCATTCGAAATACAGTTCACTACAATGTTTAAAGAAAACAACTGAAAATACTCAACTGATAAAAAAATGGGAGTCAAGGCCCTTGAATGTTGTGCAGCTACCATGATAGTCTCAAAACTCAAGGGCCTCAATCAACAACAACCATTGTGAACAGAGTCACCAGGATCTACGCTCGAGGTGCAGGGAGTAACGTGAGCTTACAAAATCAGTAAATAACAAGTCCAATCTTTGAATTGAAAGTTAATGACGATTCGATCACAACAAATATAATAGAAATAAATGTGCAGAAATGTAGGCATGCTTTCAAGTTAAATAACAGCAAAAGCAATAAAGTAAATACAAATCTGAATAGTGAAAGGTATATAACTAACCTATCTCTACATGCCAATACACATACTGTATGAAATGCACCATGTGCTCCCATTCTCAAGTGCTAAACCTCTTGGTGCTTTACATGGCAATCTATACTAGGGAAGATCCAACCCTGTGGAGAAGATCCTACCCTGTGGAGGAAAATGGAAATACAACACTGTGGAGAAGATCCTTCTCAATGTATCAAGTACTTCGGACAAGATACATGTAAAGGGAAATCCATCCTTCAATAAAATCATCCGCGCTAACTGGGAGTGTGTTATAGACTCCGAAAGGGATTCTACAAACCAAGTGCTATCACAAATCAATATAACCGCTGCGGCATGCAGCCCGGTCTCATAACTGTCACTCATTATCAGGCTCCCGGTATCACTCAGTCATCAATATCTCTAGTCTCACCAATGGGCTCACAATGTCTTGAAACTGACGTGGAACAATGATATGATGAATTAACAAATAACTGATACAGAGATATGATATAAAAATTCATATACATGACTGAGTACGAAATATCAATGAAAATAGTGAGATGACCGCAAGAAATGAAACTAAGGATCCTAACAATACCAGCATAAAACCTACACATGATGTCAACTACTTTATCACATGATGAGAACATGTATGTCAATAGGATAGAGTTTACTAAACGGTGCAACGGAATCACCCAGGTCACAATTATCGCAGTGCACGCACGCATGGTTGTCACTTGGCATGTGCATTACCTCAATACCAATCACATATCACATAATTTGGGCGAACCCTTAGAATTAAGTATGAAAGTGTGACTTACCTCTAACCAAGCAAAATCCTACTCTGCAATGCCGTTTCCTTCCAAATTGGCATCCAAACACCCCGAATCTAGCCACAAGTAATATAATACAATTAATATAGGCTAAAGGTATGAATTCCACGAGAAAATTACCAAATTAGAGTTAAAATCCGCAATCCACCCTAACCCAGCCCTGAGCCCACGTCTCAAAATTTGATAAAAGTCACAAAACTCGAAAGCGCATTTTCTCACGAGTCAAACCATACTAAATTTATCAAAATATGACCACATTTGGTCACCCATATCCCCATAATCCACTCTCCAATTCTCAAGCTCTAAACCCCCAAATTTCAGTTTGAAATCTTGCTAATTAGGTGGGGAAATCAGTAGGGAAACAAGATTTATGATCCAAAACAAGTTCAAGAAGCCTACCTCAAAAGTCCCCTTCAAAATTGCCTAAGTCTGAGTCTCAAATGTGGAAATAAGACCAAAATCGGGAACCCTTTCCTTTTAAGCTTCTGCCCAGACAATTTGCACCTATAAGCTTTCTGTTGCATCTGCATTGCCTTATTTATTGAAATACCATCGCAGGTGTGGATTCCACTGAAAATGCCAGGCTTCGCTCCTGCGGCTGCACGACCACATCTGCGACTATTGTGGGAGCTGAATCCGTCGCACTTGCGGCTCCCGCTCACATGTGCTGCCAGCTTCAAGCTTCTGCAATTGTCACAAGTGCGGGAACAACTTCTCACACTTATGCGGGTCCTTCTTCACTTGCCTAGCTCATCCTTGACCTATTATGCGGCTCCTTCTTCGCTTTTGCAGGCTCGCACCTGCAGTGGCCCCACTCCGCATGTGCGGTTACACCAGTAGAAACAACACATCAACTACAATTCCCTAACTCATATCAAGCAGTCAACTACCCAAAATCACATTAAGACCCTTGGAACATTAACCAAACATACCAACACGTCCTACAGCATCATACAAACCTAGTCGACCCTTTGAATGTCTTCAAACAACATCAAAATACTAAATTACACCCGGATTCTAGCCTAAAGAACCTTTTTAACCTTTGGAATTGCACAAATAATGCCGAAACCTACTAAATCACGTCCGATTGACCTTAAATTTTGCACATTAGTTAGAAATTACACTACGAACCTGACCCAACTTCCAAAAATCAAACCCGAACCCGATATAAAAATTTCCACTATCAGCAAAAATCACAAAAATTCTAACTTTTTCCAATTCAAGCCTTATTCTACTACAAACTTCCAAATAACATTCCGGACGTGCTCCTAAATACAAGATCACCTAAATAAGCTGACAGAAACATCAAAAATTAAAATTTGAGGTTGTTTACATATAAGTTAACATCCAGTCAACTCTTTCAACTTAAACTTCTAATTAAGAGACTAAGTGACTCAATTCACTCCGAAACCACTCAGGACCCATGTCACGCCCCCTTTTTCATCCACAGGGAAAATTAGGTTTTCAACATTCACGGGGCGCAATGACTCATTTCCTTTTAAGAATTGGGTATTTTAAGAGTCTCCACCTAATAAATTAAGGTGCATAATTAACTCTTGGGCTGGTTTGCATTTCCAGAGATTAGAAAAGGGCTCGAAGTAACCTCGAGGGGAAGTTGTTAGGCACCCATCTTGATCCGCAACTATGGGACCCGGCCGAACTTATATTCACAAATTAGTCCATACAAATAGTTGAATCAAATAATTTTTGTAAAGCACATTGAAAAATTCAAATAGTAAACTAAAGGTTTGAACAAGTTATATAAAAAGGTTTAAATAAGGAGAGGACTTAGGATAAAGAGGGATCCTAGGTTATTTATCATATAGTATCACCCCCATGAAATGTCCGATAAACACTCCTCAATGAGGGGCTACACGTGACATTAAAGCGTAGTCATCATATCCCATGTCCACCCTTCCTATCCCCTTATTGGTCATGCAAAGTGAGTGTTTGGTCACTGATTCCTGTTATGTGCTGCTACCCGTCCTTTTTTAATAGTCTCGGAGGGTGTTAGGACCTCTACCTATAGGTGGTTCTAGACGTACCCTAGGGCTATAAAAAGTGAAAATTCTAAGGCGACGTTCAAAATATTTAGGACTTTCACACAATGGGAGCAATTAAGAGGCTCACAGCTTTCTCATCGAACATGTACAAGCAACACGTCTCATGCACAATTAAGGTCTTTATTAATTGAAGTCCTAAATAAGGATTCTCCAAGTGTATATGCATAAACAGACCAAACTTTATACCCAAAAGTTATCACTTAGTATTTGCCTAAGGACTTCTTTAAAAGCTATGAGGATTAGAAACGTTAAACGACAGAAATAGCTTCAGAGAATGCATTTTTTGAGAATGCCCTAAGGCTTGCCTATATGCAGTATACTGCGTTTATGTTAATGCAGGAGAAAATAGGTTTTTGAAATAGACCCTTTTAGTATCTATAGGCAGGATATCGAATGAGATTAAAGTGATTTTGAAAGAACTGGTTTCAAGAAATGTTGACACTTAATAAGACCAGTTTTAAGAAGTAAATTGTGCAAAATTAAATTGATTTATTAGGCTAATTATATTATCATACATAATTGCAAATGAAAATCCCTAAAATCATGGCGTCGAGGCATATTACAGGTTTTAGTTAATGTGCAGTAACATGAGGAAAGACTTAGTAGAGCTAAATCGGAATTGAGTCCCACCGGCACGGTATCTATACTTGAATTGATTTAAGACATGATGGTTTGGAACCTAGAAACATGGTCTCTAACATGAAAAATACAGAATCTTATGAACATGGCTTCTATATGATACAAACGACATTAGAAGTCAAACCTTCTAGGCATGATTTCTATTTGATGCAAACGAAATTAGAGGTGAAATCTTATAGGCATGATTTCTATTATACAAACAAAGTGCAATCTTATAGGCATGATTTCTATTTTGCAAAAGCAATCAGATACAACACGAGTAAAACCGTATGAACATGTTTTCTATCGAGTAAAGCATGCAGATTTGAAAAGTAAAATCCTAAGTTCATGATTTCTACCCATATTACCCCACAACGTATACATCTACCCCCTCCCCTCCCCCCCCCCCCAACTAAATACCCCTAAGTTATTGTTTACAAATTGGTACAAGCTGATGAATGAATTACATAAACAAAATAGAAAATTAATAAGCTATTCAATAGGGAGCCTACAATTAGACTCAAATTTCCCAAAGCCTCCAATGGTCTTGCAAGCCTCATTTCCAAAGACAAATCAAAGTCTAGGTGCATCCAAGTTTCATAAGGGTCTCAAGGCCCCGGGAAATTCTTACAACTAGACAACCAAGCATTGAACCAATGCAGTATGGAAAGGCTAGGCTGAGTATGCCAGAGTTCATAGGGCTCTCAAGAGGATCCCAAGGCAGTACACATACTAGAGGGGGAAGAACTTATTAACTAAGAGCGAAGTGAAAGTGCAGGACACAAGTTTGAAAGAGTTATTGAAGACTGTATTGGAAAGCCATTTTTGAAAACACTTAGTAAAGCAACAAATATTGCTTGAAAAGAGGTTAGAGTAATAAACAAGTTTAAACACCTTAGGAAGAGATCATGCATATCTAGATTTTATAGTTCAATAGTCATGCACAGGTCAAGGTGTTTGGGATACATAAACATTTGAATGCAAACACATGACCCAGCAATGGGTCTTAAGATTGGTTTGGACATGCTTAGAGATAGTTGACACTAGCATAATCACAACCAATCAAGAAGAATACACATACATAGAAGGGGTGATAAGGATCCGGGATTCATAAAAATAGTAAGTACACAATAGGTAAAAGACAATTGTCCAGGCATGCTTTGAATCATATAAGGGAATACATTGATTTAAAGGGAAGGGGAATCATACTAGCATGCTGATAATGTAACTTAACCACAAAGTTTACAACAGAACTACAAGTAGAAGAGATAGAAATAAAATAAACTGAAACAATAAAAGAAGCATATTGTTGTTAGAGCATTAAATTAAACTAGGACATACCAGTGAAGATAGAAGTAAGCAGAACGAAAGGACCAAAGACCACAGATAATTAGTTGTGGCTTGCAGCCGGCTAATAGTAGCAAATAGCACAAGAGAGAGGGGAGAAAAGAGATTTTTAATAAGAGAGGAGTTTTAAAACCAATTGTTAATGTCTTGTTAATGAAAGACTTAGGGTATTTATAGATTAAAGTATTTAGTGAAATAAGGTAAAAATCATAGTAGTATATTAATTTAACAACTCAAAATCAATCAATTAATGAGTTAAGGAAGTACTCCCTTAAGTTAAGGGAATCAAATCAAACAGCAGATTCAATATCATATAAGTCAAGAAGAAAAATTATTTCATGACTAAATAAGGAAGGAGTCAAGGTTCAGTAGGCATAGAGTAGTTGATTAGGACCAAATTCATAAATCCTTAATTAAGGACATAACTCAGTAGAAATAAGTATCATAGCAAATAAGGTAAGGAAATCAGTTAGCTTAAATAGATGGGGTAAAACTTGTAGGGATTTAAAAGAAAATCTTTCAATCTCCACCAATTAAGGAAATCAGAACCAATCAAGAGGGAGTCATGATTTTGTATTTTCAACGTATAAATAGAGGAGATCAGCAGACGTTGCAAAGGGAAAGGTTAGCCATATTGACAGAAAGAAGCAAGAAATGAACAAACAAAGTGAGCATAGTTACCTAGAAGTTACATAAGTAGGCTACGAATTTAGTAAAACACATTCGAAGCATGGTGACCGAGAAATCAACAAGAATCAAATAAACAGGCTAACACACAGAACCAAGGCAAAGAAATCATGCTGACACACATAACCTAAAAAAGAAATCATGCCAACTCAAATAAACAAAGCAAATAAAATCATGCTAATACATAGAACCAAAGAAAAGAAAATCATGCTAACACATAGAACCAAAGGAAATAAAATCATAAAAGTTAGGGCTTTAACAGAGTCGAGTTAAAAAGCAGTAGAAGAACAAAATCGGTTTAAAAAGTAAGGAAAAAAGGTTTGATCATAGGGAAATCGGTTAAAACAAGCGTAGAAGGTTCTCTGAGAAACAGTAGTTTTCAAAGAAATTGTTTTTGTTTTACTGTTGTTTTTCCTTTTATCCTATGAGCTGGGGGTCGATTGGAAACAGCCTTTCTGCCCTTTCGGGTAGGGGTAAGGCTTGTCTACATATTACACTCCCCAGACCCCACCTGGTGGGAGTATACTGGGTAGTTGTTGTTGTTGTTGTTGTTGTAATAATGGTTTAAAGTGGAGGATATTTCAGAAGAAGCTAGAGAATAAGCAAAGCATAGAAGGAAACAGGCTTAAAGTGTAAAAATAACATATTCAGAAGAGAGTTAGGGTTTCACGGGGAAACCCAAATACAAATCGAAAGAACTTGTTGCAGACTTCACCGATTGTAACATAAAAGGTGTGATTTTGCCAAAAGTCACACTAGAGAAGCCATAAGTAATAGAAATAGAAACCATAAGTCCAAATAGACATGGCCCAAGATCCTTGAAGGACTTCGAGATGATGAGCAAGGCGATGAGATACACATTGGAGGCATAGGTTGAAAGGATGGTCGCCCGAAATAACCGGAGAAGGAGGGGATTAAGAGAGTGTCAGGTTAGGTTTGAGAGAAGAGAGAATATGAGAGCATCTGAAGGTGGACGGGATTTAGAAATGAGTAGGATTATGGGTCGTTTGGAAATTAAAAACGAAAGGAAGAATGAGGATCGTTGATCTTTTAGATCAATTGCTAATATTTAAGATGACTTGGGTCGGGTAAGGATAATTGGCCTAGGTCTAGTTATTAATTAGGAAATTGTGTTGGGGATTGGGGTCCGATTTGGCTAGGATGGAAAGCCAAATTTGGCTATTATTGAAAATAGCTAGTTTTTCCTATTTTAGTTTATAAGATATAATACGTAATTTTTTGAAAACAATTTAAGGTGCCAAAATAATGTAAATATATAATTAATATTTAAAAAATATAGGGATAAATTTTACGCATATAAAATATAATTTTATCTTAAAAGGGCTAATAATGCAATTACACGCAATTAGCTTAAAAAATACAACACATACTTATAAATAAATGCATGAAAATTATGTTAGACATATTTTGTCATATGTATAGAAATTAAATAAATGAGTTATCATAGAAATAATTGCGAAAATGATTATTGGTGTTTTATGGATAAAAAGGAGAAAATAAATCAACTTAAACCCTTAAAATTATAGAAAAATAATAAAAGCCTTGTGCAAGCTTATAAATGTTATTTTGAAGGTATTTATGCATATTTAAAATACATAGGGAATAATTGGGTATAAACTAATCCGATATATCATAATATAGCGGAAGAACACAAAAGAAGCAAGAAATGGGGGAACAGGGCTATAACTCTTGAAATGACCGGCCGGGTCATTACATCCTCCCCCCTCTTAAACAAATGTTCATCCTCAAACGGGTCTAGAAAAATACCTAGAGCCTCAAATAGGTGTGGGTATCTATTCCGCATCTCCCGCTTGGTCTCCCAAGTAACCTCATCTACGGGCTAGCCTCTCCATTACACTTTCACTGAAGTTATATCCTTTGACCTCAACTTTCTAAATTCCCCAAAATAGCAACCAGCTCCACACCATAAGTCAAATCACCATCCAACTGAACAGTGCTAAAATCCAAAACATGAGATGGATCGCCGATATACCTTCCAAAGCATAGAAATATGAAACACAAGGAGCACGCAACAAGCTCATAGGCCACCTCCCCAATCCTCCAAAGCACCTCAAGCGGCCTAATAAATGGAGGGCTCAAATTGCCCTTCTTCCCAAATCTCATAACTCCCTTCATGGGTGAAACCTTCAGCATGACCTTTTCCCACCCATGCAAGACATATCACAGACCTTTCTGCCGTCATAACTCTTCTGTATCTACTGCCCCATGCGAAGCTGCTCCTAAATCAATTTCACCTTGTCTAATGCATCCTGAACCAAGTCTGTACCCAAAATCTGAGCCTCACCTAGCTCAAACCAACCAACTAGAGATCTACACCTCCTCCCATCTAAAGCCTCAGACTGAGCTATCTGAATACTCGATTGATAACTGTTGTTGTAAGCAAACTCCATGAGTGGTAGAAACTAGTCCCATGAACCCCCAAAATCAATGACACAAGCGTGTAGCATGTCCTCCAGTATCAGAATAGTGCGCTTGTATTGTCCGTCTAACTAAGGGTTAAATGTTGTGCTCAACTCAACTTAAGTGCCCAAATCTCGCTGCACGGTCCTCAAAAACTACAATGTGAACTTTGTGCCTCTATCCGAAATAATGGAAACTGGCACCCCATGAAGGCAAACATTCTCTCTGATGTAAATCTTAGCCAACGGGTCTGAATAATGTTAGTACTCACATGAATGAAGTTTGCCAACTTGGTTAGCCATTCCAAAACCACCCAAATAGCATCAAAATTTCTCAAACTCAATATGAGCACAACTACGAAATCCATGGTGATCCGCTCCCACTTCCACTCCGGGATCTCTAACCTTGAAGCAAGCCACCCGATCTCTGATGCCTATATTTGACCTACTGACAGTTGAGACACCAACCAACAAACCCAACTATATCTCTTCTCATTCTCTTCCACCAATAGTGATGTCTCAAATCCTGATACATCTTCATGGCACCGGATGGATGGAATACATCAAGCTATTGGCCTCCTCAAGAATTAACTCCAGTAGGTAATCTACATTACGCACACATATCCGACCATGCATCCTCAATACCCCATCATCACCAATACCTACATCTCTAGCAACATCGGGCTAAACCCTCTACTTGAGGACAAGAAAATAAGGCGCTCTCTGATGCGACGAATAAGGAAGACCGAGAAACTACACCAGCTAGGACCCGATTGGACTCCATAATATCCAATCCCATGACCTGGCTGCCAAATCCTGAACATCAATTACAAAGGGTCTCTTACCAATAGGAAGGAATTCAAAACATACCATACTCACTACCTTTCTACTCAAGGCACCGACCACAACATTGGCCTTTTTGGATGGTATAAAATAGTAATATCATATTCCTCTAGCAGCTCCAACCATCTCAGCCGCCACAAATTGAGATCCTTCTTCTTGAACAAGTGCTAGAGGCTACGAGGATAAATAAATACCTCACAAGACACACCATATAGATAGTGCCTCCAAATCTTCAATGCATGAACAATGACAGCCAACTCCAAATCATGAACAGGGTAGTTCTTCTCATAGGGCTTCAACTGACGCGAAGCATAAGCAATCACTCCACCCTCCTACATCAAAACATACCCAATGCCAACCCGTGAAGCATCACAATATACGGTATAAAAACTAGAAGCTGATGGTAGAATAAGAACTAGAGTTGTGATCAAGGCAGTCTTGAGCTTCTTAAAGCTTGCCTCACACTTATCCGACCACCTGAAAGGAGCACCCTATTTAGTCAAGGGAGATGCAATAAAAGATAAACCCTAAACGAACCAACGGTAATAACTGTTGATACCCAATTTTTCCTGTATATTTTTTATATGCAAAAATGCATTCAATATATATATATATATATATATATATGCATATATGAGCAGGCCTAAGTATTTTCATATTTTTCCAACTTTCTTACAGATTTTTAAAACCAATATAGTGTCCATTTTAGCAGTACAAAATAAATAATTATCCCCAAAATTATTAATTTTAGTGAATAATTTATTTTATTCTCATATTTATACCAAAATATATGTAAGGTAACTTATATATATTTTTATAAATTTATTTGATATTTTAATAGCTAAATTGCATATAATTATAATTTTAGCCTACATTAAGATTTAATAGTATTTTATAATTATAAAACGGGTTTTGATATTTTTCAATTAATATTTATGTATTATTAACTGATCTATTACTTTTAATTTATTCTCAAACTCATTTTACTATTTTTTAAAATAAAAAAAGGGAAAGACTGGCTATTTAACGTATAGCCCAATTTGTTTCAATTATAGCCAAAGTTGAACCTTGAATTGACCCAATCGTAACACCATATTGGACCGATCCAATTTCAATTTTAACCCAACCCCTTAACATGTTTCCCTATTCCACTCGGTCCTTTCTTTTAGTCCAGGATCTTGATCATTTTGATCAATAACTGCGATTATCTATTACCTTTTTAATCCCCTTACCCTAGCCTAGCCCCCCACCCCCCCCATTTCATTTGGTCGGCCACCATTGAATACTCTCCTCTCTCAAACTCTATCGAAGGTTCCACGAAATCCTGGCCTCTCTCATCCTCTAAGACCACAATCAGACAGGAACCTATGGCTTCTCAGGCTATGGATGGCATGTACTCGCCTCCCTTCACTCTTAAACTCTTGGTACTCGAAGTCTCGAGGTTTGACCTCGATGGTGTCCTTTTAGATCTTCTCATATACAGGGTTTTGAGACCTCTCCGGCTTTACTCTGGCACATTCAAAGCATTTCGAGCCTATTTCTAAATCATCCTACTCAAGATCGGACTTTTCCAAGCCTTTCTCATTCTAGCGTTTCTCCAAAAACCCCAACTATTCGAGGTTCTCTCTGATTATTTTTTAAATATTTGGCATATGTCTGTGCTCTACTTAAATTCTTAAACGTTTCCCCCAATTTTCTTTTAAAATTGTTTCTCTTCAATTTACGGTTTCTGAAAAGCTCAAAATGTTTTCTGGCTCTTCCTTTTCTTTTCTTTATGTGTATTTTCCATACTACGTTCGTACTTTTTCGTTTCTACCACGCATGTGTTTTTCTTTTGCTTTCTTTCTACTATACATGATTTTTCTGTTCTTTGTGTTATACTGTGCTTCTTCGCCATGCTCACATGTTCATCTTGATGTGTTTCCCTATATGTTCTTTTCCTATACTTTTCCAGTATTTTGTGTTCTTCTACTATATGTATTTCCTACTGAGTTCTGAAGTTTTTTTTTGCTTCTACTGAACTTAGTTTGAGTTCTCTCTACACATGTTCCTTCTACTATTTTCTTAATAATATGCTACCTCTTATCTTTTTCGAACTTGTTTAAGTTCCAAGCTTTTCTCAAAACGTGTTCTCTATGCTTCAAATCAGTTCTCCAATCTATTTGCCTTGAACCTGCTATTATATCTGTTTGTTTTCACACAATTCTCAGAAAGAGACATTTGAGCCTGTTTCGATTACTTGCCTCCTTGTATCTGCATCATACTTGAGTTGGAAACCCTAGAGTTTGGGGTTTTGGACGAGTTTGATATTGTGTGTGGACTTGGATTCTGTTATGGGACCTTGGACTCTCTCAAAAGTCTATGTATTGAATTTGAGCCTCTTTGTTTGTAACTCCAAACTTTTCTATGCTAGGATTTTCTAATTAGCACGATAGTTCTTTCTTGATTCAAATGCCTCTAAAATTTATATATAATGAGTTCTCCCTTCAAAATAGGTTTTTTGCCAACTAGTGATTGATACAGAATTCCTTTTAATAAGATTCGATTGATTGTTACTGATTTCCTTTAATTAAACCTTTTCTTAACCTTTTCTGTTTGGATTCATTCATACCAAAAATCAATTCTGATTTTACTGGCTGTTGATTGATTGCTTCTCCTTATTTGCACAAACCGTGTTGTTATCAAACTCTTTCCTTAAATAAGTTTCTTTGTATTTTCCCTTGTTGTACTGCTTTGGAAAATATTTTGATCAAACTCTTTTCTTAATTGTTTTACCCATTTTAAAGCAGAATCCCTTAGTTGAAGGAGGTCTTATCTATTTGATTTCAAAACTACTTTCTTACCTATTTCTACGTGCCTTTCTGCACTATAAAGGACACGACCCTTTTACACTTTAGGAGGGCGGAGTTCAATATTTTTTACACACTTCACTTATTGAACTTTTTCAATTTCAATACTCCTACACTCTCAATTCAACATTCCACTTGGTTCTGAAATGTTATGGTTGTTTGCTAGCAATTTGGCTTTACTACAACTTTTCTCTTCTTGTTTCCCTGAGACTGGTATGTTCTAGTTTAGTTTTCAGCCTCATCCTTATATGTTTTCTTTACATCTTCTACAATCTTGCATGCGTTGCTGTTTATGTTTAGCGTCAAATATGATGTTCTCTTTGCATCTGTTGCTGTTGTGAATCCACATACCCTTATTCCCTTCTATGTGTTTGAGTTAAAAGTTCAGTCATGGCAGTATCCAAATTGCTGCTCATGTCTGGACTTGATCCTATAATGGATCCTAAGTCCCAAACAATGTGGCTAATAGGCTAGTTGGGGTGTGCCAGCACTCTTCATTATTGTGTATGACCACCAGCCTCTCTTGGCTTTCCCTAAAATCCCCCTATTACACTCACACTCTCTCTTAGATTCTTAGTTCTGCCCTTCTCCTATGAGCCTTGCATTGGGACCTTGAGCTCCCTCTGAACTTGGACATTTGAGGGCTGGCCTTTCCACACTGCACTATAATTCTATTTTGCAATGAATTTAGGTATAAGCACTGCCCAGAGTCCATTTGAGGCTCTTGGAACTCAAACACAACCAAAAATGAGAAAAACTTTGGAATTTGATACTTTTTAGTTGGTTTATTCATGCTTCATACAGAAGTCTGAATCATGCTCTCCTTAGTTGGGGTTTTTAGCTTTCAAATGTAAATTTTATTTTTGCTTTCCTTTATTCACTCTGGGCTGTAATAATTTATAATAACTTATGGGGTTCATAATGAAAAGGGGAGGGTCACTCATGTATGCATAAAGGTAGATATCATGTTCATAGGTATTTACTTTTGCAAATTATGTCAAGTTCTGCACTCCTGCATTTCGCATATAGAAACCATGCCTACAGGTTCTGCATTTCATATAGACATCCTATCTTTAGGTTCTGGCTCATGGAGCACCTCAAGAATGGTGAATGTTGACAAGAGATCCAGTGTTGGGATTGGGATGATCAAATTCTCTTCTATCAGCCAAGACGAATGAACTATATGCCCAACATGTTGCTCAACTCGAAGATACCAAAGGATGGGTGGAACTGTTTGAAAATCTGAAAAAGAACCAAGTACAATGGATGTTCGGACCCTACTGAAGAGTTTATTGCCCGATCTCGGGACACACTATTTTTAATTCTTATTGGTTTTATAGGAACTTACCTTACGTCCCTCTTCTACTTATAAGATAGGCTGGTAGGAAGCAGGTTATACAAAAGGTTGACAAGATAAGTCACTTCTATGCCGAGTTTTAAGATAATGATAGCCCTTACAAGTCCCAAACTCAGCATATGTGGCACTGCAAAATCGTCATGGGAAGGGAAACTATTGAGCCAGATAATAAGTAGGATTTTAACGTGTTTTATACCCCTACTTTCCTATGTTTTGAGTATAATTTGCTACAAAATAGCACCAAAATGCGTACAGGTTGTGCTTGATTGAAAGATTGAGCGACAAAGTAACGAAGTGTCAAAGATTGGCTCAAAACGAAGTGAAACCTGCTCAGATATCGAAGGCCAAGTGAAGTGGTAGAACGAGGAGCATATTGCGGACCACACAATTGTGCATGCGGCTGCACTAGGGGTTTTAGAGAAGAGTATGATCAAGTCTTGCATAATGCAGCAACGGTTGCAAATGTCCGGCCCCCGTCTAGATCACGCGGCTACGCTATTATGACATGCGGCCCGCGTCACAAAGGCTCAGAAAAGAGTATGACTAGGTCTAGCATAACGCGACTGCGGTTGGAAATGTGCGGCCCACGTCCCGCCCACGCAGTCACGCTATTATGGTATGCAGCTCGCGTCAAAAGGTTCATAGAAGATGGAGATTTTAGCAAAAGCAAGCCATGCGGCAGCGGTCACCATTTGACGGTCGGCGCCACACCTTTACGCGGTTCGCACCAGCCACTTCAGAGAAGATAGAAATTGAAGCCAAACAGCCAGTGCGGCCGCGGTTTGAAACATGCGGCCCTCACTGACCTCGCATGGGCAATTTTTTCAAGTTTTTCTAGCCCACTATAAATAGAACATTTTACCATTTTTAGATGAGTTCTTTAGATTTTAGTTTGACTGAACGAAATTGTGCTCGTGAGGACGGAAGCTTTAGCCTATTTTGACATTTTAGTATTAATTTCTCCATAGATACTTGTAGCTTAATCATAGTAATTAATTATTATGTCTGTTTCTCCTTCTATTTCTTCTTATTCTTCTTTAATTATGTCTAGCTAAACCCATTAGCTAGGGTTGTGGCTCAACCCTAGTGTGGGCAATTCATGGGTGTTGCTTTCTAATGATAGATTGCTATTGGGTATTTGCTATTTGGGTTAATTTTATGCTTAACTTAAGGGTTAGTGGTTGCAAACATTGATCCTAGCTTAGTGGGTTTTGACTCTTCTTGAGAAAGAGAGTCTATGACCCTAAAATTGACCCAACAAAGAATCGGGATGGACCCATGAGAAATGGTAGTTCCAATTAATGGGTTAAATCTCAAGAGAGTAATCACCCTACTTGAACCCTAGTTGCTTGGTCTAATTGGCCTACCCAATTGGTCTCGAGAGAGTCAATCGAGCAAAATCACTTTCTCTACCGAGAGGTGTGAGAGTGAGTACAATTGTGCAACGGTTATAGCATAAATCCCGAATATGTCAATCTATTCTTAGTGGTTTCTACCCGTTAGTTAACCACCTAGATGATGCCATGACCCTAGTGCCTCTCTTCCTATTAGTTACAACCAACAAATATTCCTTTAGCATAATTTAGTCTTTAATTTTAGTTCATAATAATAGTTGTTAATACAAAGAAAACTCAAAAAATGTTAGGAGTGCAATTAGAAACTCAAATGCAAGTCTATGCTAAACAGACAATACAACTCCATTCCAAGCTCCCTGTGGAAATTCGACCCTGAACCACTATTCGGGTAAAAGTTGTAGCAACCCGCTCTCCTTAAATTCGTGTAGCGTTGTCGAAAGCGATCACTTTTTGGTGTCGTTCCCAGGGAACTTACGCTGTTGACTATCTCTTTAGCTAGTTTTGTGTTTTGATTCTCTTTCCTTCTTGTTTTCTAATTTTGTTGTGTTAATCAATCAGGTACAAATGGCTCTCAATGCAATTGACCCTCTTGGCAATGCCATGGCGGGGGAGGAGGTTGAAGATATTGATCAAGATGAACTTATACCACAAGCTACACGTAGAGGTAGAAATTCCAATGCAAACATGAATATAAATGAGAATATTCCAGACCCTCCTCCCCACCGCCAAGAGTGGCTCGAAGAGTACTCCTGAATCAAGGATATGCAAGTGACGTCGTTCCTCCCCTAATCCAGGCAGGGAACTTACAAATTACAAATGCCATGTTAAAATTGCTCGAGCAAAGAGGGTATTTTATGGGCGCCTCCGATAAAAATGCATACAAGCACTTGAAGAGGTTCGTATATACATGTTCGGGTGGCAAGCAAACAAATGTTTCCAAGGATGCTTTGAGATTGAGGCTTTTCCCATTGTCTCTTCGGTATAAAGCATTGGATTGGTTAGAAAGGCTTCCCAATCATTCCATCACAACTTGGGATGAGTTGGCGGATAAATTCATTGGCAAGTTTTTCTCACCAAGTCATATGGCGGCACTTCGGGATGAAATTTTATCCTTCAAGCAAGAGCCAATGGAACCTTTGCATGAAATCTGGGAGAGATATAGAATAATGGTGAAGGAATGTCCTAATAATGACATGACTGAGGCAATGATTCAACAAACGTTATATACGAGCATCAACACAAACAACCAATGTATAGTGAACCAATTGACCGGAGGAAATTTTATGAAGCTTCCCTACAATGAAGCTTGTGATGTTTTAGATGAAATGGATGATACTTCATCAGCATGGCAAAGACGATCAAACGTTCCTCAAGGTGACCCTAATATCATACATTTGCATATGGAATTGCACGACCATGGCCAAGCTATTGCCAAACTTACAACAACTATGAATCAATTTGCGAAGGTGCAATTGCAACAAGTCCAAAACCCACACCAAGACAATGCAATGGAAGGTGTTTCGATGTTGAATAGGAGGCAAAGAGGGCAACAACAACCTCAAGGTAATTATGAACAAATGGACAACAAAAATGATGGTGGTGGTTATTCGAATGAGTGCTATGATTATCAAAGAGAAGAGTATCAATATGTCAATAACTACCAAGGAAATAGAGGAAATCAAAGGAATCAACAATGGCGTCCACAATGAAATTGGGGAAATCAACAAGGCGGTGGAAATTGAAATAGTAACAACCAACAACAAGGTGGTGGCAATTGGAACAACAACAATCAAAACACAATTGGGGTAACCAACAAGGTGGCGAAAATTGGAATAGTCACAACCAACAACAAGGTGGTGGCAATTGGAACAACAATAATAAAAGCAACAATTGGGGTAATGAAGGTAACAATCAAGGCAATTGGAATGGGAACAAAAATAATTGGATCAATAACAACCATCAAGGAAGGTGGAATAATAGTGGAAATCAAAGCAACCGGGGGCAAGGTTCGCAAAGGCCCCCATGTACCAACAACCGAGAAATCCACCCCCTTTTCAATCTTAAGGGTCTAGTTCGTCGGGTAGTGATATGGCGAGAATAGAAATGATGTTCAAACAAATGATGAAGAAGAACCAAGACTCTGATGCTCAATTGGCCTCTGACAATAAGGGCGGGCACAATAATCATGTAATGGCGGTGAGAATGCAAAGTGGAAGAGGCGGTGATGTGCATGCCTCAAGAGAAAAGCAAGTCATGGTTGATGAGGATGAGTTGCGAGATGATGATATTCCTTTGGTGGTTGAGGATGTGGTGGAACCCAATGTGAACAATGATGTGCAGATTGATTAATGAGGTTGAGAAGGAGAACACGTGATTGATATGCCCGAGCCGGTGATGCCCCAACCAAGGCACACATGCCTAGGCCTCTTCCGCCCTATCCTCAACGGTTGGCCAAGCAAAAGGGTGACAACCAATTCAATAAATTCATTGAGATGATTAATAGTCTAACTATCAACGTGCCATCGGTGGAGGTACTCGGGCAAATGCCGGGCTACCGAAAGTTCATGAAGGATTTGGTTACGAAAAAGAGGTCAATGAAGTGTGAGACAATAAGATGACTCATCAAGTGAGCGCAATTGTACATTCTATGGCTCCAAAACATGGGGACCTCGGTGCATTTACTATCCCTTGTACCATTAGAAGTGCCGACTTTGCAAAAGCCCTTTGTGACTTGGGGGCTAGTATTAGTTTGATGCTTTATTCGGTTTTCAAGACCTTGGGAATCGGGCAACCTAGACCAACCTCCATGAGACTTTATATGGAGGATCGATCGATGAAATGACCCTTGAGCATAATTGATGATGTTCTTGTTCGTGTTGATAAATTAGTATTGTCGGCCGACTTTGTCATATTGGATTGTGAGGTGGACTTTGAAGTGCCAATTATGGGAGGCCTTTTCTAGCTACGGGGACGGCATTGGTTGATGTTGAAGTGAGATAGTTAACATTCCGTGTGGGTGATGAGAATGTGGTATTCCATGTTTGCAAATCAATGAGACAACCAAATAGCACGGAGGTGTGTTCATTTGTGGACGTTGTCACAACTGTGATAGTGAATGACACAAGTTCCAAGATAAATGTTGAAGATCCTACTAAGGCGGTGCTTCTTAACATGGATGTCAATAAGGATGCCGGTAGAGTGGAGTGCATGAATGCATTGCATGGCATGGGGTCATATTCATATGGGCCTAGAAAGTTATCTTTGGATCTTGAAAACCGCAAAACTCCCTCAACAAGCCATCGGTTGAGGAACCACCAGTGTTTCAGTCGAAACACCTCAGGTATGAATTCTTGGGTTCAAATTCTACTTTACCTATTATTCTTTCGTCTTGCTTAACTAACATGCAGGTTGATGACACTTTGGCGGTTCTTCAAAAGCGCAAAAATGTGATTGGGTGGACATTAATCGGTATTCGGGGAATGCGCCCCGCATTTTGCATGCATAAAATCATCTTGGAGTAGGATGCAAGGCCTTCAATTTAACACTAAAGAAGATTAAATGAAGCAATGAAAGAAGTGGTAAAGAAAGAGATTATCAAGTGGCTTGATGCCGGTGTGGTTTGTCCAATCTCGGATAGCTCATGGACCCCCCCCCCAGGTCCAATGTGTGCAAACGAAAGGAGGAATCACGGTGGTAACAATATTCCAACAATGAGCTTATTCCCACTCAAACCATTACCGGGTGGAGAGTTTTCATGGACTACCGGAAACTCAACAAGGTAACTCGGAAGGATCATTTCCCACTACCATTCTTGGATCAAATGCTTGACCGCCTTGCGGGACGATCTTTCTTTTGTTTTTTGTATGGGTATTCGGGCTATAACCAAATCCTAATTGCCCCGGAGGACCAAGAAAAGAGAACTTTCACATGCCCATATGGTACATTTTCCTTTTCTTGGATGTCATTTGGGCTATGCAATGCTCCAGCGACCTTCCAAAGTTGCATGATGGCCATTTTCACCGACATGGTGGAAGACATATTGGAGGTCTTTATGGAGGACTTTAGTGTGGTTGGTGACTCATTTGAAGAATGCTTGGAAAACTTGGATAGAGTCTTAAGCCCGATGTAAGAAACTAATTTTGTTCTCAATTGGGAAAAGTGCCACTTTATGGTGGAGGAAGGCATAGTATTGGGTCACAAGATCTCTAAGCACGGGATTAAGGTAGATAATGCAAAAATTAAGGTGATCTCGAGGTTTCCTCCACCTACTTCTGTAAAAGGGGTGAGGAGTTTTCTTGGGCATGCCGGATTCTACCGGCGATACATCAAAGATTTCTCACAGGTTGTGAATCCACTTTGCAAGTTGCTAGAGAAAGATTCCAAGTTTGTTTTTATGAAAAATGCATGGTGGCCTTTGAACTCTTGAAGCACAAGTTGATCTCAACCCCTATCATCACCGTGCCCAATTGGAGTTTGCCTTTTGAATTAATGAGTGACACAAGTGATGTTGTGGTGAGTGCGGTGTTGGGTCAACGACTTAGCAAAATGTTTCATTTCGTATGCTATACAAGAAAGACGATGAATGAAGCTCAATGTAATTACACAGTGACGAACAAGGAACTTTTAGCTATTGTATTTGGCATGGAAAAATTTAGGCCATATCTTATGGGGCAAAGGTGATTGTTCACACGGACCATGCCGCCTTGAGGTACTTGACACTAGTAAAAAATTGGTCTTTGGTAATGTATGGAAAACCAGATAAACCGTTGTCATAGCGATATTGGAACAGTCTCCAGACCGTCACATCCGCTCGCATGCCAATAGAGCTATTGGAACGGTTTTCATTTCTGTTGCTATAGAGATATCTATCGCAACGGTTTTCCCTTTCTCTATTGGAACGATTGTTCCTTCCAGTTGGGACGGTTTAAAACCGTTACTATAATGTGTATGCAACGGCCCATAACCGTTACTATATTATCTAATACAACACTTTCGTAAGCTATTGTTATGGTTATTTATTGATATAACAACGGTCTCTTTAAGCTATTGTAATGATTTTTTTTGTATTACTACGTTTAAATACCTATTGGAACGGTTTAGAGGGCATTTTGGAACGGTCTATTGGAACGGTTTGCATTCTAATGGAATACCATTTGTGTCCTATTGCAACGGTCTGGTAGGTTATTGTAACAATTCATTTAGAACAAAACTATAAATTATAATAACATTAAAATTTAAATAAATCACAAAATAAAACTACTAATAATGTAACTCGTCCAACAAGCTAATAATATCCATAAAAGTAAATGTTCTACACAAGTGCATAGTTATAATACTTTTCAAGATAGTAAATTTCAAAATATTGTCAACAAAAGATTCCTAGAACATTCATCTATAGCAATTAAAAATTCATCTTAAGTAAAGAGGATAAATAAAGTCATTACCTTTCATCTGGAAAGCTTAGACTAAATAAATTGATCCAAAATGAAAAAAGAAAATAATGGACATACAAGATGTTAGTCATGAGCTTAGCTCTTCTACAGAAACACATTATCTAGATCCAAATTCGGACATTAAATGTACATGCAAGCTACTAAAACAGAACAACATATCAAATTAATCCTGTTATTGGATTTAAAGGAAAAGAAGTCAGTTTGCACACGTATAGCTTTTAATTATATCATTACTAGTAGTGTCTGCCCGTGCACTGCACGGGCCTAACATGAGTAGAATGTAAAATTGGGTATTTTTGTTCTCGTCAACTCAACAGTTTCAGCACTTGTGAACAACCCACAAGTTCACAAGGTTTGTGTATAAACTTCATAGTCAAGCATCACCCAGTTAATACGAAAAATATTATATTTATAACCACTTTCTTACAAACTTGAGTCTTATAAAAACTAAATAAATCTTCAAAAATTAAGAGGTACATGCACATTAGACAAATTGAAGTATTGACATTATTTTTCTTTTCATACTATGGCCAGTATCTATGAAATGCCAAAAAAGATAAATTACCAAGTAGTCATGAGTCTCTTCTACCTCCTTGCAGCATCGAGAAGATCTTAGAACAACTATTACATCAATATAAAATATGAAACATGTCAACTAAGACTACACTATTACTACCGTATTGTTTTTTTTTTTCTCAAACCAATTTTGAAAATCATTTTCTTGAGCTGAGTACCTATCATAAACATGTTCTCTATCTCCATTAGGTAGGGGTAAGATCTGCTCATACTCTATCCTCCCCTGACTCCACTTGTGGGATTTAATTGGATATATTATTATTGTTGTTGTCAACTAAGACAACAAATGACCATCATTTCTGCTCGCTTAACCATCACAAAATTTAAATTACCTGATTTTAGGTAAATTGTTTTCCTTTGTCAGGAAAATTACGTTTTCTTGGAGAGCATAACTAAAGAGGGATTTGTTGCTAAAGCATCTAGTTCACTATAAAACTGGTCATAGAATCCTTAACATAAGTAAAAACTGTATCCCTTTCATTTTACTGGTTCCTTGAGAAGATAGATGCAATGATACATAGATTAACATACTGCAAGCTCAATAAAAAGTTAAGTATCTTCCAAATGAAAATCACTATGTTGTTTGGGTGTTATAATGGATCATTCATTGAACATTAAGAGTCATTCGGAGCCTATTAAACTCTTATGTATTCAGCTACATGTGTAGGGAAGTACTCTTAGCTCTTTCTCCTTATCCTTTCTACACCTCCAACTCTACAGTCAAGATTTAAACTCATCCTAAGTTGGACGCCAGACGTCAAGCGTACAGATATGGAGTTACTCCAAAGTAAAAGTAAAGCAATTACTCTAAGTTAAAAGTAACAGTGGGGTGTAATTGGCAAAAGAAATTTCATACCTTTTCCATTTGACGTAGGAGCTCCAAAATATGTGCTCCAATACCATAGTCAAGCGTCCTTGTAACTTATCTCCAAAAACTCATAGGCATCCACGGGAATGCACTCACCAATATAATAAGCAAAGGAACCTAGTAGGAGAGGTAAACTCATTACTCAGAATATGTATCATTGTCCGAAAGTTTTTCAAGATTAAGAGGTCAGAAATATTTTTAGCTGAACTTCATGGATGACTCTTCCTAAACGTAATTACTTCTAACAATTATAAGATTTCTCTTAAAGATATGTTTTTTAATTACACAAGGAGATCTTTCATCAAGTAATTCTATTTGTGTAAAAAGGAAAATGTCATAGAAAGGGATACCAAGGTTCCAAAACTCCTCTCAAAGACAAAGATCGCTAAAAAAAGGTCTTCCCTTATGAACTACCTGCACCAGAACCCAGCAAATATTCCTAGATTTGATGTTAGACCAACGGCCTTGCCTAAATGTCCTCAATTTTATCTGCAAGATTAAATTTGTTAACACGATTTCCTTTTTTGTCAGTTACTGCTCCATTAATCTAATACCGAACAAAACTACCCTTTAACATGCTTCACCAATATTAAACAAATTTATCTTTTAAGGAAGCTGTTAAACAAATTTACCCTTTAACTCACTTGCTTGACATGCTATAATGAGAATCTATTTCTTTTTACCAATGAATAGACACAAAAGGCTCTTAGGTGCAATAACCAGCCAATACCAACAATGCAAAAGAAGATAAATTACTCATTACTAACCGGACAAAGAAAGAATGCTGGAGCATCAAATGAATGCATCTTCTTATGAAAATTGCAGTCATTCTTGGCCTTACACTGAACAACCATAAAATAGCATACAAATTCCATTGAAAAAAAGTCCAATTTTTCCGTGCTTCTGCTATTGTCAATTCATTGTCAACAGGACATAAGGCTCTAGAGCATCTCAAGAATGTTTTTCTGCCTCCACCGTTGCTTGACGGTGAGATAGAATGAACGGAAAGATTTACCTTGTCTACTCTGAAGATGGGCAAGCTCATGTAGTACCCAAAATTGCCATTTGTTTTGAGTAGGAAGATATTAACCACAAAAGAAATTAAAAGAAGAGTAAGGCATTGATGTCATTATAACCACAAAATACACCAATCAATAGCTAAGAACACAAGTATCTTTGTCATATAGATTCGATACTGCAAATAGAGAAAGCATATCACCTGCTGATAAATTCAAATAACATGCATATCAACAGTCAATGGAGCATCAATTTCTTCCATCTTGGATGCAAGCGATAAACATGTTGATCAACTTTACTTCCCTGCAAAACCAAAAAAGCAATGTAGCAGAACACATGCATCTACGTTGGAATTGTAGCAAATTCTTAGAAAGATATTATCTGATTTGGGTAATTTATTCACGTACAAAAATAGAGCCCTCCAAACCCCGAATCAATATGAGCCTACAAAAAACAAAAGGCAAAAATCATTTTGAGAAAACTATTAAAGATTTTTCGTAGTATCAAATTAATAAGTCACACCATGAAGGTCTGGGAGCGGGTGATCGAGGCGAGGGTGAGGTAGATGACATCTATATCTGCGAACCAATTCGGTTTCATGCCAGGCCGTTCCACTACAGAAGCTATCCACCTTGTCAGGCGGCTGGTGGAGCAGTTCAGGGATAAGAAGAAGGACCTGCACATGGTGCTTATCGACTTGGAGAAGCCGTATGACAAGGTCTCAAGGGAGGTGCTATGGAGGTGCTTGGAGGCGAAGAGCGTGCCGGAAACCTACATCAGAGTAATCAAGGACATGTATGATGGAGCTAAAACTAGGGTTAGGACGGTGGGTGCGACTCAAACCATTTTCCAGTTGTTATGGGGCTCCATCAAGGATCGGCGCTTAGCCCTCTCTTGTTTGCCTTGGTGATGGATGCTCTAACCCGTCATATTCAAGGGGATGTGCCTTGGTGTATGCTATTTGCTGATAACATAGTCTTGATAGATGAGACGAGGGTCGGTGTTATTGAGAGGTTAGAGGTATGGAGACAGACTCTCGAGTCTAAAGGTTTCAAAATAAGCAGATCTAAGACAGAATACATGGAGTGCAAGTTTAGCGCCGAGCCGACCGAAGTAGGCAGGGACGTGATGATTGGATCTCAGGTCATCCTCAAGAGGGACAGGGTCAAATATCTTGGGTCGGTGATTCAGGGGGATGGAGAGATTGACGGGGACGTCACTCATCGTATAGGAGCGGGGTGGCCAAAGTGGAGGCTTGCATCAGGAGTCCTGTGTGATAAGAAAGTTCCACATAAACTCAAGGGGAAATTTTATAGAGCTGTGGTTAGACCTGCAATGTTGTATGGGGCGGAGTGCTGGCCCGTGAAGAACTCTCATGTTCAGAGAATGAAGGTTGCGGAGATGAGGATGCTCAGGTGGATGTGCGGGCTCAACAGGTTAGATAAGATTAAAAATGAAGTTATTCGAGAGAAGGTGGGGGTGGCCCCGGTGGATGAGAAGATGCGAGAAGCGAGGCTGAGGTGGTTCGGGCATGTGCGGAGGAGAAGTCCTGATGCCCGGTGAGGAGTTGTGAGCGGCTGGCGATTGTCGGCGTTCGGCGAGGCAGAGGGAGGCCTAAGAAGTATTGGGGGGAGGTGATTAGGCATGACATGGCTAGAATGCGGGTTTCCGAGGACATGACCCTTGATAGGAAAGTCTGGAGGTCTAGTATCAGGGTTGTAGGATAGGGGCTCCTAGAGTTTTGCGTACTCCTCACTCGGGGTTGGGTGAGGCTTGGCAGGGCTATCCATAGATGATTTGTGTTTTGGCTTGTGTCTCCCTATGGTAGTTATTTATGGTAGTTACTGTATTATATTATTGCATGCTATTTTATTTATGTTTCTTATGTTTAGATAATTATTTACGCTATTTCTGCTGGAATTACTAATGCTCTCTTGTTTTTGTCTTTCCTTTCCTTCACTGAGCCGGGGGTCGACTGGAAACAGCCTCTCTGCACTTTCGGGTAGGGGTAAGGCTCGTCTACATATTACCCTCCTCAGACCCCACTTTGTGGGACTATACTGGGTAGTTGTTGTTGTTGTTGTTATTAAAGATTTTTCATATTGCATTTCCATTTAAGAGCAATAGAAACAGTATCCCCAGAAAGTGAATAAACATAGAGAAATCACACTTTATATTTAAGTGCTGCAGAAAATAATAAAAAAAAACCAGCTGATTGATGACTCCATGTTGCAAGAAAAAGTTGAAAGCTTAATAGAATCCAACATCTGTTCAAATGGAAAGAGAATAAAAAGAAATCACCTCAGCATAGTTGATCTGAAGGCACCAAGTCATAGTTTTTTCCGCCACAAATTAAAGGTTAATTCACTCAAATAAATTTAGACACACGACATCCAAAAAAAGGAAAATGGGAAAAAATCAAGTAGATGACAATGTAATCCCAATTATCAATTTCTCAATTTCTTTAGAAAATTTGCTTGAGCGAAAATATCTCTCATTTAATATATGTACGATGTCATCACTTACACATGAAAAATCAATGGACCTTCTGATTTTTCACTACCAAAGACAAATCTTTTTAATGTAGTTTTGGGGGGTTTAAAATGAAGACCTATTACAATGAAAGGATAAAAAAACTTGCAATAGCAGAAAAGAATTTCAAATGCAAAGCGACAATCGGAAACAAAAGTTGAAATATGATCTCAGGTGTTATATGAACATTTTATGCCTCTGTAAGAACTAAGTTTTTGTTCAATAACACGATGGAGAAGGAACAAAGAGAAAATGTAGAAACACGAAACCAAAGATTGGATTTTTTTCTTCCCAATTTTATGTTCGTTTTAGGGTCCAAAGAGTGAAAATTTAGCTTCGACAAACACACAAATATTAAATATAAGTCGAATCTAAATTGATATAATTTACCTGGATCATAGAGAAAACAATCAAAACCCAGCACCAGTTGAGAATATTAGAGGGAAAATAGATATAGGGATAAACCAGGGGAAAAGAGAAGAGCTTTTCAACCCAATAAGCACTGCAAATGCCGATTGTGTTACTGGAGAACTTTTGTCGATGGATTATGCGAAAACAAAAAAGGAATTTTGCTGAGAGGTAGTGCCGAAAACAGTACGAAGAAGCTAGCTAAATCGAAACAAAAAGCGACCAGAAATCCCAAAAGGATAAAGGCAAAGCTGAAAGGGCGATTATTATCGAGTTGTAGCGAATTGAAATCCTTTTGAATGACCAAGATATCCTCCAGCGGCAAGCAGAGATGTCGATCAAGAGACGCCTGCTTCAGTTGTTAACCCTTACTTCTAATGTAGTAGAATTTAGAAAATAAATAAAAATTGTGGATTTTAACTATATATTACATATTACATATTAAAAAAAAGGTAAAAAGGTTCAAAGAGAAAGTACTAGATTTGGCAGGGTACGTGAAAATTAAGGAGGGAACAATAAACGTTCCTACAAATATTTTTTGGAAAAAACCGTTGCCAATAATAGATATATTATAACGGTTATAAAAATCGTGGCTATAGGAAAACATACACCAACGGTTCTTATACAATGGAAACGGTTTGATTTTTAAAGTGTACTAATAGCATCCAAAACCTTTGGTAACAGTTAAAACCGTTGCAATAGAAATCAGTGGCAACGGTTATGTAATCGTTGTTGAAACTTCCGTTGCCATAGGCTCATTTTCTGGTAGTGTGATGACCAAGAAGGATTCGAAGGCGAGATTGATGAGATGGGTATTACTTCTCCAAGAATTTGACTTAGAAATAGTGGACCGAAAGGGAAGTGAGAATGAAGTTGCGGATCATTTGTCTTGGATGGAGGAGAAAGGGAGACCATGCGACGGCCTTGAAATAAATGACACATTCCCCAACGAGCAACTTCTTTCCGTGTCAATGGGTGACATGCTATGGTTCGCGGACATTGGAAACTTCATTGTTACCGGAATTTTCCCATGTGATCTCTCTTCCAACCAAAGGAAGAAACTCAAGCATGATAGTTTGGATTTTTATTGGGATGATCCGTGCTTATTTAAAATTTGCACGGATGGTGTGATTAGAAGATGTGTCCCATAAGATAAACAATTGAGCATTTTGGAGGCTTGTCACTCCTCTCCTTATGGTGGCCACCATGGAGGGCTGAGAATGGCTTCAAAGGTCTTGAGTTGCGGTTTCTATTGGCCGACGTTGTTTAAAGATGCTAGTGATTTAGTAAAGAGATGTGATGCATGCCAAAGAGCTGGCGGAATCTCAAAAAGGGATGATATGCCCCTTACCAAGATTCTTGAGGTAGATATTTTTTATTTTTGGGGTATCGATTTCATGGTTCCTTTCATGAGCTCTTGTGGGAACACTTACATCCTCGCAGCGATGGACTATGTATCAAAGTGGGTTGCAGCCGTGGCTTTACCCAACAATTAAGCCCGGAGTGTTGTCGCATTCCTGAAAAAGTGTATCTTCACAAGGTTTGGCATTCCTCATGCTATCATTAGTGATGGGGGTCCCACTTTTGCAACAAAACTATTGACTCTTTGCTTGCCAAGTATGGAGTAATTCACAAAGTGACTACGGCCTATCATCCTCAAGCCAACGGCCAAGTGGAAGTCTCTAACCGAGAAATAAAGAGCATCTTATACAAAACAGACAATACAAATCGGACGGATTGGTCCAAAAAGTTAGATGATGCTCTATGGGCCTACTGGTCCGTATACAAGACCCCAATTAGTATGTCTCCGTACTGTTTGGTATTTGGGAAAGAATGTCACTTACCAGTGGAATTGGAGCACAAAGCTATGTGGGCCTTTAGGAAGTTTAACTTGGAATGGGATGTCGCAGCAAATCTCCGCGTTGAGCAACTTCATGAGCTTGATGAGTTTAGATTTCATGCATACTCCAGCTCATCCTTATATAAGGACAAGATGGAGTATCTCCATCACAAATATACTCGGGGGAAGGAATTAAAGGTTGGTGATATGGTTCTTCTTTTCCAACTCTCGGTTGAGGTTATTCCCGGGAAAGCTCAAGTCAAAGTGGAGTGAGCCATTCGAAGTTGTATGTGTGACTTCTTTTGGTGCTCTTGATCTCAAGAACAAGAATGGTGAAATTTTTCGGGTCACTGGGCATCGTTTCAAGCATTATTTGGGGAAGTTTGAAGAGAGTCATGTGGTGGCGCTCATTCATTTAAAATGATGTGGTGGTAACATGAGTCGTGCCGTGACATTAAATCAGGCGCTTCTTGGGAGGCAACCCATGTATTTTTCTTTCTCTTTGATTTTCTTCATAGACTAGTAATTTTGAGCTAACTTTTTGGGAGATGTTGCAAGACTTGCATTGAAGCAGTGCAAAGCAAAGCGTAGAAATACAGAGTCTCCTAAGATTATCAGTGCGGCCGCGGTAAGATTTGTGCGGTCCGCAACAGAAGAAGATGAAGGTGATTGATCTCTGAAGCTTGCCATGCGGCCACAGTCATAATTGTGCAGTCCGCGGTGGTCTCACGTGGCCGCGTTCATTTTCATGCGGCCTGTGAGGGCTTCTTTCTGCAATGCCACAGGGTAAGAACCAGCGCGGTCCGCGCTCATTTTTACGAGGCCACAGTGGAGGGTAAGTACTGGGTCCCACAAATGTTCTATAAATAAGGACTTAGGGCATATGTGTTAACTTTTCTCCAAATCGCATACCAGAACCCTCAAATTTCACTGTTCACCTCTAAGACTCTAATTGTGTGCTTTCGTCAAGAGTAGATTCTTTATATTCCTGGAAAAAAATTCTCACAATGATCATTAATTAGTTGTTCATTTCAATTTTTTTCATTTCCCAGTAGCATAGCTTATTTGTTCTTCCGTTTTTCTTGAATTGACTGTTTAGGTTAGTTTATTTGTTGCTTTTAGATGCTAGACATGAATTTTATGGTGGTTAATCGAGTAGGGACAAATTAGGATGTAAAATTTTAAAAAAAATGGGCAAATGTGTAAAACCCTAGTTCGTTCCTAACCCTTTACCCAGCGCGGCCCGCAGTCATTTTTCTGCGGTCCGTATGCTTCCCACTATTATTGGCACGATCTGCGATGGACCTTGATATAAAAAGCTAGTTTTTTCAAGCGCGGCCACGTCCATATTTGTATGGTCTGCGCTAGACCAATGCGGCCGCACCCTCTTTTCACGCTGCCCGCGTTAGTGAGATTCAGAGTAGGTAAGTTTTTGTTGATTGGTTAGTGCTGCCCGCGGTTGTGATCATGCGGCCTGTGGTGCCTTCCACTCGGCCATGCCCCAAAATGTGCGGTTCACGGTGGCTTGTTCTAAAAGGTGTTCTGCAATTATTCATGCTGTTACTCTGCACTTATTTGGAACACTTTGTACACTGCATATGCTCCAACTAACAAAGTTAGACGTGTTTGCTTGCAGAAAATTGTTAAACTAAGAGGACGTGGTATCAAACAACCTGAACGGGACTCCTCCTGGGGAGGAAAAGGAAACCAAACAAAACTCACACATCGATCAAAACTTAAAACAAGGTAGAAAGTAGTGAGTGATGACGACAAGTCGGGGAGTGAGTACCTGCTCTCTCAAGACATCTCAACTGACTCGGGGAAAGCCCCTTCAGTACCAGCCCCACCTTCAGCCCAAGAACCACTAGTTGTACAGTCTGAGTCCTCCGATGGCTCAGCACCAGATAGAGGTGAATACTCCACCTACCTCACATCTTCAGTATTCGGGGAGAGTGCAGCAAATGGTACCAACAGTGACGATGATGTCCCAGGTCGTGGGGTGCCAGAGGATGGTGGTGTAGAAAGAACAAGAAAAGCCGAATTATGGGAGGACCGTTTTGTCAATCAAGTGGCCTTCCACAAATTTTGAGAGATGTGGTCAAAAGGAAAATTGATTTCGGAGATGAGCATAATCACCCGAGACTTATTACCCATACTCCCCAATGTGCACAAGCAATTTCACACCAGATTCAGGTGGGAACATTTTAGAGATGATTTGGTTTATGCAAAAGAGCACATGGTCAAGGAGTTTCATTGCAATGTATCCTATACTAAAAAGGACTCCGATGTGACCAAAGTGCACGACAAAACTAGGGTGTTCTCGGAGAAGGCGCTGAATAGATATTTTTGTTTCAACGACGAAGATGATACCCAATACATAGAGAAGTTGGAACTGAAGGAGGAAGTTCGGTCATGTTTCGCTAAATATTTGGCTCATCCGGGTGTTGTTCCGGATTGGATACAGGTATGGGTAAAGAGTTTGATAAAGAACTTGAATTTCGAGGCTAGAGGGTGGCTCACGTTTGTATGCAACAAGCTTTACCACCAGACAATCCCACTCCCCCGAGTTGTGTTGATTGAATTCTTCATGCCTGGCTTCCCTATTAATGTGGGAAATATAATGTACATGGCAATCACTTCAACGGGGGTGGACAGCACTTGGAATTACCCATATCACAACACTCTCACAATGTATTTCCAGGACTTGAAGGTGAAGAAAAAGTCCTATCATGTGACAGTGTGCCTAGTGTCCCCGCTCTCATGGTTCAACATTCAGGGCCCGGAAAACTGAAAGGACAAAAAGCACAAGGCATCCACCCCTGCCCCAACTGGCGAGTCTGAGGAGCCAATTGCGGTAGAGTGTATTGTCGAGCCTTCTACTGCGCTCCCCTCCATTCAAGTTATCTTTGTCCCGGATTATATGCCATATTCCTCTGCAGGTCCTAGTTCTTCAACTGGCCTATCAGTCCCATCTTCCCGTACCCACCCTGTGACAGCTCAGCACTTAGCAAAGACCTTGGCTAGTTTAAACAACCGGATGTCAGCTGCGACATCCAAGTTGTACCCATTGGCCACATCAGTTGAGGCCCATTCTGTACCAGCCACAGTCCAGATTCCTCAGTCTCTTGAGGAAACATTGAAGAAGCTCCTGGCCAACCAGGAGAAGATTATAGAGACTCAGGCTGCCTTGACAAGGACGGTAGAGTCTCATGGTGTAGCTCTAAAAGAGCTCGTCCGAGAGCACAAAAAGATGAGGAAGACACGGGCATCCAAGGATTCGGTGTAGGTATTTCAAACAGATATGAACAAGCTATTAGCGGATCAGTTACCATTAGACGTGTTATTTGGGGAGTCAGCCCCTCCAGCAGCAACACCGGTGCAACAGCCACAGCAGGAGCATGCATCCATGCCTCCGCAGAAGAAGAGGAAGCTCCCTAGTACTGCGGGTCTAGTGATTCAGCTTGCCGAGATTCAGGAGACTCCTTCCAGTGATACACCCGATATTCAGCTGGTCCAGCAGCAGGACCTATCTCAGCAGCAGAGCAACAGCAGACCGGGGACCAGTCTGAGGTTCCCACCCATACAGATGATCAGGGGGCCACTGATGATGCCATGCCTACAGACCAGGCCTAGGGAACCCTCTATATCCTTTCTCTTGATACTTTATGCTTATTTTGGTAGTTGGCATTGGGGACAATGCCAGCTCTTATTCGTGGGGGTGCACCCTACTTTTTATCTATTCGGATGATTGTATATATTAGATACTCCTCTTATGTTTTTAATTTGATTTTCAAGTTGGTCTGCACATAACTTTGCATTTTAGTTACTTTTCTCGTACTTTTTATCATGGTCTGTATAAAAAGTTACTTTATGTATATATTCATCCCTTTGTTGTATATTGTGCTCCCCCATTGTATATATTCATTCGGTTTTTTTCTATTTTCGTAAAAATTTTCTCGTTATTAACTTCAGAGATAGGCTTGTAGCCTTTTGTTTTGTTTTGGCGTTTTTAATAGGCCTTTGGTTTTCTTAATGCCACTGTTCTTTCCAAGGGTGAAGTGTTGTGGAATCGGGTGGCTCTTCCCAATGATAGATGGCACGACAACATTCTTAAGGATTTGAGTATGTTTTTGATTTTATTTCTTTTTTTTTTATTTTGATATCTCATGGTTAAGGGTACCTCAGGCAAGGCTTCACTTGGGCCTAACACATTTTCCTTTGATCCCATGATCAAAGACATTATGTAGTGATTAGGATGGTGAAAGTCGTGGCCTTGAGACTCTTGTGTTGATCCAACAGTCATCATGTGGTCATTTTGGACCGTTGTGCGCTTGAATCAAAACTAAGGTCGTTGTGGACCCTCGATCGATGTCTTTATCAATCCTTGTGTGTGTGGTAAGAACTCAAATTATGAGTCTAAGTCCTGAGCTGATGGTCTAGAACTTGCCCTGAATGTTCGTTGAGGCAAAATCCTAGGTGAAATTTGACTTGAGAAGTGATTACAGGATCTCCTCGAACCAAATGCTAAGTTAAACAAATCCATGGAAAACCAATGAAATGATCCCCAGTTAACCCTTTTGAGCCTTGAACTTTTTTCTTTCTAGAACCAATGCTACACGCCTATACCCATTCTTAATGATACCCTCTCTTGGCACCCAAATCTTCCCTTGAGTAATGACAAATGTCTAAGTTTGGGGGGGGAGGGGACAAGAAAGGAAACAAAATGGAGTAAGGTACAAAGAAAAAGAAAAGGAAGGCAATGAAAAAGAGAGAAGAAAAATACAAAAAGGAAATCCAATGTGAAAAAAAAAAACAAAAGTGAAAAAGGCTGAAACAAGTAGAAAAAGGAGAAATTTTTTGAATTGCATAAGAAAGATTGACAGTGTGTCCCTCTAACCCGTGAAAGGAAGTGAAACACTCGAATGAGTCAAGAAAGTGTGCCAAAATGAATCAATGGAAGTGCTAAAGGGAAGATTGTACTCACCGGAACACGAACATATCCTACCCTTCCGCAAAATCCTTCACAATGACTCCACAAAAGCCCTATATGATCTTGAGTTGAAGGAAACCTACATTAGTAGATACTTACATAAGGGCCAAGCATATGGTACTTGGTGCCTGACTGGTGACGTTCTTCTTCAGAGAGATGAGCGAAGGTCCATCGATCTCGGTTTTGTGGGTCAATACTCTAAAAGGTGAGGTTTTCTTAGGGACATCTGAGGACATGTGAGTTTGGGTTCCACAACGACAAAAGCTATTGAGAGAAGTTCCTTGATGAAATGTGTCATTTCTTGATGCTCTTGTGTCACACTTGATCCACAAGTTTTCAAAGTCTAAATGTGTTAATGATGCATTCGTATTGAGGGCGGTTGTTAGTCCCAATTAATATTTTTTGAGGTTACCTTAGGATAGTTGGAATTACTTGGATGTTTTCTTTAAGGCGGGGGTCTTATATTGTTTTCTTGAGGACAAGAAAAGGTTTAAGTTTGGGGGAGTTGATAAGTAGGATTTTACCGTGTTTTATGCCCCTACTTGCCTATGCTTTGAGTATAATTTGCTACAAAATAGCCCCAAAATGCTTACAGGTTGTGCTTGATTGCAGGTTTGAGTAACAAAATGACGAAGTGTCAAATATTGGATCAAAACAGAGTGAAACCTGCTCAGGTATCAAAGGCCAAGTGAAGTAGTGAAACAAGGAGCCTAGTGCGGACCTCACAATTGTGCATGTGGCCGCACTAGGGGTTTCAGAGAGTAGCACGATCAAGCCTAGCATAACGCGGCCGCTGTTGGAAATGTGCAGCCCACGTCCAGCATACGCGGCCGCACTATTATGGTATGTGGCCCGCATCACAAAGGTTCAGAAAAGAGTATGACTAGGTCTAGCATAAAGCGGTTGCGGTTGGAAATGTGCGGCCCGCATCCAGCTCATTCGGTCACGCTATTATGGTATGCGGCCCCTGTCACAAGGTTCAGAGAAGATGAAGATTTTAGCAAAGGCAAGCCATGCGGCCGCGATCACCATTTTGAGGTCCGCGCCACACCTTTACGCGGTCTGTGCCAGCCACTTCAGAGAAGATAGAAATTGAAGCCGAAGAGCCAGTACGGTCAGAGTTGGAATTGTGCGGCCCGCACTGACCCCACAGGAGCAATTTTGTCCAATATTTCCAGCCCGCTATAAATAGATCATTTTACCATTTTTAGAGAAGTTCTTTAGGTTTTATTTTGACTGAATAGAGCTGCGCTTGTGAGGATGGAAGCTTAGTCTATTTTGTCATTTTAGTATTAATTTCTCCGTAGATTCTTAGCTTAATCTTAGTAATTAATTATTATGTCTATTTCTTCTGATTCTTCTTTAATTATGTCTAGCTATACCCATTAGCAAGGGTTGTGGCTCAACCTTAGTGTGGGCAATTGATTGGTGTTTCTTTCTAATGATGGATTGCTATTGGGTAGTTGCTATTTGGGTTAATTTTATGCTTAAATTAAGGATTGGTGGTTGCAAACATTGATCCTAGCTTAGTGGGTTTTGACTCTTCTTGAGAAAGAGAGTCTGTGACCCTAATATTGATCCAATAAGGAATCGGGATGGATCCATGAGAAATGGTAGTTCCAATTAGTGGGTTAAATCTCAAGAGAGTAATCACCCTACTTGAACCCTAGTTTCTTGGACTAATTGGCCTACCCAATTGGTCTCTCGAGAGTCAATCGGGCAAAATCACTATCTCTACCGAGAGGTGTGAGAGTTGGTACAATTATGCAATGGTTATAGCATAAATCCCGAATACGTCAATCTATTCCTTGCGGTTTCTACCAGTTAGTTAACCACCTAGGTGATGCCATGACCCTAGTGCCTTTCTTCCTATTAGTTACAACCAAGCAATATTCCTTTAGCATAATTTAGTCTTCAATTTTAGTTCATAATAATAGTTGTTAATACAAAGAAAACCCAAAAACGTTAGGAGTGCAATTAGAGCTCAACCATAAGTCTAGGCAAAACAGACAATACAACTCCATTCCAAGCTCCATGTGGAAATTCAACCACAAACCACTATTCGGGTAAAAGCTGTAGCGACACGCTCTCCATATATTTGTATAGCGTTGAGTCGTCAGCGATCCACGGACAGGTACTATACTGGTTACACTCCATACTATCCTGGCTGGTTAGAAGAAAGTCACAATGGTTTGGGTCAACCCGGGTTTATTCGAGGTCATAGGATCATCGACGAAAAGGCGGAAGCACAATTTAAGTACAACCAATTGAATAAGAGGATTCAGGAATGTGAAAAGAACGGAAAGAAATGGATGTCAGCGCCAACAAATGAATGGGTACTTAGAGCGGGATTTAGTATAGATGGAAAGGAAATTCCTCAGAAGGATCGAGGACTGCCAGGATGCTGATGGAAATGAAGACGGGCACCTAGCCAGAACCTACTTGCTGCTAGGACTTCACGAGCTGGTACAATTGTTTGATGGAGCCTAAGATGCTGAGTCTAGGGAAGATCCATCAGGGACCAAATAGATAGAAATTTACCTTTTCGTTTATGAATGTTATAAAGCCAATGGCCATTAATGACATTTTATTTCCTGCTATTTAGTGTCATATTATTTTTATCAATAAAATGAGGCATTTAGCATTATAAATTCTCCAAATTAATTTGTCGCTAGCTTACCTTGGGCACAATGAGGCCTCCAAATTAGGACACTATTTACATTCCTGCACTATATGTTTAAATATCTTCTTTTCTAATCCTCACTAAATCGTTACCTTGTTTTGTTTTTACTTTGTTTATTCCCCTCCCCAAAGGTTAGTTCGTGCACTCTGCATCATCATCATACTCCACAAGATCCCAGGGCCGTCCACCTACTCCTCTTCTTAGTCCTATCAGAAACATGAACAAAGAAAAAATGGAAGATTTAAGCAACACCAGGAAGGAGAATTCAGTTGAACGAGTAGAGGTTATCGGCGTACTTAGTTTTCCAAAAAAAAAAGTGCCTCTCAGCTCGAGCAGAAGTTGTTCAAATGTCAAGAAGAATTGGACTAAGTTTAGAACTTGGCAAGCTTATCGTTTTCCCTCACCACCCTAGACGTTAATTTCCCAAACGCTCAAAACCCCCCACCCCCACAAAACATTCCAAAATTGCAAAACCACTATGCTTCTCACCACTACTGTAGCAGTTGCCACACATCTAACAATACTCCACTACTCATCCCGGAACCTATGAACTCCAAAAATGACCATTCTTACCCTTACCATGACATTCCTATCTATGTGGAAACAGTGTTGTATCCTGCTCAACCCATTTCAAACAAACCCAGGTTTGAGGATAAAGACACGCTTATCAGGAATTTGGTAGAAAAACTCAATGAGCTGACTAGAAGGATTCAAGGTGTCGAGGGAAGTAAGGGTATTGAAGGATTGAACTAAGAAGACCTCTGCATTCAACCCGACGTCAAACTGCTCGAGGGGTACAAACCTCCGAAGTTCGAGATGTTTGATGGTATAGAGGATCCGAGAGTTCATCTAAGAACATATTGCGGCAAACTGGTCGGAGTAGGGAATGATGAGAAGATTCGCATGAAGCTCCTCATGAGGAGTCTAAAAGGAGATGCTCTGTGTTGGTACATTAGCCAAGACTCAAATAAGTGGTCGAATTGGGTAAGTATTGAATTCGATTTCATGGACAGATTCAAATTCAACACAGGAAATATGCCAGATGTGTTCTACATGTAGAACCTAAAGAAGAAACCTACAGAAACATTCCGCGAGTATGCTACTTGTGGGATATCAGAAGTTGCTAAGGTCCGACAAGCTTTAGAAGAAGAACAAATGAACAGGTTTTTCGTTCGAGCTCAAGACCCATAGTACTATGAAAGGTTGATGCTGATTGAAAGCCAGAAATTTTCCGACATCATCAAGCTAGGGGAGCGGATCAAGTAACGTATCAAAAGTGGTATGTTTACGAACTTTGAATCTTTACAGGCTACCAACAAGGCTCTACAATCTGGTGGCACGTTCAAGAAAAGGGATCTGAGCGTCGTGATGGTTGCACAGAGAACAAAGTCCATAATAAAATACCAAACCTACCCAATGCCTCCACTTACATATCAACCTAACCTAAATTACCAATCACCTCCACCTCTTACATACTAACCCACTTCACCCAAATACTACCAACTAGAACATGTTTACCGAACCTACAATACTCAACTGCCTCACTTTCAATCACCTCCACCACGTCAAAACTTTTCTAGACCTCGACCAATTTCGACGCAGACTGCCTAAACAGTATACTGCCATTCAGAACCAATTGACAAGCAGTACGAAAGACTCAAAGCTGCTAGTTATGTCAACCCTATCCCAGCCATAACTCCAGAAAACCCTTCCCACTAGGTGAACCCCAATAGAACCTCTGCATAACATTCTGTCTTGAAAGGGTACACCATAGATGACTGCCAAATGAGATCCAGGCTTTGACCGACAGCAAAATCATCGTGGCAAAGAAGCCAGCCCTGAATGTTCAATAGAGGATGATTGGGATCCCAAAAGATCAATCATTTGATAACAGAAGGTGACCATCTAAAGAAACCAACAGTCACCCTTAATCCAATTGTAGTCTAGATTCAGCCTTCGAAGATACTGAGGTGAACATTTCCGTAGCACTTGAGTTCGAAACACCATTTTATGCAAAGGCATTAACGCCAATTGAGGTCGAGTTTGGTCCCTAAAGGCCCATGTACCATTTGAAGTGGTTGTAGTACCTTCTGAGGCAAAGGTACTCATTCCTATAGCAACGTCTGCCGTAGCACAATTCCATACGAAGGCCATCCCTTGTATTACACAATCAAGGAAAGAAGGAAAGGGAAAGCCAAGTTCGGATAAGCAATTGCGGCACAAGGTATGAAAAGGTCCGGCAAGGTTTATAATTTGAAACACCTTGTTGAGTCAAGTAAGTAGACCTTTGGTCAACAAACCATCACCAAAACTGGGCCCGATGATCTTTAGAGGAAGATACAAGCAAAGGAATACTCAATCATTGATCAGCTAAACAGAACACTGCCGCAGATTTCTATCCTATCTTTGCAATAAAGTTTTGATGGTCACAAGAATGACTTATTAGAGTATTGAATGAGGCATATGTACCAAGCAACATCATCGAAGGAGAAATGGCAAACATGGTGGGGCAGGTATTGGAGAATCACAAGATCACTTTCCATGAAGAATAGTTGCCACCAAGAGGTTTGAGTCATAACAAGGCATTGCACATCAAAGTGTAGTGCGAGGATTATTTTATCACTCGAATCCTGGTTGATGGGGGGTCCAGTCTCAATATTTGTCCACTGATGACACTCAGGACATTGGGGAAAGGGCTACATGAAATCAAAGATGGGGCCATCAACATTAAGGCTTTCGATGGGTCTCAAAGGTCTACCACTGGGGAAATTAGCCCGTGTCTACGTATGGGGTCCACTTGGTTTGATGTTAATTTTCAAGTAATAGACATACTGGCATCTTACAACTTGCTTCTAGGACAACCTTGAATTCATGATGCAGGGGCTGTAGCGTCAACCCTGCATCCGGCGGTGAAGTTTGAGTGGAATCACCAACAGGTAATTATTCACGGCGACGGTAGCAATCCCATATATAGTCGCCAACCATTCCGGTCATCTGGGGGAAAAAGGAAGATAGGTGGAGAAATTTACAACCACATCAAACAGTCAACATTGTTGATAAGGATAATGGTGGGATAACAAAATTGAAAGCATACTGAATTGCAGCGCGTATGAGCTTTGCAAGGGACTCGGCAAGAATCTCCAAGGAATCGTTAAGCACATCAAGATCAAGAAACACAACACCACCTTCGGATCGGGGTATGAGTACACTTAGGATTAAACCACTGATCACCACCTTTGCGCAATCCTTACTGCCCATTGGAGCAGCCAATACCCCATTTTGGAGCAGACCTTCCAACCGGCTGAAGTTATCTACGGGTCAGAAGAAGAATAAACCCTAGCAGCAATGAAGAATTTGTTCCTGGAAGACGATAATACGGACTGCTATGTGATTTTTTAGGATGAGGAAGGCCCTTCCATACAGGCTGTAAACAAAGGAGCACGCCTCAACAACTGGACCGTCAGAACCACCAGAGCCCGGCGTGCCTCGGGGTAGCAAGGCTGAATAAGTACAATGCACTATTTTATTTTACCAGTTAACTTCCTTTCACACTTTCGTTTTTGCAAGAAAAAACACCAATGTTCAAAAAATTTATGGAATTTATCAAAAACACTTCAGCTTTCTTGGAAATCTTACTCTTATTACTTTCTCTCATTTACTTTATTTACAGTATTACTTGTACTTATCTTTTTGAACCAACGATTGTGACATGCAACGAGACAACGAATAAAAAGACCTAGACTCAGAGGAAGATGATATACCGTACGATATTGTTATAGGTGTTGAGAATTTTGATAATCGACCTAAGTCCAATTTGTATGAGACTAAGGTTGTCAACTTGGGAGATGCAGAAAATGTCAAACAAACTTGCATCTGCGTTCATCTGTCACCATTTAAAAATAAAGAGTACATAGAATTAATAAAGTAATATTTGGACATATTCGTCTTGTGATATAATGATATGACTTGTTTTAGTACATTATTGTGGCACAAAAACTGCCAACCGGCCCCACATGTCCACCAGTACAATAGAAGCTAAAAAAATTCAAACCCGACATGAGTTTGAAAATTAAGGAGGAAGTCACTAAGCAAGTCAAAGCTAAGGTTCTCAGGGTATTAGAATATCCAACATGGTTAGCCAACATTGTGCCGGTACCGAAGAAGGATGGTAAGGTCAGAGTTTGTGTCCACTACCGGGATATTAATCGAGCCGGTCCAAAAGATGACTTTCCCTTGCCAAATATACACATCCTGATTGACAACTGCAACAAGCATGAACTACAGTCGTTTGTTGATTGTTTCGCTGGGTACCATCAGATAAAAATATCAAGAAGATACTGAAGAAAATGATAGAGAAGCATAAGTAGTGGCAAGAGAAGTTATCATTTGCTTTATTGGGTTACCACACGACAGTCTGCACATCTACTGGGGAAACCCCTTATATGTTGGATTATGGTACAGAAGCGGTCATTCCCGCTGAGGTAGTGATTCCTTCCCTAAAGATCATACAGGAAGCAAAACTCGGCGACGTAGAGTGGGTGGAAAATCATTATGATCAGCTAGCTCTTATAGATGGGAAGAGAATAAATGTGGTTTGTCATGGTTGGATTTACCATAACAGAATTTTCAAAGCTTTCAACAAAAGAGTCAAACCAAGACGGTTCACACCGGGGCAGCCGGTATTAATGAATATTTTTACACATCAAGATGAAGCCAAAGGGATGTTCTCTCCCAAATAGAAGGGCACATATATGGTTAATCGGGTTCTAATGGGAGGAGCATTTATACTTGCAGAATCGGACGGAGAAGTTCGGCCAAAATCAATCAACTCCGATGCAGTGACGTGATACTATGTGTAACGTCTACTCTTTCCTATATGACACAAATTGAAATATGTCTTACCTTATTCCCGTTTAAGAGGGGATACATAGACAACAGCCTATGGGTTCAGTCACAATTCAATAAAATGTTCATTTCCCCTGCAATTTGAAACTGGGGTAGAGTTTTGAGGAGGACCCTCAAAATTCTGAAGTAATTTCAATCGATCACCACAAAAAGCCGTTAGAAGCACCATCCCAATAAATTGGTACATAATTTTGAGAAGGGACTTAAAAGTTCTGGAGCAAGAGAGGTGGTAACATCTTGAATCGCGTTGCAGTCGCTGGTTCATCTAAAGAAAGCTATTCTTAATTATGTATTTACGCCATATTTTTTTACTAAATCATGCATGTTTGTTACCAAAGTCACTTTGTTTAGCAACGCTACCCCAATGATACGTGCATCATCACCAGATCAGAATCAAGCAGATCAAACAGAGCCGTCAGGGACACGAACTAACCTTTCCCCTTTATGAAACTCATAATTTTTTCTTTGGATGCAGGCACCCAAATCACAAAATTATATATACAAACTGTTATGGAATATAACTCTCGAATGTATTTCTTCACAACCGCTATCCCCATATAATATCCCCAGCAGCCAGAACATCACAATCAGCTACCATCTATCAGCAAAGAAATTTTTGTCACCATTCGCCTTTTATCCCTTGGATAAGGCTACTATTCTGCCTTCTAAGGTTAAGCTCTACCTCCACCTACATTACTGCATTGCATAAGGTTATTATTCTACCTTTCGAGACTAAGATTTATCTCCACCTACATTCCTGCATTGCATAAGGCTACCATTTTGCCTTCCGAGACTAAGCTTTGTCTCCTACTACATTCCAGCATTCCATAATGCTACTATTTTGCCATTTGAGACTAAGCTCTGTCTCCACCTGTATTCCTGCATTGCATAAGGCTACTATTCTGCCTTCCGAGACTAAGCTCAAACTCCATTTACATTCCTGCATTGCAAGGCTACTATTCTATCTTCCATGTTATGCTCTACCTCCATCTACATTTTCTTCATTGCATAAGGCTACTATTCTACCTTTTGAGGTTAAGCTCTGCCTCCATCTACATTTCTTGCACTGCATAAGGCTACTATTATGCCTTCTGAGGTTAAGCTCTACCTCAATCTGCATTTCCTGCATTGCATAAGGCTACCATTCTGCCTTCCGAGACTAAGCATTGTCTCCATCTACATGGCTGAAATATCACCACTTTATTATTGTACGTGCATGGCTGAAATATCGTCACCTGTATATACATCTTGCATGGCTGAAATATCGCCACTTCATCTTGAACTGGCTAAAATATCTCCATTTTATCTTGCATCGGCAGAAATATCGCCACTTTATGTACATTCTGCATCTGCTGAAAGATCACCGCCCCATTGCATCAGTTGCAAAATCGCCACTTTTATTTACCTCCTGCATCAGCTGAAAGATCGCCACTTCATTTACTTTTGCATTGGCTGAAATATCATCGCCTCATTGACATGTTGCACCAGCTGAAATATTGCCAATTCATTTAAATCATGCATTGGCTGAAATATCGCCACCTTTATTTATGTGTTGCATCAACTGAAATATAGCCACCTGTATCATGACTTCATCTTGCACTAGCTGAAATATTTCCACTTCATATTGCATTGGCTGAAATATCACCACTTTATTTACCTTCTGCATCGTTGAAAGATCGCCAACTGCATTTACATCTTGCATCGGTTGAAAGATCACCACTTCATTTACTATATTTCATCGGCTGAAATATCGCCACTCCATTTACACTTGCATAGGATGAAAGATCGCCACCCTCTACATCTCATAGGATGAAAGATATCCAAACTATCCAAAGGCGCCATTGTTCGGAGGCACAATTTTCATAGCCCGAGAACGCCATGCCATTGTCTGAGGACCCCTTTTAATATCTTACACATCATTATTCAAATGAATCATAGCTCGGAGGCATCATCCTCATAGCCCGGGAGCATCATTTCATGGGCTACGAATCCTTTATTATACGTTTCATAGCCCAGGACACCATGGCCTAACGACGTCATCCTAGCCGATCAAAGATAACATTCATGGTCCGACGGGAACTTTCATCACGTTTAAATATATGCACAATATACGCTTGTATTGTTTATTTGCAGGTAAACCGGTGAGCAACGGCCATCTCGGCAGGAGCAATCCTGTTCCGGTGCCCGCATCCCTATTATACTTTAACCATTCACCCCAACCTAAATGTTGTTTCCGTACTTGAAAAACCTCCATCGGCATAATCCGACGACGGATCCTGAGCTACATACGGCCCGATTCCTGTAATACCAGGGACATGTAAGCAGCTCAAAAACCAGAGCACAGTCAACCTTTTCTAACCACTTCGCCCGGTCAAAATTTGTCATCATATCTTTACTAGACAACTCTTTCATCCTTCCCGGGTAAAAAAGGAGCAGCTATAGATACCCAATTTTTTCCTTTTATATTTTTTATATACAAAATGCTTTCAAGATACCGTATATATGCATATATAAGCAGGTCTGAGCATTTTCATATTTTTCAAATTTTTTTAAAGATTTTTAAAATCAATTTAGTGTCTATTTTAGTAGTACAAAATCAATAATTATCCCCAAAATCATCAATTTTACTGAATATTTTTTTATTTCTATATTTATACAAAAATATAATTAATGTAATTTTTATATATTATTACAACTTCATTTGGTATTTTAAAAGATAAATTGCATATAATTATAATTTTAGCCTACTGTAAGATTTAAGAGTATTTTATAATTATAAAATTAGTTCTGATATTTTTCAATTAATATTTATGTATTATTAACTAATACAGTAATTTTAATTTATTTTCAAAGTAATTTATTATTTTTGTGAAATAAAAAAGGGGGAAAGGCTGGCTATTTAACATATAGCCTAATTTGTTTCAATTATAGCCAAATTGACCCTCCAATTGACCCAATCTTAACCTCCAATTGTACTTGTCCAATTTCAATTTTAACCCAGCCCCTTAACTCATTTCCACGATCCACCCGGTCATTTCTTTTAATCCAGGCCATTGATCATTTTGATCAACGGCCGCGATTACTCTATACCTTTTTAATTCCCTTGCCCTAACCTAATCCACCCACTTTATTTGGTCGGCCTCCATTGACTATTGTCCACTATCAAACTCTCTCACAGGTTCCACGAAACCCTAGCCTCTCTCATCCTCTCCGACCACAATCGCACCAGAACTTGTGGCTTTTCAGGCTATGGATGTCCTGTACTCACCTCCCTTCACTCTTAAACTCTTGGTACTCGAAATCTTATGGTCTGACCTCGATGGTTTCTTTTCAGATCTTCTGAGATCCAGGGTTTTGAGGCCTCTTCGATTTTTTTCCGGCACATTCAAAGCATTTCGAGCCCATTTCTAACTCATCCGACTCAGGATCGGACTTTTCCAAGCCTTTCTCGTTCTAGGGTTTCTCTTGACGAGTTTGATCTTGTGTGTGGACTAGGATTCTGTTATGGAACCTTGGATTCTCTCAAAAGTCTATGTATTGCATTTGAGCCTCTTTTTTTGTATCTCTAAACTTTTCTATGCTAGGCTTTTCTAATTAGCACGAAAGTTCTTTCTTGATTCAGATGCATGTACACTTTATATATGATGAATTCTCCCTTCAAAAAAGGTTTTTTGCCAACTTTCGATTTATTCATAATTTCTTTTATAGATTATTCATTGATTATTACTAATTTCCTTAAATTAATCAATTTATTCACCTTTTCTAGTTGGATTCATTCATACCAAAACTCAATTATGATTTTACTAGGTGTTGATTGATTGCGTTTCCTTATTTGCACAAACCGTGTTGCTATCAAACACTTTCCTTAATAAGTTTCTGTGTATTTGCCCTTATTGTACTACTTTGGAAAATATTTTGATCAAACTCTTTCCTTAATTGTTTTACCTGTTTGAAATCAAAATTCCTTAATTGAAGGAGGACTTATGTAATTGATTTCAAAACTATTTTCTTACCTATTTTTACTTGCCTTTCTGCACTATCAAGGGCAAGACCCTTCTGCACTTTAGGAGTGCAGAAGTTTAATATATTTTACACATATCACTTACTAAACATTTTCAACATCAATACCCCTACACTCTTAATTCAACACTCCACTCGCTTCTGAGATCTTCTGGCTATTTGCATGCAATCTAGCTTTGCTACTACTTTTATCTTCTTGTTTCCCTAAAACTGGTATGTTCTTATTTAGATTTCATGCTCATCCGTTTGTGTTTGTTTTAAAGCTTCTACAATCTTGCATGCTTTGCAGTTTATGTTCAGTGTTATGTTATTCTCTTTGCATCTATTGATGTTGTGAATCCCCATACTCGTATTCCCTTCTATATGTTTGAGTTAAAAGTTCAGGCATGGCAGTATCTGAACTGATGCTCATGTCCGGACTTGATGCTTTAATAGATCCTAACACCCAAACAATGTGGATAATAGGCTACTTGGGGCGTGCCAACACTCTTCAATGCTAAGTATGACCACCAGCCTATCTTGGCTTTCCCTAAAATCTCCCTATTGCACTCACACTCTCTCTTAGATTCTAAGTTCTTCCCCCTTCCATAAGCCTTGCTTTAGGACCTTGAGCTCCCTCTAAACTTGGACATTTGAGTGCTGGCCTTTCCCCACTTTACTATAATTTAATTCTGCAATGATTTGGGTGTAAGCACTGCCGGGAATCCATTTGAGGCTCTTGGGAACTCTAACACACCCAAAAATGAGAAAGGCTTCGTAATGTTATCCTTTCGAGTTGGTTTACTTCATGCTTCAGACAAAAGTCTGAATCAGACTCTCCTTGGTTTGGATTTTTAGCTTTCTGATGTAAATTTTATTTTTACTTTCCTTTATTCACTCTAGGCTGTAATAATTTGTAATAACTTATGAGGTTTATAGTGAAATGGGAGGATCACTCATGTATGCATAAGGGTAGATATCATGTTCATAGGTATTTACTTCTGCAAATCATGTTAAGTTCTGCACTCCTGCATTACGCAGATAAAAACCATGCCTACAGGTTCTGCATTTCATATAGACATCCTGTCTTTAGTTTCTGCACTTCCACATTTTTTTAGAAATCCATGTCTGTAAATTTCTGCATTTTTTCATCTTAGAAATCATGCCTATAAGTTTTGAATTTCTATATCTCATATAGATAACATGTGTAGCCTCTGTTCTGAGGAGTGATTATCCAGTATTGCATTGATGTGATCCATATAATTTATAAACCTAGGACCCCCATTTTCAAGCTATTTCGTCAAATTTTCAGCTTTCTTTGTTTCTTTAGAATGTCAAGTTATTTGCAACCATTGTGTGGAGAAATCTATTTGAAACCCTTATGTGCGTATCTGTTGTTTGCATTTAAAGTCACAATTGTAGCATGACCGAGAACCACACTAGTGGATCTTGAGTGGTGCCTAACACCTTCACTTAGAGATAATTTCTAGCTCTTGCCCAAATCTCTGGTTTCTAAATCAAAACCCTCTTAGTGTATTAATTCACTTTAATCATTCGGTGGCGACTCTTCAATTCAAACTCAATTCTCACAAGGGAACGAGTTGTCCTCCCAAATGTCATAAATCCAATTTTGCTTAAAAAATGGGGCATCGACAGCATGGCGACTCTGCTGGGGATATTATGTAAGGGTGTTACCGTTAAATATTATTTGTGATTTTATGCTTCCTTAAATGTCTTTAACGTTTTAATGTGTTTATTTTTTCTCTTCTACCTCAAAAACTGACTTGGCTCTTTGTTTCTTTTCTTTAATGCTTTCATTTAGTGCTTTCCTTTAATACTGTTGTAATTATGAGCAATTATTGTAATTATTACTTATGAACATGCAAATACGAGTCAACTTGCTTAATTATTGTGACTGCATATTTAACATCATCTTCCTCTCATGCCAAACAAAATACCATAGCAACGCTTATAATGAGTGGTTGCGCGCTTCCAATATTATCACCCCCTAAATCTGGCAAAGGCATATTTGCGGTAAAACCAGTCGATCAACGGTGTAGTCGACAGTTCCGTGCTTTTCCCTCTTTAATTATCCACTCAAGGGTACTACTCTAATACCCCATAGAAAACCTACTCAGTTTAATTATGCATGCATCACTATCAAAACAAAGCCGAGTCAGTTATGTTGTTCGCATAATGACTCTTTAAGATAGCCTTGTCCAAAGACAATTGGTTTCCTTGGAACACAAACGGACACTACCACGTTCTGTGCATTTATTTGGAGAAGTAAATGCTGCTCATGCAAATAATAGGTATTTAAATAGTCGAGTCTGGCGGGGGTAAAGGCCTAACAATTTTGTTTTGCAAAGATAAGGCACGAAGTCTCCAAATTCGAAATGGTCACCAACATCCACCCGAAAATACTAAATTGGTGGGAAGATCTTCATTCCAGTGATTAGACCCTTGTCCAAAAATACTTTGGGAATCTACCTTTCCTTTTTGAAAATCCAACCCAACAAAAAAATTGTTGAAGCTGCTACCCTATTCAGGGATTGCGATAGGTCTGTATTTCGCTTCGGGGAGATTGATATGACACCCCTATTAAAGGAAAAAAAGGGCTGGCTCGTGTACGGTGGGAAACTCTGAGTTTGCCAATGCCAAAGAACCGCAAATGTCGAGGTTTTCTCAAGATGATGGGTTTAAAGAAGAATCTTAATTTAACTTGCCTAGAGGAGTCGTACATCCTATTTGAAAATTTGTATGAAAGGTACGGTCACAGAAAATCTTACCGTACTTATCCTGACGAGTTCGCCCTTACATCATTGCGGCATATTCATTAGAATGTATTTGTCTTCATGTTCTGCTTCTTGGAGATGATAGTATTTCCTATGAAGAAGGCTAGGACCCATACGAGACTAGTCATGGTCACCAGAACTTTAATAGAGGGAAATGGCGGGCAGCCATTTAGCGTAGTGCTCATGATTATTGCGGAGATGTACCAAGCCCTAGAAAAGTGACAATAGGGAGCCAAGCACTTCAAGGGTTGCAACTTGTTACTCCAACTCTAGCTCATGGAGCACCTCCAGAAGGGTGAATATCAACAAGAGATCCAACGTAGGGATTGGGATGCTCATATCGCCTTCCATTGGCCAAGACGAATGAACTATATGCCCAACATGTTTGCTCAGTTGGAGGATGCCAAAGGATGGTAGAACTGTTTGAAAATCTGAAAGAGAACCAAGTACAATGGATGTTCAAATGGTTCCCTACTGAAGAGCTCATTTCTGATCTCGGGACGCACCATCTTTAATACTTATTTGTTTGAGAGGAACTTACCCGTACGTCCCTCTTCGAGTAATAAGACAGGCTGGTGGGAAGCAGGTTATACCAAGGGTTGACAAGATGAGTCACTTCCAGGCCGAGTTTCAAGATGATAATATCCTTTACATGTGCCAAGCTCAGCACATGTGGCACTACAAAATCATCATGGGAAGGGACACTATTGAGCCAGACAAGTACCATGCTGGTTATACTCCATATGATCCTAGCTCGTTAGAAGACAATCACAATCGTTTGGGTTAACCCGGCTTATTCGAGGTCATAGGATCATCTAGGAAAAGGTCAAAGCACATGTTAAGTACAACCAATTGCGTAAGAGGATTCGGGAATGTGAATATAAGCACTGTGAAATTTAAGAGGCCAACAAAAAGCTGATCGAAGAATGGAAAGACATGGCTGTTAGCACCAACAAAAGACTGGGTTACTTAGAGCGGGGTTTAGTAGAGCTGGAAAGGAAATTCGCCTGAAACATCGAGGAATGTCAGGATGTCGAGGGAAATAAAGACGGGCACCAATCCAGAACCTACTTGCCACTAGGACTTCGCGAGCTGGTACAACTGTTCGATGGATCCAAAGATGCCGAGTCTGGGGAAGGTCCATTAGGGACCAAATAGATAGGAGTTTACCTTTTCATGTATGAATGTAATAAGGCCAATGGCCATTAATGACATTTTATTTCCTTCTATTTAGTGTCGTTTTGGGATTAGTCTTATTTTTATCAATAAAATGAGGCATTTAGCATTATAAGTTTTCCAAATCAATTTGCCACTAAGCCTACCTCGGGAACAACGAGGCTCCCAAATTATGACACAATTTACATTCCTGCACTATGTGTTTAAATATCGCAACGTCTTCTCTTGTAATCCTCACTAACTTGTTACCTTGTTTTGATTTTACTTTGTTTGTTCCCCTCCCCAAAGGTTAGTTCGTATGATCGGGCATCATCATTATACTCCAGAGGATCCAAGGGCCATCTACCTACTCCTCCTCTGAATCCTATCACAAACAGAAATAGAGGAAAAATGGAAGATTTGAGCAACTCCAGGAAGGAGAATTCTATTGAATGGTTAGAGGTTACTCAGGGTATTCAGGTTGCCAAGAAACGTTCCTCTCAGCTCGAGGTGAAGTTGTTGACATTTCAAGAAGAACTGGACCAAGTTCGGAACTTGGAAAGCTTATCATTTTCCCTCACCACCTTAGACGTCAGTTTCCGAAATGCTCAAAACCACCACACCCCTACAAAATATTCCAAAATTGCAAAACCACTCTGCTCCTCACCACCATTGCAACACTTGCAACACATCTAACAATACTCCACTGCTCATCCCCGAACCTATGAACTCCAAAAATGCCCATACTCACCCTCACTACAACACCTCTATCTATTTGGAAAATATGCCGCATCCTGCTCAACGCATTTCAAACACACTCGTGTATGAGGATAAAGACTCGCTCATCAGCAATCTGGCAGAAGAACTCAAGAATCTGACTAGCAGGATTTAGGGCGTTCGAGGGAAGTAAGGGGATTGAAGGATTGAACTACGAAGACCTTTGCATTCAGCCCGATGTCAAACTGTACGAGGGGTACAAACCTCCTAAGTTCGAGATGTTTGACGGTACAGGGGATTCTAGAGTTCATCTAAGAACATACTGCGACAAACTGGTCGGAGTAGGGAAGGACGATAAGATTCACATAAAGCTCTTTATGAGGAGTCTAAACGGAGATGCTCTATCTTGGTACATCAGCCAAGACCCGAAGAAGTGGTTGAATTGGGTAATATGGTGTTCTATTTCATGGACAGGTTTAGATTCAACACAGAAAATGTGCCAGGGGTGATCTACATCCAGAACCTAAAGAGGAAACCAATGGAGATATTCCACGAGTATGCTACTTGTTGGAGATCAAAAGCTACTAAGGTCCAACTGGCTTTTGAAGAAAAACAAATGAATAGATTTTTTGTCCGAGCTCAAGACCCATAGTACTATGAAAGGTTGATGTTGATTGAAGATCAAGGAAGGTACCGAAAGTGGTATGGTCACGATCTTTGAAGTTTTACGGGCTACCAACAAGGCTCTACAGTCGAGTGGCATGTCCAAGAAAAGGGACGCGAGGGTCATGATGGTTGCACAGAGAACAAAGTCCCCAATCAAATACCAAACCTACCTAATACCTCCACTTACATATCAACCTACCCCAAATTACCAATCACCTCCACCTCCCACATACCAACTCATTTTACCCTAATTCTCTCAACTAGCACATGTTTACCAAACCTACAATACTCAACTGCCTCACTATCAATCACCTCCAACACGTCAAAACTTCCCTAGACCTCGACTAAATTTTGACCGCAGACCTCCCAAATTGTATACCTCTATTGCTGAACCAATTGACCAGTTGTACGAAAGATTCAAAGCTGTTGGTTTTGTCAACCCTATCCCTGCCATAACTCTAGAAAAAACCCTTCCCAATGGGTCAACCCAAATAAAACTTGTGCATACCATTCTAGCATTAAAGGTCACACCATTGATGAGTGCCGGATAAGCTCCAGACTTTGATTGACAACAAGATAATCATGGCAAAGGAGCTAGCCCTGAATGTTTGCAATAACCCTGTACCAGAACACAAGGGTGGAGGTGTTCATATGACTAAAATAGAGGATGATTGGATCCCAAATGATCAATCGGTTTGATCATATAAAGCAACGATCCTGAGAAACCAACAGTCACCCTTAATCCAATTGTAGTCCAGATTAAGCCTTCTGAAGATTCCGAGGTGAACATTTTCGTACCACTTGACTTTGAATCACAATTTTCTACAGAGGATCCAACGGTAATTGAGGTCGAGTTTGGGTCCCCGAAGGCGCCTATACCATTTGAAGTTGTTGTAGTACCTTCCGAGGAAAAAAGTACCCATTCTTGTAGCAATGTAGGCCATAGCACCATTCTATACGAAGGCCATCCCTTAGGATTACACAGCCAAAGCTAGAAGAAAAGGGAAATCCATGTTCGAAAAAGCAATTGCGGCACAAGGTATGAATAGGATCGGCAGCGTTTATGCTTTGGAACACTTCGCTGAGTCAAGTAAGCATACCTTTGGTCAACAATCCATCACCGAAACTAGGTCTGATTATCTCTGGAGGAAGATAATAGTAAAGGAATACTCAGTCATTGATCAGCTGAACAGAACCTCGGCGTAGATTTCTATCCTTGCTTTGCTATTGAGTTTTGATGCACACAAGAATGCCTTATTAAGAGTGTTGAATGAGGAATGTGTACCAAGCACAACACCGGAGGAGAAATGGCGAACATAGTGCGGCAGGTACTGGAGAATCACAAGATCACTTTCCATGAACATGAGTTGCCACCGAACGGTTTGAGTCACAACAAGGCATTGCACATCTCCGTGCAGTGCGAGGATTATTTTATCACCCCGATCCTGATCGATAGGAAGTGCGGTCTCAACATCTGTCCACTGGTGACACTCAGGACATTGGGGAAAGGGCTGCATGAACTCAAAGACGGGGCTATTAATGTTAAGGCTTTCGATGGGTCTCAGAGGTCTACCATTGGGGAAATTAGCATGTGTCTACAAATGGGGCCCACTAGGTTTGATGTTGATTTTCAAGTAATAGACGTACCGGCATGTTACAACTTGCTTTTGGGATAGTCTTGGATTCATGTCGATGGGGCTGTAGAGTCAACCCTGCATCAGGCGGTGAAGTTTGAGTGGAATCCTCAAGAGGTAATTATTTAAGGCGATGGTAGCAATCCCATATACAGTCGCCAAACCATTATGGCCATCGGGAAAGAAGGAATATAGGTGGAGAAACTTACCACCACATCGAACGAGTCAACACCGTCGATAAGGATAAGTGGTGAGATAACAAAACTGAAAGAATACTGAACTGGAGCGGGTATGAGCGTGGCAAGGGACTCAGAAAGAATCTCGAAGGAATCGCTAATCCCATCAAGCTCAAGAAACAAGGTACCACCTTTTGATTGGGGTATGAGTACACTTGGGATGAATTCAACCACTGGTCGCCACCATGGCACGGTCCTTACTACCTATTGGACAGCCAATACCCTGTACGGAGCAGACCTTCCAACTGCCCAAAGTTATCTACATGTCAGAAAAAGAAGAAGAAGCCCTAGCAGCAATGAGGAATTTGTTCATGGTAGACAATGATATGGACTGCTATGTCATTTTTTAGGAGTAGGGGAGGAACTCCCTTCCATACATGCCGTAAATAGAGGGGCACGCCTCACCAACTGGACCGTCAGAACCACCAAAGCCCGGCATGCCTTGGGGTAGCAAGGAAGAACAAGCACCATGCACTATTTGATTTTTCTAGTTGACTTTCCTTTTGCATTTTTGTTTTTGCAAGAAAGAGCTCAAATATTCAAACAAATTATGGAATTTACTAAAAGCACTTCAGCTTTCTTATAAATCTTTCTCTTATTACTTTATTTACAGTATTACTATTACTTATCTTGATGAACCAACAACTCTGGTATTAAAGAATACTTTTCCACATCAAGATGAAGCCAAAGGGAAATTCTCTCCCAAATAGCAAGGTCCATATATGGTTCATCGGGTTCTAAATGAAGGAGCCGTTATACTTGCAGAAATGGACGGAGAAGTTTGGCCAAAACCAATAAACTCAGATGTAGTGAAGCAATACTATGTGTAACTTCTACTCTTTCCTATATGATGTAATTTGAACTACGTCTAACCTTATTCATGTTTAAGAGGGGACAAATAGGCAGCCTATGGGTTCGGTCACAATTCAATAAAATTTTGAGTAGGACCCCTCAAAATACTGAAGTAATTTCAACCGATCACCGCAAGCAACCGCCAGAAGCACAAACCCAATAAACTGGGATAGAATTTTGAGGAGGGCCCTCAAAATTCTGGAGCAAGAGAGGTTGCAATGTCTTGAATCGCATCGTTGTAGCTAGTTCATCTAAAGAAAGCTATTCTTAAATATGTATTTATGCCATGTGTTTTTACTAAATCATGCATGCATGTTACCAAAGTGTCTTTGTTTAGCAACGCTACCCAAATGATACGTACAAAATTACCAGATTAGAATCAAGCAGATCAAGTAGAGCTGACAGGGATACAAACTAACCTTTCCCCTTTATGAAACTCACGTTTTTCCTTTGAATGCAGGAACCCAACTCACAAATTTATATACTCATTCTGTTCAAGAAAAAAACTCTCGAAATAATTGCTTCACAATCGCTATCTGCATACAATATCACTAGCAGCCATAATATCACAATCAGCTACCAATTGTTAGCTAAGAACATTTTATCACCATTCTCCTTTTATCCCTTGCATAAGGCTATTATTCTGCTTCCGAGGTTAAGCTCTATCTCCACCTGCATTCTTGCATTGCATAAGGCTACTATTCTGCCTTCCGAGACTAAGCTCTGTCTCCACCTGCATTTCTGTATTGCATAAGGCTATATTCTATCTTCCAAGACTAATCTCTTTCTCCATCTGCATTCGTGCATTGCATAAGGCTACTATACTGCCTTCTGAGACTAAGCTCTGTCTCCGTCTGCACTCCTTCATTGCATAAGGCTACAATTCTACCTTCCGAGACTAAGCTATGTCTCCATCTATATTCATGCATTGCATAAGGCTACTATTCTGCCTTCTGAGGTTGAGCTCTACCTCCATATGCATTTCCTGTATTGCATAGGGCTACTATTCAGCCTTCCAAGGTTAAGCTCTACGCCCATTTGCATTTCCTGCATTGCATAAGGCTACTATTCTGACTTTTGAGACTAAATATTGACTCTATCTGCATGGCCGAAATATCGCTACTTTATTTTTGCACCTACATGGTTGAAATATAGCCACCTATATTTACATCTTGCATGGTTGAAATATTGCCATTTCATCTTGCACCGGCTGAAATACCGCCACTTCATCTTACATAGGCTGAAATAGCGCCACTTTATTTACCTTCTGCAATGGCTGAAAGATATTCGCCCCATTGCATCTGCTAAAAAATCTCCACTTTTATTTACCTACTGCTTCGGCTAAAAGATCGCCACGTCAATTACTTTTGTATTGGATAAAATATCATTGCCTCATTGACATCTTGCACCGACTGAAATATCGCCACTTTATTTAAATCCTGCATTGGATGAAATATCGCCACCTTTATTTATGTCTTGCGTCGGGTGAAATATCGCCACCTGTATTTACATCTTGCATGGCGGAAATATCACCACTTCATCTTGCACCGGCTGAAATATCGCCACTTCAACTTGCATCGGCTAAAATATCACCACTTTATTTAGCTTCTGCATGGCTGAAAGATCGCCAACTACATTTACGTCTTGCATCGGCTGAAAGATCGCCACTTCGTTTACTGCATTTCATTGGCTGAAGTATCACCACTCCATTTGCACTTGCATTGGCTTAAAAATCGCCACCCTCTGCATCTCATAGGCTGAAATATCTCCAAACTATCCAAAAGCGCCATTGTTTGGAGGCACTATTTTCATAACCCGAGAACGCCATGCTATGACTTGAAGACCCCTTTTAATCTCCTGCACATCATTATTCAAAGACATCATAGCTTGGAGGCATCATCCTCATAGCCCAGGAGCATTATTTCATGGACTGTGAATCCTTTATTATATGCTTATGGCCGAGGACATCATCCTAACCGTCCAACGACAGCATTCATGGTCCGATGAGAACTTGCATCACGCTTAAATTTACACACAATATATGCTTGTATAGTATATATGCAGGTAAACCGGTGAGCAACGACCATCTTGGCAAGGATAAATCCTACTCTGGCTCTCACAGTCCTATTAAACTTTAACCATCCACCCCATCCTAAACGTTGCATCAGTTCTTGAAAAACCTCCATCGGCATACTCCGCTGACGGATCTTGAACTATATACGGCCTAATTCCTCTAAGACCGTAGGAAACTCAGAAATCATAGCATGGTCAACCTATTCAAACCACTTCACCCGGTCAAAATTGGTCATCATATCATTACCCAACAACTCTTTCATCCTTCTCAGGTAAAGAGGGGCAGCTGTCGATACCAAATTTTCTCTGTATATTTTTATATACAAAATGCTTTCAAAATAGTTTATATATGCATATATAATAAGGCCTAAGTATTTTGATATTTTTCAAGTTTTTTTAAAGATTTTTAAAATCAATTTAGTGTCTATTTTAGCAGTACAAAATCAATAATTATCCTCAAAATCATTAATTTTAGAGGAAAAATTTTTTAGTACCATATTAATACAAAAATATAGTTAAGGTAATTTTTATATATTATTACAAATTTATTTGGTAATTAAAAAGATAAATTACACATAATTATAATTTTAGCCCACTTTAAGATTTAATAGTATTTTATAATTATAAAATTGGTTCTGATATTTTTAATTAATATTTATGTATTATTAACTGATCCGGTACTTTTAATCTATTTTCAAAATCATTTTATTATATTTGTAAAATAAAAAGGGGAAAGGCTGCTATTTAACATATAGCCCAATTTGTCAGTTATAGCAAAAATTGACCTTCTAATTGACCCAATTTTAACCCCCTATTGGAATGGTCCAATTTCAATTTAAACCCTTCCCCTTAACTCGTTTACCCGATCCACCCAGTCATTTCTTTTAATCCAGGCCATTTATCATTTTGATAAACGGTCGCGATTACTCCTTACCTTTTTAATTCCCCTACCTTAACCTAATCCCCCCATTTCATTTGGTCGGCCGCCATTAAATACTCTTTGTTCTCAAACTCTCTCGAAGTTTCCACGAAACCCTAGCCTCTCTCATCCTCTCCGACCACAACCTCACCGGAACTTATGGCTTCTTAGGCACCTCCCTTCACTCTTAAACTCTTGGTACTCAAAATCTTGAGATCTGACCTTGATGGTGTCTTTTCAGATCTTCTTTGATCCAAGGTTTTGAGGCCTCTCCAATTTTCCTCCGGCACATTCAAAGCATTTCGAGCCCATTTCTAACTCACCCGACTCAGGATCGGACTTTTCGAAGCCTTTCTCATTCTAGGTTTTCTCTGAAACCTCAGCTACCCGAGGTTCTCTCTGATTATCTTTTAAGATTTGGCATATTTCTTTGCTTTACTTGAGTTCTTAAACGTTTTTCTCAATTTTCTTTCAAAATTATTTCTGTGTGATGTAGGGTTTCTGAAAAGCTTAAAACGTTTTCTCATTCTTCCTTTTCTTTTCTTTTCTTTATGTGTATTTGTCTATACTATGTTCGTATGTTTTCTTTTTTACGACGCATGTGTTTTTATTCTGCTTTCTTTCTACTATACATGATTCTTCTGTGCTTTGTGTTCTACTGTGCTACTAGGCCATGCTCACATGTTCATCTTGATGTATTTCCCTATATGTTATTTTACTATACGTTTCCAGTATTTTGTGTTCTTGTACTGTATGTATTTCCTACTAAGTTCTGAAGTAATTGTTTGCTTCTACTGAAATTTGTTTGATTTCTCTCTACACATGTTCCCTCTACTACTTTCTTAAGTTTAAACTACTTCTTCTATTTTTCAAACTTGTTTAAGTTCCAAGCTTTTCTCAAAACGTGTTCTCTATGCTTCAAATCAGTTCTCCATTCTATTTGCCTTAAACCTGATATTTTATCTATTTTTTCAAATAAGTCTCTGAAAGAGACCTGTGAGCCTGTTTCGATTACTTGCCTTTTCGTCTCTGCATCAGCCTCGAGTTGGAAACACTAGGGTGTAGGGTTCTTGACGTGTTTGATCTTGTGTCTGGACTAGGATTCTGTTATGGAACACTGGATTCTCTCAAACTAACTGTGAGTCTATGTATTGAATTTGAGCCACTTTGTTTGTAACTCTGAACTTTTCTATACTAAGCTTTTCTAATTAGCACGATAGTTCTTTCTTGATTCACATGCATGTACACTTTATATATGATGAATTATCCCATCAAAAAAGGTTTTTTGCCAACTTGTGATTGATTGAATTCCTTTTAATAAGGTTTGATTTATTGTTACTGATTTCCTTTAATCAAACCTTTTCATTACCTTTTCTGGTTGGATTAATTCATACCAAAACCCAATTGTGATTTGGTTGGTTGTTGATTGACTATTTTTCCTTATTTGCACAAATCGTGTTACTATCAAAAACTTTCGCTAAATAATTTTCTATTTGTTTGCCTTTATTGTACTACTTTGGAAAAGATTTTGATCAAACCCTTTCCTTAATTATTTTACCTGTTTCAAATCAAAATCTCTTAACTGAAGGAGGACTTATGTAATTGATTTCAGAACTATTTTCTTACCTATTTCTACTTGCTTTTCTGCACTATAAAGGGCACGATCCTTCTGCACTTTAGGAGGGCAGAAGATTAATATTTTTTACACACATCACTTACTAAACAATTTCAACTTCAATACACATACACTCTCAACACTCCACTCGCTTCTGAGATCTTCTGGCTGTTTGCTTGCAATTTAGCTTTACTACTGATTTTCTCTTCTTGTTTCCCTAATATTGGTATGTTCTAATTTAGTTCTCAAACTCATTCTATGTGTTTGCTTTACAGCTTCTACAATCTTACCTGCTTTGCTATTTATTTTCAGTGTTGAATATAATGTTCTCTTTGTATATGTTACTACTGTGAATCCTTATACCCTTATTCCTTTATATGTGTTTGAGTTAAAAGTTCAGGCATGGCAGTATACAAATTGCTACTCATGTCTGGAGTTGATCCTTTAATGGATCCTAACTCCCAAACAATGTGGCTAACAGGCTAGTTGGGGCGTGCCAGCACTCCTTATTATTGGGTATGACCACCAGCCTATCTTGGTTTTCCCTAAAATCCCCCTATTGCACTCACACTCTCTCTAAGATTCTAAGTTCGGCCCCCTCTTATGGGCCTTGCTTTGGGACCTTGAGCTCCCTCTGAAGTTGGACATTTGAGGACTAGCCTTTCCACACTGCACTATAATTCAATTTTGCAATAAATTTGGGTGTTAGCACTGTCCGGAGTTCATTTGATTCTCTTGGGAACTCTGACACACCTAAAATGAGAAAGGCTTTGAAATTTGATCCTTTGGAGTTGGTTTACTTTATGTTTTAGACAGGAGTCTGAATTAGGCTCTCCTTGGTTGGGATTTTTAGCTTTCTGATGTAGATTTTATTTTTACTTTCCTTTATTCACTCAGGACTGTAATAATTTGTGAAAACTTATAGGGTTTATAGTGAAAAGGGATGATCACTCATGTATGCATAAGGGTAGATATCATGTTCATAGGTATTTACTTCTACAAATCATGTCAAATTCTGCACTCCTGCATTTCTCATATAGAAACCATACATATAGGTTATGCATTTCATACAGACATCCTATCTTTAGGTTCTGCACTTTTGCATTTTTTCAGAAATCCATGTCTGTAAATTTCTGCATTTCTGCATCATATAATTCCAACCTATAAATTCTGCATTTTTCATCTCAAATAGAGAACATGTCTATAGGATTCTGCACTTTTGCCTATCATATAGAGTGCATGTCTATAGGTTCTTCCTGAATTCTACATATACATAACTAGGAAAATGATATATAGGTTTAAATAATAATTAGTATTTTAGGCACCATGCCTATAGGATCTCTGCACTTCTATAAGCATTTTAAATTTGATGACACTTAGAAAGCATGCCTATAGGAGTAACCGACTAATCTGAATCTGAACCATCTATCTCGCTTATAAGTATAAAATCAATAATGACGTCACTCAAGTCCACAGAGCTTATATTTTTCTATAATCAACAAGTCTTCTTTTGAAATCAGTATATCTCACTTCTGCATTATTAGATATCATGCCTATCGGTCTCCCTTAGGCAAGCTATAGGGTGAATTAGCTAATGAATCAGGCTTCGTTAATTCCAATCAACACGCAGGTCTGATTCCGATTTCTTATCTGAAATGTGTAATAAACCAGTCTGTCTCCTCCGTTTAAGTTTAATTCACACCATAACCAATACATGCAAGACATGCTAAATCTCTCTTGAACGGCGGTCGGTCAGTCTTTTTCTTCTGTTGATGCTGAGACTGATGCTTTGACTGTCTCCCATATCATTCGATAATAAAGATTCACTACTTGCCTTGTCGACGCTAAACTCAGTACCTCGTTTCCTTACTAGTACACCTACTAGACCCATACTCATTACGAATGTGTTCACCAGACATCTGACTTAGCAACCTTCTGCTTAGACCGGAAAGGATAAGGAAGGAGATCTATGGATAATGGGATATAGAAGTCAGGTGCAACGGTCAGCTCAGCCAGAGAGGAAGCGGTCATGCAAGGTTATCGTCAGACAATGTAGTGCAAGCGACGGGTAGCACTTGCCATATGAAGAAGGCGACTACAATGGGAGACGAAGGCGACGTGGGCTTGCCATATAGATGTAGCACTTGCAAGGTAATTCAGACGACGTTACCAAGATGTAGCGCTAGCTAGGCTAGGGTAGCGCTTTCCATAAAGAAGCTAACCAGAGAGCAGGTCAGGCAGGTGAGCGATAGTACAAACAAGCTAACACGCGGGCGAGGTTGAAGGGGTCTTGCGCAACCTTCGGATTATCGCAAGCGCAACCTTTGACCCCTTCGTCGACAACCTCTCATTTGTTTGACTGCTCGCGGGGCCTGCTGCGTTTAGGTATAAGAAGCCCCACAAGGAGGCCTGCTTGAGCCTTTTAATTGTTATGTTTTTTCCTATATCTACTTTAGGTGTTCTGCTTGACGCCTTAGAATTGTATCCTCTTGAAACAACAAAAGGCCCAAATCTCCTTTCCCTTTAGGAGTTGTAGTCTCAAATGCGTCTGGGATTGATAGGATTGGTGTGGGTACTAACATGTAATAAGTAACAAATTCCACGTTTAATACTTCAACAGGGTGGGAAAGGGTAGATATGTATATGATGACCCGTGCGCTAATACCACGTGTAGCCCATCTTCTGAGGAGTGATTATCGGTATTGCATTGATATGATCCATATAATTTGTAAACCTAGGACCCCATCCCCCCTTTATTTGTTTATTTTCAAAAGTTTCAAGCTATTTCCTCAAATTTCAGCTTTCATTGTTTCTTCAGAATTTTAAGTTATTGGAAACCATTTTGTTAAGAAATCTATTTGAAACCCTAATGTGGCTATCTTTTGTTTGCATTTAAAGTCACAATTTTAGCATGGCCAGGAACCACACTAGTGGATCTTGAGAGGTGTCTGACACCTTCCCTTCGAGATAATTTCTATGCATTACCCAAATCTCTGGTTTCTAAATCAATACCGTCTTAGTGTCCTAATGCACTTTAATAATTAGGTGGCGACTCTTCAAGTCAAACCCAATTGCAACAAGGGAACGAGTTGTCCTCCAAAATGTCATAAACCTGATTTCGCTCGAAAAAAAAAGGGCATCGACAATAACCAGCCAACCTAAGAAAGCTCTGAATCTATGTGGTTGAGGATGGTCTGGGCTAATACTAAACTACCTATATCATCTTTGGATCTACCTGAATACCCTCACTGGATACCACGTGCCCCAAGAATACCACTGAACTAAGCCAAAACTCGAACTTGGAGAACTTGGCATAAAGTTTCTCCTCCCTCAACCGCTGCAATACCACTCTCAAATGCTGGGTCTGCTCCTCTTGGATACGAGAGTACACTAAGATATCATCAATGAACACAATAACAAATGAGTCAAGATAAGGATGAAACGCATTCTTCATCAAAATGCACTAACCATGTTGTAGCATTGTTTAGCCCAAACGACATCACAAGGAACTCATAATGACCATATCGGGTATTGTCTTAAGAATGTTCGTGTCCTTAATCTTCAGCTGATGATACCCCGACTGCAGATCAATCTTGGAGAACACCCTCGCTCCCTGAAGCTGGTCAAATAGATCATCAATAACAGGCGAAGGATACGTGTTCTTGATTGTGACTTGGTTCAACTACCTGTAATCAATACATATTCTTATAGGGACATCCTTCTTCTTCTTCAAAAATAGAACTGCACCCCAATGTGACAGACCAGACTGAACAAACCCCTTATCAAGAAGTTCCTAAAGCTTCTCATTACATTCTTTCAACTCCGTCGGCGCCATACGATACGGTAGGATAGAAATGAGCTAAGGGCTAGGCACCAAATCAATACTGAAGTCAATATACCTATCCAACGGCATGCCCGATATATGTGCAGGAAACACATTCGAAAAATATTGCACCGTCAGAACTAAGTCAATAGCACGAGTCTCTGTACTGACATCACTCACAAAGGCTAAGTAAGAAATACAACCCTTCCCAACTATCCAATGGGCTTTCAAGAATGAAATCACTCTACTAGAAACCTAATCCAACGAACCTCGCCAATCAATTTGTGGCAACCTCGGCATAGCCAACGTCACCCTTTTTGTGTGACAGTCCAGAATAGCGTGACACGGAGTCAACCAATCCATGACCAATATCACATCAAAATTAGCCATACTAAGTAGAAACAGATCAACTCTAGTATCTAATCCCCCAATAGTCACTACTCACGATCGATATACATGGTTCACAACAATTGAAGCACCGGCATAGATACACAAACAAATAAAACTAGAGCCTCATGGGGCATCCCCAGATAATGAGCAAAATATATGGACACATATGAATAGGTTGAGTTAAGGTCAACTAATACAGAAACATCTCGATTCCATACAAAGATAATACATGTGATCACCATGTCTTAAGCAATGGCATCTGGTCTGGAAGGGAGTGCAAAAAAATGGGACCGCCACCTGATCGGAATCCCCCTCTAGGGTGACCCCTAGCTGACTAAGATCCAACCTGAGCTGGCTAGGCAGGCGGTGAAATAACTGGTACCAAAAGTGAAGTTTGACTCCTCTACTAAGATAAACCTCCCATAAGCGGGGAACACTGCCTCTATATATGATTCAAATCTCCAAACTTAAAGCAACCACTATCAACCAATGGAAGTGGCGACAAAAGGGAGCCCCGAGCACATGGGTACCCGTTAGAAGGCCCCGACATTGATAAAACCTGAGCTGATAGTGTATGATATGAACTCTTAGCTGGAAGGGCATTGAGAAATGAGTGGCCTTGCTAAGATTTATATCCAGATGACGCACCATCGTGAACTATGTGGGCAGTCTGAGCACGCTTGTAAGGACGACCTCTTCCATGGTGAAACTCACCTCTAGAAGGAACACTACCAAAACTACCTGATCCATGAGACCTCTTGGCCTCCCTCTCAACCCGCTCCTAACTTTGGACCTACTCTATCTCCTGAGCAATGACAAGAACTTCATCAAAGGTAGCACTAGACACCCTCTCTCTAGTCATAAGAACCAGCAACTGAAATTTGTAGCCATCAATGAACCTTCTGATCCTCTTCTTGTTTATGGGAACAAACGAAAAAGCATGACGGACTAACTCTAAAATTCTCATCTCGTACTGTGTCACAGTCATGTCATCCTGATGCAACCTCTCGGACTGCCTGTGTAGCTCCTATCTGCGAGATTCCGACACATAATTCTACAGGAAGAGAACAGAGAACTCCTACCACATAAGTGGCACTGTACAAACTATCCTACGCCTCTCATACGCCTCCCACAAGGTAAAGGCAACTCTAGTAAACTAAAAAGTAGTGTACGGGACCCCACTAGTCTCTAAAATACCTATGTTACGGAGAATCCTCTAACACTTATCAAAGAAAACCTAGGCATACTTGCCTATGCACCGGTGAATGTCGGAGTCTGTATCTTCCCAACTCCAATATACGCTGCTCATCATCAGGCATGACTGGAACCACATAGTCCTGAGCAGCCGCAACCGGCTAGTCTGGTGGAGCCCCCAACACCACCTTCTGGTGTGCGGTCGGCAGGAGTCTGAGTACCTCTCCTGACCTAGGACAGAGGTCGTATGAGAAAGACTATTGCACCCAGTTTGAATGTGAGCTACGGCCTCTTGAAGGCCTGGGATCACGATAGGCATAGTTGGTTCCTGAGCTGGTCCAGCTAGTGCATTCATTACTGGGACCTGATCCTGAGCTGCAGCAATTGGTGGATATACAGGTATTTCCCTAGTTGTTGTGTTGGCTACACCTATGCCCCTGTTACAGCCTCTGCCGCGACCTCGGCTACTCGTGGCCTCGTCTAGTGGCAATGGCGGGTGTCCGTTTAGCCTAGTAGAATGTGTCATCACCATCTATGAGAGAACAGAATAATACAAGTTTAGTTATATCTGCATGATAAGAATTCAAGAATGTGAAGTTTTCTAAGAGTTCTGAAGCCTCTCAAAGATAAGTTCAAACGTCTTTGTACAGATCCGCAAGACTTTACTAAACCTGCTCATGACTCATGAAACCTATGTGACCTAGGCTCTGATACCAACTTGTCATGATTCAAAGTCAACTGTTGTGATGGCATATGTTGTAGAACTACGCCAGCCGCAACTAAACAACCCAATACAGTAAAAATAACATTAAAATAATGACGGAAGTAATTAAAATTAAGGAAAACCCTTTTTAAAACATAATAATAACCTAAAGTATGACACAGTCTAGCCAAGACTAGGGTGTCACTGAGTACATAAGCGTCTATTTGGAATAAAATCCACTACATGTCTAAAGAACACAATACAAAATATATCAAATGATATACAAGCAGAATCAAGGCCTTCAAAAGTTATGCCGCTACCTTGGTAGTCTCCACACTCTAGGGCCTTAATCAGCAATAGTCGCCATTAACAAAGTCACCTGGATCTACACATAAGGTGCAGGGAGTAATGTGAGTACACCAACTCAGTAAGTAATAAGTAAAAACTTTGGACTAAAATGTAATGACAAACTCGACCGCAAGAGACATAATAGAAATAAATGTGCAGAAATGAAGGCATGCTTTCAAGTTAAAAGATAGCTCAAAGAAATAAAGTAAATATAGATATGAACAGTGTAATGTATATGACCAGGCTATCTCTACATGCCAATGTACATACTGTATGAGCTGCACCATGTGCTCCTACTCTTAGGTGCTCAACCACTAGGTACTATATATGGCCATTCGGCCTAGGGAAGATCCATCCTGGAATATATAAAACACCGACTATAAGTCACACAGTACCGGGGAAAAGGGTAATCTGACCCTCTGCAGAAGATCCTTCTCTAGGGAAATCTATCCCTCAGTAATATCATCCGCACTTACTGGGGGTGTATTACAGGCTCAGAAGGGGTTCCTACAGCCAGCACTATCACAAATTAATATAATCGTTGCGGCATGCACCCCATTCCCATAACTGTTTTATAATCAGGATCTCGGCCTCACTCAGTCATCCGTCTCTCCAGGCTCACCCACAGGCTCACAATGTCATGAAGCTAACATTGAACAATGATATGATAAATCAATTATTAATTAAGACTGAGATATGATATAAAAATGCATGAATATTACTAAGTACAGAATATCAATAAAAATAGTGAGATGACACAAGAAAAGACCAGTAAGAGTCCCAACAATACCAGCATAAATCCTACACATGATATCTAGCTTTATTTAAAGCTCAATTACTTTATCACATGATGAGAACATGGATATCAACAAGATAGTGACTAAATAGTTCAACAAAATCACCCATATCACAATTCTCACAGTGCACGCTTGCATGCTCATCACTTGTCATGTGTGTTACGTCAATAGGAATCACATATCACATAACTTGGGGTTTCGAACTTTCATAACACAGTGAAAGCGTTACTTACCTAGAACCGATCAAAATCCTACTTCGCAATGCCCTTGCCTCTCGAATCAGCCTCCAAACGTCCCAAATCTAGCAAAAAGTAATACAATACAATTAATATAAGGATGAATTCAACAAGAAAAATACTAAAGTAGAGTCTAAATCCGAAATCAACTCAAACCCAGCGCCTAGGCAAGTATTTTGAAATCTGACAAAAGTCACAATTCCAAAAGCTCATTCGCTCACGAGTGTAACCATATTAAATTTATCAAAATCTCACCTTATTGGTCTCCCAAATCCCCAAAATCTACTCTCCAATATCAAGCCCTAAAACCCCAAATTTCACTTTGAAATATTGCTAATTAGATGGAGAAATCAGTGGGGAAACAAGATTTATGATCCAAAACCGGTTCAAGAAGCTTACCTCAAAAATCCCCTCCAAAATCGCCTAAGTCTGAGTCTCAAAAGTGGAAATAAGATAAAAATTGTGAACCCTAGCCTTTAAAGCTTCTGACTGGACTTTTATCACTTGCGGAATACCATCGCGGGTGCGGATTCCATTTAAAATCCCAGGCTCCGTTCTTGCAGCTACATGACTGCATCTGCGACTACCACAGGTGCGGAAATCCATTGTACATGCGGCTCCATGTCGCACCTACGCCGTGCTATCTGCTTCTACGATCCTCGCACGTGCGGTAACATCTTCACACCTACGACTTCTGCCCAGCTCATCCTCAACTGCTTCTATGGCTCCTCCTATACTTCTACGGGCTTGCACCTGTTGTTCCCTCTCTGTAGGGGTGGTTACACCAGTAGCAACGGCCCTTCAACTGCAATTTCTCAACTTAAATCAAGCCATCAACCACCCGAAATTATCCTGAGGCCCTCGAAACCACAAACAAACATACCAACAGGTCTTACAACATTATAAAAACTTAGTCAAACCCTCAAAACACTCAAAACAACATCAAAACACCAAAATAACACCCGGATTCAAGACTAAGGAACTTCTAAACTTTCGAATTCCACAAATAAAACCGAAACCTACCAAACCACGTCTGATTGACCTCAAATATTGCAAACCACTTATAAATGACACGAAGAACCTACTCCAACTTCCATAAATCCCATCTGAGCCCGATATCAAAAGTTTCACTGCCCGGCCAAAATCGCCAAAATTCTAACTTCTGCCAATTCAAGCCTAATTCTACTAAAAACTTTCAACTCATATTCCGGGCGTACACCTAAGTCGAAAATCACCTAAACGGAGAAAATGAAACCATCAAAATTCAAATTCGAGGTTGTTTATATATAAGTCAATATTCGGTCAACTTTTCAAACTTAAACTTCTAACTAAGAGACTAAGTGTCTCAATTCACTAATAAACCACTCCGGACCCGAAACAACTAACCCGGTATAACATGATATAGCTGAAGAACACAAAAGAAGCAGGAAATGGTAGAACGAGGCTATAAATCTCAAAATCACCGTCAGGGTCGTTTAACCGAAACTCACCCGAGCTTTAAGGGCTCCAAATCAAGCATGCACACGAATCCAGAATTATTTTACAGAATTGCTCGCGCGAACAAATACCCAAAATGACACATGGAACTATTGATTGGACACCAAATCAAATGAATTTTCCAGAAAACTTTAGAACTGCTATTTTAAAAACCGAACGTCTGAGTCATGTCAAACAAATTGGTCATATATATACTAATGGACCTATATCAGGTTTCGATACCAAAATACGGGTATGAAAATGAAGTCAAATCCCTAGCTCGGATTTTTGTATTTTAAAAAGAAATTAAACTTTGAAGGCTTAATCAATCTAAAGATAATGAAGTCAAATATTGGTCAAATCTTTAGATTCATTAAGCCTTCAAAGTTTAATTTTTTAATAAAATACAAAAACATGAGCTAGGGACCTCCGAGTTGGATTTTCATGGCCAAAATTTTATATTTTATCAATTTTTAGCATATACCTCAATGAAAATTACCCGGACTATGCATGCAAATGAAGAAAGGCTAAAATGAGGTATTTGAGGTCTCAAAATACAAAATTAGGGTTTAAAACTCTAGATGACATATCGGGTAATCACGGGTATTCATTATAAGACTATCAAGTTTTCAAATGAATATGCATGAGGATATGATTTTTAAATTAAAATGACTATGATTATATGTTTCAAGATTTAAATAAAAAAGAATATGGTGTTAAAGCTTTCCCGTGAATATAAATATGACTTTATTATTTCAAATGTTAAATAATTACTATAAAATGATAAGAGAATATTTGTGGATATTGAGCCTAATATAAAGATAGTATTTAAGGGTCATAGGTGCCAACAATTATGAAATACTAATATTTTTATGAAAGGACTGAAGGTGCCAAATTGTATAAAACATTTTAAGAGTATTTTTAAAGATCCGAGAAGGTGTTTGAAAATAAGTTCAATAAGCGAACCTACGTGTCGGTATAGATGCTATGATAGCAACATGGGTTGTACTAGATGACTATATATTATGATTGTACTGTGGCTTGAATTGGATGACTAGGTAGTCACCTTTATTGGATTCCCTTAATATATAAGTTGGGACATATGATTCAGCACAGTTATAAGAATTATACGACATTATGGTGGGGTATGCGGTTGGGGCTCGACTTCCATGAATATACACATTATAACAAATATTATGTCAGCACTAGGGACGTCACGATCCGAAATTCCCAACTTCAGAATCGGGATGGCACCGAAATTTCATTTGTTAGACATGTCAATATTAATAAGAAATTAACCAATTCTTCTTAACAACTAATTCAAAGTAATGAAAATAAATGATAAATAAACTATAAATGTAACTCGGTGTGAATATGAACAACGTGATACTAACTGCTCCCACGATTCAGAGTTACAAGTACATGAGCAACTACAAGTCTACAGCCATAGTTTGAAATAATACAACTATTCAAAAGAAATAAACAATAAAGATGAAAATTGAAAAGGGACTTCAAGGTCTGCGAATGCCAGGAGATCTATCTCGAGTCTCCGTAGTAAAAGTGATCTGAGCTGACGCACCTCTAAGCATCAGTGGGACTGATACCAGTAATTGTACAAGATGTTCAGAAGCGTAGTATGGGTTTAATCGACCTAATGTATTATGTAAGAGTCGAACCTAACGTGAAGGAACGCCCAGTCTTTTAAACTTCGAAAAATCAAGATTTTACCTATTTTTCACCATCTCCACATTAGAGCTCGGCCTAGAGGCTATTTTGAAGAATAATTGCATCCCCACTTCATAGATTAGTATATATTAACTCATTTTCTTCCATTTCCACCAAAACCCATTGATTTCTAATCTTAATCTATGTTCATTCATGGTAGAAAATTAGAGCTTTGGGTAGAATTGGAAATTTTTCTAAAATTGAGATATAGACCTCAAATTGAGATTGCATTTTGAAACTAATCACATAATCAGGCTTGGGGTGAATGGGTAATTGGATTTTGGTCCAAATTTTGATCTTTGACCAAGGGGCCCAGGGTTGACTTTTTGTAAAATCATTAAATATTGAATCTTTTTCACTAAATGTAGTTTCTAAAGCTTATTTTAATTGTTTGAAGTATATTTGGAAAAATTTTATTGGTGTGGAGGCAAACATTAGAGGAAAAGATTAGGCTGAGCTTTGATTTGATTGCGGAGCGAGGTAAGTATTGTGGTTAACCCTAACTTGAGGGATAAGGACTTATTCATCTATTTGCTATGTGTTTAATATGTAGGTAAAACGTATATGTGAGGTGACGAGTACTTAAGCGTTGTTTTTTGGTTAAAGTATGCGGGTGGAACTTATTTTCTTGTGTGTTACTGCACTATTTAGTATGATATCCATGCATAAATTAGATTCTTACTTATTTGGTTATTCCTTCAGTAAGTATTTCTTATTTCATAATTGTTGAATATTCTAAAAGTTGAAGTTTGGTGTCGCATCATCATAATTGACGTTAAATTCATACTCCACATTATATATTTTTTGAATTCATATTATCCTTATTACATGGCAAGGAAGAGTATAAAAGCACGAAGGATGATGTCATACCATTGCATTTATCTCATTTATTGATTAGTACATAGTGAGGAAGAGAGTAAAAGAACGAAGGGTGATGTCGTGCCATTTATCTCATTTAGTCAATATTATCTAGTAGGGAAGAAAGTAAAAGCACATAGGATGATGTCGTGACATTCATCTCATTTATTCATTGTTACATTGTGAGATTAAGAGTAAAATCATGAAGGATGATGTCGTACCATTTCATATTAATTATCTCATCATTTCATGGTAAGGACGAGAGTAAAAGCATAAAGGGTAATGTTGTGCCATTTTTATATCATTGCTTTAGTTGATTTCATTGGTTGATGATTTAATTGGCTATTAGGTGATGTCATACATGTCATAGTCATCATATCTTTCCTCTTTTTGCATGTCCCCTCCCAGTTTGTACGTTGTGATTCTATGTTATTCTTACTTCTTGGTATATACTTGTACATGTTTATTTACGTAGGTTTTCTGTCACAACCTCATCACTACCTCGTCGAAGTTAAGCTTGACACTTATGGAGTATATTGAGTTGGTTGTACTCATACTACACGTGTACACTTCTTGTTTGTATTCTAGTATTGGTCCCAACGGTACGTGATGTGCATAAACTCAATTATTGCATACGGAGATTGGAGGTAGATTTGTTGGGTTCGTAGTCCTTGAAGTCCTCTTCCTCTTCTGTCTTTTACTATTCATTTCCTTCAAAATACTTGTATTTATTTCATACGCTTATTGAAGAACTTCTAGTTTCTTGTGTACTCGTGAATATGAATCCCTTGCAGTAGATATTATAACATGACTTATGTTAGTACTGCATCATATTGGGTTTTAATTTCTCGTTGTATATCGTCAATGTGTTAAAAATTAACTATTGAATATCTCAAGTCGGCTTGCCCAGCAAGTAGATGTTAGGCATTGTTACAACCATGAGGTTTGGATTCAAGGTCGTGACAAGTTGATATCAGAGCACTAGGTTTCCTAGGTCTCACGAGTTATGTGCAAGCTTAGTAGAGTCTAGAGGATCGGTACGACAACGCCATTACTTATCTACCAGAGGCTTTGGAGCTTAGGAAAAAATCACTTCTTTACTTCTCTATTGATTTGATTTTATTCTATTATTGATTATTGAACAGTTATATTCTTGTTCTTTTGGAGATGGCAAGAACGCACATAATATGTATGGTTGGAAAGAAGCCGGAGCCCCGTGTGATAGCTACTACTAGGGGCAGAGGTTGACGTCGAACCAAAGGAAGAGGTAGATCTCAGGCTAGAGCTCGGGAAGCAGTACCTGCAAAGGATCTTCTGATTGATCATGAAGAGAAGGTCCCAACTCAGACCATGCTCGTCGAACCAACTCAGGTCCTGGAGGGGTTCAGAGTCACTCCAGTACTTCAACACGCGCTAGTCCACTTGGTGGGCCTTTTGGAGAATGTGACCAAGACCGGTGCATTTTTTATAGAACCATCTGTCTCTCGGGCTAGAAGAGGAGCATAAACTCTTGCTACTCACACCTTGGGGTAGGCGGCTCCTCTAAATCAAACTCCAGCAGCTCAGCCAGTTGAGATGGTTTAGTCGGCATTTTTGGCACAGGCTGGTGATAGGCCTGCTATTTCTTTTGAGGACTTATTGAGGTTGGATAATTTTACCAAGCTCTTCCCTGTTCATTTTAGTAGTGCACCTTCTGAGGACCCACAAGGTTACTTGGACCATTGTCACCATGTGTTGTTGTATAAAAAGGGTATAATTGAGAACAATAGGGTCGATTTTGCAGTATTCCAACTGACCGGTTCTTCTAAGAGATGGTGGAGAGGTTATGTGTTGACTAGACTAGCTAGTTTGCCTACCGTTATCTGGGATCAGTTTTTTACACTATTTCTAGAGATTTTCATTCTTATCACTCTGAGATAAGATTACTGCAAGCAGTTTGAGCGTATTCAACAAGGTACTATAGCTGTTACCCAGTATATGACTTGATTTGTGGACCTAGCTCAACTCGTCATTATCTTACTTCCAACTAAGAGGAAGAGAGTGAGGAGATTTATTGATGGGCTCCCTTTTACTGTAAGGCTACAAATGGCGAAGGAGACTAGAGATGATATTTATTTTTTGAGGGTCGTAGATATTGCTGGACAGATCAAGATAGTTTGTAGTCATGAGAGCGGGCCAATATCTGATAATAGTCCTCATCATTTTGGTAGTATTAGTGTTTCCTCATCTGGTGGTAGGGTACTTTTGGTAGAATCCATCCTCCCAGGCCATTTCACTCAGTGCTTCAGGCAGCGCGTAATTATTTCGACAATCATGGTCCTTATGTGTCTCATCTTGAGCAACTAGCCTACACTGCCCACCAGCTTCTATTTGTGCACCTTTGATACAGAGTTATGAGAGTTATTACCCTGGTCAATAAGGCCAATTCCAGTGTCAACAGTCACAACAACCGAGCGAATGTTATACCTGTGGAGATCCGAGGCACGTTTCTAGATTTTTCCAAAGATCACACGATGGCATCCACAAGCAGGTTCTCGTGCCACGATTCTGTCACCGGTTTCTTTACCGCCCACTCAACCAGCTAAAGGTAGGGTTCAAGATTCCAGAGGTGGAGGTCAGTCTATTAGAGGTGGTGGTTAGGCTGTTATAGGTGGATGCCATCCAGCTAGACGCCATTCGAGAAACATGGTCATAGTGGTGGTGCCTAGCCCTATTTTTAAGCATTCCCATCTAGACTTGAGGTCCAGTCATCTGACGTCGTCATCACAAGTATTGTTCCATATTTCTATTGAGATTTTTCTATTATATTTGATATGGGCTCTACTTAAACCGATGTTTCATCCTATTTTGATTCATATATAGTTATGCCTCGTGATTCTTTGAGTACTTCTGTGTATGTGTCTACGCCTGTAAGAGATTCTATTATTATAGATCGCGCCTATCGCTCATATGTGATTACTATAAGGAGTCTTGAGACTAGTCTTGATCCCCTACTTCTGGTAATGGTAGACTTTGATATTATTTTGGGCATAGATTGGTTGTCACCTTGTCATGCTATATTAAATTGTCACACCAATACGGTGACCTTAGTCATACCGGGGTTGTCTCGATTAGAGTAGAGAGAAACTCATGGCCATTCTATCAACGGGGTTATTTCCTATGTCAAGGATCAACGTATGGTCGAGAAATGATGTATAGCTTATTTAGCCTTCATTCGTGATTCTAGTGCAATGGTTCCTTTCATAGATTCGGTATCATGAAAGGAACCTCTGCACTAGAATCATATGTCCCCACCGGAGTTGGAGGAAGTGAAGGAGCAGTTGCAATATTTTCTCGATAAGGTATTCATTGGACCTAGTGTCTCGCCCTAGCGTGTGCCTGTATTATTTGTTATGAAGAAATATGGTTCCATGAGGATGTGTATAGACAATCGATAGTTGAACAAAGTCACTCTCAAGAACAAGTATACGTTGCTGAGGATTGATGACCTATTTGATAAGCTTCAAGGTGCCAAAATGTTTACGAAGATTGATGTGAGGCCTAGCTAACATCACTTGAAGATTAGGGCATCCGATGTAAAGACAACTTTTCAAACTCGATATGGACATTATGAGTTCCTAATGATGTCATTTGGGTTGACAAATTCCCCAACAACATTTATTGATTTGATGAATCAGACATTTAAGCCCTACTTGTCATCTTACATGGTGTATTGTGATGCATTTCATATTGGGCTCGGTGCAGTATAGATGCATCCATTGTTCATGAGAAGAATTACCCTGTTATGAGCTACAGTTGATATCCATTGTTCATGTGTTGATGATTTGGAGGCTTTACCTCTACGACATTCTATTTGAGGAGTTCACACATCATCCAAGTCTACAGTATTTGTTCAAGCAAAAGGATCTCAACTTTAGGCAGAGGAGGTGGTTGGAGTTGTTGAAAGACTATGATATCATCATTTTGTATCATCACGGAAAGGTCAATATGGTTGCCGATGCCTTCCGTAGGAAGGTTGTGACTATAGATAGCCTTGCGTATATTCTAGTTGGGGAGAGGCTGCTAGAAATAGATGTTTGGGCTTGGGCAATCAGTTCATGAGTTTAGATATTTCGGAGCCCAATCGTGTTCTAGCTTGCACGATCTCTCGGCCTTCTTTGTATGAGAGCATCATAGAGCATCAGTATGACGATCCCCATTTTATTTTCCTTAAAGACACGGTATAATACGGTGGTTCAAAGCATTTTACTATTGGAGATGACGAGGTGTTACCGATGCACAGTCGTATTTATGTGCCCAATATGGATGGGCTTCGTGAGTTGATTCTTGAGGAGGCCCATAGTTTTTGATATTTCATTCATCTGAGAGCCGCCAAAATGTATTAGGACATGAGGCATCATTACTAGTGGAGGAGGATAAAGAAGGATATAGTTGCATATGTAGCTCGGTGTTTGAATTGTTAGCAAGTAAAGTACGAGCATTAGAGGCATGGTGGTCTACCTTAGAGGCTTGAGATTCTTGAGTGAAAGTGGGAGCGTATTACCATGGATTTCGTTGTTGGTCTCCCATGGCCTTAGAAGAAATTCGATGCAGTATTGGTCATTGTGAATAGGTTGACCATGTCGGCACATTTCATTCCAGCGGCAGTTACCAATTTTTCAGAGCGGTTAGCTAAGATCTATATCTGCGAGATCATTCATCTTCAAGGTGTACATGTGTCCATCATTTTTTGTTGATGTACGCAGATAACCTCGTACTTGTGGATCGCTGTACAACATAATTTACGCTAATGGATTGAGTTGAGTACAACATTTCACCACCAAATGGATGGATAGTCTGAGTGGATCATTCAAATATTGGAGGGTATGCTTCGCACTTGCGTTATGGATTTCGAGGGTTCTTGGGATCAGTTTTTTCCACTTGCAAGTTTTCCTACAACAGCATCTACCAATCGAGTATTCAGATTGTCCCTTATGAGGCATGTTACAAGAAATAGTGACATTTGCCCATTGGTCATTTTGAGCCGGAAGAGGCTCGGTTGTTAAGTACTGATTTTGTTCATGATGCCTTGGAAAAGGTCTGGATGATTCAGGATCGACTTCACACAGCTCAATCTAGGCAAAAGATTTATGCCAATCGTAGAGTTCGTGATGTTGCATTCATGGTCGGAGAAAGGGTTCTGCTCCGAGTATCACCTATGAAGGGTGTGATAAGGTTAGGAAAGAAGGGAAAGTTGAGCCCTAGGTATATCAGACCTTTGAGTTTCATGAGAGAGAGGGTGAGACGGCCTACAGGCTTGCATTGACACCTAGTTTATTAGTAGTCCATCTTGTGTTCCATGTCTCCAAGCTCTAGAATTATCACGGTGATCCATCACATGTCTTAGATTTCAGCTCGGTCCAATTGGACAAGTATTTGACTTATGAAGAGGAGCCGGGTGTCCATTCTAACCCGACAAGTCCAAATGTTAAAGTCTAAGAGTCATCCTTCAGTTGGAGCGCAATAGATAGGTCAGCTTGTCGAGGCAGCCACGTGGGAATCTGAGCCGTACATGCAGAATAGATACCCATACCTGTTCACCAGTCCAAGTAACTTTCTATGTCCATTCGAGGATGAATGTTTCTTTTTTAGATAGAGAATGTGATGACCCGATAGGTTATTATTAGTTTTAGCCTTCATCTGTATGTTCTGAGACCTCAAATAGCTCTGTTTAGCACATCTCAATTTACGTGCGCAGTTTGAATCTTTTTCTGAAAAATATTTATGTGAAGAATTGAACAAAATATGAAATTTATCCTTAAAAATAATTTGAGTTACCTATGGTCAACATCATGTGTAAACGGACCTAGATCAGTATTCTAATAGTTCGGATAGGTCCATATCGTGATTTGGGTCTTGAGCGTAAGCCTGAAATTAAATTCAGAGGTCTCTAACTTGATTAACAGGATTTGATGAATACTAGTAATTTGAAGGTTTAAAGAATTCGTAAGTTTTACCGTAGGTTGACTTTGTTGCTAATAGGTTTGGATTTCGATTCCGGGACTTGGTATAGGTTCATTCCACTATCATAACTTACTGCAAAATTTGGTGCAAAAGAAGTTGATTTAACGTGATTCCAACGTCCGGTTGTAAATTTTAAAGTTCTTAAATTTCTTTATAATTTTCATTCATTTTGATCTTTATTTCATAGTTCTAGGTGTTATTTTGGTGTTTCGATCACGTGAGCAAGTTTGTATGATGTTATTACACTATTGTGCATGTTTAGTTTGGAGCCAGTGGGGCTCGAGTAAGTTTTGTCTACGCTAAAGGATTGTTGGTTTTTTACAACTGCTGATATCTGGGGTATGCTTCTTGGAGATAGAGAAGGGTAACTAGGGACTAGAGAGGACTTACTCATCACGAACACGAAGCACCGGTTTTACCCTTCGCAAATGTGACCAAACTCTTGCGAATAAGAGGGGTCATAGAGCCTGGAACGGGAGAAAGATTTTACTCTTTGCGAAAGTGATATGGGGACTGCGAACGTGAAGACAAGTGAGAGTAAGCCTTCATGAATGCGAAGAGTATCTTGCAAACGCGAAGGCCTTTGGTCGTTACTGCTTCGCGATTGCATCGGGTGTCTCGCAAACGCAATGAAGAAGCATTTCCTCCCTACATCATTAGTTAGTATATATTAACTCGTTTTCTTCCATTACTATTATCACCCATTGATTTTTAACATTTATCTATGTTCATTCATGGTAGAAAATTAGGGATTCGGGTAGAATTGGGAATTTTTTTAAGTTGAGATTTAGACCTTAAATTGACATCGAATTTGAAAGTAATCATTTAATCAAGCTCGGCTGTGAAATTGTAATTGGATTTTGGTCCGAATCTTGGGTTTTGACCAAGTGAACTCAAGGTTGACTTTTGTTAAATTTTTCCAAAAATCATTTTAGATTGAATATTTTTCACTCATGGATAGTTTCTAAAGCTTATTTAGAATTGTTTGAACTATATTTTGTTAGATTCGATTGATTTGGAGGTGAACATTAGAGAAAAGGCCCAAATGAACTTTTATTTGACTGCGGAGCGAGTAATTGTCGTGGTTAACGTTGACTTGAGGGATTAGGACTTGTTAGTCTATTTTCTACTTTTTTAATGTGTAGGTACAACGTACATGTGAGGTGACGAGTACTTATGTATTATTTTTGGGGTAAAGCATCGTGACGACCCAAAGGGTCATCACCTGCTTCTTTATTCGTTCTGTGTCTCAGGCCTTGAAAACTTCATTTAGGGTTACCTCGATTTGTGTGCGCAGTCCGGAAGTGTAGCCAGAAAGCTTAAATATGAATTATGTGAGAACAATGCTAAATTTTGACATTAAAATGATTAAATTTGACTTCGATCAATATTTTGGGTAAAATGGACCCGAACCCATGATTTGACGGCCTCGGAGGGTCCGTAGGAAAATATGGGTCTTGGGCGTACGCGTGAAATCGAATTTTGAGGTCCTAGGCCCGAGAAATGAATTTTTATGTGAAATTCCTTTCTAGAAATAATTATGGAAATTGGAAATAAAATTTGATCGAAAGTAATGGTATCGGGCCTGTATTTTGGTTCCGGCACCCGGTATCAAGTCTCATATGTGTTTTGAATCTCTTGTAAAGTTTGGTTAAAAATGAACCTCGTTGGACGTGATCTAGTCCTTAATTGGGAAATTTATGCTAAAAGGGGAGTTTTGAGAAATTTCATTGATCATGAGGTTCACTTTAATGTTCATGATGTTATATTGGTGAGTTGATCACACGAATGTGTTAGTAAGGTGTTTTTGAGGTTGTGTGTATACTTGGATTAGAGTTTTGAGGGCTCGGGTGAGCTTCGAGTAGGTTCCGGGATGCCTTAGTCTTAATAATATCAGATGTTGCAGGTTCAGAAAATTGGACATGTCTCTGAACCCTCTAGCGCGGCCCGCGAGAAATCATGTGCGGCCGCGGTCGCCTTTGCGTGGTCCGCGGTGGGTGCTGCACGGCCACGGACCTTTTTGCGCGGTCCGCACAGAGCACCTCAGAGGCGTATAAATACACGTGAATTCAGTTATTTTACACTTTTCAAAAACCCCAAAGCATAAGAGACGATTTTCCAAACAACTCTTCTCCCCCAAAACGATTGGTAAGTGATTTCTAACTCATTTTCTTTCCTCTTTAACATCTTTTAACATGATTTTAACTTCAAATCAAAGCTCTTCATAGGGAACTTTGGTGTTTTGGGTAAAACCTAGGTTTTCTAAAAATTGGGGAGTTAGGCCTCAATTTGAGGTCTCATTCCAAAACAAATAACATAATTGGATTCATGGGGGAATGGGTAATCGAGTTTTGGTCTGAACCTCGAGTTTCAACCACGTGATCCTAGGGGCATTTTTGACCTTTTACGGTAAATCTTATTTTCATGCATCGAGGTTGATTCATTTAGCATTTGTTAATGAGATTAAATACCTTATGACTAGATTCAAGCAGATTGGTGGTGAAACCAAGGGGCAAGGTTGTAGTTCAGGTTTGAGTGGAATTCAAAGCATCAAGGTAAGTGTTTGATTTAACCTTAGATTGAGGGAGTAGGTGTAGAGTCTTATTTGCTACCTAATATTTGTCAAGTATGATTTATAGGCATGGTGAAGAGTATCTATACATTGGTATCTAGCCTGACTGTAAGTCCTTGAATTGCGAATATTCTGATTTGTTATAACTCCCCTGCTTAATTGGCGATTCTTATATGCTGTAAAGAACATGTGAAAGGAAATTTTGAACTTTAGACTCGCAAGAGAATTGGCTCGAGTTGAAATAAAGGGTGTTAAGGTATATGAAATAATTAAATCCTTAGAGCATTGGCTCACGTGATAATGCTAACTATGAGATGAAAATGGAAGAAAGAGAAGGAGTTATTAGTTATTCCCCCGCCGGAGCGTTTTGTTGTTGTGTCGGTATTCTTCCTTGCCGGGACGTACATACTTGCACTGTTGAGTTTCCTTGTCGGGATAGTATAAATTATGATTAATCCATTGCCGGAGCTGTTGTCACGATCAATGTAAGTTGTGTAATTATATATTATATTGGATCGGGTTATACGCCGCAACATATGTTATATTGGATCGGGTTTCATGCTGCAATAGATTTTATATTGGATCGGGTTTCACGCTACAATAGATGTTGTATTGGATCTAGTTGCATGCGGCAATAGCTATATATATTGAATGGGGTTGCACGCCGCAACTAAGTTAATTGATAAGGGATCGGGTTGCGTGCCGCAACAGTAGTGTTATTGAATTGATGTTGGTGTTGTACTATTTTTTTGTATAGCTATTGGATTTTTGTTAGGTTGATCTTTTTTTCCCAAGGCATGTACCCCCATCCCTTATAATTGCTCACTACATGTTTATTTTTCTGCGATATATATTTTGTAACTGTACAGGTGCACATGGTGGTCCGGTCTAGCCTCGTCACTACTTGCTGAGGTTAGGCCAGACACTTACCAGCATATGGGGTCGGTTATGCTGATGCTACACTATGCACTTATATGCAGATACCAGAGCAACTTTTGAGTAGCAACAGTAGTAGTCTGGGGGCGAGCCTTCAGTCCAGTAAGACAACGAGGTAGCCTTACAGGCGTCCGCGGGCCCGGCGTCTTCTCTATCTTTATTTCAGCTTGTATCTCATGTATTTTAAGACAAACGGGTTATATTTTTCTTTCAGACCATTGTATTTAGTAAATCTTAGTAGTTCGTGAGTTATGTGACACCAGATTTTGGGTAGAGATTATGTTGAACTTCCGCGTTGTTATTCAGTTTGCATTAATATTAAATCTTCCGCTTGTTTTAGTTAAATTAGTTGTTTTTATCTTGTTGCTAATTACTATTAAAGAAAACTTATGTGGTTGAGGAAAAGTAATTAAAAATTGGCTTGCCTACCTCCCATTAGCAGGCGCTGTCACGACTCTCGAGGATGGAAAATCCGGATCGTGACAAGCATGCAGGTGGAACTTCTTTCCTTGGTGTATTATTATACTATTAATTATGATATTCATGATTAGGTGAAATTACTTATTTGATTATTCCTTCTGTAATTATTTCTTATTTCATAATTGTTAAGTATTTGGAAGTTGATCTTTTGTATCTTAGCATTATAATTGACATTAAATTTACTCTCTCCATTATTCGTTTCCCGAATTTATATATCCTCGTTACATGGCAAGGAAGAGTATAAAATCATGATAGATGATGTCGTACCATTGCATTTATCTCATTTATTGATTAATACATAGTAACAAATAGAGTAAAAGCACGAAAAGTGATACCGTACCATTTATCTCATTTAATCGTTATAATCTCGTAAGGAAGAGAGTAAAAGCACGAAGAATGATGACGTTCTATTCATCCCATTTTTTATTGTTACATGGTGAGATTGAGAGCAAAATCATGAAAGGTGATACTGTGCCATTTCATTGATTGATACATAGTAACAAATAGAGTAAAAGCACGAAGAATGATGACGTTCTATTCATCCCATTTTTTATTGTTACATGGTGAGATTGAGAGTAAAATCATGAAAGGTGATAGTGTGCCTTTTCATTTTACTTATGTCATCATTTCATGGTAAGTACGAGAGTAAAAACACTAAGGGTGATGTCATTCAATTTTCATATTATTGATTTATCTAATTTGATTGGTTGATAATTTATTTGGCTATTACGTGATGTCATACCTGTCATAGTTATCATATCTTTCCCCTTTCTTCAGGTCTCATCCTAGTTTGTATGTTGTGATTCTCTATTATTGTTACTGCTTCATATATACTTGTACATGTTTGTTTTCATATGTATCTTGTCATAGCCTCATCACTATCTCGTCAATGTTAGGCTCGACACTTATGGAGTATATTAGATCGATTGTACTCATACTACAATTCTGTACTTCTTGTGCAGATTCTGGTATTGGTCCCAGCAGTGTGTGAGGTGTGTCAGCTCAGATCATTGCATATGGAGACTTGAGCTAGAACTGCTGGAGTCTGCAGGCCTCGAAGTCCCCTTCCTCTTCCCTCTTTTACTGTTCATTTCCTTCGAAACAGTTGTATTTATTTCAGATTCTGTTTGAAGAACTTATTGTTACTCGTGTACTCGTGACTCCGGATCCTTGGGAGTAGATATTGTCACATGAGTTATGTTGGTATTGTATCAGATTGGGTTTTTATTTCTCCTTGTGTATTGTTTGTGTTTAAACTGTTAAAAATTGGCAATTTAATTATCTCATGTTAGCTTGCCTAGCATGTGGATGTTAGGCACCATTACGACCCCTTATTTGGAATTCCAGATCGTGACAAAAGTAGATGTGATCTTTAATTTGCCAAAGGGATATATGTACAACTTGGAATAATACTAGCACTAAATAAATGTTGCATTAGTAATAAAGTAATATTATATCAGTACTAAAAATGTCGATGTAAAAGTAGAATATGGAAAATCACGAAGGTCGTTTGGTCATAGAGATTAGAAAAATAATAAATATTCATAAAAAATTCAGTACTATTTTGTAACTATTTTTAATTGGCATTTGTTAAGCAATATAATACTATTATAATTTTATGTAACAATTTTAATATTATTTATACCGAAAACAGGGGATGGATTATAAAAGGATTAGTTTATGTGGATAAATTATCTATATGAAAATAGAACACTTAAAATAGCAAAATAATTTTAATTTCATCCTTCGACTTTTTATTTACTTTAAAATAAGGATAAAACTATAGTAGCTTTTCTATTTTACACTACATATATACCAAATAAATATACATAAAATAATTCAATCTCAACATCAACATTATAATAGACGCGAACGGAAGGACTTTTGATGTGGATTCAATGGGGAAGATCTCTTTTGGCTATCGGAGGATGAATAATACAGAAGAAGGTTGTGAAGAGTGCTATAGTCCACACCATTTATATGATTTCAAGCGATCGACTCCGAATCGCTTAAAATTTTGAGGGCCAATAAACAATGACGTAATGAATATAGTCATTGCTTTGGCTTGATCGTTCCTTGTTTTTGAACTTTTTGGGCCAAAAAAATGAGAATTCGCGATGATTCTATATTTTTGTGTGCTAGTCCATGCTATGTGCATGAATTAGAAAGATAAAATATGAAAGATGATCTAATGAACCATAGTTATCATTGTTAGAGCTATTGTTCTGAGTATAAGGAAAATGCTCCACCTCGTAGGCAAGGATGGCATGTCTGATATGAAGATGGTTCACATTATACTACTCATATGTGATCGCTTCTAATTCAACTATATTTAAATGCAAAATTTGTTTTGAAATCCCAAGGAATGCGATGATATACATGACATCTAGTACATATACCTCGAACAGCAATAAGAGACACATTTTTGTAGAGTCGAGGTGTCTATTTTATCACTAGCTAAGTTAGAATGTCTATTTGAAACTATAATAGTATCAAAAGCAAGACTTAAAGTGGCCAACCTATAGCTATTTTCCTTATTCGTCGCAAGTTGATTGAGCGTTCAATCAACTTTAAGTTGCGATAGTACGTCCTATACATAATTGGTTAACGACGATTTTCAATATCTTGAAGATTTTAAAGTTTACTGATCAAATTTAATTAAAAATAAAAACTTCAAATACTTTTCTTAGAAATGTATTACTCTTATTTTCTGCATACATCATATAATTATTTTCTCACAACTTTTATTTAAACTATTCCAAAGCTCAATCATGTTTATAAATTATGTTTTTTCATAAAACTTAGGTTTTGGTTGGTGTGGCTATTGCGGTCCATCTGCTTCTTAGTGTGTCTTCCACTGTCAAATAAAGCAACCAAAAAAAGCACTATAAGGTCTGCTACAAATAATAGAACCAACTATACTATCCACATGAAACCAAAAATGGAAGCTGCAATTTTCACAAAAATCCTCTATTTTTCCACTCTTTTTCTTTCCCTTTCATTTATAATCACTTTCGTAACTAGCCAATCACCATGCAATGGTACAATAGCCGAGTGTAATGAAGAATTGGAGATTTTAATGGAGTCTGATATTAGCAGAAGATTTCTTGAAGAAAGAAAAAAATATATTTCTCCTGGAGCTTTAAAACGAGATCAGCCGGTTTGTAACGGCGGCGGTAGCGGCGAACCATATTCCCGCAGTTGCCTTCCGCCGCCGTCAAATCCTTATAATAGAGGTTGTTCTAAGTATTATCGTTGTAGAGGTGATCAATAATATAAAAAGAAAAAGGTGACTCTGAATTTTATGTTTTTTTTTCTTCATGTTGTGTTCCTATGGTTGTTATTTGTGGATGAAATTTCTTTCAATGCTACTAGTTATTGATGTTTTTTTAATAATTGTGACGTCCGAGTTAGCTTGCACGATCTAGCTATTAATATTAACATTGATATTTTATTATATGCTTAATTATTAATAAATTAGCTCGCGCTTTGTGCGATCTTAATGAAATTTAAAATAAGATTAAATAATAGTATCGTATAAAGAAAGTCAATCTTACTAACTACTTATTTTTTCATAATCTTACCATGAACCAGTGGCGGATCCATACTTCAATATTGGGTGCTCGAGCACCCATTAACCTCGACGCAGAGTATGTATAGTTATATAAAAAATTTGAGAAAATGTATAAAAATTTATAAAAGCCCCCATTAATTATGTACAAAAAAAATTCAGCACGCACAAACTTGAATTCCTAGATCCGCCACTGCCATGAACTATTATAATGGATAATCAACCTACTACAATTGGTAAAACTGTGCATTAACAATTGATCAATCGATATCAATGCAATAGCATTCTTTATCAACCTATGATTCATTGCTCCAACGTCTCCTTTTTGCCGTAAAGAAACATAAAGAAGGGTGACGATGGATCAGGATGGCAGTAAGGTAGTCATAGGTAACAAAAAATAAATATAAAATGCTAGCTGATTTTTCTTTTATTGATAACAATAGCTAATAGCAATCGAAATTTGGTGAAATATTGGCAGATGCATGAATATTATATTTTCACGCAATGAATGTTAGATCTTCTGAAGGTAATAGAAATTCCTAACGTCCAAACCGGTTGAAGTCTTGAAGGCAAAAAAGACAGCTTTTACATTTAAACTGAAAATGGGTTAAGTTCTTACCACTTCTTCATCTATAGTAACTCATAGCCTTTCCGTAGAACATTAAAATATACATGAGTATGTGTATTCGCATCCCAATAATAAGATTATTTGAGAGTTAGAGGTCTAGCTCTTCAACAAAAATATGGCATGTTTTATTGCTCCAGACCTCCCACTGACGGTTAGAAAATACATAGCGGAAGCAAACGTACAAATCAGACATCAAATACATATAAACTAGATAACATAATAATAACGAAATTAGAAGCACTAACCTTTTGTAATAGTTGCACAAACCTTCCAAGCAGCAAGAATCCAAGGTTACAATCTTCTGCTATTTGCCTAGTAAAACCTCGGACAATTTTGCTATTGGGTGGGAAAGAACAATACAACTGAAAGGTAAATAATTAGGTGAAACTAGTCTTCCTTTAATAGACCCGAAATCAAGCCACAATAACCATACTCTAACTCAAAAGGATAACTTTTCTCCCAAGCTACTTTTTACCCAAGTTTGTCCAGATTTTTACTAGGTATAGTAGGGACCACAGAAATAATAAGAGGCTACTAATTATAGTATTAATTCCAAATTAGCATGAATTAATTCTTACTATAATTAATTACAATTTATTCCACTAAAAAACTGCAATTGGACTCCTCAATATAAATTTTAAAAATTCATTAACACTTAATTTAACAACCCATGTTAAGATTTTAAATATCAATTAGTTAAATCAAATCACTGAAAATTTAATTCAATTAAATTATTAAATCCTTTATAATTTTGCTTAAACTATTTCATGTGGCGGATATAAAATCCATTTGCCGGGTTTTCACATGAAAATTTATAAGCTTTTATAAAGGGGTATCATCAAACCCAAAATCGGGTCATGGATTCTATCAACTAATTATTGTTCACAAATGTTATTCGTTATTTTCCAATCTATTAGGTATATACTAACTCTAAATAGAGTCGCATTTTTTGATAAATTAAAACAATAAATAAATTATATTGATCATAATAATTAATTAAGATTATGAGTATAAGCTCATTTAATGAATTAGAGAAAATATTTTATATATTCAGTACAAAAACATCTTTTCTCTACTTGGTTCGTTCAATATACACTGAGTATACTACCACAAGAAGTTGGAGTAAAACTACTTCCATAATCAAGACAAATTATACGTTAGTCTTGTGCTACAATCATCAAGATATTTTGTCCAACAATATCTTTGATTGTGAACATAGTTTATTAATTATGAGAACCAACAATTTAATCTTTTGTGCATGATCTAAGACTCCATACACTAAATTGTCTACTACATAATTAAAAGGACACACATATAACAAATGCTCTATTTAAAATAGTACTTTATCGAATTGAATAAATTAAATAAATAATTATTCCATAAAGAATAAAATATAAT